>CM035628.1:73048563-74379188 GCA_020496765.1 Gossypium stocksii
GATAACCTCATACAGCCCGATAAATCTCAAACTCATTTTGCCTTTACACTCGAATCGAAGTATTTTCTTCCATAGAGATACTTTCAAAAACACATTGTCACCAATCTGAAATTCAATATCTTTCTATTTCAAATCTGCATATGATTTCTGATGATCTGACACTACTTTCAGACTGTTGCGAATCACTTTCACTTTCTATTTAGTCTCTTTAATCAAATCGACCCTGTTAATCTTATTCTCACTAAGTTCTATCTAATACAAAGGTGTTTAGCATTTGCGATCGTAATAAAGCTTTGTACGGTGCAATTTTAATACTCGATTGAAAGCTATTATTATACGCAAATTCAATAAATGGCAAGTATTATTCCCACGTACCTTCAAACTCAAGTATGCAACATCTCAACTTATCCTCGAGTATCTGAATAATCCACTCGGATTGACTTTCTGTTTACGGATGAAATGCAGTACTGAAATGTAGCTTCGTACCTAAAACTTTAGGCAGTTTTCTTCCAAAATCACGAAGTGAACCTCGGATCTCTATTCGAAATAATAAAGATAGGCACTCTATGTAATTAACAATATCTTAAATGTATAACTCAGCAAGTTTGTCTAGTGAGTAATCTGTACGTACCAAAGTGAGATGAGCTGATTTCATCAATCTGTCAACTACACCCAGATCACATCGTCCTTTCTTGGAGATAGGGACAATCCCGACACAAAATTCATCATGATTCTGTCTCATTTGCACTCGGGGAATCATAATAGGCTGTAATAAACCTGACGACACTTGATGCTTAGCTTTAACTTGCTGACAAATCAAACATTTTGATAAAAATTTAGAAATATCGTGTCTTCATTCCAGACTACTAGTAAAGCTCTTTTCAGATCGTTATACATTTTCGTACTTCCAGGATGAACGGACAAACAACTACTATGCGCTTTATTAAAATCATCTAAATCAACTCTGAGTTTCTTGGAACACATATTTGGCCTTTGAATCTCAAACAATCATTAGCATCAACTTGAAATTCTGAATTAGGGTTCGAATCACATTGAGCAGCTTTTGCTAACATTTCATTGTCGAATTCTAAGCTTCACAAGTTTGTTGTATTCAATTCAGCTACAATCACAATGTCATCAGATAGAGCTAATTGAGTATTCATTGTGTGTAAAGCAAATAAATATTTTCGTCCTAAAGCATTAGCAGCAACATCTGATTTTCCTGGAGGGTAGTGAATCACTAGCTCGTAACCTTTTAGCAATTCTAGCCATCTTCGCTGTCGCAAGTTCAAATCTTTTTGAGTCATTAAGTATTTCAAACTCTTAGGATCCTAATAAACATGACATTTCTCACCGAACAGATAATGACGCCAAATGTTCAATGCAAATACAATGGCTGCTAACTCTAAATCGTGTATCGGATAATTCTTTTCATGCTACTTCAATTGTCTCGAGGCATAAGCTATGACTTTGCCTTCTTGCACTAAAACGCAACCCAAGCCATTCAATGATGCATCACTATATATCACAATTTCATTACCCGATTCTAGCTGAATTAACACTGGAGCTTTAGTCAATAGGGCTTTCAACTGATCAAAACTTTTCTGGCACTTATCTGACCACTCAAACTTAACATCTTTCTGTAGCAGTTTTGTCATCGGAGTTGCAATCATAGAAAATCCTTTTACAAATCATCGATAGTAGCCTGCTAAACCCAGGAAACTGTGAACTTCAGATACATTTCTTGGAGGCTTCCAATTTATTATTACTAAAATCTTGCTCGGATCTACTGGAATACCCGATGCTGACACAATATGCCCCAAAAAACCAACTTCGTGCAACCAAAATTTACATCTACTAAACTTCATTTGAAAAGCAATTTTTGACACGTTGGAGTCTTTAACTCGCAACTATTAATAACCCTATCTCAGATCTGTCTTTGAAAAAACTATAGCCCCTTTCAACTGATCAAACAAATCGTCTATCCGCGGCAAAGGATATTTGTTTTTGATAGTTACTTTATTGAGCTATTGATATTAGATACACATTCTCATCATGCCACCTTTCTTTTTCACAAACAACACAAGGCAACCCAGGCAAAAAACTCTGTCGTACAAATCCTCTATCGGTCAATTCTTGTAACTGAGATTTTAATTCTTTTAACTCTGTCGGAGCCATTCTATACAGAGCTATAGATATTAGAGTTGTTCCGGGCACTAACTCAATACCAAATTCGACTTCTCGATCAGTGGTAATCTCAAAAATTATTCATGAAATACATTCGGATACTCATACACAACTGGCACTGATTCTATCTTCTTTTCATTCACTTTAGTGTTGAGCACATAAGAAATGCAAGCTTTGCAACCATTTCTCACATATCTCTAAGCTAACATCGATGAAATCACAGCTGGTAACCTATTCAAATCATCTTACTCAATCTGGATAATCTTATTATTTTGACATCTGAAATCAATAGTCTTCCATTTACAGTTCACTATAGCATCATGCAGTGTTAGCCAATCTATACCCAGAATTATATCAAGTTCCTCAAATGGCAATAACATCAGATCGACCGAAAAACAGAAATCGCAAATCTTTAATGGACAGTTCTTCCATACTTTATCAACCAAGACTCACTTGCCTAAGGGGCTCAATACTCTAATCACAAATTCAGTAGACTCTATAGGGAAAGTCTTGCTGAATACTAAGTTCTCACATATATAAGAATGAGTTGATCATGGATCTATCAATGCAATCACAGTAGTATCATAGAGAGTGAAAGTATCGGTAATGACATCTGGAGATAACGCTTCTTCACAAGCACGAATAGCGTAGGTTCTAGCAGGTGCTCTCGCCTCGGACTTTATTGTAGAATCTTTAGTCGCTCTCAGACTACCACTCACATTCCCTATATTTCTGGGTGGTCTACCTTTGGTTACAAGGTTACTTGGCCTTGTATTCTGTATAATATCTTACTCAACCAACTCAGGACAGTCATCAATAAAATGGTCCAATGATCCACATTTAAAACAGGCCCAATCATTCAATCTACAATCAGTTGGATGTCGCTTACCACAATATCTGCACTTGATTCGATTAGATCTCGCACTCCCAACACTAGCTATCAAAGTAGCTGGAGCTTTAAAGCTCGAACATTGCCTTCCACGTTCTTTTCGCGAATATCTCTTTGATGCATTAGAACGATTGAACGAGTCTCAAAATTTCTTTGATGCAAACTAATAAGATTTACTTTTTGATCTCTTTCTCAAATTTTTAGCTTCATAGTCGGCTTTTCTCTTTTCTTTACCGAGCTTTTTAGCTTTACATGCTCGTTCGATAAGTGCCACAAATCCTTTGATTTCTAGAATCCCGACTAATAACTTGATATCTTCATTCAAACCATCTTTGAACCTTTTGCACATTATAGCTTATGTAGATACACATTCTCGCACATATCTGCTCAATCTCACAAATTCCCGTTCGTATTCTGTCACAGTCAACGGCCTTGTTTCAACTCGAGAAATCCTTTACGCTTTTGATCAATGAATCTTTGACTAATTTATTTCTTTCTGAACTCAATCTAAAAGAATTCCCAGGTAACTCATTCTTTTGGAATCGCCGATACAAGTGTATTCCACCATTGAAACGCTGCATCTCTTAGCAAAGATGCTGCACATTTGATGTATTCTTCGAGAGTGTAGGATAGTTCATCAAAAACTCTGGTCATATTATCTAACCAAAATTCTGCACGTTTTGCATCATCGTCGATAGTGGCCATGAATTCTTCAGCCCCATATTTTCTAATTTTATCAACTGAAGGCTTACTCAATTGAATCGAATTTATAACTTGTGGCATAAAAGGAACTTGTGAAGGATTAGGTAGGGGTGGAGGTTGTTGCATAGCTGGACTCGTTCGAACAAACTCCATGAACCACTCATTCATTATCTGGAAGAAGGCTTGCTTAGCCTCTCCCTTGTGGCCACTTGTAATCGGCCTAAAATCAGCCAGTGTTGCCCCTTGAGTGGGAGTAGGCTCATTACTCTCAACATCATCAGCTATGGCTTGATCGGGATCCATTTACTATACGAAAACATATTTTAACTGTCAGGAATCATCACACTATCGCACATTATATATATGGCATGTATAGCTAGACTCTCACCCACTACGTTAGTCCTAGAATCGACTAAACCGCACCTCTAATACCAATTAAATGTAACACCCTTAACCCGTATCCATTATTGAAATAGGGTTAAGAGGCATTACCTAACGAAACATAACATTATACAATCATTTCATATGTATTGCTCATACATCATCATATCATAGTCATTCATAAACACAAAATCCCTTAAGAAGGTCTACAAGACCTTAAACATGCTTTAGAGAGGGTTTACTGACTTGTGTCACACAGTCAACCACATGCCCATATGCGAGCCCGTGTGCCACCCACAGCCGGTCACATGCCTATGTGTAAGGCCGTGTGGAGTGCCCAGGCTCAATTCGAATTGAACCTTTAAACAACATAGCAGAGACACACACCCATGTCCCTGCCCGTGTGGGCAAAAATATCCCATTTATAAGGCCAATTTGCAACTCTTAAAGGGTCTACCCTACAAGCTCAAACAAAACATCATTCCATATATCATTTCTAGCCAAAATCATACCAATTCATACCATAATAACATCCATCATTTTTAGATACAGTTGCCAACCCAAAGTAAGCTAAATTAATATGCCAAAATCACCTAATTACCTTATAACCAACTAAATATTTTCTCATTCATTCAACTACCAAATCATCCACAACTTTCATACCAATTCCATCAACCAATTCTCATATCAACTATAACATTTTTACTACCATATTATATCATGAATAACTCACCTTTTGAGGCATTCACAAAACATAAGACATATTTAACATAATATATACCATATATCATGCTTGTCAAAATGAACCAATTTACATGGCCAAATTCACATCCACATTTACATCATTCTCAAGCCAACCCTCATGGCTGTATTCACATTTTAACCCTCATGGCTGTATTCACATTTTAAAATATACCAAATCAACACTAGCCTATACATGCCATATACCATAATTACAAGCTTCAAAAGTACCAAAATAGTGATCAATAGTGTGACAATAATTCTTGACGATCCCCAAGCTCGAGCTAACTTCGATTATCTAAATAAAATAGGGAAATAACACACAAAGTAAGCTTTCAAAAAGCTTAGTAAGCCATATACAAATAAATCATAAGATCAATAACAATATCAATGTATAAAAGCTAAACATAACTAATCATATGCATATTTACCATCCTTTCTCATGTAATTCACATTCCATACTTCAATTTCGTGCTTACCTTTCCTTCTCAATATATATATAAACTTCATATGTACCTCAGCTATTTAACTCATTTACATATTCTTTCTCATGTTCTTATTGCCCAATGAACCGTTCAGAATTGTCAAGGATACTCGGATAGTACATAAGCTTGTACAATGCCATATCCCAGTTATGGTCTTACATGTTATCACATATTGATGCCACTGTCCTAGACAGGGTCTTATAAGAAATCATATACGATGCCAATGTCCCAAACATGGTCTTACACGAATCTCACCTCGGTAATCCTAATGTCATGACATTTGTATCCTATACTATTCCTAGGGTTTGTACAGGGCTTTCGGACATCGTAACTTTGTCAATACTTTCTCGTACTCAATTATATAGCATCCAAAACAATTCAATATCATATAAACATATATAATACAACTCAAATATATTTATTTGCATATGAACTTACCTCAAAAATGGAATGAACGGATTGGAGCAACTACTTAATAACTTTCGATTTCCCCCGATCTAAATTTGATTTCTTTCGTTCTTGATCTATATAAATTCCAATTTAACTAATTTAATAACATATTCACTCAATTTAATCCAAATCCCACTTTAAAACACATTTACACTTTTACCCCACATTTTTCACAATTTAGTCATTATTTCATAACTACACAAAACTCACATAATTCAACAAGACTCATGCTTGGCCAAATTATCCTTATGCCCCTAGCAGCCCATATCTTTCATTTATTTCACATTTTAAGCACATAATTTTGGATTTGCACAATTTAATCCCTAAAAGCATTTTCACCAAAAAATCACTTCGAAAACATAGAAATCTATTAACAAGTATTTATTTTTCATCATCTAACATCACAAAACTCATGGATTCATCAATGGTATTTCACAAAAACAACAACATATTCAAAAATCAAGGTACGAGCTAGCTAGTATACAAATTAAATATCTCAAAAACGTAAAAATATCAAAAAGCAAGCTCAAAACATACCTTAATCAAGTCAATTAGGTGCCGAAATACTCAAAGCTCTCTAGCCCTAATGGATGCTAAAATGGCCACCATTTATTTTGTTTTATTTTAATTAACATTAATAGACATTTTACCATTTTACCCTTTAATTGTTCATATTTAAAACACATAATATAAGCCCATTTATTACAAATTCCACTATCAATGGTCTAATAAAATCATAAGGACCTTTCATTTAATAAACCATAGCAATTAAGCACTTTTAACTTATAGCATGCTACTTTTGCATTTTACCGATTAAGTCCTTTTTGTCAAATTAACTAGCCGATCGATAAAATTATCGCAGGAAATTTTCACACATGTATAATCACTCATTATAAACACCAAAAATATTATTAAAATATTTTTCTAACCTTGAATTTGTGGTTTCAAAACCACTATTCTGATTTAACTATAACCGGGCTATTACAATCGTGCAAACAACAGGGCTGGTGGATTGGCGTGCCTGGGCAGGTGCGTGAGAGTCAGTCTAGCGTGAGCAAGAGTTGTAGCGTGAGCTACTGGTGCACGCTTGAGTTGCTGGCTAGATGGGCTACCGGGCAGTGTTGTGGATAGGGAGTTGCGAGCTGCGACACTAGGTGATTTGGTGGGTTTTGAATGCTAAGGCTGATTGAGGGATGGCTAAAAAAAAAAAGTGAAGGAGGTGGGTGAAATTTATAGTGAGAAGAGTAGGAGTTTAATTAGAATTCTTAGAACAATTTAATACTTAAAATATTTTAAGTTCTAATTCTACACAAAGTTAACAACAATTAATAATTAATAAAATGCATAATAAATTATTATTATTTGTTATTAATTTATTAAAACAGAACTTATGAAATAAAATATTATCAAATTTAAACTAATCTTAATTCTATGCAAAGTTGATAATTATTAATATATATTATAATGGATATAATTATATATTAATGATTATCATTTTATTTATTAAATTACAAATATTTTTTCTATATATCTTTTGAAAGTATTTACAGAAAGAGACATCTAATTTTTAATATTTACAAAAAGAGCAACTAAATCTTGAAGATAATTCAATTAAGTATCTAGAATTAAAGAAAATTTGAAATTGAGTAGCAATTTAAAGATGGATCAAAATTGACCCTTTTATTTGAAAAACTAAAAATTTATTTTTCCATTTAGAGAATAATCTCTCAAAAAATTATGTTAAAATCAATTCCTAGGAAAGATTGAAGGGGTCAAAAGCGATCTGCTTAAGTTCCAATGTCCTAGACAAGATTTATTTAAACATACTAATCCTGAAAAATATACCCTAAATCATTTATTTAAAAAGGAAAAATAAGAAAATTTAATCATATGATAAAATGAAATATATTTGATCCCATTCAATTTTATCTCTCCAGTAATGTTTTAAGCACTAAGCATTAACTCAAAAATTACCTCTCTTGCTTTGGAGTTCGACAACTCCATATGGATAATGTAACACCTCAAACCCAACCTAGAAGTTAGGCTCGAATCTAGCGTGTCACATTGAAGTGTTTTTCGAAAACCATGTTTTCGTTAAAAACCCTTCTTATTCAAAACTTGTTTCTGACTAAAAACTTGAGTTTGTTTATTTTCAAAACATGGTTTATTAAGAAGTTAATGCCTTTAAAAAAAAACCGTTATTACCTTTAAAACCTTATTTGTTGCAGAAGCTTAGTTTAAACAGTTGTGAAAATGTGATATTTGAAAAATAGTTGTTGTTTTGGAAAAACCCGTGTCCTACCTCTAGCGATTATAAAACCATAAATAAAATATCAAAATTTAAAATCCAAAAATCTTAAAGGCCTTGATACAACCCAAATCAAAATACTTGTATGTAGATAATCAAAACCGAAAACTTAAGCAGTGTGTGTGGCCTTCTTCGAGTCCCTCGCAACTTCGAATCATCCAAGGCTGGGGATTTCCTGAAAAGGTTAAAAGCAGGGTGAGTTTATGAAAACTTATTGTGTAATCCCCTTACTAAAGTAATAGTCAGTAAACAATACTAGAAACAGTCTGGGCCTGAGCCCTTTAACAGAAACAGTACAGCTTAGCTCAGTGCATAAGTAGGCCAAAGCCCAATACAAATCTTTTGGCTCTCAGCCCATAACATAATCAATTGGGCCTAGCCCATATCAGAAACAGAGCATAAATGAATGATGTATGCAAACCCATCCAACCAGCATACCACTCTGTCCAACCCTACACAATCTATGGGGATATAATCAACCCACCCATCCCTACACTCTACAGTGTAGTACCGATGCGGCACTATCAATATCACAACAAGGCTGCCAGAAATCAGAATGGCCAAAAGCCATAAATAGAAAGGCACAGAGCCATAGTAATATGCGTGGCACAAAGCCATCGATAACGGGTTTATACTCGGCACAAAAGCCTATGATATTAGCATAAAGCTTTCGGTAATGGCACAAAGCCCATAACAATGGCACGGAGCCTATAATAACAGCACGAAGGCCATAATAATTGCACACAGCCTTCGATAACATGATTGCCACTCAGCTGTCGATTGGTCCACAGTCGTCTCAGGTGACCCGTGCGACCTTAGCAAATCAATACAAATGCACGACTCTTAAGCCTTCGATGGGTCCACAGTCATCTCGGGTGACCCGTGCAATCCTAACAGATTAGAACTTCCTCCATATAATATCCCAACCCATGGAACATGTTATGTATGCAGAATGTCATGCTCATAACCAGTCAAACAATCACAGTCACATCAGTCGAATCATAGTCATTTAGTTACCGTCAACTCAGCCAAGACATAACACGAGTCAGTCTTTTACCCACGAGGGGCAAAGCAACCATTTTACACCTTAGGGGTAAAACGGTCATTTTACCCCACATGGGTATTTCAGTAATCCTACCTTATAGGGGTATCTCGATAAACCTACCTTACAGGGGTATTTTAGTAATTTTGCAAACTGGGGTATTTAGATAATTTTGCAAATCGAGGGTAATTCGATAATTTTGCAAACAGGGGATATTTCGGTAATTTTGCAAATCAAAGGTATTTCGATAATTTTGCAAATTGGGGGTATTTTAGTAATTTTGTAAACTGGGGGTATTTCTGTAATTTTACAAATCGAGGTATTTTTGTAATTTTGCAAGTCGAGGGTATTTTTGTAATTTTAGAAATCAATGGTATTTTTGTAATTTTGTAAATCGAGGGTATTTTTGTAATTTTGTAAACTGGGGGTATTTTTGTAATTTTGTAAACTGGGGGTATTTTTGTAATTTTGTAAACCGAGGGTATTTTTGTAATGTTGTAAACCGAGGGTATTTTTGTAATTTTGTAAACTGAGGGTATTTTTATAATTTTATAAACTGAGGTCTTAACGACCCCCACCGAAAGTCCATCATCGCCTTGAGCGACTTTAGTAACCTAACCAGACAAAACAGGGTAATTAAGCCTAAGGCCCATTACTCGGCCCAAGTGTGCCCACACCCTCGTGTGGCCCATTTAGCTTAGAAACAACCACGGCTAAGCGAACAACACAGCCCTAAACAAACCCTTATCATAACACATACATTTTATCCGTGTTAACCCACAAACCCATTGGGCCCACACGGCCCATTAAGGCCCATTAAGGCCCAATACAACCAAAGTCATGCGCGCGACATGACAAGCCTCCCTATCTTCCATTTGACAATTAGATTTGTAATCACGGGCCCTACGGGCCCATTGGGCCCATCGGCCAATTTTGGCCCAAGAGGCCCACCATGGCCCAAGCCCATGAATTTGCTCATGGTGGCCTTTACAATTCATCGCCCATGATTTGAGGGCTCACCTCACTGCACAAGCGGTTTCACGCTCGCAAGGCTCAAATGCCGAAGTTTAGGCATTTTGACTTTTCGGCTTTTGCCGATTCACAGATAAACGAGGGTGTGATTACACACCTGATTGCAAACCGTATGAACCGCCCACTCGCCTAAGCCTTGACTGAGTGATTAACACTTTATTGCCCTTAACGCTGATTAAGGCTTGATCTAACGCCTTTAGCGACTATCTACTCAAGTACAAAACTTATTAGACCAACTATTATGAGAAAATAGCTTAAAGCCCCAATACTAAATCACAGGGTATTCAGCCAACACTACTTACCCCTAAAATCGATTGACTATTAAAATGGAAAAACTTGAATCCCTTGAGAACCCTTCACCCTTCAAGAACTTTGAAATCCCACGAACATGATCACAACAAAAAAAGAGCAAAGAGTCGTTAGTCATAAACTGAACATTTGGTTTAGTCAAAGAAGAACCCAACAGTAAGAAATGAAACCACATAACCGAAATACACTTACCTACACCCAAGTCGAGAGAAAGAAAGAAAAAGAAAAGATGGAGGGCTTGACTGGCCGCCACAGACTAGATGCCTAAACGCACTTGCACTGCAAAGATAAGTGATGTTACTATCATCTAGAAGGAGAACAGAGAGATGACTAACAGAACTCAAGGAAAAGAACAAGGGGTTCGGCTAAAGGGAAACCGAATGAAGAAAAGAATGATAAATGTAGGGGAAGAGAAAAGAAGTGTGGTCAGCCCAAGTTGAAAGAAAAGAGATTCAGCTAGATGAAAAATTTGAGACTGAGGAAAGAATGGAGTAAGGTTCGGCCAAAAGTAAAATTAAGAAGAGGAGGAGAGAAAAGCTTCAAAGATGAATACCACAATTGCCACTTGAATTCTTAGGTTTCGGCAAAATAAAACACGAGAAGAAGAGAAGTTCGGCAATAGAAAACTCCCAAAACTATACTCAAACTCCTAATCTTAAAATTCCCCCTAGTCCCCCCTCAAATTCGGTACTAATGACCGAATATGCATCCCCAAGGAGTTCCAAATTTGGCCACACCTCCCCTCCTAACAACTCCCCAATTTACTCCCCACATCTCTCCTTGATATCCTCAATAACAACCTCCAAGACCCATTCAAATTTCCTCCTTTTACCAAGTCCACAACAACCTTCCAGAAATTGATTCCAACTCCACCTCTTGCCGCCCCCATGTAGCAAAATAATTACATTTTTCTTGCAAGGGGATTCGAACCCAAGCCCCCTCTCAATAGCTCAACATGCCACTTGCCTCCTTGCCACAAGCTCCTTTGTGCCACACTTAATCCTAAACTAAATATAAGGTCTACTTCTAACCACAAAAGGTTCACTTAGGAGCAAAAATAATAATTTGCAAATGCCAGGACTTGAACCCCAAACCACACGCACAGTCCTAATGCCTCCTTGCCACTAGACCAAGCGTTTCCTTGCATCATATTTTAACCAAAACTATTTATAAGGTCTTCAAGCTAAGGCCAAGGTCTAGTTAAGGGAAAAAAATAAAATCTTTGCTAGAGCCCTAGTTTGAACCCAGGACTTCTCAGACATCCCCAAACACTCTAAATCACTTAAACAACACACCAAACATGCAATTATGATGTCTTTCACACACATAAACTTTCATGTGCTCCCACGCTCAAGGCCCAAAATCAGGGTATTATAGATAAACTTGGTGAATCGTAAATGGACCAGACCAACGTGATTTTAACTTACCCGAAAAGAACTTTAATCTGGAATTGACTAACAACACTTACTGACCTGCTTCAAATTCTTGAACCCAAATGTGTTTGTCATGCCATCTCTTTAGTCTTGCCTTGAGTAATTTGGCATTCTCGTATGAGAACATTCGAAATTCTTCTAACTTATTGAGTTAGAGCATCCGTTTCTCTTTAGTAAGCTTAAGATCCAAGTTGAGTTGTTGGAGAGCATAGTATGCTTTGTGTTCTAACTCCAAGGGCAGATGACAGGCTTTCCTAAAGACCAACCTATAGGGTGACATCCCTAATGGTATCTTTTATGTTGTCCTATAGGCTCATAAAGCATCATCTAGTCTTTTGGACCAATCTTCATTTCGGGCAAACTACCTTTTCGAGTATGCCTTTAATCTCCTTGTTTGCCAGTTCAGCTTGCCCATTCGTATGCGGGTGGCAAGCTGTGGCAACCTTGTGCTTCATTTTATGTTTGTCAAGTAACCATTTCAACCATTTATTCAAAAAATGGGACCCTTCATCACTGATGATGGCTCTTGGGGTTCTACACCTTGTGAACATATACTTCTACAAAAACTTCATTACAACCTTAGCTTCATCCATTGGATATGCCTCAGCCTTAACCCACTTAGACACATAGTCTAGTACTACCAATATGTACTTGTGACCAAAAGATGGAGGGAAAGGACTGAGAAAGTCAATACCCCAAACATCAAATAATTCTAGGTTAATGATGTTTGTTCTAAGCGTCTCATTTTTATTTGTAACGTTTCCAACCCTTTGACATCGATCATAGCTCCTTACATAAGCACATGCGTCTTTAAATGGTGGTTACCAAAAGAATCTGGCTTGCAATACTTTGGTCACAGTATGTGTACCTCTAAAGTGTCCCCCACTCGGAGCTAAGTGGCGATGATATAAAATCTTATGTTCTTCATCTTCTGCCACACATCTCCTGCTCATTTGATCTGCACACTTTTTAAACAAGTATGGTCCCAGAAATAGTATTTTACATCATGATGAAACTTTATCTTTTGATGATACTTCTTATTAATCGGCATCAAACCACAAGCTAAATAGTTAGCAATATCAGAAAACCAATAGTTATTATGAACATGATTTACCTTTATTATGTGGTCATCTAGAAATGTCTCCTGAATGGGTATAAGTGGAGAATTCCCTTCTTGCGGCTCCAATCTAGACAAGTGGTCTACTATTTTTTTCTACTCCCTTTCAATCTTGAATTTCTAGATCAAACTCTTGAAGTACAAGTACCCATCGGATCAGTCTCGGCTTAGTGTCTTTCTTGGCAAGTAAGTACTTAATTGTCAAGTGGCCCGTATAGATAGTCACCTTGGTACCTATAAGATAAGATCAAAACTTGTCAAAAGTGAACACAATAGCAAGTAACTCTTTCTCTATTACCGTATAATTTAGTTGAGCTCCTGTCAGAGTTCGACTTGCGTAGTAGATGGGATGAAAAACTTTGTTCCTTCGCTAGCCCATGACAACTCCTATGGCGAAGTCACTTGCGTCACACATCAATTCAAATCGAGAATCCCAGTTTGGTGTGACGATTATGCGTGTTGAAACTAATCGACTCTTAAAATCCTTGAAAGCTCTTCAACACTCCTCATCAAATTTGAATGTCGTGTCCTTCTCCAATAATTTGTATGAAGGTTTAGCAATTTTAGAGAAGTCATTGATAAACTTTTGATAGAAACAGGCGTGGCCCAAAAAGCTCCTAACACCATTTATAGATGCTGGAGGTGGGAGTTTATCAATAATGTCTACCTTTGCTTTATCTACCTCGATTCCATGTCTCGTTATCCAATGCCCTATAATAATACCTTCTCGTACCATGAAATAGAACTTTTCCTAGTTGAGTACGAGGTTTGTTTCTTCGCATCACTTTAATACCTTGGCTAGATTGGCTAGACAATCATCATATGTATCTCTGGATACTGAAAAATCCTCCATAAAGACTTCCAAGTATTTCTCAACCATGTCAGTAAAAATAGACATCATACATCTTTAAAATGCAGTAGGTGCATTATATAAACCAAATGGCATGTGTCTAAATACAAATGTACCGTACGGGCAAGTGAATGTTGTCTTGTGTTGATCATCTAGTGCTACTATAATCTAATTATACCCCGAGTATCCATCAAGAAAACAGTAATAGTCTCGCCCTGCAAGTTTATCTAGCAATTGTTCCAAAAATGGCAAAGGAAAGTGATCTTTCCTAGTCACCTTGTTCAGCTTCCGGTAATCAATGCAAATTCTCCATCACCTAACTATTCTAGTCAATATCAACTCATTATTCTTGTTCTTAATGACCGTAATACCTCCTTTCTTTGGCATGCACTAAACTGGACTTATCTGTAACACCCTAATTTTCGGGATTTTTCAGGATTTTTGTGATTTTGGTGAAATCTTGAAATTTTGTTGTTAGAGTATGAAATTTGTGTTTTAAGTATGTTGGTGGGCCTTTGGAAGGCCCAAGCCTAAGTTAAAACCCGGTAGATTTATCAATTTTGGACTTAAAGAGAAGAGGACTTAGTTATATGAGATTAGATCAAGGTAGATAAGGGGAAGAAATTATAGGAATTTGAAAAGAAGCATGTGATGGCCAATTAGGGGACTCTTAGGGAAGCATTGCTGTTTGGGACAATTAGTTTTGGTGTAATCGGCTAGGGGTGATTTAAGGTGCTAGCCGAACACTTTTAGGGTCTTCCTTAGCGTCTTAACTCGGCAAATTGGGTAAGTTGGTGTGCCGATTAGGTAAGTTTTAGGGTTCCCTTTTTACTACTCTTCTCCTCCCTTGTTCTAGAAGCCGACACCCTAAACACCATCACTTGTGCCGATTTGTCCATAGCCAAATCTTCTTTTCTCTTCTCCTCTCTTCTTTTCTCTCATCTCTTATCTCATTAGTTTTCACAAAGCCGAACCCACTTCCTTCTGCCCTACTTTCTTCTCAAGTTCACCAATCGACTACACTAAAAACCGAAACCTAAGTTCCCTACATTCTCCTAGCGCTGACTTGTGTAAAACAGAACCATCATCTCTCTTTTCTTCATAGCCGAATCTGTCATCTTTTCCTCTCCTTTTCTCTTTATATCTTCTACTCCATCTTTTTTGCATCACCAATCTTAAAACCTCTCCTATTCAATCTTCTTAGCCGAATACTCATAAAAGTCGAAATCCCGAAAGGTATTACTATTGTGCTCATTTCTCCTTGGTTGAATACCCTTACTCTTTACCTCTTGTAACGCCCCCACGCTCGAGACCGTCGCCGGAGTCGAGCTTGAGGTGTTACTGAACATAATTTACCATTTTAAGAACTTTGAATCCTTTATTTCTACATTCGCAACCTGCTGTCTATCTACATCATGGTTACGAAAAAAATCATATCTCAAGTTACGAAACTCAAAATCAAGATCTGTAAATTTTCCCTGAATCTACACTCATTTATCTATTTACTAATTTTTTTCTAGAATTTTTGGTTGAGCCAATTAGTACAGTTTATTAGTTAAAGTTACCCCTGTTTCAGGACACGACTGCACTGACCTCTTCTTACCACGAACCACTTTTCTCTCTATAAAAAATTCATATGACTATGCCATTTATTTCTATTAAAACTACACTCAATGAGGATTCTTAAAATATAAATTACATCTCCTAATTATTTTTGTACAATTTATGGTGAATTTCCAAAGTTGGAACAGGGGATTCAGAAATTGCTCTGGCCCTGTTTCACTAAAACTCAAATATCTCACAACATATAACTCCTTTACCTATTTCACTTCTTCCATATGAAAGTAGACACAACAATCTTCAATTTCATATTTAATTCATCACCTAATTCTGTTTATACTATTTTTAGTGATTTTTCAAACTCACATCACTGCTGTTATAATATTCTGTTTTATGACAAATTTCACTTTTCTATGAATATTCATGGACTATTATCACTTTGAACATACATGGTCTCATACATGATCTAAATTAGCCATTCTAAGGACTAATCATTATCAGGCATTTTCTCAACCAAACCACTACCATATCACAAGGTTAATTACACAAAACAAGTATATTGCTATACATGCCATATTCGAGTCATATAAGCCATTTTACCAAAATAGTTCTTCGGATAGTGTGAGCGAGCCTTCGACCTATCCCGATTCCCAAGCCGGCTTGTCCAAAACTACCGTGAATGGAAAGGAGGGAGTAAGCATAAATGCTTAGTAAGTTCATATGCAAATAACAAGTAACATAACAAATCAATTATACCAAATAACACTAGCATGGTATCACCAAAACAATATCACATTTCTAATCATCATTTATCATCTTACCACATTATTGTTGTTGTATCGAGTTTCAACCCGAGGGTTAAGTACATACCTGTCCAAAGTGTCCATTTCACAACACTTATCAAAATGACACTTGCATCTTGAGTGTTCTTCCATTCCACTAGAATTTTACCCGTTGAACACATTGGACTATAACTCGGATACATGGATAATTTGTAGATAAGTGCCACATATGTAATCAAACGACCATGTAACCCGCCCATAAGCGAACTCGGACTCAACTCAACGAGCTCGGGCATTCGCATCCATAAGTGAACTCGGGCTCAACTCAATGAGTTCGGATGCCTAGTTACATCTCATGAACTCGGACTCAACTCAACGAGTTCGGATGCCCAACCATCCTAGTGACATGTCACTTGTATCCTAATCTATTCCTAAGGTTCAAACGGGATTTCTCTCTCAATTCCACAATTCAATCATCTTCCTCGAGATATCAAAACCAACATTTACTATATTCCATACTTATTTGCGCATCAATAAGAAATAGTTCACAAAACATAATATTTCATAATAACAACTACACTAGCATATAATAACATTAAATAACTTAGAAATAACAATTATATCACATTATTTACACATGAACTTACCTCGGTACAAAATATAGAAATTTACAATTTAGTCCACAATCTTTTCTTTTCCTCGATCAAGATCGATTCCACGTCTTTCTTGATCTAAAATAACACATTTAGCTTATTTAAAACTCACATTTATCAAAATAGTCCTTAACTCTAACTTTGGAAAAATTACGATTTTGCCCCTAAACTTTTGATTTACACTTTTGCTCCGAGGCTCGGAAATTAAATTTTATTCCAAATTCTTATGTTTTAGGACATGCTGATCATTTATTTACCATTAGCAAGCTCAAATTCTCATTATAACATGTACTTATGAAAAATAGGTATTTTTACCAATTAAGCCATTTTACTCGTTTTTACTTAAAACCGAGTAGCACAAGTTGTTTAACATAATTTAAAACCTCATATTCTATCATAAAACATCAAAATACACAATTATTCAACATGGGTCAATTTTTGAAATCAAACCCTTGCTCAAATAAATGGTAGAAATAGAGAAATTATGTTACCAGGATTTCAAAAACGTAAAAAATATTAAAAACAGGGCTAGAATGGACTTACAATCGAGCTTTGAAGCTTGAAAAACCCTAGCCATGGTTTCTCCATGCTATTTTCGGCCTTGAGGAAGAAGATGAGCAAAAATTGGCTTTTAATTTGATTTTTAATTCATTTAATCACTAAATGACCAAAATGCCCCTAACTTAAAAATATTTTTTTCCACCCACTTCATGTCCATTTTTGTCCAATAAATTAACCAATGATCTAATTACCATTTAAGGACCTCCAATTTAATTTTTCATAACAATTGGACACCTCTAACATATAGAACTCAACTTTTGCACTTCTTACAATTTAGTCCTTTTGACTAAATTGAGTGCCCAAACGTCAAAATTTTCGTACGAAATTTTTTTACAAAATAATTTCATAGAAGTGTAAACCATAAAAATATAAATAAAACACATTTCAATTTAACACCTTTACCATTTGACAAAAATGCCCTTAATGTCTTTCTTTGTAATTTTTCATGTACAAGCCCATTTTTTTCCAAAATTTTAGAAATTGGTCAAATTGCTATTTAAGACCTCCTAATTAATATTCCAAAGCAATTTCATACTAAAAGCTTCTAGAATGCATGTTTTGCAACTTATTCGATTTAGTTCCTAATTTCAACTTAAGCACTTTATGCATAGAATTTCTTCACGAAATTTTCACACAATCATGCAATCATATCATAAACCTCAAAATAATTATAAAATGATTATTTCTACCTCGGATTTGTGGTCACAAAACCACTATTTCGATTAGGCCCTAATTCGGGATATTACAACTCTCCCCCCTTTAGGGATTTTCGTCCTCGAAAATCTTACCGGTAAACAGATGTGGGTATTGATTCCTCATAGTTTCCTCAGTCTCCCATATAGTCTCTCCTACCCCGAAGGTACTTGGTGTTTCGCTTTCACTTGTTGACAAATTAAGCATTTGGATACAAACTCCGATATCTCTCTTTTCATTCCATTCCACCAATACATTTTCTTCAAGTCATTATCCATTTTCGTACTGCCTGGATGAATCGACAAACAACCATTATGTGCTTCCTGCAAGATCTTTTGAATCAATCCCTCATCCTTCTGTACACAAATCTGATCTTTAAACATCAAGCACCCATCAGAACCGATTCTAAAATCTGACTCTGTACCAACCTCACATTGCTTTCTTTTGGCTTGCAAGTCTTCATCGCTTTTCTGAGCTTCATAAATATCTTGTAAAAAATCGGTCTTGCTCTCAACTCTACTAGAATCGAACCATTATTAGACACCTTCAACTGAGTATTCATAGCTCTCAAAGAAAACAACAACTTTCTGCTCAAGGTATCGGCAACTACATTTGCTTTTCCTGGATGGTAGTCAATCACAAGCTCGTAATCTTTCAATAACTCCAACCATTTTCGCTGTCTTAAGTTCAAGTCTTTTTGTGACATCAAGTATTTAAGACTTTTGTGGTCGGTATATGCTCGACACTTTTCACCATATAGATAATGTTGCCAAATCTTCAAAGCAAACACCACCGCAGCCAATTCCAAATCATGAGTCGGATAATTCCTCTCGTAAGGTTTTAACTATCTTGAAGCATAAGCCACAACCTTTCCTTCTTGCATTAGTACACATCCCAAACCATTTCTAGAAGCATCACTATACACCACAAATTCTTTACCTGACTCGGGTTGTCCCAACACTGGTGCTTCAGTCAATAACTTTTTTGTTTTTTTTAGTTTCTCAAAGCTCTGTTGACATTCTTTTGTCCACTCAAATTTAACATCCTTTTGGAGTAGTCTGGTCATAGGAGCAACAATTATAGAAAATCCATTTACAAAACATCGATAATATCTAGCTAGCCCCAAGAAACTTCTAACCTCAGTTACATTCTTCGGTGGTTTCCAATCAACAATAGCTGAAATTTTACTGGGATCAACCCGTATACCATCACTTGAAACAATATGACCCAAAAATCCAACTTCCCAAAGCCAAAATTCACTTTTACTAAACTTGGCATATAACTGCTTGTCTCGCAAGGTTTGCAAAACTATCCTCAAGTGCTCAACATGCTCGGTCTCATCTTTTGAATAGATTAAGATATCTATAAATACTACCATAGCCGAAATATACGATTCATCAAATCCATAAACACAACAGGTGCATTTGTTAACCCAAACAGCACAACTAAAAATTCATAATGCCCGTACCTTGTTCTAAAAGTAGTTTTAGGCACATCTGACTCTTTTACCCGCAGCTGGTAGTACCCAGATCTCAAGTCGATCTTTGAAAACCACGTCGCTCCTTTCAGCTGATCAAACAAATCATCAATTCTTGGCAATGGATACTTGTTCATAATTATCACTTTGTTTAATTGCCGATAGTCAACACACAATCTCATTGAACCATCCTTCTTTTTCACAAACAATACAAGAGCACCCCAAGGCGAAAAACTCGGTCTTACAAAGCCTTTGTCAGTCAACTCTTGCAACTGCGACTTTAATTCTTTCAGCTCTGCTAGTGCCATTCTGTACGGAGCAATCGAAATCAAAGCTATTCCTGGTATCAACTCTATACCAAATTCTACTTCTTTGACTGGAGGCAAACCCGGCAATTCCTCTGGAAATACATCCGTAAACTCACACACAATCGGCACTGATTCCACTTTCTTTTCAATTTCTTTTGTATTCAACACATACGCTAAATAAGCTTCATAACCCTTTCTCAAATATCTCTGAGCCGACATTGAAGAAATCACACTAGACAATGCCTCTGATTTATCTGATTCAACCCGTAGAGTTTCACCATTTTCACACTTTAATTCAATAACTTTCTGTTTACAATTTACTATAGCATCATGCAATGTCAACCAATCCATGCCCAAAATAACATCAAACTCATCAAACGGCAACAACATCAAGTCGACCGGAAAGTAATAACCCCGAATCATTAAAGGACATTTCTTGCATACTTTATCAACTATAACACATTGGCCTAACGGGTTTGACACTTTAATCATAAATTCTGTATTCTCAATAGGTATATTCATACTAGACACCAATTTTATGCACACATATGAATGAGTAGAACCGACATCAATTAAAGCAGTAACATTAACATCATAAAGAGAAAATATACCAGTGATCATGTCAGGTGAGGAAGCATCTTCACGCGCTTTAATGGCATAAGTTCTAGCCGGAGCCCTTCCTTCAAATTTAACTGCTGAATCTCTGGCTGCATTCTTACTGCTTGCTTCACTCCCAGCTTTTCGTGGATACCTTCCTCTCAAATCTGCACCACTAGTTTTTGCACTTTGGAATCTTTCTTTTTCAATTCTCTCTAGGCAGTCTCCAATAAAATGATCCGGAGAACCACACCGAAAACATTCATTTGCTCTACACGAACCAAAATGATTTCTACCACACCGCTGGCACTCTGGCTTAACAAATCTCGAATTCCCTACACTAGCTGCCGAAGTAGTCTAAGACTTAGGACACACATTTTGCTTCCTAGAATTCCCATATGATTGTCCAGTTGAAACTTGGGAACGATGATTCATATTTCTTGATTTTTCGGGTTGCTGTAAGGGTGCACTGCTCATCGGTCTTTTCTTCCAATTTCGTGTCTCAAATTCTACCTTTTTCTTCTCTTTAAGTAGTTCTTCAGCTTTGCAAGCTCGATCGACAAGTACCACCATTTCTTTTAGTTCAAGAATCCCAACAAATACCTTAATGTCTTCATTGAGCCCGTCTTCAAATCGTCTGCACATCTTGGCCTCTGTTGGAACATATTCTCTGGCATACTTACTCAATTTGGCGAACTCCCTTTCGTATTCAATGACTGTCATATTACCTTGCTTCAGATCAAGAAACTCTTTACGCTTCTGATCAATAAATTTTTCACTGATGTATTTCTTTCGAAACTCTTCTTGAAAGAATTCCCAAGTTACCCTCTCTTTCGGTACCACAGAAATCAATGTCTTCCACCAATTATAGGCTGAATCCCTCAACAACGATATAGCACATTTCAAGCATTCTTCAAGTGTGCAAGACAGTTCATTAAATACCCGAATAGAATTCTCGAGCCAAAACTCTGCTTTCTCGGCATCATTATCAACATTTGCCCTGAATTCCTCAGCCCCTTGCTTACGAATTCTGTCAACTGGAGTCCTATGTAATCTCATCTGATCCATACCTTGAGGCATCAGGGTATAGGTTGAGGAATCAGGGAAGGTGGGGGAGGTTGTACATTCGGGTTCGTACGAACGAAACTCAGTGTACCATACACTCATCATTTGGAGAAAGGCTTCCCGACCCCTTTCTCCTCCTCCCTGACCAACAGTAGGAGGTGGATTTTCAGTTGGCGCTGCCCCTTCAGCCGGAGCTGGTGCATTACTCTCTACTTCATCTGCCACAGCTGGATTGGGATCCATTTACTATAAAAAAAATCATTTAAAAGGTCAGAAGTCGTCACACTATCACAATATACACATATGGCATGTATAGCGAAGTCCGTACATAAAACATGTTAGTCCGAGAACTAGCTAAACCTGCTCTGATACCACCAAATGTAACGCCCCCACGCCCGAGACTGTCACCGGAGTCGAGCTTGAGGTGTTACTGAACATAATTTACCATTTTAAGAACTTTGAATCCTTTATTTCTACATTCGCAACCTGCTGTCTATCTGCCTCACAGTTACCAAAAAATCATATCTCAAGTTACAAAACTCAAAATCAAGATCCGTAAATTTTTCCTGAATCTAGACTCATTTATCTATTTACTAATTTTTTTCTGGAATTTTTGGTTGAGCCAATTAGTACAGTTTATTAGTTAAATTTACCCCTATTTTAGGACTCAACTGCACTGACCTCTTCTTACCACGAACCACTTTTCTCTCTATAAAAAGTTCATATACTATGCCGTTTGTTTTTATTAAAACTAGACTCAATAAGGATTCTTAAAATATAAATTACATCTCCTAATTATTTTTGTACAATTTATGGTGAATTTCCAAAGTTGGAACAAGGGATCCAGAAATCGCTCTGGCCCTATTTCACTAAAACTCAAATATCTCACAACATATAACTCCTTTACCTATTTCACTTCTTCCATATGAAAGTAGACACAATAATCTTCAATTTAATATTTAATTCATCACCTAATTTTGTTTATACTATTTTTAGTAATTTTTCAAACTCACATCACTGCTGTTACAATATTCTGTTTTATGACAAATTTCACTTTTCTTTGAATATTCATGGACTATTATCACTTTGAACATACATGGTCTCATACATGATCTAAATTAGCCATTCCAAGGACTAATCATTATCAGGCATTTTCTCAACCAAACCACTACCATATCACAAGGTTAATTACACAAAACAAGTATATTGCTATACATACCATATTCGAGTCATATAAGCCATTTTACCAAAATAGTTCTTCGGATAGTGTGAGCGAGCCTTCGACCTATCCCGATTCCCAAGCCGGCTTGTCCAAAACTACCATGAATGGAAAGGAGGGAGTAAGCATAAATGCTTAGTAAGTTCATATGCAAATAACAAGTAACATAACAAATCAATTATACCAAATAACACTAGCATGGTATCACCAAAACAATATCACATTTCTAATCATCATTTATCATCTTACCACATTATTGTCGTTGTATCGAGTTTCAACCCGAGGGTTAAGTACATACCTATCCAAAGTGTCCATTTCACAACACTTATCAAAATGACACTTGCATCTTGAGTGTTCTTCCATTTCACCAGAATTTTACCCGTGGAACACATTGGAATATAACTCGGATACATTGATAATTTGCAGATAAGTGCCACATATGTAATCAAACGACCATGTAACCCGCCCATAAGCGAACTTGGAGTCAACTCAACGAGCTCAGGCGTTCGCATCCATAAGTGAACTCGGACTCAACTCAACGAGTTCAGATGCCTAGTTACATCTCACGAACTCAGACTCAACTCAACAAGTTCGAACATTTGCATCCATAAGTGAACTCGGACTCAACTCAACGAGTTCGGATGCCCAACCATCCTAGTGACATGTCACTTGTATCCTAATCTATTCCTAAGGTTCAAACGGGATTTCTCTTTCAATTCCACAATTCAATCATCTTCCTCGAGATATCGAAACCAACATTTACTATATTCCATACTTATTTGCGCATCAATAAGAAATAGTTCACAAAACATAATATTTCATAATAACAACTACACTAGCATATAATAACATTAAATAAATTAGAAATAACAATTATATTACATTATTTACACATGAACTTACCTCGATACAAAATATAGAAATTTTACAATTTAGTCCACAATCTTTTCTTTTCCTCGATCAAGATCGATTCCACGTCTTTCTTGATCTAAAATAACACATTTAGCTTATTTAATACTCACATTTATCAAAATAGTCCTTAACTCTAACTTTGGAAAAATTACGATTTTGCCCCCTAAACTTTTGCATATTTACACTTTTGCCCCGAGGCTCGGAAACTAAATTTTATTCCAAATTCTTATGTTTTAGGACATGCTGATCATTTATTTACCATTAGCAAGCTCAAATTCTCATTATAACATGTACTTATGAAGAATAGGTATTTTTACCAATTAAGCCGTTTTACTCGTTTTTACTTAAAACCGAGTAGCACAAGTTGTTTAACATAAGTTAAAACCTCATATTCTACCATAAAACATCAAAATACACAATTATTCAACATGGTTCAATTTTTGAAATCAAACCCTAGCTCAAATAAATGGTAGAAATAGAGAAATTATGTTACCGAGATTTCAAAAACGTAAAAAATATTAAAAACAGGGCTAGAATGGACTTACAATCGAGCTTGGAAGCTTGAAAAACCCTAGCCATGGTTTCTCCATGCTATTTTCGGCCTTGAGGAAGAAGATGAGCAAAAATTGGCTTTTAATTTGATTTTTAATTCATTTAATCACTAAATGACCAAAATGCCCCTAACTTAAAAATATTTTTTTCCCACCCATTTCATGTCCATTTTTGTCCAATAAATTAACCAATGGTCTAATTCCATTTAAGGACCTCCAATTTAAATTTTCATAACAATTGGACACCTCTAACATATAGAACTCAACTTTTGCACTTCTTACAATTTAGTCCTTTTGACTAAATTGAGTGCCCAAATGTCAAAATTTTCGTACGAAATTTTTTTACAAAATAATTTCATAAATATTTAAACCATAAAAATATAAATAAAACACATTTCAATTTAACACCTTTACCATTTGACAAAAATGCCCTTAATGTCTTTCTTTGTAATTTTTCATGTACAAGCCCATTTTTTTCCAAAATTTTAGAAATTGGTCAAATTGCTATTTAAGACCTCCTAATTAATATTCCATAGCAATTTCATACTAAAAGCTTCTAGAATGCATGTTTTGTAACTTATTCGATTTAGTCCCTAATTTGAACTTAAGCACTTTATGCATAGAATTTCTTCACGAAATTTTCACACAGTCATGCAATCAAATCATAAACCTCAAAATAATTATAAAATGATTATTTCTACCTTGGATTTGTGGCCACGAAACTACTATTCCGATTAGGCCCTAATTCGGGATATTACACCCCTCTTTTAGCCGAATCTCACAACTTCCATAGCCTTGTCAACATCTTCTTCTTCTCATTACAAAGCTTTCATTTTTCCTTCTCCTTCATTATACCAAAAGTCGAAATCACCATGCTCAAAGTGAGTTGGAAACCGAACCTTTAGAACTCTTAGATTCTTTCTCTGCTTGTGTTTAGAAGCTAGATCTACGTTAGATCTGAGATAGGAAAGGGTTGGAAGCATTCTTGTCTAGTGGATCTTCAGTAAGTACTCAGATGTCTTATTTCTATTCATTATTTTGGGTTTTAAGAAAAGCCGAAAACCCCTATATGCATAGAGTGGCTGTCGACTAAGGCAAAAAGGATTTGTAGGTATTACTTATCGAATTATTATGTGTAGTGTGGACTGGAGATCAAAGAGCAGTGCAAGGCTACCGCTGTTGGAGCGATTAGATCTAAATCTAGTTACTGTTTTCGGCAAAGGATAACTGCGTGGGAGATCTCGCTGTAGTAATCGCAAATCAGGTGTGTAAACGAACACCCTCTAGTAGACTAAATCGGCAAAAGTCGAAAAGCCAAAATGCCAAAATTCTGGCATTTTGTGGGCTTGCGAGCATGTGAGCGCTTGTGGGTCAGTTGGAAGCGGTAAAATTCTGTAACAGAAATTGGTAAAGTTGATGAGTGCATGATTTCGTGCACCTCGATAAATTGGGCCTCGAGGGGCTGAAATTGGGCCCAATGGGCTTACGGGCCCATATGGGTGAAAATAAGCGGTAAGCATATTTTGGTATACTATCAGTTAAAAACGTTAAGGCATTCATGAAATTTGGGCTAAATGGGCCAAAATAGCTAATTGACACTATAAGGCCCATTAGGGGTTTTAGGGCCCGATAGTTATAAAGTTGATAAATGGGCTAGATAAACTACTTAGATGGAAAATTGGACTATTAATAACTGAAATATGCATAAAACCCTAAAAACTGGTATAATTACTGAAATACCCTTATGGGTGGAAAATTACTACTTTACCCCTTGGTGCAAAATGACCAGTATACCCCTAGGGCTAAATTTGACTGAAATGCATGCTTTACTATTTCTGTTCACTGTATGCCATGACATGTTTAAACTGTTGCATGGGAATGGGTTTATTGATGGAGGAAGTGCAAGTGGCATTGCCACGTTTACTAAAAAGGGGCTTTGCCCCGGTTTACTGAAAGGGGCTTTGCTTCGTATTATTGAAAGGGGCTTTGCCTCGTATTACTGAAAGGGGATTTGCCTCAGTTTTACTGTTAGTGGCTTGGCCACGTTATCTGAGCAGCTATGCTACGCCTGTGGTGTGTAGGGCTGGGTGGGCCGAGTTACCTCCCCACATAGTGTGTAGGGCTGGTATGAGTGGTGTGTAGGGTTGAACATGGGATGGGCTTTGCATACATGCATTATTTTGTTCTGTTACTGTAATGGGCCTATGAGCCGCACTGTTTACTGAATAGGGCTAAGGCCCAGTTAATTGTTTACTGAATAGGGCTTTGACCCAGTATTTACTAAATTGGTTAGGGCTTAGGCCCAGTGAGCTTGAGCTGGTTTGGCTCTAGTTGGGCTTTCTTTACACACTGAGTTTCCAAACTCACCCCTTCCTTTCATCTGTGTAGGTGAGCCTTGAGCTAGAGACTTGGCAGCTGGAGGGATTCAGAGTGGCCACGTGGACTGCACATGTCAGTTTTAATTAAGTCTTTTTATTTCTGCATTTACTTTAAATTATTTTCATTATGGTTTGGGTTGTAATAAGGCCGCTTAAAGTATTTTAAATTTTGGGTTTTCAATTCTTTATTTATAATTGGTTTTAAATGGGTAGACAAAGGTTGCGCGAGTTTTTTTAAAATTAATCAATTTTTTCAAAATAAATCACACGTATCAAACGAATAACAAAAGTTAATCCAAAATCCTAAAATAGAATACTCCTAAAATATGGTAGCGGATAGGATGTTCACAACTAAACCTGGATTTTCTCTTTAAACTTTAATAACAGTTTTGCTAAACTCATCCTAATCGTAACGACTAAAGAATATGTTTAATCCCACGTTGATGTGACACACCAGACTTGGCCATAACATCTGGGCCGGGTTTGGGATGTTACATTTATTGGTATCAGAGCCAGGTTACAATAACTCGGCTGTGGAACCGGTCCAAAAAGGTTTTCGAAAAATTTTAAAAGGCCCAAGAAGGGTATTTTTGAAATCGATTTTGGGAAAATTTCTAAAGAAACCCTTTTCAAACTCATTTTCTTTTGAATATACTCATTAACGATTTTACTTCAAAATTTTTTGCTAAATTGGGCTTTCTAAAATCTAGTATCTGAAGGAGTGGCACACTGAATCCCCGGTACCAAGTCTGTAAATATTCTTCTCTTATACTGTACTGTACTGAAATGTTACTATAGATAGAATTGAGACCCTACAATGATACTGTAGACAGGGTAGTACTGAAAACTGTAAGACTGAGACTGTAGGGAAACTAAACCATAGAAGACTGAGATTGTAGCTCGGCTATGAATTCGCGAAAATAAACTCTGAAACTCTATCTGTACATAAGACATTTAGTAATAAACACTGAAATATTAAACTGATGTCATAAAATTCGTAATCAGATAAGTCGATATGAGTACGAAGGCAGCTCGTGGACGAGGCCGTGGACGTGGCTGAGGTAGTGTACAAGCTGGGTCTTCGTCTTCAGGACATTTGCCAGCTGAAGAGGCACGAGCACCGCCAGCGACTGAGACTGGATCATATAATCGGGCTATAGGGGACAATGCTCTATCTCAGGCAATGTTAAGGGTTTTAGAGAGGGTCGCTAGGGCAAGCATTGGGACTGTGAATAAGGGATCCATTTCTGAGCGACTCTGGGCTAACGGAGTGGAGGTCTTCAGGAGCATATCTGGGGTAGCCCCAAATGTGGCTGAGTACTAGCTGGAAGCCACGAAACGGATTATGGACGACCTAGGTTGCTTAGTGGAGCAAAAACTAAAAGGAGCGGTGTCTCTGCTATGAGACGAGGCATATCAATGGTGGATCACTATGAAGGAGAGTACCCCAGTTGAGTGGGTGACCTGGGAACTGTTTAAGACGGCTTTCAAGGGAAAGTATGTTGGAGCAAGCTATGTTTATGCTCGTAGGAAAGAATTTTTGAACCTGACCCAGGGCAATAAGTCAGTTACTAAATATGGGTTGGAGTTTCTGAGATTAAGCCGATATGTCAGCGGTATAGTTGCTACTGAGTATGAGCGTAGTGTTCATTTTGAGGATGGCCTCAGGGATGAGCTTAGGGTACTGATAGCTCTGCAGAGGGAGTGTGACTTTGCTGCATTGGTAGAGAAGGCTAAGATAGCCGAAGAGGTGAAGCGAACTAAACGGCAAAATCGTGAGAAAGATCGAAACTGATTCAGGAGGGAATCTGGACCCTCTGGTGCTGCAAACAGGAATGCCAAGCGAGCTAGAGTGGATGAACCGGTTTGAGCAGTTTCGGTAAATACAGTTAGACCACAGGCTTACGGGGACTGCGGTAGAGTGCATTTGGGAGAATGCTGGAACCGTACTGGGGCATGTCTCCGATATGGGTCCAAGGAGCATAGGGTCAAGGACTGTCCTCGGAGGCCACCTCAGACTCAAGTTGCCGAACAGAGGGTTGCTCAACCAGTGCGAGGTGGACAACAACCACCGAGAGGCCGTGGTCAAGGTAGAGGTGGCAACGAAAATGGACGTGGATGAGGAGCACCTAGCAGTGGTACTGGAAATACAGAGGCTTGTCAGCCAGCATTGGTGTATGCTGCTCGTCGCCGAGAGGAGGGTGATTCACCTGACGTCATAACTGGTACTTTTTTTATCTCTAGCATGCCATACACTGCTTTGATAGATGTGGGTTCTACTCATTTGTATGTTGCATGTGATATATCTGGGTTGTTGGGTGTGCACTCTGAGGAAACTATAAGTTGGGTAACTGTGATATGTCCACTAGGTCACTCGGTTAAGGTAGACAAACTCTTTAAGGAGGTGCCTTTAGAGACTCAAGGTAGGATTTTTGCTAGAGACTTGATGGAGTTACCATTCGAGGAGTTTGATCTTATCTTGGGAATGGACTGGCTTACTAAGCATAAGGTGACTCTGGATTGTACGGCTAAGAGAATGGTGTTAAGGACTATAGAGGATGAGGAGGTGATGGTTATTGGGGAGCGAAGGGACTATTTGTCGTATGTTGTTTTGGCCTTAAGGGTTGAGAAGTTGATTCGCAAGGGTTGCGAGGCGTACTTGGCCTTTGTAAGTCAGACGGAGGCTAAAGATGTGATTGTGGAGACGGTTAGAACTGTTAAGGAGTTTCAAGATGTCTTTCCTGAGGAGCTTCCTGGATTACCTTCGAATTGTAAAGTCGAGTTTGGAATCGACTTGCTGCTGGGAACAGCTCCAGTGTCCATTGCACCCTATAGGATGGCACCGAAGGAGTTAGTGGAACTGAAAGCACAAATCTGAGAGTTGTTGGATAGAGGTTTTCTTAAACCGAGTGTGTCTCCTGGGGAACACCAGTTCTGTTTGTAAAGAAGAAGGATGGGGCGAAGCGTGTGTGCATCAATTATCGCTAGTTGAACAAATTGACGATAAAGAACAAGTACCCTCTGCCAAGGATCGACGATCTATTTGACCAGCTTAGAGGAGCTTCGATATTTTCCAAGATCAATCTTCGATCTGGATACCATCAATTTAGGATCAAGGAAGTGGATATTCATAAGACAGCATTGAGAGCTTGGTATGGTCATTACGAGTTTCTAGTTATGCCATTTGGACTGACGAATGCACCTGCAGCTTTCATGGATCTGATGAATTAGGTATTCCAACCATACTTGGATCGATTCGTAGTCATTTTCATCGACGATATCCTGGTATATTCAGAAACTAAGGAGAAGCATGATGAACATCTCCGTGTTATTCAGCAAGTGTTAAGGGAGAAGCAACTCTATGCGAAATTCAGTAAGTGTGCATTTTGGTTACGAGAATTGACTTTTTTGGGTCATGTTGTTTCTGCTGAGGGGATTAAGGTTTATTAAATCCATAAAAATGGCAGGAGCATTAGTTAAGCCAAACGGCATCACCAGGAATTCATAATGACCATACCTAGTTTGGAATGCAGTCTTCGGAACATCTAACTCTTTAACTCGTAGCTGGTAATATCCGGATCTCAAATCTATCTTGGAAAACACAGTGGCTCCCTTCAATTGAACAAACAAATCATCAATGCTGGGCAGTGGGTATTTGTTCTTGATAGTTACCTTGTTAAGCTACTGATAATCTATGCACAATCTCATCGAACCATCTTTCTTTTTCACAAATAGCACTAGTGCACCCCATGGCAAACTACTGGGTCTTGCAAAGCCTGGAATCAGCTCAATACCAAACTCAACTTCTCTAACAGGAGGCAAACCTGGTCATTCTTCCGGAAATACATCTGGATACTCGCACACCACGGGCACTGATTCAACTTTCAATTCTGGATCTTTAGTATTCAACACAAAGCAAGATAAGCCTCATACCCCTTTCTCAAATATTTCTGAGCAGACATAACGGAAATCAAGGCAAATGAACTATCTGACTCATCTGAATCAACCCGAAGAATTTCACCATTTTCACATTTCAACTCGATGAATTTCCTCCCACAATTCACTACCACATCATGTGCAACCAACCAATCCATACCCAGAATAACATCAAACTCATCAAATGGCAATAGCATGAGATCGGCCGAAAAATAGTGACCTCTAATCATCAAGGGGCAATTTCTACATACTTTATCTACTAATACATGCTTGCCTAACGGATTCGATACTTTAATCACAAATTCTGTAGATTCTATAGGCATGCTCATACTAGACATGTGACAGCCCAAAAATCGAACATAGCCAAGAAGTGGTTTCGAGACCACTAAATCGAGTCATTTAAATTAATGGATATTAAATTTCGTGCCTAATATATGTGTAAAATGTATGTGTGAGATTGGGGTGTTTTGATTTTGGCCAATTGATGCGAAATTTATTTATATGGACTTGTATGAGATTTATGAAAAACATGATAGGTAAATGTGAAATGGCCTAGTTCTATATGGTATAAATTCAAAGGGGTTTGCATGTCAAATTTGCCATTTTTTTCTTAAAAGTGGCCGGCCATGTGGTGCAATCATGAAAAGTTTGCATGTTTTATATATTTATATAATATATATTCATGCATTATTATAAGAAATATTTATTTTATCTTATAATTAAAAGAAAAGGTATAAAATGAGTTAAAAGGGTGACAAAAACAAGGTGTTTTCATTTTTGTTTCTTCTCTCCTTATTTTCTTCATCTTTTCCGAACCATGAGAGGAACTAATAGAGGAATTGAAGCTTGAGATATTCGGCCATTGAAGCTCACATGGTAAGAAATTCTTGATTCTTTGGTTTTGTTTTGGTGTTTTTGAGCATCATGGCCGATTATATCCTAAAACCATGACCCATCCTTTGGGAATTTTTTCGTTAAGTTGATATACGACAATGGTGTTTTAAAGTTATGAAATTCACAAAAAAAAAAAAAAATTGGGTGTTAGAATTTAGTGAATGAGTATTAGATAGTTAATATGATGTTTGATTCCATGAGGTTCTCTTCTTTGCCTATCATGAAATTCTTTGAGTTTTGAGTAGTTGAAGCTTTCGGCCATAGTAAATTTTGCTAGAAATGAGAGTGTGATGTTTGTACCTCATATTTTGAATAAATAAAGCAAAATTCGGATATATATATATATATATGTTTATATCAAAGTTTAGTCCATGTGTGTGTCCTTGAGTGAATTTCTAAGTTTATAAGATATAGAGCTTTCGGTTTAGGTTGGAATGTGCTAAGGGGTTGAAGTTTAGAAATTTTAAAAGCTATGGGCGAATTTAAGGGATTGTGTTGTTAAATTCATGAAATGGTTAGACTAACTGGTCAAATTGTGCTTGTGGTAGTTTCTTGGCTAAAGAAATGGCCTATTCGGCCATGTACTTAAATTCTTTGATTTTTGTTTTGACAATTGGTGTCTTGAGAGTGGTTGATTGATCAATTGAATTTGGATAATTTTGGACTTATGGAAAGGGTTTATTAGGTCAATCGGCTAAAATATTTATGTTTATGTGTGGTGCCGAATGTTTTCTTGAGGTATTGATAAAATTAGCTTTGAAAACAAAATGTGAAATATTTACATTGGTTATAAGTATTCGGCCAAAAGTGAAATTTTGGGTAAAATACATTGAATTGTGATTGTTGAATGTGATATGAGGATTGTATGTATATTCGGTTATATGATATTTTTTTTATAGGGAAATAAGCTCAAAGAAATGTGAACTATCTGTGTTCCCTTATAAGTTGCCGCATAAATCTATATGTGTTTCATTGTGAAGATTTCTACATTTTTGTTTATAAAGATTTGGCAAGGCTATTAAACTAGTTAGAATTTGGTTTTGAATTAGCTCAAGAGTAGGGAAACAGAGTCGGATCGAAGTTAAGCAAAGCTGGTCGAGTAATCAAAATATATGGTACGAAATTGTCGAAGTAAGTCTTTAAGTGTTTGGTTGATTTTTTTTGCATGCTCATTGGTCTAATGAAAATAGCTAAGAGATTATCGTCAAAATTTTACTATTAAGCCGAATGAAATTAATGGCATAAATGTATGTTATGTATATATTGAACAATTAATGTGAGTCATGTAAATGTGTTTGTAAAAGAAAAAAAACAAAAAAATAAATAAATAAAGATGAATGACTAAGGTGGAAAATACATATATATTTGCGTATATATAGGACGGCCGTAATAGGTAAATGTGATTCGCATATATGCTTATGTGCTTGTAGCGTAGCCGAATAATCAAATTGTGAATGAGAAGTGAGAAGTAAATGAGAATTTGTTGTATGCTCTTATATTCGGCCTAATGGGATTTTATATGCGAATAAATGTTACATGTAAGTATGTGTTTACAAATTGAGCTTGGATAGTTGATTCAGGAACGACATGGTAAGTTTTTGAGTAATGGATTTTAGTCCATGACATGATGAAATTAAAGTACATATGCATAATATATAGATTCAGACTTAAAGGTCATACTTGAATGTTGTAGTGGAAAAGATAATTTGTGCAAAGGTTGGAAGTCGAATATTACCTTGAATTTGGTCATCATTTGAAATAAAATTTTACCCTTTGTTTATGATAAGTGAACCGAATGACATATGATTTGTAAACATGCCATGATTGTATTCGTGTAAGGGGAATAATTTTTGAATGTGATATGATATATATATATATATGCGAATAATACGCATAAGTAAGTTCTTAAATATTTGAGTTGATTTTTTTTCTAAAAGCTTTAAGTAAATTAGCATGTCTAGTATCTTTATCAATTGATGCTACTTGCATGAATGATCTTGGTTGAATGTCAGATTATAAATGAAAGGTACATAAATAGATATGTTCCTTTTGGTTAATAGTATGCGTAAGATTGAGGTAAGAGTCCTATATGTGCTAAGGTGTATCAAAACTGATTTACTAAATTGTTTATTAAGGAAGAGACTAAGATATGTATTAAGATCGCATGTGTTAGTGTGTATATGTGATAAGGCCGATCGATAAATATTAAATATGTGTAAGATGTGTATTAATTTATGTATACAAAGTGAGAATGAATAACTTATAGAATACAGGGCACGGCCTAACGGCTATTACAAAGAATGAAAGTGAATTATGTAATCTATGAGTTAGTCTGAATAGAAGCATTATTCTGTTAATATGTTGTGATATGTAAATACAACCAGCGTACATCATAAAGTGTAATAAACCTTCTAAATAGATTATGGTACAAAATTATTCGGGATATTGACTTAGTAAGCTTCAAAGCTGGTAAATTGGATCGGGTTTTATAACTTGCCGGCCAAGTGCCTTTGATTACAAGATCCCACAGTAAGATGACGAATGAGGCTTATAGTATGCATTAAATGACTCAGGTATGTGATACTTATCTTTTGATGTAAGAATGGCTCGAATTGGATTTGTTTATGTTCAATTGTGAAACTATTTGTAACACCCCTAAACCCGTTCCGGTTGCCGGAGGGTTAAGAGGCATTACAAGACAAGTACAAAAATTTCAAATTAATTGCCACAAACCTAAGTCATGCTCCTAAGTTTACGGTACCTAGCTTTTGCATGCAACTAGTTTTGAAAGGAAACATATAAAAAAAATTATGAACATTCATTTGTATAAGATCTCAAACATTTATTAAACCCAAGCATGTGCACCTAAATTTGTCAATATGCCTAGTACCACTAATACTTCAAAATGTAGTATTTCAATTCATATGGAAATAAATTGGATGGTTTAGACATATACAAAAGTCATGGAGTATCTTAATGTTTACAAAGCTTAACACACTATTCATTTGGTATTTAATCTTAGGCATGGCCGAACATGAGTCATCTCCTAATAATGAGTGTATTGATTCATTTATAAGCTTAATTCACTCAAAACTTTCGAAACATTTTCCTAATACAACCACACATTCACATCAACTATACATAGTACACATGACAACAAGACAAGCCATTCTCGCATGGCTATACCTATTTACTTGATTACAACTTCAAAATAAGAGTATAACTCTCAAGGATCATAAAACAAAAAGCAACTATACATGCCATTCGAAAGTTTAACTATTTAAATACCGAAAAGAGTGTCTTGATAGTAGAGACGACTTCAAGCGCAAGTATCCCGAGACCGTAGCTATCGAACGTGATCTAAGGAAAGAAAACAGAAGAGGAAAAACAACCGAGTAAGCATTTAAAATGCCTAGTAAGCTTTAAGCGACAATGTATGGTTAACTATAATTAGAAAGGAATAACTTTCAGCACTTGACTTAATTATTCTATAGCCGATCACAAAACAATTCTATAGTGGCATAAGTAGTTTCATGTAACGTAAGGTCATAAGTGTTTAGACATCCACTCACATTTTTCTGAGTCAACAATACATAATAGAAAAGTCATAAACCAACAGAATTCATTCATAAATATAATATAACCAATACCTGGTCGCCTCACCGTAACGATCTCAATTAATTGGAATCAACCTTGGCTCGAAAGCCCTTCGGAATAAATCCGGATACAACAATGGCTCGTGAGCCCTTCGGGATTATCCCGGATATCACAATGGCGTAAACGCCCTTCGGGATTAACCCGGATAACACAATGGCACGAACGCCCTTCGGGATTAACCCGGATAACACAATGGCGCAAAAATTTATTTCGTAATAACACTCATTTTTCTAATTCAAAAATTCACACGTAGTATGACATCATTCGCTAGTAATAGTAAAAAAAAAAATCATATAAACAATACGTAACTCAAATCTCTCTCCCTCGGGCATTTCTAGGACTTGTAATCATTTGGCTATATGTCCATTCCACCTTTATCAAATAAATTATAATTCGTATAAGGAATTTAATTGTATGATAGTCTATGTCCCTTAAAACTTACTTCAGTGGTCGATGATTGTTTTCAATTTACTGGTCGGCCACCTTCGCTTTTCCTTTGTCTGAAGCTGCCCCTATATTTTCTTGAGCTAAGAGAAACAAAATTTAATTCATTACAAACCCATGTAAATCGGTTAGGATCATATAGCTACCAAGCTCAACCAGCATTTAATTTAAGATCTAAATTCCATGTGCCGAATACCATTTTCTACTAACCATATATACTCATTTGAATTTAAAGCTTATCCATGTATAACCTATAGTTCATTCGATCCTTTCTCAAACAAAATCATCACTTAGCCTCCAAAACCAACATCCTTCCATAGGTTTCAAGGATATATTAGTAAGCATACTCATAGGTACACTTTTAAATTTCTTAATTAACAAAACAATGTTCAACCAACTTGAGTCATTAACCACTATTAAAATCGGCAAAATATATATATACAAGGGCTAAAATTTATTTACTAATCATTTTTAATTTAGAATAGAACAACCTTTAAAAATAATACAATGTCACATAGCCAAAGTTTCCCTCTAAAAATTTTGAGCTAACTTAGTCTTCCCCTTCAAATCTAATTTCATAAACACAAGGGCCGAAACTATCTAAACGGTATACCTATCAAATTTAAAGTTTCAAGCTCATTTAACAAATCATTTCTTGAATTAAAACACCACTCAAGCAAATTTTATCTATGCTAAAAAGGATATGACCGAATATCTAATGTATTTTCTAGCTCCAAATATAACTCATCTTCAAAAAGGGTAGTCAAATGTTCGTATAGGCATAAATTGAAAGTTTAGACATTGTAATTTAATTATTTTAATTAAAACCCTACAAAACATAACATTAGCCGAATGCATGAGTTTATTGAATCAATTACGGCTCAATTTGGTTACTACTTTCATATTATCATTCATCTAACCTCTAAATAGACTACCAAAGCACTCAACTAAACAAAAATCCATTTCTATCCTCAACCTATTCGGTCAATCCTTCAACCCAAAATCAATTTCTACATTTGACCAATGAAACATAAAATTTAACAACTCCCAATACATCATTTTAATCAACAAGTCTTCATAAATTAAAATTCATCAAGCATTTGCCCAAATTCATGCTCACATCCCATGACCGAACGTATAATATGAACATTTCAAAGGATGGACTCATGGGTGATGGATAGGATTAACAAAAAGGCTCAAAATCACTAATTTTTTTGACAAAATAACATGTTTTCATACCTTAATCTAGCCAAAATGGAGGTGCCGAATGCTTGAGCTTAGTTTCTCCCTTCCTCTACTAACTTTCGGCTAAAAAAGATGAACAAAGATGAACTCCCTTGTTTTTATCACCCTATTTTCATTTTATTTACCTTAATATCATAATATAAAGCTTTATGACATCATGTTATTATAAAATACATATTTTATGCTCCTAATGTCATCATGACCGGCACCACTAATAAATATGGGGAATTTGACATGCAAATCCCCCAATTCAAATCCATGAACTAATTGGTCTCTTTAATTAGCCTTACACACTTTTAACTTTTCTCATCCAAGTCCTTCATTAATAAATTCACATCTTAAATTGTTAAATTAAATCATTGAAATTCACACATACCTTCAGCACATAATTTAGATATAGGATATAAATAAAATAAACAAAATAAAATAAAAAAATAAAATCAACTATTTCATTAACTCGGTTTAGTGGTTCCGAAACCACTTTCCGACTAAGGTCGAAATAGGGATGTGACAACTCTCCCCCTCTTTAGGGATTTTCGTCCCCGAAAATCTTACCCGAAAATAAGTTGGGATATCGCTCCTTCATAACATCCTCGGACTCCCAAGTCGCTTCTTCGATCCCATGCTTTAGCCACAACACTTTTACTAAAGGAACCTTTTTATTTCGTAATTTTTTAACTTCTCGATCTAGAATACGGATAGGTTCTTCTTCATAACTCAAATCCGGTCGAATTTTGACTTCCGACGGATTAATCACATGCAAAGGATCGGATCTATAACGTCGAAGCATCGATACATGAAATACATTGTGGATCTTGTCAAGATCAGGGGGCAAGGTCAGTCTATAAGCAACCGGCCCAATCCGTTCTGAAATCTCGTATGGTCCAATGAATCGCGGACTCAACTTGCCTTTGCGGCCAAAACGGAGTATCTTTTTCCATGGTGAAACTTTCAAAAACACTTTATCACCTACTTGATACTCGATGTCTTTTCGTTTTAAGTCCGCGTATGATTTCTGACGATCGGATGCCATTCTCAAACTGTCGCGAATTATCTCCACTTTCTGCTTCGCTTCTCTAACTAAATCGACTCCGAGAATCTTATCTTCACTAAGTTCGGTCCAAAACAGAGGTGTACGGCATTTTCGACCGTAAAGAGCTTCATAGGGCGCCATCTGAATACTCGATTGGAAGCTGTTATTATAAGCGAATTCAACTAGGGGTAAGCATTTCTCCCACGAACCACTAAACTCGAGGATGCAACATCTCAACATGTCCTCGAGTATCTGAATAATCCATTCAGATTGACCGTCTGTTTGCGGATGAAAAGCAGTGCTGAAATGAAGTTTAGTACCCAAAGCTTCTTGCAGCTTTCTCCAAAATCTAGAGGTAAATCGAGGGTCTCGATCAGAAACAATAGAAGTCGGCACCCCATGAAGTCGCACAATCTGAGAAACGTATAATTCCGCTAACTTATCAAGCAAAAAGTCAGTGCGAACCGGGATGAAATGGGCTGATTTCGTTAATCGATCTTCGTTAATCGATCAACCACAACCCAAATGGAATCCTTTTTGCTAGGCGTCAACGGTAAACCCGTCACAAAGTCCATTGTAACGCGATCCCATTTCCACTCGGGTATCAAAATCGGCTGAAGTAATCCCGACGGCACCTGAAACTCCACTTTTACTTGTTGACATACTAAGCATTTAGATACAAAATCAGAGATGTCTTGTTTCATGCCGTGCCACCAATACTGCAACTTCAAATCGTTATACATTTTCGTACTGCCCGGATGGACCGACATTCGGCTACTATGAACTTCATTCAAAATCATCGAAACTAGTTCAGACTTCTTCGGAACACACAATCGGTCTTTAAATCTCAAGCAATCATTTCCGTCGACCCGAAATTCTGAATTCACATTCGACTCACACTGAACTCGTTTAGCAACTAAGTCCTCATCGACTTTCTGCGCCTCACAAATCTGTTGAAGTAGCACAGGTCTTGCTACCAATTCGGCAATCAACACTTCATCTACTGACATCATCAGTTTCACATTCATAGCACGCATGGAAAATAAGGATTTTCGGCTAAGAGCGTCTGCAACTACATTAGCTTTCCCCGGGTGATAATCAATAACAAGCTCGTAACCTTTTAGCAATTCTAGCCACCGCCTTTGTCTCAAATTCAAGTTTTTTTGAGACATTAAGTACTTGAGACTTTTGTGATCGGAGAAGATGTGACATTTTTCACCGAACAGATAGTGTCGCCAAATTTTCAAAGCGAAAACAATGGCGGCTAATTCAAGGTCATGCGTCGGATAATTTCGCTCGTGAGGCTTCAACTGTCTCGAAGCATAAGCAATAACCCGGCCTTCTTGCATCAAAACGCAGCCTGAACCGTTCAAAGATGCATCACTATAAACTACAAATTCCTTACCGGTTTCCGGCTGAACCAACACAGGCGCTTCCGTCAAAAGGGTTTTCAGCTGGTCGAAGCTTTGCTGACACTTATCCGACCACTCGAACTTGATATCTTTTTGCAGCAGTCTCGTCAATGGAGTCGCAATCATCGAAAAACCCTTGATGAAACGTCGGTAATACCCAGCAAGTCCTAAAAAGCTTCGAACTTCAGTAATTTTTTTAGGGGGTTTCCAGTCGAGGATAGCTGAAATTTTGTTCGGATCAACTCGAATACCCGATGCAGATACTATATGGCCCAAGAAACCGACTTCATGCAACCAAAATTCGCATTTACTGAACTTCGCGTACAATTGGTTATCCCGCAAAGTCTGAAGTACCAGCCTCAAATGCTCGGTATGCTCTGACTCATCACGAGAATAGATCAAAATATCGTCGATGAACACTACTACGAAGCGGTCCAAAAACGGCCTAAATACTCGATTCATCAAATCCATGAATACTGCGGGGGCATTGGTGAGTCCAAACGGCATTACTAAAAACTCATAGTGACCGTATCTCGTTCTGAATGCCGTCTTCGGTACATCAGAATCTCTAACTCTCAACTGATAATAGCCAGATCGCAAGTCAATCTTCGAAAATACTGAGGCTCCTCTCAACTGATCGAACAAGTCATCAATTCGGGGCAACGGATACTTATTCTTTACCGTGGCTTTATTCAGCTGTCGATAATCGATGCACATTCTCATAGTCCCGTCTTTCTTTTTCACGAACAAAACCGGTGCACCCCAAGGCGAAAAACTAGGTCGCGCAAAGCCTCTATCTGTCAGCTCTTGCAGCTGAGATTTTAATTCCTTTAGTTCGGTAGGTGCCATACGATACGGGGCAATCGAAATCGGCGTCGTACCTGGGATCAATTCTATACCGAACTCGACCTCTCTTACAGGCGGCAATCCCGACAATTCTTCGGGAAAGACATCTGAAAACACGCAGACTACGGGCACCTTCCCAAGTTCTCGGTCGGAACCTTTGTTATCTAGCACATAGGCCAAATATGCTTCATAACCCTTCCTTACGTATTTCTGAGCTGACATGGTTGTAATTATTGCAGGTGGCCCACTTAGATCAATGGACTCGATTTGGATTATTTCATTATTCGAACATCGCAAATCGATAGTTTTTCGTTTACAATTTACTATCGCGTCATGAACGGTCAACCAGTCCATTCCGAGAATAATGTCAAATTCGTCGAATGGTAGAAGCATCAAGTCAGCCGGAAAACAAAAATCTCGAACCATTAACGGACATTTCTTGCATACTTTATCAACCAGCACACAACGGCCCAAAGGGTTCGACACTCGAATTACAAATTCAGTAGACTCAACAGGAAGAGTCTTACTGGAGGCTAAAGTTTCACACACATATGAATGGGTCGAACCAGGATCAATTAGAGCAATAACATCAGTATTAAAGAGGGTGAAAGTACCAGTAATAACATCCGGAGAAGAAGCTTCCTCGCGGGCACGAATAGCATATGCTCTGGCCGGTGCTCGAGCCTCGGATCTGACTGTAGTATCTCTAGTCCCTCTCTGACTACCGCTAATATTTCCACCCCGTCGCGGTGGTCTACCCCGCGAAGCTGTGCCACTAGCTCTCTGAGTCGCATCGGGAGTGCGTTCATCATTTCTTGGACAATCTTTAATAAAATGGTCGGCAGATCCACATCTGAAACAAGAGCGGTCACGATGCCTACAGCTCCCCGGGTGCCATTTACCACAATAATTGCAATCCAATCTATCCCGACGTTCATTCCCAACACTGGCAATAGAAGTAGTTCTCGAACCCGTGGGAGTTCGATGGTGTTCTCGTTTAGAAAAAACCGATGTATATTTTGATCGGCCTGAATCATCTCTAGTCTTTTTGGACGTTTGCTGAACAGACTTTCCCGCCGATCTCTTACGGAACTCTCTATTTCCATCTTCGGCTTTTCTTTTTTCATTACTGAGCTCTTCAGCTTTACAAGCTCGCTCGACTAACACGACAAACTCCTTAATTTCCAAAATTCCCACAAGCAGCCTGATATCTTCGTTTAATCCGTCTTCAAAACGCTTACACATAATAGCCTTGGAGGATACACATTCTCGAGCATAACGGCTAAGTCGCACAAATTCTCTCTCGTACTCGGTTACTGACATCTAACCTTGTTTGAGTTCTAGAAATTCCTTCCGTTTTTGACCGATGAATCTCTGGCTAATATATTTCTTACGGAATTCGGTTTGGAAGAATTCCCAGGTGACCCGTTCCTTTGGAACAATAGAAACCAGAGTATTCCACCAGTAGTAGGCAGCGTCACGTAACAGAGACACCGCATATTTAAGACACTCCTCGGGTGTGCAGGACAATTCATCAAACACTCGGATGGTATTGTCGAGCCAAAACTTGGCTCGCTCAGCATCGTCACTAGGGGTAGCCTGGAATTCTTCGGCCCCATATTTTCTAATTTTGTCAACAGGGGGCCTACTCGATCTCACTGGATCGGTCACATGAGGAGTCGTGAAAGTCGGAAACGGAGTATTCGGGGGCGAAGGTTACGGAGCAGCCGGATTTGTTCTAGCGAATTGAGCGAACCAGTCACTCATCATTGCATAGAAAGCTGGTCTAATATCATCATCTTGATGACCAATATTTGGCTGAGAGTCGGGTGGCACTGTCCCTTCCGCGGGAGCAGGAGCTACACTCTCAACATCGTCCGCTACGGTTCAGTCAGGTTCGGGATCCATTCTATATCAAAATCACATTTCAGATATCAGAAGTCATCTCACTATCAAAATGACACTAAATGGCATGTATAGCTAGACTCTTACTCACTACGGTAGTCCGAGAATCGACTAAACCATAGCTCTGATACCAATAAAATGTAACACCCCTAAACTCGTTCCGGTTGCCGGAGGGTTAAGAGGCATTACAAGACAAGTACAAATATTTCAAATTAATTGCCACAAACCTAAGTCATGCTCCTAAGTTTACGGTACCTAGCTTTTGCATACAACTAGTTTTGAAAGGAAACGTATAAAAAAAATTATGAACATTCATTTGTATAAGATCTCAAACATTTATTAAACCCAAGCATGTGCACCTAAATTTGTCAATATGCCTAGTACCACTAATACTTCAAAATGTAGTATTTCAATTCATATGGAAATAAATTGGATGGTTTAGACATATACAAAAGTCATGGAGTATCTTAATGTTTACAAAGCTTAACACACTATTCATTTGGTATTTAATCTTAGGCATGGCCGAACATGAGTCATCTCCTAATAATGAGTGTATTGATTCATTTATAAGCTTAATTCACTCAAAACTTTCGAAACATTTTCCTAATACAACCACACATTCACATCAACTATACATAGTACACATGACAACAAGACAAGCCATTCTCGCATGGCTATACCTATTTACTTGATTACAACTTCAAAATAAGAGTATAACTCTCAAGGATCATAAAACAAAAAGCAACTATACATGCCATTCGAAAGTTTAACTATTTAAATACCGAAAAGAGTGTCTTGATAGTAGAGACGACTTCAAGCGCAAGTATCCCGAGACCGTAGCTATCGAACGTGATCTAAGGAAAGAAAACAGAAGAGGAAAAACAACCGAGTAAGCATTTAAAATGCCTAGTAAGCTTTAAGCGACAATGTATGGTTAACTATAATTAGAAAGGAATAACTTTCAGCACTTGACTTAATTATTCTATAGCCGATCACAAAACAATTCTATAGTGGCATAAGTAGTTTCATGTAACGTAAGGTCATAAGTGTTTAGACATCCACTCACATTTTTCTGAGTCAACAATACATAATAGAAAAGTCATAAACCAACAGAATTCATTCATAAATATAATATAACCAATACCTGGTCGCCTCACCGTAACGATCTCAATTAATTGGAATCAACCTTGGCTCGAAAGCCCTTCGGAATAAATCCGGATACAACAATGGCTCGTGAGCCCTTCGGGATTATCCCGGATATCACAATGGCGTAAACGCCCTTCGGGATTAACCCGGATAACACAATGGCGCGAACGCCCTTCGGGATTAACCCGGATAACACAATGGCGCAAAAATTTATTTCGTAATAACACTCATTTTTCTAATTCAAAAATTCACACGTAGTATGACATCATTCGCTAGTAATAGTAAAAAAAAAATCATATAAACAATACGTAACTCAAATCTCTCTCCCTCGGGCATTTCTAGGACTTGTAATCATTTGGCTATATGTCCATTCCACCTTTATCAAATAAATTATAATTCGTATAAGGAATTTAATTGTATGATAGTCTATGTCCCTTAAAACTTACTTCAGTGGTCGATGATTGTTTTCAATTTACTGGTCGGCCACCTTCGCTTTTCCTTTGTCTGAAGCTGCCCCTATATTTTCTTGAGCTAAGAGAAACAAAATTTAATTCATTACAAACCCATGTAAATCGGTTAGGATCATATAGCTACCAAGCTCAACCAGCATTTAATTTAAGATCTAAATTCCATGTGCCGAATACCATTTTCTACTAACCATATATACTCATTTGAATTTAAAGCTTATCCATGTATAACCTATAGTTCATTCGATCCTTTCTCAAACAAAATCATCACTTAGCCTCCAAAACCAACATCCTTCCATAGGTTTCAAGGATATATTAGTAAGCATACTCATAGGTACACTTTTAAATTTCTTAATTAACAAAACAATGTTCAACCAACTTGAGTCATTAACCACTATTAAAATCGGCAAAATATATATATACAAGGGCTAAAATTTATTTACTAATCATTTTTAATTTAGAATAGAACAACCTTTAAAAATAATACAATGTCACATAGCCAAAGTTTCCCTCTAAAAATTTTGAGCTAACTTAGTCTTCCCCTTCAAATCTAATTTCATAAACACAAGGGCCGAAACTATCTAAACGGTATACCTATCAAATTTAAAGTTTCAAGCTCATTTAACAAATCATTTCTTGAATTAAAACACCACTCAAGCAAATTTTATCTATGCTAAAAAGGATATGACCGAATATCTAATGTATTTTCTAGCTCCAAATATAACTCATCTTCAAAAAGGGTAGTCAAATGTTCGTATAGGCATAAATTGAAAGTTTAGACATTGTAATTTAATTATTTTAATTAAAACCCTACAAAACATAACATTAGCCGAATGCATGAGTTTATTGAATCAATTACGGCTCAATTTGGTTACTACTTTCATATTATCATTCATCTAACCTCTAAATAGACTACCAAAGCACTCAACTAAACAAAAATCCATTTCTATCCTCAACTTATTCGGTCAATCCTTCAACCCAAAATCAATTTCTACATTTGACCAATGAAACATAAAATTTAACAACTCCTAATACATCATTTTAATCAACAAGTCTTCATAAATTAAAATTCATCAAGCATTTGCCCAAATTCATGCTCACATCCCATGACCGAACGTATAATATGAACATTTCAAAGGATGGACTCATGGGTGATGGATAGGATTAACAAAAAGGCTCAAAATCACTAATTTTTTTGACAAAATAACATGTTTTCATACCTTAATCTAGCCAAAATGGAGGTGCCGAATGCTTGAGCTTAGTTTCTCCCTTCCTCTACTAACTTTCGGCTAAAAAAGATGAACAAAGATGAACTCCCTTGTTTTTATCACCCTATTTTCATTTTATTTACCTTAATATCATAATATAAAGCTTTATGACATCATGTTATTATAAAATACATATTTTATGCTCCTAATGTCATCATGACCGGCACCACTAATAAATATGGGAAATTTGACATGCAAATCCCCCAATTCAAATCCATGAACTAATTGGTCTCTTTAATTAGCCTTGCACACTTTTAACTTTTCTCATCCAAGTCCTTCATTAATAAATTCACATCTTAAATTGTTAAATTAAATCATTGAAATTCACACATACCTTCAGCACATAATTTAGATATATGATATAAATAAAATAAACAAAATAAAATAAAAAAATAAAATCAACTATTTCATTAACTCGGTTTAGTGGTTCCGAAACCACTTTCCGACTAAGGTCGAAATAGGGATGTGACACTATTCATTTGAAGGTATGATATTTATGCATCTGTGTCTTCGGTTATCGGAATTTAATGATGATGGAATCCCATATGTTGGCCAGGTATGTATCCCCCACTCAGAATTAAATCTGCTCTGGATTGAATCATAAGAAGGAGTTATAATATAAACTTATAGAAATGAGTACAGATTACTATGCGATTGAGCCATGCTCGCTTGATGTGAAGAGTCATGTGAAGTTACCGATTTTAAATTGTTGTTTGAGCCTAAAGTTTAAATGACTTATAAATTTTAAATAATGTGCATCGTGTGCTTGGGTATATTTTGGTCATTTATGAAAAGAACTCAGAAGTAGATATAGCCCCGGGAAATTTGAATTGTGGTTGAGTACCTTTACAAATGGCCATTGTGGTAACGACATATTGAAGTGGTTAGGTAATATAAATTTCTATGTAAATGAGTCGATGAGTAAAGTATGTGTAGTTGTGATTAGATTCATTCACCAAACGATTTTTCATTTTCCAATTTGAATAGGAAATTATGTTTTTAAATTCAGTAAAGTTAATTGTATTACTTAAAGACTTACTAAGCTTATGAAAGCTTACTTCGTTGTTTTGTGTCTTTGTTTTATAGACTGTGGAATCTGACTACCAGCTCGGGGATTTTCAGCTCTTCGTCACACTATCTACTATTGTGGTAACCCAGAAATTTGGATTTATCTTATGGCATGTATAGGATAGACTATAGTAAAATGATAATTTGACTATTGTATATAAGTTATGCGAAAATGGCATCTTTTGAATGTTTACTTATAAAAGTTTAAATTTTATCCCTGGCAGTGTTTAGTACTTATCTAAATGAATGTTCTTTATCTCAAGAAAAAGTTCAAATTTTTACTGTTTTGATATGGGTTTCAAGTCCGATAATGCCCCTTTACCTATTCCGGCGACGGTTACGGGATAGGGGCGCTATATTTTATTGGTATCAGAGCTACGGTTTAGTCGGTTCTAGGACTAACGTAGCGTGTGAGTTTAGTTATACATGCCATATAGTGATAAAATGATAGTGTAATGATTTCTGACAGATAAAATGTGTTTTTCGTATTGTAATGAATCTTTATCCCTATCGAGTTGTAGCAAGTATGATGACTAGTAATGTGTTTCAGACTCAATGTTCAACAGACTTGTGCCAGCGACAAGTTCAAGTCAGACCTATTGGGCTGAATGTCGGAAAGCTATTAATGAGATTAAAACTACGAAGCTTATGCTATACGGTATCCAAATCCATTCACTACATTAAGTTGTTTAGGTATGTAAATGTTAATTATAAAATGCATATGAGAAATGGCGGTATATCTATGTGTTCGATTTCTATAGAAATTTATATACATAGAAATGTATGTAAGACTTATGTGATTCGATCATTGAAATTATAGAAATTAAGTTGATAGAGAAACGAAAATGTGTCCCTTGCATGAGGTTATTGAACCGGAAGATGAATGGTTGATAAACATGTTGTGCTTGGAGTCGAGTAATGTATATGATACACTAATGTGTTATACTATATGATATATGCATAATAATTGAGTTTTATAACCGGGTTAAAAACCCGAAGGCCTCGTGCGAGGATTATATCCGGGCTAAGTCCCGAAGGGCATTCGTGCCAGTGTTATATCCGGGCTAAGTCCCGAAGGGCATTCGTGCCAGTGTTATATCCGGGCTAAGTCCCGAAGGGCATTCGTGCCAGTGTTATATTCAGGCTAAGTCCCGAAGGGCATTCGTGCCAGTGTTATATCCAAGCTAAGTTCCGAAGGGTGTTTGTGCCGATGATGTGTATTCAGGCCTTCGTGCCTAGCAGGCTTCGTGCCGGTGATGTGTATTCAGGCCTTCGTGCCTAGCAGGCTTTGTACCGGTGATGTGTATTCAGGCCTTCGTGCTTAACAGGCTTTGTACCGAGGATATATATATATTCAGACCTTTATGCCTAGACGGCTTGATACCAATGATTCGAGTAAGTTTAAAGAAATTAAACTCATTTGTTTTTCTTTTCTTTTCTTTGTTCCTAGAACGTAACATGCCATATTACAAATGTCAATCAGTCACTGTGTAATTAGTACATAGCCGAATGGTTATTATGGAAATAGTGGTGTAGTAGTGAAATACCATATTGCCGTGTAGACATTGAATAATGAAAGTGAAAATTTTGATAGGTTTATATGGCCAAATAGTAATTATGAAATAAGATAAAGTGTTGTTGGCATGTGTATATACTCAAAAAAAAAAAAAGAGTTAAATGTTGAATTAATATGGTCAAGTTATGTGCAACTTATAATCATATGATTAGTTACGGATACGAGTAATAAGAAGATTGATATTTTACTGTGTTATTCGGCCTTAGGCCTAACAAGCCTATAGTTGGTGATAAAAAGTTTCTGGTCATTTCAGATATTGAATGATTATATCCGGGCCTAACAAACCCGAAGGCCTCGTGCGAGGATTATATCCGGGCTAAGTCCCGAAGGGCATTTGTGCCAGTGTTATATACGGGCTAAGTCCCGAAGGGCATTCGTGCCAGTGTTATATCCGGGCTAAGTCCTGAAGGGCATTCGTGCCAGTGTTATATCCGGGCTAAGTCCCGAAGGGCATTCGTGCCAATGTTATATTCGGGCTAAGTCCCGAAAGGCATTCGTGCCAGTGTTATATCCAAGCTAAGTTCTGAAGGGTGTTTGTGCCGATGATGTGTATTCAGGCCTTCGTGCCTAGCAGGCTTCGTGCCGGTGATGTGTATTCAAGCCTTCGTGCCTAGCAGGCTTTGTGCCGGTGATGTGTATTCAGGCCTTCGTGCTTAACAGGCTTCGTACCGAGGATATATATATATTCGGACCTTTATGCCTAGACGGCTTGATACCAATGATTCGAGTAAGTTTAAAGAAATTAAACTCATTTGTTTTTCTTTTCTTTTCTTTGTTCCTAGAACGTAACATGCCATATTACAAATGTCAATCAGTCACTGTGTAATTAGTATATAGCCGAATGGTTATTATGGAAATAGTGGTGTAGTAGTGAAATACCATATTGCCGTGTAGACATTGAATAATGAAAGTGAAAATTTTGATAGGTTTATATGGCCAAATAGTAATTATGAAATAAGATAAAGTGTTGTTGGCATGTGTATATACTCAAAAAAAAAAAAGTTAAATGTTGAATTAATATGGTCAAGTTATGTGCAACTTATAATCATATGATTAGTTACGGATACGAGTAATAAGAAGATTGATATTTTACTGTGTTATTCGGCCTTAGGCCTAACAAGCCTATAGTTGGTGACAAAAAGTTTCTGGTCATTTCAGATATTGAATGATGAAATTTGACCTGTATGAAGTAGCATAATTCAACTACAAAGGTGAATACCTGTTACCCTGTATTACACATGTGTAGTCAACTTTTAAAATGAATTAATTCGAATGTGTGTCTTCAGCTTTGTCAAAGATGCATTAAGCTTCAATGCTAGTGGGGCAAGATTTTCTTGTGGGTGGTTATATTGAAATTATTGGAATATACAAATTGTTAATGTATTGCAAGGCTGAGTTAAAATCATATTCGATATGTGAAGTTTCGGTTTAGGTATTTTACCTTGATGTTATGAATGAGATACGTTAATGTGTGATTTATATGTGTTAGAAATTCAAGTATGAATTTAGATAAGTGATTATTACTTATGAAATCAAGAAGGTGAGATATATGTGATTATGCCGAATGGGTAGTGCCTCAATAGCCATGTTCATGACATAAATTTAATGGAGTCCGACAATTGAAATGTTGAGTATGAATTCTTGAGGAGCGTTTATGATTTATTAATCACCGGTAGAAATTTTCGGGGAAGAAAATCCCTAAAGAAGGGGAGAGTTGTGACAGCCCAAAAATCGACCATAGCTGAGAAGTGGTTTCGGGACCACTAAACCGAGTCGTTTAAATTAATGGATATTAAATTCCGTGCCTAATATATGTGTAAAATGTATGTATGAGATTGGGGTGTTTTGATTTTGGCCAATTGATGCGAAATTTATTTATATGGTCTTGTATGAGATTTATGAAAAATATGATAGGTAAATGTGAAATGGCCTAGTTCTATATGGTATAAATTCAAAGGGGTTTGCATGTCAAATTTGCCATTTTTTCTTAAAAGTGGCCGGCCATGTGGTGTAATCATGAAAAGTTTGCATGTTTTATATATTTATATAATATATATTCATGCATTATTATAAGAAATATTTATTTTATCTTATAATTAAAAGAAAAGGTATAAAATGAGTTAAAAGGGTGACAAAAACAAGGTGTTTTCATTTTTGTTTCTTCTCTCCTTATTTTCTTCATCTTTGCCGAACCATGAGAGGAACTAAGAGAGGAATTGAAGCTTGAGATATTCGGCCATTGAAGCTCATATGGTAAGAAATTCTTGATTCTTTGGTTTCGTTTTGGTGTTTTTGAGCATCATGGCCGATTATATCCTAAAACCATGACCCATCCTTTGGGAATTTCTTCGTTAAGTTGATATACGGCAATGGTGTTTTAAAGTTATGAAATTCACAAAAAAAAAAAAAAAGTGGGTGTTAGAATTTAGTGAATGAGTATTAGATAGTTAATATGATGTTTGATTCCATGAGGTTCTCTTCTTTGCCCATCATGAAATTCTTTGAGTTTTGAGTAGTTGAAGCTTTCGGCCATAGTAAATTTTGCTAGAAATGAGAGTGTGATGTTTGTACCTCATATTTTGAATAAATAAAGCAAAATTCAGATATATATATATATGTTTATATCAAAGTTTAGTCCATGTGTATATCCTTGAGTGAATTTCTAAGTTTATAAGACATGGAGCTTTCGGTTTAGGTTGGAATGTGCTAAGGGGTTGAAGTTTAGAAATTTTAAAAGCTATAGGCGAATTTAAGGGATTGTGTTGTTAAATTCATGAAATGGTTAGACTAATTGGTCAAATTGTGCTTGTGGTAGTTTCTTGGCTAAAGAAATGGCCTATTCGGCCATGTACTTAAATTCTTTGATTTTTGTTTTGACAATTGGTGTCTTGAGAGTGGTTGATTGATCAATTGAATTTGGATAATTTTGGACTTATGGCAAGGGTTGATTAGGTCAATCGGCTAAAATATTTATGTTTATGTGTGGTGCCGAATGTTTTCTTGAGGTATTGATAAAATTAGCTTTGAAAACAAAATGTGAAATATTTACATTGGTTATAAGTATTCGGCCAAAAGTGAAATTTTGGGTAAAATACATTGAATTGTGATTGTTGAATGTGATATGAGGATTGTATGTATATTCGGTTATATGATATTTTTTTTTATAGGGAAATAAGCTCAAAGAAATGTGAACTATCTGTGTTCCCTTATAAGTTGCCGCATAAATCTATATGTGTTTCATTGTGAAGATTTCTGCATTTTTGTTTATAAAGATTTGGCAAGGCTATTAAACTAGTTAGAATTTGGTTTTGAATTAGCTCAAGAGCAGGGAAACAGAGTCAGATCGAAGTTAAGCAAAGCTGGTCGAGTAATCAGAATATATCGTACGAAATTGTCGAAGTAAGTCTTTAAGTGTTTGGTTGATTTTTTTTGCATGCTCATTGGTCTAATGAAAATAGCTAAGAGATTATCGTCAAAATTTTACTATTAAGCCGAATGAAATTAATGGCATAAATGTATGTTATGTATATATTGAACGATTAATGTGAGTCATGTAAATGTGTTTGTAAAAGAAAAAAAAACAAAAAAAAATAAATAAAGATGAATGACTAAGGTGGAAAATACATATATATTTGCGTATATGTAAGACGGCCGTAATAGGTAAATGTGATTCGCATATATGCTTATGTGCTTGTAGCGTAGCCGAATAATCAAATTGTGAATGAGAAGTGAGAAGTAAATGAGAATTTGTTGTATCCTCTTATATTCGGCCTAATGGGATTTTATATGTGAATAAATGTTACATGTAAGTATGTGTTCACAAATTGAGCTTGGATAGTTGATTCAAGAACGACATGGTAAGTTTTTGAGTAATGGATTTTAGTCCATGACATGATGAAATTAAAGTACATATGCATAATATATAGATTCAGACTTAAAGGTCATACTTGAATGTTGTAGTGGAAAAGATAATTTGTGCAAAGGTTGGAAGTCGAATATTACCTTGAATTTGGTCATCATTTGAAATAAAATTTTACCCTTCGTTTATGATAAGTGAACCGAATGACATATGATTTGTAAACATGCCATGATTGTATTTGAGTAAGGGGAATAATTTTTGAATGTGATATGATATATATATATATGCGAATAATACGCATAAGTAAGTTCTTAAATATTTGAGTTGATTTTTTTTCTAAAAGCTTTAAGTAAATTAGCATGTCTAGTATCTTTATCAATTGATGCTACTTGCATGAATGATCTTGGTTGAATGTCAGATTATAAGCGAAAGGTACATAAATAGATATGTTCCTTTTGGTTAATAGTATGCGTAAGATTGAGGTAAGAGTCCTATATGTGCTAAGGTGTATCAAAACTGATTTACTAAATTATTTATTAAGGAAGAGACTAAGATATGTATTAAGATAGCATGTGTTAGTGTGTATATGTGATAAGGCCGATCGGTAAATATTAGATATGTGTAAGATGTGTATTAATTTATGTATACAAAGTGAGAATGAATAACTTATAGAATACAGGGCACGGCCTAATGGCTATTACAAAGAATGAAAGTGAATTATGTAATCTATGAGTTAGTTTGAATAGAAGCATTATTCTGTTAATATGTTGTGATATGTAAATACAACCAGCGTATATCATAAAGTGTAATAAACCTTCTGAATAGATTATGGTACAAAATTATTCGGGATATTGACTTAGTAAGCTTCAAAGCTGGTAAATTGGATCGGGTTTTATAACTTGCTGGCCGAGTGCCTTTGATTACAAGATCCCACGGTAAGATGACAAATGAGGCTTATAGTATGCATTAAATGACTCAGGTATGTGATACTTATCTTTTGATGTAAGAATGGCTCGAATTGGATTTGTTTATGTTCAACTGTGAAACTATTCATTTGAAGGTATGATATTTATGCATCTGTGTCTTCAGTTATCGGAATTTAATGATGATGGAATCCCATATGTTGGCCAGGTATGTATCCCCCACTCAGAATTAAATCTGCTCTGGATTGAATCATAAGAAGGAGTTATAATATAAACTTATAGAAATGAGTACAGATTACTATGCGATTGAGCCATGCTCGCTTGATGTGAAGAGTCATGTGAAGTTACCGATTTTAAATTGTTGTTTGAGCCTAAAGTTTAAACGACTTATAAATTTTAAATAATGTGCATCGTGTGCTTGGGTATATTTTGGTCATCTATGAAAAGAACTCGGAAGTAGATATAGCCTCGGGAAATTTGAATTGTGGTTGAGTACCTTTACAGATGGCCATTGTGGTAACGACATATTGAAGTGGTTAGGTAATATAAATTTCTATGTAAATGAGTCGATGAGTAAAGTATGTGTAGTTGTGATTAGATTCATTCACCAAACGATTTTTCATTTTCCAATTTGAATAGGAAATTATGTTTTTAAATTCAGTAAAGTTAATTGTATTACTTAAAGACTTACTAAGCTTATGAAAGCTTACTTCGTTGTTTTGTGTCTTTGTTTTATAGACTGTGGAATCTGACTACCAGCTCGGGGATTTTCAGCTCTTCGTCACACTATCTACTATTGTGGTAACCCAAAAATTTGGATTTATCTTATGGCATGTATAGGATAGACTATAGTAAAATGATAATTTGACTATTGTATATAAGCTATGCGAAAATGGCATCTTTTGAATGTTTACTTATAGAAGTTTAAATTTTATCCCTGGCAGTGTTTAGTACTTATCTAAATGAATGTTCTTTATCTCAAGAAAAAGTTCAAATTTTTACTGTTTTGATATGGGTTTCAAGTCCGGTAATGCCTCTTTACCTATTCCGGCGATGGTTACGGGATAGGGGCGTTACAAGACATCAATTTCATACAAACATAGGAATGGGTCGACCCGGATCAATCAAAGAAATAACATTAATATCATGCAAAGAAAATGTAACGCCCTGATTTTCGGGATTTTTCGGGTTTTGTGAATTTTAGTGAAATTTTAAAATTTTGGTGTTCTGAAGGTTGAAAATGTATGTACATGTGTTAGTGGGCCTTTAAAAGGCCCAAGCTTAAGTTAAAACCCGGTAAAATATTAAGTTGGATTTTCAAGTGAAAGGGGACTTGGTTAAGTGGGCCTTTAAGAAAAACCGTGTGAAATATGTCACAAAGGGAGCCTTGGTAGAGTGGCAAGGTGGCGCCACTAAGCTCCTAAAAAAGTGGCGCCTAAGTGGGTATTCAAGGACAAGGGTTCGAGTTACAAGGTAAGCATAGTGTTCTTTTTAATTTTTAAGCAGTGCCTAACTTAAGTGAATTTCGGCAAGGGCTTTTAGGGACTTGGGCCGATTGCTTCAGGGAGATTATTAGGGTTTCGTCTTTTTCTATTTTCTATCATGAGAATTAGGGTTAGCCACCTTAGGTGTTATTATTCTCTTTTCAGTCAAAAAGCCAAAATTTGCCTCCCTAAGAGCATCTAGCTGATTTCTTCACCTTCTTCTTCTCTATCATTGTTTTTCCTTTTTCTTTGTACCCTGTTGATCTTCTCCTTAGCCGAACACCCTGTCATACTCAACTCTGCAATTTCTTTCGATCCCATCCCTCCAAAAATAGCCATAGCCGATTGTTCAAAGTGCCAGAAATCCCGAAAACTGCTTCCTTTTTGCCGATTTCTTGTAAGCCGAATTACCCCTATTCCTTTCACCTGTTGTGGCCGATTACTACATTCCCTTGAGCCATATCAATGTCGACACCATCACCCAAACTTATAGCCCAAATTGCCATCTTCTTCTCTAGTTGAAAAGCCGAAATCACCATTAGTGTAGGGAGATAGCCGAATAGTTTAGATCTCAAAAATAGGGGTTCTACTAACGTTCAAGGGGCAGATTTACATCAGATCTGTGTAGGAATCGAAGAGAAACCATTGGTAAGTGCTTAATACCTCAGATCTGTTTGATATTTCATGTGTTGGAAAAGCCGAAAGTCCCTAAAGTTAGGGACTTTGTCGATTTGGACTTGTAGTAAATCAAGTGGTATTTTTCTTTGTTCTTTGAGTGATAGTTAGCGAAGAAGGTGATCAAGCAAGGAGTTGAAGGCATCGGTATCATCAGATCTAGATTTTGTGCACCTAGATCGTCAGAGGTAAGTTGTCATGGCCATTAAGGGTATGGCCGAATGTGGTAAGGGATTGTGGTTTTGGTTTTTCGTGGATCTACTGATTAATTGATTAGATATTGGGTTGTAGGAACTGTCACATAGGAGATCTCGTTGGTGAAACCGCAAAACAGGTGTGTGATTCTTAACCCCTTCATTGTGCATGTTGGCAAATGCCGAAAAGCCGAAATGCCAAAGATCTGGCATTTCGAGGGCTTGTGAGAGTGCGAACGCTCACAAGTTGGTAGGGAAACATTGGATATGAAATCGGTACTGAAGGGAGAGTTAACCACGAAATTTTGGGCGCTACGGTAAGTTGGGCCTCGGTGGGCCGAATATGGGCCCAATGGGCAATTTGGGCCCATTTGGGTAAAAATGGGTTTAAAGGTAATAATATGAACTGTAGGCGTAAAAACAGTTAAAACAAGGTAACTGAATATGAAATTTGGACTAAACGGGCCTAATGGGCTAATCGACGTAATAGGGCCCATTAGGGGTTTTAGGGCTTAAAAGCTAAAGCTATTAAACTGAGTTAACTGAATTTCTGTAACGACTATGGGATTAGTAGAGACTGTAGTAAGCATAAAAACTGAAAAACGAGAGCAAAATTACTGAAATACCCTTAGGGTGAGAAATTACTGTTTTGCCCCTAGGTAGAAAATTACTGTTATACCTCTAGAACTAAAACCGACTGAACTGTTTGACATGACTATTTCTGTTACTGCATATCATGATGTGTGTATGTCTGATGCATGGGATTGGGTTTGATATTGGAGGAAGTGTGAGTGGCACTGCCACGTTACTGAAAGGGGCAATGCCTCGTACTGTTTCTGAAAGGGGCTTTGCCTCGTATACTGTTTATCTGAGCAGCCATGCTGCGACTGTGGTGTGTGGGCTGGGTGGGTCGAGTTATTCCCCACATGGTGTTGGCTGGTACGGGTGGTGTGTAGCGGTTGGTGGGTTGAGTAGTCTCCCCAATTGGGTTGCATTCATACTGTTATACTGTACTGTACTGTTATGGGCCTATGGGCCAAACTGTTATCTGAATAGGGCTTAGGCCTAGTATCTGTTATAGGGCTTCGACCCAATATCTGTAATCTGAATAGGGCTTCGGCCCAGTATCTGACTGAGACTGGTTAGGGCTCAGGCCCAGCGGGCTCGAGCCGATGTGGGCTTTGGATGGGTTCTGCACACACTGAGTTTTCCCAAACTCACCCTTCTCTTTCCATCTTTGCAGGTGAGCCCTAGATCGTGACTTGGATGCTGGGAGGGATTCAGAGTGGCCACCAAGACTGAACTCGCATTCTAGTTGGTTATTTAATTTAATTACTTTTCTACTATTGGTTTTATTTTGGTTATGGGTTGTAATAAGGCCGCTATAATTATTTCATTTGGGATTTTCAACTATTTTATTTCTATCACAAACATACACTGTTTTCAAAAATTAAACAAACAATTTCTTAATCAACCTGATATTACCGATGGCTAAATAAGATAATAAGGTTAAAATGAATCGTGTAACAAGGGGAATAAAGATTAAAGTTAAATAACTATCAAAACGGGAGTTTTCAAAATAATCGAGCATTTCTTTCCAAAACTCACCAACGGACTTAGTAAATAGGGCGGCGTAGGATAGTCTAGGTGATGTAGCACTCCGGACATGGCCATAACGTCTGGGCCGGGTTTGGGGTGTTACATTTAGTGGTATCAGAGCCAGGTTACATCAACTCGGCTGTGGATCGGGTCTAAAAAGGGTTTTTAAAATTTTAAGCTCATAAAGGGTATTTTTGGAAAATCAGATTTTCTGGAAGAATTTTTGTTTTCGAAGTGATTCTTTTTTTTAACTTGTCTTTTCTAAAATATGTTTAAAGGATTATTCTCTTTTTAGGTCTAAAATTTTTATTTGTTTGAAATTTGGTACTTCGAGAGGTGGCACACTGAATCCCCGGCACCAAGTTGTAAGTATTTTCTGCCTTAACTTCTATACTGTACTGGAAATAAAACTGTAGATAGTACTGAGCCTTGGATGTGATACTATAGGTGAGGTAGTATTAAGGCTATAAAACTGAAACTGTAGGGTAAACTAAACCCTAGGAAACTGAGACAGTAGCTAGGCTACGATCGCGCGAACACAACTCTGAAATTTTATCTGTTCATAAGATATTCTGTAATAAACAACTGAAACATTAACTGACGACATAAAATTCATAAATCAGATAATCGATATGAGTACAAGAGCTGCTCGTGGACGAGGCCGTGGACGAGGCCGAGTTAGTGCTCAAGCTGGATCGTCGTCTTTTGAGCATATGCCAGCTGGAGAGGCACGACCACCGGTTGAGGATAATGGGCCATACGATCGGGCCGCAGGGGACGACGCTTTGTCCCAGGCCATGCTGAGAGTTCTGGAAAGGGTGGCCGGAGCTAATGTTGGGCCTACGAATAGGGGGTCCATTTCTAAGCGACTTCGGGCCAATGGAGCGGAAGTTTTTAGGGGCATATCTGGAGTAGCCCCAAATGTGGCTGAGTACTGGTTGGAAGCCACATAGCGAATTATGGATGACTTAGATTGCTCAGTGGAGCAGAAGCTGAAAGGAGCGATATCGTTACTGAGGACGAGGCGTATCAATGGTGGATCACCATAAGAGAGGGTACCCCAGCTGAGAGGGTAACCTAGGAATTGTTCAAGTAGTCTTTCAAGGCAAAGTATGTTGGAGCTAGTTATGTGGATGCACGCAGGAAGGAGTTCCTGAACCTGACCCAGGGTAGTAAGACTGTGGCTGAATATGAGGCAGAATTTCTGCGATTAAGCTGGTATGCTAGTGGCATTATTTCCATCAAGTATGAGCATAGTGTTTGGTTCGAGGATGGCCTCAGAGATGAGCTGAGAGTATTGATAGCGCCGCAGAGGGAGCACGACTTTGCTGTACTGGTGGAGAAGGCTAAGATAGCCGAGGAAGTGAAGCAAGCTAAAAGGCAGAATCGCGATAGGGATTGCAACCGTTTTAAAAGAGATTCTGGAGTATCAGGAGCTGCAAACCAGAATTTTAAGAGGACTAGAGTAGAAGAACCAGTGCGAGCTGTGCCAGTGAATGTTGTTAGACCACAGGCTTGTGGAGACTGTGACAGAGTTCATCGAGGAGAATGCTAGAAACGCAGTGGAGCTTGTTTCGTTGTGGGTCTAAGGATCATCAGGTTAAGGACTGCCCACAGAAGCCAGCTCAGGCTCAAGCTGTTGATCAGAGAGTTGCTCAGCCTGCACGTGGAAGACTGCCACCGCCAAGGGGCCGTGGTCAATGTAGAGGGGGAAATGGTAATGGACGTGGTCGTGGAGCACCTGGCAGGGGTGCTGGTAATACTAAGGCTCGTCAGCCAGCCTTAGTGTATGCTGCTCACCGCCGCGAGGAGGGTGTTGCACCTAATGTTATACCTGGTACGTTCTTAATATATCATACACCATATACTGCTTTAATTGATGCGGGTTCGACGCATTCGTATGTGGCTTGTGAAATTTCTGGGTCGTTGGGTGTGCATTCTGGGGAAACTGTGAGTGGGGTCACAGTAGTTAGTCTTTTAGGTTACTCTGTGAAAGTAGACAAACTATTTAAGGAAGTGCCTTTAGAGACTCAGGGTAGGATCTTTACTGGAGATCTAATGGAGCTACCTTTCGGTGAATTCGACTTGATTTTGGGCATGGACTGGTTAACCAAGCACAAGGCAACGCTGGATTGCGCGGCCAAAAGAATGGTATTGAGAACAACCGAAGGCGAGGAGGTGATGGTTATTGGTGAACGTAGGGACTATTTGTCTAATGTGGTTTCTGCCTTAAGGGCTGAAAAGTTGATGCGCGAAGGTTGTGAAGCATACTTGGCATTCGTAAGTCAAACTGAACCCGAAGGAGTGACAGTGGAGACAGTGAGGACTGTTAATGAATTTCAAGATGTATTTCTGAGGAGCTTCCTGGATTACCTCCTAACCGAGAAGTTGAATTTGGGATCGATCTGTTGCCTGGAACAGCTCCAGTGTCCATTGCGCCCTACAGGATGGCACCAAAAGAGCTAGTGGAATTGAAAGCCCAGATTCAAGAGTTGTTAGACAGGGGCTTCATTAGACCGAGTGTGTCTCCGTGGGGAGCATCGGTGCTGTTTGTGAAAAAGAAGGATGGAACGATGCGTATGTGTATCGATTATGTGACAGCCCTAGTTCGACCTAAGTCGGGAAGCGGTTTCGTGACCACTAAACCGAGTCCTTAAAATAGTTAATATTGATTTTCAATGCATAAATTATGTGTTAATTGCATGTGTGGAAGTTGTGGATTTGAATTTTGACAAAGTCAATATGAATTTATTGAAAAGGGTTTAGTTGAAAAACTTAGAAACTTAGCTAGACAATTTGGAATGACTAAAATAAGATAAGCTAAAAACAAATGGATTTGCATGTCAATATTCCCCCTAGAAGAAAGTGGCCGGCCATGCATTTGACTCCATTGGTTGTGTCATTATTTTATAATTTATAATTTATGTTAGTGGGATGATATGATAATAGAAAAATAAAGTATTGAAAGAAAAGATTTTAAAGGCATTTTTGGTTCTTCTTGCCGTGAATTGAAGAAGGTAGAAAAGAGAAGATTTAGGCTACCATTCGGTCATACTTGATTCAAATCAAAGGTAAGAAATCCTTGCTACTTTTCATTTAATCTCTAAAATAAGGTGTATGAGCAAGTGTTTAGTCTAGCCCATTTTGAAATTTCAACTTCCATGGTGATTAGGGCATTCGGCTAAGACTAAATCAATAAGAAAGGGGTTGTTGTTTTATGCCATTATGAATAAGGGTTGAGGCATGAGTTTTGAACTTCTTGAAAGTGCATATTTGTGATCTAAGTATTTTGTGGAAGTTCTTAGCTAGTGTAGTTGTGCTTGCCGAATTTCAATTTGAAGTATTAAGCATAATTCGTGTGTTTTGTGTGGTAAATACTTGAGTTTGTGGATTAAAAATATGAAATTGGTTGGCTAAGCAAAACAAATGGCCGAATGATGCTCAATTTGAGTGTTACTTATTTAGTTTAAGATTGGGGTTTAGAATACGTGAATTTTAAAGGTTTGGTACAAGGTGTCTTATATTCAACCATTAGCTAAACATTGTTAAGCTTGGATATTTGAGTGTTCGGTCAATGGCTTGTTAAGGGGAGGTTTTCCATGATTATTAGATTTTAAAATAGTAGGTTACAAATTTCAATGAGTGTTAAGGCTAATGAAATCGACAATGGTTGGTAAATAGAAGAAGTCATGCTTTTTGTGTTATATCTTGCTTGTGAGCTTTCGGTCTTGCCCTTAATGGATGATTGAAAATTTTGATAATTGTTAAATGGGCCCTAGTTTAGCCATGTCTATGTTACCTAGATGAGAAATGTATAAGTTGACCTTAATAGGCCGAATGGGAACTATGGTATTGAGTTAAAAATTTTAAGATAGGGAGTTAGTTGAATTTTGAGCTAAATTATATGTGCTTCCATGTGATTTTAAATGTTAGTATAGAAATAGTTAATTTGTGACGAATTCTTGCTTGTGGGTAGCCGATTTTGAATTTAGAAATGTATTGATGGAATTTCTATGTCCTTAGTAAATTTCGTTAAGGATGATTTAAATGTTTTGAACACTCGGTCAGGGTAGCATTGTGCCATCTTTATGATGTTTGGTGTTTGAATTGGAAATATATATATGTGTTATGAAATCCATGTGGGTCGAATGAATTGGTAAGTAAAACTAAGTGTTGGCATGAAAGCTTCTAAAGTGGTTGTAAATGTTTGAGCCTAAACCAAATGTGAACTTAACTGAATGGAGGAAATTATGTGTTAAAAATGTTAGAAAATGACTTATGGCTAAAGCATTTAGGTGCTAACCTATTCGGCTTTTGTTAATTAGGGTGTCATAAGTACTAAGTTGGATTAAAAGACTTTGTTTACTACATTTGATCAATGAATTTAGTTGTAAATTGTAATGTAATTGCGCTTGACCGAATGTATGTTGTGTTTGGCCGAATGTATGTGTGATAAAGGAATTACATGTATGTTTTGATTTAAATGAAAGTGTAACTATCAATAGAGATATGTGAAATAAAGTTGATATGATTGTATTGTGCATTCAAGCTCAAGAGCTTAGAGGGGCAACTTCGGATAAAGGGAAGGCCAAGGTCACGGAATAGTCAATTCGAAATTTCTCAGAAAGATACGAGGTAAGTTCTTGAGTAACAAATTCTTAATTATGATAAAGTAAAATTATAATATATATATATATGCATAATATGTGAACTTAAATGGCAAATGATATGTTCAAATGTGAAATTTTAGGAATGAGAGTATGAGTAAATGTTGGAAGCCGAATACTAAAGTGGAAACTTAATGTATCTAGATGTGAAATTGTATTCCTTGCTTACGAACTAATAAACCGTATGAAGTATGATCGGTAGTATGCCGAGGTTGTTGTGTTTTTGTATTTTTGAAAGGTGACAAGTTATATATGCGAATAAGTGTAAGTATAAATTTCGTTGATAGCCGAGCTTAGTCTCGAAGGGCTTTCGGGCCAGGTGACAAGTTATATATGCGAATAAGTGTAAGTATAAATTTCGTTGATAGCCGAGCTTAGTCTCGAAGGGCTTTCGGGCCAGAGTTATAGCCGAGCTTAGTCTCGAAGGGCTTTCGGGCCAGAGTTATAGCCGAGCTTAGTCTCGAAGGGCTTTCGAGCCATAGTGATAGTCGAGCTTCGCCTCGAAGGGCTTACGAGCCAGTGGTACGATCCAAACTTTGCCTCGAAGGGGCCGATATGCCAGTGACGTATCCGAATATAGTTTCAAAGGAACTATTAACCAGCGTTGGAAGCGGGCTTGGGCCCTAATGACATTGAGACTATTGCTGTAAAATAAATGTTGAATTCACTCTAATAAGTGTGTATCTTGCCGTAAGATAATCAGGTATGAATATAGACATTGAACTTAGCTTGATTTTTGAGTTGTACGTGTATGATTATAAGTTGTTTTGGTTGATACATTTGATGTGAATTCTGTGATTTGACTAATGGATGAATTGTCTTGTTAAGCCGAAATAGGCAGAATAAGAAATATACAAATTTGATCACTCTAATACACTTATTCGAATGACTGCTGTTACTTAAGGGCTTACTAAGCAATAATTGCTTACAGTTGTTCTTGTTTTCTGTTTTTATAGATCGTCCTTGCTAGCTACGGATCTCGGGAATTCCAGGGTCGAAGTCATCTGCACTATCAAATCATCTTTCGGTATTTTGTAGCTAACCTTTGAAAGTGGCATGTATAGTCTAGACATGTGGTTGCTAATCGAACTTGGTTTCTTTTTTTGAAGTTGTAATTAAATCAGCCATGCGAAAATGGCTTAACCGAATGTTTATATCCATGTCCATAGCTTTAAATTCGGTTGCGTAGTTTGAAATGGCAGTTAAGTCACGCGTTCGGTAAATAGGTTTGAAGTATCGTATTTACATTTTTATATTAATGTCTAAGTGAAATGAGATGAATGATTTGTATGAGATCTTAGTAAACGAAGGTTGAGATGTGGTTTTAAATGTGACCGATCGGTAAGTCCATATCGATTGAATGAATCCGTGAGAAAAATTTCGTTAGATTGGGTTAGGTAATACGAACTTAGGAGCATGAGTAGAGTTGTCTTGAATCATCGAATCGAGTCATAAAGGTCATGTAATGCCTCTTAACCCTCCAGCGACCGGAACGGGTTAAGGGGTGTTACATTTTATTGGTATCAGAGCCAGGTTTAGCCGATTCTCGGACTTCCGTAGTAAGTATGAGTCTAGCTATACATGCCATTTAGTGTCATTTTGATAGTGAGATGACTACTGATATCTGAAATGTGATTTTTGATATAGAATGGATCCCGAACCTGATCGAACCGTAGCGGACGATGTTGAGAGTGTAGCTCCTGCTCCCGCGCAAGGGACAGCGCCACCCGACTCTCAGCCAAATATTGGTCATCGAGATGATGATATTAGACCAGCTTTTTATGCAATGATGAGTGACTGGTTCGCTCAATTTGCTAGATCAAATCCGGCTGTTCCGCAACCTCCGCCCCCGAATACTCCGTTTCTGACTTTTACGACTCCTCCTGTGACCGATCTAGTGAGATCGATAGGCCCCTTGTTGATAACATTAGAAAATATGAGGCCGAAGAGTTCCGGGCTACCCCTAGTGACGATGCCAAGCGGGCCGAGTTTTGGCTCGACAATACCATCTGAGTGCTCGATGAACTGTCCTGCACACCCGAGGAGTGTCTTAAATGTGCGGTATCTCTGTTGCGAGACGCTGCCTACTACTGGTGGAATACTCTGGTTTCTGTTGTTCCAAAGGAACGGGTCAACTGGGAATTCTTCCAAACCGAGTTCTGTAAGAAATATATCAGTCAGAGATTCATCAATCAAAAACGGAAAGAATTTCTTGAACTTAAACAAGGTCAGATGTCAGTGACTGAGTACGAGAGAGAGTTTGTACGCCTCAGCCGCTATGCTCGTGAATGTGTATCCTCTGAGGCCATCATGTGTAAGCGTTTTGAGGATGGATTCAATGAAGATATCAAATTGCTGGTGGGGATTCTGGAAATTAAGGAGTTTGTCGTACTAGTCGAGCGGGCTTGTAAAGCTGAAGAACTCAGTAATGAGAAAAGAAAAGCCGAAGGTGGAGATAGAGAGTCCCGTAAGAGGTCCGTGGGGAAATCTGTTCAGTAATCGTCCAAGAAGACTAGAGATGATTCAGGCCGATCTAAATATACATCGGGTCTTTCTAGACGAGAACAACATCGACCTCCTGTGAGTTCGCGAGCTACTTCCATTGCCAGTGTGGGTAATGAACGTCGAGATAGATTGGGTTGCAATTATTGTGGTAAATGGCACCCGGGGAGTTGTAGGCATCGTGACCGCTCGTGTTTCAGATGTGGATCTGCCGACCATTTTATTAAAGATTGTCCGAGAAATGATGAACGCACTCCCGATCCGACTCAGAGATCTAGTGGCACAGCTTCGCGAGGTAGACCACCGCGACGAGATGGAAATATTAGCGGCAGTCAGAGAGGGACTAGAGATACTACAGTTAGATCCGAGGCTCGAGCACTAGCCAGAGCATATGCTATTCATGCCCGCGAGGAAGCTTCTTCTCCGGATGTTATTACTGGTATTTTCACCCTCTTTAATACTGATGTTATTGCCCTGATTGATCCTGGTTCGACCCATTCATATGTGTGTGAAACTTTAGCCTCCAGTAAGGCTCTTCCTGTTGAGTCTACTGAATTTGTAATTCGAGTGTCGAACCTTTTGGGTCGTTGTGTTCTGGTTGATAAGGTATGCAAGAAATGTCCGTTAATGGTTCGAGATTTCTGTTTTCCGGCTGACTTGATGCTTCTACCATTCGACGAATTTGACATTATTCTCGGAATGGACTGGTTGACCGTTCATGACGCGATAGTAAATTGTAAGAGGAAAACTATTGATTTGCGATGTTCGAATAACGAAATAATCCGAATTGAGTCCATTGATCTAAGTGGGCCACCTGCAATAATTTCGACCATGTCAGCTTAGAAATACGTGAGGAAGGGTTATGAAGCGTATTTGGCCTATGTGCTAGATAACAAAGTTTCCGACCGAGAAATTGGGACGGTGCCCGTAGTCTGCGAGTTTTCAGATGTCTTTCCCGAAGAATTACCAGGATTGCCGCCTGTAAGAGAGGTCGAGTTCGGTATAGAGTTGATTCCAGGTACGACGCCGATTTCGATTGCCCCGTATCGTATGGCACCTACTGAATTAAAAGAATTAAAATCTCAGCTACAAGAGTTGACTGATAGAGGCTTTGCGCGACCTAGTTTTTCGCCTTGGGGTGCACCGGTTTTGTTCATGAAAAAGAAGGACGGGACTATGAGAATGTGCATCGACTATCGACAGCTGAATAAAGCCACGGTAAAGAATAAGTATCCGTTGCCCCGAATTGACGACTTGTTCGATCAGTTGAGAGGAGCCTCAGTCTTTTCGAAGATTGATTTGCGATCCGGCTATTATCAGGTGAGAGTTAGAGATTCCGACATACCGAAGATGGCATTCAGAATGAGATACGGTCACTATGAGTTCTTAGTGATGCTGTTTGGACTCACTAATGCCCCGGCGGTATTTATGGATTTGATGAATCGTGTGTTTAGGCCATTTTTGGACCGCTTTGTAGTAGTGCTCATCGATGATATTTTGGTCAACTCTCGTGACGAGTCAGAGCATACCGAGCATTTGAGATTAGTACTTCAGACCTTACGTGAAAATAAATTGTATGCGAATTCAGCAAGTGCGAATTTTAGTTGCGTGAGGTTGGGTTCTTGGGCCATATAGTATCTGCATCGGGTATTCGAGTTGATCTGAACAAAATTTCGGCTATTCTTGACTGGAAACCTCCTAAAAATATTACTGAAGTTCGAAGCTTTTTAGGACTCGCTGGTTATTACTGACGATTCGTCAAGGGTTTTTCGATGATTGCGACTCCATTGACGAGACTGCTGCAAAAAGATATCAAGTTCGAGTGGTCGGATAAGTGTCAGAAAAGCTTCGACCAACTGAAAACCCTTTTGACGGAAGCTCCAGTGTTGGTTCAGCCAGAAACCGGTAAAGAGTTTGTAGTTTATAGTGATGCATCTCTGAACGGTTTAGGCTGCATGTTGATGCAAGAAGGCTGGGTTATTGCTTATGCTTCGAGATAGTTAAAGCCTCACAAGTGAAATTATCCGACTCATGATCTTGAATTAGCTGCTATTATTTTCGCTTTGAAGATTTGGCGACACTATCTGTTCGGTGAAAAATGTCACATCTTCTCCGATCACAAAAGTCTCAAGTATCTGATGTCTCAAAAAGATTTGAATTTGAGACAAAGGCGGTGGCTAGAATTGCTAAAAGAATATGAGCTTGTTATTGATTATCACCCGGGGAAAGCTAATGTCGTTGCGGACGCTCTTAGTCGAAAATCCTTATTTTCCTTGCGAGCTATGAACGTGAAGCTGACGATGTCAGGAGATGATGTGTTGATTGCGGAATTGGTAGCAAGACCTATGCTACTTCAACAGATTTGTGAGGCTCAGAAAGCCGACGACGACTTAGTTGCCAAACGAGTTCAGTGTGAGTCAAATGTGGATTCAGCATTTCGGGTCGACGGAAATGATTGTTTGAGATTTAAAGACCGATTGTGTGTTCTGAAAAAGTCTGAGCTAGTTTCGATGATTTTGAATGAAGCCCATAGTAGCCGAATGTCGGTCCATCCGGGCAGTACGAAAATGTATAACGATTTGAAGTGTCAGTATTGGTGGAATGGCATGAAACGAGACATCTCTGATTTTGTATCTAAATGCTTAGTATGTCAGCAAGTAAAAGCAGAACATCAGGTGCCGTCGGGATTTCTTCAGCCGATTTTGATACCCGAGTGGAAATGGGATCGCGTTACAATGGACTTTGTGTCGGGTTTACCGTTGACGCCGAGCAAAAAGGACTCCATTTGGGTTGTTGTTGATCGATTAACAAAATTAGCCCATTTCATCCCGGTTCGCACTGACTTTTCGCTTGATAAATTAGCAGAATTATATGTTTCTCAGATAGTTCGATTGCATGGGGTGCCGACTTCTATTGTTTCTGATCGAGACCCCCGATTTACTTCTAGATTTTGGAGGAAGCTGCAAGAAGCTTTGGGTACTAAACTTCACTTTAGCACTGCTTTTCACCCCAGACCGACGGTCAATCTGAACGAGTTATTCAGATACTCGAGGATATGTTGAGATGTTGCATCCTTGAGTTTAGTAATTCGTGGGAAAAATACTTGCCATTGATTGAATTCGCTTATAACAACAGTTTCCAATTGAGTATCCGAATGGCCCCTAAGAAGCTCTTTACGGTCGTAAATGCCGAACTCCTCTATTTTGGACTGAACTTAGTGAAGACAAGATTCTCGGGGTTGATTTAGTCAGGGAAGCCAGCAGAAAGTAGAGATAATTCGCGACAGTTTGAGAATGGCATCCGATCGTCAAAAATCATACGCGGACTTAAAGCATAAAGACATCGAGTATCAAGTGGGTGATAAGGTGTTTCTGAAAGTTTCACCGTGGAAAAAGAAACTCCGTTTTGGCCGCAAAGGCAAGCTGAGTCCGAGATTCATTGGGCCGTATGAAATTTCGGAACGGATTGGACCAGTTGCTTATAGACTGATTTTGCCCTCTGATCTTGAAAAGATCCACAATGTATTCCATGTATCGATGCTTCGACGCTATAAATCCGATCCTTTGCATGTGTTAAATTCGTCCGAGGTTGAAATTCAACCTAATTTGAGTTATGAGGAAGAACCTATTCGTATTTTAGCTCGAGAGGTTAAACAATTACGAAACAAAAGAGTTCCGTTAGTAAAAATATTATGGCTCAAGCATGGGATCGAGGAAGCAACTTGGGAGCCCGAGAATGCTATGAAAGAACGATATCCAAATCTATTTTCGGGTAAGATTTTCGGGGACGAAAATCCTTTTAAGGGGGAGGGAGTTGTGACAGCCCTAGTTCGACCTAAGTTGGGAAGCGGTTTCGTGACCGCTAAATCGAGTCCTTAAAATAGTTAATATTGATTTTCAATGCATAAATTATGTGTTAATTGCATGTGTGGAAGTTGTGGATTTGAATTTTGACAAAGTCAATATGAATTTATTGAAAAGGGTTTAGTTGAAAAACTTAGAAACTTAGCTAGACAATTTGGAATGACTAAAATAAGATAAGCTAAAAACAAATGGATTTGCATGTCAATATTCCCCCTAGAAGAAAGTGGCCGGCCATGCATTTGACTCCATTGGTTGTGTCATTATTTTATAATTTATAATTTATGTTAGTGGGATGATATGATAATAGAAAAATAAAGTATTGAAAGAAAAGATTTTAAAGGCATTTTTGGTTCTTCTAGCCGTGAATTGAAGAAGGTAGAAAAGAGAAGATTTAGGCTACCATTCAGTCATACTTGATTCAAATCAAAGGTAAGAAATCCTTGCTACTTTTCATTTAATTTCTAAAATAAGGTGTATGAGCAAGTGTTTAGTCTAGCCCATTTTGAAATTTCAACTTCCATGGTGATTAGGGCATTCGGCTAAGACTAAATCAATAAGAAAGGGGTTGTTGTTTTATGCCATTATGAATAAGGGTTGAGGCATGAGTTTTGAACTTCTTGAAAGTGCATATTTGTGATCTAAGTATTTTGTGGAAGTTCTTAGCTAGTGTAGTTGTGCTTGCCGAATTTCAATTTGAAGTATTAAGCATAATTCGTGTGTTTTGTGTGGTAAATACTTGAGTTTGTGGATTAAAAATATGAAATTGGTTGGCTAAGCAAAACAAATGGCCAAATGATGCTCAATTTGAGTGTTACTTATTTAGTTTAAGATTGGGGTTTAGAATACGTGAATTTTGAAGGTTTGGTACAAGGTGTCTTATATTCAACCATTAGCTAAACATTGTTAAGCTTGGATATTTGAGTGTTCGGTCAATGGCTTGTTAAGGGGAGGTTTTCCATGATTATTAGATTTTAAAATAGTAGGTTACAAATTTCAATGAGTGTTAAGGCTAATGAAATCGACAATGGTTGGTAAATAGAAGAAGTCATGCTTTTTGTGTTATATCTTGCTTGTGAGCTTTCGGTCTTGCCCTTAATGGATGATTGAAAATTTTGATAATTGTTAAATGGGCCCTAGTTTAGCCATGTCTATGTTACCTAGATGAGAAATGTATAAGTTGACCTTAATAGGCCGAATGGGAACTATGGTATTGAGTTAAAAATTTTAAGATAGGGAGTTAGTTGAATTTTGAGCTAAATTATATGTGCTTCCATGTGATTTTAAATGTTAGTATAGAAATAGTTAATTTGTGACGAATTCTTGCTTGTGGGTAGCCGATTTTGAATTTAGAAATGTATTGATGGAATTTCTATGTCCTTAGTAAATTTCGTTAAGGATGATTTAAATGTTTTGAACACTCGGTCAGGGTAGCATTGTGCCATCTTTATGATGTTTGGTGTTTGAATTGGAAATATATATATGTGTTATGAAATCCATGTGGGTCGAATGAATTGGTAAGTAAAACTAAGTGTTGGCATGAAAGCTTCTAAAGTGGTTGTAAATGTTTGAGCCTAAACCAAATGTGAACTTAACTGAATGGAGGAAATTATGTGTTAAAAATGTTAGAAAATGACTTATGGCTAAAGCATTTAGGTGCTAACCTATTCGGCTTTTGTTAATTAGGGTGTCATAAGTACTAAGTTGGATTAAAAGACTTTGTTTACTACATTTGATCAATGAATTTAGTTGTAAATTGTAATGTAATTGCGCTTGACCGAATGTATGTTGTGTTTGGCCGAATGTATGTGTGATAAAGGAATTACATGTATGTTTTGATTTAAATGAAAGTGTAACTATCAATAGAGATATGTGAAATAAAGTTGATATGATTGTATTGTGCATTCAAGCTCAAGAGCTTAGAGGGGCAACTTCAGATAAAGGGAAGGCCAAGGTCACGGAATAGGCAATTCGAAATTTCTCAGAAAGATACGAGGTAAGTTCTTGAGTAACAAATTCTTAATTATGATAAAGTAAAATTATAATATATATATATATGCATAATATGTGAACTTAAATGGCAGATGATATGTTCAAATGTGAAATTTTGGGAATGAGAGTATGAGTAAATGTTGGAAGCCGAATACTAAAGTGGAAACTTAATGTATCTAGATGTGAAATTGTATTCCTTGCTTACGAACTAATAAACCGTATGAAGTATGATCGGTAGTATGCCGAGGTTGTTTTGTTTTTTTTATTTTTGAAAGGTGACAAGTTATATATGCGAATAAGTGTAAGTATAAATTTCGTTGATAGCCGAGCTTAGTCTCGAAGGGCTTTCGGGCCAGAGTTATAGCCGAGCTTAGTCTCGAAGGGCTTTCGAGCCATAGTGATAGTCGAGCTTCACCTCGAAGGGCTTACGAGCCAGTGGTACGATCCAAACTTTGCCTCGAAGGGGCCGATATGCCAGTGACGTATCCGAATATAGTTTCAAAGGAACTATTAACCAGCGTTGGAAGCGGGCTTGGGCCCTAATGACATTGAGACTATTGCTGTAAAATAAATGTTGAATTCACTCTAATAAGTGTGTATCTTGCCGTAAGATAATCAAGTATGAATATAGACATTGAACTTAGCTTGATTTTTGAGTTGTACGTGTATGGTTATAAGTTGTTTTGGTTGATACATTTGATGTGAATTCTGTGATTTGACTAATGGATGAATTGTCTTGTTAAGCCGAAATAGGCAGAATAAGAAATATACAAATTTGATCACTCTAATACACTTATTCGAATGACTGCTGTTACTTAAGGGCTTACTAAGCAATAATTGCTTACAGTTGTTCTTGTTTTCTGTTTTTATAGATCGTCCTTGCTAGCTACGGATCTCGAGAATTCCAGGGTCGAAGTCATCTGCACTATCAAATCATCTTTCAGTATTTTGCAGCTAACCTTTGAAAGTGGCATGTATAGTCTAGACATGTGGTTGCTAATCGAACTTGGTTTCTTTTTTTTGAAGTTTAATTAAATCAGCCATGCGAAAATGGCTTAACCGAATGTTTATATCCATGTCCATAGCTTTAAATTCGGTTGCGTAGTTTGAAATGGCAGTTAAGTCACGCGTTCGGTAAATAGGTTTGAAGTATCGTATTTACATTTTTATATTAATGTCTAAGTGAAATGAGATGAATGATTTGTATGAGATCTTAGTAAACGAAGGTTGAGATGTGGTTTTAAATGTGACCGATCGGTAAGTCCATATTGATTGAATGAATCCGTGAGAAAAATTTCGTTAGATTGGGTTAGGTAATACGAACTTAGGAGCATGAGTAGAGTTGTCTTGAATCATCGAATCGAGTCATAAAGGTCATGTAATGCCTCTTAACCCTCCAACGACCGGAACGGGTTTAGGGGTGTTATAGATTATCGCCAGTTGAACAAACTGACAATAAAGAATAAGTATCCTCTACCAAGAATTGACGATCTGTTTGACCAGCTTAAAGGAGCTTTAGTGTTTTCCAAGATTGACCTTCGATCTGGATACCATCAGTTAAGGGTGAAGGAGGTGGATGTGCATAAAACAGCATTCAGAACTCGTTATGGCCACTACGAGTTTTTAGTTATGCCCTTTGGATTGACGAATGCACCGGCAGCTTTTATGGATTTAATGAATCGAGTATTTTAGCCGTACTTGGATCGTTTCGTGGTCGTCTTTATTGATGATATATTGGTGTATTCAGAAACAGAGGAGAAGCATGACGAGCATCTTTGAATTGTTCTGCAGGTGTTGAGGGAAAGGCAGCTGTATGCGAAATTTAGCAAGTGGGAATTTTGGCTTCGAGAAGTGACTTTTCTGGGTCATGTTGCTTCTGCTGAGGGGATTAGGGTAGATCCTCGCAAGATTGAGGCAGTTTTGGATTGGAAGCCGCCTAGGACGGTGTCAGAAATTCGTAGTTTCCTGGGTTTGGCGGGCTATTATAGAAGGTTTGTTGAGGGGTTCTCTATCATCGCGGCTCCGTTAACAAAATTGTTAAGGAAGGGAGTAGCCTTTAATTGGACTGAGAGGCAGCAAGAAGCTTTTGATAAGCTGAAAAAGGTGTTGACTGAGGCGCCAGTGTTGATTCAGCCAGAATCTGGGAAAGACTTTACGGTTTATAGCGATGCTTCGCATGTGGGATTGGGTTGTGTACTAATGCAAGAGGGTAAGGTGGTTGCTTATGCTTCGCGGCAGCTTAAGCCTCACGAGGCGAATTACCCTACACATGATTTGGAGTTGGCAGCGGTGGTATCTGCGTTGAAAATCTAGAGACATTACCTTTATGGAGAAAAGTGTATTATATATACTGACCATAAAAGTCTCAAATACCTGTTAACTCAGAAGGAGTTAAACCTTAGGCAACGGAGATGGATAGAGTTGCTTAAGGACTATGACTGTTTGATTGAGTATCACCCTGGCAAGGCTAATGTCATGGCTGATGCACTGAGCTGAAGGACTGTTACTGAGTTAAAGGCGATGTTCGCTCGTTTAAGTTTGTATGATGATGGGAGTTTGCTGGCCGAACTGCAAGTGAGACCGACTTGGACCGAGAAGATTAAAGAATTGCAGTGGAAGGATGATTCGTTGACTCCTCGATTTCAACAAATCAAGGAGGGTGAGAGTGAGGATTTTGGACTAAATTCTGATGGAGTTCTATGTTTTCAAGGAAGAGTTTGTATTCCTAAAGACTCTGACTTGAGTAAGTTGATATTGAGTGAGGCTCATGGTGGAGCCTATGCTATGCACCCTGGAGGTAATAAGTTGTATAGGGATTTGCGAGAAGTGTACTGGTGGCCTGGACTTAAGCGAGAGGTGACTGATTTCGTTGGGAAATGTCTGACGTGTCAGCAGGTTAAAGCTGAACACCAATTACCTTCTGGATTGTTGCAGCCAGTAAAGATTCCGCAGTGGAAATGGGAAAGAGTAACGATGGATTTTGTGAATAGCTTGCCTTTGACACCTTCAAAGAAAGACTCTGTTTGGGTAGTTGTGGATAGATTGATGAAGTCTACTCATTTTATACCGGTTAGAACTGATTTCGCACTTCAGAAGTTGGCCAAGCTGTATGTAGCAGAGATAGTGCGTTTGCATGGGGTGCCAGTTTCTATAATTTCTGATCGAGATCCTAGATTTACATCTCGATTCTGGAAGAAGTTGCATGAGGCGTTAGGTACGCGATTGGACTTCAGTACTGCATTTCACCCTAAGACAGATGGTCAGTCTGAAAGGGTCATTCAAGTGTTGGAAGACATGTTAAGAGGATGTATCATTGATTTTCAAGGTAGTTGGGAAGATTATTTACCGTTGGCAGAATTTGCATACAACAACAGTTATCAAGCAAGTATTTAGATGGCTCCATATGAGGCACTTTATGGGCGGAGATGTCGTACTCCTACGTGTTGGACAGAGTTAGGAGAACGTAGAGTTCTTGGACCAGAGTTAGTGGCAGATACTGAAAGTAAGGTTAAGCTGATTCGAGATCGGTTAAAGGAGGCGTCTGATCAGCAGAAGTCTTATGCTGACCTTAAGCGTAAGGAGATTGAGTTCGCTGTTGGGGATATGGTGTTCCTAAAGGTGTCACCGTGGAAGAAGATCTTGAGATTTGGTAAAAAGGGCAAGCTAAGTCCGCGGTTTATTGGGCCTTATAGGATTCTCAAGCAGATTGGGCCAGTAGCATATCAGTTGGAGTTGCCACTAGAGTTGGATCATATCCATGACATTTTTCACGTGTCTATGCTAAGACGGTATCGGTCAGACCCTTCGCATATTGTACCAGTAGAGGAGATTGCAGTGAATACCGATTTGACATTCGAGGAGGAACCTGTGGAGATCTTAGATAGTGAAGTCAAAGTCTTAAGGAGGAAGTCTGTTCCATTGGTAAAGGTGCTATGGTGTAATCATGGTAGAGAAGAAGCTACTTGGGAGCCAGAGGAGACTATGCGTCAACAATACCCTCAGTTATTTGGATCAGGTAAATTTCGAGGTTGAAATATCTTTAAGGGGGTAGAGTTGTAACGCCCTAATTTTTGGGATTTTTCGGGTTTTGTGAATTTTAGTGAAATTTTAAAATTTTGGTGTTTTGAAGGTTGAAAATGTATGTACATGTGTTAGTGGGCCTTTAAAAGGCCCAAGCTTAAGTTAAAACCCGGTAAAATATTAAGTTGGATTTTCAAGTGAAAGGGGACTTGGTTAAGGGGGCCTTTAAGAAAAACCATGTAAAATATGTCACAAAGGGAGCCTTGGTAGAGTGGCAAGGTGGCGCCACTAAGCTCCTAAAAAAGTGGCGCCTAAGTGGGTATTCAAGGACAAGGGTTCGAGTTACAAGGTAAGCGTAGTGTTCTTTTTAATTTTTAAGCATTTGCCTTACTTAAGTGAATTTCGGCAAGGGCTTTTAGGGACTTGGGCCGATTGCTTCAGGGAGATTATTAGGGTTTCGTCTTTTTCTATTTTCTGTCATGAGAATTAGGGTTAGCCACTTTAGGTGTTATTATTCTCTTTTCAGTCAAAAAGCCAAAATTTGCCTCCCTAAGAGCATCTAGCCGATTTCTTCACCTTCTTCTTCTCTATCATTGTTTTTCCTTTTTCTTTTTACCCTGTTGATCTTCTCCTTAGCCGAACACCCTGTCATACTCAACTCTGCAATTTCTTTCGATCCCATCCCTCCAAAAATAGCCATAGCCGATTGCTCAAAGTGCCAGAAATCCCGAAAACTGCTTCCTTTTTGCTGATTTCTTGTAAGCCGAATTACCCCTATTCCTTTCACCTGTTGTGGCCGATTACTACATTCCCTTGAGCCATATCATTGTCGACACCATCACCCAAACTTATAGCCCAAATTGCCATCTTCTTCTCTAGTTGAAAAGCCGAAATCACCATTAGTGTAGGGAGATAGCCGAATAGTTCAGATCTCAAAAATAGGGGTTCTACTAACGTTCAAGGGGCAGATTTACATTAGATCTATGTAGGAATCGAAGAGAAACCATTGGTAAGTGCTTAATACCTCAGATCTGTTCGATATTTCATGTGTTGGAAAAGCCGAAAGTCCCTAAAGTTAGGGACTTTGTCGATTGGGACTTTTAGTAAATCAAGTGGTATTTTTCTTTGTTCTTTTGAGTGATAGTTAGCGAAGAAGGTGATCAAGCAAGGAGTTGAAGGCATCGGTATCATCAGATCTAGATTTTGTGCACCTAGATCGTCAGAGGTAAGTTTTCATGGCCATTAAGGGTATGGCCGAATGTGGTAAGGGATTGTGGTTTTGGTTTTTCGTGGATCTACTGATTAATTGATTAGATATTGGGTTGTAGGAACTGTCGCATAGGAGATCTCGTTGGTGAAACCGCAAAACAGGTGTGTGATTTTGAACCCCTTTATTGTGCATGTTGGCAAATGCCGAAAAGCCAAAATGCCGAAGATCTGGTATTTCGAGGGCTTGTGAGAGTGCAAACGCTCACAAGTTGGTAGGGAAACATTGGATATGAAATCGGCACTGAAGAGAGAGTTAACCACGAAATTTTGGGCGTTACGGTAAGTTGGGCCTCAGTGGGCCGAATATGGGCCCAATGGGCAATTTGGGCCCATTTGGGTAAAAATGGGTTTAAAGGTAATAATATGAACTGTAGGCGTAAAAACAGTTAAAACAAGGTAACTGAATATGAAATTTGGACTAAACGGGCCTAATGGGCTAATCGACGTAATAGGGCCCATTAGGGGTTTTAGGGCTTAAAAGCTAAAGCTATTAAACTGAGTTAACCGAATTTCTGTAACGACTATGGGATTAGTAGAGACTGTAGTAAGCATAAAAACTAAAAAACGAGAGCAAAATTACTGAAATACCGTTAGGGTGAGAAATTACTGTTTTGCCCCTAGGTAGAAAATTACCGTTATACCTCTAGGACTAATACCGACTGAACTGTTTGACATGACTATTTCTGTTACTGCATATCATGATGTGTGTATGTCTGATGCATGGGATTGGGTTTGATATTGGAGGAAGTGTGAGTGGAACTGCCACGTTACTGAAAGGGGCTATGCCTCGTACTGTTTCTGAAAGGGGCTTTGCCTCGTATACTATTTATATGAGCAGCCATGCTGCGACTGTGGTGTGTGGGCTGGGTGGGTCGAGTTATTCCCCACATGGTGTGTTGGCTGGTACGGGTGGTGTGTAGCGGTTGGTGGGTTGAGTAGTCTCCCCAATTGGGTTGCATTCATACTGTTATACTGTACTGTACTGTTATGGGCCTATGGGCCAAACTGTTATCTGAATAGGGCTTAGGCCCAGTATCTGTAATCTGAATAGGGCTTCGGGCCAGTATCTGATTGAGACTGGTTAGGGCTCTAGCCCAGTGGGCTCGAGCCGATGTGGGCTTTGGATGGGTTCTGCACACACTGAGTTTTCCCAAACTCACCCTTCTCTTTCCATCCTTGCAGGTGAGCCCTAGATCGTGACTTGGATGCTGGGAGGGATTCAGAGTTGCCACCAAGACTGAACTCGCATTCTAGTTGGTTATTTAATTTAATTACTTTTCTACTATTGGTTTTATTTTGGTTATGGGTTGTAATAAGGCCGCTATAATTATTTCATTTGGGATTTTCAACTATTTTATTTCTATCACAAATATACACTGTTTTCAAAAATTAAACAAACAATTTCTTAATCAACCTGATATTACTGATGGCTAAATAAGATAATAAGGTTAAAATGAATCACGTAACAAGGGGAATAAAGATTAAAGTTAAATAACTATCAAAATAGGAGTTTTCAAAATAATCGAGCATTTCTTTCCAAAACTCACCAACGGACTTAGTAAATAGGGCGGCGTAGGATAGTCTAGGTGATGTAGCACTCTGGACATGGCCATAACGTCTGGGCCGGGTTTGGGGTGTTACAGAAAATGTACCTGTAATCACATCGGGGGAGGATGTCCCTTCGTGTGCCCGGATAGCATAAGTCCTCGCAGGGGCTCTAACATCTGCTCTCACTGCCGAATCTCTAGAGGTGCCTCTGTTACTCACTCCTACTCTCGGGTTCCTCAGTGATCTGCCTCTAATAGGAGCATTTCCGGATCTAGCACTCTGTATTACTTCTCGTTTAACCACTTCTGGACACTCTCGTACAAAATGATCTGGAGCACCACACTTATAACAAACAGTCTCGTCTGCTCGACAAGGGCCAAAATGAAGTCTACCACACCGTGGACACCCCGATCTACCCGATCGAACACTACCTATGCTCGCAATCAAGGTAGTCTGAGCTTTCAGATCCTTAAATTTGTTACCCCTATTTTGACTAGAATACCCAGCTGAAAAGCTAGATCTAGTAGAGAACTGTCTAGGCCTCTTAGATGTAGACTGAAACGACTTGCTCATCTGTCTTTTCTTCGTATCTTGCGTTTCAATTTCAACTTTGCCTTTTCTTTTTAACAGCTCCTTTGCCTTACAGGCTCTCTCAACTAGAACAACGAACTCTTTTATTTCTAGGACACCCACTGACAGTCGAATATCATCATTAAGCCCATCCTCAAACCTTTTACACATGATCACCTCTGTAGATACACATTCTCGGGCATAATTGCTGAGTCTGACAAATTCACGCTCATATTCAGTCACTGTGATATTGCCCTGTTTCAATTCTAGAAACTCTTTTCTTTTCTGGTCGATAAACCTCTGATTGATGTACTTTTTAAGGTATTCCTCCTAAAAGAAATCCCAAGTGACCCTCTCTTTCGGTACAACTGATACAAGCATCTTCCACCAATGGTACGCTGAGTCTCTAAGGAGTGATACTACACATTTCATACATTCCTCAGGTGTACAGGATAATTCGTCAAAGCTCTGATGGTATTTTTGAGCCAAAATTCTGCTCTTTCTGCATCATCATCTTTAGTAGCCCGAAATTCTTCGGCTCCTTGTTTTTTGATCTTATCAACTGGTGGCTTTTCTCTTATCACCGTACCTGTGACTGGGGGAGCTTGATCTACATGGGTGGCCTGAGAATCATGAGGGGGTGGAGGTCTAATAGCCGGATTCGTACAAACGAACTCGGCAAACCATTCATTCACAGCTTGGAAGAAGGCTTCTCGAGCCCCTCCTCCTTGATTCACAGTCACAGGCCTATCCTCGGATGGCACTACCCTTTTCGTGGGAGTAGGCGCATTACTTTCTACATCATCAGTACCAGCTCATTCGGGATCTATTACTATAAAACAAAATATTTTAAAATCGTCAGGAGTCGTCACACTATCAAAATATAAATATGGCATGTATAGCTAGACTCTTACTCCTGCTAACTATTCCGAGAACCGACTAAACCTTTGCTCTGATACCAATAAATGTAACACCCCTTACCCAAGACCGTCGCCGGAGTCGAGCACGAGGCGTTACCAGACGTAACTTACTCATTAGGGCGTAGAAATTTTCTTTTAAAATTAATTTATTTTCATTCATTCAATATATTCCTAAAAAGGGTCATCGAGACCCTAAATCATGCTATTAAAATGGTTTGGGGCCAAACCGGATCAATAAAATTTTTCCGATTACTTAAATGAACCAAAATAAAATTATTTTTCTATTTCTTATAAAGCTGTCCAACTGCATCACAGTCACTAAATAAATCATAACTCGAGTTACGAAACTCAAAATTTAATTCCGTAAATTTTCCCTAAAACTAGACTCATATACCTTCTTACTAAGTTTTTTTTAGAATTTTTAGTCTAGCCAATTAGTACAGTTTATTAGTTAAAGTCTCTCCTGTTACACAGTTCGACTACTCTGACCTCTATTCACTACGAATTAATTGTCTCTCTGTACAAAATTCAAATAGGTATGTCGTTTATTTTATTTGAAACTAGACTCAATAAGGAATCTAATCATATAAACTATAATGTTTAATTATTTATGCACAATTTATGGTGAATTGTTAAATTCAGAACAGGGAATCACGAAGTCAATCTGGAGCAGTCTCACTCAATTGCAAATAACTCATAATATACAACTCTTTTGCTTACTCTGTTTCTTCCACATGAAAATAGACTCATTAAGCTTTAATTTCATGTCTCATTCACTATTTAATTACATTTCTACTATTTTTAGTGATTTTTCAAAATCACGTCACTGCTGCTGTTTGAATCTGTTTTTAAGCTATTTTCACCTTTTTCATGGTTTCCATGTGATAATTACCATTTAGGCAAACATAGTAGTAAACCTATGTTTGATTAGTCATTCCAATAGCTAATCATCAACAAGTATTTACATACCATTCATTAAACATATCCTAAGGACATTCATACCAAAGGAAGCCAAGTCCCTATACATGCCATACGCGAAATCAAACGTCTAGCTATACCAAAATGATCCTGTTGATAGTGTGACCGGATCTCCGACGTTCCTTGTGATCCCCGAGTTGGCTTGGCAAGAACTATAAAAAGAAGGAAAATAAAGAGAGTAAGCCCTAAGCTTAGTAAGTTTACAAGTAAATAAATCACAACATTCACCCTAAATAATAGTTAATCATAATATCATCAAGCATCAGAAGCTTTCCTTACACCTCATTTCTTACCCTCTTCCTTATTCACTTACTTTCTTCTTACTTGATTATTCAATAAACTCATGAATATAACTTCCCTTTCCTTTGCTGAAAGTTTCCTGTAATTTAACCTGTACAATAGCCCGTTGAACCACTCGGAATACTAAAGATACTCGGGTTTTCCTGCCTGATAATAACCTGTCAATGCCATATTCTAGGCATGGCCTTACATGAGATGTTCCCTGTCCTACCAAAGCCATATTTTTAATATTGACTTACATGGGATATTCCTGTCCTGTCTGATAACCCAAAATGTCATGACATTTCATATCCCAAACATTCATAGAGTTCAAACGGGGCTTTCTGATACTTTTTCTCTGTCATCTCGTCTTTGGTTCAACTTTGAATATTTTCATAAAATAAATGTATATATGCTGGAAATTAACAATATTAATGTAAAATAAAGAAATATTGCATTTATTTACTGAAAACTTACCTCGATACAAAATACGGTTAAACTTGACAATTTAGTCCTTTAATTTTTTCTTTCCCTGATCTACTCCCTAAACTTTTGCATATTTATTTGTCCCAAGGCTCGGAAATTAAACTTTATCCCAAATTCTTATGTTTTAGGACATGCTGATCATTTATTTCCCAACAAAAACCTAAAATTCCCACTATAACATGTACTTATGAACAATAGGTATTTTTACCAATTAAGCCCTTTTGCTCGTTTTTACTTAAAACCGAGTAGCACAAGTTGTCTAGCATAATTTAAAACCTCATGTTCTATCATAAAACACCAAAATAAACACTTTTCACCTATGGGTATTTTTCCAAATATGAGCCCTAGCTTAAATTATTGCTAGCATAAGCTAAATCGAGCTACCGGGATTCCAAAAACATAAAAATCATTAAAAACGGGGCTTGGAATCACTTACTATGAAGCTTGGAAGTTGAAGAAACCCTAGCTATGGAGAGAGGTAAGGTTCGGCCAAGCTTGATGAAGATGAACACTTTTTGTCATCTTTTTCCCATTTTATTCTTTTAATTACCTAATGACCAAAATGCCCTTAATGCATTTCTTTGAAAATTTTCATGTACAAGCCCATTTTTGTCCAAAATTTTAGAAATTGGTCAAATTTCTATTTAAGACCCTCTAATTAATATTCCAAGGCAATTTCATACTAAAAGCTTCTAGAATGCAAGTTTTGCAACTTATTCGATTTAGTCCCTAATTTCAAATTAAGCACTTTATGCAAAGAATTTCTTCACGAAACTTTCACAAAATCATGCAATCATATCATAAACCTCAAAATAATTATAAAATAATTATTTTTATCTCGAATTTGTGGTTTCGCAACCACTGTTCTGTTCACGCCCTATTTTAGGATGTTACACGTTCCTCAACTGAGCATTCTTGCTAGGCGAGAAATACTTCATGAGGAATCTTTCTGCTAACTCTTGCCATGTGAAAATTGAATTTGGAGGGCAATGAGTTCAACTAGGCTCGAGTTGTCCCTTAGTGAATATGGAATAGCTTCAATCATAATGCATCTTTGGGTACTCCAACTAACTTGAAACTAACAAATTCACCAATAATGACTTTTTAAAATAGTCCCTGACAACGGCACCAAAAACCTGGAATGACGGAAATGTGCAAGTGCACAAGATCGCAACAAGTAATAAAGTAACAAGTAAATGTCGAGTTATCGTGTAACAGTCCGATTTAGACCCTATTCAGAACAGTGGTTTCAGGACCACCAATCCGAGTCAAAAAATATTTAAAAATTATTTTCTGTGTTTATTATGTGTGAATTTATATCCGTGAAATTTTCGTGTTTTAGTTTTGTCGTTTGAGTGCTGATTTAATAAAAAGGGTTTAATCGCATAAAATGAAAATTTGATGGTTAAATGTGAAAGGGCCGAATTGTTGTTATCTTTTTAAATTGAGGTATTTATAATGCAATATTACCATGATAGCATAAGATGGACGGTTATAACCATGAATTATAATGGTTTAAAATTTTAATATAAAGGTTATATATGTAAAATGATTATTAAGTTATAACAATATAAAAACATAAAATTAAAACCCATGTGTTCATCTTTTTGGTTTGACCAAATAACAAAAAGAAAAAAAGAAAAATAAAGCTTTAAGGTTCAGCCATTGTTGAAGCTTGATTAAGGTATGTAACTAGCACGGTTTTTGATAATTTTTACGTTTTTGAGATCGTTGCAGTGTAATGTACAAATCCCATGCTTGAAATTCTGATTTTGATGAATATTTTGAGTTATGCCATTGATGAATAATTGAGCTTTGTAATATTAGTTGATGAATTATGAAAGATATGTTTTGGATTAATAACTTTTGTATTGGAATTTTTGATGAATTTCAGTAATTAGCGCTAAATTGCAAAAATGATAAATTAAGGGACTAAAAATGTGAAATAAATGAAATGTATGGACTTGTATGAGCATGGGTAATATTCGGCCAAAGCATGATGTGTGCAAATTTTGCTTGTTTTGTGTTTTGTGCAAATTGGACTAATTTGTAAAAAGTGTGAAATGTCAGGGGCAAAATGTAATTTTCCCATTTATGTGTTTTTGGATTAAACTGAATGAAATTGTGTTTGAATGAGCTTAATTTAAATATGTATAGATCAAGAACCAAAGATATCGGACTTGGATCGAGGGAGAACAAATATAATGGAATAGTCATTCTATACCATCCGTCGATATCTGAGGTAAGTCTATAGGCAAATAAAAGTTGTTAATTTTGAATATATGTGAACTTAATATGCTGATTTGAATTTTATCAGTATATATTTATGTTAGCTGAATGTGCTTATACATGGGAGTAATGTGTACAAGTTCGACTCGATCGAGTTACGACGTCCGAAATTCCCGTACGAACCTTAGGAATAGCTAGGATGCATATGTCATGACATAGGATTTTCGATATGTGTTCTCGTGTAAGACCTCGTTTGGGATGTTGGCATCGATATGTGATTGTGTGTAAGACCATGTCTAGGACATCGGCATCGTATTTGTGATTCGTGTAAGACCCTGTCTGGGACAGTGACGTCGATATGTGATTACATGTAAGACCATGTCTGGGACGTTGGCATTGTACGATATGTGTTACTATTTGAGTATCCTTTTTAATTTTGAATGGTTCAATGGGCAATGATAAGTTATGACCAAATGTGTAATCAAGCTAAAGTGCTTAGGTATGTGATAATTAAATTACTTATTGAAAATAAGGTAAGTTAACTATTTGTTATGTGATACAAATTATATATGGTGCATATGTAAATATTGGTGTATATCAAAAGTATATTCGGCAAAATGTTATGTATAAGTGATATCATACTTGTGATTTATATGCAAACGTATATGAATAGTATATTAAGCCTTATGATTACAAATTATAAGTATACATGATATGATTTATGAGAAACAAGCTTGATGATGTGTATTTGATTGAGTATAGGTTGTTTTGGTTTAATGAAATATGTATGAAATAGTTAAAGTGTGAAATACCTATTTGTATCACAACTTAATTATATATTCGGCTATGTGATAATATTGCTAATGAATTTTATAATGAAATGTGAAGTCATGAATAATGTATGTGCATTTTAGTAATTTATTTGCTAAGACTTACTAAGCTATGATAGCTTACTCTGTGTGTATAATTGTCTCTGTTTTATAGATTTTGGAGACTAGTTACGGGCTCGAGGATTGTCAGTGGAGTCTATCACACTATCGACTATTTTTGGTACTTTTATAAAGTTAAATTTAAACCTATGGCATGTATAGTGTAGTTTTTGATATGTTTGTTTTTGAGATGTGTACCTGTATATAAGCCATGCGAAAATGGCTTGGATATTATGTTAGGTATGGTTTCATGTTATAAGCAAATGATGTGGTTGTTATAATTGCTTATGCTTGGATGATTTGGCAATGTGATAAATAGGTGTGAATTATGCTTGATGTGTCTTGGTTAGAAATTGATAATGTGTTTGGTGTATAATTAGATGGATGTGATGATTATGAAATGTTTTTGGCATGATTCATGTTATAAGTGAATGACTTGTTGATTCGATTATGAGATATAAAGGTTAGGTGTTGTTATGTTTGGATGATCTTTATGATTTGGTAATTATGTATATTTGGTTAAGGCATAAGGTTTAAGTGATGTTAAAATGGCTTATTGATGTTTGAAGTTTAGTATGTTTGAATATGAATGATGGAAGTATTCGGTATTTGAGATTGAAATTAGGTCTTTATGTGATATATTTGTAATTGTATAATGATATGGTATGGATATGTTTAATTGATAATTCGACCATGCTATATCTATATTTGTGAACTTTGTTGATATACATGTTATATACGTGTGATATATTTGAAATCATGGATGTAGGTATTCGGTATTTGACATAGAAATTCGATTATTATATGTCATGTGGTAATTGCTAATTGATTAATCATGAATATGTGATTTATTGAATATATTAAGTGCAAAATGAGATATTGATTATGGATTGGTCTTTTAGGTTGGAAATGCAAGTATTTAAGTTGAATTAATGGTACTTTATATTCAATAAATTGGTCTTATGTATGACCTATGTTACATGTAACGCCCTAAATTTTGGGCCTAGGAGAATTGGGCTTCGAGTACCGGAGGAATTTGGATTTTTGTTGGACGAGAAAAATTTCACAAATTGCTTGTTTGGTATGCTGGTTAGATGATTTGGGTGTGTTTGGTCGTATGCCTAGGTTCAAATCTAGGTTCTAGCAAAACATTTAGTTTTTCCTTAAAGTAGGGCTTGGTGTTAGCTTAAAGGCTTTAAAAATATTTTTGGGTGAAAGTTAACACAAGAAAGTAGGTGGTGGGGTGGCATTGAGGCGTTAGTAGCTAGCTTGTGGTCTGGGGTTCAAGTCCTGGCCGTGGCAAAATTTTTATTGTGCATATCTTAGCTTGGAAGCTGGTGTGTAAGCCTTATAATTATTTGAGTGTAACATCCTAATTTTTGGGGCTTAGTAATTTTGTGAGATGTTTGGTGGAATTTTAAATGTTGGTATTTGGTTGTGAAATTCACGTTTAGAGTGTGTAAATGGGCCTATGGAAGACCCATGAGTTGGCCAAAACCCGGTAGAATTTTTGAATTTTGGACTTAAAGAATTAGGGGCTCTGGTTAGAAGGCCTTATTAAAATATGTGGATAAAATGTATCACAAACGGAGCATTGGTAAAGTGGCTAAGTAACGCCACTAGTCTCCTAAAAAGGTGGCGTGAAAATGAGGAGAGAAAGCCGAGGTTCGAATCTTGGGGTAGGTACCAGTGGCGTTTATTTTTTATGTCTTGTGTATGCAAGAGTTTGAAGTTGAACGGAACTCTGTTGGCTAAGGTTTGAATTGGTCATGAGCTAGAATCAAGGAATGATAAAGGGGAGGATATTGGGGAGAGATTTTAGGAGAATTTGAAAGTAGAGAAGGGGTGGCCGGCCAAGGGGGGTGTGGAGTGCTAAATCCGCATTAGAATTAAGTTTTTCATTTTTTCCATTCATTTCCCTTGTGCCGTTTGATACACATCAGAAATTCCTCTCATTTTCTTTCTCTCTTCTCTTCTATACTTTCTATTCTCTTGTTTTTCCCTTTAACATATAGAAAAGCCGAACCATATTCACCTCCCTCCTTCTCTTGGTAGCCGAACACTAAATAAGCCAAATCCCGAAAAAGTATTTTGTACCGATTTTCTTGTAAGCTAAACTCTTCACGATCTCTTCATCTCTTGTAGCCGAATCTTTCAACCTCTGAGCCTTCAACCCATACCGATTAAATCATCATAAAAGTTCCATCCCAAAACAACTTCTTCTCTCTTAGGTTAAAAGCCGAAAGCGCAGCACTTGTGGAGTCTTGGTGGCCGAATCTTAGGATCTTTTTGGGGCGACTTCTACTGGTGTTTAGGAGCTTGGAGTTGTGTCGAATCTGAGTCAATACAGGATTGAACCATTGGTGTAAGTGAACCCTCAGGAAGCAACAAATCGCGAAGGATTAGTAGGTTGGGTGAAGTGGTGTTGGAGAAGTCTGGACCATTAATCGGTCGTGCGAAGGACGAGTGCGTGGAGGACTTGGAAGAATCGGTCGTCTTTTAACAGGTGAGCCTTGATGTGGAGACTTAGAGCCGGTGGGAATTCAGAGTGGCCATGATGTGCAGTTGGACTTTCTTTTAAAAGTTTTAAATAAATTTTATTATTTATTTTTGGGGTTGTAATAAGGCCATTTTAACTAATTTCTTTCTGGATTTGGTTGGTTTTGAACTTTGAATTCTGCGTTATTATTTATATCTTAAAATGGGCTAGATCTAGGTTACGTTTTTAAACAACTCTCACTTTTCAACTCTTACAAAGATAAAATATAACATTTTAACTAAGGCATCACTTTGAACAAACACCATCTCGAGACATTTTCAAAATTTTCGATAACCTAAAGTGTGGCAATGGTTGTGGGCATGTCGAGGATTGGATCCAATCAAGAGCTTGGTATTTAAGCAGCCTTCATGGCTCACCTCCTCTGTTTCGGATACCTACCTGGTGCACAGCTTCCATTCACTTTAGTCTTTTTAAAAATTATCATCAAATCCTTTAAGAGAGGTTTAAAATCAGAACTTGTGTTTTAATGTTTTCAATGTGACACTTCAGATTTGGCCATAACGTTTGGGCCGGGTTTGGGGTGTTACATTTAGTGGTATCAGAGCCAGGTTGCAACAACTCGGCTGTGGGTTTTTAACGGGCTTTTTAACGGGTTTCTTTCCCAAAACTTCAAATAATGACTTTTTAAATCAAATTTAAGGATTTCTAAAATACTAGTAAAATAAATAAAATCTTTTTAACCCATTTTTATGGATAAATATATGTTTTAAATGATTCAAAGGAAGAGGTGGCACACTGAATTCCCGGCCCCAAGTCTGTAAGTATACTTTCTTTATCGTTTGATATTTAAATGATATTTGAGAATGATATGATATTATTGTTGGTCTTAACATGATGCTATAGATAGAATCAAAGACCTTACTATGTTACTTTAGATAGGGTAGAGCTAAAAACATTTTAGGATCGAGACTGTAGTTAGATACAATGTCGTGGAAACAACTTCTGAACTACTATACTTCAATAAGATATCTCGTAATAAACAACTGAAATATTAACTAATGTCATAAAATTCGTAATCAGATAAGTCGATATGAGTACTAGAGGAACTCGTGGACGAGGCCGCGGACGTGGTCGCGGTAGAGCGCGGGCCGAATCTTTATCTTCAGGGCATAGGCCAGCTGAAGAGGCATTTGTGCCACCAGCATCTGAGACTGGGTCACATGATCGAGCTGTAGGGGACGATGCCTTGTCCCAAGCAATGTTGAGGGTCTTAGAAAGGGTTGCTGGAGCTAGTACTGGGACAGTGAATAGAGGATCTATCTCTGAGCGACTGCGGGCCAACGGAGCAGAGGTTTTTAGGGGCGTATCTGGAGTAGCTCCGAATGTGGCTGAATATTGGCTTGAGGCAACAGAACGGATTATGGACGACTTGGATTGCTCTGTGGAGCAAAAGTTGAAAGGGGCTGTATCGTTGCTGCGAGACGAGGCTTACCAATGGTGGATCACAGTAAGAGAGAGTACCCCGGCTGAGCGGGTAACTTGGGATCTATTTAAGACTGCTTTTAAGGGCAGGTATGTGGGAGCTAGTTATGTGGATGCTCGTCGTAAGGAATTCCTAAATCTAACCCAGGGTAATAAGACTGTTGCCGAATATGAGACAGAATTCTTGAGATTGAGCCGATATGCTAGTGGGATAGTGGCGACTGAATACGAGCGTAGCGTTCGGTTTGAGGATGGCCTTCGAGATGAGCTTAGAGTGCTGATAGCTCCACAAAGGGAGCGTGACTTTGCTGCGTTGGTAGAAAAGGCCAAGATAGCCGAAGAGGTTAAGCGGGTGGAGCAACAGAATCGTCAGAAGGATCGACTTAGATTTAGGAGGGATTCTGGACCTTCGGGTGCTGCATACAGAAATGTTAAACGAACCAGAGTAGAGGAGCCGATTCGAGCCATGCCAGTGAATACCGTCAGACCTCAAGTTTGTAGGGATTGTGGTAGAGCACACTTGGGTGAGTGTTGGAAAAGAACTGGGGGTTGTTTTCGATGTGGGTCCAAGGAACACAAGTTTAGGGAATGTCCTAGGAGAGCAGTTCAGGACCAAGTTGCTGAGCCAAGGGTTGTGCAACCAGTGCGAGGAGGACCACCACCACAGAGAGGCCGTGGGCAAGGTAGAGGTGGTAATGGTAATGGACGAGGACGTGGGGCACCCGGCAGGAGTGCTGGGCATGCTGAAGCTCGTCAGCCGGCGTTGGTTTATGCCGCACGACGTCGAGAGGAGGGTGATGCTCCTGATGTTATAACCGGTACGTTTTTCATTCATAGCACGCCTTATACTACTTTGATAGATGTTGGTTCCACTCACTCGTATGTTGCCTGTAACGTATCTGGGGCATTGGGTGTGCGTTTTGAGAAGACTGTGAGTGGGGTATCAGTGATAAGTCCTTTGGGTCACTCGGTTAAGGTAGCTAAACTTTTTAGGGAAGTGCCTCTAGAGACTCAAGATAAAGTATTCGTGGGAGACTTAATGGAATTGCCATTTGGAGAATTTGATCTTATCTTAGGAATGGATTGGTTAACTCAGCATAGGGCGACATTGGATTGTGCTGCTAAGAGGATGGTATTAAGAACTGACGAGGATGAGGAGGTATTAGTTATAGGGGAGCGAAGAAATTATTTGTCTAATGTGGTGTCAGCCTTAAAAGCTGAGAAGTTGATTCGAAAAGGTGGTGAGGCATATTTGGCCTTTGTGAGCCAAGCTGAGCCTGAAAAGATGACCGCAGAGTCAGTCAGGACTATCAAAGAGTTTCAAGATGTCTTTCCTGAGGAGCTTCCTGGATTACCTCCAAACCGCGAGGTTGAGTTTGGAATTGACCTGTTACCTGGAACAGCTCCGGTGTCTATTGCACCGTATAGGATGGCACCAAAGGAGTTGGTAGAACTGAAAGCTCAGATACAAGAACTATTGGACAGAGGATTTATAAGACCAAGTGTTTCTCCGTGGGGCGCACCAGTTTTGTTTGTAAAGAAGAAGGATGGAACCATGCGAATGTGTATCGATTATCGGCAGCTGAACAAACTGACGATCAAGAACAAGTACCCTTTGCTAAGAATCGACGATTTGTTTGATCAGTTGAGAGGAGCATCGGTATTTTCAAAAATCGACCTTCGGTCCGGATATCATCAGCTGAGAGTCAAAGAGGGGGATATTCATAAGACGGCATTCAGAACTCGATATGGTCATTACGAGTTCCTAGTTATGCCCTTTGGACTGACTAACGCACCTGCAGCATTCATGGATCTGATGAATCGTGTATTCCAGCTATACTTGGATCAGTTCGTAGTTGTGTTCATCGACGATATTTTAGTGTATTCGTAAACAGAAGAAAAGCATGATGAGCATCTTCGTATCGTTCTACAAGTATTAAGAGAGAAGCAACTCTATGCTAAGTTCAGTAAGTGCGAATTTTGGTTGAGTGAGGTGACCTTTTTAGGGCATGTTGTTTCTGCCGAAGGGATTAAGGTAGATCCTCGAAAAATTAAGGCGATTCTAGAATAAAAGCCACCAAGGTCAGTGTCAGAAATTCGAAGTTTTCTGGGGTTGGCAGGTTATTATAGAAGGTTTGTGGAAGGGTTCTCTGTGCTGGCTGCACCATTGACAAAACTCATAAGGAAAGGAGTACCGTTTGTTTGGGCTGAGAAGCAGCAAGAAGCTTTTGAGAAGTTAAAGAAAGTTTTGACCGAGGCACCAGTGTTGATTCAGCCAGAGTCTGGTAAAGATTTCACTGTGTACAGTGATGCGTCACATGTAGGTTTGGGTTGTGTGTTGATGCAAGAGGGAAAGGTGGTTGCATATGCTTCAAGGCAGCTTAAGCCTCACGAGACGAACTATCCTACGCATGATTTGGAGCTGGCGGCGGTGATCTTCGCGCTTAAAATTTGGAGGCATTACTTATATGGGGAGAAGTGCATCATCTATACAGATCATAAGAGTCTTAGGTATTTATTGACTCAAAAGGAGCTGAATCTTAGACAGCGAAGGTGGATAGAGTTGTTGAAAGACTATGATTGTTCGATTGAGTACCATCCAGGCAAGGCAAATGTGGTGGCCGACGCGTTGAGTCGTAGGACTATAGCAGAATTGAAAGCAATGTTTGCTCGTTTAAGCTTATACGATGATGGAAGCCTGTTGGCAGAGTTACAAGTGAAACCAACTTGGGTAGAACAGATTAAGAGGCATCAGCTATTGGATGAGTCTTTGGATTCTCGGTTTCAGCAAGCCGAGAAAGAGGAGAATTCGAACTTTGGGTTAAACAGTGATGGGATTCTTTGTTTTCGAGGAAGAATTTGTATGCCAAAGGACTCTGAACTAAGGCTGATGATTCTGAAAGAGGCTCATAGTGGACCTTGTGCCATGCATCCAGGAGGAAATAAGTTGTATCGAGACTTGCGAGAGTTATATTGGTGGCCTGGACTGAAGAGAGAAGTGACCGAGTTTGTGGGAAAGTGTTTAACGTGTCAACAAGTAAAGGCCGAGCATCAACTGCCTTCGGGATTGTTGCAGCCAGTGAAAATACCACTTTGGAAGTGGGAAAGGGTAACCATGGATTTCGTAAGTGGGTTGCCTTTGACGCCTTCCAAGAAAGATTCGATTTGGGTGGTTGTGGATAGGCTGACGAAATCTGCCCATTTCATACCTGTTCGAACAGATTATTCACTTCAGAAGTTAGCCAAGCTATATGTAGCAGAGATAGTACGGTTGCATGGAGTGCCAGTGTCAATAATTTCTGACCGAGACCCAAGATTTACATCTCGGTTTTGGAGGAAATTGCATGAGGCATTGGGGACGCGATTGGATTTTAGCACAGCATTTCACCCTCAGTCAGATGGGCAGTCAGAAAGAGTTATCCAGATTTTAGAAGACATGTTGAGGGGTTGTGTGATCGACTTTAGGGGCAGCTGGGAGGATTACTTGTCGTTGGCAGAATTTGCTTATAATAACAGTTATCAAACGAGTATTCAGATGGCTCCATATGAGGCACTGTATGGGAGAAGATGTCGTTCGCCTACTTGTTGGACTGAGTTGGGAGAGAGACGAGTACTTGGACCAGAATTAGTGGCTGATACTGAAGACAAGGTTAGGGTAATTAGAGACCGCTTGAAGGAGGCGGCAGATCGACAGAAGTCCTATGCAGATATAAAGCGTAAGGATATTGAGTATGCAGTAGGAGACATGGTCTTTCTTAAAGTTTCGCCTTGGAAGAAGATATTGAGATTTGGTAGAAAGGGCAAGTTGAGTCCGCGATTCATTGGGCCTTATCGAATTGTAAAGCGAATAGGACCGGTTGCTTATCAGCTAGAATTACCTCCGGAGTTGGATCGTATCCACGATGTCTTTCATGTTTCAATGCTAAGGCGATATCGTTCTGATCCTACTCATATCGTGCCAGTTGCAGACATTGAGGTACAAGCAGATTTAACCTTCGAAGAAGAACCAGTGCAAATACTTGATCGTGATGTTAAAGTGTTGAGAAGAAAATCAGTCCCATTGGTAAAGGTACTTTGGAGGAACCATAGCAGAGAGGAGGCCACTTGGGAGCCCGAGGAGGCGATGCGTCAACAGTATCCTCAACTATTTTAATAAGGTAAATTTCGAGGCCGAAATTTCTTTAAGGAGGGTAGAGTTGTAACATCCTAATTTTTGGGGCTTAGTAATTTTGTGAGATGTTTGGTGGAATTTTAAATGTTGGTATTTGGTTGTGAAATTCACGTTTAGAGTGTGTAAATGGGCCTATGGAAGACCCATGAGTTGGCCAAAACCCGGTAGAATTTTTGAATTTTGGACTTAAAGAATTAGGGGCTCTGGTTAGAAGGCCTTATTAAAATATGTGGATAAAATGTATCACAAACGGAGCATTGGTAAAGTGGCTAAGTAACGCCACTAGTCTCCTAAAAAGGTGGCGTGAAAATGAGGAGAGAAAGCCGAGGTTCGAATCTTGGGGTAGGTACCAGTGGCGTTTATTTTTTATGTCTTGTGTATGCAAGAGTTTGAAGTTGAACGGAACTCTGTTGGCTAAGGTTTGAATTGGTCATGAGCTAGAATCAAGGAATGATAAGGGGGAGGATATTGGGGAGAGATTTTAGGAGAATTTGAAAGTAGAGAAGGGGTGGCCGGCTAAGGGGGGTGTGGAGTGCTAAATCCGCATTAGAATTAAGTTTTTCATTTTTTCCATTCATTTCCCTTGTGCCGTTTGATACACATCAGAAATTCCTCTCATTTTCTTTCTCTCTTCTCTTCTATACTTTCTATTCTCTTGTTTTTCCCTTTAACATATAGAAAAGCCGAACCATATTCACCTCCCTCCTTCTCTTGGTAGCCGAACACTAAATAAGCCAAATCCTGAAAAAGTATTTTGTACCGATTTTCTTGTAAGCTAAACTCTTCACGATCTCTTCATCTCTTGTAGTCGAATCTTTCAACCTCTGAGCCTTCAACCCATATCGATTAAATCATCATAAAAGTTCCATCCCAAAACAACTTCTTCTCTCTTAGGTTAAAAGCCGAAAGCGCAGCACTTGTGGAGTCTTGGTGGCCGAATCTTAGGATCTTTTTGGGGCGACTTCTACTGGTGTTTAGGAGCTTGGAGTTGTGTCGAATCTGAGTCAATACAGGATTGAACCATTGGTGTAAGTGAACCCTCGGGAAGCAACAAATCGCGAAGGATTAGTAGGTTGGGTGAAGTGGTGTTGGAGAAGTCTGGACCATTAATCGGTCGTGCGAAGGACGAGTGCGTGGAGGACTTGGAAGAATCGGTCGTCTTTTAATAGGTGAGCCTTGATGTGGAGACTTGGAGCCGGTGGGAATTCAGAGTGGCCATGATGTGCAGTTGGACTTTCTTTTAAAAGTTTTAAATAAATTTTATTATTTATTTTTAAGGTTGTAATAAGGCCATTTTAACTAATTTCTTTCTGGATTTGGTTGGTTTTGAACTTTGAATTCTGCGTTATTATTTATATCTTAAAATGGGCTAGATCTAGGTTACGTTTTTAAACAACTCTCACTTTTCATGTAACACCCCAAACCCGGTCTGGACGTTATGACCAGATCTGGTGCGTCACATGATCCTAAACTACGCTTATACCCTTTTGAAACATGTTGAGACATAGGTGATATTTTGTAAAACTAGCAAGGTGAGAAAAGTTCTTGTTAAAACTACTTTAAGTTGTCATTATTCAAGATTGTTTAAATTTTATAAACGTTATTTTGAAAACGTTATTAAGGTTTTGGAAACCCGCGCAGCCTATATCTAGCAGTTTCGATAAAGTACGAACCAAATCCTTTAGCAAGTTAAAACCCAAAAAGAAAATTTAATAGCGGCCTTATTACACATTAAAACCCAAAAATTAACATAAAAATTAAAATACTTAAACATAAATGAAAACCAGTTTTATTGCAGTCGCTGTGGCCACTCCGAATCTCTCGCAACTCCAAGCCCACTATGGTTGAGGGTTACCTGCAGAGATTAATTAAAAGGGGTGAGTTTGACAACTCAGTGTGCAACATTATCTCAACCATAGGCCAAAACAGATCAAGCCTCAGAAACAGATTTAATTGGGCCTTGGCCCATTACAGGAATCAGGTTAAGCCCAAAAGGCCCATAACAGAAACAGATCAGATATAAGCATTATGCAAACAGAAACCCAACCCAGATCCATCCATAACACCCCCGTACCAGCCTTACACCATGTGGGGAGACTACTCGACCCACCCAACCGCTACACACCACAGATAATTGCAGCGAGGCTGCCAGATATAATTTACAGTGAGACTGCCAGATAACATTTGCAGCGAGGCTGCCAGATATATTTGCAGCGAGGCTGCCAGATATTGTGACGAGGTCACCAGATATAAATATTGTGGCGAGGCCACCAGATTGCAGCGAGGCTGCCAGATAATAATGTGACAAAGTCACCAGATTGCAGCGAGGCTGCCAGAACGCTTCCTCCATCATAAACCCATACCCCATGCAACAGATAATCATACTAGCATGCAATATATAGCATCTCATGCATCAGATATATTCATATTAATAATTAACTCATGCAGATACATAACATCATACATTTCATACAGAATTGACCCTGGGGGTATATCAGTCTTTTTACACCTAGGGGTATTTTGGTAATTTTCCATATTCAAGGGTATTTTAGTCCTTCTTCATATTTTCAGTGACTTTATGCAAGTCTGATAAATTAACAGTCCCTAAATAGCTACGGAAGTCCACTTAAGCCAAATTTCCAATTTTGCCCTTCTTAGCCTAAAACCCCTAATGGGCCTTACTATGTCCAACATCGTCGATAAGTCCGTTAAGCCCAATTTTAGGTTTTAGTTTACCGACTTTACCAAGTTTTTATTATTCGAGTTACCAGAAAGTCTTTTATGAATATATTCAAATTTGGGCTCGGAAGCCCATTGGGCCCACCTTGGCCCATTGAGGCCCAACTTACCAAAATGTTCGAAATTGCACCTTCTGCAATTTCGCCAACGCCAATTTCCAATGTGACCACAACAGAGTATTCGGTCACTCTTATTTCCTCCCAAGGCTGATTTTTCGGTCACTTTTGATCGGTCACTTAGCACAGTTTCGATTATTTCGGCTTCTAGCCATCCTAGTCTATGATGGAGATACGTTACACACCTGATACTGTTGAAACCGTTGAAGAAATCCACGTACGAAGAACCTACAATTCAACGCTAACTTTCAGTCTAATTAATCGATAACCAAAGAGCTATAATCCCTTACCATAATCGGCCTAGATGGCCTAAGTCCTTAAAATCTTACCCTCTTCCGGTTATGGACTAAATCGTAACGTCCAACTGCGTTGATCTTCACGATCCTTCGATGCTCGATCCTCTCCTTGATTACGCTATTACACTTTCAATCCAAAAGAAAGAGGCCAAAGAGCCTTTTAATTCAAACGACAATACCCCTAAGGGGTTCGGCTACTTGCCTTAATATCATGAAACCAACGCTATCAGGCTACGAAATACTTACCAATCCAAGCCCTCACCACTGCCGCTGCACTTGTAACAATGAGAAAGAAAGGGTTGAGAGTAGAGAGGATTCGGCCAAGCACAATGAGTTTCGGTCAAAAGGAGGTTCGGCAATGAAGTAGAATGAGAAGAGACGATATATTTGATAGAAGAAGATGGATTCGGCAAGTAGAATATTTCGGCTTATGGAAGGTTTTAGAAAAAAAAACAAAAGAATAAGAGTGTTCGACTTTGGCAAAGAACAATCGGCAGAGAGATTTCGGTCAAAAGCCTGACGATAGAAGGTTGAAGAAGAGAAACAGAAGAAAGCTTTGTTTGCTTCGGCAAGGATAGAAGACAATAGTGTAGGTTTGGTTTATGAGTACGAAATAAAAAGGAGATGAAAATAGAGGAAGGGAAAGAATAGCGAAAGTGCTTTTTGGTCTCAAGAAAGAAATCGACAGGAGGTCTTTTGAGGTATGAGATTCGGCTATTGATTAAGAAAGCAGAAAAGATGATAGAAGAATGCCCTAATGTACTTACTAGGATTGGCAAGAGAAGAAAGAATGCTGAAACTTAAGGGAAATCGGTACATAGACTCCAAGAGAACTAAGGAGAATTCGGCACCAACTAGAACCTATGTGCCAAAAAATGCAAGCACCAAGCCCCCTAGTCGAATGGCACTTGCAAAGTCCCAAAACCGGCCACTTCTTTCAAAATTCAAAGCTCCTTGATTTGCTCCTCAACCTCCTCCACAATTTGCTCCCTTGACCGATTCAAATCTCTTCCAACAGAGTTCAATTCTGCTTCAAATTCTTACCTGCTCAAGCTCAAAAATAAAACACCTCACTTGCAACCTCTGCAGCTTGAACCTTGGACCTCCAAGCACTCTTAGGTGCCACTTTTGTAGCTCCTAAGTGGCGTCACACAACCATTTTACCAGGAGCTCCCTTGTGCTTCATTTTAGCCAAATTTATTTAAGACCCCTACTTCCAAAAGTCCCCTATCTCCCTAATGAAAAATTTAAAAATTTTCCCGAGTTTTTAACCAACACTTGGGCCTTCCATAGGCCCAATAACATTCTCAAAACACGAATTTCACAACCAAATACCAGAGTTCAAACATTTTACTAGATGAACAATAATTCAAGAAAGACCAGAATTTTAGGGCGTTACAACTCTACCCTCCTTAAAAAAATTTCGTCCTCGAAATTTACCTTATCCAAACAAATGGGGATATTGCTGACGTATTGCCTCCTCTGGTTCCCAAGTAGCTTCCTCTCTGCCATGATTACGCCAAAGTACCTTTACCAATGGGACTGATTTCCTTCTTAGGACTTTTACGTCTCGATCCAGAATCTGCACAGGCTCTTCCTCGAAAGTCAAGTCAGGCTGTACTTCCACCTCTGCAACTGGTAGAATATGGGTAGGGTCAGAACGATATCGTCTTAACATGGATACGTGGAACACATCATGGATTCTGTGTAACTCTGGCGGTAATTCCAACTGATACGCCACCGGACCTACTCGCTTAAGAACCCGATAAGGCCCAATAAACCTCGGACTTAGCTTGCCTTTCTTACCAAATCTTAGTATCTTCTTCCAGGGCGAAACTTTCAGAAAAACCATATCACCTTCTGAATACTCAATCTCTTTACGCTTCAAATCTGCATAAGACTTTTGTCGATCAGATGCCTCTTTCAAACGGTCCCTTATCACCTTGACCTTCTCCTCAGTCTCTGCTACCAATTCAGGTCCAAGAACTTGCCGCTCGCCCAATTCGGTCCAACAACTAGGTGAACAACACTTACGCCCATACAGTGCCTCATAAGGTGCCATACGGATACTAGCCTGAAAGCTGTTATTATACGCAAACTCTGCCAACGGTAGATAATCCTCCCAATTGCCTCGAAAGTCGATAACACAACCCCTTAACATATCCTCCAGAATCTGAATAACCCTTTCTGACTGACCATCAGTCTGAGGATGGAAAGCCGTGCTAAAGTTCAGTCGCGTTCCCAATGCCTCATGCAACTTTTGCCAGAACCGAGATGTGAATCTAGGATCTCGATCAGAAATGATAGACACTGGCACCCCATGTAGTCGTACAATCTCTGCCACATACAACTTGGCTAACTTCTGAAGCGAATAATCAGTACGTACAGGGATGAAATGAGCAGATTTAGTCAACCTGTCTACAATCACCCAAATCGAGTCCTTCTTTGATGGCGTTAAGGGCAATCCACTTACGAAATCCATGGTCACCCTTTCCCACTTCCAGAGTGGTACCTTCATTGGTTGCAGAAGTCCAGAAGGTAACTGATGCTCAGCTTTCACTTGCTGACACGTCAGACATTTCCTCACAAATTCTGTTACTTCTCGCTTCAGTCCAGGCCACCAATACAACTCCTTTAAGTCATGATACATCTTATTACCTCCAGGGTGCATAGCACACAACCCTTTATGGGCTTCATTCAGAATTGCTTGCCTCAGCTGAAAATCCTTCGGAACACAGATTCTACCGCGAAAACATAGAATTCCTTCACTGTTAAGTCCAAACTCAGAAGTATTCCCATCTTTAACCTGCTGAAATCGAGAAACCAGAGACTCATCCCTCAACTGCTTTTCCTTAATCTCATCCACCCAGGTCGGTCTTACTTGCAATTCAGCTAACAAACTACCATCATCATACAGACTCAGACGAGCAAAAATAGCTCTCAGATCAGATATAGTTCTACGACTTAGGGCATCAGCCACCACATTAGCTTTGCCTGGATGATACTCAATCGCACAATCATAATCCTTAAGCAACTCGATCCATCTCCGTTGCCTAAGATTCAGCTCCTTCTGAGTCAACAAGTACTTAAGACTTTTATGGTCTGTGTATATAATACACCTTTCTCCATACAGATAATGTCGCCAGATTTTAAGTGCGAAGATTACTGCTGCCAACTCCAGATCATGGGTAGGATAGTTCACTTCATGAGGTTTAAGCTGTCGCGAAGCATAAGCAACCACTTTACCCTCTTGCATCAACACACAGCCTAACCCAACATGTGATGCATCACTGTACACGGTAAAATCTTTTCCAGACTCTGGTTGAATCAGTACAGGTGCCTCGGTCAGAACCTTCTTAAGCTTCTCAAAAGCTTCTTGTTGCTGCTGAGTCCAGACAAATGGTACGCCTTTCCTTATAAGCTTTGTTAACGGCGCTGCCATCACAGAAAATCCTTCTACAAACCTCCTGTAGTATCCAGCTAAACCCAGAAAACTCCGAATTTCTGCCACAGACCTCGGTGGTTTCCATTCCAGAATTGCTTCGATCTTTCGAGGGTCCACCTTAATACCCTCAGCTGATACAACATGCCCCAAGAAAGTTATTTCTCTTAACCAGAACTCACACTTACTAAATTTCGCATAAAGCTCTTTTTCCCTTAACACTTGCAGCACAATACGGAGATGCTCATCATGTTTTTCTTCAGATTCAGAATAGACCAAAATATCGTCAATAAAGACGACCACGAATCGATCCAAGTATGGCTGGAACACTCGATTCATCAGATCCATAAAAGCTGCAGGTGCATTGGTCAGCCCAAATGGCATAACCAAGAACTCATAGTGACCATAACGAGTTCTGAATGCCGTCTTGTGAATATCCACCTCCTTCACCCTTAATTGATGGTACCCAGATCGAAGGTCAATCTTGGAAAATACTGAAGCTCCTCTAAGCTGATCGAACAGGTCATCGATTCTAGGCAACGGGTACTTATTCTTGATTGTCAGCTTGTTCAACTGCCGATAATCAATGCACATCCGCATTGACCCATCTTTCTTTTTAACGAAAAGCACTGGTGCCCCCCACGGAGACACACTTGGCCTAATGAAGCCCCTATCCAATAGTTCTTGAATCTGCGCTTCCAACTCCACCAACTCCTTTGGTGCCATCCTATACGGTGCAATGGACACCGGTGCCGTACCAAGCAACAAGTCGATCCCAAACTCAACCTCTCGATTCGGAGGCAAACCTGGAAGCTCCTCTGGAAATACATCCTGAAAGTTCTTAACGGTTCTAACTTGATCCACAGTTAGCTCCTCAGATTCAGCTTGACTAATGAATGCCATAAAAGCCTCACATCCTTTACGAATCCATTTCTCAGCTCTTAATGCTGACACCACATTAGACAGATAATCTCTACGTTCACCTATCACCAAAACTTCCTCATCCTCGGCAGTCTTTAGCCTCATTCTTTTCGCAGCACAATCCAAGGTAGCCCTATGCTTTACAAGCCAATCCATTCCCAAGATGAGATCAAATTCTCCGAAAGGTAGCTCCATCAAGTCTCCAGAAAAGATTTTTCCTTGAGTCTCTATAGGTACATCTCTATACAGTTTGTCTACCCTAACCGAGTGACCCAAAGGACTTAGTACAGTTACCCCACTCACTGTCTCCTCAGAACGCACTCCCAGCGACCCAGATATGGCACATGCAACATAAGAATGGGTAGATCCAACATCTATTAACGCAGTGTATGGCATACCAGAAATTAAGAACGTACCGGTTATAACGTCAGGAGCATCACCCTCCTCTCGGCGACGAGCTGCATAGACTAATGCCGGCTGACGAGCCTCAGCAAAACCAGCACCCCTGCCAGGTGCTCCTCGTCCTCGTCCATTTCCACCTCTGCCTTGCCCACGACCCCTCGGAGCTGGTGGTCCACCCCTCACTGGTTGAGCAACCCTCTGAACCATAACCTGTCCTTGGTCCGGTTCTTCGGGACAGTCCTTAATCATATGCTCCATCGACCCACATCGAAAACAGGCTCCAGAACGTTTCCGACACTCGCCCATATGTATCTTACCGCAACTCCTACAACCTTGCGGTCTGACAGCATTCATTGGCACCGCTCGCACTGGTTCTGCCACTCTTGCCCTCTTAACATTCCTATTAGCCCCACCTGATGGTCCAGAGTCCCTCTGAAAGCGGTTTCTATCCTTTTCGCGATTCTGTCTCTCGGTACGCTTTACTTCCTCAGCTATCTTAGCTTTCTCAACCAAAGCAGCAAAGTTACGCTCCCTCTGTGGAGCGATCAGTACCCTTAGCTTATCCCTCAGACCATCCTCGAAACGTACGCTACGCTCATATTCGGTAGCAACTATCCCAGAAGCATATCGGCTCAGCCTCAGAAATTCAGCCTCGTACTCAGATACTGTCCTACTCCCCTGAACCAAATTTAAGAACTCCTTCCTACGGGCGTCCACATAGCTAGCCCCAACATATTTTCCTTTAAAGGCTTTCTTAAACAGCTCCCATGTTACCTCACCATCTGAAGTTCCATCTCTTACTGTGAGCCACCACTGATAAGCTTCATCTCTAAGCAACGACACGGCTCCTTTCAGCTTCTGCTCCATAGAGCAATCCAGATCGTCCATGATTCGCTCTGTGGCCTCTAGCCAATATTCAGCCACATTTGGGGCTACACCAGACACACCCCTAAAGAACACTGCCCCATTAGCTCGGAGTCGCTCAGAAATGGATCCCCGAAATCCATTACCGGTACTTGCCCCAGCAACCCTTTCCAGAACTCGAAGCATCGCTTGTGATAGGGCATCGTCCCCTACACCCCTATCATGAGATTCCACCTCTGTTGCCGGTGGTATCGGCATACCAGCTGCTGGCGCATGACCCGAAGATGAAGTCTCAGCTCGTGCACTACCTCGGCCACGTCCACGGCCCCTACCACGAGCTGCTCGTGTACTCATTTCGTACTTTCTGTTTAGAAATTTTATGAGTCAGATTAATATTTCAGTGTTTATTACAGATGTCTTATGAATAAAATAGAGTTTCAGAGTTTATCTTCTTTCGCGGTAGCCTAGCTACAGTCTCAGTCTACCTATCAGAGTCTCTATAGTTTCAGTAGTATACTAGCTAAAGTATCATAATAGAGTCTGAGTCAGGCATATAATCAGAATTTAAGTAAGAATCAATCAGAAAAGTTCAGAAAACTTACAGGCTTGAGCCGGAGATTCGGTGTGCCACCTTTTAGGAAAATTACATAGGAAAACTTAACTCTTTGGAAATAAACCATTTAGGAGTTTGTCAAAACAAGTTCCCATTAATTTTTAAAACAATTGTTAAAAACATGTTCTGTCGAAAACCTTTGTTTTGAAAACTTCCATTTTTAGACCCGATCCACAGCCGAGTTGTTGCAACTTGGCTCTGATACCACTAAATGTAACACCCCAAACCCGGTCTGGACGTTATGACCAGATCTGGTGCGTCACATGATCCTAAACTACGCTTATACCCTTTTGAAACATGTTGAGACATAGGTGATATTTTGTAAAACTAGCAAGGTGAGAAAAGTTCTTGTTAAAACTACTTTAAGTTGTCATTATTCAAGATTGTTTAAATTTTATAAACGTTATTTTGAAAACGTTATTAAGGTTTTGGAAACCCGCGCAGCCTATATCTAGCAGTTTCGATAAAGTACGAACCAAATCCTTTAGCAAGTTAAAACCCAAAAAGAAAATTTAATAGCGGCCTTATTACACATTAAAACCCAAAAATTAACATAAAAATTAAAATACTTAAACATAAATGAAAACCAGTTTTATTGCAGTCGCTGTGGCCACTCCGAATCTCTCGCAGCTCCAAGCCCACTATGGTTGAGGGTTACCTGCAGAGATTAATTAAAAGGGGTGAGTTTGACAACTCAGTGTGCAACATTATCTCAACCATAGGCCAAAACAGATCAAGCCTCAGAAACAGATTTAATTGGGCCTTGGCCCATTACAGGAATCAGGTTAAGCCCAAAAGGTCCATAACAGAAACAGATCAGATATAAGCATTATGCAAACAGAAACCCAACCCAGATCCATCCATAACACCCCCGTACCAGCCTTACACCATGTGGGGAGACTACTCGACCCACCCAACCGCTACACACCACAGATAATTGCAGCGAGGCTGCCAGATATAATTTGCAGTGAGAGTGCCAGATAACATTTGCAGCGAGGCTGCCAGATATTGTGACGAGGTCACCAGATATAAATATTGCGGCGAGGCCACCAGATTGCAGCGAGGCTGCCAGATAATAATGTGACAAAGTCACCAGATTACAGCGAGGCTGCCAGAACGCTTCCTCCATCATAAACCCATACCCCATGCAACAGATAATCATACTAGCATGCAATATATAGCATCTCATGCATCAAATATATTCATATTAATAGTTAACTCATGCAGATACATAACATCATACATTTCATACAGAATTGACCCTAGGGGTATATCAGTCTTTTTACACCTAGGGGTATTTTGGTAATTTTCCATATTCAAGGGTATTTTAGTCCTTCTTCATATTTTCAGTGACTTTATGCAAGTCTGATAAATTAACAGTCCCTAAATAGCTACGGAAGTCCACTTAAGCCAAATTTCCAATTTTGCCCTTCTTAGCCTAAAACCCCTAATGGGCCTTACTATGTCCAACATCGTCGATAAGTCCGTTAAGCCCAATTTTAGGTTTTAGTTTACCGACTTTACCAAGTTTTTATTATTCGAGTTACCAGAAAGTCTTTTATGAATATATTCAAATTTGGGCTCGGAAGCCCATTGGGCCCACTTTGGCCCATTGAGGCCCAACTTACCAAAATGTTCGAAATTGCACCTTCTGCAATTTCGCCAACGCCAATTTCCAATGTGACCACAACAGAGTATTCGGTCACTCTTATTTCCTCCCAAGGCTGATTTTTCGGTCACTTTTGATCGGTCACTTAGCACAGTTTCGATTATTTCGGCTTCTAGCCATCCTAGTCTATGATGGAGATACGTTACACACCTGATACTGTTGAAACCGTTGAAGAAATCCACGTACGAAGAACCTACAATTCAACGCTAACTTTCAGTCTAATTAATCGATAACCAAAGAGCTATAATCCCTTACCATAATCGGCCTAGATGGCCTAAGTCCTTAAAATCTTACCCTCTTCTGGTTATGGACTAAATCGTAACGTCCAACTGCGTTGATCTTCACGATCCTTCGATGCTCGATCCTCTCCTTGATTACGCTATTACACCTTCAATCCAAAAGAAAGAGGCCAAAGAGCCTTTTAATTCAAACGACAATACCCCTAAGGGGTTCGGCTACTTGCCTTAATATCATGAAACCAACGCTATCAGGCTACGAAATACTTACCAATCCAAGCCCTCACCACTGCCGCTGCACTTGTAACAATGAGAAAGAAAGGGTTGAGAGTAGAGAGGATTCGTCCAAGCACAATGAGTTTCGGTCAAAAGGAGGTTCGGCAATGAAGTAGAATGAGAAGAGACGATATATTTGATAGAAGAAGATGGATTCGGCAAGTAGAATATTTCGGCTTATGGAAGGTTTTAGAAAAAAAAACAAAAGAATAAGAGTGTTCGACTTTGGTAAAGAACAATCGGTAGAGAGATTTCGGTCAAAAGCCTGACGATAGAAGGTTGAAGAAGAGAAACAGAAGAAAGCTTTGTTTGCTTCGGCAAGGATAGAAGACAATAGTGTAGGTTTGGTTTATGAGTACGAAATAAAAAGGAGATGAAAATAGAGGAAGGGAAAGAATAGCGAAAGTGCTTTTTGGTCTCAAGAAAGAAATCGACAGGAGGTCTTTTGAGGTATGAGATTCGGTTATTGATTAAGAAAGCAGAAAAGATGATAGAAGAATGCCCTAATGTACTTACTAGGATCGGTAAGAGAAGAAAGAATGCTGAAACTTAAGGGAAATCGGCACATAGACTCCAAGAGAACTAAGGAGAATTCGGCACCAACTAGAACCTATTTGCCAAAAAATGCAAGCACCAAGCCCCCTAGTCGAATGGCACTTGCAAAGTCCCAAAACCGGCCACTTCTTTCAAAATTCAAAGCTCCTTGATTTGCTCCTCAACCTCCTCCACAATTTGCTCCCTTGACCGATTCAAATCTCTTCCAACAGAGTTCAATTCTGCTTCAAATTCTTACCTGCTCAAGCTCAAAAATAAAACACCTCACTTGCAACCTCTGCAGCTTGAACCTTGGACCTCCAAGCACTCTTAGGCGCCACTTTTGTAGCTCCTAAGTGGTGTCACACAACCATTTTACCAGGAGCTCCCTTGTGCTTTATTTTAGCCAAATTTATTTAAGACCCCTACTTCCAAAAGTCCCCTATCTCCCTAATGAAAAATTTAAAAATTTTCCCGAGTTTTTAACCAACACTTGGGCCTTCCATAGGCCCAATAACATTCTCAAAACACGAATTTCACAACCAAATACTAGAGTTCAAACATTTTACTAGATGAACAATAATTCAAGAAAGACCAGAATTTGAGGGCGTTACATTTCAACTCTTACAAAGATAAAATATAACATTTTAACTAAGGCATCACTTTGAACAAACACCATCTCGAGACATTTTCAAAATTTCTGATAACCTAAAGTGTGGCAATGGTTGTGGGCATGTCGAGGATTGGATCCAATCAAGAGCTTGGTATTTAAGCAGCCTTCATGGCTCACCTCCTCTGTTTCGGATACCTACCAGGTGCACAGCTTCCATTCACTTTAGTCTTTTTAAAAATTATCATCAAATCCTTTAAGAGAGGTTTAAAATCAGAACTTGTGTTTTAATGTTTTCAATGTGACACGTCAGATTTGGCCATAACGTTTGGGCCGGGTTTAGGGTGTTACATTGAGACTGATTTATGACACAAGAGAGCTTGTGATTTAATCGTAAGAGGTGTGCTAGGACTGTTGGGGAGCGTGAGTTCGAATCTCAGGTTATGCAAGTTTTGTTTTTTGCTCTTAAGAAGGTGTTGGCTAGTGGGTAAGGCTTATCGTTAGTCGTGTTGGTTTCATGTCATAAAAGCTAGACGGCAAAGTGGCAGATGGCGTGAAGGGAGCTTTGAGGTCTGGGGATCGAGCTACCCTGTGTGCATAGGAGATTTAATTTTGTTGCTCACGTAGGGAAGGAGTTAGAGTTTGACTGAAACTCCTCATGGTAATGGATTGAATCGGCGAAGCGGTGGAAGAAATTTGAATTGAATTTGAAGTGGGCTGTTGGCTAAAATCAAGAACCGAATAAAGGAAAATTTGAATTGGAAGGGGTTGTGCCGAAAATGGGACTCTTGGGTGTTAATTCGATCATAGGCTAGGAGGGGTGCCAATTTTGCTTTTGCGCAGAACATGCTCGCTTAGTTTTGCCTATTGCCTTTTTGGTTTTTTTTTTTTTGCATTTTTTGTAGTAACCAAATTGGTATTTGGAGTACTTTGTTCGACTTGCCTATTGTTTTGTTTCACTGAACCGATTGCTTCTCTCCATTTTCTCTCTTTTTCTCCAATATCTTCTCTTTGCTTCATTTCCAGCTTTGGTTTCTTTTATTCTTACTTTAGCCTAATCTCCTATCTCCTCCTCTCATTTGTTTTTATCAATCAATTTTTCCATAGTCGTTTGCACCTTATCATCTTTAATAGCTTTCCAGTTTTGTTCCCTTTGATCTAACTGATTCTTTATTCTCTATTCTCTATCTCACTATTTTTATATTTGTTCTTCTCTGAACCGAATCTGACCTATTTCCTTCTCTTTTTCTATTATCTTGCTGGGCCGAATTCACCTTTGCCACTCATTCTCCTCTTCATTCGTTTCTCTTGACCGATTGTCCCCCTCCTCTTCTCTTTGTCTATCTTTTTTGTTGGAGCTCAACCGTTTGTACCAAGGAGCACTTGTCGAATCTGTTCTTCCCTTCCTTTCTGCCGATTGTTTGGAGTGGGTTCAAGTTCGTAGAGTGTAGGATCCTTTGAAGATCCGGGATTTCTCCATCATCAATCGATTGAGGTAGGGGTGTGTTTTGGGTCGAACGCTTTATAGTTGTATGTTGAGACTTTAAGTTGTTGACACTTAAATGTTTTGCTAATAAGAGGTGTGCTATTACAGTTGGTTGGTCAAGAAGTGTAATCGGTGGTAGTCAGTGGTTCTATCGGATCCAAGAGCCTTTGTGCGCACAAGATTCTGTACGAGAGAGTTAGTCGCATAGCACGTATACAGGAGTGTATTTTCACACTATTAGACTACAACGACGATATACCAAAATGCCAGTAACCTGTAAAGATGAAAGATGGGCTTTTGGCCACATGGGCGTGCGAATGCGCATGTGATCGACCGAGCACTTAGATTATGGGTCTATATCGTAACACGATCACCATGAGTGATTTAAAGGTTTTGGGTTGAAATGGGCCGAATGGGCCCGTTGGCCTACATGAGTTTAAATTTGCAAACAGATGTATGTTGTCGACCCGATTACTATACGCGCTTGGCTTAGGCCAAATCTGGGCTCAGTGGGCTACATGACTATGTAGGCCCACATGGGCCGACTTAATGCATGTGGGCCAACATGGGCCGGCTTAATGGGCCATGACCCATAGACTAGTTTCTTTACTGATATAATCCCATGTGTCGCTAGGCGACTGTGGGCTTGCTTGATGGGCCTTAGAGTACTTAGGCCCACATTGGTAAATGACTAAAATACCCTCCATAGGTAAAACGTCTATTTTGACCCTGCAGGTTATATAGATGGTCATGGTTGCCATGAGATTATCTAATTAAGTATGCATATCTGCTCTATTTGATGATGTTTGTATGATCTGTTATTTGCATTTTAGCATGCCATGATATTATGTTTCATTGTATTGGGGTGGGTTGTTATTGAAGAGAAGGAAGTCTGAAAGGCTTTTAGCCTGTTATCTGGCAGCTATGCTGCGTATATCTTACATGTGTCATTCATGGTACCATACTTGGTGTGTAGAGTTGGATGGGTCGATTTTATCCCCATACTTGGTGTGTAGGGTTGGGTGGGTCGATTTTATCCCCACATGGTGTGTTGGGTGGTACGGAGATGGTGTGTAGGGTTGGCGGGCATGTTATATGTTTTCTGTATCTGATCTGTTCTGACTCTACATTTGAGTGGGCTAAGGCCCAACTATATCTAATTTCTGTACTGAGAGGGCTAAGGCCCACATCGTTTTGTATGGGCTCAGGCCCAGTCTACTACTGTTGCTATAATGTGCTGAAGCCCAAGTTGTTCTACATGACTCTATTTTTATTTGAGGCACACACTGAGTTTTTGTAAACTCACCCAACTGTTTAATTGTGCAGGTAATCCCCAGACTTAGACGATTTGACGCTGCGAGGGACTTTGAGCGGGCCACACCTTTAAATTTGATTTGGGTTTTATTTACTTAAATTAGTCTCTTTGGGTTTAAATTTCTGTAATAAGGCTTTTTCTTTGGTTTTGTTTTAGTTTGGGATCGGTTGTTTATCCTTTGAATCTGATAGCTCTAGGACAAGGTTTTACAAAGGTATCTATTTTCAAAAATATCGCGATAACTCAACAAATGGGTTTTAAAACAAAAGCTCTCGCTTAAACTGAAATAGGTGATTTTAACATTGATTATAAAAACTAAGGTTTTTAATTAACAACTTAAGATCGTATTCCAATTTACAAATTGCAAGTTCCACTGTTTTAACCGCAAACAATCAAATGTTTTCAAAGATTGTCAACTACACCAGTTCTTACGATTTACCCTTCAATGTGACATGCCAGTCTCAGGCCTAACTTCTCGGGTGGGTTTGGGGTATTACATTACATTGTAAGAAAGGTGATATTAACATGTTTAGATTCGACTATGATACTTTATAGCATTAGACAAGTGTTTACTATGTTATATGTATATATATATTCGTGATGTTTTTGATGTGAAATGCAATTTATGATTAGCATATTGGTTTGGTTATATGAAATGTTATATGTCTATAGTAATAGAGTAAAGTGAAAGTAGACATTGAATAAAGCATATGTATTTAGCATGTTTTATTATTCGGCTATTGCATTGAAAATTGACCATATGAATAGTAATTCTTGCTATAAGATAACAAAATTGTTATATGCGAATTCGATAAAATTGTTTTGTACTTTGTGCATTAATGATTAAGTATATTACAAAAGGATGAGTATACTATAATTCATTTTGTGGTCGTATGAATTGAGTGTGTTTAATTATGTTTTTGTAAATATTTAATTTGTCTTTTGGTTTAATAATTTATAATAATGATATAGATATTAAGCATGCAAAATGATTCATGTTTTTTTATGTACTATGCATATAAAGCTTTAGTAATAGAACTAATATTGATTTCGTTGGAAGATTTGTTAATGTAATTTATGTTATAAGCTTACAAGTCATGATTCAAGAATTGTTTAACTGAAATTTACAAATGTATGCCTTCGGCTGTGATCTCAGTGATTATGTGAATGTTTGAGAGTTGTATGTTTTCCGGTAATGCCTCGTAACCCCATTCCAGCGACGGATACAGGTTAGGGGTGTTACATTTTATTGGTATCAGAGTTATGGTTTAGTCAATTCTAGGACTAACATAGCGTGTGTGAGTCTAGCTATACATGCCATATTTTATACTGTGATAGTATGATGACTCCTGACATTTGAAAATGTGTTTTCGTATAGTAAATGGATCCTGATCGAGCCATAGCTGATGATGTCGAGAGTATAGTGCCTGCTCCCGCGCAAGGGACAGTGCCAACTGATTCTCGGCCGACTTCGAGTAGCCATGAGCGAGAGGCTAAACAAGCCTTTTACCAAATGATGAATGATTCAGACAAATCCGGCTATTCAACAACCCCAGCCCCGAATAATCCACCTCCGATACCTGTGGTACCTCAGATGATTGATCGATGAGATTAAATAAGCCCTTGGTTGATAAAATTAGAAAATACGAGGCTGAAGAGTTTAGGGCCACAGTTGATGACGATGCTGAACGTGCTGAATTTTGGCTCGATAATACTATCCGCGTATTCGATGAACTATCTTGTACACCCGACAAGTTTTTGAAATATGCAATATCTTTGCTATGAGATTTTGCCTATCACTGGTGGAATACACTGGTTTCGGTTGTTCTGAAAGAGCAGGTCACCTGGGAATTCTTTCAAACTAAGTTCCATAAGAAATATATCAATCAAAGATTTATCAATCAGAAACACAAAGAATTTCTTGAGCTTAAACAAGGTCGTATGACCGTAACCGAATACAAGTGGGAATTTGTGAGATTCAGCCAATACGCCTAAGAGTGTGTGTCAACCGAAGCTATAATGTGTAAAAGATTCGAACACGGGCTGAATGAATACATTAAACTGCTTGTTGGCATACTTGAAATAAAAGAGTTCATAGTACTCGTCAAGCGTGCTTGCAAAGCCGAAGAGCTCGAGAAAGAGAAAAGAAAAGCTGATTTTGAAGCTAGAGATTCCCGTAAAAGATCATCGGATAAAACTTTTCAGTCAGCATCGAAGAAGTTTAGGGATGATTCTAGCCGATCTAAGGCTATTGCGGGCTTTTCCAGACGTGATCGAGACAAACCTCCTGTGAGTTCATGAGCCATTTTGATTGATAGTGATGGCAATGTTTGGCTGAATAGACCTGGGTGCAAGCATTGTGGGAAAAAAACATCCCAGATATTGCAAATTGCATAATCGATCTTGTTTTAAATGTGGATCGATGGATCATTTTATCCGAGAGTGCTCAATGTTAGCCGAGCAAAATACTGTTCAGAGCGCGAGACCAGGAAATGTGTCCCAGAAATATGGGTAATGTGAGTAGCAGTCAGAGAGGAATGAAAGATACATCAGTTCGATTTGAGGCTCGCGCACCTGCCAAAGCATATGCTATTCACGCTCGCGAGGAAGCTTCATCCCCAAATGTTATTACCGGTACTTTCACTCTCTATGATACTAGTGTTATTGCATTGATTGATCCTGGTTCAACTCATTCTTATGTGTGTAAGACTTTAGTATCCTGTAAGACTTTGCCTATTAAGTCTACTGAGTTTGTGATTAGAGTATCGAACCCCTCGGGCCGTGTGTTCTAGTTGACAAAGTGTGTAAGAATTGCCCGTTGATGATTTGAGATTCATGCGTTCCGGCCGATTTGAAGTTATTACCATTTGACAAATCTGATATAATTTTGGGTATGGATTGGTTGGCTTTGCATGATGCTGTTGTTAACTGCAAACGAAAGAATATTGATTTGCAATGCCAAAATAATGAGATTATTTGGATCAAATCTAATGATCTGAATGGTTTACTAGCAGTGATATCCTTGATGTTGGCTCAGAAGTATGTGAGAAAGGGTTGTGAAGCTTATTTTACGTATGTGCTTGATAGTAAAGTGACTGAAAAGAAGATTGAATCGGTACCAGTGGTGTGTGAGTATCCGGATGTGTTTCCTGAAGAATTGCCGGGTGTGCCACCTATCCGAGAGGTAGAGCTTGGTATTGAGTTAGTACCGAGGATGACTCTGATTTCGACAGCCCCGTACAGAATGGCACCGACTGAATTAAAAGAATTGAAAGCTCAGTTGCAAGAATAAATAGATAGAGGATTCGCGTGACCGAGTTTCTCTCACTAGGGTGCACTGGTTTTGTTTGTGAAAAAGAAAGACAAAACCATGAGGATGTGTATCGACTACCAGCTGCTCAATAAGGTGACCATAAAGAATAAATGTAACACCCCTATCCCGTAACCGTTGCTGGAATAGGATGAGGCATTACCAGAAATTGGAAAACAGATCAGAACAATAAAATTTTGAACATTTTCTTGAATAAAGATCATCTGTTTACAAAATTTCTAAACACAAACATAGATCGAATTTATGACTTATAAAAGTAAACTTCCAAAGGGTGCCATATCCGCATGGCTTATAAACAATAGTCATGATATCATTTTACTATAGTCTATCCTATACATGCCATAAGCTAAATCTGAATCATTGGGTTACCACAATAGTAGATAGTGTGACGAAGAGCTGACGGTCCCCAAGCTGGTAGTCAGAATCCACAATCTAAAAAAAAACAAAGACACAAAACAACGAAGTAAGCTTTCATAAGCTTAGTAAGTCTTTAGGTAATACAATTAACTTTACTGAATTTATAAACAAAATTTCCTATTCAAATTGGTAAGTGAAAAATCGTTTACTGAATGAATCTAATCACAACTACACATACTTTACTCATTGTCTCATTTACTTAGAAATTGATATCACATAACCACTTTATTAAATAATTTCCACAGTGGCCAATTGTAAAGGTACTCAACACAATCAAATTTCCCAGGGCTATATCCACTTCCGTGATATTTTCATAAATGACCAATTATACATAAGCACACAATGCACAATATATATATCAGTCACTTAACTTCAAACTCAAACAACAAAGTAAATCAGTAACTTCACATGACTGCTCACATCAGTCGAACATGGCTTAATCGCATAGTAGTCTTAGTACTCATTTCCATAGATATATATATTTTTTGTTTCATACTTGTGACTCAATCCAGAGCAAATTTAATTGTGAGTGTAGGATACATACCTGGCCAACTTAAGGTATTCCATCATCATTAAGTTTCGGTGACTAAAGACACATATGCATAAATCTTATACCTTCAAATACATAGTTTCACAATTGAACATAATCAAATCCAATCCGAGTCATTCTTACATCAAAAGATAAGTATCACATACCTGAGTCATTTAATGTATACTACGAGCTTCATTTGTCATCTTAATGTGGGATCTTGAAATCATATGCACTTGGCCGGCTAGGTATAAAACCTGACTCTAATCACCAGCTTTGAAACTTACTAAGCCAATGTCCCGAATGATTTCGTACCATAGTCCATTCAGAAGGTTTATCACACCTTATGATATACGCTGGTAGTATTTACATATCACAACATATTAACAGAATAATGCTTCCATTCAGACCAACTCATAATTCACATGATTTACTTTCATCTTTATAATAGCCATTCGGCCGTGCCACATATCCCATAAGTTATTCGTTCTCGCTTTATATGCGTATAACGATACACATCTTACACATATCTCAAATTGGCCATTCGGCCTTATCACATATACACACTTACGCTTATATCACATTGGCCATTCGGCTTTATCACATATACATATACTTACACATTCATCACATTGGCCATTCGGCCTTATCACACATACACATATACTTACACATTCATCCCATTAGCCATTCGGCCTTATCACACATACACATATACTTACACATTCATCACATTGGCCATTCGGTCTTATCACATATACACATATACTTTCATATTCATCACATTGGCCATTCGGCCTTATCACATATACATATACTTACACATTCATCACATTGGCCATTCGGCCTTATCACACATACACTTATACTTACACATTCATCACATTGGCCATTCGGTCTTATCATATATAGATTAGCACATATAGGACTCTTACCTTAATCTTATGCATACTATTAACCAAAAAAGAAACATTTCTATTTATGTACCTTTCATTCCAAATTTCACATTCGAATAAGATCATTCGTGCAAGTAGCATCAATTGCTAAAGATACAAGACATGCTATATTACTTAAAGCTTATGGTGAAATCAACTCAAATACTTAAGAACTTACCTCGCTAATTATCGAACGTAAATTTAGGCTATTCAATCAATTTCCCTTTTTCCACAATATGAATTTGTTTCCTTGACTTCTTGAGCTTGTAAATAAAATAAACAAAGTTCTCATATCAAAATTCTGTTTTAATACATATATAAAACATATACACATATATACTATTTATTCTCATACCAAAGTACAAAGTAGCCGAATACATATATATATATACAACCATCCTTTAGCTAATATCCAGTCCACAATCGGCAAACATTTAAGAACTTCAACCTATCTAGATTACAAGACATACAGTACTTCAATTCAACATGCAAATCTCCTCATATAATTTCTCACAGATCAATGCTTACTAAACCCTCTTATTCAGTGAACTTTATAATTGTACTCATGAATTTTGATATCAAATCGAAGGCATAGGTGTAATTAAGGTTGAGCATTAATATGACTTACAAAGGTTTTTTTTTTAACCATTTAATCTCTCAACCAAATTATCAATATGTATATACATCAATATGTATCTAATTGTATGCTTGGTTCAACCACATTACACATCCCTATGAACATATATAGATAAATTACGTGGCCAAATGCAACCTTATATATATAGAATATATTTATAATCACTTCAATACTCATGTATTATTTAACACTATAAAAACTCACATCCGGCCATCATATTCAATCGGCACCAAATACCCTTTCAATCGGTTAAATTCCCATATCTAATTCTCATCTTGAATCACTTCATATACAAGCACATATTGACTTCATTAACAAAAGGATCATTCAATTTCTTACCCATATAAATTAACAATTTCAAAAGCTCTCATATTCTTCCAAACTAATACTTGGGTTCAAAAATTGGAAAAGAGCAATTTAACAATCTTAAAGCAATATTATAACAATATAAAAACATCAAATCAATATTTAACCTTATTTCACCTAAGCTATCCTCCATAGCTGAAAATTTCCTTTTGAGCAAAACACTTAAACATAGCATACACTTCCACAAACAAGCTCACAAGCTCAAAAACATGCAAATTTTAGTATCAAATATCCATTTAACCCTCATTCACCACTTCCATCATCAAACTAAATTTTACTTAACTCATTTTCACTAAAGCCGAAACTAAATGCTCTTTAAATCAAAAATTATCATATGGGTTTCGGTTATAAGGAGGAAGAAAACACATATTCAACAAAATTTATCAAATTAACATCAAATTTACCTTGTAAATTTTGCATCCAAATGGCCGAATGCTCAAAGCCACCCTTTCCCTATTTTTTTCCTTAGAATTGGCTTAAAGAAGAACAAGATTCATCTCCCTTGTTCTTTTCACCCATTATCTTTTATTTAATCATTTTATGAAGCCTTTTTATTATTTTATTACACTAATATATTATAATGTCACCAATTCACTCCTTTTTCTTTCATTTTATTTAATAAAATACGTAAACACATATAATTCATAATCATGGCCAGCCACTATAGAGAAATGGTGATATTGACATGCAAGTCCACTTGTTTAATGTCTTATCTTATTTAATCACTTCAATTTATCTATTAAAATTTCAAAATTTCTCACCCAAGTCCTTATCAAAAAAATTCACATTCATTTAGGCAAAATTCAAAGCATCAAAACTTCACATATAATAAGCACTAAATTTAACATTCAAATATTTTTGTGACTCGGTTTAGTGGTCCTGAAACCACTTCCCAACTAGGGTCATATTAGGGCTGTCACAATAAATATCTGTTGCCACGGATTGACGACTTGTTCGATCAATTAAAGGGGGCTACAATGTTTTCAAAGATAGATTTGAGATCAGGTTACTATCAGTTGTGAGTTAAAGACTCCGATGTGCCAAAAATTACTTTTCGAACAAGGTACGGACACTATGAGTTTCTGGTTATGCCTTTTGGACTTACTAATGCACCTTCTGTTTTCATGGATTTGATGAATCAGATCTTCAGATAGTATTTGGATCGATTTGTGGTTGTGTTCATAAATAACATTTTGATCTATTCACGTTACGAAACCGAGTATGGCGAGCATCTGAGACTTGTGTTGCAGACTTTGCGAGATAAGCAGTTGTATACGAAGTTCAATAAATGTGAGTTCTAGTTATGCAAAGTTAGTTTTCTGGGACATGTTGTATCAACAGCGGGTATTCGTATTGATCCGAGTAAGATTTCGGGTATAATTGATTGGAAACCTCCAAGAAATGTTTCTAAAGTCTAAAGTTTTTTGGGACTTGCTAGTTATTATAGATGGTTTGTGAAAGGTTTCTCAATGATTGCAACCTTGATGATGAAGCTATTATAGAAAGATGTTAAGTTTGAGTGGTCTAGAAAGTGCCAGAAAAGTTTTGATCAATTGAAAGCCCTCTTGACCGATGCTCTAGTGCTAGTTCAGCCAGAACCGAGTAAAAAATTTGTTATCTATAGTGATGCATCTTCAAATCATTTGGGTTATGTTTTGATGCAGGAAGGCAAAGTTGTAGCTTATGCCTCTAGACAATTAATGCCACACGAAAAGAACTATCTGACACACGATTTGGAATTGGCAGCTATTGTGTTTGCATTGAAAATATGGCGCCATTATCTGTTCAGTGAGAAATGTCACATTTACTCTGATCACAAAAGACTGAAATATTTGATGACTCAAAAAGATATGAATTTAAGACAACGTCGATGGTTAGAGCTGATAAAAGACTACGAACTTGTGATTGACTACCATCTGGTAAAGGCTAATGTTGTTGTTGATGCTTTAAGCCGACAATAACTATTTTCTTCGTCTAAAATGAATGTGTATATGGCTATGTCTGATAATGGTACGATAATAGCTGAGTTAAAAGTAAAACTATTATTTATTTAGCAAATTTTTGAAGCTCAAAAAGTCGATAATGATTTGATAGCAAAGCGGGCTCGATGTGATTCGAAGGTTGATTCAGAGTTTTTGGTGGATGTCGAAGGTTGGCTAAGGTTCAGAAACTGAATATGTGTTCCAAGAAATCTAGAGTTGATTCAGATGATTTTGAATGAAGCTCATAATAGTCAGTTATCTGTTCATCCAGGTAGTATGAAAATGTATAATGATCTGAAACAGCTTTACAGGTGGCACGGTATGAAACGAGACATTTCTGACTTTGTTTTGAAATGTTAGTCTGCCAGCAAGTAAAAGCCGACCATCAGGTACCTTCTAGATTGCTTCAGCCAATCATGATACCTGAGTGGAAATGGGACAGAATCACGATGGATTTTGTATCAGGTTTACCGTTGACACCAAGCAAGAAAGATGCAATCTGGGTTATTGTGGATAGATTGACAAAATCGGCTCACTTTGTTCTGGTCCATACAGATTACTCGCTTGATAAGCTTGCTAAGTTATATGTTTCTTAGATTGTGAGATTGCATGGAGTACCTATTTCTATTGTTTTAGATAGAGATCCAAAGTTTACATCACGGTTTTGGAAGAAACTGCAAGATGCAGTAGGTACTAAATTGCACTTTAGCACTGCTTTCCATCCCCAGATAGATGGTCAATCTGAATGAATCATTCAGATACTTGAGGATATGTTGAGATGATGCATTCTCGAGTTTAAAGGTATGTGGGAATGATACTTTTCTCTAATTGAATTTACGCACAATAATAGCTTTTAATCGAGTATCAAAATGGAACCTTTTAAGGCTTTGTACATTTGTAAATGTCGTACAACATTGTACTAGACTGAGCTCAGCGAAAACAAGATACACGGGGTTGATTTGATTAAAGAGACTAAACAGAAATTAAAAGTGATACGTGAAAGTCTGAAAGCAGTGTCAGATCGTCAGAAATCGTATGCGGACTTGAAACGTAAAGATATAGAGTTTCATATTGGGAACAAAGTGTTTTAAAAGTCTCACCGTGGAAGAAAATACTCAGATTTGGTCATAAAGGCAAATTGAGTCCGAGATTTATTTGACCGTATGAGATTATCGAGCGTATCGGGTCGGTTGCTTATAGACTGATGTTGCCACCTGAGTTAGAAATGATCCATAATGTATTTCATGTTTCAATGCTTTGATGGTACAGATCCGATTGTTCACATGTGATTAATCCATCAGAGATTGAGATTCAATCTGACTTTACATATGGAGAAGAACCGATTCGTATTATGGCTCATGAGGTTAAAGAATTGCGAAATAAGAAAATTTCGTTAGTGAAAGTACTGTGGCACAAACAAAGAGTTGAAGAAGAACTTGGGAGCCAGAGGATAAAATGAAAGAGCATTCTCCGAACCTATTCACCGGTAAGATTTTCGGGGACAAAAATCCCTAAGGGGGAGAGTTATAACAACCCAATTTAGACACTATTTGGAACGGTGGTTTTGGGACCACGAATCTGAGTCAAAAAATATTTAAAAATTATTTTTTGTGTTTATTATGTGTGAATTTATATCCGTTAAATTTTCGTGTTTTAATTTTGTCGTTTAAGTGCCGATTTAATAAAAAGGGCTTAATCGTGTAAAATGAAAATTTGATGGTTAAATGTGAAAGGGTCGAATTGTTGTTGTCTTTTTAAATCGAGGTATTTATAATGCAATATTACCATGATAGCATAAGATGGATGATTATAACCATGAAATATAATGGTTTAAAATTTTAATATAAAGGTTATATATGTAAAATGATTATTAAGTTATAATAATATAAAATATAAAATCAAAACCCATGTGTTCATCTTTTTGGTTTGACCAAATAACAAAAAGAAAGAAATAAAAATAAAGCTTTAATGTTCGGCCTTTGTGAAACTTGATTAGGGTATGTAACTAGCTCGGTTTTTGATAATTTTTACGTTTTTAAGATTGTTGCAGTGTAATGTACAAAGCCCATGCTTGAATTTCTGATTTTGATGAATATTTTGAGTTATGCCATTGATGAATAATTGAGCTTGGTAATATTAGTTGATGAATTATGAAAGATGTGTTTTGGATTAATATGTTTTGTATTGGAATTTTTGATGAATTTGAGTAATTAGGGCTAAATTGAAAAAAATTGATAAATTAAGGGACTAAAATGTGAAATAAATGAAATGTATGGACTTGTATGAGCATGGTTAATATTCGGCCTAAGCATGATGTGTGCAAATTTTGCATCTTTTGTGTTTTGTGCAAATTGGACTAATTTGTAAAAAGTGTCAAATGTTAGGGCCAAAATGGTAATTTTCCCATGTATGTGTTTTTGGATTAGATTGAATGAAATTGTGTTTGAATGAGCTTAATTTGAATATGTATAGATCAAGAACTAAAGAAATCGGACTTAGATCGGGGAAAACAAAAATAATTGAATAGTCGTTCTATACCATCCGTCGATATCCGAGGTAAGCCTATAGGCAAATAAATGTTGTTAATTTTGAATATATGTGAACTTAATATGCTGATTTGAATTTTATGAGTATATATTTATGTTAGACGAATGTGTATATACATGGGAGTAATGTGTACAAGTTCGATTCGCTCGAGTTACGATGTTCGAAAGTCCCGCACGAACCTTAGGAATAGCTAGGATACATATGTCATGACATAGGATTTCTAATATGTGTTCTCATGTAAGACCATGTCTAGGACGTTGGCATCGATATGTGATTGCGTGCAAGACCATGTCTGGGACATCGGCATCGTATTTGTGATTCGTGTAAGACCATGTCTGGGATAGTGGCATCGACATGTGATTACATATAAGACCACGTTTAGGATGTTGGCGTTGTATGATATGTGTTACTATTCAAGTATCCTTTTTAATTTCGAATGGTTCAACGGGCAATGATAAGTTATGACCAAATGTGTAATCAAGCTAAAGTGATCATGTATGTGATAGTTAAATTGCTTATTGAAAATAAGGTCAGTTGCCTATTTGTTATGTGATACAAATTACATATGGTGCATATGTAAATATTTGGGTATATCAAAAGTATATTCGACCAAATGTTATGTATAAGTGATATCATACTTGTGATTTATATGCAAACATGTATGAATGGTTATATTCGGCCTTATGATTACAAATTAAAAATATACATGAAATGATTTATGAGATGCAAGCTTGATTATGTGTATTTGATTGAGTATAGCTTGTTTTGGTTTAATGAAATATGTATGAAATAGTTAAAGTGTGAAATACCTATTTGTATCAAAAGTTAATTGTATATTCGGTTATGTAATAATATTGTTAATGAATTTTGTAATGAAATGTGAAGTCATGTATAATTTATGTGCATGTTAGCAATTTATTTGCTTAAGACTTACTAAGTTATGATAGCTTACTCTGTGTGTATAATTGTCTCAGTTTTATAGATTTTGGAGACTAGTTATGGGCTCGGGGATCATCAGTGAAGTCTATCACACTATCGACTATTTTTGGTACTTTTATAAAGTTAAATTTAAACCTATGGAATGTATAGTGTAGTTTGTGATATGTTTGATTTCGAGATGTGCACCTGTATATAAGCCATGCGAAAATGGCTTGGATATTATGTTAGGTATTGTTTCATGTTATGAGCAAATGATGTGGTTGTTATAATTGCTTATGCTTGGATGATTCGACTATGTGATAAATAGGTGTGAATTATGCTTGATGTGTCTTGGTTAGAAGTTGATAATGTGTTTGGTGTATAATTAGATGGATGTGATGATTATGAAATGTTTTGGCATGATTCATGTTATAAGTGAATGACTTGTTGATTCGATTATGAGATATAAAGGTTAGGTGTTGTTATGTTTGGATGATCTTTGTGATTTGGTAATTATGTATATTTCGTTAAGGCATAAGGTTTAAGTGATGTTAAAATGGCTTATTGATGTTTGAAGTTTAGTATGTTTGAATATGAATGATGGAAGTATTCGGTATTTGAGATTGAAATTAAGTCTTTATGTGATATGTTTGTAAATTGTATAATGATATGGTATGGATATGTTTAATTGATAATTCGGCCATGCTATATATATATATTTGAACTTTGTTGATATGCATGTTATATACGTGTGATATATTTGAAATCATGGATGTAGGTATTAGGTATTTGACATAGAAATTGGATTATTATATGTCATGTGGTAATTTCTAATTGATTAATCATGAATATGTGATTTATTGAATAGATTACGTGCAAAATGAGATATTGATTATGGATTGGTCTTTTAGGTTGGAAATGCAAGTATTTAAGTTGAATTAATGGTACTTTGTATTCAATAAATTGGTCTTATGTATGACCTATGTTACATTGCAAGAAAGGTGATATTAACATGTTTAGATTTGGCTATGATACTTTATTGCATTAGACAAGTGTTTACTACGTTATTTATATATATATTCATGATGTTTTTGATGTGAAATGCAATTTATGATTGACATATTGGTTTGGTTATATAAAATGTTATCTGTGTATAGTAATATAGTAAAATGAAAGTAGGCATTGAATAAAGCATATGTATTTAGCATGTTTTATTATTCGGCTATTGCATTGAAAATTGACCATATGAATAGTAATTCTTGCTATAAGATAACAAAATGGTTATATGCGAATTTGATAAAACTGTTTTGAACTTTGTGCATTAATGATTAAGTATATTACAAAAGGATGAGTATACTATAATTCATTTTGTGGTCATATGACTTGAGTGTGTTTAATTATGTTTTTGTAAATATTTAATTTATCTTTTGGTTTAATAACTTATTATAATGATATAGATATTAAGCATGCAAAATGATTCATGTTTTTTTTTTATGTACTATGCGTATAAAGCTTTAGTAATAGAACTAATATTGATTTCTTTGGAAGATTTGTTAATGTGATTTATGTTATAAGCTTATAAGTCATGATTCAAGAATTGTTTAACTGAAATTAACAAATGTAAGCCTTTGACTGTGATCACAGTGATTATGTGAATGTTTAAGAGTTGTATGTTTTCCGATAATGTCTCGTAACCCCTTTCCGGCAATGGATACAGGTTAGGGGTATTACATATCGTACCCACAGGGATTGTGAAAAGAATTACTTATTAATGCAATTTTAAAAACACTTTGGTGAAGAAAATATGTTAATTTGAAGAAGTGATTAAAAACTAGGATTTAACAAAGTAAAAATAAAATAAAAGTTCCAATGCACGATTACAAAAGATTATTTTAATCAAGATGACATAATTGTGTTAGATTAATTTCATTTCTTAACTTAGAATTATTAAACTCATGTTTATGTTGTTACAAATAAATTCACGTCAACTCGGTAATTTGCTAACTTATGAACATACTCACCTACAAAAATCCATTTATCTCTTGACTATATCTTTATGTCAATTCAACCGATTAGACAAAGCAAATTTGTTAATGCACATACATACTTATGAAATTAAAATAATCTCTTGTACATATCTCTATGCCAATTCAAACAAGTAATTCAATCATATAAGCACATAAAAGATTACGTAAGGTAACAATGTATTTCTACCTTGAAACAGTTTACTCACAATAATCTTGTAAGTTATGCAAGGCTAATGTATCGCTAGATGTCGTTGCTAATTTAACCCTTAGGTACTTTAGATGATTAAACATGCACTGATTAAGTATCGTGTCAATTAATTACAATTTCAATTCATTTAAATAATTAATTCATTAATTACCTGACAATTGTAATGCGAGAATAACTTAGTCATTGTTTTCTTAATCAAACATCTTACCGAGGCCTATAACAACACAAACACAATTTTAGTAAATTAAGTAAACGAAATGCAATCAACCTAACACGAATTAAATTTAAGCCAAATTAATTAAATTAAACATATCAACATCACAAATATTCATAGACATGTTCATCATAACAACAACAAAATTAAAAGGATAGGGAACAAGAATCAAATCCGGTGTTTCTCCGTAGCTTGACTAGTTTGCTCTACTCCTCCTTCTCCGCTTGTTCTTGTCAAACCTAGGCTTCTACGAACACTTGAATGCTGCTCCAAATGGTGGTTGATTGACTCTTTTTCAAGAGGTGAAATCGGTAAGGGAATAGGGAAGAAAATGAAAACAATGGAAGGGAATGAAGAGAGAAAAATGAGAGAGAACTGAAGAGATGAGAAGGGTTGAGATGTTGTTGAAGTGAGAAGCCAATGGGGTATTTATAGGATTAGAAGGCCACTAAAAATAGCCAAAATCAGTAGCCAAAGACTCCCCCATGGCCAGCCACACATGTGGCAAGTTTGAAGATTTCAAACATGCTATTTTAAGGTAGGGGCAAATCTAGAAAGGCATAAATAGTGGAGGGTTTGAATGCAATTTGAAGTATTCTTCAAGGGCCATTTTTCAAGCCAAATAATCAGCCAAGAAAGCTGATTGGGTCAGCATGTGGGATGGTTTTAGGCTGCCTAGTGTTCTGTTCGATTGATTTTCTCGGTTCAGCTCAACTAGGCCCCTTTTCATAATTATTTAACCTAAATTAAATTGAATTAAAATTAAAATTAATTATATTATGATTTAATACACATAATTTGGACCGTCTTAGGCTAAAAAATTAATTCGCCTTGATGCTTCAAATTGCTTCTTGATTTTGTGCTTCTAGTAGTGTCTGCTGAGCTGTTTTTCACCCTTTGTGCAAATCTATCAAAAATAATCATAATTAATCATAATTTATTATAAAATTAAGTAAATTTCACCATGTTCAAAATTTAAGTACAATTTAATTATTTATAATAATTAATTTTTTTATAATAATTTTATTGAAACTGCATGAATTTAAGTTAAAAAAGTATGAAAAAATGTGTATATTTTCGTGTTTCCAGTATAACAAATTATATTCCAAAATTGAGGTCCAACAACACTCTATACACCCAAGTCATCGTGGGGCCTTTTGATGTGAGCCAAGTGAACTTCGACTACATAAGCAAGCTCACCAACATTAACCTGGGCTTCGATGTACTAAATCCTTCTACGACTGAATGGGAAGAGTTTCAAAAGAAGTGGAAGGAATCTACCAACCTGTTCTTCTCCCCAGAACCTAAGCCAAACACTCCTGCCCCTATTGAGGAAGCCAGTGATAAGAGAGAGGATGCAGAAGGGACTACTAATTAACCAGTTGAGGACAATGTTTAACTTTTCCTTTTATTTGTACTAGTCCTCCTATTTAATGAAATTTTCTTCCTTTCATCCCTTATCTTTTTATTTTCATTGCACCTACCTTTCTTTCTATTGTTACCAACATGCTTACTACCACCTAATAATGATCCCCAATCCTGTACTTAATCACATAACACATATGATATCCTTATTTTAATTAAGGGACTAAGCCTGTAACGCCCTAGATTTTGGGCATAGAGGTACTAGGCCTTAGTAGTGGCTAATAATATTTTGTTGTGTATGGAAATATCACAATTGTGTGTTTGGTGTGTTGGTTAAGTAATTAAGAGTGTTTGGGAGTGTTGGAGAAGTCCTAGGTTCAAACCAAGGCTCTAGCAAAATTTTAGTTTTTCCCTTTGGTGGATCTTGGCGCTAGTTGGGAGGCCTTATAAATAGGTTTGGTTGAAATATGACGCAAAAAGAGATGTGGTGGAGTGGCTAGTGGCGTGATGTGTAACTGTAAGGTCTGGGGTTCAAGTCTTGGCTCTTGTAATTATATTTTGGTTTTTCTTTTAAATGAACCTGGACTTTGGCCTATAGACCTTTTAATTAATTGAGGATATTTTGTGGCACAAGAGAGCTTGTGGTAAGGTGGCAAGTGGCATGGTATTTCTGCTAGGAGACCTGAGTTCGAATCCTGGCATGCTCATGGGACTATTATTTTGCCACATGGACACCTAGTGGTTGTATGGTAATGGGATTCCCCTAAGGTGGTTGTGGACTTGGTCATAGGGAGGAAATCTAGGGATTTGGAAATGGTGGTCATGGATGTAGAGGTTTGAATTGGTCTTGGAATTTGAATGTGCAGCGGAGGAAATTAAGGAGATAATCAGGGGATTTGATATGAGGGATGCTGTAACCGATTTTGGGTGGTTGTGTATGGCAAATTTGACTTGGGGGGAATTCTTTCGTTTCAATTCCATTTTTGTTACATCTCCAAGCCTTTTCTCTCTATTTCCATGTCTGTGAACTTTCAGGTTTTTATCTTCTTATTGGTTATCACATAAAAGCTGAATTTAGTCAGCTCTCTTTTCTCTTAAACTGAATATTTTCTCCTCTTCTAGTCCTCTCCCTTTCCTTTCTAATCTTTTTCCTTTTGTGTTTTGTGCCGATTATTGATCCTCCTCTCTACGCTCTTCTTTCTTATTTCTTTATTCTCCTTTTCTCTTCTTGTTTCTACTCTCAAGCCTTAGCCAAACCTCCACTTTGTTTTTCTCCTCTCCCAGTCAGACATTAACGTTTACCTTTTCTGTTGCCTTAAGCCAAATATCTTATCAACTTTCCTCTATTGCTTTCGATTCGGTTGGCTTCATTGATTATCCTTCTTCTCTCTCAAATCTTTCTATTCTTTTTTCTTGGGCCGAATCTCTTTATTTGACTATTACTAAAAGTCATTAAAGTTTTTAGTAAGGGTAAGTTTGGTCGCATCACTATTTCTTTTCTAGCTGAATCTCTGTTAGCTCTACTGCCAAGTTTCAGTTTTACTTTCTCTTTCTCTTGAGGCTGAATGTATGCCTATCATCAATCATTTTACGATCTACCTAATCTTGTTAGGAGTGTGGATTCTATTATAGAAGTTCGGGCTGATTATTCTTCTATTGCAGACGGTCTTTTCACTATTGGGGTAAGTGCTTTAAGTGAGATGTGTTTTTATTGGACTTTAGATACTTATGTATTGATTGAATGTTCTTGAAGGACGAAGTTTTGGAATGGTACATGGCTGTTAAGTCGGTAGGAATTTGCAATTGTTGGTTTGGTAAGTGGCAGAGGATCAAGCGAATCCTTTTCGATTTTGTGGTTTGGTTTAACAATGTTTTTACGCTAACGAGGGTTTGTTGTAATCTTAGGATCTCAATTTCGAAAGTGGATCGGTTTTGACATTGCAGCAAGTGTGTGGGCTATGTGGGCCCAGTGGGCTTGGGGGCCCACACGGTTAAAATGTATGTGATGTAATAAGTGATTATTTTGGGTTGTGTTGTTCGCATAGCCGTGGTTGTTTTTGGGCTAAATAGGCCACATGAGTGTGTTGGCCCACTCGGGCCAAGCAATGGGTCTTAGGCCTAATTACCCCGTTTTGTCTGGTTAGGTTACAAAAGTCGCTCGAGGCGACGATGGACCTTTGGTAGGCTTGTTAAGACCCCGATTTGTAAACTTACAAAAAACCCCCGATTTGTAAAATTATAGAAATACCCCTAGTTTGCAAAATTACAGATATACCCTCGGTTTGTAAAATTACAAAAATACTCCTGATTTGTAAAATTACAAAAAAACCCCTAGTTTGCAAAATTAGAGAAATACCTTGGTTTGCAAAATTACAGAAATACCCCCAGTTTGCAAAATTACTAAAATACCCCGATTTGCAAAATTACCAAAATACCCCTAATTTGTAAAATTACAAAAATACCCTCGATTTGCAAAATTATAAAAATACCATTGATTTATAAAATTATAGAAATACCCCTAATTTACAAAATTATAGAAATACCCTTAATTTGTAAAATTACCGAAATACCCTCAGTTTGTAAAATTGCCAAAATAACATCGATTTGAAAAATTACAGAAATACCCCCAGTTTACAAAATTACAAAATTACCTCTAATTTGCAAAATTACAAAAATACCCCTAATTTGCAAAATTACTGAAATACCTACGGATTGTAAAATTATCGAAATACCCCTATAGGGTAGGATTACTGAGATACCCCTATAGGGTAGGAATATCGAAATACCCCTGTAGGATAAAATGACTGTTTTGCCCCTAGGGTGTAAAATGACTATTTTGCCGTTGCAGGTAAATGACTGACTCGGGCTGTGATTGTTTTGACTGTAAATCTTTGATTGTGTTTTAATTGACTTGACTGCGATTGTATGACTGATTATGAGCATGACATTCTCCATACTGCATGGGTTAGGATATTGTACGAGGGAAGATCTAATCTGTTAGGGTCGCATGGGTCACCCGAGACGACTGTGGACCCACTGGAAGCTTAAAAGTTGTACATCCGTATTGTTTGGTAAGGTCGTACGGGTCACTCGAGACGACTCTGGACCAACCGACGTCTGAGTGCCGATCATGTTACCAAAGGCTGTGTGCCATTATTATGGGCTTCGTGCCGTTATTGCGGGCTTCATACCTTATCGTAGGCTTGTACTGATATTGTGGGCTTCGTGCCATTATTGTGGGCCTTGTGCCGTCGCTGTGGGCTTTGTGCCATTACCGAAGGCTTTGTACCAACTATAGACCCGATATCGATGGCTTTGTGCCATGCTTATTGCTATGGCTCGGTGTCATTCTTTTTATGGCTTTTGGCCATTCTAATTTCTGGCAGCCTTGTTGCGATACCAGTTAGTGCCGCAACCAGTGTTAACATTGGAATGTAGGGATGGGTGGGTCGATTTATTCCCCACAGGAGCGCAAGGTTGGACGGAGTGGTGTGTTGGTTGGATGGGTTTGCATGCATCATACATCTTTCATATCTACTCTGTTCTAATTCTGTTTTGGGCTTAGGCCCACTTATTTTGTTATTGGTTTGGGCTAGGCTCAATTGACTCTGTAATGGGCTGTGACCCAAAATGATTTTGTAGTGGGCTTTGGCCCACGTATGCTCTGAATTGGACTGTACCGTTACTGTTAAAGGGCTCTGGCCCTGACTATTTCTATTTTTGTCTCTATTTTGGTATACTAACTGTTATTCTAGTAAGGAGATTACACACTGACTTTTCATAAACTCACCCCATTTGTTAACTTTTAAGGTAATCCCTAACGTCAGGAGGATCGGTGCTGCGAGAGACTCAAAGAAGACCACACAGTGCTTATGCTTTCTGTTCTGATTATTTCTTTTTAAATGTTTTGATTTGGGTTGTAATAAGGCCTCTTTTAAATTTCTTAAGGTTTAATGTGGGATGTTTATTTAGGATGTTTTATAACTGCTAAAAGTGGGACACGATTTTCGAAACGATAACTGTTTTCAAAACACTACGATTTCGCAACGTTTCTGAAATGTTTCTACAACTTAACTTTTAAACATCACGTTTTTGTATATTGTTTATTTTAAATATGCTTCCGCAACAATTAAGGTTTTCAAAGTAATTACGTTTTCAAATGGAGAACAAATCGCTTAGTTGTTTTGGGTTTTAACAAATAGGTTTTAACTCCCAAACAAGTTTTTAACAACAAGAATTATGGTTTCGAAAAACACTTCTATGTGACACGCCAGGTTCTAGCCTAACTTCTAGGCCGGGTTTGGGGTGTTACATTTTGTGGTATTAGAGTCAAATTGCAACAACTCGGCTGTGGAATGGGTTTTCAAAATTTGAATTACAAAAAGTTATTTTCAAATATGTGATATGCTTGAGATTTCTTCTAAAAAGTGTGGCACACGAGTCTCCAGCGCCGAATCCGTAAGTTTCTGAAACTGTTGTTTGTTTTCATTGAAAAGCAGTAGATAGAAATATTGTGATTCCTTAGACATTAGTCTGTATTGCTACACTTAAAGTTAGAGTTTGTATTTATTCTGTGTGCTCGGGAAATGGTATTCATGTGATATCTATCTACTCCGATGGATAAATGGCTTGGTACGTGCTTCTATTATTAAGGATTAGGATGTGCAGCGGTAGCATAGTAGGGTAGTTTCTACACGACTACCCTGTTAGTTGGAAATTTTGGGGACGAAATTTCTTTAATGGGGTAGAATCATAACACCCCAAATTTTGGGCCTAGAAGTACTGGGCCTTGGTGGTGGCTTATAATATTTTGTTGTGTATGGAAATATCACAATTGTGTGTTTGGTGTGTTGGTTAAGTAATTAAGAGTGTTTGGGAGTGTTGGAGAAGTCATGGGTCAAACCTAGCAAAATTTTAGTTTTTCCCTTTGGTGGATCTTAGCATTAGTTGGAAGGCATTATAAATAGGTTTGGTTGAAATATGACTCAAAAAGAGATGTGGTGGAGTGGCTAGTGGCGTGATATGTAGCTATAAGGTCTAAAGCTTGGCTTTGTAATTTTATTTTGGTTTTTCTTTTAAAGGAACCTGAACTTTGGCCTATAGACCTTTTAATTAATTCAGAATATTTTGTGGCACAAGAGAACTTGTGGCAAGGTGGCAAGTGGCATGGTACTTCTGCTAGGAGACTTGAGTTCGAATCTTGCCGTGCTCATGCGACTATTATTTTGCTACATGGACGCCTAGTGGTTGTGTGGTAGTGGGATTCCCCTAAGGTGGTTGTGGACTTGGTCATAGAGAGGAAATCTAGGGATTTGCAAATGGTGGTTATGGATATGGAGGTTTGAATTTGTCTTGGAATTTAAATGTGTGGTGGAGGAAACTAAGCAGATAATCAGGGTATTTGATATGGGGGATGGTGTAACCGATTTTATGTGGTTGTGTATGGAAAATTTGGCTTGGGGGAATTCTTTCATTTTGATTTCATTTTTGTTATACCTCCAAGTCTTTTCTCTCCATTTTCGTGTCTGTGAACTTTCGGATAAAAATTGTGAACTTTTGGCTTTTTATCTTCTTATTAGTTATCACTCAAAAGCCGAATGTAGCCAGCTCTCTTTTCTCTTAAACCGAATATTTTCTCCTCTTCTAGTCCTCTCCCTTTCCTTTCTAATCTTTTTCCCTGTTTCTTTTTTGTCAATTATTCATCCTCCTCTTTACGCTCTTCTTTCTTATTTCTTTATTCTCCTTTTCTCTTTTTGTTTCTAATCTTAAGCCTTAGATGAACCTCCACTTTGTTTTTCCCCTCTCCTAGTCAGACAATAACGTTTACCTTTTCTGTTGCCTTAGGCCGAATATCTTATCAACTTTCCTCTATTGCTTTCGATTTGGTTGGCTTCATTGATTCTCCTTCTTCTCTCTCAAATCTTTCTGTTCTTTTTGCTTGGGCCGAATCTCTTTGTTTGACTATTGCCAAATGTCATTTGAGTTTTTACTAAGGGTAAGTTCAGTCGCATCACTATTTCTTTTCTAGCCGAATCTTTGTTAGCTCTACCGCCAAGTTTTAGTTTTACCTTCTCTTTCTATTACGGCCAAATGTGTGCCTATCATCAATCATCTTACAATTTGCTAATCTTGTTAGGAGTGTGGATTCTATTATAGAAGTTCGGGCCGATTATCCTTCTCTTTGCAGGCGGTCTTTTCACTATTGGGGTAAGTGCTTTAAGTGAGATGTGTTTTTATTAGACTTTAGATACTTCTATATTGATCGAATGTTCTTGAAGGTCGAAGTTTTGGAATGGTACATGGCTGTTAAGTTGGTAGGAGTCTGCGATTGTTGGTTTGGTAAGTGGCAGAGGATCAAGCGAATCCTTTTCAGTTTTGTGGTTCGGTTTCGACATCACAACAAGTGTGTAGGCCCAGTGGGCTTGTGGGCCCACACGGTTAAAATGTATGTGATGTAATAAGTGATTGTTTTGGGCTGTGTTGTTCATATAATCGTGGTTGTTTTTGGGGTAAATAGGCCACACGAGTGTGTTAGCCCACTCGGGCCAAGCAATGGGCCTTAGGCCCAATTACCCCGTTTGGTCTGGTTAGGTTACAAAAGTCGCTCGAGGCGACGATGGACCTTCGGTAGGGTCGTTAAGACACCTGATTTGCAAAATTACAAAAATACCTCTGATTTACAAAATTACAGAAATACCCTCGATTTGCACAATTATAGAAATACCCCTAATTTGTATAATTGCAAAAATACCCCTGGTTTGCAAAATTACATAAATACCCCCAGTTTGCAAAATTGCAGAAATACCCCCAGTTTGCAAAATTATAGAAATACCCTTAGTTTGTAAAACTACAGAAATACCTCAATTTATAAAATTAAAAAAATACCCCTGGTTTGCAAATTTACGACAATAGCACCAATTTGTAAAATTATAGAAATACCCCCGGTTTACAAAATTATCGAAATACCCCTAATTTGCAAAATTACCAAAATACCCCAGATTTGTAAAATTATAGAAATACCTCCGGTTTGAAAAATTACAAAAATACCCTCAGTGTGTAAAATTACAGAAATACCCCTAATTTGTAAAATTACGAAAATACCCCTGGATTGTAAAATTACCGAAATACCCTTGTAGCGTAGGATTACTAAGATACCCCTGTAGGGTAGGATTATTGAAATACCCTTGTTAGGTAAAATTATCGTTTTGCCCTTAGGGTGTAAAATTATTTTGCCCTTGTGGGTAAATGAGTGACTTGGGCTATAACTGTTTTGACTGTGAATGTTTGATTGTGCTTTAATTGACTTGATTGTGATTGTATGACTGATTATGAGCATGACATTCTACATACTGCATGGTTTGGGATATTGTACGGAGGAAGATCTGATCTGTTAGGGTCACACAGGTCGCCCCAAGACGACTGTGGACCCACCGAAGCCTTAAGAGCCGTACATCCGTATTGATTTGGTAAGGTCGCACAGGTCGCCCGAGACGACTCTGGACCGATTGACGTTTGAGTGCCGGTCATGTTACCGAAGGCTATGTGCCATTATTATAGGCTTCGTGCCGTTATTGTGGGCCTTGTACCATTGCTATGGGCTTTGTACCATTACCAAAGGCTTTGTGCTAGTATCATAGGCTTTATGTCGACTATAGACCCGATATTGATGGCTTTGTGCCACGGTTATTGCTATGGCTCTATGCCATTCTTTTTATGGCTTTTGGCGATTCTGATTTCTGGCAACCTTGCTGCGATACCAGTTAGTGTCGCAACCGGTGTTAACATTGGAATGTATGGATGGGTGGGTCGATTTATTCCCCACAAGAGTGTAGGGTTGGACAGAGTGGTGTGCTGGTTGGATGGGTTTGCATGCATCATACATCTTTCATATCTGCTCTGTTCTGATTCTGTTTTGGGCTTAGGCCCACTTATTCTGTTATTGGTTTGGGCTAGGCCCAATTGACTCTGTAATGGGCTGTGACCCAAAATGATTTTGTAGTGGGCTTTGGCCCATGTATGCTCTGAATTGGACTATATCGTTATTGTTAAAGGGCTCTACCCATGATTGTTTCTATTCTTGTCTCTGTTTTTGTATACTGATTGTTACTCTAGTAAGGAGATTACACACTAAGTTTTCATAAACTTACCCCATTTGTTAACTTTTCAGGTAATCCCTGGCGTCAGGAGGATCGGTGCTGCAGAGACTCAAAGAATACCACACATTGCTTATGCTTTCTATTCTGTTTATTTGTTTTTAAATATTTTGATTTGGGTTGTCATAAGGCCTCTTTTAAATTTCTTACAGTTTAATATGGGATGTTTATTTAGGATGTTTTATAACTGCTAAAAGTGGGACACGATTTCCAAAATGATAATTGTTTTCAAAACACTATGATTCCGCAACGTTTCTGAAATGTTTCTTTAACTTAACTTTTAAACACCACATTTTTGTAAATTGTTTATTTTAAATATGCTTCCGCAACAGATAAGGTTTTCAAAGTAATTACGTTTTCAAATGGATAACAAATCGCTTAGTTATTTTGAGTTTTAACAAATAGGTTTTAACTCCCAAACAAGTTTTTAACAACAAGAATTACGGTTTCAAAAAACACTTCCATATGACACGCCAGATTCCGGCCTAACTTCTAGGCCGGGTTTGGGGTGTTACAAAGTTAGACCTAATGTAACATTAATATTGAGGTTATTCCTTATCTTCTTATGTTTAGAGGATCGACTAAACCAAGTTCTAATACCATTAAAATGTAACACCCTATACCTGACCCGATCATCGAGTTTGAGTACCAAGTGTCACAGTTAACCCAAATTACACAATCCACCTTTCGAACTTGTTTTAATTATAGGTTTAGATAACGCTGAATTTTAAATCCATATTTACCATATAAATTTATTCTAAATCCCTTATTAGTAACATGTTTCAAAAATTAACTTCAAATAAATTCTATATTGTACAAATACTAACGTTTTACGATCATTTTGTTGTACTATGCCCGTATATTTACACTTACTATAGTTTTAAACTTGATTCGAAACAATACAATTGTCCAACCCCTGAGGCGTAGCCTCTAAGGGTGCCCCTCTATATGCATGATACATTTACTACCATTCACACAGACTTAGTGATGTCTGGTTTTGTCCTTCCACAAGAATCTCAAGTTAATCATTAACCAAGCATACAAAGCAGTACAATTGTAAGTTCTAATGAACTTAATGAGATTCTTTGCAACAGTAATCATAAAAAACTCTAACTTTTTGATGAAATAAGAAGAAAAGCATAAAATTTAAACTCCTTCAGTATCAAAGAGGATTCAATAAATTTACAGGCATAGTCGATGCCTTGTGTTGTCTAAGCTAACTGTTGGCGGACATATCCACTGATTTCGACATAAGTGTGCTCTTCCAACTAACAATTTCTTCTAGTATTTGACATTATCTAGCTTCATCTCAAATTCCCATTTTACATTTCCAGTTTAACTCACTAAAGATAACCATATACGCGAACATACAAATTGATGACTAGTATTGGCAGATTAGCAGATATCTCACCACAACTATAGATTTTTACCTTAATCCCTTCATTCTGTATTAAACTTAATATTGACTTATTGTATTACCTCGACCATTATCTTCTACTAACCTAGCCTGCATGACCCCTTCTTTTAAGGAAAGTACATCTAATGGCATCTTCATTTGTGGCCTTGAATATGAGATTTGGCTTATAAATAAGTACCCCATTCTTTGCAGACTTGTACTTGCAAGATAGTCTCGTAGGACGTTCCTACATCAAACCATTTTACTTAGATACTCCCAACAATAAATAGTTCCCAAAGAACTGTCTCCTTCTTAGATTTCCTTTGACGAGCCCCCACATTTGATAGTCTAAAATGGACTTCCCCATCCTCTATAGTCCTAACAAACATCCACTTGTTTTATTATTTCCCGATAGACTTTCCACCCAAGATAGACCTTGGTTGACTTTCCTCTTATTTTTGGTGACATTTTTACCCATGAGTACTTAGGACTAAAATCTGCATAATCATCTCGCTTTATTAAAGCCAATGTTGGTTTACTCTTTAAACTCTAGTAGGCTCTTAATGGCAGATATTTATTTGCATATACATTGAAGGAAATACCCCTTCCTTTCGTATAAGCCGCATTTAAAATGCTTCTACCAATTCCTCTTACATTCATATTTTGACGTTTGGATCATCTTATTAGCATGCTTGCCAATGTTCTCAGACATGCCATGATCATCATGTCAGGCTACTCACCACGCGAGTCAAACAGTGCCTTCCCTTTCTTTTCCCTAATAGGCTCTATTGTTCACAGTCCTAAAGGACTCCATTTTTTCCATAAGATGTACCTATTCACCACTAGATCATGCCATGGCTAACAATGGACTTTTTATTCCAAGGAATCAATAGCCCCCTTAGAGGTGTCGCCCTGAAAGACTTGTCTACTATTTATAGAGTGTCACCCTAAAGGAAATGTAAATTATTTACACAATATCGACTCAACAAACTAGTAGATAATCATTTACACAGTGTCACCCCCAACGACTAGTAGATTGTAACAGCCCGTTTTTAGTGAAATCGGAATAGTAGTTTTAGGACCACAAATCTGACATCAAAAAATTTATTTTATTATTATTTTAATGTCTACAATATGATATTATTATTGTGCACAAATTTTGTGAAGAAATTTTATCATTTGGGTGTTTAATTTGATAAAAAGGACTGAATTGCTTAAAGTGCGAAAGTTGTGTTCTATAAGCTAAAGATGTCTAATAGCTATAGAACTTTAAAGTGAAGGTCCTTATGTGTTAAATGACCCATTTTTAAGATAGTGGATGGTAGTGGCATGGCATGTGGTGTAATTTTTAATGTTTTAAAAGGTTAATTTTGTAATTAGGTAAATTAATGATAAAATCAGTAAAATAAAACAAAAAAAACTCACCATTATTGTCTTCCACCACTAAAAATGCATGCAGAAAATAGCCATGGATGAAGCTACATTTGGCCAAGCTTGCTAGTTAAATTGTAAGTCTATTTTTGTCCCGATTTTAATGATTTTTATGTTTTCAGAATCGTTACAGCTTAATCTAACTAGCACGTACCTTCGATTTCAAAACTATTAAAGTTTGTGAGTTTTTCCATTGATGAATGTTTGATTATCTTGGTGTTTAAAACTTTGATGTTAGAGTAATAAGTTTTGTCAAGCGAATTTTAGTAAAAATGTAATTTTGGACTAAATTCTGAAATATGAAAATTTCGTGGCTAAATTGTGAATTAAATGAAAAGTATGGGCTGTTAGGGACTAATTTGATATTCGGCTAAGCATGGGGTTGTTTAAATTTCATGAATTTTGTATTTTATGGGCTAAGGACTAAATTGTAAAAATTTGAAATATTAGAGGTAAAAGCGTAAAGTTCCTTAATGTGAGTTTTGGACTAAATTGAATGAATTGATGATTTAATAAGTAAATTTTTATATTATATAGATTGAGAAAAACGAGAGTTGGATCTAGGATGGGAGAAAAATAACGTATCGAATTAGTCGACCTAATTTGTCTTTTCAGTGAACAAGGTAACTTCGTATGTTTAATAAGCATTAAATTATATATGCTTAAATGCTTAATTGATATAATTGTAGTGAATGCTTGAATATTGAATTAATTGTGAATACGATGCTTTAGAAATTGTTCGACAAAAATTCGACAAAGTAAAAGTCTCGGTTGGATCTTAGGAATAGATAGGATACAAAGGTCATGACATTAGGGTTACTGAGATTACATGTAAGACCATATCTGGGGTATGGCATCGATATGAGATTTCGTGTAAGACCATAGCTGGGCTATGGCATCGATATGATATTACATGTAAGACCATATCTGGGATATGGCATTGACACTATGAGTATGTAATTCCCAAGTATCCGATTGTATTTCGAATGGTTCAACAGGTAAGTCAGAGATGAAAATGAGTACAAGAATGAATGTGAGATGCTACATGTATGTACATGAATTATACGAATAATGAATTAAAGAAACTTGTGAAGTTCATATATAATTTTGTGAATGAAATGTGGAAGGTTATGAATCCTTAATATTTATTAATATTGAATTGAGATAATGTGTTTTCATCGACATTTAAATGAGTCAACGGGTAAAGATGATGTTACGAGAAAATAAGCAATGATACGGATCAATTTAGGTATTTAGGATGAGTTCGTCAAGTAAGTGATACTTGATATGTTTATATGATAAGTAAGTGCAAGATGATAAATTCATACATGTTTTCTCATTGTTATGAATTGATGTAATTGGTAAGGTTTGAATGATGTTATCTATATCACTTATGTTTAATAAAGTATTATGGAATTGGAAAATTATGTTTATTAGCCATACGAGCTAACTAAGCTTAATAGCTGACTTTGTTTTCTTTTTCTATGTTTTATAGTGTTACAGAGACTCGCTCGGGTTGGATTCGGAGATCTCATCACACTATCCAGCTATCATTTCGGTACTTAAAAACTTTATGAATTTGTTAAATGGCATGTATAGGCTAGCTGGTTTATAAAGTGTATAAGTCTTTTTGGCTATTGAATCCTAAATGAGGTTGATATGTAATTAGCCATGTGATTTGGCTTAAATTTATATATATGATTGTATGAAATTATATGACTTGTGAGGTTTGGTCTATAATTGCCATATGATTGTTTTGAATATGAGATGATGATTAGAATTGGCATATAAGTTATGTGTTAGGCACAAAATTTATCGTATGTAAATGTCCATTTAAATAGCTTTTGAAGTTGATAAATGATATGTATATACTTTGGTCATTTTGGTATGTTTGATGGAAGTGTATTTGGTTATTGAAGTGGATTATAAATATTATGTGTTTTGATGCATACATTGCCTTGTAATATGTCATATTTTGGTATGGTTAATGTTGTGATTATATGGTTTAAATGATTGAGTTGATTTGAGATGTAATTTGGTTAGAAATGCTGATTTCGGATTGGTACTTGAAATGCTGAATTGGTTGTCTATATAGTTCGAATGTGAGGTATATGATGTGTGTGAATTATGGCTAATGAACCATATTGAGTTGGTATGTATTTGACTAGGTAAATGGTATAGAAATGGATAGAATTTAAAAATGGCATGAATTATGCATTTGGTGGATCATATTTCGTTGCCTATTATGTATTGAAATAGTATCATTTGAGGTCTTATAGGTGTGTGCCAAATAGGATGGTGAAATGGCCTGTAAATGGCCTAATTTTGTCCACACGAGCAGAGCACATGGGCGTGTGACTCAACTGCATGTGATGCACCGCCAGGCGACACGGTCATATGTCCCTTGTAACATTTAATAGAAAAAAATCAGTGAGTTACAGGGCCTAGGCACACGGGCGTGTCTGGGGGCCATGTGAGGGACACGGCCTAGTCACACGGGCATGAGTCCCCTGTTTTAAGCAAAATTTTCTAAGTTCTCCTAAAGTATTCAAATATTATCAATTTAGTCCCGAATCATTTCTAGCGCATGATTAGAGCCTCGAGATATTAGGGACTATATGAGTGCATATGAATGATGTTATAATTAATTATGTATTGTTTGTGAAATGATTTTTGAATTATGAGATAAGTTTGGTAATGCTCCGTAACCCTGTCATGGCGACGGATATGGGTTAGGGGTGTTACATAGATAATTGTTTACAGGGTGTCTCCTGAATGACAAGTAGAGAACCGTTCAATAGTGCCACCAAACTACCTTGAATCTCCTATGAAACCATCTATTCCTCCATTATGCCAATTTTTCCTATCTTCAACTAACCCGTCATAGTAACTAACCATTCATAAAAACCTTTACATAGGGTTTTATCTACTCGATGAGTTCTTTTCCCTTTGCACTTGGACCTCTCATTTCTTTTTCTAAAACAATCAAATAACTCTTTTAAATACAAAAAAAAAAAAATGAAATTCAACATAATTGTCAGAATCAGAAACATGTAAATAGTTTCTAGAAGGAAGTTTTCTTCTTGTCTAGTATTTCAGATGAAAAAACCTCATGAACAGCTCCTACAACTACCTCTTCCTTTATGGTAAAAACTTAAAAGAGTTTACCAACAGACAGCCTAAAGAAGGCAGCTTCAACAAGCTTAACAATCATTTCCTCTTTTAACAATGAAGAACACTTTTGAGCTTTCTTTGTTGACAACGAAGTTGAGTAGAGAAGATGAAAAAAGGTCTTCTCTCCATTACCGAGTTGTCATATTTTTAGTAAAAATCTAATCCAAATCCCACTCTAAGTAAGTTCTATAATCAATATCCACACACACACACGTTTCCACTAATTAATCATATCCTACGACATTCTCTAGGTGTCTTGGTTATTGACACGTTACCTCTGATAGGATGCCACACGACTTATACATGTCCCACTTACCACGATTTCTAACACAACTAATACATTATAGTAACATAAAACAATGTTGGCAGACTTATTAGCAAGAGGATCTGCCAAACAAATAACTCGCCCACTATGGAATGAGTATCCGAAAGCTTGGCAAAGCTCAATGAAATACTTCTCCAAGGAATTTGCCAATGCCAGCCAGTCTAAATCTTGCGAATTAGGTGGTTTCATTAGTGTAATCTTCCAAAAATATTGGTTCACCAAGTGAGAGTGTGACAACTCTCCCACCCTTAAAGAAAATTTCATCCCCGAAATTTCTTACCTAAAAAGAGATGAAGGTACTACTCTTTCATAGTGCTTTCTCTTTCCCACATGGCTTCTACAACCTTATGGTTCCTCCACAGAACTTTTACAAACGGAATTCCTTTATTCCTTAGTTTCTTGATCTCTCTATCCAAAATGAAAATGGGCTCTTCTTCGTATGACAGGTTTGGCTCCACTTCTAACACCTCTAGTTGCACCACATGATTTGGATCAGAACAATATCTTCATATTATTGACACATGGAATATGTTGTGGATTTTAGATAATTCTGGTGGGAGCGCTAAACAGCACGCCACTGATCCTATTCACCCCAATAGCTCATAAGGTCCAATGAACCTTGGGTTAAGTTTCCCTTTTAACCTAAAACGAATAATTTTCTTCTAGGGTGAGACTTTGAGAAATATATTGTCTCTAACTTCATAGGGCACATCTTTGTTTTTTTATCTGCATACACTTTTTCACGATCCTGCATAGTTTTCAAATGATTTTTAATGATTAACACTTTCTCTTCTACTTCACGAACAAATTCTGGACCAACAAATTTTATTTGACTAAGCTCTAATCAGTGAACTGGAGACCTACATTTCCATCCATACAATGCCTTCAATCGAGACATGACCAAATTGACGTGGAAACTATTTTTATAGGTGAACTCTGCCAAAGTGTTTAATTATCCTAAAAGTCCTAGTCTCAAGTCTCCTTATCACCACCTTTCTAATTAATTTTGTGAATTTTCCATGTGCTTATTTACTATTGCCTAGGACTTTTAGGACTTTCCCACATTGCGCATACTTTGCTTGAGACTCCAGTATTTGAGAAAGAAAAATAGGACATACCTTTAACTTAGTGAGGAGTGATCCATCACCCACCAGGCATACTTTCTCTCGTAAAGAATCCAAAGTCAAAACAGTCTTTCTACTTAGTGCATCAACCACCACATTTGCTTTCCTTGGATGGTACTCGATTATTATATCATAATATTTTAGTAACTCTATCTATTGCCGCTGGTGTAGACTTAACTCCTTATGGGTAAGCAAATATTTCAAACTTTTGTGATCAGAGAATATATAACACTTCTCTCAATAAAGATAGTGTCTCCAAATTTTGAAAGCTAAAAAAATGACAGTCAGTTCCAGATAGTGTTCACCCTTCCATTTTGTATGATCACACATCCTAGACCATATAGGGACTCATTGGTAAACACTACATCTTCCGCTCCTTATTCTGGTTGGCTTACAATCGGGACTTCAGTTAATGCCTTCTCTAACCTTTTAAAACTCTGTTAGTATTCATCTGACTAGCAAAACTAATCATTCTTCCTCAAGAGTCACATTAAAAGCGTCACAATCATCTTTTACAAATTTTCTGTATTAACCCGCTAACCCAATAAAACTGCATACTTCAGTGACATTCCTTGGTGAATTCCATTCTAACACAGCCATAACCTTTCCATGATCCACTTTGCTTCCATCCACTTAAATGACAAGGCCTAAGAGGTGGGCTTCCTTTAGCTAAAATTCACGTGCTAAAATTGGCAAATAACTTATTTTGATGGAGGATACTCACAACTATTCACAAATGTTCCAAGGCTCTACTTCACTTTTCGAATAAACCAGAATATCATTGATGAAGACAACCACACAATGATCAAGATAGTGCTAGAAAATCTTATTCATCAAGTCCATAAACATGGCTAGCACATTCGTCAAATTGAAAGGAATTACTAGGAATTCATAATGCTTGTACTGAGTGCAAAAGGCAGTTTTAGGAATATCAACACCCTTGATCTTAACTTGGTCATACCTCGAAGCAAGATCAATCTTCGAAAACATTCTGGCTTCGCTCAACTAATCAAACAAGTCTTCAGTTCTAGGCAAAATATACTTATTCTTGATGGTCACCTTGTTTAGTTGTTGATAATTTATACATAAATGAATAAACCCATTCTTCTGTTTAACAAATAAGATCGGCACACCCTGCGGTGAAATACTAGGCTAGATAAATCCTTTGTCTAACAACGCTTGCTGTAACACCCCACAACCGGCCTAGAAGTTAGGCCCAAATCTGGCGTGTCATATTGAAGTGTTTTTCGAAAATCATGTTTTCATTGAAAACCCTTTTTAAGGAATAACTTGAGTAAAATCCTAGTTACGTTTGTTTATTTTTAAAAAGTGGTACATTGAAATATTAATTACTTTGTAAAATTTTTTTTTTATTTACGGAAGCTAATTTTAACAGAAACCGATTTACGAAAACGCGATGTTTAAAAATAATTAACATTTTGGAAAACTGTGATTTACTTCTAACAGATATAAATCAAAATAAACAAGAACCCAAATAAAAGCAAATTAAAATCCAAATGGCCTTATTACAAAATTCTAAAACCAAAACGGAATCTTAACCATAAATAAAGTCTGAAATGTAATAAGAAAGCAGTTGTGTGGCCATCTCCGAGTCCCTCGCAGCACCGATCCTCCTAAAGCTGGGGATTACCTGCATAGTTAATAAACGGAGTGAGTTTATGAAAACTCAGTGTGTAATCCCCTTACTAGAGTAACAGTCAGTATACAGCAACAAAGACAGAAACAGAAACAGTCAAGGCCAGAGCCCTTTAACAGTAATGGTACAGTCCAATTCAGAGCATACGTGGGCCAAAGGCCACTACAATATCCTTTGGGTCACAGCCCATAACAGATTCAATTGGGCCTAGCCCAAAACAGATCAATAACAATATAATACAGATATGTAGAATAGACTGGTCTGAAGCCCTATACAGAATAATGTGTGCCAAGCCCATTACAAAATCAGAACAGAATGTGAATGTAGTCCCAACCCAGTCCAACCATCAGACCACCCGTATCAACCCAACACACCATGTAACACCCCTAACCCGTATCCGATCGTCGGATTAAGGTTAAGAAGTATTACCAAACTATATCTTTCATTATTGCATTCACATAGTCATAAAACATAAACAGAGATTGAACTGAAATACATACAGACGTTAAGCCATATGCCATTTTCGTATGGCTAGATATTTAAAAAAATACAAAACATCGTTATCATCAGCCTAAACTATACATGCCATATCAAGTCCAAAATATAACTGTACCAAAAAGATCAATAGTGTGACGAACTACTAACGATCCCCGAGTCGGTGGCCAAAATTAACAATCTATAAAATAGAGAAACAAGGAATAGAGTAAACTTTCAAAGCTTAATAAGTTTTAAGCATCACAAACAATTTAAGACTTATAGAAAATCGAAACATTCATTTAGACAGACTTATTCTCAATTCAAATTGCTTCATGGCCGAATACACATAAAACTATTGTCCGAATAGGTCATTGTTTTACTTGTAGATATAACAATCATTCACACTTAAGTATCATTCTTTGATACTAATAATTCACAAAATTATTGACTGAATGTACATGAGTACGTAAGGAAATTTTAACATATACTTCATATACAAATATATCATAACCGATTAAATCATTCTCATATTCGTAAATATAACCATCAATCACACATATATATATATATATATTCTCCTTGATGCTATTGATTCACTTTGAAATCAATTCACAATGAGTATGTAATATATACCTGAACATCTTAAATGTATAATACTTATTTGATGGTAATTTACTGCGAATACTCAATATCATAATCTTACTTGAATCCCATCATTTAGCCTTCGGATCTTTAAACCCGGATATAATATGAGCACGAAACCTGCAGACCTCAAGTCCAAATAATATTCCAGCATAAAGCCTGCGGACCTTAAGTCTGGATAAAATTCCAGCATAAAGCCTGAGGACATTAAGTCCAGATAAAATTCCAGCATAAAGCCTATGGACATTAAGTCTGGATACACATCAAATATCATGCATATTTAATCATATATTAACACATCTCATTCAACGTATCACATTAGTAGTCATTTGCTACATTCGGATATAAGCTCCATATGAACACCATCATTTACACTTTGGTTCAAAAGTCATACACAAATATCACATATCCATTTCACCATTCAAGCTTAACCCATAGCGACCATTCGACTATAAGCCATGTACACAAATTATTTATCACACAATTTAATTCAAGTAGAACCAAAAGGTCACAATTCATCTAATATACACATATCAAGGCATCATCAATTATATACTAAAGGTGACTACTCAAAACTTACCTCGGATATATTTGAACGGTTGCGGAAAGGCTACTCTATTACTTTCTCTTTTCCCCTATCTGATTTTGATCCTCTTTGCTCTTGAGCTTAATTAAAACAAATAGATTTGTTTAATTACTTACTCAACCTTATTTCTTAATAGTCACATTTGACAATCATATATAACTTCAATATGTATTATATTTTATAAAATATGCCATTTATCACCGATGCTGCACACACAAATACATACATACTCATATGCATAAAATTCGTTTATGCTTAATCTATAACCCATTCGGCCTTAACTACTCAAACTTAGCCTTCATATTTAATTCCATTTTATGACCGAATATAACAAATTCACATAGGTTTCACCTATGCCAAACAATGACCGAACCATTTAATCATGCTTATGGCCGATTTTCATATTAACACGAGACACATAAACATCAATATCCAAGTATGTTAATATATCACACCATCAACTAAAACATACATATAGAAACACAAAATTCATTTGACCTATTATACTTTCATGTGCACATTTTTAACCACATAGCCAATACCCTAATAAACAATTTAAATACATATCACCTACCAATTCACATCTCCAAAATCCCTGATACAATCATTTTTTTATCATAGCCGAATGTCACAAAACAAGACATCCAAAATCTCAAATCACTTTCTATAATCCATTCGGCCATTAAAATTAGATACATAAAATTTTATTCTTATTTTTCAAAAACTATCAAACCTGAATCAATAAAACATTAAACTCCATATTAATCCACCCTTAGTACACTCGGCCATAACATAGGCACATATACATTTAACTTGATTTCTTCATGAAAAATAAAGGCTATAACCGAATAGTCTTTAACCATTTAAAACTACAAGGCACAAATTATAACTTCAATTTACAAGCTTATATCATAAGAATTTCTCCATTATAACTTTCAAAGCATATTCAGCTATAACACAAGCACACTTAATTAATTTTTTTTTTTACAATTACAAATTCAAACTTTTTTCAAACTTAACATACTTTTGTAATATCACATTCAATTTTCCATACCCTTTAACATATAACCGATCTTCCAAAACACCAAAAATACAAGAAGTTTAATCCATATACTTCAAAATTTTAAACACACTTTAATACCAAATAAAATCATATTCGGCAATGCTCTCATAATCATTCTAACCTATTTTCTCAACATCCCTACATGCACAATTAATCAACTTAGACCTTAACCAACCTCCATTACAATTTAAAGTATGAAGACAACCAACATTGCATAATTCTTTCTCATGGTCGAATGCTTGGATCATCACCAATCTTTAAATTCTCACATGGGTGATATTAAGAACTAAAAATTCGATCTAATATCACAAAATTTCGAGAAACAACATTCAATTCATACCTTAATTTAACATGGGAAGGTGCCAAATGCCTTGGTGGTATTTTCTCCACTCTTTTACTAAGTTTGTTGAACAAGAAGAAAAGATGAACAAAATGTCTTTTATTTCTATCTTTTCTTACTTTATTCCCTTTTGCTTAACTTATTTATTTTTTTATATTATTATTTACACCATTATCTAATATAATAATGTTATAAAATGTATAAAGTGCTCACAATTATGAACTTGGTCGGCCACTATCCCTAAAGAGGGAAATTTGACATGCAAGACCACCATTTCACTTGCATGCATTTGTTAGTCATCACACATTTACCCATTATACTTCTTATGTTTCACAACCAAGTCCTACTTAGAAAAATTCACATAAAATGACCTCATTAAAACATCAAAAATTTCAAGCATGGGTTAACATATATAATAGACATATAAATGAGTATTTAGAAAATTTTTCGACTCGGTTTTGTGGTCCCGAAACCACTTTCCAACTAGGGTCAAATTAGGGCTGTCACACACCATGTGGGAATAACTCGACCCACCCAACCCACACACCAAAACGCAGCCAGGCTGGTAGTAACAGATAACGTGGCAAAGCCACCATAATCAGAATACGTGGCAAAGCCACTAACATAGAACTTCCTCCAAATCAATATCCCAACCCCATGCAACATGTTGTGTATGCTATGCTCAAACATCAAACATGTGTGCAGAATGGCCATGCTCAGTATCAGTCATTTAAACATATATTCAAGCCTACTAGTCACACAACCATAGTCAAGTCACTTAATACACAGTCATACAAACACAGTCAAGTACACAGCTATACAAACACAGTACATGTAACACCCCTATCCCGTATCCGTCGCCGGAATAGGTAAAGGGGCATTACCGAACTTGAAACTCATATCAGAACAGTAAAAATTTTGAACTTTTTCTCGAAATAAAGAACATTCCCTTAGATAAATACTACAGACAGCCAGGGATACAATTTAAACTTCTATACGTACACATTCAAAAGATGCCATTTTCGCATGACTTATATACATTAACCAAAATATTCTTCCGTCACTAGTCTATTCTATACATGCCATAAAATAATCCAAAACATAATAGTACCAAGCAGTGGATAGTGATAGTGTGACAAGTTGCTGACGATCCCCGAGTCTGTAGCTTCCAAATGAGATCTATAAAACAGAGGAAACAAAGTAAACGGAGTAAGCATTACAATGCTTAGTAAGTTTTAAGCAGTGTCAACAGACAACAATCAAATTATAACATGGTTGTTTGTATTTTTATATCACTCTTCCTTTGGGTATATCATCCCTTTGCCGATTATGCACATCTCATCATATACAATAGGCAAATAAACTTTCACATAAAAGTGAGCTCATGTAACATAGATATATTGTATAATTTCACATAACCTTTCACACTGATCCGATGCCACATAATCATAGGAATAGTCTCATAGATTGCTCACGTATGCATCATATAACTACCTTATGATTTAGTTCAAATCAAGCTCACATATAAGCTCGGAGTACATACCTGTTTAACTTTTCGCATTGAATATATTTATAAGCAATTCTTATTTCGAAGTCTTATAGCTTTAAACTCTACTTGGATTATCGGCAAGACCTTTAGCTCAGATGAAATCTCCACACAAAGTCAGTAGGTCTTAACCTGGACATTGTCACTGCTTATAGCGATCGGGTCTTTAATCCCAGATTTACATCACAGAGTTTCATGCATATTTATTCACATGTTACAACATTCACATTGACTATCATATTTGTAATTCATTTGCCTCATCAAAAATCTAATAATACACACTTTTCACAATAGGTCATTCAGCCACAATTATATACACATTTCATACATATTTCACATTAGCCATTTGGCTTATCACATAAAATCTTGAATCAAAATATAAATTTTTCATGTATTCACATCATAATTATCCAAATATACTTCGTATATCACATATACTTTCATGTATACACTTTGTCTTGGCTGAATTTACATCTATCATTTTCCAATGAATAATTCAATTTCAAGCCATACTATCATTTCATATTCGAATACTTATAAACTTATAATTTCACAATTTTAATATCAAAGATCCATCTAACACTCATATATCATTTTATAATGTCACAAATTAGAATTCACGTATGGGTTTAATCAATAGCTTATGAGCAACCAAAACAAGTTTCATCACTATTTACAACAAAATCACAAATTCTCTACAAGCTGTTTTCCTGAGCAACAGTCGTTAAATTATTTGTAACTGGAGCTACGAAACTCCAAATGAGGTTCCGTTAATTTTTCATGAAAATAGACTTATATATCTTCTAACCATAAAATTTTCAGAATTTTTAGTTTGGCCAATCAATACCAGATTTTTCTTAAAGTTTCCCCTATTTCACTGTTTGACTGAACTGACCACTCTTCACTACGAATCAAATTCCTCATTGTACAGAATTCAAAATATGTTCTTGTTTATTTCATTTGAAACTAGACTCATTAAGCTTTAATTTCATAATTTATTCAGCCTCTAATTCAACTCCAACAATTTATAGTGATTTTCTAAATACACATTACTGCTGCTGTTCTAAGCAGACTTATTACAATTTACTCTTCTGACATATCCTTTTAGCACTTCATATTATCATATCCATTTGGCAACATATCATATCAATAACTTACCTATACTTCATAGTAGCCATTAGGCTATATGCATAAAAATACAATAGAGTTATGATTCTTTTAGTATGTGCTTAGCAAATCATACTCAATCATATTATAGGCTTTAATACTTAAAACTTACTTCGATCGTATACGCTACTTAATCAATTTACATTCGGAAATTATTATTCTATGCTCATATTATAAAGGTTCATTTCATTTGTTCCATCATTTAACATAAGCATTTTAATTTAAACCCTTAAGAACTTACCTTAACTTTCGTCAAACGTTTGCGGATCGGTTAATCCACGAGTTTCGCCTTCCCTTTTCCCAACACTGAACCCCTTTCGTTCTTGAGCTAAAGTTAAAACAAATCCACTTAATCTATTTTATTTTTCATTCGGTAATATAGCATATTGATCAAGACTTAATTCATATACCACATAAACTTCAATTGGCCATTTCAAAGTACATTGAATAAATGCATCATCAATTTTTAAAACACATTCAGCACTTGTTACACATGAACCTATTAACAAATTACAACTTATCACCTAAAATACAAGCACTTACACAAGTCATTGACGAAGGGGTCATTCGGCAATCATACAACCAAAAATTAACAATTAGGCATAGATTCCCATTGTTTAACAACCATATCACATTAAACCATATTAATAGCATGTGATTTAGTTCTTAATTCCCTCTTTAACAATTTGCTAAGCTTTAAACTCAATTATAATTATACACATATCATTTGAAGCATCCACATCAATTTACTATACAATTTACTCACAACCGAATGCCCTCTAAATCATTAAATTACACAAAGCAACATCTCACAACTTTAAACTTGCAGACTTAAATTCATATGCATTTCAACATTGTAATGTCCCCCAAACATTCATTTTTTTTTAATCTATATTATCAAATGCCAATTTACAACCTTTTAACCATGACTGAACATGTTACCATTTCAAATTCAAGAAATAAACTCAAAATTTAACTTACTACAACATGGCCGATTATTAGCTTGTCTCAACCTTAAGAAATTTATGCCTTCTCAACTTAAACACTTTATTAATCACTAAATTCCATGAATTCTAAGCTCAATTTAACAAGAACATGCTTAATTTAACAAAACAATTTTTCCCTTTCAAATAAGCATACATACACGGCAATTTTAATATCATACCACTTACTAATGGATTCAACTTAACCATCCATTAGCATTACCCTCATTGGGCCATCAAATAAGTAAATTTAACATTTAACAACATCTTCCTAGAGCTATTAAAATTTTCTTTTACAAATTTTCAAATTACCGAATGCTCATATGTTCATTGGCATGAATCTAAATCATGGGTTAATTGAGCAATGCATTAACCATGTTAAAAATCAAAACAATTTGCAAAGAATCGCACAAACATACCTTTGATCATGCAAATACCATGGCTGAATGCTTAATCTTCTTTCTCTTTTCTTTTCTCTTTGTTTCTGCCGAACAAGAACAAAAATGAGCTACCATTTCTTCTTTTACTATTACATGCAAACTAATTAATCATTAAGTTACCAATTTAACCTTTACAAAATCATAGTTTTTCCCACTTGCACAAGGCTGAACGTGTCCATAAAAATTTTGCATGGTTTAATAGCATTTTAAGTCCTTATCAATAAAAGGACATCACCAATTCGGTATTTACACAATGTCCCATAAATTTTTTTTTTTGACATTAAATCTTAAACAGATTAATTAACACCCAAATGGAAAAAATTTAAGTACCAAAATTTCACACATATATTTTATACTTAAATCCCATCATGACCGGCCACCATAAGTAAAAATGGGGAATTTGACATGCAGATCCCTATATTTTACTCCAAGCATTTCTTACTCACCACAATCGGCACCACACATTTTCTCTATTTCACATCTAAGTCGTTTCTTAGAAAATTTCATATCTAAATGACAAAAATTCATCACACCAAAAAAAATTTCATTCATACTATAACACAAAATAAAATTATAAAATTTAACACTTAATTATTTTTATGGCTCAGTTTAGTGGTCCCGAAACCACTTCCCGACCAAGGTCAATTTAGGGCTGTCACAACTCTCCCTCCCTTTAGGGATTTTCGTCTCCGAAAATCTTACCGGCAAATAGGATAGGGTAACTTTCTCTCGTTGAGTTCTTTAGATCCCACCTAGTTTCCTCAACTCCGAACTTATGCCTCAGTGCTTTAACTAACAAAACTTTCTTAGTTTGATCATAATAAATCACAAAGATCAACAGAATTGACATTTACTCACTTACTTTACATTTCGGTAATAACGCACATAGGTATAACACTATTTAACTCATCGGTCTGAACCTACTAAGTATAGGCTCGAATCCCACACACAGGTTCTAAGCCTACTTAACCCAAAGTCTGAATAAACTTGACAGCCATCAACAAATTAGGCTATTAGCCTAGTATACAATTCACCGGTCCCAAACCTGCTAGGCACAAGGCCTGAATAACTCAAATATATATATATATTCATTTGGTTCATGACAACACTCATTTAACATCTTATAATTTTTTTTTTATACATATAACTTAGATAATCTTTCACACACCCATCCATCAATAAAACACTATCAATAAGAATTTAATACTATCCTTTATCTTCGGCTATTTCAAATAACCACTGATACAGTAGCTGAAGGTTTTAAACTCTCATTTCAGCATCATATATAAGCTGATACAAGGTTATGTTAACATCTTGCATCAATATTTAACTTAACTTATTTCCAAAGGAAAAATCAACTTCCACGTACCTGAACATTTATTTCATTTAGCACATTCTTTGATAGTTAACGTTACCCGTATACAGTCGAATAAGCATAAAGCCTAATATAATACACTGGCATGAGATTTATTCTAGCACATAACTCATATATCCAAAATTATCACCATTCATCAGAAATTCTTACCATCTTTCAAATGTCGAAACTTAATCGAAATAATTTCTTGAACATGATTAACAAAATAGTGTCCATTCACAATAGCACCTATAACTGCATATACCGAGAATCTCATATTTATAATATATATATATATCACATACCTTGTCAATATAATGTCTCGAACTTATTTCATTACCAATTTAGCACAATGTTGTATAATCTCTGACTCTAATTAGTTCACCAGTGTTTAGTCCGTTTAACGAATTTTCTCTTTAAGTCTTACTTACTATTACAAATCAATGCCATCGTCTCACACGAGATCTTACATGAAACACACTTCGCACACACAGTGCCCACTGACTTATTTCGCACACATAGTGCTCGATTAAAGAACTCGCACACATAGTGCCTCAATTACCAATCTCGCATACATAGTGCTCGGTTGAAGAACTTGCACACACAGTGCCTCATAATTCCAGCACGAATGCCTTCGAGGGTTAGCCCGGATATATCACTAGCACGAATGCTATTCGGGACTTAGCCCGGATATAACACTAGCACGAATGCTATTCGGGACTTAGCCCGGATATAACACTAGCACAAATGTTCTTCGAGACTTAGCCCGGATATAACACCAGCACGAATGCTCTTCGGGACTTAGCTCGTATATATCACTAGCACGAATGCTCTTCGGGACGTAGCCCGGATATAACACCAGCACGAATGCTCTTCGGGACTTAGCCCAGATATAACACCAGCACGAATGCTCTTCGGGACTTAGCCCGGATATATCACTAGCACGAATGCTCTTCGAGATTTAGCCCGGATATAACACCAGCACGAATGCTCTTCGGGACTTAGCCCGGATATATCACTAGCACGAATGCTCTTCGAGATTTAGCCCGGATATAACACCAGCACGAATACTCTTCGGGACTTAGCCCGGATATAACACCAGCACGAATGCTCTTCGGGACTTAGCCCGGATATATCACTAGCACGAATGCTCTTCGGGATTTAGCCCGGATATAACACCGGCACGAATACTCTTCGGGACTTAGCCCGGATATATCACTAGCACGAATGCTCTTCGGGACTTAGCCCGGATATATCACTAGCACGAATGCTCTTCGGGACTTAGCCCGGATATAACTCTCAATTCTCATGTACATATACATATATAACCATACACATTAGTATATCATTTACATTACTTGAATACAAACACAACATGCTTATCGACCATTCAACTTTCAGTTCCATAGCCATATACAAAGATCACATTTATAATCATAACACTCTTTCAAAATTGCATCATTTATACCCTTATAATTGAATCCAAACCAAAATTCAAATACGAGTACATGATATGTACATGATCAACTTAATAATTTGAGCATATCCAAGTGAAGTTATATTGCAAATTCTCATAGTCAGAAGCTTGCTACAACCCGATCGGGATCGAGATTCATAACAAGACGACAAACACATTTTAACAGTCAGAAATCATCACACTATCATTTTATCACTTTATGGCACGTATAAATAGACTCACGCGTGCTACGTTAGTCCTAGAATCGACTAAACCGTAGCTCTGATACCAATAAAATGTAAAACCCCTATCCCGTATCCGTCACCGGAATAGGTAAAGGGGCATTACCGGACTTGAAACTCATATCAGAACAGTAAAAATTTTGAACTTTTTCTCGAAATAAAGAACATTCCCTTAGATAAATACTACAGACAGCCAGGGATACAATTTAAACTTCTATACGTACACATTCAAAAGATGCCATTTTCGAATGACTTATATACATTAACCAAAATATTCTTCCGTCACTAGTCTATTCTATACATGCCATAAAATAATCCAAAACATAATAGTACCAAGCAGTGGATAGTGATAGTGTGACAAGTTGCTGACGATCCCCGAGTCCGTAGCTTCCAAATGAGATCTATAAAACAGAGGAAACAAAGTAAACGGAGTAAGCATTACAATGCTTAGTAAGTTTTAAGCAGTGTCAACAGACAACAATCAAATTATAACATGGTTGTTTGTATTTTTATATCACTCTTCCTTTGGGTATATCATCCCTTTGCCGATTATGCACATCTCATCATATACAATAGGCAAATAAACTTTCACATAAAAGTGAGCTCATGTAACATAGATATATTGTATAATTTCACATAACCTTTCACACTGATCCGATGCCACATAATCATAGGAATAGTCTCATAGATTGCTCACGTATGCATCATATAACTACCTTATGATTTAGTTCAAATCAAGCTCACATATAAGCTCGGAGTACATACCTGTTTAACTTTTCGCATTGAATATATTTATAAGCAATTCTTATTTCGAAGTCTTATAGCTTTAAACTCTACTTGGATTATCGGCGAGACCTTTAGCTCAGATGAAATCTCCACACAAAGTCAGTAGGTCTTAACCTGGACATTGTCACTGCTTATAGCGATCGGGTCTTTAATCCCAGATTTACATCACAGAGTTTCATGCATATTTATTCACATGTTACAACATTCACATTGACTATCATATTTGTAATTCATTTGCCTCATCAAAAATCTAATAATACACACTTTTCACAATAGGTCATTCAGCCACAATTATATACACATTTCATACATATTTCACATTAGCCATTTGGCTTATCACATAAAATCTTGAATCAAAATATAAATTTTTCATGTATTCACATCATAATTATCCAAATATACTTCGTATATCACATATACTTTCATGTATACACTTTGTCTTGGCTGAATTTACATCTATCATTTTCCAATGAATAATTCAATTTCAAGCCATACTATCATTTCATATTCGAATACTTATAAACTTATAATTTCACAATTTTAATATCAAAGATCCATCTAACACTCATATATCATTTTATAATGTCACAAATTAGAATTCACGTATGGGTTTAATCAATAGCTTATGAGCAACCAAAACAAGTTTCATCACTATTTACAACAAAATCACAAATTCTCTACAAGCTGTTTTCCTGAGCAACAGTCGTTAAATTATTTGTAACTGGAGCTACGAAACTCCAAATGAGGTTCCGTTAATTTTTCATGAAAATAGACTTATATATCTTCTAACCATAAAATTTTCAGAATTTTTAGTTTGGCCAATCAATACCAGATTTTTCTTAAAGTTTCCCCTATTTCACTGTTTGACTGAACTGACCACTCTTCACTACGAATCAAATTCCTCATTGTACAGAATTCAAAATATGTTCTTGTTTATTTCATTTGAAACTAGACTCATTAAGCTTTAATTTCATAATTTATTCAGCCTCTAATTCAACTCCAACAATTTATAGTGATTTTCTAAATACACATTACTGCTGCTGTTCTAAGCAGACTTATTACAATTTACTCTTCTGACATATCCTTTTAGCACTTCATATTATCATATCCATTTGGCAACATATCATATCAATAACTTACCTATACTTCATAGTAGCCATTAGGCTATATGCATAAAAATACAATAGAGTTATGATTCTTTTAGTATGTGCTTAGCAAATCATACTCAATCATATTATAGGCTTTAATACTTAAAACTTACTTCGATCGTATACGCTACTTAATCAATTTACATTCGGAAATTATTATTCTATGCTCATATTATAAAGGTTCATTTCATTTGTTCCATCATTTAACATAAGCATTTTAATTTAAACCCTTAAGAACTTACCTTAACTTTCGTCAAACGTTTGCGGATCGGTTAATCCACGAGTTTCGCCTTCCCTTTTCCCAACACTGAACCCCTTTCGTTCTTGAGCTAAAGTTAAAACAAATCCACTTAATCTATTTTATTTTTTATTCGGTAATATAGCATATTGATCAAGACTTAATTCATATACCACATAAACTTCAATTGGCCATTTCAAAGTACATTGAATAAATGCATCATCAATTTTTAAAACACATTCAGCACTTGTTACACATGAACCTATTAACAAATTACAACTTATCACCTAAAATACAAGCACTTACACAAGTCATTGACGAAGGGGTCATTCGGCAATCATACAACCAAAAATTAACAATTAGGCATAGATTCCCATTGTTTAACAACCATATCACATTAAACCATATTAATAGCATGTGATTTAGTTCTTAATTCCCTCTTTAACAATTTGCTAAGCTTTAAACTCAATTATAATTATACACATATCATTTGAAGCATCCACATCAATTTACTATACAATTTACTCACAACCGAATGCCCTCTAAATCATTAAATTACACAAAGCAACATCTCACAACTTTAAACTTGCAGACTTAAATTCATATGCATTTCAACATCGTAATGTCCCCCAAACATTCATTTTTTTTTAATCTATATTATCAAATGCCAATTTACAACCTTTTAACCATGACTGAACATGTTACCATTTCAAATTCAAGAAATAAACTCAAAATTTAACTTACTACAACATGGCCGATTATTAGCTTGTCTCAACCTTAAGAAATTTATGCCTTCTCAACTTAAACACTTTATTAATCACTAAATTCCATGAATTCTAAGCTCAATTTAACAAGAACATGCTTAATTTAACAAAACAATTTTTCCCTTTCAAATAAGCATACATACACGGCAATTTTAATATCATACCACTTACTAATGGATTCAACTTAACCATCCATTAGCATTACCCTCATTGGGCCATCAAATAAGTAAATTTAACATTTAACAACATCTTCCTAGAGCTATTAAAATTTTCTTTTACAAATTTTCAAATTACTGAATGCTCATATGTTCATTGGCATGAATCTAAATCATGGGTTAATTGAGCAATGCATTAACCATGTTAAAAATCAAAACAATTTGCAAAGAATCGCACAAACATACCTTTGATCATGCAAATACCATGGCTGAATGCTTAATCTTCTTTCTCTTTTCTTTTCTCTTTGTTTCAGCCGAACAAGAACAAAAATGAGCTACCATTTCTTCTTTTACTATTACATGCAAACTAATTAATCATTAAGTTACCAATTTAACCTTTACAAAATCATAGTTTTTCCCACTTGCACAAGGCTAAACGTGTCCATAAAAATTTTTCATGGTTTAATAGCATTTTAAGTCCTTATCAATAAAAGGACATCACCAATTCGGTATTTACACAATGTCCCATAATTTTTTTTTGACATTAAATCTTAAACAGATTAATTAACACCCAAATGGCAAAAATTTAAGTACCAAAATTTCACACATATATTTTATACTTAAATCCCATCATGACCGGCCACCATAAGTAAAAATGGGGAATTTGACATGCAGATCCCTATATTTTACTCCAAGCATTTCTTACTCACCACAATCGGCACCACACATTTTCTCTATTTCACATCTAAGTCGTTTCTTAGAAAATTTCATATCTAAATGACAAAAATTCATCACACCAAAAAAAAAATTTCATTCATGCTATAACACAAAATAAAATTATAAAATTTAACACTTAATTATTTTTACGGCTCAGTTTAGTGGTCCCGAAACCACTTCCCGACCAAGGTCAATTTAGGGCTGTCATAGTACATACACAGTCCAAGTTAGTCATTTTCCCATAAGGGCAAAACAGTCATTTTACCCTACAAGGGTATTTCGATAATCCTACCCTACAGGGGTATTTTGGTAATTCTTCCCTACAGGGGTATTTTGGTAATTTTACAATCTAGGGGTATTTTGGTAATTTTGCAAATTGGGGGTATTTCTGTAATTTTTAGACTGAGGGTTTTTTTGTAATTTTGTAAATCGAGGGTATTTCTGTAATTTTGTAAATTGAGGGTATTTCGATAATTTTACAAATCGAGGACATTTCGGTAATTTTACAAATCAAGGGCATGTCGATAATTTTACAAATCAAGGGTATTTTGGTAATTTTACAACTCGAGGGTCTTAACGACCCAACCAAGGGTCCATCGTCGCCTCGTGTGACCTAGGTAACTTAAACAAACATAACGGTGTAAATGGGCCTAAGGCCCATTATTCAGCCTAAGTGGGCCCACACGCTCATGTGGCCCAATTAGCCTAGAAATAGCCTCGGCTATACGAACAACACAATTCAAACCAATCGAAACCATATAACATGCATTATATCCGTGTGGGGCCCACCAACCTATTGGGCCCACATTGCCCATATAGCCCAAAAATGACCCTAGCCATGTGGACTACACGGCTTGGTACTACACTATACAAATTTATTCTGTATGGGCCCATAGGCCCATTGGGTCCACACGGCCTAACAAGGCTTAGAACAGCCCAAGACCAGAAGAACGTTCATGGAGGCTTCTACCGTCTAACGCCCATGCTCATGGGCTCGATTCTACCACACGCGCTATCGCACACTCGTGTGGCATCATTCATCGGTATTTCAGCTTTTTAGCATAACGCCGATCAACAGTCAATTTAGTGGATTACAACCTTTTGGCTTTTCAGCCGACCATCAAATATAGCATACGATTACACACTACACACCCCTTTCGGCTCTTTCGCCGTCTATCAAATAAGGGTAGAGTTACACACCTAATTTTGAATTCCTGCGAAACATCAAAAGCACCAACCTAAAGCCATTCCAAGAATTCCATCAGCCCTTCAATTAATATGCTCAAGAAATAAATCCCAAAGCAATGTTTACCACCTACCACGATCTGCTGATTTGGAAATAATCCCTCCAAGTCGTCGACCAAACCAATCATTGCACCCCCGTAATTCACTTAAACGAACACAAGAAATAGGAAAGTTCTACAGCTTCAAGATCACCTTACTCCACTGAGATCCCTAGAACCATCGTAAATTGTACCATAAAGAAAGAATAAAACTAAAGGTTAGAATATACAAGAGAAACCCAACATTCAGCTTTCCCTAATAACAATTTAACTAACTGATTGAACACATACAAAATGATCGATTAGCAAAAGAAGGATCTTACGAGTACTTAACGATTGTCAGGATTCTAATGAAACCCAAATACCACACTCTAGCACACCGAAACAATCCCCCAAACACCGAGTGGTCGACCAGAAACTAAAAGGGAAAAAGAAGAAGAGGAAGAGATGATCGGCTTAGAGAAGAAGAGAAAAGGGAAACTATGTTCAACTAGGAGGAAAAGATGAAGAAGAAATATGAGGAGAAAACTAATTTTGGTAAAAAGGCAATTTGGGAAATGAGAAAGAAAAGAACAGTTTCGGCAAATGACACCTTTCGGCCACAAAAGAAAAGAAGAAATACCCGAAAGGTATAGGTATAGAATGGCACTTGACTTTCCAGAGATTGGCAAAATATAGAAAAGAGGGAAAGAAAATGCAATTTATGTCACCCAAAAAGCAATGGTTATTTGACCATCAAGCAAACAGAACACAAAAGATTTGGCCAAAAGACATCAAAATCCAACTATACAAAAAAAGAACTTTTACTGAAATTCCAAGTAGCTAGGCCCCCACATTCGGCACTACCTCAATCCCCTTCAAACTCTTGAAAATATGCATATAATGCTCCACAAATCACTCCTCCAACCACCCAACAACCCTATCATGTCCATGATTCTCTCCACCTTTTACCAAGTCCACAACCTCCCACTAGAGTTTGATTCCACCACAAACTCTAGCCTTCCAAGTAGAAAAATAATTGCATTGCAAGGGGATTCAAACCCAAGTTCCCTCATATGCCAAGACGTCACTTACCACTCCACCAGGGGCTCATTTGTGTCACAATTTAACCTCAATTAAATATAAGGTCAACTTCCAATCACTAAGGGTTCACTTAGGAGCAAAAATAATAATTTTACCAATGCCAATACTTAAACCCCAAACCACATGCACACTCCTAACGCTACCTTGCCACTAGACCACTTGCTTCCTTGTGTCATAAACCCACCACAAATATTAATAAGGCCTTCAACCTAACGCTAAGTACACTTAAGGGAAAAACTAAAATTTTTGCTAAAGCCCTAGTTTGAACCCAAGACTTCTCAGACATCCCCAAACATTGATGCAATTTGTGATATTTTCCTTGCACAACTAAAATCCAATTTCTCCTATACTCGAAGCCTATTTCTCCTAAGCCCAAAATTTAAGGCGTTACACATGTAATTGAGTCTTTAACTCCTTCAATTCCACAAGCACCATTCATACAGTGAACTCAAAATAGGAGTAGCTCTTGGTGCAACTCTTATTGAAATCCCCACATCCCTATTCAGCTATATCGCTGAAAGCTCTTCTAAAAAGACATAGAAAACTCGTTCACAATTGGCACTTGATTGAAATCTTCTTTCACCATTGTTGAATCCAAGATGTACACCAAATAAGTGTATTCACCTTTCACTATCATCTTTTGAGAGGAAACAGTCGAGATTATATTGTTTCTAATGTCACACTTCATTTTCAAAATAAACACTTTTTTCCACCTACAGTTAATAGCCTAACACCTCTGTATTTATAGTCAACAACCGTATTATGCCGAGTAAACCAATTCAACCCTAAGATGGCATCAAAATCATAGAAACTTAGTAACATCAAGTCAGCCAAAAAGATATATCTGCCAAAACCCAATGAACAATCCTTTATTACTCTATTAACAATAGTACTTTGACCAAGTGGGTTGGTAACTATCACACTAGTCTCAGTAGGGACGACCTTAAGACTTCTTTTATCCATAAACTTATCACATATATATATGAATGAGTTGGTCCAAGATCTATCAATGCATGAATGTTGTTTTTGAATAAAGAAAAATTACTAGTGCTGACTATAACAGCTCATTTTTAGTTAAATCAGAACAGTGGTTTTGGGACCACAAATCTGACATCAAAAAATTTATTTTATTATTATTTTATTTTCTACAGCATGATAGTAGTACTGTAGAAAAATTTCATTAAGAAATTTTATCATTTACATGCTTAATTGAATAAAAAGGACTAAATTGCATAAAATGCAAAAGTTGAGCTCTAGTAGCTAAGGGTATTAAATGGCTATAGAATCTTAAAGTATGAGTTGTCATGAGTTAATTAGACCATTATTGAAGTTAATGGATGAACATGGCTCGGTATTAGTGAAATTTTTAATGTTTTAAAAGGTTGTAATTGTAAATAATGATAATTAAACTAAGTAAATAATGTTCATCTTCTTCATTTCCATCAAGCCACCAACGAAAATACTCCATTAAAATAAGGTAAGGTTTGGCCATTCTTGTTTTTCTTGCATGGTAAGATATTTTATCGCGTTTATAATGATTTCTATGTTTACAGGATCGTTATAGCTTAATCTAGCTAGCCCGGGGACTAATTTGCGAAACTGTTAAACTACTAGAGTTTTTTCATGAATGAATGTGTATGAGTTTTGGTGGTTTACGGAAGAAAATGGTTAGTTGTTGATAGATAAACAACTTTTGTTAAATGATTTTTGGTGAAATTGTCAAATAGGAATTAAATTAAAAATAGAAAATTATACATGGTGAGATTGTGAAATAAATGAAATATAGGGCTTGCTAGGGACCTATATGAAATTTGGCTGTAATGGATTTTGGGAAAATTGCGTGAATTTCCATTTTTATGAGCTAGGGACTAAATTGAAAAGAAATCAAAAGTATAGGGGTAAAATTTTAATTTTTCTAAAAATGAAATTAGATTAAATTGAATGGAATAATTATTGAATTGAGCTGAATTTGCCCATTTAGATCAAGACAAACCTCATACAGCTTTAGATTGGGGCAAAGACAAAGTTTTAGATTAATCACCTCCGTATCTTGAATATATATATGTTTTTAATTGAATTCTACATGTATTTTGAAATGCCATATTTATATGTCGAATGCATATCCAATGTTGTTACTTTGACTACCAAGCCCCATTTGAACCTTAAGAATTTGTAGGATAAAAATGACATGTCATTAGGGTTTAGATAATTCAGGTGCTGGTCTTAAATGTCTTACCAATGGCTGAGGTTCGGCATATGTTGTAGATACTCCACAACCTGTGTAAGCAGCATCTGTAGCTACGTTCTGATCCAAAACCCATGTGAGCAAGCCCACTTTCACAACTCATGTGAGTTTTCTAATTCACAGCTTGTGTGAGCATACATGTACAGGAATTGATAGATTACAGTTATATGAGTTAGCACACTATGTGTGAGCTATCCCAGGTATCCAACGAAATTCTAAATGGTTCAACGGGTATGATCCAAAAGAAAGTGGTAAGAGTTCGATACAAACTAATACATGAACACATGTGGTTTGCATTGAATTGGTGATACATGGTATAATGAAAGTTGAGATGGATGGTATATACTTATGATACATGATTAAGTGTTGTGAGCATCCATGATTAAATTTCTTATGTTATATGCTTATATGGCTAACATGTTTGGTGTACGTGCTTAGGCTTGGGCCAAATTGTGGTTGGATTATGTCATGTTTAACTTACTTATTATATGTTGAAATGGTCAGTTGAGTTTTACATTATACGAACTTACTAAGCATTTATGCTAACTCTGTGTTATTTTTCACGGTCAGTTGGAAGCTAGTCAGAGTTATATCACACTATCCATCGGCTATATCGGTACTTTTGGTGTTTTAAGTTTTGGTTATAATGGCATGTATAGGTATTTTGGTTGTTGAAGTAGCCATTTGTTTTGGCTTGTGTTTATGGTATTCTGGGGGATGATATGAACTAGTTTTGGTATGTAAATATTAGGCCTTAAAGTGGTTGACGTCTTAGTTCTTGGTGCTTGAATGATTAAAGATGGAATGGTGGTTTAAAATGCACGTTATAAATGTTTTGTGATATGTTTGAATGTGATAATTTGGTACAATTGTTATAAATGACATATATGGCCATTGATGCTAGTTGATGAATGGCACATTTGGTATCATTTGGTGTGAACTAGATAGGTAAATCAAATGGCATGTTTTAGCATAAGCTTAGATAGAAGTTAGTTAAACAATATGGCCAATTCGAGTATATGGTTATACATTTTAGGTGTTGAGATTGAGGTGCCCTTTTGGGCATATTGGTTTTATGCAAATGTACCATATTTGTATAGCTTATTATGACATGGTTTGGTGCACTTTGGAGTGCTTGTCTATATGTGGAAAATTGGTTATATGTGGATGCATGTTTGGGTGAGAAAAATGGCTTGGAAGTGGCCTATTTTTCATCCACACAGGTAGAGACAAGAGCATGTGTCTCAGCCGTGTGTGACATATGGCCAGGCGACATAGCCATGTGTTCCCTATAACTTTCAAAGGGTTGCAAGTCAAACTGTTACACACACGGCCTGGCACACGGGCATGTGAGGTCATTTTGAAGATACACGGCCTGGCATATGAGGGTGTGGCTTGGCCATGTGACCCATGTCAGTGAGTTACACAGGTATAGACATAGGCTGGGACACGACCATGTGTCCCTACATCGAACGCCCACACGGACTTGAGATTGAGGTGCCCTTATTCTGGCGATGGATACGAGTTAGGGGTGTTACAATGACATCGAGGGCTTCCGCGTCCTCCTTTGTTTGCATCATGTAAACTCTAGCTAAAGCCTTCTTGGAGTCCCTTTAACAAACCTAAACTTTGCAACAGTTTCAGTTTTCACTTCCTATTGAGACTTATGGGCTACTTGAACAGAATGTTTAGTATTCCCTCTTTCCTTGGTTAGGGAATCTTGTTTTTGATGATCGAGCACTCCACAAATGAAACAAGCCTCTGAGACTTTCCAACATGTTCCCACATGGTTTTTCCACAACTATTACAGATAGGGGCCTTCATCTTTCTTGATGTACCTTTACTAGCTATGGAAGTGACTTGTCATCCACTTCGATCTTTGTGGAAGCCAATTGTTTGTGACTCCCTTACTAGGGTAGTAGAATAAATCTTTACATCCTTAGGCTTTTTAAATCCCGCATTTAAAAATGCACTAGAGGCTCTACATTCGTTCCTCTCACTGCCTCTGACTTTATTTCTTTCCTAAATCGCTTACTCCATTCTTTGAGATTTTGCTAAAGGGGTAGCAAAGTCTCGAATTTCTGATATAGAAAACAACACAATGAGTTCTTTGTTCAACCCTCTTTCAAATCTGGTACAAAGGCCTTCCTCATCTAGGGCCAGATCTTTGGCATATTTACTCAACCAGACGAATTCTCATTCATACTCAAACACAATCACTTTCCCTTGTTTGAGCTTTAAGAATTCCTTCTTCATTTGCTCAATAAAGAGCCTGTTAATAAGCTTCTCTCTAAACTTCTTCAAGAAAAATTCCCAACTCACCTGATCTCTGGGAATGATACTAGTTACGAAATTCAACCATTGATAAGCTTCATCTTCTAGCAGGGAAATTGTGTATCAAAGACTATCATCTGGAGAGCATTGTAACTCTTCTATCATACGGAAGACATGTGAGAGCCAATTCTAAGCCACAACTAGGTCATCTTCCTTACTTCCTTTAAATTCTTTTGCCCCACTCTTGCAAATTACCTCCACTAGGTCTCCATGAGACGTTGTTACGATAAGAACAAGAGGTATAGGATTTAATAGCTATGCAACTTTAGTTGTTCTCACCGTTTCTTCCAGTCTCACTGCCTCATCATGTCATCGATAAGTAGAGGATGTTGCAGCACCTATATATCGGTCAAACCATTGTCTCATAATATGACCACCATTTCCAAATAGGCTTATCTATCTTCAACTCCGTGGCTTGTTGTTTGATCTAGGTTACTTGCTTGAGGAGGAGCGTTGCTCTCAATCTCCTATCTTTTGACATTTCTTGAATTCACAGACATTTTTCTTTTCTTTTCTACAAAACACAAACTTCGTTTAGCAACACTATAAAGGCCTAAGCTGTAACAGCCCAATTTTGAGCCTGATCAAAACAAGTGGTTTCAGTACCACCTAACCAAGTCAAAATATTTATTTTATTATTTTATTAGCAATTTCTGCATGATAGAGTTACCAAACAAAAGTTTCATAAAGAAATTTTATCGATTAAATAGTTAATTTGATAAAAAGGACTAAGTCGCGTAAAGCAATAAATATGAGTTCTATTAGTAAAGTTGCTTAAATGATTATGGCTTTATTAATGGAAGGCCTTAAATGATAAATGGACCCTTTTAAATGATAGTGGACATTAATGGACATTAACTTATATATTATATATATTTATAAGTATGGATATATTAGTAAATTGATTTATATGTTATTATTAAATAAAACAAACATTAAATATGACCATTATCATATATCTTTTACTGAAATTGAGAGAAAAACAAGAGGGTTAGAAGCTGTCTAATATTCAGCACTTGAAAGCTTGAATTAGTAAGTGATTTTCGATTAGTTTTTGATGATTTATACATTTTTGAGATCGTTGCTTTGTGTTCTATCATGCCTGTACCTCAATTTCTGAAATTATTGGTGTTTTTTAAATGTGCCATTGTTGAACACTTGTATATATTGATGTTTCTTGCAATATTATTAATGGTTGTTTAGTGATATACAAGTTTTATAAAGTTATTTTTTACAAAATTGTGAAATAGGGATTAAATTGAAATTGATAGAAATATTGTGGTGTAAAATGTGGATAAAATGAAAATATGGGTTGTTATAGGGATATATGAAATTCGGCCATAATGGGTTTTGGCCTAATTGTGCAAAATTGCCATTTTATGCAAAAAGGATTAAATTGCAAAAATAGTTAAAAGTATAGGGGCAAATGTGAAATTTGCTAAATATATGTGAATTGGATTAAATTGAATTGTATAGTTACTAAAAGTATTAAATTTGTTATATTTAGATCAAAAGAAATAATTATCGGAATTAGATCGAGGAAAATGGAAAGTAGATGAATAGTCGACGGATATACGAGGTAAGTTTGTATAGTTAGAATCGAACTATTAGTTACTATAATTGTTTAAATTGAATGTATATGTATGTGGAATAAATAAATTACTAGAATTATCGGCTATATGAATATGTTACTGCCACCGAAGTTACATGATATAGTATGGAAAAATATGATAAATTATATGATATGTATTATAAAGATTATATGTTACACAAGTTAAATGAATTATATAGTACATGAACATATGTATTATAAAAGAAATGTTACATGAGATGTATGATGTATATATACAAAATGGTACATGGCTTATGTGAATTACATGAGTAATTGGTGATATGATTTATATGAATTTTATAAATGAGATATGGTTTTAAATTGCCTATTGGTTAAATGTTTCGGCTAAGTATCGAGTCCCGTTTGAACCATAGAAAGTCGTAGGATACGAGTGACATGTCACTAGGGCTACAGGTTGGTTGAGCTCCTGCATTTGTTGCGGACTCACCTCAGCTCATGAGCTTACATGTTCAGCCTTCGGACTTACCGTTCAGCCTTTGGGCTTACATGTTCAGTCTTCAGACTTACCGTTCAGCCTTCGGGCTTACATGTTCAGTCTTCAAACTTACCGTTCAGCCTTTGGGCTTACCGTTACCGACTCAGGAGGAGCATATAGTACATGGCTCGAAAGAGCAAATATGATGAATTGACGGATTTACAAGTTTACCTATATACACTGTGTGTGTATCACCCGAGTATCCCTCTATGTTTCCAAAGGTTCAACGGGCAATTTACCGATATGTAATATATGAAATACATGTTATAAGAGATATAAGAAGTACATGATATATGTTACATGATTTATATGAGATTATATGCTAAATGAAGTACAAGTTACATGGATTATATGGTACAAGTATATGTGTACATGATACAAATTACTTGGTATACATGATTTATATGCTACAAGAATTACATGATTCATACGAATACATGCTATACGAATTACATGAATTACATAGATTGATTGCTACAAGTGTGACAGCCCAAAATAGGGCCTAATCGGAATAGTAGTTTTGTAACCACAAATTCGAAGAATAAAATTTTGAATTTGTGCGAAATTCTGATAATGTCTAATAAATAAACTTTTGTTGTGAAAATATGGTTTGAAAATTTTATCGACAAAGTGCTTAATTTTATTTTTGGGACTAAATTGTATTGTTTGAAAAATGTGAGATATATATTATAAGTACCTATTTGAAATGGGGGTTTGAACTAGAGGTTTTTAAATGGCAAATAGACCATTAGAAAATAGCATGGACATATATAGGCATTTCTAGAAATTTTTGTGTGTAATAGCCATAAGGGCATTTTTGTCCATTTAGCTAAAAGATTAATAAAAAGATGAAAGAAAGATGAAAATTCTTCATCTTCTTCCTAGTTGTCTGCCAAAATTTCTCTCCACCATAGCTCAAGGGTTTTGAGCTTTTTCAAGCAAATTGTAAGTGCATTTTAACCCCATTTTTGATTATTTTCGTATTTTTGAGTTCCTCTAAGCTTAAATTTCATGATTTTACCATTTATTTGAAGAGATATTGAGTTTCAAAGATTGACCCATTCTTGAGAAATTTGTGATATAGTTGTGCATTGTTGTGTAATGGTAGAAAATGAGTCTTTGAAGTGTTACTTACGGATTTTTTCGAACAGTTTCGATAGAAATGTCCCTAAAGGACTAAAATGAGAAAAATGAAAATTTGTCCATAAGTGTGTGAATATGTGTGATTTTTGGACTGTTTTTATGAAAATGGATTTAGCTAAGCTTAAAATGCAAGAAAATAGAATGAAATTGAGTTTATGAGAATAAAGGCAAAATGGTCATTTTTTGCCAAAAGTCTGAATTGTGAACAAATTTGAGTAAGAAATTGATAAAATGTGTTAAATGTGTTTATTTAGATCAAGAAAGAAGAGAAAGCGATTGAGATTACGGAAAAGAAAAGGTAGTCGACTAATTCGAGATTTAGTCGTTTTGTTATCGAGGTAAGTCATGAGTAAATTATAGCACATTTACGTCATTGTTATTCATTTGATAATTTCTATGTGAAAATATGTGGATATGAATTTTGAATTATGCAATGATATGATTGTGAATATTTTGGTAAATCCCGTTTGAATAGTAAGAATGATTCCGAATATGTGTGAAATGTCACTTGAGGGCTTCTGATTCTGTCTGATTTCGTATCCCGGGTGCTGGGTGCACTTGCATGTGTTGCAGTCACCTGTCAGCTTATGTGAGCAGGCCCGTGGATTACGTCTGTATTTCTGTGATCTAAGGTAGCTTCAGGTACATATTCTGGTGGCTTCGGCTTCATATTCTGACGGCTTATGCCATATATCTGTGCGGGCTTCGGCCACATATCTGTGAGGCACTTTGGTGCTAACCTCTGTATATCCGTTTCTATTCTGAATGTTCAACGGGAATTAACTTGGTTATGTGAAGCATTTGTGTAGGTTAAGCAATTGAAAATGAATTGAATATGATATGTGTATGAATGTCTATATTTGGACATTTTGGTAAGAACGTCCATGAGTAAGTATATGAATGTTTCAGTTATGTTATGTGGAAATTAACTGCCTTAGTCAATTAATGTGCATTTGCTATTAGTTTACCTATGACTTACTAAGCTACTTGTAGCTTACTTCCCTTCTTTTCCTTTCCTTTTAGATTATCGAGCATAGAGCGTATTGGGATTGGTGATCGAAGCAGGCTCGTCTCACACTATCAAGCTACCTTGGTGTATGTATGCATGATTTTGATATTTTGATCTTGGCATGTATAGGTGGCTAGTCATTATATAAGATTTGTTTGTAAGTCAAATAGTATAGGTTTATATGTGATACTCATTTTGTAAATGGTATTATAATGTAGTCATTTTGAGAATGTGACATTGGAATTGGTTGAAATGAATGGTATGCACGTAAAATTGTGTTTAAGGGAGGTCAAGCTTGGTAAATAGCCTGACATGGCCTGCATAGTAGGGCACACGGGCATGTGCCTAGACCGTGGGCGACACATGGTTTGTCCCCACGGGTGTGTACTCAGACCGTGCCTCCCCTGCACCTTAATTTTTGAATTTTAGTGTACCACACGAGCAGGAGACACGGTCGTGTGTCTCGACCGTGTGGGGTACACGGTCCCCAAACAATCATGTGGGGTGACCGCGGCCAATTTGACAGTTTCGACCACGGTCATTAGACATGGGCGTGTGAAGGCCACACGGCCTTATCACACGGCCATGCTATGTTTCACACGGCCGTGTGACGTTGTTTCAAATGTGAAAAATTTTCTGAGCTTCCGATGTGATAGGATTTGAATCCTAATCATCCGAGATGTTAGTATTGCGAAAGTAAACCCTTGATAAGGGTAAAATTGTAATGATTTGGTTGTAAACATGAGTCTGTACTCCGGTAAGTTCGGTAACGCTCATTACTCGATTCTGGTGATGGTTTCAGGTAAAGGGTGTTACAAAAAGAGTAAATGAATTATAAAGATGATGTGTTACATGAATTACATATGTTACAAGATGAAATCTTATATGAGGTATATGATGGATACAAATGAAATGAGAGATGAATTAGATATTAAATAGGCATTGCAAGTTTGGTTTCATCCTTGTGAATGGATGAATTATTGTTATTACTGATGAATTAATGCTATACAGGCATAATTCTACTATCGGTTATATGAATGTGTTACAGGTCATACGAATGGAAATAAATTGATATAAATATTATGTGAGTTTAAATGCTTATTGTTTTCACTCATGATGTTTTGATGGAATATGAATAGGTAATAGTTATATGGCATAAGTATAGATGGCTAACAAGTATATGGTTCTTAATGAGAAGATACTGAGTATTCAATGTTAGTTTCATTGATTCGACTGAAAAGATGGCGATGCAAAAATAGAAATGAGGATACGAATTAGTACAGGTATATGTGTAATACTCGACAAGTAAGTGGCATTGATAAATTCATATGAAACGTGAGTAGATGTGATAAAATTACACATGAATTACATGAATATTAAGGAAATAAATATTGAATTAGATAAGGCTAGTTCAACAGCAATCATATTGCTTAAAATGACAAACTAATTGTTAAATCTTTTATATAGTGCTAATAATTATATGAGCTTACTAAGCTTATTAGCTTACTCTATTTATTCTCTGTACTTTACAGTGATTTGAATGGTCGTTTAGTTTGGAAGTCATCGAAGATTTCATCACACTATATAGGAGACAATTGGTATTTCTGAACTCTTTAAAATGGGGTAATATGGCATGTATAGGCTAGTTAATAAGTTGATTTATATGGTCATTTGTGTATATGAATGAGATATGATCTTTTGTATTTTGATCAAGCTATGTGATATGGCTTGAGTGAAAATGGTTGACTTGGTATAAAAGTATTATATGATGTGTTCATCTTGTGATAGTTTTGATAATTGGCAATTTGGTATAGATGATATATGATTATGAATATTTGGTATGATTGGTAGTTGTAATTGTATTACAACTTATATTTAGATGCATATGTGAGGTCACATGAAATGGCCATTTTAGTATGAGCTTATTGGTGAAATATGGTATGTTCATGTTTGAATTGATGATAATATGCTATGCTGAAATGAATGAAAATGAGTTATGAATTATAGATACAAGGTATGAAATGAATACATGAAAGATAGTATAAGTTTATGTTGTATATGGCATTGAATTGGTTGGCTATGAAATAGCCTATTATGTGACTTGAATTGGTTGAATTGGCTACCTATCTATGCTTGAAAATGTTATGCAAATGATGCTTGTAGGTACATGACCATTTGGGGTGTTAAAATGGCTTGTACCAAGCCTATTTCGTGCCACACGGCCAAAGCACACGGGCGTGTGACTCGACCGTGTGACCCCTGTATTATAGTTGAATTGGTCAGGATGCTACACGGGCTAGACACACGACCGTGCCTTGTACCCGTGGGTGTAAGTCAGTAGCTCCCTAATTTTCACACGGCCTAGATGCACGGGTGTGTCTTATGGCCGTGTGCACGAGTCAGCATGTATGCCCTGTTTTGTCATGGCCTAGACACAAGGGTGTGTCTGGTGACCATGTGAGACACACGGCTGTGTGACCCTATTCCGGAAAATTTTCTTAAGTTTTCTCATAACTTTTATATGTTATCAATTTAGTCTCTGATGTATGAATGAAGCTTTATATGACTATTTTTAGCATGCTATGTTTATATATGATTGGTATTGCTGAAATGAGTTGTCATTTGATAAAAAGTTTAAAGTTTTATTGTTCTCATTTGAGTTAGAAGTCTGGTAATGCCCCTTACCTATTCCGGTGACGATTACGGGATAAGGGTGTTACATAAGCAAAAATTATGTAACATGCATCACAGAGTTTCTAACTAACATTGATTTTTGAGAATTGGCTAAACTAAATTTCTGATACAATTAGCTAAACAAACTGCCCAACGAACCAGGGCATTACTAATAGACTCCAATCCTCAGGATTAATTTAAATTTTTGAGAAAATAGTTATAAAGGTTCCCCTTTTTGTTACAAACATTTATTCTTTTCTTCAAATTGATAACACATCTTTAAAAAAGAAAAACAATAGGGGTTATAATAGTAAGCCTATTAATTATCCACTACCATCAATGGTGATTCCATGTAAAGAGGTCATAAGTTGCAAAACAAGAAAACTTGGGGTACAGTTCTATAATAAGGGTAATTTCTCTTTTAAAAATGGAACAATATAGATGTCAAAGTAAATTACAAAAGTTTATTACAAAATGGATTTATGCGCCATCCACCAACGTAGCCATGTATGATACAAAAATTAACAAATGGCTCACTTGCAAACATAGCCCTTGTGTAGTCCTCTTCTACCAATCTTCTTCTACTACTTAAATGCCTGAGAAAGAAAAGTAAAAAGTAAATTCAATTGAACTTAATGAGTTCTACGTAGACGTAGAATGATTTTTAGGTTAACGATAATAAACCCAAAAATAAAGAATTTCAAGACTCAGTTTTACAAACACATTACGCCAAGTTGTCGGTGATAACACTTCACCAATATAACGCACACGGTACCCTTGGCAGATACATACAACCAACTTATACATACTTCTCTCAATCATGTATGTTAATTTATAACCCAACCTTGTGCTAGCCTTGGACCCATATTACAGAAATCAAACCACATATCAGCCATAATCATATTTTTATTCATATTCCTTGTTAAATTAAACACGTGTTCTCCCACAAGGTCAGGCCGTGATCTTCTAGTCTGGTTTGTAATAAAGCTACCCTACCGGAGGCATTACAAATAAAGCATTTTTCCACATTTTCACATGTCACAAACAATCTGGTACTAGACTCACACACAAGGTGCGTATTTTTACCTTATCCATGGTCATGATCACACACACGTTAATATAGACCACATCGACCCTTCTCCAATAGAGACAATTTACCTTTCACAACCACATATTGTAGACGTTTCATAACTAAAAGGAAGTAAACTTTCAGGACAAAAATCTACTCTACTAGTCTTTTGCCTCAGTTGCTCGAACCTTTACTAGCTTCTTCAGCTAAATAAGAAACAATCATAATTATTAAACCATTTATCTACTAAAATTAGATCATACATGCACTAATTCAAAGACGTAAATTCCTTCATCATCAACCTAAGGGTTCCCCAAAAATTACTAGTCAGCTGGTACTTATCAATGGCTGTAACGCCCTGAATTTGGGCCTAGAAGTTTTGGGCCTTGAGCAAGGGAACAGTTGGGAAACGGCACATAGATTTTTAGTTGTGCAAGTTAGTGACATCAATAATGGTCTGTTTGAGTGGTTTAGGAGTGTTTGGGGGTCTCTGAGAAGTCCTGGGTTCAAACCTGGGCTTTAGTAAAAATTTCGCATTTAGTGAATAAAACCCTGGGTGCTTGGAAGTAACCTTGTAATTAATTGAGGATAAAATGTGACACAAAGAGAGCTTGTGTCTAGTGGCATGGTGGCGTGTTGAGTAACTGAGAGGTCTGTGGTTCAAGTCCTGGGTTACCTAGTGGAGTATTTATTTTGCTGCTTCAATGGTGTAGGTAATGGAGTTGGACTGAAACACAACTAAGGGGAGTTTGAATAGGATTTGAATGGAGTTGTTTGGGGAGCTAAGGAGAAATCGGTGGAGAGATTGGTGGAGGGATTTAGGGAGAAAATTGTGGGATGGGATGTTGGTAGGAAGTAGTGGTCGATTGAAACACTAAGGTTCCTTTGGTTTTAGTTTTGAAAAAAAAAAGAGACATTTTGTGTAGTGTGAGATGGCCGAATCCTCCTGGGTTGTTCTTTTCTCTCATTTTGTAAGTGCCAAATCACATTTTCTCCTTCTTACCTCACATTTTCTCTGCTAATTTTGGCCGAATATCTGGTGGCTTTATTATTCTTCTCCATTCGTTTTGGGCAAAGTATTGTTTCTCTCTTACTATCAATTTCATTTGTTTCTTCTCTTTCCTTTTTATTCTCTTAATCCAAACCGACTCTTTTGGTCCTCCTACACTCATCAAGGTTGTTCTCTTTCCTTGCAAACTCTTTTGTTGGCCGAATACACTATAACCATTTCTTGATTTCCTTTCTTTGGTCTTTCCATTTGGGATCATGGTGGCCGACTTTCTTTTTTTTTTTCCCTCTTCTACCCAAGTTTCGATGTAACAACATTTCTCTATCAGTTTAGTAGGTACGCTCATTAGCTGCAATTGCTTTCCTCTTGTACAGATTATAACCAAATAACATTTTTCCTTATTTGCTGAATTCTTCCTCTTTTCTTTTATGAGGATGTTTATTTGTATTTTGTTAGAATTTCGCAAAGGGTGAAGAGGTTCTCAAGAGATACAGAAGTCTTCAAAACCATTCTTTTGTTTTCCGAATAAAGATAATGTTGTTGACAGTTATGTCGTACAATTGGGGGTTAGGTTGGTGTGGGTTAGGTGTGACCGAATATTTTTTCCCTAATCTAAGGGTTGTGCTTTATGGATTCATACATACCCTTGGGTTAAGCAATGATAACTGATAAGTTACTCTTACAACACAGATTTTGCGACATGGAATGTTGTTTAATTCTAGCCAACATCTAAGGGGGGTCTAAGCTGTAGTATTCGATCAAGGTAAGGTAGTAAGTGTTTACTTGTGGAATAAGGTTATATAAGGGTGTGAACCCTAGTGAATGGGAAGTTAACTAAATGCTTTGATGAATATAGGTTGAGGTGCTCAATGGTTTGTCACACTCTTCGCAAACAGGTGTGTAACTGTATACCAAAATCTATTACTGTCAAAAAGTCATAACAGGTGTGTAATCACACCCCTCTCAACTGTAGATCAGTAACAGCTGAAAAGCCGAAAGTACGGCATTTGAGGGCACGCGAGCATGCGATCGCTCGTGTGGTGAACTGAGCCTACGAGCGTGGGTATAAGTCTATAGAGGCCACCATGAGCATGCTCATGGGCGTAAGCCGTTATGGGCCCTTTCGTGGGTCCCACACAGATAAAAGTTTACGTTTTGTGGTAAATATTGGACTAGACTGCGTAGTTGCATGACCGTGGTTAATTCTGGGCCAGTTGGGCCACATGAGCGTGTGGGCCCACTTGGGCCGCATATTGGGCCTTAGGCCCAATTACACTGTTATGACTGTTTCAGGTGCACGAGATTATCGTAGACCTTCTGTTGGGTCGGTAGGTAAGTTTAGACCGTTCTGTTGAAAATGCCTGAATTACCCCTAGAGGGTAAAATGACCGAATTACCCCCAAAGGGTAAATTGATCGAATTACCCTTGTAGGGTAAAATGACCGAATTACCCCCAAAGGGTAAATTAACCGAATTATCCCCGAAGGGTAAAATGATCAAATTACCCCCGTAGGGTAAAATGACTGAATTACCCCCAAAACGTAAAATGATCGAATTACCCCTGTAGGGTAAAATGACTGAATTACCCCCAAAGGGTACTATGATCGAAATACCCCGAAGGGTAAATTGACCGAATTACCCCTGAAGGGTAAAATGACCGAATTATCCTCGTAGGGTAAAATGATCGAATTACCCCCGAAGGGTAAAATGACCGAATTACCCCCGAGTAGTAAAATGACCGGAATACCCCTGTAGGGAAGAATGACTGTTATGCCCTTATATGATGTTTGATTAATTGAGCATGTTGTATGGTATCTATGTGTTTTGTTTACACTCACAACATACTGCATGGGGTTGGGATAATGTTATGGAGGAAGTACTGTACTAATCTTTTAGGGTTACACGGGTCGCACGGGTCGTACAAGACAACTGTGGACCTACCTAAGGCTTTATGCTGTTCTAAGGCTTTGTGCCATTACTGAAGGCTTTGTGCCGTTATTATAGGCCTTGTGCCGTTACTTAAGGTTTTTTGCCATTTCTAAAGGCCTTGTGCCGTTTTGATGGCTTTAAGCCACTTATTTATCTGGCAGCTTAGCTGCGATGTTTGTGTGTTGGCTGGGTGGGTTGATTTTATCCCCACATGGTGTGTTGGTGGTACGGAGTGAGGTGTTTTGGCTGGATTGAGGTGGGTTGCACTTTTGCATGATTACACCGTACTGTTACTATAACGGGCTCAGGCCCAGTACGCCTAGGTATTTTGTTTATCTGACTCACTATTTTTGTATAAGGGGATTACACACTGAGTTTTCATAAACTCACCCCGCTTTTAACCGTGTAGGTAATCCCCAGCATTAGCTGGACCAGAACTGCGAGGGACTTGAGGGTGGCCACACTACTGGTCCCGTTTTATTTTATTGGGCTTTTACTTACATTTAAATTTTGTTTTGGGTTTTTGCTGTAAAAAGGCCTCTCTTTATATTTCTAATTTTAATTTGGGTTTTTAATTATTATGATTTATATACCTTTCTCATCTCCTCTTGCAAAGATAACTTAAAAATTCTTAGTGAAATAGGGAAGAACACGGAGAGAAAACAAATGTGAAACATGTCTACTATAGGGTCATTTTTATAGTATAGATAGCGAAAAATAAGCTTAGTGGGAATGTTAGAAATCCCAAAAAGCACCCTTGAAATCTGAGACTAAACATGCTTAGCAAAATTTTGAAGTCTAATCTTTTACCAAACGTAACCACTACCATTAATCAAATTGGTAAAACATTGATTGTACACTTAAGCAATCAACTAAACAAGTCATTAGGTTAACTGAACACGTTAAGTTGTCATCTATAGTATTTTAGTTCAATTTAAACTGGGTCTCAACTAAACTTTAACAGTACTCACCGAGCTACCGTCTTCACATAAAACAATTCTAACGCTCCACAAACTAACAAGTTCACCTAAAACATCTGGGGTTAGTGGATCATCTCATAAAAGTGTCCACCAAACACTAGAGTTCACCAAATAGTGAATTTCATCAAGGCGTCCCCTAAAGGGCATACTGTCAAATTCATGCAATACACCAATCAAACACTTGATGAATAATTCACCCTGTTCTACCTTGTCTTACTCAACTATACTCTAATAGCATAATGGTATGATCTACGACAGGTGAGTTGTTATAATATTCAAACTTCATTTAGACACATTTATGCTCTTTTACACAAATACACCCCATTTCTTCTGCTAACTTCTAATCCTTATTCTAAAGAGCCAATATTCCATTTCCATCATGCCACTCCGTAGAGCCAGTAGACCAACTATACCAACCTAACCTCCACAAACCCTCTTTATTAATTCGAACACTTAAGTGTCCCCTCGTAAGGTCGGGTATTCATCAATCATGATTTGCATCAATGTGCCATACCGGAGGTAAAGCATATAGTAATGATTCTCCTTTCTTCTTTTCACCATCATACTCATCAACATCTGATACCTCTTTTCATCAATCTAGATACAAAGCTTATGCACCAAGGAAGGAGTACTCATATTGATGCGTATGTAGGACTCATATATATGATTTACCGACATTAATAGTACATGCATTGTCACACTTCTGCATTCGTTTGACAGACACACCAAAACCAAAGTTTAAGACAACTCACCTGAGTAAATAGTAGGACATTTTAAACATGTTGATACAGTTAACAAACATAACGTACAAAGGAACTCACTAGAAACCTTCACATAGGGTTTTATCTATTCGATAGGTTCTTTTCCCTTTGCACTGGGACCTTCTCTAGTTTTTTTGTCTAAAATAATCAAATAACACTTTTAAATACAAAAACAACCGAAATTCAACATAATAGTAAGAATCAGTAAACGTGCAAATAATTTCTCGAAGAAACTTTTATTCCTATCTAGTATTTCAAATGAAAACCCTAATGAACAACTCCTACAACTACCTTTTCCTTTCTGGTAAAAACTTAAAGAAGAACTGAAGAGTTTACTAGCAAACAGCCTAAAGAAGGTAGCTTCTAGAAGCTTAACAATCAGTTCCTCTATTAACAATGAAGAACACTTCTGAGTTTTCTTTGATAATAATGAAGGCGAGTAGATAAGATAAAAATAAAAATATTCTCTCCACTACCGAGTTGTCCTATTTATAGAAAAACTCTAAACAGAATCCCACTCTAAGTAGGTTCTCTAATCAATATCCATGCACACACCTTTCCACTAATTTATCACATCCTATGAGGTTCTCCAAGTGACCTAGTTATTGAAATGTTACCTTCGCTAGGATGCCACGCGATTTATATGTGTCCCACTCACCAAGATTTCTAACACAACTAATATGTTTACAGTAATATAAAACACGGGTGGTGAGGTTATTAGCGGGAGGATCCGCCAAACAAAGTTCTCACCAAGCAAAGAACTCGCCCATTGCGGAATGAGAGTCCGCAAGCTTAGTGAAATACTTTGCCAGGGTATTTGCCAATGCCAGCTAATCTAAATTTTGCAACTTAGGTGGTTTGGCCAATTCAATCTTCCAAAAATACTGATTTGCCAAGTGAGGTGTGACATGAGCATTTTGCTTAAATTAATACTAATTTAATTAAATAAAGCATAATTAAACTTGTTTATTAAGGTTAAACTAAACTAATTAACCTAAAGAAAGATGAATTTATCATCTTCTTCCACCGTTTGTCGAAGCTTGAGAAACCAAAACTCTATTTTATTTAGCTTAAAACAATCGACCGATATTCAAATAAGTCCCTAAGCCATTTTCTTTTGATTTTTATAGATTTTTTGTAATGGGAGCATGATTTAGCTAGCCCATGTATTATTTTGTTCAATTGTTGAAATTTTGATAAGTTGCCATTATTGAAAATTTGAAGAATTAGGCTTGAAATAGAAATCAAGCTTAGATTATGGAAAGGACTAAATTGTGAAGTTTAATAAGCTTTCCTGTTAGCTTTGTTAAATTAGGGACCAAATTGAATAAATTGAAAACCTATCATGATATTTTCCAAGGAATAGAAAGTATAGGTTCCCCAATAAAAGAATATTAAAATTTAATTTTAATCTGAAGCTACATATCGAAAGTTTTGTAAATCCTGAGTTTAGAGACTAAATTGAATAAAATGAAAAATATTCTTGAATTTGTGTTTGAATGTGAATTGGATGAAATTTAATATTGTTTATTTATTGAATTATCATTCATAGCTAAAGAAGATGTTGGATCATCGAGAGGGAAAGGAAAAGCGAGAGTCGGCGACAAGTGACCCAAGATTTTAGTTTGTATTTCTATGATCGAGATCAAATTAATTATTGCATATGGTATTAAGGTGAGTTGATAATGGTTGTCTGAATTGAATTGTTATGATTGAGATTGAATATCGAAAAAATGGATTGAATTGAATAGAATAGAAAGTAGCATGACTTAATTGATATATGATATGTGTTAAGGAATTGAATTGAAATATGTTGTACGATATGATGAAATTGAGAAATAATGATGAATTATGAACTGAATTATTCACAAAATTGTAAAACTGGTTACCCTATTAGTTGTTTGAACTGGGTCGAATATAGTTGGCATGTCATAAGGTTAGGATATTGATAGAAACCATCATTCTCAGACAACTTAGAGTGGTATAATGTACATATAGAGCCATCATTTCTGAGAAACCTAGGATGATAAGATAACTAGATTGTGGAAACCATTGTTTTCGGGCATCCCTAGGTGGTAGTATATACATGTTCAAAGTCATTATTGTTAGGTAACCCGGGATGACAGATTCATGTATCTGTTTTAAGCTCTGTCTAATTAATAGGCTTATAAAAACATGAATTGGTTATATGGCATTTGGAATGAAATGTTTTTGAATTTGGTATACTTGAACTTGAATTGAATGTATGTATTTGATTTAAACTTGTATTTATTGACTTGAATCTTGGAAGTAACACTGAGCTTTATCGCTCAACATACGGTTTGTTTTCTTTGTGCGTAAGTATTGGTAAATCTTGAAGATTCGAGGCGTGATCCAACATTTAACCAGCGATCTTCAACTCAGCAATGTGTGTATAGTCCCCTTTTGTTAAATATATGGCATGTACCTAGGTTGAGTCAGTTTTTGCATAAGGTGAGACATGTTAGAAATGAACATTTAGGAATAGCATTTGGAAATGGTTGTAATGAAATTGCTTTTCAGGTGATCCAAGTTGGTACCATTTTTGGACTACTTGCAAATAGACAGTCACATCGTGATGTCTACCCCTTATCATCGTGACAGGACTAGTCAGTGAGTTACGTCGTGATAAGGAACCCCTGAAGTCACGATGTCAACTTGATATTTTACAGGCTTTATAATTTGGTCCTAATTCGACATTGAGTTAGCAAAAAAGCTCTCATAAGCTTGTATAAGATTTTGAACTAATTATGTATCATGTTACAATCATTGTAACACCCCAAACCCGGCCCAGAAGTTATGGCCAGATCCGACATGTCATACTAAAATATTTAAGAAACCCCCATATTTCATCCAAAGTCTTTCTTAGTGTTTTAAAAGGTTGTCTTTACTAAGTTAATAAAGTGAATGGAAGCTGTGCACCAGGTAGGTATCCGAAACAGAGGAGGTGAGCCATGGAGGCTGCTTAAGTACTAAGCTCTTGATTGGATCCAATCCTAGACATGCCCACAACAATTGCCACACCTTAGTTTAGTGATAGATTTCGGAAAACAAGTTGTGTTGGAATTTATTTAAGTAGATATATTTGATAAATCATTTTATTGTATCATTGCGTTATTTGAAAACAAGTATCATTTCGAAAAAGCATCCTAAGTCTAGCCCATTTTAAAACCATATCCATCAAGTAAAATAAAAAGTATAAAATAAAATAATCCCAGAAAGTAATTAAAATGGCCTTATTACAACCCAAAACCAAATAATAATAACACTTAAATTATAAATTTTAAAAACCAGGTACTTTATGAAAATAGTCCGAAAGCGATCACCATGGTCACTCTGAATCCCCTCCGGCTCCAGGTCTTCACATCAAGGCTCACCTGCAAGGTTAAGGAAAGGGGTGAGTTTGGAAACTCAGTGTGCAACAAGCCCTTTCAGAGCCCAAATCAATATCAGCATACTGGGCCTAAGCCCCAATTCAGTCTCAACAACCACTGGGCCGAAGCCTTTCGTTTAACGGTTAGTGGGTCGAAGCCTTTCTCATAAATCATATCACTGGGCCGAAGCCTTTTCTGAAATGGTATGGCCCATAGGCCCATTCCAATATCACATGTAATATCAATAAATGTATGCAAGCCCATTTGGGGAGACTACTCAACCCACCATCCACTACTCTCCACCCGTACCAACCAAGCTCTCCATGTGGGGAATAACTCAACCCACCCAACCAAACTCTCCACTGGCAGCATAGATGCTTTATCATATAACTGGTGGCCTAGCCTCTTTTAATAACTAGGGCAAAGCCCCTTTTCGGTATCTGTGGCATTGCCACTTACACTTCCTCCACCAATAAACCCAACCCATGCATATAATGAGTATATCATGGCATATCATGTGCATATCATAGCATATCATATGCATATCATGGAATATCATGTATAATAACAATATCACATGCATCATAATCATAATAAAACCTTAGGGGTATAATGGTCATTTTCACCTAGGGGCAAAATAGTCATTTTCATGTTATAAGGGTAATTTCGTAATTATATCAATTATTAGGGTTTTCCATGCTCATTATCAACGATTCCGAGTGTTTGAACGATAATTTTAATCCATTTTAACCAATTTCGGCTTTTGGGCCAAAACCTCTAGTAGGCCCTACGTAGCCAATTTAGTCATCTAGGCGCATTTAGCCTATATTCCATAACGGTATTAACGGTCTTGACATACAATTTAACCAAATTATATTTTCTACCAATTTTATCCAAATGGGCCTGAAAACCCATTGGGCCCAATTTTAGCCCATCGAGGCCCAACTACCATCGCGCGCAAAATCGTGCCCTTACCTATTCCATCAATCCAATCACTAATCTTATCACATTTATCGCGTCTCTAACCATTCGCAAAACCACAAGTTCCCGAAGTGCCAGAATTTCAGCATTTCGGCTTTTCAGCAAATATTAATCTAAGCTACTACGAGGGTTCGTTACACACCTGCTTAGTGACGATCGCTTCCCAAGATCCTCTACGCGCTTGTTCTACAATCAATTACCTACCACGTTAGGTATTTAACATCAACAACCATACACAATATCCCCTTATTCACAATCGGCCAAAAACCCCTACTAGCCATAGATCACTTACCTTCACAGGATCCGATAATTTGATCCAAGTTTATCCAAACCGATTCTCGAAGCCTTGCTGCCCCTCCAAAATCGTCTATTTTGCTACAAAAACCATAAAAATCGAGTGAAAAGGACCAATAAGGCCTATACCTCAAATGGACAGCCTCCCTAATTTTTAGGGGTTTCTGACTTTTCTTAACTTCTAAAACAATGAATGGATTAGGGATACGAGTACATACCACAGACTTCCCTTCTGTACTACTTAGATCCGAAGTAGATTCAGCCCTTAACCACTTATCAACATCCGAATCCTAGAGGTCTAAAGGTTCGGCTATCTCCCTAAAACTATAGTGTTTCGGCTTTTAGAACTATGAGAAAGAAAATGGTTGGGTGTGGTGGCTTGCAATGGTGTTGCCGTTAGAGATTGGAGTTTAGAAGATGAAAGGATCGGCCACAACAAATAAAGAAAAAGGAAGGATTTTGGCTTAGAAGAAATCGGCACACAACAACTTTTGAGATTTAGGCTTTTGTGACAATTCGGCAAGGGTGGTGAAGAAAAGAGAATAGTAGTTGGGTTTGGCAAAAAGAAAAGAATAGAATGAACAAGGGAGTGGTGAGTTCGGCTAGGCAAGAAAAAGAAGAAAAGAGATATCCCTATGGTACTTTTAACAAAAGAAATCGGCACTACCAATGCCCCTAATGATGAAAACACTAACCTCAAAACCCCCTTGGCTGATTTCTCCCCCTAGATCCCTACATTCTGCCAACACTTGGCTCTCAATCAAATCCCAAAAATCTCTCCCCTTATCACTCCTTGATCCCATCTCATGACCAATTCAAATTCTTTCACCATAGAGTCCAACTGAATTCGAACTCTTGTATGCTCAAGACACAAAAATAAACCATACTAATACCTGCTTGAGAATCGAACCTTGGCCTCCTTCCCTTCCATTTACACGCCATTTTTTTAGCAACTAAGTGGCACCATCAAGCCACTTTGCTAAAGCCCTTTTTGTGATACAAACTACCCACATCTTTTAATAAGACCACCTATCCATGACCCCTAACTCCTTAAGTCCAAAATTCAAAAATTCTACCGGGTTTTTTTGCCAACTCATGGGCCTTCCTTAGGCCCATTTACACACTCCAAATAAGAATTGCACAACCAAATACAAAATTTAAATTTTAACCAAAATCACACGAAAATCACAGAATCCCGAAAATCAGGGTGTTACAATCATGTAATATATTTATCTGCATGTTTAAATGGTACATTATGTATTTAATTGATGGTAGTTACTCCGAAAAAGGATGTGGCATCATGTACCTTGGACCCGGTGATCGGGCTAGGTATGTGATGTGATTCCAGTCACATAATTTGATTTGTCTCAAAGGTCTCAAGATTAGGCCAAGCGCAAAGGACCCAAATGCAATATGAAAACATTCAAGTTTATGTAACATCTTGCATGTGGACGTTTAAAGCCCATTTGTGCATTTTAGCTTATTTTTCATCCACAGATTTATTATGTTGTGTGTTCCAATAATGTATCAAGTTATTTATGTTACAATCATGTATTTAAGTTTCAATCCTTAGGTTTGTTTTGTTATCTTGAATTAGATCTGTGTTATTCTTGCTTATGTCGTGTGTGTCATTCTTGCTTATGCCGTGAGTCTAGTATCCTGCATAAAGCATTAACATGTTCTTATGTTAAAAGTGACATATGTTCGAATTCTTTGTGTCATGTGTGTTAATTTAAATTTGTGCCTTGTTTGCGTTGGTCTAACCTCCTATTTATATTCGTTTTGTAGGGAATGTTTGGCTGGCCACTTTAAATCATCATGAACCTTCATTTAAGGCCGGATGCATGCTCAAGTCCATTCATGGAATCATCAAAATTCATGCAACTAATTTGGTTCATAAGACCGTTCACATTCAAGGGCCAAGTGCATTGATTCATGCATTTGAACTTTGGTTGAATTCAAAGGATATGCTAGATGCATGGACAGTGGCAAGATGGGAGCTTAACTTATCCATTCGGTTTTCATACATGTATGGGCTACATGCATGAACATCCAAGGGGAAAGAATTCAACATAAATACTATACGTTGAATCACAACATTCATACGTCGGGTTGGGGGATGAACTTGAAGATTCATTGATTCATTCATGCATCCACAACAATATTAATGCAAGTATTCAAGACACATGCATGTTTCTCTCAATAAATATATGGCTAAGGAAGAATAACTTAGGGGTTTGAAGAGCATTCAATGCACTTGAAGAAGACTTCATCCTTAAGGATTCATGCATGGTTTTGGAGAGGAAGAATGTGACTTTTCAATCATGCTTTGAATGTGGAAAAATACATTAATGTAATTAAATTCTCATGCATGAATTCCTTTATGACCGAATATGGCCCTTAGTCTCCTCGGTCTATAAATAGCTTGGGTCATTCCATTTTGTAAGGTTACGCAACTTTGATTATAAAACTTTTTGTGAGAATTTTCTCTCTTGATTCTTAACTGAACTTTCGAACTTATCAAAACTTAAGGATTTTGTGGCATTCAACCCTGTCTTATCACTTTGTTCCAATCCATTACAGAGTGTATCGTCATCCTTATACCAAGGTTTGAGTAGTTTGTTAAGTTCAAGTGAGTCAGGTTCTTATAGCTTTGGTTCCTTAAAACTTCAAGTACCTCGGGTCGAGGTTTCCTCCATCTATTCCTAATCAAGACGGTCCTTAAAAAAAGTGAAATTTTCTAACTATTGAATACGGGTCTCGTTGGCAAATTTTCAAGATTCTATTCGAGTTCAAAAATCATATTAGTATGAGGTGTTACACCCTTATCAATGTGCTACTTATGTCTAACGATGGTAAATTCTGACTTGTTAGGACACAAGTTATTCTCTTTATCAATGTGCTACATATTAAGATAATTGTTCAAACTAGTCATTGCTATTAAAAATTCCATTAATCTATTAATGGATTATTAACGTAGCTGTGACAGCCCTATTTCGACCCTCGTCGGGAAGTGGTTTTGGGACCACTAAACCGAGCCCTAGAAAATATTAGAATAAAATATTCTATGTTAATTTATGTGATAATTGCATGTATGCATTTTGAATGTTGGAATATGTCAAATTAAATGTGATTTAAATAGTAGGGATGCATGTGAGAGGAATTAAAAATTTAAGTGGAAAAATTCAAAGGACCAAAATTGAAATTGAGTGAAATAAATGGGTTTGCATGTCCAATAAGCAATTTCATGGTTAGTGGCCGGCCATGCACATTGTTTCATTGGTCATCTTACTATTTTATTAGTTAAAAATGAAGTAGTGGGGTGATATCATATTAGTTATTATTAAATAAAAGAATTTGTGAAAGAAAACAAAAATTATTTTCTTGTGTTCTTCATTGCCGTAGCTAAGGGAAGGAGAAGAGTGAAATTTTGGCTATCTATTTCACACATTGAGGTATTTGAATCTTGTTATTTTAATTTCATGTTGATGATTTTAGATTGATAGTTAGACTAGGGACTTAGCCCATAAATTTAATTTTGATTCGGTGATGTGTATTTCATTCGGCCATTGATGAGTAAATTGAAAGTTTGATGCTTGGGTGATGTTTTGGTGATAGAATATCAACGTAGCATGTTATTGAAGTTCCTTGAGATTAAAGCTTGTATAACATTGATTCGGTTTGTTAGATTATACTTGATGATGTCTCTTGAAATTATGTAAGTATTCGGCCATGGGAATTGGGATCCTTAAGGGATTTTTTTTTGATGTGTTGGGATGTAAATTCTTTGTTTGAATAATGAAAGGAGCTAGATTAAAGTTAGAATTAAGAAATAATATTCTTGATAAGTGAATAGGTTAGCCGAATTGAAAAGATGCTTGCTAAGAAATTTACATTCGGTCATTTTGAGTAAATTAAGAGTTATGAGATTGAAATTATATATATATGTACAAATGGAGTTTTTGGGACCCAAATTACTAAATTGAGTATTCGGTAGATTATATATATGTATTATATTTTGTATGTATGACTCAATTTATAATCGGTTGTATTGATTTAGTTGCACCTTTAATATTCACATCTTGATAACGGAATGTGGACATGGTAAATTCAATGAAATTGTAGCTAATGAATTACGTATGCGTAAGTGTGATTTTTGTAAATGAGAAGTCTATAATTGGTTGACCGTGAGTAGTGCATGAGAAGGCTAAAACTTGGACAAGAGTTGAGTTGTTATAAAATTCATAATAATAAGATGGTCCTAGTGTATGTGTACCTAATAGGAGCCATAAATTGGAGCTCATTATATGAAATCACATTCGGCCCCTATGACTATTATGTCATGAAAGATAAGATTAGTTTAAAAGACTATCTATATGTGATCTAATTAAAGCCAGACATGATTTGTAACATAGTAGTAATTGGCCGAATGTATTCATAAAAGAAATGTGGTTGTGTGTTTGTAATATTGAAATGAAGGTACACATTTGTTGAAATTAGGCCGAATGTATATGTGTGCCATATAGAGGGGGTATGTATATTTCATGCTTTGGTATAAGTAGGGTATATAAAAATTAATACATCTAATTTGTTAATTCAAGCTCAAGAGCATAAAGGGACAACATCGGACAAGGGGAAAGCTAAGGAGACGGAATAGCCGACCCGTAATTATACAGAAAAGTTCGAGGTAAGTTTAAGTATTAAAATTCTATCATGTGAGTTAATTTAACATGGCATATGCGTTTGGCTACTTATGTAGATGATTCGTTTACTTAAGTGACCTAAGGCATACGTAATAAGGAAGAGAAGAGTAATATAGCCGAAAGTCCTTTTTACCTATGAAGCCTTTAGTAAACAAATTGATTGTACTTTACTTATATGCCTTTCGACTGAAATTATATCATGAAAGTACCATGTTATGTGTTAATGTGTGAAGTGAACGAATGAATGATGATTTGTGATTAACTTAGTGATAAATTCATGTACTGAATTCAAACATATGTGTATCTGTGCTTCAAAGCGGGGCAAATCTCGAAGAGCCTTAGGGCTAGAGTTCAAAGCCGGGCAAGTCCCGAAGAGCCTTAGGGCTAGAGTTCGAAGCCGGGCAAATCCCGAAAAGCCTTAGGGCTAGAGTTCAAAGCCGGGCAAATCCCGAAGAGCCATAGGGCTAGAGTTCGAAGCCGGGCAAATCCCGAAGAGCCTTAGGGCTAGAGTTCGAAGCCGGGCAAATCCTGAAGAGCCATAGGGCTAGAGTTCGAAGCCGGGCAAATCCCGAAGAGCCATAGGGCTAGAGTTCGAAGCCGGGCAAATCCCGAGAGCCTTGGGGCTAAAGATAAGAATTCGGTTTTAATGATTTCTGTTAATGAGTCTTCTACTATAAACTGGCCAGGTACGTGGTGTACACAAATGGTGAACTATTTCTATTAAATTATGCTTACAAATGAGTAATGTCGGTTCTAACAATGGTTTAGAGATGTGTAATGGTCTGTGGCTTCTTTTCTCTGTGAGAACTTATGATTTATGTGAGCATGTATTTAGTGGATAACTAGCATATTTGAAAAATAGTGACAAATTTAGCTTAGTCACATTCGGCTAAGGTGTAAATTTAAATGAGCATTTGAAATTACTTTACTTTAGTTAATTGATTAGACTTTATTACTTAAGCTTACTAAGTATATAAATGCTTACTCTGTTACTCTAATTCTTCTGTTTTATAGATTTTGTTCGTTAGCTACGGTCTCGGGAATCTTGCGCTTGAAGTCATCTCTACTATCAAAGCCCTTTTCGGTACTAAATTAGTTAAACTGTTGGTGAATGGCATGTATAGGAAGTATTTTGGGGTCGTTAAATTAAGAAACCTTTATTTTTGAGTATGTATATATGTTTATGCCATGCGAATATGGCTTGCTCTCACATTAATTATGAATGTATTTTGAATGAAGTATTATAAGTTACAATGGTGAAAATGCTCACTATGACTAGATATGCTTTAGTTTGAATAAGTCTTATAATTAAGTTAGTATATTCGGCTATGGCTATCAGAAATTAGGTTACTAATGGATTTTAGTTACACGTATAGTTAAAAAGGAAGAAAATTCCGTAGATGTCTTTATAAGTAAAGATTTTCAGTAGCTAGGTGCGAAATGGCAATATGAACCTAGAGACAGGTATATTTTTGGTTTGAGTTTTTGAATTGCATGAATAGTCTTTTCCATAATCGTTTGAACATGTTGTTCGAGCATCTGTTTGGTTGTTTGTGGGAATGTCAGGTAATGCCTTTCGACCCTCCGGCGACTTATATGGGGTCTTGGGGTGTTACATTTAATTGGTATCAGAGCTACGACTTAGTCGATTCTCGGACTACCGTAGTAAGTATGAGTCTAACTATACATGCCATTTAGTGTCTTTTTTGATAGTGAGATGACTTCTGACATCTGAAATGTGATTTTTGGTATAGAATGGATCCCAAACCCGATCGAACCGTAGCGGACGATGTAGAGAGTGTAGCGCCTGCTCTCGTGTAAGGGACAGTGCCGCCTGACTCTCAGCTGAATGTCAATCATCGGGATAATGACACCAGACAAGCCTTTTATGCAATGATGAGTGACTAGTTCGCTCAATTTATTAGATCAAATCCGGCCGTTCCGCAACCTCTGCCCCTGAATATTCCGCTTCCGACTTTTATGACCCCTCCTGTGACCGACCCAGTGAGATCGAGTAGGCCCCCTATTGACAAAATTAGAAAATATGAGGCTGAAGAGTTCCGGGCTACCCCTAGCGACGATGCCGAATGAGCCGAGTTTTGGCTCGATAATACAATTCGAGTGTTTGATGAACTGTCCTGTACACCCGATGAGTGTCTGAAACGTGCAGTGTCTCTGCTACGTGACGCTGCCTACTACTGGTGGAATACTCTGGTTTCTGTTGTTCCGAAAGAACAGGTCACCTGGGAGTTTTTCCAAACCGAGTTTCGTAAGAAATATATCAGTCAGAGATTCATTGATCAAAAACGGAAGGAATTTCTGGAGCTCAAACAGGGCCAGATGTCAGTAACCGAATACGAGAGAGAATTCGTGCGTCTCAGCCGTTATGCTCGCGAATGTGTATCCTCCGAGGCTATTATGTGTAAGCGTTTTGAAGATGGATTAAATGAAGATATCAGACTGCTGGTGGGAATTCTGGAAATTAAGGAGTTTGTCGTACTAGTCGAGAGGGCTTGTAAAGCCGAAGAGCTCGGTATTGGAAAAAGGAAAGCCGATGATGGAGCTAGAGCGTTCCGTAAAAGATCTACAGGAAAATCAGTACAGCAATCGTCTAAAAAGACTAGAGATGATTCAGGCCGATCTAAATTCACATCGGGTTTTTCTAGACGCGAGCATTATCGACCTCCTGTGAGTTCGCGAGCCACTTCCATCGCCAGTGTGGGGAATGAATGTCGAGATAGATCTGATTGCAAATATTGTAGTAAATGGCACCCGGGGAGTTGTAGGCATCGTGATTGTTCTTGTTTCAGATGCGGATCAACCGATCATTTTATTAAAGACTATCCGAAAGTTGTTGAGCGCACTCCCGACCCGAGTCAGAGAGCTAGTGGCACGGCTGTACGGGGTAGACCACCGCGGCGGGGTAGAAATGTTAGCAGTAGTCAGAGAGGGACTAGAGACACTGCAGTCAGATCCGAGGCTCGAGCGCCTGCCAGAGCATATGCTATCCATGCTCGTGAGGAAGCTTCTTTTCCGAATGTTATTACTGGTACTTTCACACTCTTTAACACTGATGTTATTGCCCTGATTGATCCTGGTTCGACCCATTCATATGTGTGTGAAACTTTAGCCTCCAGTAAGACTCTTCCTATTGAGTCTACTAAGTTCGTAATTCGAGTGTCGAACCCTTTGGGTCGTTGTGTTCTGGTTGACAAAGTATGCAAGAAATGCCCCCTAATGGTTCGAGATTTCTGTTTTCCGGCTGATTTGATACTTCTACCATTCGATGAATTTGACATTATTCTCAGAATGGACTGGTTGACCGTCCATGACGCGATAGTAAATTGCAAACGAAAAACTATTGATTTGCGATGTTCGAGTAATGAAATAATCTGACTTGAATCCATTGGTCTAAACGGGCTACCTACTGTAATTACGACCATGTCAGCCCGGAGATACTTGAGAAAGGGCTACAAAGCGTATCTGGCTTATGTATTAGATAACAAAGTTTCCGAACGAGAACTTGAGACGGTGCCTGTAGTCTACGAGTTTTCAGATGTGTTTCCCGAAGAATTACCGGGATTGCCGCCTGTAAGAGAGGTCGAGTTCGATATAAAGTTGATTCCAGGTACTACGCCAATTTCAATTGCCCCGTATCGTATGGCACCTACCGAGTTAAAAGAATTGAAATCTCAGCTGCAAGAGTTGACAAATAGAGGCTTCGCACGACCGAGCTTTTCACCCTGGGGTGTTACAGTAGCGCATTAGCTAATTGAATGACTAATCGTGTCACTTTTTTGAAATTTAACTAAAGCTTAGAGACCTCTCAATAATTATTTCAAAACACTTTTTTCTTTCTCTTTGCCTCAAAAATTGATCGGAACCTTAACTTCAGGAAAAGCTAGACTCAAATTTTAGACCACAACATTAGAATGTTGCACATATTTTTAGTGGCTCTTCTTGAATTCCTTTCCCCAAGAATTCTTCACTGCTGATGACGAATATGAATATGGCCATCATATCTCTTCACCTCACAACAATCCAATTATTTTCCCAGTTGGACCATTGACCAAACCATGATTAGCAATGACCAAACCATCATTAACAATACCCAAAAACCCAAGCTTTAGGGAAGAAGATATCAGTTGCTTAGAATGGTTGGACCACCTAAAGCTTAACTCAGTCATCTACATTTCATTTGGGACTTGGGTTAGCCCCATCGGGGATGCCAAAATCAAAACCCTCTGTAACACCCCTTACTCGAGTTCGACGCCAGAATCAAGTACGAGGTATTACCGGATGATAACACAACTAATCATACAAAGTCGGGCCATAATATTTTGTTCCAATTTAAAATTTTTACATAATATATCATATAATCCTTAAAATGGGCCTACGGGTCTCAAAACATCATTTAAGAGTGGTCCGAGACCAAACTGAGAACTTAGAAAAATTTTGGAAATTTTGACTAAAAATAGGACACATACCCGTGTAGGCAGGCCATGTGGTTACACACACCCGTGTCCCCTACCCGTGTTGAATTTTTGAAATTATTTTTCATTTCGAACCTACAAAGGTTTTCATACGGCCAAGCACATGCCCGTGTCCTTGGCCTGTGTCCTTCAAACGGCCTCGACACACGACCTTGACACGCCCATGTTCTCACCCTGTGTGAAAAACTGGGGTATTCTGTTTATGACATCGCATGCAAATTTGATCACACGGCCACGGAACACGCCCGTGTGACCAGGCAATGTGACGTCCTTATTCTCCAAAATTTTCATGCAAGTTTCACACGCCCTACACACATGGCCATGGTGGCTGGCCGTGTGGCCCTAAGTTAGACTATTTTCTAAGCTATCTTTTTCCCCAAAACACATACAAACTTTACCATTTTTAACACCACACACCATACACATTTTTAGGCATCTAAATGGCATCATTTAACCATTAATCATCCATTTCAACTCATTCACACACAAACACACCAAGCATTTCATGAATTACCTCATAAAGATATATATATATACCAATATCATCATTGGCCATATCACATGGCCTTAATTACAAAATAACTTATCAAAAGACAAATGCCTACATGATAACCAAACCAACTTGACACTTACAACACCACTAAGTCCCTATACATGTCATAGTTCAAAAGAATTCATATTACAATACCAAAAGAACGTTGTGGATAGTGTGGGTGATCCTCCGACGCTTCCCGATCTCCAACTTTGCTTGACTACTCTATAAAACAAGGAAAAAGATAAAGGAGTAAGCTTTAAAAAGCTTAGTAAGTCTATATGCAAATAATTAACATCATACCAACTCTATAACACCCTAAATTTTGGGCCTTGAGTTTGGGATTGGTTAGGAGGTGGCTTAAATAATTTAGATGCGTGTGAAAATTTTAAAATTTCACATTTAGTGTAATATTTAAGTGAATTAGGAAGGATTGGTAGTGTGGGAAAAATCCTCGGCTCGATCTAGGGCTCTAGCAAAAATTTTAATTTTTGCCTTAATGGAACCCTAGTCTCAAGTAATAGGCCTCTTAAACAAATTAAGAGGAAATTAGGACACAATTGGGCCTATAGCTCAGTGGCAAGGTGGAGCGACTTAAGGAGCTATAGGTGGCATCACTATCAGGTAAGGTGTCCAAGGTTCGAGGCTTAGAGTGGTAAATTTAGGGACTTTATTTTTACACCTTGGAAGGAAGGTAGTGGCGCTGGAGTGGACTCTGGAAGGGAGTGTTCAGGAGAGAAATTCAAGGTAAGGATAATGGAGAGAAAATAGAAGATTGAGGTGTGGATGTGTTGGAGTAGATTGGGACTATAGGAGAAGCTAGTTTTGGCTTTTGGCTATTTAAAGGGGGTGCCAAATTCCTTTGAAGAGGTTCTTTTGCTTTGCCAAATTCTTCCATTGCCAACTTCTCGTCTCCCTCTCATTCTTCTGTCTAATAACCCACCATCTTTTTACCAAAATTTCTATTAGCATGGTAGTCTTCTTTCTCTAAAAAGCTGAATCCATTCTTAACCTCTTAAATGCCAAAATAGCCACATCAAATTGCCAATTTCTCTTTGTTCTCCTCCATCACAAATCGGTTGTTATTATCTTCTCTTAATCAAGTTTTAAAAGCCAGATCTCGTTCAGTAGCTATCTAGGCCGCAAGATCAAAGGTTAGATTCGGTAAGTGATTTGTCAAACATCATTTAGTATGTTTTGGTAAAAGCCGAAGGGCTATCTATCCCTTCTTATCATTAACCTCTTTTTGTTAAAGGTAGGGTTCATAAATCGCAAGTGTAATAGGGATCTACAAGTCTCTGCTGAAAAGCTATTCTCTCATTTTGGCTTTTGGATCTAAGGATATTCGGGAATAATAGCTAAGCAGGGGCTATTAGAACTGGTGGTACGCAGTAAGGTTACGGTTGAGGCTGAGGATAGTGTAGCACGGGTCATTAACCAGGTGTGTACATACATTGCACACATGACCAATCGACAAAAGTCGAAATCCCGAAATGCCAAAATGTCGGAATGCCGAAAAGCCAAAAAGGCGGCGCCAGTAATCACACGAGCGTGTGAACACTCGTGTAGAGATACTGATATGGTTACCGAGGCCTAGAGAGTGATCTCATGGTCTCAGGCCACTGCTTGGCCAATCGGGCCAGACAGGGCTAAATGGGCCTGCCGAGCTTGTGGGCTGAAATTGGCAAAAGTTGTTATGTGAAATTGTATGATGGATTGATATGGATGATTGTATGATTTGATTATGATCGGGCCTAGTAGGCTACATAAGCATGATTGGGCTTAATGGGCTTTATGAACATGACTGGGCTTAGTGGGCCTTATGGGATTGTAAAAATGCATGCTAGGGTTTTAATGGACTTTAGGCCTAGTTCTAATGATCTCTCAAACTACATAAGACTTAAATAAATAATCAAACATGTCTGTGTACAAGTCACTAGGCTAGGGTGTGGAAATGGATGTGTGCATGTCTAGGATTGGATTTAGGAAGAGCTTGGTACTTAAGCAGTCCGAGTGACCCACTTCCTCTTCTCTTGAATCCTACCTAGTGCATAGTGTCTGTTCACTTTAGCCGCGAGGACTTGCTGATGGGCCAAAATCCATAATTAAAACCCGTACCATTAGGAAATTACTAAAATGCCCCTCTAGGGTAGAATTACTAAAATGCCCTCGTAGGGTAGAATTACCGAAACACCCGTGTAGGGTAGAAATTATGAAAATACCCCTGGGTAGTGAAATGACTAAAATACCCCTAAGTGCTTAATGTGTGGAAAATTTTGTATGTTGCATTCATGAAATGTATGTTGCATTTGGGTGGGTTTAATGGAACAAAGGAAGATATGTGAGGATCGCATAGTCGCTTGACGACCGTGGATCCACCGGTGGCTTTAAGCCTATTATATGAATAGCAGCTTTGCTGCAATGTTTGAGTAGTGCCGCTGTTAGTGCTACCTTTGGAGTGTAGGGATGGGTGGATTGATATTTATATCCCCACAGGATTGTAGGGTTGGAAGCGAAATGGAGTGCAGGGTTGGATTCGGGATGGGTGCATTACATTCATGAGAAATTGGTGTGATTTGAGGTCAATGTGGGCTAAGGCCCAAGACCACCGATATTGTTAGGGCTTAGGCCCAATGTGATATTGCATATTAATTTGATTGCTAAGGGTCGTACGCACTGAGTTACGAAACTCACCCCTTTAAATTTAATGTTTCAGGTGACCCTTAGTAGATGGCTCGACGTGGCAGAGGACTCGGAGAAAGTCACATTTCAAGCTACTTAGGAGTTTTTTTTTTTAAATAGTTTCGAATTATTTTATTTTAGATACTTTATTTTCAATAAGTTGTAATAAGGCCTTGTGACTCCACTCTGTCTTACATTTGGATTTTATTCTCTATTGCGACTGCCGATTTATTAAGTTAAACATGTTTTCTAAACGACAAAAATATATGATAATTTTCTTAAAATGTGGGCTTTCATTATAACTTTACAAGTTACAAGGATTTTGATTTTTCTAAGTCACAAGCTTAAATTTTAATCAAGCAACTATTCCACCGAACATAGTTTTTAAATAAACAAAGTCATTTTGAAATAACCTCTTTGATGTGACATCGCTGGATTTGGCCATAACGTCTGGGCCGGGTCTGGGGTGTTACAAACTCTCTTAATGTCCAAAAATCATATTACCATCTATCAACTTACCCACCTAGCCTTACCAATATCACATACATACTAAGCACATTATTTACATGTACTTAAGTTCACATGCACCCTTGCACACATATACATTTGCCCACATATTCACTGTCTCATAAATACACATGCACTTACACACCTCATAGCCACACGAATCTCTTTTAGTAAGCTTTCCCGTTGAACCCTTCAGAATAACATCCGATACTCGGTGGTTTCAACACATAGCTCCACCAACACATAATCTGACTCTTGTGTACACATGGTGTATCACCCATGTAACCTAGCCATTAAATCTCGTAGCTCTCGTGTCTACATGGTGTCCAACACTCGGAATCACACTTGCGACCTAGCTACATATAACATAGCTCTCGTGTGTACACGATGTACCCTCGGTACCATACATGCGACCTAGCTATTTTTAACCCGTAGCTCTCGTGTACACATGGTATACACCCAGTATTACGCATGTGACCTAGCTACTTATGAAATCATTGTCTCAGAGCTCTCTTGTACACATGGTATACACATCGTGTTACACATGTGACCTAGCTACCACATAGTATCTCGTAGCTCTCTTGTACACATGGTGTCCTACCCGCGGAACCACACATGTGACAAGCTACACGTTATCCGTATCTTTCATTTTCTGAAAGTTCAATCAGAAACTTCGAATTCCATAATACTCAAAGTCATTGAAGTCATCCAATAGTATCCATAACATGCATTAAATTATTATTATTATAAAGTTAAAATCAATGTATTATTTCCATATAAACTTACCTTGATAACTAAATGCGATAGTTTGCAATTTAGTTCGAAACCTTGCCCTTGCCTAGGTCAAGGTCGATTCCTCGATCTTCTCGATCTATAACGACACATTTAGCTCATTTAATAATCACATTATTCAATACAGCCCAAAATCTTCCTATAGCAATTTCACCCCTAACTTTCTCAATTTTACACTTTAGTCCCTAGGGTCGGTTTATGATTTTCATTCAATTTTCTTGTATTTCAAGCCTAGCCACACCACCTTTCCTCTTATAGTAGACCCCAATTCCCACTATTCTACAACTTATGCACACCACATTTCATCTTTTACAAATAAGTCCTTTATGAAATTTTTATCAAAAATCACCTAGTAAAAGTTGTTCACCACACTTTAAACTTTCATATTCCACCACTAAACATTAAAATACATCTATGTCATTCATGGGTAAAATTTTAAACATCAACCCTAGCTTGAAATAGTGGTAGAAATAGCTAGAGCAAGTTACGAGGATTTCAGAAATATGAAGAACATTAAAAACGGGGCTAGAAATCACTTACTATGAGCTTGAGAAGTTGACAAAACCCTAGATATGGAGACTCTTCAAATTCGGCACAAGGGGGAGAAGATGGACACCATTTTTGACTAATTTTCCCTTTTTATTTCTTTTGTTAACTAATGACTAAAATGCCCTTCATTAAAAACCTTTGATTTTCCATCCTTCCTTGGGCATTTTTGTCCAAACTAAGTTAAAATGGTTTAATTACCATATAAGGACCCCTAATTTAAAAAGCCAATTCAATCAAGTACCTTTATGAATTAAAACCCATATTTTTCACCTATTACAATTTAGTCCAACCTACCAAATTGGACATGAAAACAACAAATTTCATACACCAAAATTTCACATAATTATTCAAGCACCCAATAAACATCAAAACTTGATCGAAAAAAATATTTTAGACTTCGGGTTCATGGTTTTGAAACCACTGTTCCGTTTAGCCCCTAATTCGAGCTGTTACACCCTCGCTTTAACACTCCAATCAATAAACCAACTATTTATTTAGGTCTCGGCCTAATCATGGCATCATGGTTTGCCAAACTGGTTTCATGGACGCCACATGTGCAAGTTCTGCAACATAATGTTTTGGGTTTATAGGTCACTCATTGTGAGTGGAATTTGACCATGGAAGTCATTCAATGCCAGAAATGATTGATGTGCTATTTGTTGGTTGGCAATCAATTTTTGAGGTAAAGAGAGAAGAGAGAAATATATATTTTGGAATAACTAAAGAGAGGTCCTTATGCTTTAGTCAAATATAAAAAAGTATCACGTATCATCATTCAATTGGCTAATGTGTCATCTCAATAATTCGTTAATGGATAGACTAATTTTTTTACAGCGGTGACTAGTTCGAACAATTATCTTAATTAAAGTGACTAAATTGAAAAAAAAAATTAGAGTGATCAAAATAAAACAAACTCTATTTTAGAGTAATCTTATAATCTTAAATGTAATTTACCCCATTTTAAATGAGTCTAATTTATTTGTGTAAACCTACTTTTTGAACCTCTTACTTTTATACAAACTTTCTCAATTTTCAAATAAATCTTTAAATTTAGAAAAATAATTTGATCATTAAACATGTTTACTTGGAAGCTAACTATGCAATTTGTACTAAATAATTAACCTTTCGAGATATGACCAGATGTTAGTGCAACTCAAGTGAATTTTTGGTGCGAACAACAACAAAGCCTCACAGCTCCCTTCAAGCTGGCATTTGGACTTTGGAGGATCAGAAGAGTGCCAAGACAATAGGAACCCACTGGTTACAGCATATGCACTTGGCAGATACAGCCTCGACAATACGGTGTGGGAGGCGGAGGATGGGACAAAATAAAAAATTTCATATAAAAAAAGTTATAAAATATCTTAAATTAAAATAAAATTTTATCATTTTTTAGAGTAATATATACTAAATGATCTAGTGTATTTTAACAAGCCAATATAGGCTAAGGCTATTGTTTGCTCTCTTTGACTTCATCTTTGGAAGTGATGTTTTTGCACATACCGGATTACGAAAGGTTATAATGGTTTAATTTGGATTTTTTAGGGGAAAAAGAAAAAAGAATATGCCATTAATACGCAGTATTTTGGGTTTTTACAAAAACGAAATCAAATATTAAAAATAATGGAATTGACATGAACCGATTTTCACGGTTGGATTGGTTTTATATTATAAAAAAATTTAAAACTAACAATTATAAATTAAATAAAATATAAAATTCAGCTCAATTCCAATAATTATATTTATCTAATTTATATAGAAAAATAAATTTTACCAAATCAAATAAATTTAAATAATATTCAACCGAAAGTGATTCAATTTTAAAAAAAAAATGAAATTCTAGAATTCAAATTGGGCTTCGATGTTTTGCGTTTTTGATTCATTGTTACGACCTACGGCCTAACTAGGTAGGTCGTGTGAATGGCCTTGCGATAGTGGGTTAGTTCCAAGGGAAGGAAAAGTATGGATGGACGGCTACTGTGGCCTGTATTGCATCCCATGGAAACACCCGGAGCAGGGGATTGCATTGCATGATTGATACGATGGAGGGGCCGGTGTGCTTTCCATCATCCCACGAAAGGAATCGTTGCATCCTCCCTCCATCCCATGTGGATTGTCAACTCATTGATCTTGACCCTTCATACTCTTTTCATCTATTCATTCTTCTTTATTTAGGGTTTTCTTTTTACAAATTTGGAGAGAATTAAGTTGCACAAGGTTTAAACACTACGTTATGATGTCAATGTACAATAACTTGGACACTAACTACTACTACACCAGCATTTAGGTTTCCTTTAATTGTTGATTTTTTTAAATATATATATTTTAAAATTTCATATATGTTTACATTAAAATTTCTAGTTTTGTAAATAAAATTCTATATACAAATATACCTCAATTATATTTTGTATACAAATGTAAATTTTAAAATTACTAATTTGGTTAAATAGCTTAATTTAATAAATATGTTTTATTTTTTAATGTAATTATAAAAAGTAAAATTAATTAAAATAAAAACATTAAAATTAGTTTGAAATATCAAAATTTTGTAACAATTAGTACAAACCAACACACTAGTAAAGGACCAAAATTTTCACAAGAATGAAACATAAAGGAGGCCTCATAGTGGAATAACCTTCTCCCAACATGGTGAAAATTTGCTCGAATGCCATGAGACAATGTTTTTTTTTTTTTTTTTTTTTACTTCTTGCTTCCATCTTTAGCTTCTTGTGGATATTTTCTCTTGATAGTAACATTGTCTTTAGATATCTACTTTTGATACCAATTATTAGGATTAATACGCACCATGAGGGGGTGAATTAGTGATTTAAAATTTAAGCAAAGGTGGAAAGAAATAGAGACTCAAGACTTTATAATGGTTTAACCCCAATTGTCTTTCTCCACTACCTTAACTTACAACAACTAAGGATTTCTCAAATTCACTACATTTGAATCTTTGAAGGACAAAGTTTAATCTTTACAATCTCTATCTTTTCACAAGGCAAGAATTGGATTAATTATGAAAGGATTATCACCTCTAGAAGGCTGATATGTAACAATTAAGCACTCTCACACAACAATACAACACTTGAAAGAATGAATCAAAATTAACCCACAAGTCTGTACAAGAGAAAAAGAGATAATAGTGAAAAGAATTGGATTTTTGTGGTTAATCTTTGTAACCTTGTTTCTTAGCTTCTTCTTAGTGTTCTTATGCTCCATTTATACTCTCTCATGGATTAATAGTCATTTGAGGATGTTAGAAACAATTAGATGCTTCTATAGGCCTTTAGGTATTGGTACCCAAGCAACAAGGGCCTGTTTCCTGTGGTCAAAAAGTGACCATTGGAGCCACGAGCACCGCACCCCAGCTAGGAGGGGTGTTGTACCTCTTCATTAAGGGTGTTCTACATTTTGATTTTTATTCAATTTAATCATATTATCTAGTTTAAACCCTCACCTTAATTAATTGCTTCCAGTCAATTAACTAACTTCCCAAAGAATTTAGTTACAACCCATCACAATTCTACAATACCCACTCAATTCACAAGCCATTTAAAGAATTTAACATCTAAAAACTAAGGGTTTAGAGATGCTCAATAATTTATCAATGAAATTCTAGTTGTGTGGATTGTGTTGGAGAAAAAGTTGAAATTCCTTTAGATAAATTCGATTAATCACTCTTGATGATGAACGAAACTAATAAAAAAATATAAAATAAAAAAGAAAATTACAAGTGCGGAAATCTCTTTAAAAACTAAAACAAAAGTCACAATTTTTGTAGGAAATCCTTAAACTAAACTACTTAGCAACCTAATCATTATCAAAAGACTCTCTCTAAACATGTTTATAAAGATGTATTTATACTAATATTAAGTTTTGACCAAATTTAGACAACTCTTCCCTAAGTTACACAAAAATTTGGGTTGAGTTGAAATAAACGCCCCTTTAAATTTTAAGTTTGTTGAGCTTCAATGTCGCGACACCATTGGTCCGGTGTTGTGACTTTCCTAATAGCCATCTCAAGTATCTATAGGGTGACTTGGGTGTCGCAAAATTTCCATCAATGCCGTGACTTCGCTGCAATGTTGTGATTGACTTTCTATCATAGCCCAACTTTCAGTGCTGTTGGAAAAGGCGATTTTGAAACTCCATTTTTGTAAACCGAGTCCTTAAGTATTAAATAAAAATATTTATGAAGTTGGTATAATATTATATTAAAGTTTGGTCTAGTAATTTTTTTACATTAATAGTTAATTTAGGTGCAGGGAATAAATTGTAAAAGTCTTCTTACTGTATAAGTTTTTAAATGGCCAAAGACTTAGGACTTAAATTGCAATTAGCCAAAGGTCCAAAAGGGTAATTAAACCATTTTATAATATGTAATAGTGGATAGTGATGGATTATGTGTTAAATTGATAGATTTTAAGCTTTATTTATGAAAAAGGACTAGATTGTAAAGGTTAATTGTTAATGTTGCACATAAGGACTAAAGTGAATAAAATGAGAAATTTTTGTGAAATTTTGGTATAAATAGAAGGTAAAGGGTCTCTAATGAATTTAATTGAAGTTGGTTTTTAAACTAGGGCTCAAAATTGAAAGATATGGTTATTTCGAATTTAGGGACTAAATTGAATAAAATATTTATATATCTGAATAAAATAGTTTATACGAAATGAGATATTGAAATGAGATATGATGATCTTGATGTTCACATGTAGAAACATTGAATTGAGCTTGAACAATGTATTGGAATATTAACTTTGACATGCATGTAATTGTATCATCCATTAATTGAATAAGTTTCGAGCTTTGTTAATTAAAATGACATGAATTGGCATGAGATGGGATTGTGGTATCATATGGTTTAATTACAAGTTAAAACTCACCTTGTTGATGTATTGATTTTTCATGTCTAGCCAAACCATGCCAAGATATGGTAGCTTATTGTATTTAGATAAAAGATAAGGTAAGTTTTGTTTAATGCATATGAACTTACTAAACATCTTATATGCTTACCTAATTTGTTTTTCCTTTTCCTTATAGATTGTCACATTGTGAAACTCGTCAAGCTAGATCGTCTTAAAGCTCACACTATCACTAGATCAGATGTTATGTGTTTATTTTGAGTCTAAGGCTATGGCATGTATATAAGTGACTTGATGTGTTCTTTAGTATGTAAAGGTGTTCACAACTTGGCAAACTTGACTTAACCATTTCATAACATATTTGGTTGGTGTTTTGATTCAATGGTGTTGGACATATATGTACTTTATGCATAAAGATATGATGATCTATTACTATGTGCATGGCATGTGGAATGGTATAGATTAAGGTAGAAATGGTAAATCAGTTAGTAGATGAATGAGATGGTTATGTATTTGAAAAGTTGATGCTTTGAATGTGCTATTAAAAAGGTGACATAATCGTGATTGTTGAAGTCCATGCTTAAGATCTATAAGCTATTTATATGTTTATATGCATAAGTGTTTCTAATTAAAGTGAAATGGCTTGTTCCAAAATGAATTGTCTTAGGTAAAGATACGTATTTGAATGGTTGGTTGGTTGGTTTGAATGGCTTTTGATTGAATGTAATGAAATGGATAGTTCTGTAATAGGTTGAACTTATATTGGATTGGTTTTGATTAGAAATAACTAAATGACTTGTTTTGTTATGAAGTGTTATGAATTTGGAATGTTTTTAGGTGATCATATTGAATGGTTTAATTAGAAACTATGAAATTGGTACCAAATTGTACATTTTTTTTTCCAAAAATAGGGGCCTAATCTCGATGGCCATCCTTCGTCGTCGCAATGTCGGATGACAGTAAGTGACGTCACGATGTCGAGTGGCCTGAGGTCGTGACGTGACATATTGCTTTAATGATGTTACAACGTGGAAGAGGTGACATCACAACATCGACCCTAAACTTCTAAAACTATGCAATTTGGTCCAAATTTTTGTTTGAGTTGACAAAAGAACTTTCGTAAGCTAGTATTACGACTCGGGATTGATTGTTTAACATGAATTGAATGTTATTAACACTTGTTTACATGTGTGAAAGATTATTTACTGAGTATTTGACGGTAGTTACTCTGGCAATAAATTTATCATCTTGTAACTCGAACCCAACAGTCGGGTTGGACAAAGAGTGTTACACTTTCACCTATGGCCACTATCAACGGTGTGGCAACTTTCTTAACCGCTGTTGCGACTTTTAGCCTTCGATATTACGACTTCGGCCACAGTCCACCTACAGTATTATTGTTGCTCAAAGTTCCTCCCAGGTGCATGTTTAACTTCAATGTCACAACTTCACCTCTTTAATGTCACAACATTTTGAGCAATCCCATAATGTCTTTGCTATTTTTCCCAAGTCGTTTATTGCACCAATTACATCACTTGTTAAAACTCATTAGCCAATACTTTGCCTAATTGGTTGATAAATATACTACAAGGCCTACTTTATTCAACAAGAACATAAATCACGCATGAATCATGAAACCATTAAAATAATATCAAAATGCTCTATTAGAAATTCATTAAGTATAGGAAAGAACTCAATTTACCATATTAAATTATGGCGGATTAGCGTGGGGTGTTATAATTACTATACACAATAAGTATGATAGATATGATATTATTTTAATATATATTTTTTAAATTTTAAAAATTCAAATGGAATATGAATTAATAATTAGGTGATTTTTAGTGAAAATTTTTAATATCTATTTACTAAAAGAATTAAATGATTGACATTATTTCTTCACTAATTAAATAATTTAATAAAAACAATTTTTTTTATAAAGAAAACATAAACTTTGTTTAAAGTCACAAATTCATAAAATTAAAATTAAATCAAGTGATTAATTTAAAACTTTAAAATTTAAGTTGAGTTTTTTTATCAATAAATTTTCATTTTCATCAATGGTAAAATCAAAGTTCATCAATTACTTCTATAAATATTTTTTTTTTTTACTCACAAGATTAAAAATTTTGCAAAATGACAAAAATAAGTATAGAATTAGTTAAGAAGATATTTGGTTCGAATATATAAAATATTTATTTTTATGAGTTGTAACTTGAATTTCAATAACAAATTCAAATACTTAAAAGTTTTAAATTAAATAAAAGTGAATTTGATACTCTATATTTGTATGCACTATAAATTTATATTGGATAATAAATTTAATATTTAAATCTATAATATATAAATCAATAAAAAAAATTTTGAATAGTGTTTGAATATTTAATTTTAATTATGCATTCAGTGCTATATGTATGTGTTTATATATTTAAAAGTATAGATTTGTCTTGTTGATGATTGTGCTAGTATGGGTTTTGTAGATGAAATTATGGTTATTCTATTTTTTATTATTTTTAAATTTAAGATTTAATCATTATATTTTAATTTAAAATAATTTAATTTTTATTCTTATAATATTATTAGTTAATTTAAATAAATTATACTATTAATTATTCCGATTAAAATGTTGAAATTGATTTTTCTTTCTTAAAAACACAGTTTCAATTAGTCATGACTAAATAGATTTTTTGTGTATGTGTTTGATAATGGAGTTTTAAAAGAAATTATCATAAACATTTTAAATAAAATAATCAATAATATTAATTATTTAGACTAATTAGTACTTGTAAAAGTATAAAACTAAATTATTTCAAATTAAATAAAATAACTAAAACTCAAAATTTAACTTACATATGTAACCAATAAAAACAGCAAATAACATATGTTTTAATCAATAAAGTGAGTTTATATGAAAAAAAAATCAAAAGTGAGTTATTTTCATAAATAATTTTAGTCAAATATTTTATAATTTTTTAAATTAATATTGATTAATATTTTTATTTCTTGTTAAGGTTTAATCTTTCATTTCAATCGATAAAAAAAATTCACTCAATTCAATCTTCTATTCTATTTTTTAATCCTCGTATTTAAGCTAAGGTTTAAGACATTGGAATTGTTTTTTGGTTTGTGGGAATGACCCTACATTTTGTTGCATACTTTTGTTGCCCGCTACTTTCACACTTTTGTTTGTGTGATAGTGGGACATCTAGTTGGTGGTTTTTTATGGGGACCCACCACTATAAATACCAACTAAGCTTAAGGTCCCTAAGCACCAAAAAATTAAAAATAAAAACTATTTCATCTAGTGAGGTTTTCAAGTGCTTAGAAGACTTTGGTGGTTTTCAATTTTCCATACGACTAAATTCAACAACCTTGTCAATGGTTTAACGTGCTCGATAATAGTGTAACAACATTTGAATTTTGGCATTTGGTTCAGACAATGGCTAGAGTAATTTATGTTCGATCATATTTAGCAATAAAACTTTTTAGAAATTATGTCTAGGTATCTAAATAATTTTATTTAATAAAGAATTAGTCACAACAACTTTAATTAAATGAAATTATTTATTGCAGTGAGGATCTCATAAGGTTTGTAGACATTACATGTTGCATAATGATTTAACAAAATCTTGAATGAAATTTAAGAATTAATATCTACCTAAGTTATTTTCGTAAGTTTTTTTAGTTAAAGACTAGTCATAACATCTTTAGTTAAATAAAATTATTAAAATTAAAAAACACATATGGAAAGCATAGGTATTAAATCTCATTGCATAATTTATTAAGATAAAATTATTAAATAACTTTTCATAGTTACCCATAGGAATTATGAAAACAAATTTAATAATTCTATCATAAATGGATCTAATTGAATTAAAAATTTATCCCATATGCAATTTTTATGTCACTAGATTCATTATTTACATAATTTGCATTAATAAACTATGATTTATGTTTGTCTCAAATTTTTGTTAAGCATGTATGTTCATTTATTTTGTAGTTTTACAACATGTAAATCTCAATAATAGAGTAGATATCCCTAAATTAACTAGATATCCTTGTATTAAATTTTATTGCATAATTTATTAAGATAAAATTATTAAATGACTTTTCATAGTTACCCACAGGAATTATGAAAATGAATTTAATATTTTTTTATCAAAAGGATAGTAAATAATTCCACCAAAAAATGGATCTAATTGAATTAAAAATTTAGCCCATAGACAATTTTTATGTCACTAGATTCATTATTTACATAATTTGCATTGGTAAATTATGATTTATTTTTGCCTTAAATTGTTTTTTAAGCATGTATGTTAATTTATTATGCAGTTTTACAACATGTGAATATGTTTGATAGAGTAAATATCCCTGAAATAACTAGTGAGAAATTTAAGTTCTTGAAAGAGAGTATTCTTCTCCAATTGGGGTGCTTAGATATTGACTATACCATAAGGAAATCTGAGCCACATATTATTGAAACCAACAATCAGGTTGATCTTGCTCTATATGAAAAATGGGATTATCTTGTAACATCCCGAAATAGGGCCTAAACGGAATGGTGGTTGCGAAACCACGAATTCGAGATAGAAAAGCTTATTCCAATAAATTTTTATGATTTACCAAGTGATTAGATGCATGTGTTAAAATATTGATAGAAAATTTTATGAATTGCATGTTTAATTTGCCTATTAGGGCTTAATTGCAAAAGTTGATAAATATGAGTTCTAGATGTTAAAGGATTTAATTGAAGAGCATAATTGAAGTAGAGGTCCTTAAATGATAATTATACCATTAGGTTTCCATGGACAAAAATGGACATACATAGGTAGAAATAACCAAAGTTTTTAATGAAGAGCATTTTAGTCATTTGGTAATTAAAATGAATTAAAAAGGGAAAAAGATGGCAAAATGCGTCCATCTTCTTCATTAGGTGAAATTTCAAAGGGTTCTCTATAGCTAGGGTTTTTTCAAGCTTCCAAGCTCCATAATAAGTGATTCCAAGCCCCGTTTTTAATGTTCTTTACGTTTTTGGAGTCTAGGAAACTCGATTTAGCTTATTCTAGCAATAATTTAACCTAGGGTTCATATTTGGAAAAATACCCATAGGTGAAATGTGTTTATTTGATGTTTTAAGATAGAATATGAAGCTTTAAATCATGTTAAACAACTTGTGCTACTCAATTTTAAGTGAAAACGAGTAAAACGACATAATCGGTAAAAATACCTAATATTCATAAGTACATGTTACAGTGAGAATTTGATGTTGCCATTAAGGGAAAATGATCAGCATGTCCTAAAACATAAGAATTAGGGGAAAATTTTAATTTCTGAGCTTTGAGGCAAAAGTGTAAATATGCAAAATTTAGGGGCAAAATTGTAATTTTTCCAAAGTTAGAGTTAAGGACTGTTTTGATAAATGTGGGTATTAAATAAGCTAAATTTGTTAATTATAGATCAAGAAGGATGAAATTTGGGGATAGACTGTGGAAAGAAAAAGATAGAAGATTAAGTTGCTAAGTTGATCGTATTTTGCACCAAGGTAAGTTTACAGTAAATAAATGCAATATTTCAATATTTTATATTAATATTGTTAATTTCCAGCATATATACATTTATTTTATGAGAATATTCCAAGTTGAATCAAAGATGAGGTAACAGAGAAAAAGTATCAGAAAGCCTATTTGAACCTTAAGGATGTATGGGATACGGAATGTCATGACATTTTGTGTTGAGACAGTTGAGGAACATCCCATGTAAGTCCATATCAGACATATGGCATTGGCAGGTTGAGACAGTTGAGGAACATCCCATGTAAGGCACATCTCATGTAAGTCTATATCAGACATATGGCATTGGCAGGTTGAGATAGTTGAGGAACATCCCATGTAAGTCCATATCAGATATATGGCTTTGGTAGGACAGGGAACATCTCGTGTAAGACCATGCCTAGAGCACGACATTGGCAGGCTATTATCAGCCAGGAAAACCCAAGTACCCTTAGTATTCCAAACGGTTCATTGGCCTAATATATAGGCTATGTTACAAGAAAGTTTAGGTAAAGGAATGATAAATAGGAAAGTTAAAGAGTAGGTGGAGAAGTAAAATAAAGATTTTGTTAATTGATGGTATAATATGAGTATATTTATACTTGGTGAATGTTGTCATTTATTTATTTGTAAACTTACAAAGCATTGTAGCTTACTCCTTTTTCCTTTCTCTCTTTTATAGTGTAGCCAAGCCAATTCAGGTATCAAAAGGACGTCGGAATTCGTCTCACACTATCAAAAGCTATCTCGGTATTTTGTAGTTTGAAATGTTTTGAGTTATGGCATGTATAGGGACTTGGCAATTGGTGTGTATGTCTTTATGATATGATTCAAGTATGGTATGTAAATGCTTGATGATGATTAGCTATTGAAATGGCTAAATAAGAACATGTTTTGATGTTATGTATGTCTAAATGATAGTTTATGCAAAGAAATGATGGAGGAGGAAAAGTTGGCCATGAAACAGTTTTGTAACAACAGCAGTGATGTGAATTTGAAAAATCACTAAAAAATGTAGAAATGGAATTAAATGGTGAATGAGATATAGAATTAAATCTTATTGAGTCTATTTTCATAGAAAAGAAACAGGGCAAGCAAAGAAAGTCTTTATTGTAAGATATTTAAATTCTTGTGAGATTGGTTTAGAGGGATTTTGTGATCCCCTGTTCTGATTTTAGAAATTCACTAAAAATTATATAAAAAGAATTATAAGTCATAATTTATATGTATAGATTCCATAGTGAGTCTATTTTCATTAGAAACAAGTGGAAACACTAAATGAAAACTGTACTAAGAGATAATTGATTTTAAGTAAGGAGAGGTCTGAACAGTGGGATGTGAAATAGGGGAAACTTTTAACTAATAAACTGTACTAATTGGTCATACCAAAAATTCTGGAAAAATTATGGTAAGAAAATATATGAGTCTATTTTGAGGGAAATTTTATGGATTTAAATTTCAAGTTTTGTAGCTCGAGTTATAATTAATTTAGTGACTATTACGCAGGTGGACAGTTTTATTATGAACAGTGAAATAAATTGTTTTAATTTGTGTAAGTAATTGAAAATTTTTTTAAATGTTCCCGATTTGGTCCCGAACCATTCCAATTGCATGTTTAGGGCCTCGAGAGCCCATTTTAGGTATATATTGAATGAATGTGAATGAATTAATTTTAAAAGCAAATTTTTATGCCTCGAACTAGTAAGGTAAGTCTGGTAACGCCTCGTGCTCGACTCCGGCGACGGTCTCGGGTAAGGGGTGTTACAGATCTAATCGTTTAAGTATCATATTCATAAAGAGTAAGGTTCCTGTTGATGTTTGTGTCTCAATTGAGCATTACGAGAATGTCTAAGAATTATTGACAGCTATTGAAAAATTGTTCAAAATTTCTCAAAAGTCATTAGCCAACACCTTAATATTGAAGCTCACATCAATAAAGCTCACTACCGTGAAAGGTGTACATGATCACATCAATAAGATAAGAGATTTAGCAACTCGACTCAGAGCACTTGAGGTTGAAATGTCTGAGTCATTCCTAGTGCACTTTATATTGAAGACTCTTCCACCTCAGAATGGGTCATTTAAAATCTCCTATAACATACATAAGGATAAGTGGTATATCGGTGAGCTTTTGATCATGTGTGATCAGGCTGAGGCTAAACTCATACTGGAGATGAGAGAGAGTGCAGTGACAGTTACTTAAGAAAAGAAGACAATCCAAACCAAGCAAAAGGGGAAGGCCAAAATGCAACCCCAAACTGACATAAAGAAAGAGTCCAAGTGTTTTTCTTGTATAAAAAAAAAGGGACACTTAAAGAAGGACTATGTCAAGTTTAAGAGCTGGTTTGAAAAGAAAGGTAAATCAATCTCACTTGTTTGCTTTGAGTCAAATATGGTTGATGTTATGATAGTACTAGAAAGAACATATGTTTTCTCCCTACTTATTAGTTAATTTGTCCCCATTTTGTTATCTTTAGTGCATATTTTAGCATTTTTAGTTCACTAAATTGCATTTTATAACTCAGTGGATCTTAGCCTATTTATCCTTAATTTTGTCATGTTTTGGTACCGATGTCGTTGCATGAGTATTTTCAAATTGCGCCCAAAATTGACGCCGCACCTGACAGCTATTTGGATAAGAACAAAAATGTGTGAGCTGTTCAGTCTAGTATAACCAACTTGTACGTATAGAGGTAGCATGATTCTGATAAAAGGACACTTGTGCTATTTAGAGGAATATAAATATTCACATGAAAAGAAAAAAAAAAAAAGGAGGTTTTTTTAGGGGGTATTATTTTCTTCAACCTATCTTTTGAACCTTTTAGGCTATGGCAGCTTATGTCTCCTACGGGTGAATCGATGTGAAAGGGACGCAAATTAGCTCCTGACAAGGAGCCTTGAGTGTGACACAAGAGGAAATGGAGAGATTCAAGTTGAGATTGTCTATGAATAGATTCTCCACTTGTTTCTTTTATATTTCTTTTCTAAACGATGGTGATTACTTTCTATTTCATGTTTGTACGGAAGTACACATGATATCTGGGTTAAATGTTATTTTATTCAATTTTTCTTCTACTGTTTAATCTTTGGGTTTGAATGTTTTTGGCATGGAAGTGTTTTTGCGGTCACTAACACTAGAAAGTGCAATGACAGTTCAAGCTAACAAGCATGACAATGGAAATTGCTTGAGGATTGGAAGAATTTAATCCACTTGTTCTTAATAGTGTTCCATTGTCATCACCGGAGGATGTGGTTGATGTGCATGTTTAAGCCTTGGATTAAATATAGAAGTTAAGCTTGGTAAGATATTCATTGCAATTTAATGCATCGACAATCACCTATCCTTTTATACCTTATGAGCACTTAGTATTCTGTTGAATATTCACATTGGGGATCCTAGTTTATCATTATCATATTTTATCTTATTGTTTTCAAGTTATTGCTTCGACAACTACTCTCACAATTTATCTCGTTTCTATCTATTTATTGCACTGACATTGATAGACAAAAGACAACCATCATCATAGGGTCGATATCGGACCGGCTTATATCTATCTGCTTTACTTGCATCAACAGTGTCCAATTGCACATTATTACTGTGACATTAAACAGCCAATCAAGTATTGGCATCGTTGTCGAGGATGGTGTTTGTTTGAAATTTATTTTTGTTTTTGCACTTTGTTTTTTATTATATAAAATTTAGATACCATTAACTTGTTTTGTTTTTGTCGCTATTTTCACATTTTATTTTAGGTGTTTGATGAGCCAAAGCAATTCGAAGTTTATTGTCAATTTTGATCCAAAAATTGAAAGAACTGTTAGGAAGAGACTTCAAGAACAAAGGAATATGGCTTTACCAAGAAACAATGAAGCCATACCCTTGGTGCAGCACCAAAATGTTAATGACCCACCATTGCCACAAGACGCTCAAATACGAAACAGGGCTATATGAGACTTTGTAGTACCTATCTTGGATGACTTACAACCGGGAGTTGTTAGGCCAGCAATCCAAGCTGGGAATTTTGAACTCAAGCCAGTAATGTTTCAAATGTTGAATTCTAATGGGTAATATGTTGGATTGCCACATGAAGATGCACGAGAACATCTTAAATTCTTTTTTATTTGTAACACCCTTACCCATATTCGACACCGGAATAGGGTACTAGGTATTACCGGAACACATACACTTGTAAACGTATGAAACCGAGACATAAAATTTCATCCAAATTAAAAATTTTCAAATTTTTATCTTTAAGTCCCTAAATAGGGCCTACGAGGCCCAATACATACTTTGGAAGTGGTTTGGGACTAAACTGAGAACTTTTGAAAGCACTAAAAAATTTCTTAAAAAATAGGGGCACACGCCCGTGTCCAAGGCCATGTCCTTCACACAGCCGAGATACACACCCGTGTGTTAGGTCGTGTGACATTTTGAATTTTCGAAAATCAAATATAGACTTCACACACACCATGGGCACATGGCCGTGTGGTTGCCCGTGTGGCTACAAGTAAGGTTATTTACCAAGCCCTTTGCCACCCCAAAACACTTATACACTTATACAAATTTATCATCACACAACATGGTATTATTAAGCATTCAAACATTTACACTAAAACATCCACATACCATTTACAAACCACATTCATCATTCATAATCACACACAACCAATCACATTTACCACTCATAATTATCACACATTTACTCATCCAATACATGCAAGCATACACATCCTTGAAATGCATCGTCATAGACTTATAACATAACAATTATTAGCCACATTAAACGGCCTTATACAATAATAGCCTTCAAATAGCATAGGCCAACATTCTAGGCCAACTCATAATAACATATACACACATAATCAAGTCCCTATACATTCCATAGACTTAAAAATACTTGAAAATCGTTGATACAATTCCAATCAATAACTTGTTAGTGTGATAGAATCTCCGATGACCTCCAACTCGAGCTAACATCTGTGACACTATAGGAAAAAGGAAAGGAAAGGGGTAAGAATTATAGCTTAGTAAGTAGGTATATAAATAATAATTAATTTACTAACATGCTTTTATAAATCTTCACAATATGTTTTCAAGATAATACAATTATAATTGCACATAGTTCCACTATGTACTCAAGTTCATATCTAGTTGTCTACTCGAGTCATAGTCACTAAATTATTTATATCTTGAGTTGTAGAACTCCAAATTAAGATCTGCAAATTTTATTTGAAATTAAACTCACATATCTTCTTACTATAAAATTTTCAAAATTTTTTGTTTAGCCAATAAGTACATTTTATTCATTAAATCCAACCCTATTTCGCTGTTTGACAATTCTGACCCCTCTTCACTAAAAATTAATTATCTCCTCATACGGGATTCAGATGATGTTTCCGTTTGTTTCATTTGAAAATAGACTCATTAAGAATTTTAATAATTTAAATTGTAACCCATAATTATTTTTTTACAATTTTTAATGATTTTCTAAATTTAGAGCAGGGGATTCTAAAATCATTTTGACCCTATCTCACTAAAATTCAAATATCTCATAATATGAAATTCTTTTGCTTACACATTTATTTTATATGAAAATAGACTCAATAATATTTTATTTAATATCTTATTAAACCTCTAATTCGGTTTCCACTATTTTTGGTGATTTTTCAAAGTCACACAACTGCTGCTGTCCAAAACTGTTTTATTTCTAAATTTCACTCTTTCATATTTTCTTTATGGTAACTTTTATTGTAACACTTACTCCATATCAACTGTAATAGCCCGATATAAGGCCTAAATGGAATAGTGGTTACAAAACCATAAATCTGAGGTCAAAATATTTATTCCAATTGAGTTTTAAAAATTATTGTGTGTTTGAAATGTCATGTGAAATTTTCGTTAAGAAATTTTATCGATTGGGTGTCTAATTTGATAATTAGGACTAAATTGAAATAGATGAAAAATGTGTGTTCTTGTTCATAAAGGTATTTGATTGGAATGGGTTTTTAAATGGGAGGTCCTTAAATGGTAATTAAACCATTATATTTCAAGATGGACAGAAGTGGGCATAGTAAGATAAAATACTAAAGTTTTTCATTAAGGGTATTTTGGTCATTTAGTAATTAAAATGAATTAAAAAGACAAAACAAGCCAATTTCTTGTCCATCTTCTTTATATGGCCAAATATAGCATGGGGGAAGCCATGGCTAGGGTTTTCAAGCTTCCAAGCTTTATAGTAAGTCCGACTTTGCACCGTTTTTAATGTTATTTACATTTTTGAAATCCTTGTAACATGAACTCTCTATTTCTACCATTATTTTGAGCTAGGGTTGAGATTTGAAAATTTACCGATATGTGAAATGTTTGTGTTTTGATGGCTAATTGTAGAATATGAATGTTTGGAGTGTAATAAACGACTTTTACTGAGTGATTTTCGATGAAATTGTTAAAAAGGACTAGTTTGTAAAAGTTGTAAAAAATAGGTGTAAATGTGTGATGAAGTGGGAAATGTGGACTACTATAGTTGTGAAAGTGGTTTGGCTAGGTCTAAAGTGCAAGGAAATTGAATAAAAATCATTTTACGAGCCTAGGGGCAAAAGTGTAATTATGACAAAGTTTAGGGGCAAAAATGTAATTTTTTGAAATGTGAATTTGGGTTAATTTGAGTTGTATATTGAATAAATGAGTTAAATGTGTTGTTATAGATTGAGAAAAATGATATTCAGGCTTAGAACGAGAGAAAATCAAAGAAAATGTCAAATACGTCAATTTTTCATTTTTGGGTCGAGGTAAGTTTGTATGTAAATAATATATTGTTTTTACTTATGTTAGAATATTTTGTTATTATATGAGATGTGGTTGCATATTGAATGATCACTTGAGGAAAATTATGAATTGAAATTGAGTATGGATGAATTGGTAAAAATGTTGAAAAGTGAGGAATTTCCCGGTTGGACCTTCGAAACAGAAAAGATACAAATGATCCATTGTGAGAACACATGTGTAGTACTATGTGCAGGCTACTATGTGTTTAAGATGGTTTTAGGTCACGTGTGTAGTACTAAGTGCAGGCTACTACGTATACTAGATGGTTAGGTCGCATGTGTAATACTAAGTGTAGGCTACTATGCGTACCCAATAGCTTCGATCACATGTGTGCTACTAAGTGCAAGCCATTATGTGTAAGAGATGGTTTTGGTCACAGATGTAGTACTAAGTGCATGCTACTATGTGCACTAGATAACTTCGGCTATAAGGGTGGTACTATGTGCAAGCCATCGCGTATCTGTTATTATACCGATGAGTTCAATGGGAAATTGACTAAGTGAAAATACATGTGATCATGCAATGACTAGTGTAATTGAATATGACTATGTGATGAATAAGTTCAGGTATATGTGTGTGAAAATTTATGAGCAATGCACTTAATAGTTGATCGAACTTTCAGTAAGATGAAATGGAGTAAGTGAAATTATGTAAGAGTGAAATTTATAATAAAACTGTTTTGGACAGCAGTAGTTGTGTGATTTTGAAAAATTGCCAAAAATGGTGGAAATTAATGTCGAAACCATTTTTGAACGGGTTTTGAAAAAACGAGAATCGACTTTAAAAATGAAAAAAGGAGTCGCCACCAATCAGTTTAAGTGTGATTGAACCACTTTCAAACCATTTTGTTTGAAATCATTTGTTTTGGTCTGCGAAGTCAATAAAATGGGTTCAGGAGTCGGTTACGTACGAGGAAGGGTTAGCACCCTCGTAACGCCCAAAAATTGGTACCAAATTGAATAACTTTCTGTCTTTAATGCTAAAATTTTAAAAATATTTAAAAGTATGATCCCTTTTGAAATTAGAATAATTCAAGTTTAAAACCGAGATTCCTTCGTTCAAAAGAATACGAATATCACATCCAGCATAATAGGACACAATATTCTAAAACTTTTGTGACTAAAATCGTCTCGCGATTTATAAAATCATTTAGAAGGGTATTTTAGGCATTTAGACAAACAGGAAATCGCAACCCAGCATGTTAGGGTACTATTTCCCAAGTTCCTAAATACAAAAAAATATTGCCTCATTTTTTAAAACACGTTTTTTATATTACATTTTAAAAAGATGATGCAAACAAGATGGCATATTTCAAGATATCAAAATTAAGCCATTATAATACATGTTTTAATACAAATATAACGTAAAGATAACATAATATATATCTACCTTTCATGTGAATAAACATAAATAACACAAATCTACATACATGAATGTTTCGTGCAAAATACTACGTAGAAAACAATGCATATAATATAAAATATAACAATGTTTCATGCAAATGTAATGACACATAAATAATCTATTTTCATGCAAATATGTAAAACAATCAATAATAGAAAGATATTTAACAATTCATGAGATGAAATTAACATACTAAATAATACTAAGTAAATGCAAAATGAATTAGCAAATCATGAATATACATAAAAATAAAGATAAAAATAAATTCAATTAATGATAAATAAAGTATTACAGAAAACTTAATAATACACAATTAATAAAGGAGAAATAAAAACTAATATAATCAATTCAATAAAAATTTACAATATAATTATAACATATATTTATAAACATAATATTATAGTTAATAGAAACAAAATTTTGTGATAAATTTAGAATATAATAGGCATACTAAATATTTAATAAAACATGATGTTTAATCTCTAATTTACAAATTTACAAATTATAATAATATAATAAGATATAGAACACTATATAAAATATAAAATAAAATAATATATAATATATAATATAAAGTATAAAATAATATAATAATAAATAATATAATGATAAATGAAATTTAAATATTTAACAATAATTTATAATTTTTTTAAAATATATAATAGGACAGATAATATATACAAAAATAATATAATAAATAATATAATATAATAAATATTTTATAATCAAAGATATATAAAATATAGATAATAAATAATAAAATATAAGTAACAAATTATATATATAATGAAATATAAATAATATAATAAATAAGATATAATAAGATATAAAATCATATATCAATATAATATAAATAGATAGAAGATAATATATAATAAATAGTAGATACTATAAAGCAATGAATTTAATATAATATAATATAATATAAGAATAATATAAAAAAGATATTTACAAGTATAACAACATTTATAGTAATATAAACAGTATATAAAATATTTTAAATAAAAAATGAAAAATATAAAAGGACTTAAAATTTAAGCTTAAATAAAATTACAGAGCTAATTTTGAAATAATAAAAAGAATTTAGGCTTAATTGGAACACGGATTAAAATCCTAGGGACCTACTAGGTAAATTACCCTAATCCCAAAACGACGCTGTTCCAATCCTATATTTAAAAGGCCTGAGGACCAAATAGAAATATTTTATGAATTTCAGGGGGAAATCTAAAATGATAAAAAAGGGGAAATCAGATGCATTAAAACAAAGGCGTAAAAAAGGAGGACCAATTGCGCAATAAACCCATTTAGGGTAAAAACGCGCGGGTCCCAGTATGAATTGGGTCAGGCGCACGGGTTGGGCACCAAACGGTGTCGTTTTGAACCCGTTTATAACCCCTTTTCCCCGCTTCTAAACCGATTAGAACCATTCCCTTAAAACACCCAAACCCTAGCCTCATTCAAAACTCCTATTCGGCCGATCTTCCTCAACCACCATTTCATCTCTATTTCATCAAATCAGACTACAAATACCCGTCAAAGCTTCGGTTTTAACGTAGCAAACAAAGATTCGAAGGCTCCTTCTATAGGTAAGTGTTTATTCCTCCTTTTTTGTATTTTTTCGTATATAACAATGAAAAAAAAAGAAAATAAAAGTTAAAATGAAAAAAATAAAGAAAAAGATCTTCAATCACCTCTTAGAAACAAATTTTTATTTCTCTATTCAAATTCTTTGTACAGATTTGCATCCGTATCCCCTTTTTACACTGTTTTTTACATCTATTTATACCTTTGTAAATGAATCTAAAAAATATTTATTGATTCTGATTCTGATTATTGTGGCCGATTGTTTGCTTCTATTTCCTTTTCTTGCAGGTTAACGATGCGGATTCGGCGGTGGGGAGCGTTGATGGATGCACCGATTGCGGCGTGACATGGGGGCCATGATAGCTGTTGCACGAAGAGAGGGCTAAAGTTGTCTGCTAGCTACGCGAAAAGAGGGCTAAGGTTTTTGACCCTAGCCGAAAGCTTTAGATTTGGGCCTCTGTTTGTGTTGAGTCAGATGGGCATGCTAAGACCTGGGCCATTGGTGTATACGGGTCAAGGGTAGTTAGGGGTTTGCCGGGTAGTGTTTCGGTTTTGGGCTAAGGTGTAATCAGGCTACTGTAATGAGTTTAAGTATTTTGGGTCAATTTCGAATGTAAATTGGACTGTTTAAAGACTTTTATTATTTTTGTTTATTTATTTTGGGCCCGGGTAAATTTGGGCTATTACAGCTTCCCCTCTTTGCTCATTGCTGTGTAACAGGAATAGAGCAAAGATATAAAAGAACCAATTTTGCCCGGGCTCGTCGAGTCTTGAATTCTTCAATCTGTTCTCCGTCGAATGCCAAATCTTCGTCTTCGATTTGCTCCCTGTCCATTACAAAGATGCCAAACCATCTTGGATCTGCCTTGATGAAAGTCAAATCTGCTATATCTTCGATTTGCTCCTTGTAAAACACAAAGATGCCAAATCATCTTAGATCTGCTTTAGCATAAACATCTGAAAGTCAAATCTGCTACGTCTTCGATTTGCTCCTTGTAAAACACAAAGATGCCAAATCATCTTGGATCTGCTTCAGCATAAACATCTGAAAGTCAAATCTGCTATGTCTTTGATTTGCTCCTTGTAAAACACAAAGATGCCAAATCATCTTGGATCTGCTTCAGCATAAACATCTGAAGGTTAGATCTGCTGTGTATCTGCTCTCCGTTGAAAATGGAGACGCCATACTTCGATTTGCTCTCTGATAAAACAGAGACGCCAAGTCATCTTAGTTTTGCTCCAGCGTAAACACCTAAAAGCCAAATCAGCTATGTCTTCGATTTGCTCCTTGTGAACACAATGATGCTAAATCATCTTAGATCTGCTTCAGTATAAACATCTGAAGGTTATGCTCTCCGTCGAAAATGGATACGCCAGACTTTGATTTGCTCTCTGATAAAACAGAGACGCCAAATCATCTTAGATTTGCTCCAGCATAAACACCTGAAAGCCAAATCAGCTATGTCTTCGATTTGCTCCTTGTGAACACAAGGATGCTAAATCATCTTGGATCTGCTTCAGTATAAACATCTGAATGCCAGATCTGCTATGTTTTGGCCTGTTACCCTACTACTTAGGGGGTTAAGGCGTATCATCTTTGCTCTGCATATCCTGTAGAATACGTATGTACTTATGCCTGATGATTAGGATGCTATGATCGCAGTGAATCAAATGCTCCTAATTAGACATGTTATGATGCAAAATGTTTATGAATATGACTCCTAATCCAGACATCACCACTCATTCCTTCATCAAAGTTTATCTTTTACTCCTCTTGACGTATCAATCATACTCTACTCGTATGCTTTGAACCAATTTGATCTCATTGTACCATCCCCGAATGTATGGTCTGCTGGAGATGTTCGTGAAATGATCCTCTCTTAGGATCGAATCGTTTGAATTGTCCAAACATTATTTGGATTGAAGAAGAAGTTCTCACGAGTACCTCTGACCCTTATACACAGGAATTCTTCTAAACAAATGTCCTGTTTCAGTTTCTTGCATTATCTAGAGATTTCCAGAATAATATGCAAAACTTCGTTTGTGAAAATATTTTAGTTCATCAATCATTATTTCAATGCCACACACTTTATGAATAATGGATGACAAATAAATTGAATTAGATCTGAATAAAAAATACAAAGGAATTGAATTTGGAAAAATATCTTTGAGAAGAAAAAGAATCCAAAGATAGTAGGTAAGACAACAATTAGGTATCCTAGATATCATAGCTTGGGTTTCTATATACAAGCTCTATGAAGACTACTTTGAGTTTAACATGTGTTCAGAAGATCCAAAGTACTTTGTTGATGCCCCAACATGTAACATACTTCGCTTCTTGTTGAATCAGGTATACCAAAGTTGTTGCATGCCTTTCAAAATTTGAGTCGCCCTTTCGGGTTTTCAACTCAAAACCCCTTTGGTCTCAAGGCGCCCTTTGCGGGTTTTCACCTTGGCCTCTCCATTTTTCTTTTTCTTTTCCTTTTTCTTCTTCTTTTTTTTTTTTTTGAGAATAGAAGACTCAAAGTGCCCTTTTGCGGGTTTTCACCTTGGCTTCCGCGAGTAAATCTTGTGGACAAACCCTCTTCATCTGTGTCATCCATTCTTGGTACATTAGGATGAATACTTTCAAGTTCCCTAGAGGTATTCGATTCTCGACTCCATTAAGGCTTAAAGGAAAATATCTCAATTCATAAACCCATGAGAAAAGGATTGCCCCAAAAGCAGTTCTGGCTATTATTTGATGAACACATGGCTCGATGATGCCTTTGAAGCATCCACAAACTTCATAAATTGCCCCAGTTACAAAGCTGCCAAATGAGCGTAACAAATAAGGGCCACAACAGATATGACTATGGCATTTGTAGGATAGAGAATGACTAAGCTCCTACAGATCATCAGCTGAAACCCAACTTGGTTTAAGAGAACATGATAGTGGAACGGCTTTGTGCTTTCTATCATTCTAGCATGAGCATAAAGGTAAAAATCATTATTCCTCGGATGGCATACTTTGTTGTCAATGGCAGTACAGGGTAGCATTTTATCAGGAGATTGCTGCTGAAAAACTTGGTATGATGGTATTTTGTGCGACAATAACCACAAATTTAAGGTTTCAATTCTTGTCAAGGAGCTTGCAAGCCTTAATATCTTGATCAAGTTCTTTGTTCAAAACTTGATTGGACTAAGACTTGCTAACCCCCATCCCTGAAAATAATGATCTGATCAGGCTTCTTCTTCCTTGAACTTGTATAGAAGTCTAAGAGAGCTTCTCCCATGATCTACCTATCCACTTTGTAAGAAACTGGTTTGAAAAGAGCATCTATCATTTCAAGCTTTGGAGACTGTGTATAGTGTGATGCTCTATGGCGAAAAATTGGTAATTATTACTTGAAGCTATCCAATGCAGCTATTGACAGCATATCAGACTTCTTAGGAGATCCAAGCGATGCATTCATTCTAAAGATGATAGTTGGGACCCTTGAAAGCGTTTGCCCCAGCGTAAGCATAAAGAGTAAGTAGTAGCATTTTATGCCAATTTTTACAAAGTCTCGGTCATCTTCTATAATTTTTGCTGATTTTGGTCATCTTCTATAATTTTTGCTGATTTTCCTTTCTTTCTCTTAGGAACCTTTGATGTACTGTGATAGGATGCCTTATCCTTGAATAGACTGCAAATATTTGACATTGTGCAGTTAAAAATGATCTTTTCTTTTCCTCTTTTTTTTTTTCCTCTTTTTTTTTGAACCGATGACTATTGACTTTGTAATATTGGCATATAAAGCTACTCCCTCCCTCTTAATGGAGCAACCAACAACCACAAAGATGATCCATTGTCAACTTGAAACTTTTGACGAGCACAGGCCCATAACATACATGCTCCATAAGTCTTGACTCCTTAAATTCGGCGTTTATAGCACATCTGATACGATCCCTTTCCAAGATGGACCAGGAATGTCCAAACCTCATCATGTATCGTCCTTGACAACGTTTAATTTCCATAATAGCCTTCATAAGGTCTTGTTTTGGCTCTCTGGTTACGAGTGTTCCAATTTCACAACTTTTCCTTCTTTTAAGGCTACGCTCCCTATCCCTTCTTCATTGGGTAACATTGTTCCTCCTTTTGCTTTTCCTTTTTCAATAAGTTACAATTTTTGTCGAATCTTCAAAGTATCCTTTAAACACATGTTTTGCTCAAAAATAAACTCTGAATCTGTAGTATTGTTACCCATGTCATTGATATCTAGGAACCTATGATAGGCTCAAAAGAATATGCTAAGAATAAATGAATTCAAGAATGACTATTTACATTGTATGAATGAAAAAAATTTGATGAAAATTAGAAGATCAAAGAAGAATATTGGCTCGAATTGATCATAAAAGATATGTTTTATTAAAACAAAGATGGATGAACATGAGCCTACTTCACGAATGAAATCTTATTACTCCTAGGCCTTAGAGCAATAAGAATGTTTTGAACATTATTCTGCATAATTTTTTAAAAAAAATTACAAGAAGTTCCTCTACAGACCAATTGTCCAAAATATTTCCAAGTTTGTAAGGCCGAATGTCTCACGGGCTTCTTCATTCAGTTCCTTCCTTGTGTTATGAAACTTCTCCAACATACATTTTGTCTTTCCTAAGAACTGCCCTCAGAAATTTGTAGCTCCTTATTGTCCATACAGCCTTGCACCAAGGCCTTGAACTCAACACAATCCTGGATCTCATGACCCTCTTCTTCATGGAACTCACAGTAGTTACTCGTTCCTTCCCTTCCTCCTTTGGAGATCAACATTTTCCTTTTCAAAATTTCCTTCCAAATTTCCCTCATTGGCATCCTCACATTGGCAATATTCTTTTTGGTCCTTCTTTCATCAGCTCCTCCAATGGCATTTATCCCATGGTCACCATGATTTGGCAACGGGTTTTTAGTATTAAGGGTACTATCAAATTTCACAACCCCCATCTTGATAAGCCTCTCCACAGCTTTCTTAAATCCAGTACAGTTTTCAATCGAGTGCTCAATATTCCAGTGTGGTACTCGCATTTAGTATTTGCATCATACCATTTAGGATATGGAGGCTGTAGCGGTTTCAAGTGGAAAGGAGCAATAGCATTTGCATCATATAAATTTTAATAAAGTTCATGATACATCACAGGAATAGGTGTGAATTGCTTCTTCTCGTGTCTTGTGCTAGATTCCTGCCTTTGAGGATCCTGTTGCCCAACCGCAGCTGCTTTGGGTTGTCCAACTGTGACTGCCTTTGAGTTGAAGCTACTTATGTTGTTCACCTCATTGTCTTTTCTCCTTGGGGTCGACTTTCTGGCCGTTTCCCCTCAATTCTACCACCCCTTATGGCATTCTCAATCATCTCCCCTGTCATAACTATATCTGCAAAGCTTTTAGTGGTGCTTTCAATCATGTGAGTGATGAATGGAGCCTTCAATGTGTTAATGAATAACATGGTGGTCTCTTTTTCCATCAGTGGTGGTTGAACTTGCATTGTTACCTCTCTCCATCTCTGCGCATATTGCCTAAAACTCTCATTAGGCTTCTTCTCCATATTTTGCAACGTGATCCTATCTGGAGTCATATCAGTCATGTGATTGTACTGTTGCATGAAAGCCTGAGCAAGATCTTTCCATGAACTTATTCTGGCCCGGCTAAGCTGATTATACCACTTGGCTGCTGCCCCAACCAAACTATCCTGGAAACAATGAATCAACAATTGATCATTGTTTACATAGCCCGTCATCCTTCTACAGAACATTGTGATGTGGCCTCCTGTGGCCTTATAGTAACAGATGGCCTCCTTGGGGGTGCCTCAGTTTGTGCTTGGACATGAGGTGGGGTAAAACCTAGAGGATGATCTTCCTCTTCTTCACCAGTGATGGCCATAGGAGCCTTTCCCTTATCAGTGGCTCTCAGCAACTGAGCCATCTCCGCTATCATATTCCTTTGAGACTCTAGCATCTGTTCTCTCATGTCATTCTACATCTTCACCAACTGCTCTTGCAATTGGTCTTGCATTTCCTTCTGAAGTTGCTCAAATCTTTGATCCATATTCTTTGTTTTGGTGTGAGTACCGTAAGGATGTGTGATTTTCAGATTTCCCTTTCTCTACTTTCTGTAGTAATTTTAACTAATTAGGGTCTTTCTATAACTTTGAATGCATATGATGTGATGAGATGCTATGAGATGCAAATGTATGAATGTAAAAGGATATCAATTCTGATTCAGTTTCATTTTAGAAAACGTTATTTAAGGAACAAAAATCTTTTCATAAAATGGTTTACAAATACGCTTTCGCCCGTAGGCCCAGAGTCTTAACCCTATCTAGTAACAAGGCTAACTCTCGACCTCTATTTGATACTAGCTCATATTTTACACTTAATACATTAGCTTGCACTGCCAAATCTTGTAGGTGATCAGCAACCTCTTGAATCTGGACTATGACTTTACCCATGAGGTAATCCCTACAGCCAATGACACCTCCTCCAATGCCTGTGAAGTTGTTCTTATTATCTTGAAAGAAAGATTGACGAACAAATAAGCATTCCTGCTTCACAACATGCTGCCTTCAAATGATATCCAACATCCTCAATGTTTCTTGAATATCTTCAGATTTCTGCCCCTACAGAGTATAGTTAATCTCCACTTTAAAGGTCTTTGACTGATACGGTCTTTCTTTAACCTCTTCGCCCATTTGTCCAAATCTTGTATGTCCATTATTTCTGCAACATCCTAGTAAACTCAAGCTTGTCATTTGGTAACGGTCCTATAGTAAATAACCTTTTTACCATCATAGGCAAAATTCTTTCCATCCAATTCAAATTTGTAGGTCTTATGCATTCTGTCAATCACCTTTCCTTCAATACCCTTACCATCCACAGGGCGACCATCTTCATGTGAAAGGGAACTGCTGTAATGGTAGAAGTGTCCATCAATACTTCCACGCTTCACTTTGAATTGTCCATCTATCCTTTCGTCAAGAAAATACTGCAAGTCCTCATAGCTGAATAACTGCTTGGCTTCATTATCCCAATGGGCCTAAATGTCCTTCAACTCCTTCCACCCAATCTGTGTCGAACTGATACAGTAAAGTCCCACAATTTCGATGTATGCCCCTCAGTGACACTATCTCTTTTTTTCTAACTGGGTTTTCTCTAACCATGTACAGATGAAAGAGTGTCCCCCGCTTTATTAAGATATTTGTTCCCCATTACAAAACTTTCTAACTCAGAAATCAAACCTTGAATCGATACCTTTTAATGATGAAATGATATGCAATGACAACAAAAATAAGAAGAATATGTCAGTGCCATATATAAAAAATATAATAAACAAATACTTTAAAAGGGTAGGTACTAAAAGTTATCACCCTACTACCTAAGGCAAGCACTTAAAGCTCACTACATGAAGTTCGGTTCTAAAGTAAAGGGTACCCAAACCAGCATATTCCTCGATCCTCACCTATTATAGGCTTATATGGACCAAGTTCGGTTTAGAGGGATTCATTTCCCTACGACCATACGGAGATGAAAATCTCACGAAGTCTATAGGTACAGATGTTTCCCGGAAGCAATCCACTAACTCATACAAAGGTGAAAACCTTACGAAAGCTTAGTTTTTTACTCCCACTTAAAGGTGTGACCAACGGTCATGCAAATGCAATGTATGCAGATAAAATAACAAACATATCCAACAAACACATGAAAAGGGATCTTTATTTTTACATCTTTTCAAATTTTAGCATTAAGACAGAAAGTAATCAATTTTTGGCTTGACTCTCTTATTGGTCCCCAGTGGAGTCGCCAAGCTGTCGAAACCATTTTTGAACGAGTTTTGAAAAAACGGGAATCAACTTTAAAAATGAAAAAAGGAGTCGCCACCAATCAGTTTAAGTGTGATTGAACCACTTTCAAACCATTTTGTTTGAAATCATTTGTTTTGGTCTGCGAAGTCAATAAAACGGGTTCGGGAGTCGGTTACGTACGAGGAAGAGTTAGCACCCTCGTAACGCCCAAAAATTGGTACCAAATTGAATAACTTTCTGTCTTTAATGCTAAAATTTTGAAAGTATTTAAAAGTATGATCCCTTTTGAAATTAGAATAATTCAAGTTTAAAACCGAGATTCCTTCATTCAAAAGAATACGACTATCACATCCAGCATAATAGAACACAATATTCTAAAACTTTTGTGACTAAAATCGTCTCGCAATTTATAAAATCATTTAGAAGGGTATTTTAGGCATTTAGACAAACAGGAAATCGCAACCCAGCATGTTAGGGCACTATTTCCCGAGTTCCTAAATACGAAAAAACATTGCCTCATTTTTTAAAACACGTTTTTTATATTACATTTTAAAACGATGATGCAAACAAGATGGCATATTTCAAGATATCAAAATTAAGCCATTATAATACATGTTTTAATACAAATATAACATAAAGATAACATAATATATATCTACCTTTCATGTGAATAAACATAAATAACACAAATCTACATACATAAATGTTTCGTGCAAAATACTACGTAGAAAACAATGCATATAATATAAAATATAATAATGTTTCATGCAAATGTAATGACACATAAATAATCTATTTTCATGCAAATATGTAAAACAATCAATAATAGAAAGATATTTAACAATTCATGAGATGAAATTAACATACTAAATAATACTAAGTAAAAGCAAAATGAATTAGCAAATCATGAATATACATAAAAATAAAGATAAAAATAGATTCAATTAATGATAAATAAAGTATTACAGAAAACTTAAATAATACAAAATTAATAAAGGAGAAATAAAAACTAATATAATCAATTCAATAAAAATTTACTATATAATTATAACATATATTTATAAACATAACATTATAGTTAATAGAAACAAAATTTTGTGATAAATTTAGAATATAATAGGCATACTAAATATTTATTAAAACATTATGTTTAATCTCTAATTTACAAATTTACAAATTATAATAATATAATAAGATATAGAACACTATATAAAATATAAAATAAAATAATATATAATATATAATATAAAGTATAAAATAATATAATGATAAATGAAATTTAAATATTTAATAATAATTTATAATTTTTTTAAAATATATAATAGGACAGATAATATATACAAAAATAATATAATAAATAATATAATATAGTAAATATTTTATAATAAAAGATATATAAAATATAGATAATAAATAATAAAATATAAGTAACAAATTATATATATAATGAAATATAAATAATATAATAAATAAGATATAATAAGATATAAAATCATATATCAATATAATATAAATAGATAGAAGATAATATATAATAAATAGTAGATACTATAAAGTAATGAATTTAATATAATATAATATAATATAATATAAGAATAATATAAAAAAGATATTTACAAGTATAACAACATTTATAGTAATATAAACAGTATATAAAATATTTTAAATAAAAAATGAAAAATATAAAAGGACTTAAAATTTAAGCTTAAATAAAATTACAGAGCTAATTTTGAAATAATAAAAAGAATTTAGGCTTAATTGGAACACGGATTAAAATCCTAGGTACCCACTAGGTAAATTACCCTAATCCCAAAACGACGCCATTCCAATCCTACATTTAAAAGGCCTGAGGACCAAATAGAAATATTTTATGAATTTTAGGGGGAAATCTAAAATGATAAAAAATGGGAAATCGGATGCATTAAAACAAAGGCGTAAAAAAGGAGGACCAACTGCGCAATAAACCCATTTAGGGTAAAAACACGCGGGTCCCAATATGAATCGGGTCAGGCGCACGGGTTGGGCACCAAACGGTGCCGTTTTGAACCCGTTTATAACCCCTTTTCCCCGCTTCTAAACCGATTAGAACCATTCCCTTAAAACACCCAAACCCTAGCCTCCTTTAAAACTCCTATTCGGCCGATCTTCCTCAACCACCATTTCGTCTCCATTTCATCAAATCAGACTCCAAATACCCGTCAAAGCTTCGGTTTTAACGAAGCGAACAAAGATTCGAAGGCTCCTTCTATAAGTAAGTGTTTATTCCTCCTTTTTTTGCATTTTTTCGTATATAAAAATGAAAAAAAAGAAAATGAAAGTTAAAATGAAAGAAATAAAGAAAAAGGTCTTCAATCACCTCTTAGAAACAAATTTTTATTTCCCTGTTCAAATTCTTTGTACAGATTTGCATCCGTATCCCCCTTTTACACTATTTTTTACATCTATTTATACCCTTTGTAAATGAATCTAAAAAATATTTATTGATTCTGATTCTGATTATTGTGGCCGATTGTTTGCTTCTGTTTCCCTTTCTTGCACGTTAACGATGCGGATTCGGCGGTGGGGAGCGCTGATGGATGCACCGATTGTGGCATGACATGGGGGCCGTGATAGCTGTTGCACGAAGAGAGGGCTAAGGTTGTCTGCTAGCGGTGCGAAGAGAGGGCTAGGGTTTCTGACCCTAGCCGAAAGCTTTAGATTTGGGACTCTGTTTGTGTTGAGTCAGATGGGCATGCTAAAACCTAGGCCATTGGTGTATACGGGTCAAGGGTAGTTAGGGGTTTGCCGGGTAGTGTTTCGGTTTTGGGCTAAGGTGTAATCAGGCTGCTGTAATAAGTTTCAGTATTTTGGGTCAATTTCGAATGTAAATTGGACTGTTTAAAGACTTTTATTATTTTTGTTTATTTATTTTGGGCCTGGGCAAATTTGGGCTATTACAATTAACTTAGAGGTTGATTGGGATATTAAATTAAATCTTATTGAGTCTATTTTCATATAAAAGAAACAGTGTAAGCAAAAGAATTTCATATTCTGAGATATTTGAATTTCTATGAGACAGAGTCAAAATGATTTCAGAATCCCCTGTTCTGACTTGAGAAAATCATTAAAAATTGTACAAAAATAATCATGGGATATAATTTATATGCTTAAATTTCAGCCTAGTTTCAAGAAAAACAAACGGGAACATCATCTGAGTTCTGTACAATGAGATAATTAATTTTTAGTGAAGAGGGGTTGGAACTGTCGAATAGTAAAATAGAGGAGACTTTAATGAATAAACTGTACTTTTGGATAAACCAAAAATTCTGAAAATTTTATGGTAAGAAGATATGTAAGTCTAGTTTTAGGGAAAATTATCGGATCTTAATTTGGAGTTCTGTAGTTCCAGATATAAATAATTTGGCCAACAGAATAGCTCCAATTTTCAAGCCATCTAGTAACGAAGCTCCTACTTTGGAATTGAAGCCACTACATACTCATATTAAATACGTGTTGCTTAGTGCTAACAATACTCTCCGAATTATTGTCTCTGGAACACTAGATGTAACTCAAGAAGAGAAATTAGTATATATTCTTAAGCAACATAAAGAGTTATTGCTTGGAGTATTGCCGATATTCGAGGTATTAGTCCATGCACAAGATCAAGTTAAAGATGAAGGCAAGCAATTGATTGAGCAGCAAAGAAGATTAAACGAGAAGATGAAGGAAGTTGTTAAGAAAGAAATTATAAAATGGCTTGATGCTAGAATTATTTACCCTATTTCTTATAGCAATTAGGTAAGAATAGTGCAATGCATTCCTAAAAAGAGTGGTATCACTGTGGTTAGCAATGAGAAAGACGAATTAATTCCTATAGGCATTCCTACGGGATGGTGAGTCTGTATGAATTATCGCAAACTTAATGCTGCCACAAGGAAAGACCACTTCCCACTTCCTTTCATTGACCAAATGTTGGACAGACTTGCTAGAAGAGCCTATTACTGCTTCTTAGACGGCTATTCTCGGTACAATCAAAATGCTATTGCATCGGAGGATCAGGAGAAAAAAACTTTCACTTATCCTTTTGGTACTTTTGCTTTTTATCGTATGCCTTTCAATCTTTGCAACGCACCAGCCACATTTCAAAGGTGCATGATGGCAATATTCTCAAATATGATTGAAGATTCTTTAGAGGTTTTTAGCGATGATTTCTTATCATATGGGAATGGTTTTGATCATTGTGTTGACAATTTGAATAAAGTATTGAAGCGATATGAAAACACACATCTTGTTCTAAATTGGGAAAAATGTCATTTCATGGAAACTGAAGGCATTGTGTTAGGCCATCGCATCTCTAGTCAAGGCATTGAAGTAGAAAAAGTTAAAGTGGAAATCATTTAGAAATTACCTTCACCAAAAAATGTGAAAGGTATTCGTAATTTTCTTGGGCATGCGGGGTTTTACCGAAGATTTATTAGAGATTTCTCGAAAATGGCAAAACCCTTATGCTCATTGTTGGAACAAAATTGAAAATTCTTCTTTGATGATGCATGTCTAGATGCATTTATTCAATTAAAGAAGCATCTAGTAAATGCACCCATTTTCGTTGCACCAAATTGGTCACAACCTTTTGAAGTTATGTGCGATGCAAGCAACTTTACTATGGGTGCTGTTCTAAGACAACACAAGGGAAAAATATTTCACGCCATCTATTATGCTAGCAAAACTCTTATAGAGGCTCAAATCAATTATACCACTACAGAGAAAGAATTGTTGGCTATAATATTTGCTTTTGACAAGTTTTGTTCTTATCTTGTCGGTGCAAAGGTTACCGTATTTAGTGATCACTCGACATTGAGATATCTTTTTAAGAAGAATGATGAAAAACTAAGACTGATACGCTGGATCTTACTGTTGCAAGAATTCGATATCGAGATAAAAGACCACAAAGGTTTAGAGAATCAAGTTGCAGACCATTTGTCTTGATTGGAAGTTGGCAACAAAGATGGAAACATACTTCAAATTGTCGACACATTCTCAGATGAGAAGTTATTTCCTGTAGATGCAACCCCTTGGAATGCAGATTTGGTTAATTATCTAGCATGTGGAAAACTCCCATTGGGTGTTCCAGGCCATAAAAAAGAAAGATTTCTTCATGAAGTAGTGAAGTATCATTGGAACGAGTCGTGTTTATTCAAGGTATGCAATGACAACATCATTTGGCATTGTGTTCTAGAAGAGGATATGCTTTCAATCTTGAAGCACTATCATGATGCTCCTTATGGAAGTCATTTTGGTGGCATGCGAACTATTGCTAAGGTTCTCCAATCAGGTAAAGTTCTCCAATCAGGATTCTATCGACCTTCATATTCAAAGATGCCCACAATTTTGTGAATCAATACAATAGGTGTCAGCGCACTAGTTTTATATCCTGGCGCAATGAACTGTTGCATCAACCAATTATGGAGGTTGAATTGTTCGATGTTTTGGTATGGATTTTATGGGACCATTTCCAAGTTCATTTTGAAATCTTTATATATTAGTAGCTATTGACTACGTCTCGAAGTGGGTTAAAGCTATTACAGTCCCAAAGGGTAATGCAAAGACAGTGCCTAATTTTTTTCACAAGCATATATTCACCCACTTTGGCACACCAAAGGGTACACACTTTCATTGCAACCAAGTGGCAGCCACACTAAAGAGATATGGAGTTAATCATAGATTGGTTACTACTTATCATCCACAAACTAATGGACAAGCCGAAGTATCAAATCAACAAATTAAAAACATTCTTGAGAAGGTTGTAAACCCTTCTAGGAAAGATTGGTCTTCCAGACTGGATGACGCTTTATGGCATTGCGATAGTATACAAAACTCCATTAGGGATGTCGTTGTATCAATTGGCTTTTGGGAAAGCATGTCACTTGCCAGTTGAACTAGAGCACAAAGAAATGTGGGCAATTAAGCAAGTGAACATGGACTATGAAGCTGCTAGAAAGAAAAGATTGTTGGATATCACTGAACTAGAGGAGATTAGGTGAAATGCCTATGAAAACGCTGCAATTTACAAGGAAAAGACCAAACGATGGCATGACAACATTATTTTGTAGCGACATTTTTTCGCAAGTCAACAAGTTTTATTATTCAATTCTAGACTAAATTGCACCTGGGCAAATTGCGCTCACGTTGGTCTGGACCTTTCGAAGTTGTCAAAGTATTTCCTCATGATGCAGTCACAATCAGAGATTTACATAATAGACACCAGTTCAAAGTGAATGGACATCAGAAAGCAGGTAGAGACCATTAAATTGGTCAAAAATTTTAATTTTTTATTGAATTTATTATTATGTGATTTTATTTTATTTTATTTTTTATATTTGTTCAAGTTTGTTTTTCTTTTTTCTTTTTTTTTGCAAAATAATTAGGTACCATTGTCGACACACTTGGACTTTATTTCAACGCAACTCGTACTATTGTACTGTCACTTATGACTCATCAAGAATGATGCATATTTGAAATTTTAAATCCCAACATTTAATCAAAAGTGATCTAGTCATCTGATCTGTTTGAGTGGGTGCAATTCTCATTAGACATATTTATTCCCGCCAACTTTATATCCATTCACAAAAGTCACGCATTTCCATCTTCTTCTTTCACTCACTACAAACCCCCTCTCCACTATGCCGACTGTAACACATACAAAGTAGTTATTTTTATTCACTTTATCTTCCCTAAGCTCGTACCTTTACAACTTTAAACCATTTTCACTTAAAAAAATATGGCAAGAACGAGAGGATCAATCAAGAAAGCCACCAAGTCTGTTGAAGAACACTCTTCCTCTACAACTGCAGTTCATGAATCGGAATCCTCTATGCCAACGGAGAAAAAGGAGTCGGTGATCTTTTTAATGAAAGCGGCCAATGACAAGTTTCAAGACAATATTTTGAAGAAAAACTTCCACCCAAAACAAGGCATTCTCCTTTTGCAACAGCAAGAATTGGGCAAGCAAGTCTACAAAACCATCTCTAAGCTGAAGTAGGGGACTTTCTACACTTATCCTGGAAGCTATTCTCCTTCATTGATACATGAATTTTACGCTAACCATTTGATGATTAATTCTTGAATCATGTGAATTATCAATGAATGAGTTGGATAAATTTGACTGAATGTTGTATCTTCAATTCTTTGATGAATGATTTAGGTTGCTTTAGTAATGGATGACTAGCAGCATTCCTTGAATCTTGAATGAATCTGCCTTTTTCAGCTGCTTATATATATATAGTTATGAATAAGAGACACTCCAAAATGGGTGTATTGTGAAATGTTAAAGAGGGAACACGCCAATACAAGTGTTAGAAAAATGAATCTGGCCAAAAGTTGTCGCTGCATGAGTGTGTGTTGGCACAATTACATACTTCCTAAGGATTCGTTGCACTCTATCGTTACTTCTTAGGAACAATAGTACAATAATGCAACGATATCCTTTATTCACAAAAAAAAGATACATATATTTATGATATTCATAGATACTTAGTATTGTACAATAAATGTTGTATTGGTATATAGAATTTAGGATTTAAAGCATGATGCTGGTTTTGATAAAGTTGCAATCTTATTCATTCATACTTATGTATTGTCGATGCAATATTCTGTCATCTGAATGTGACTAATTAAATGGGATTTTAGGTGATTCAAGCTGCTAGAATGATCATTTGCCTTACTGAATTCTTGTGTAGCCTTGCTAGTTTCTGTTTTACTTGAGGACAAGTAAAAACTCAAGTTCGGGGCTATGTGATAGTACTAGACAGAACATATGTTTTCTCCCTACTTATTGGTTAATTTGTCCCTATTTAGTTATCTTTAGCACATATTTTAGCATTTTCAATTTAGTAAATTGCATTTTATAACTCAGTGGATCTTAGCTTATTTATCCTTAATTTTATCATGTTTTGGTACTGATGTCGCTGCATGAGTATTTCCAATTTGCACCCAAAATTATCGATGCCACTAATAGCTGTCTGGATAAGAACAAAAATATGTAAGCTGTCCAGTCTAGTATAACTAACTTGTACGTACAGAGGCTACATAATTCTGATTAAAGGACACCTGTGCTATTTGGAAGAATATAAATATTCACGTGAAAAGAAAAAAAAAGGGAGGCTTTTTGTGGGGTATTACCTTCTTCAACCTATCTTTTGAAGTTGTTTGGCTATGGCGGCTTAAGTCTCCTACAGGTGAACCGACGTGAAAAGGACCGCAGCTCAGCTCCTGATGAGAAGCTGTAATGACCCAAAATTCATGGGCACTGGAAAAATGAGTCATAAGGCCTCTGTCTTAGTAAACCGAGTTAGAAAATAATTATTAGGAATATTTGTAAATCTAGTTGTGTGCTTAATTAAGTTTTAATTAGGAGAATTTAGCTCAATTTAGAGAATTTAGGAAAAAGGACTAAATAGAATAAAGGGTAAAAGTTTAATTATACATTAAAAGAAAATAATAAGGACCAAATAGGCAATTAAGCCTTATTTGGAATGTGAGGCGGCAAATTGAGGAAAAATCTAAGATTTTTCTTAGATTTTATTCAATTATATTATATTATTATAGTTATATTAAATTATAAAATTTGAATATTTATTTTTATAAATTAAATGTATGACAAATGGATGGCAATGATAAATACATGTGTAAAATATATATTAATACACTTGTAATATATTTGTACATTTTCTTAGTTAATAAGTTAAAGATATTTTGTATCATCATCATCATCATCATCATCATTATTATTATTATTATTATTATTATTATTATTATATTGTGATATAAATTAAAGTAAAACAAGTGAATGTTAATGATGAATTACATGTGTGATAAAATGTATATGAACAATTGTATGTATATGATTAGTTATAAAATAGATTTTTTATAATTATTAATAAATTAAGTTAATAAATAAATGACATAAAAGAGATTAAGTAAATATAATAAAAGAAAAAGAAACAAAAGAAGGGAGAAAGTTACAGAAAACTTTCAAAAACAGGAAGAAAGAAAAAGAAAAGAAAGGAAAAAGGGTGAAATTGAAGATTAAAAGCTTGGAAGTTTGAAAGGTAAGTTAATTAAGCCCTTTTTCTTTAATTTTAATGTTTTAAAAGCTCTAGAACTAAGTTTTGATCAAACTCAATTGAGGTTTTGGAAGTTTTTAGGTTTTTGAGTAGGATTTATGTTGAACAAAATGATAAATTAGGGATTTAATTGAATAAATTTCAAGCTAGAATTGATTAAGGGATTAAATTGAAAAAGAGGCTATAAGTTTTGTGTTTGAGGGACTAAGTTGAAAGAAAGCTTCAATTAAGATTTAAATATGAATATTTAATAGTCAAGTGGAATATGAAAGGAAATTGAATAGAAATAAAGTAGTAATTAAGCTAGAAAAGTAAATGAATTCAATTAAGTTAAATTAAAAATTTGGGTAGAAATTGAATAAAAAATTCTATTATTTATTGTAAAATAATGCTAAAATTAATAGTATAAATTATTATTATTTTCATAGCTAACAAAGAAACCGAAGCATCAGCATCAAAAGGCAAGGAGAAAATAAACAAGGAATAAATACGAGAAAATTCAGGTTAGTATTATCATAATTCAAGTTATTTATTATTAAATGTTAATTTTAATATATGTGCATGAAAAAAAAGAAACTGTGAATTAAATGAAATTAAAATGTTGTATGAATATGTATGAACATTTGATGTCTATTGATTGGAAAATAGAAAATGTATTAAATTGAATTATGGTTAAATTAGAATGGTTTGAATTGAAAGTATGAAAAAGTGATTGAATTGTTAATGTGAGAAATTGTGATTGAATTTAGATTTATATGTGATTCTGATACCCTATTAACTAGTCAGGCTTAGTCGGATATAGTTGGCATGCCATAGGATTGGAAGAGTTCAGGGATACTTCAACCTCGAGTCGATGAGACACTGGGTGTCACTATTTACTTCCGATAGATTCAATGAGGTACTGGGTACCACTTTACTTCAGCTAGGCCGATAAGACACTAGGTGTCACTTATTTGCTTCGAACTATCCGATGAGGCATTAGTTTCCATTCTGGTGTGTTTGGTTGGATCCGTGTATCTGCCAAGGTTCGAGTCATGTTAATAGGGGTAAATAAGTAAAAAGAGAAATTTTGAATAAATGTGAGTGAGCTATTGAATGAAATGAGAAAGTGAATTTCTGAGATAAAGTATGAAATGAGATTTGTGCTATGAGATTGAATGCATGAACCAAAGGTTCATGAAATGTTTAGAGTTAAATTGTGATTTGAAATATTATACGATATTGAGAAAGAAACCAAAGGTTACTAAATTGCTTGAAATTATATGGATAATATGAGAAATTAATTGAAGAGAATGATATAAGTAAATTATGTAATTTGAGTATGAATTTTTATGTAAGACTCATTAATTATCTATGAATATTTATGTTATAATGTTATTGTTATAATTTGAATTATGGTAATACCACTGAATATTTCCAATACTCAGCGTACGGTTGTTTTTTGTGCACAGGCTAGGTAAAGTTAAAGTACGGTCCAGCATCCAAGTCATTCCCAACCTCAACTCCGTTTTGGTGATGTAATCTAACTTTGGATTAAAGTGGCATGTAATAGGTTTTGGTCTTGGTCACTTGTATATGTATTTTGTAACTTGTATGTAAATTTGGCATGAAATACTAAGTTGAAATTTGATGAATAGTATGAGTTATCAATGAAATGTTTTAGTTTGATAAATGTTGATTTTGAAATGAATGAATGAAGTATAAGTTAGAAATTGGAATGGTATTATGAATATTTATTGAATAAATTTATGAGTCAATGTTTAGTGCATAATTATATATGTTTAAATGTGGAAATGTCTTGGTTGATATATTGGATGCAAAAGATTTCAGTTTGAAATATGCTAGGAGGTTAGGTTAGTGTTTGAGGCTCATATAGAGTCCACACGGCTTGGCACACATGCATGTAACTAAACAGTGTGAGACACATGGCTAGCACATGGGCGTGTGTACTAGCCGTGTGTCCCCTACATCTTAAAATGTGAAATCCAGATATCACACGGACTAGACACGACCGTGTGTCCTGGCCGTGTGAAGGACACGGTTCTAGCATGGTTGTGTGATACAGCCGTCTGAAAATGGCTTAAAAATGGTGAAAAATTAGGTTACCACATGACCTAGACACATGGGCGTGTGCCCATGTAACACCCCGAAAATTTCTACAGTGAAGAATTATCCTTGATATAGTAAAATAAGGAAATAAAGTGACGAGAAGAGGAAATTTGAGTTATGTCATTGGGTAGCATATTATGATATATTAATTCAAGGAAGGACTAAATTGTAAAAGTGAGAAAAGTTTTGTTGCCCAAGAGTAAATACTCAAAATTTAAGGGGTTAAAGAGTAAATATGAAAAGTTAAAGGACCAATAGTGCAAATATTTTATGGGTGGAATAATCTAGAAACTAAGGAAAAAGGATGAATTAGGACTAAATTGAATGGGTGAAGAATTATGAGGGACTAAATTGCAATTTTACCAAATTAAGCGATGACTCAAGGATGAAATTTTAAAAGATCATAAAGGGTGAAATGGTCAATTGGAAGAGAGAGAAATCTAGAAAGTAATGATGATGTTGGTGATATTTATAATTATTTAATTAGATAATTATTATTTATGTAATATTTTAATAAGATATTTTATTATTTTATTATTTTATTAAGTGTATATATATGTGTGTGTTGGAAAAAAAAAGGAAAGGAGAGAACATACCATCCACCTTCCATGCACCCAACGTATGGAAAGAAAAAGGAAGAAAGAAACTTTCATTTCTTTACAATTTGGTCCTTCCACCAAAAATTTACCATTTTCACCTAGAAATCAAAAGAATTTCCACAACTACCAAAGAAGAAAAATGTTAAAGAGACTATGGAGAGTTAGAATATCAAGTTGGATTCAAGAAATAGAAGTTGGAGGAGAGAGAAAATCAAATTAAAGATTGAAATCAATGGGACAAGGTAAGTACATCAAAATTTTAATATGTTTTTAAGTTTAATATTATTGAAAAAGCATGGAAATGATGCTAATGTAGAGTTTTCTTATATATATATAGTTCTATGTTCTTGATATGTTAGTGAAGAGAAAATAAGAGAAAGTGATGGGAAATATTGTAGAGAAGGGAAATAAGAGTGTTATAAACTTAATATTCAACATTTTGCACTAAAACTGTTTTGGACAGCAGCAGTAGGTCAACTTTGAAAAATCACCAAAAATGGTATAAATTGAATTAGAGGTTGATTGAGATATTAAATTAAAGGTTATTGAGTCTATTTTCATATAAAAGAAATATAACAAGTAAAGGAATTCTGTATTCTGAGATATTTATATTTTTGTGTGACTAATTCAGAATGATTTTGGGATCCTCTGTTTTGACTTGTAAAAAATCATTAAAAATTGTAAAAAAAATATTTATGGGACATAATTTATATGGTTAGATTCCTTAGTGAGTCTATTTTCATTAGAAACAATCGAAAACACTATATGAAAATCGTACTATGAGATAATTGATTTTTAGTGAAGAAAGGTCAGAGCTGTCGGACTGTGTAACAGGGGAGAATTTAATGAATAAACTGTATTAATTGGCTAAACAAAAAATTCTGGAAATTTTATGGAAAGAAGATATGTGAGTCTAGTTTCAGGGAAAATTATCGGATCTTAATTTGGAGTTCTGTAGCTCAAGATATAAATAACTTAGTGAATATGACTCAAATGGACAGCTTTGAATATACACATAAGTGAATAGTGAAACTATTGATAATGTTACTTACAAGCATGTTACGTAAATTAAGAATGTGGAATGGAGAGGAGGAGGAGGAAAATATGTATGAATAATCAGTTAGCTTGACTAATTTGTATGTTTTAGGCTCAGGGACTAATTTGAATAAAAGTAAAACTTTATAGGCAATTTTGTAAAAATGTTAGAAATGATCAAACTACATGAAATGGATTATTTTATTATTTAAATTATAAAATTGTATAAAATTATTAATATAGTACAAGATCGGGGAAAACATGTTTTAGGGATTAAATTGAAAAGTGTTGAAATTATGGAAAATTCTGATATTTTATAGAATTTATGGGCTATTATCAATATGTATGATGATAATGGTTGGAAATAAGGATTAAATTGCAAGAATTTATTTTTCTAAGCCTAAGGGTAAAATCGTCATTAATTAAAGATTTAGGGACAAAATGGTAATTTTTCCTAGATCATTAATTGAATGTATTAGAATATAGAATAAATAAAAACGATGACCAAATTTATTATAAAAATCTGGATGACTCAAATACGAGACTGGAATATGGAAAGAAAATGACATTTATCATGACTTATAAATATGTGATCACCTTTGAGACGTTGATATAAGGAAATTAAGTATGTTGAGACGAATAATAAATCCAAATAAAATATGTCGAGAAGAATAAATATGTTTGGGGGAAAATATGTCTAATTTTAAGTGATTCGAAATATAATGTTAGATGAAATAAAATATTTGATAAATAAATCAGTAAATTCAGTAATGCTCCGTAACTCTAATCCGGTGTTGGATTCGGGTTAGAGGCGTTACAGCCCAAGCTTGTGGCCCTCTGTTTCTTATTAAATTGCAAGTCAGCCTGCCACACGGGCTAACAACATGGCCATGTCCCAAGCCACACGGGCGTGTGCCCCTATCTTTCATGAATTTTTTTTAGAGTTCTCTAAAGTTTCTGGTTTAGTCTTAAATCATTTTCTAAGCATGTTTTGAGCCTTGTAGGCCCATATTAAGGACTTTATGATGGAATTTGAAAAGTTTTAAATTGAAATGCAAAATTTTGATTCAGTTTTGTATGATTACTTGTGTTTAAGTTCGGTAATGCCTCGTAACTATATTCAAGTTAAGATTGTCTAGGAATAGTATTTTCCACTTGTTTCTTTTATATTTCTTTTCTAAATGGTGGTGATTACTTTCTATTTCATGTTTGTTCGGAAGCACACATGATTTATGGTTTAAATGTTATTTTATTCAATCTTGCTTCTACTGTTTAATCTTTGTTTTTGAATGTTTTTAGCATGGAAGTATTATTGCAGTCACTGACACTGGAAAGTGCAACGACAGTTCAAGCTAACAAGCATGACAACAGAAGTTGCTTGAGGATTAGAGGAATTTGGTAAGATATTCATTGCAATTTAATGCATCAACAATCACCTATCCTTTTATACCTTGTGAGCACTTAGTATTCTATTGAATATTAACGTTGGGGATCCCAGTTTATTATTATCATAATTTATCTTTTTGTTTTTCTAACGCCCCTAACCAGTATCCGTTCCAAAATGGGTTACGAGGCATTACCGGACTTATAACATGATTTAAAACATTTATATCTCATACATTCATCATTTACCAATAAATATCATACATTTACAATCATATCATCCTTAAAATGAGCCTACGAGGCTTCAAACATGCATTCAAGACTAAACTAATAACATACGAAGAATTAGGGGTAACATAGAAAAATTCTCAAAATAGGGGACACGCGCCCGTGTGAATAAGTCGTGTGTCTCACACAGTCAAGAGACACGTCCGTGTCTCAGTCGTGTGAACACTCGAAATGGAAGCACATGGATGTGTCCTAGCCGTGTCCTACCCTATGTAACTCTCTGACTTGTTTCACACGGCCTACCACACGCTCGTGTGTCTAACCCGTGTGCCCTTTCGAAATGGTCACACATGCCCGTGTACCAGGCCATATGCTAGGTTGTGTCAATCTTGTAGGGTATACTGCCTTATGTCACACGACCAATCACACACCCGTGTCTGAGGCTGTGTGGAGCATACTGACTCACTTCTAAATGAATCACCAAGGGACACACGGCCGTGTACCATGACCGTGTGTCTCACACGACTGAGACACACGCCTGTGTAGACAAAAATAAGCTATTTGTATCACCCCCAAACCCGGACTAGACGTTATAGCCGAATCTGGCGATGTCATATTGAAGGGTGACTCATATAAATCGTATACTTGAAAGACTTTGAAGACATTCATTCGTCCGTTGTTCGAATAAGGGTTTATTTTTAAAACAATTTTGTTAAAAAAAATAACTTAGTTTAAAATATGTTCATTAGAAGGTTAGCTTAATCAAAAGTTTAGGTGAGTTTGAGTAAAAGCTTTGAGTTTATAAGTTGAAAACCCAAGTGTACGTATCTTGTTAAATTACAGCGAAAGCTCATGCTTTAAGAAAACGTGCAAATATTTATGTTGAATTAGAAAACATGTTTAATTTTAGAAATCTCGCTTGAGTTTGCAACTTTAGCAGTTATAATAATAAAATCCAAATATAAAATCATACCGGAGATAAAAGGCCTTATTACAACCCAACAAAACAATGCAAAATAAGGAAAGTAAATAAAACTAGTAATCCTCAAAGTAAATAGCAGTGTAGTGGAGCCACCTCCAAGTCCTCTCCTACGTCGAGCCGCCTACTAAGGATCACATGAAAAAAAATTAAAAAGAGGGAGTGAGTTTCGAAACTCGGTGTGTACGACCCTAGACAAACAAATAATCATGCAACAATCAGATTGGGCCTAAGCCCTATTCAATATCGGTGGCCTTTGGGCCTTAGCCCATAGTGGCCTCAGTTGAGTCTGAGCTCATATTACAATATACAGTGGCCTTTGGGCCTAAGCCCATAATGGCCTCGGTTGGGCCCGAGCCCATATCACAAATATCAATATGCGCATGCAATGCACAATTATCCATAACCAACCCTATACTCCTGTGGGGAGATACTCGACCCACCCATCCTTATACAGCCATTGTGACACAGGTTGCGGCACCACTCATCATTGCAGCAGAGCTGCTCGTAGCTTAAAAGCCTTCATTGTAGCACTGGTTACGGCACTACTCATCGTTGCAGCAGAGCTGCTCGTGGCTTAAAAGCCTTCACTAGATCCACAGTTGTCAAGCGACCTTACGACCCTTATATACACTTCCTCGTGGCTTAAAAGCCTTCACTGGATCCACAGTTGTCAAGCGACCTTATGACCCTTATATACACTTCCTCCGATCATAATCCCGACCCATATGCAATATAATAATACATGAATGCAGCAGAAAACATATAGCATACATAAGTCTTACTCATAACACATAGAGGTATTTCAGTAATTTTATCCTACAAGTGTGTTTTGGGTGATTTCTACCTTACAGGGTATTTTGGTAATTTCTTAACAATATGGGTCTTAATTACGAACTTTGTCCCGTCAACAAGTCCCCGTTGGCTAAAGTGAATGGACACTATGCACCAGGTAGGATTCTAGAGAAGAGGAGGTGGGTCATTAAGACTGCTTAAGTACCAAGCTCTCCCTAGATCCAATCCTAGACATGCATATGCCCATTGCCACACTCTAACCTTAAGACTTGTCCATAGACGCACATGATAAATTAATTAAGTTTTATGCCCGCTTAAGGATTCATTAGAAACTAGGCCTAAAAGTCCATTATAAAACCCGAGCAAGTCCACATGCTTTCATACATTCATATAGCCCATCAGGCCCAATCAAATTTATATGGCCCATTAAGCCCAATCATAATTACATGGCCCATCAGGCTCAATCCATTCCAAACTATTCAACCAACTTTATCAGCTCATCACTCATTATCAACTTATCAATCTTTGCTGATTTGGGCCCACGAGCCCGTCAGGCCCATTTGGCTCATTCTGCCTCGGTTGGCCAAAACATGACCCAAGTCTATGAGATTGCTCATGGGGCCTCTGATAACGTATCGATTACCTTCATACGAGTGCTCGCGCACTCGCACAACTACCGTAGCCAAACTTTTAATTTTTCAGCATTTCGGCTTTTCGGCATTTCGGGATTTGTCGATCTATTGTGTGTGTGTAATGTTTGTACACACCTGATAATGAAACGTGCTACAATCTCCTTAGCCATGAACCTGCAATCAATACCACCCTTCAATTAATCATATGCTTAACCACAATCATTACCAAGAACTGAAATCTTACCATAGCCTTACCTTACGCGACAAGTCCTAATAACTTTTTCTTTAATCACTAACTGCGATTACTCCTAGATCTGCACCAACTTAACCATTAGAGCCTAAGTAATAGGTGACTTGCATCCCACACGAGTCACCCTTATAACATATATGACCATTCAGCCAACCCCTAAAACCAAAGTGATAAACACTTACCCAAAACCCCAAAATGTTTAATGAACAATTCGACAGAGATCTGAAATTCGAGATTCGATACTAATCCCCTACCAAAACTGATTTAGAAAGAGTGAGGGAGAGACGGAATTGGTACTAGAAAGACCAACTAAAAGAAAGTAAAGTACTTACACAAAAATCAATCGGCCAACGTTGAAGACAAAGTGGCGGCACCATAAAATTTTGGCCAAAAGATATTCGGCTTTAGGGAAGGTCAACTAGGAGCAAGAAAGAAAAAGAGTTTGATGAGAAAGGAAAGGAACAAATCAACACAAAATAAAAGAGAAAGAATAAGGGATTTCGGCTTTTAGATATTTGGAGAGAAAAGTGTTTTCGGCAAAATAGAAAGGAAGAATTCGGCATTAGCCTAGAATCCCCAAAACCGGCACCTATATATACTATAGTCGAATTTACCTATCCCCAAATTCCCAATTCGGCTCCACTTCTCTACTCCTCAATCTCTTCCTAAGTTTTCTCTATTATCACTTCCTTGAATTTCTCTTCTAATCACTTCCTTCAAAGTTCAACTCCAATGTCACTACTAGCCGTCCATAATGTAAAAATAAATCCAAAATATCACCATGCTAGCACTCGAACCAAGAATCCACTTGCCAGCTATTGACTCCACCTCCTTGCTCCCTAAGTGGCGCCACTTAGCCACTACACCACATCCTCACTTGTGTCTTATTTCTTCTCCATTTATTTAAAAGCCATGACATTCGCAAACAGGGTTCTTTTAACATTTGACAGAAATTTCTCCACCTCAAAGCTCGAACTCAGAACTTAATAAATGGCCCTTTAACATTTTAATAACACTTAACTAAAATATCAAACACACTATACACATCTTAACCACAAAAGAAAGTTCGGGATTTTTGGGGCGTTACACTATTTACCAAGCCATTTTGCCACCCAACTTGCACATACCTATACAAGCTCATTTGGTACCATTTCAAAACATAAATAGGTAGCCAAACAACATCATTCAATGCATAAATCATACCATTTCACAGCTCAAATCACAACCATTTACCTATTCAAATCACACTCCAATTTCACATACTTTATAAACATAACTCAAATAAAAAATATTTCCCATAATTTAACCATTTGTTCATCCAACATAAATCCACAAATAAGCATTTTCAAAGCAATTATACATCACCTATCAAAATGACCATTTACACATTTACTTTCCATCATCAAACTTGCCAAAACATACCATATCATATAAACTTATACACAACCAAAACTTATGCCAAGTTAAGCCAAATTACATGGCTAAAACATACCAAAACATATAAGCTTCACAAGCTAAAATGACCATTAACATCATCTTCTCTTAACTAACCTATACATGCCATATTTACACATTTTATAAAGTTCAAAAGTACCAAATCGCCGACTGGATAGTGCGATGTGAGTCTCCGACATCTTCCAAATCGAGCGAGCTTCCGAATATCTAAAAAATACATAGGAAAGAAAAACGGAGTAACTTATATATAGCTTAGTAAACCCGTATAATATAGAATTAAACTTACCCATCATTTATAATTTAAGCAAGCAACTTAATATAACCAAATCAAATAGCTCAAATGCCTATCATATGAATACATCAATAGGTTAGTTCCTCAATATGCATATAACCACTAATTCAATAATAAGGAATTCAATTAGTATTCAAACTCATGTACATGTATCTTTCCATCAATACATAATTCACATATAACATTAATTCCATGTAATTCATACATCTCATATAACTCTTGTGTCAAACTATACTTAATCATATAACCTGTAACAATATTATGCCTGTTGAACCAATTAGAATGTCGATAGATACACGGGTGGTACACACTAAGTGTACTAATTGGTAACCCGTCAATTCATTATCATATTCCCCTTTCGAGCTATAATTGGTAAGCTCCTCCTAAGCTGATTGACAGTAAGCTCAATCAAGCTGAGATATCGGTAAGCTCATACGAGCTACGGTGAGTCTGTAACAAATACAGGATCTTAACCAATCGGTAACCCTAGTGTCATGTCACTCATATCCTACGAATTCCTATAGTTCAAATGAGGCTCAGTAATTACCAGACTATAACAATTAGGCATTCAAATTTCAAGCAGATTACTTTCTTAATTTATATACATTCATTTCAATCAATTACAAGTAATTAAAAGTTCGATTCTAGCTATACGAACTTACCTCGTAATGCTCGTATAGAAATTATCGACTATTCAATTATTTTGCCTTTTCCCCGACCTTAATCTGATCTTGGCTTTTCTTTATCTATATAATATCAAATTTAACACATTCAAAATCCATTTTATTCAATTAAGCCCATAATTCATATTTGGCAGATTTACACATTTCCCCCTAATGTTTCACATTTTTACAATTTAATCCTTATTTCATAAAATTACAAATTTATGCAATCCAACTTTTACCCATGCTAGCCGAATATCAAATTAATCCTTAACAGCCCATACTTTCCATTTATTTCACAATTTAACCACATAATTTCAACATTTTTCAATTTAATACCTAATTTGCAATTTCACTAAAAATCACTTAATAAAACTTGTAAAACTATCAACAAATATTCATATTTCATCATCAAACATCCAAGAACTCCTGTATTCAACAATGGCAACTATCAAAACATTTAAAAGTTTTGCAAAATAGTCCCTGGTCTAGCTAGAACTAGTTACAACGATCACAAAACATAAAAATCATAAAAAAAGAGCAAAAATGAACTTACAAATAGAACATGCAATGGTCGAATGCTTGAAATGCTTCAATGATGTTTTCTTCCTTTGATATTCAGCTAGGAGAAAGATGATAACACCAAATTCCTTGTTTTGTTTTATTAAATTAACTTATATTTCATAATTACTAGTTTAACCTTAGTTAATAAACATATAAATCAACTAATATATGTCCATTATTGTCCATCCATTTATCAAATGGTCTAATTTCATCATAAGGGTTATCACATGTCAAATCTATAGTCATTTAGTACTTTAAACTATGAGAACACTACATTAGCATTTTATGCAATTTAATCCTTTTTTACCGAATTAAACATTCAAACAATAAAATCTTTTTACGAAAATTTCACATCATCATACTAACATGCTGTTAACACATAAAATAATAATAAAATAATTATTTTGACTTCGAATTTTTGGTTCCAAAACCACTATTCTGATTTGACCAAAAACGGGATGTTACAACTCTCCCCCTCAGGGATTTTCGTCCCCGAAAATCTTACCAGTGAAAAGGTTAGGGTACTGTTTTCACATAGTTTCCTCGAGTTCCCACGTAGCTTCCTCAATCCCGTGTTTATGCCAAAGGACTTTCACTAGGGTTATACGTTTATTTCTTAATTCTTTGATCTCACAAGCCAGAATCCTGATTGGTTCTTCACTATATGTTATATCAGATTGAATCTCAATCTCTATAGAAATAATGATATGTGAAGGGTCTAACCGATACCGTAGCATGGAAATGTGAAACACATTATGAATCTTTTTAAGTTATGTTGGTAAAGTTAGCCGATAAACTGCAGGCCCTATTTTTTCGATGATCTCATACGGTTCGATGAATTCCAAACTCAATTTCCCTTTCTAGCCAAAATAGAGAATCTTTTTCCATGGTGATACTTTCAAAAACACTCGGTCCCTGGCCTGAAATTTAATTTCCTTACGTTTCAAATTTGCGTACGATTTTTGTCGATCTGAAGCTGCTTTCAAACTGTTGCGAACTACTTTCACTTTTTCTTTAGACTCTCTGATCAAATAAACCCCATGAATCTTTTTCTCACTCAGTTTGGTCCAGTATAACGGAGTTCGACATTTACGACCGTATAGAGCTTTGTACGGTGCCATTTTAATACTCGATTGAAAGCTATTGTTATAAGCAAATTCAATCAATGGTAAGTATTTCTCCCAGCTACCTTCAAACTCTAAAATGCAACAACGTAACATATTTTTGAGTATCTGAATAACTCTTTCAGATTGACCGTCAGTTTGCGGGTGAAACACTGTACTGAAATGCAACTTTGTGTCAAAGCTTCTTGCAATTTCTTCCAAAATCACAATGTAAACCTCAGATCCCTATCCAAAACAATAGGTACCCCGTACAATCTAACGATCTCGGCTATATACAACTCGGTGACTCAATCAAGTGAGAAGCCTGTACGTATAGGTATGAAATGTGCAGATTTCGTCAATCTATTTCTTTTTCAGAGACAGGGGCAAACCCAACACGAAATCTATAGTCACTCTATCCTATTTCCACTCAGGAATCATCACAGGCTGTAGTAATCCTGACGGTACTTGATGTTCAGCTTTGACTTGCTAACAGATCAAACATTTTGATACAAATTCTGATATGTCTCGTTTCATACCCAACGACCAATATAATTGTTTCAAATCATTATATATTTTAGTACTCCCCGAATGAATAGATAAGCAACTATTGTGCGCTTCATACAAAATCTTCTGAATGAGCTTGGAATTTCTTGGTACACAAATTCTATTTTGGAAATAGTAAACAACCATCGGCTCCAATCTAAAACTCTGAATCAGGAATAGTCACACATTGAACTCGTTTAACTTGCAATTCACTATCATATTTCTAAACTCCCAAAATTTGCTAAAGAAATACCAGTTTAGCTTTTAATTTAGCTAAAATCGATCCGTCATCACACAACATCAACTGTGTATTTAATGCCCGCAATGCAAACAAAGATTTCATGCTCAGCGCATCCGTAACTACATTTGCTTTCCCCAGATGATAATCAATCACAAATTCATAATCTTTCAGTAACTCGAGCCATCTTCATTGTTGCAAGTTCAAATCTTTCTATGACATCAAATATTTCAAGCTCTTTTGTGATCCGTAAATATGTGACACTTTTCACCGTACAAATAATGTAGCCAAATCTTCAATGCGAACATAATTGTAGCCAATTCTAAATCATGCATTGGATAATTCTTTTCATGTGGTTTCAACTATCGGGAAGCATAAGTTATAACTTTTCCTTCTTGCATCAGAACACAACCTAAACCATTCAATGACGCATCACTATAAATTACAAATTATTTACCCGACTCAAGCTGAACTAGAACCGGTGCCTTAGTTAACAGTGCCTCAGTTAACAGTGCTTTCAACTAATTAAAACTTTGTTGACATTTTTCAAACCATTTGTGTAACACCCCTTACCGGTATTCGATGTCGGAACAGGGTACGAGGCATTAACGGACTTATCATACGAATAAACATATAATTCCAAGACACAGATTTGCGTCTAAATTAAAATTGTTTACATTCAATCATAAAGTCCCTGAAATGAGCCTACGAGGCCCAAAACATACATTTGGAGTGGTTCGGGACTAAACCGAGAACGTTAGAAAATTTTACGAAACTTGGAAAAATTTCTACTATACGAGGGTCACATGCCCGTGTGGTTATGGGACACGCTCGTGTGGGCAGGCCGTGTGGTCACACACGCTCGTGTCCCTACCCCGTGTAACTCTCTGACTTGTAACACATGACCAAATTGAGTTCACATGGCCAAGGCACATGCCCGTGTCACTAGGCTGTGTGGAAAATTAATTTCGCAAAAATAGGTGCAGACTTTACACTACCAAGGCACACGCCTGTGTTCAAGGTTGTGCCATCCACACAGCTGAGACACACGCCCGTGTCTCTGCCCATATGCTCAATTTTGAGCATCCTATTTCTCCAAATAAAGGTGAAGGGGACACACGGCCTATCCACACGCCTATGGGGCAGACCGTGTGTCACACATGACCTAGACACACGCCCGTGTGGACAAAATAAAGGCTATTTACCAAGCCATTTGCCACCTTGTTACGCATACACACAAATACCAATTCATAAGTACAAAAAATAGCATACTTAAGTAACCAAATGTCTACAATCAAGACATTAACACATCCTTCTCATGCTATATTATCATACTTAAACATCACATACTCATAAACCCAAATCTTGCAAATTTCCACATCTATTAAATGTATCATCACATGATCATATAGATATATAGCTAACATTAGCCAATTTCCAATGTCCTTATACAAAATGAACTTTCAACCAATAAGCCAACATGTTTGGCTAAATCAAATATGACACATAACAAAATAACCAAGTCCCCTATACATGCCATACTCTCAAAATAATATTTTATTCAATACCCAAAATAAAGTTTCTGATACTGTGATGCGTAACTCTGACGATCTCCTATCCGAGCTAGCTTGGTGACACTATAAATAAAGGAAAGAAAATAGAGTAAGCTAAAAAGCTTAATAAGTTTATATGTAAATAATAAACATCTTGACCACATAAATTTTCATACAGTTCATGTAATGAAAAACAACATAATCATCATTAAATCCACATAAGCATAACTTACTCAATTGCAATCTTACCAGAAGTTTATCACTTATAGCATTCATACTTATGAATTTCACGTACATACCTGTACCAAATCTTAACACAACCACATACTTTCACATATTTAACAATTCCCGTTGAACATTCGAAATATTAACGGATACTCAAAAAGCTTGTACAATAGTGCCACATATGTAGCCAAGCTACCTCATATCTCATTTCACATATATGCTCACATAAGCTGTCGGTCAAAGCATAGCTACACAGTGCGACTCACACAAGCTGCCAGGTATCTGCAACATATGCCGGAGTACCCAACCACTGGTACGACTTACAAGACCAGCACCCAGAATCACATAAACATACTAACACATGGTAATATCACTCGTATCCTATTCTATTCCTAAGGTTCAACTGGGATCTCTCACTTGTCGAAACTTTAACAAATATATCCAAAGGGTCAATTACACAATTCATACAATATTAAAGCATATAAACATAAATTAACGATGCATTATTTACATACAAACTTACCTCGGTACAAAATAGTAGAATAAAGACCTAATCATCAAACACCTTATTTTCCCCCCGATCTAGGTTCGAACCTCGTTTCTCTTGATCTATAATAACAAATTTAGCCCAATTAATTATCACAATATTCAATTCAGTCCAAAAATCATGTTATGGCAAAATTACATTTTTGCCCCTAACTTTTCGCTTCGTAAAATGAAATGTGTTCATTTTCTCAAAACCCAAGCCTCGCTGAACCTCATACATACTTATAGCAGCCCACATTTTTCATTTATTCACACATTTCTACACACATTTTACAACTTTCGCAATTAGGTCTTTTTTGACATTTTTACCAAAAATCACCTAACAAAAGTCGTTTATCACACAACTAACATTCATATTCTACCATTAGACATCAAAATACATGCATGTCTAACATGGGTAAATTTTAAACTTTGCTAATACTTCAAATTAGTCCCTGAAATGGATAGATTAGGTTACGAGGATTTCAAAAACATAAAAATTATTAAAAACGTGTTTAGGATGGACTTACAATCAAGCTTGAAAGTGGCCAAAACCCTAGCTATGGCTTCTCTCCAAATTTCAACTAAGGGGGGACTAAATTGAGAAGATGAATACTTGTATTTGATTTCTTTTGTCTTTATTTGCCAAATGACTAAAATGCCCTTAATGCCTAACTTTAAAATTTTACCCTTCCATGTCCATTTTTGTCCATCATGAGATATAATGGTCTAATTACTAAATAAAGACCTCCAATTTAAATATCATAACAAATAGACACCCAGAAAATGTAACACCCTAAACCCGGCCTAGACATTATGGCCAGATATGGCCATAACATCTGGGCCGGGTTTGAGGTGTTACATTTAGTGGTATCAAAGCCAGGTTGCAACAACTCGCTGTGGATCAGGTCTAAAAAGTTTTCTTAAAATTTAAATTCAGGCCCAAAAAGGTATTTTGCAAATCAGTTTTGGGAAATTTCTCAAGAAAACCCTTTTTCAATTGATTCTCTTCAAGACATACGTATTTTACTAAAATCTTAAGGTTTTTACTTTAAAAACAAAGTTTATTCTTACTAAAACTTGGTTTTCTGAAATCTAATTTTTGAAGAGTGGCACACCGAATCTCCGGCACCAAGTCTGTAAGTATCTTTTGCTCTACTGTACTTTAATGTAAAACTGTTATAATACTGTAGATAGTACTGAGACCCAACTATGATTCTATAGTTAGGGCAACACTGAAACTGTAGAGATTGAGATAGTAGGAAAAACTGAAAACCTTAAAAGATTGAGACTGTAGCCAGGCTACGATTCTGTGAAAACAAAACTCTAAAATACTACTGTACATAAGACATCTGTAATAAATACCGAAATACTAAACTAATTTATAAAATTTGTAATCAGATAATACGATATGAGTACGAGGATAGCTCGTGGGAGAGGCCGTGGACTTGGCCGAGGTAGTGCACAACCTGAGTCTTCATCTTCGGGACATGTGCCAACTGGGGAGGCACGAGCGCTACTGGCAACTGAGACTGGGTCGTATGATCGGGCTGCAAGGGACGATGCTTTATCCCAGGCGATACTACGGGTTCTAAAAAGGGTCACTGGAGCGAGTACAGGGACGGTGAACCGGGGATCTATTTCTGAGCGACTCCAAGCTAACGGAGTGGAGATTTTTAGGGGCGTACCTGGAGTAGCCCCAAATGTGGCCGAATACTGGTTGGAGGCCACGGAGCGAATCATGGACGACTTGGATTGCTCAGTAGAGTAGAAACTGAAGGGAGCAGTATCTCTACTGTGAGATTAGGCCTATCAGTGGTGGATCACTATAAAGGATAGTACCCTAGCTGAGCGAGTAACTTAGGAGCTATTTAAGATGGCCTCCAAAGGGAAGTACGTCAGGGCAAGCTATGTGGACGCCCAAAGGAAGGAATTTCTGAACCTGACCTAGGGTAATAAGTTTGTTGTGAAGTACGAGGCTGAGTTCTTAAAGTTAAGTCGGTACGCTAGTGGGATAGTCGCTACGGAATATGAACGTAGCGTACGATTCGAGGATGGTCTCAAAGATGAACTAAGGGTGCTGATAGCTCCGCAAAGGGAGCGCGACTTTGCGGCTCTGGTGGAAAAGGCTAAGATAGCTGAGGAAGTGAAACGCACGGAGCAAAGAACCGTAAGAAGGATCAAAATTGATTTAGGAAGGATTCTGGACCCTCGGGTGCTGCGGGCAGGAATGTCAAAAGGTCTAGAGTGGACGAACCGATTCGAGCAGTTCTAGTGAATGTAGTTAAACCGCAGGCTTGCAGGGATTGTGGTAGAGTGCATCTGGGAGAGTGTTGGAAGCGTACTGGGGCATGTTTTCGGTGTGGATCCAAGGAGCATAAAGTCAAGGACTATCCTCAGAGGTTGGCTCAGACGCAAGTTGCTGAACAGAGGGTTGCTCAACCAGTACGAGGTGGACCATAACCGCCGAGAGGCCGTGGTCAAGGTAGGGGCGACAATGGAAATGGTCATAGGCGTAGAGCACTAGGTAGGGGTGCTGGAAATGCTGAGGCTCGTCAGCCAACATTGGTGTATGCTACTCGTCGCCGAGAAGAGGGTGACGCACCTGACGTCATAACCGGTATGTTTTTTATTTTTAGCATGCCATACACTGCCTTGATAGATATTGGTTCTACCGATTCATATGTTGTATATGATGTATCTGGGGCGTTGGGTGTGCGTTCTGAGGAAACTGTGAGTGGGGTCTCTTTAGAGATGTGCCTTTAGAGACTCAAGGTAGGATTTTCTCTGCGGATGTAATGGAGCTACCCTTTAGAGAATTCGATCTCATCTTGGGAATAGACTGGCTTGCTAAGCATAGGGCGACGTTGGATTGCATTGCTAAGCGAATGTGTTAAAGACTATAGAGGATGAGGAGGTAATGGTTATAGGGGAGCGAAGAGATTACTTGACCAATGTTGTCTCAGCTTTGAGAGCTGAGAAGCTGATTCGAAAGGGTTGCGAGGCATATTTGGCATATGTGAGTCAGTCTAATGCTGAGGGTTTGACCGTAAAAGAGGTTAGAACTGTTAAAGAATTTCAAGATGTCTTTCTTGAGGAGCTTCCTAGGTTACCTCCGAATCGTAAAGTCAAATTTAGAATCAACTTATTGCCTAGAACGGCTCCAGTGTCCATCGCACCTTACAGGACGGCACCAATAGAGTTAGTGGAATTGAAAGCGCAAATCCAAGAGCTTTTGGAAAGAGGTTTTATTAGGCCAAGTATGTCTTCATGGGGAGCACCGGTACTATTCATGAAGAAGAAGGATGGGACGATGCGTATGTGTATTGATTACTGTCAGTTGAACAAACTGATGATTAAGAACAAGTACCCTCTACCAAGAATCAATGACTTGTTTAACAAGTTAAGAGGAGCTTCGGTATTTTCCAAGATCAATCTTCAATCTGGATATCATCAGTTAAGGGTCAAAGAGGTGGATATTCATAAGACAGCATTCAGAACTCGGTATGGTCATTACGAGTTTCTGGTAATTCTGTTTGGATTAACGAATGCACTTATGGCTTTCATGGATTTGATGAATCAGGTATTCCAACCTTACTTGGACTGATTCGTGATAGTCTTCATAGACGATATTCTGGTGTATTCGGAAACTGAGGAGAAGCATGATGAGCATTTCAGTATGGTTTTGCAAGTGTTAAGGGAGAAGCAACTGTATGCAAAATTCAGTAAGTGTGAATTTTGGTTGTGAGAGGTGACATTTTTAGGTCACGTTGTTTCTGCTGAGGGGATTAGGGTAGATCCTCGAAAAATTGAGACGGTTCTGGAATGGAAGCTGTTGAGATCTGTATCGAAAATTTGGAGTTTTCTGGGCTTGGCAGGGTACTACAAAAGGTTTGTGGAACGATTTTCCTTAATTGCAGCATCGTTAACGAAACTTTTGAGGAAATGAGCACTGTTTGTATAGACTGAGAAACAGCAAGAGGCTTTCGAGAGGTTGAAGAAAGTGCTGACTGAGGCACTAATTTTGATTCAGCTAGAGTCTGGGAAGGATTTCACTGTGTACAGTGATGCATCGCATGTTGGTTTGGGCTGTGTGCTGATGCAAGAAGGTAAGGTGGTCGCTTATGCATCACAATAGCTTAAGCCTCATGAAGCAAACTACCCTACGCATGATCTAAAGTTGGCAGCGGTTATTTTTGCGTTAAAGATCTGGAGGCACTACTTGTATGGAGAAAAGTGTATTGTAAACATGGACCATAAGAGTCTTAAGTATTTGTTAACTCAGAAGGAGTTGAACTTTAGGCAACGAAGATGGATAAAGTTACTTAAGGATTACGACTATTCTATTGAGTATCATCCAGGTAAAGCAAATATAGTGGCTGATGCAGTGAGTCGAAAAGCTGTAACTGAGTTGAGAGAAATGCTTGCTCGTCTGAGTCTATATGATGATGGTAGCTTGTTAGCAGAATTACAAGTAAGACCAACCTGGATAGAGCAAATTAAGGAAAAGTAGTTAGATGATGAGTCACTAGTTCCTCGATTCCAACAAGTTGGGAATGATGAGACTTCTAATTTTGGATTGAATAGTGAAGGAGTTCTGTGCTTTTGAGAAAGAGTTTGTATTCTGAAGGACTCTGACTTGAGGCAGTCAATTCTGAGGGAGGCTGATGGCGGACTTTGTGCCATGCATCCTGGAGGGAATAAGTTGTATCGAGATTTACGAGAGTTGTACTGGTGGCCTGGACTTGAGTGTGAAGTAACAGAATTCGTGGGTAAGTGTCTGACATGGCAGCAAGTGAAAGCTGAGCATCAATTGCCATCTGGACTTCTGCAACCGATGAAGATTCCACTTTGGAAGTGAGAGAGGGTAACCATGGACTTTGTAAGTGGGCTACCCTTAACGCCTACCAAGAAAGACTCAGTGTAGGTGATTGTGGATAGGTTAACTAAATCTGCTCATTTCATACCTGTCTGAACCGACTACTCACTTCAAAAGTTGGCCAAATTTTATGTGGCGGAGATAGTGCGACTTCATGGGGTGCCAGTTTCGATTATTTCTAATCTGGATCCAAGGTCTACATCTCGATTCTAGCAGAAGTTACATGAGGCATTGGGTACACGGTTAGATTTTAGCACTGCTTTTCACCCCCAGACAGATAGACAATCGGAATGGGTAATTCAAGTTCTGGAAGACATGTTGAGAGGATGTGTTATTGACTTCCGAGGAAGTTGGGAAGATTACTTGCCGTTAGTGGAGTTTGCTTACAACAACAACTATTAGGCGAAAATTCAAATGGCTCCATATGAGGCGCTATATGGATGAAGGTGTCGTACACCTACCTGTTGGACAGAGTTGAGAAAACGTCAGCTTCTTGGGCCAGAGTTGGTGACAGATACAGAAGACAAGGTTAAGCTAATCAGGGATCGATTAAAGGAAGCATCTGATAGGCAGAAATCTTATGCTTACTTAAAGCGTAAGGAAATTGAGTATTCGTGGGAGATTTGGTTTCTTAAAGGTCTCGCCTTGGAAGAAAATATTAAGGTTTGGTAAGAAGGGCAAGTTGAGTCCACGGCTTATCGAGCCTTATCGAGTTCTTAAACGGGTGGGTCCAGTAGCTTACCAACTGGAACTACCTCTGGAGCTGGATAGGATTCATGATGTCTTTCATGTCTCTATATTAAGGCGGTATCGATCTGATCCTTCCATGTTGTACTGGTAGAAAAGATTGAAGTGAAAGCTGATTTGACCTTTGAAGAAGAACTTGTGCAAATTTTGGACCATGATGTTAAAGTATTAAGAAAAAAGTCAGTTCCTTTGGTGAAAGTGCTTTGGCACAATCATGGCAGAGAAGAAGCTACGTGGGAGCCAGAAAAGGTGATACGTCAGTAATACCCTCACCTGTTTGAACTAGGTAAATTTTGAGGCTGAAATTTCTGTAAAGGGGGTAGAGTTGTAACACCCTAATTTTTGGGATTTTTGAGATTTTGCTTGAATTTAATTTTTGTCTGTTTGGATGTGCTAAATTATGCTTTGAGAGTGTTTAGTGGACCTTTAGTAGGCGTAGGTTTAAGTTGAAGGCTGATAGGATTTTTGGGTTTTAGACTTAAAGGAGAAGGGGTACTGACTAAGTGGGCTTTTAAACAAAAATTGGGAAAATAAGACACAAGTAAGCCTATGTTAAAGTGGCAATGTGGCGCCACTTAAAGCACAGGGAGTGGCATGTCAGTGATTATAAAGGAGCTAAGGTTCGAATCTATGGATTAGCAAGATGCTTCTTTTATTTTACTGCATGTGCAAGGCAAGTGGTTGATCTCAAGTGAAACTCTGAAGGGGAGTGTTTGAATGGTTCATGGGATTGAATCAGGGAGGATAAGGGGGAGAAAATTTAGAAATTTCAAATGGTAAGCAAGTGATGGCCGAATATGGGGCTCTTGGAGAACATTTTTCGGTTGGGGTCTTTGGTTTGGCATAATCGGCAAGGGGTGTTAAGCGGTGCTAGCTGAATGTGACTTAGGTTCTGTTGGGGTTTTAATTTCAACATTTTAGGTGTAAGTGTCGATTTCTTTAGTAGCTAGTCTTCAGGATTTGGTAATTCTTTCTTGCCGAATTAGTGTAGTACCTCTTAGGGTTCTCTATTTTTTCTCTGTTCTCCTCTCACTAGTTCTAAAAGCCGAAAACGCAACCATCATCCCTTTTGTGTCGATTTGTGCAAAAAACCAAAACTTTTCTCTTTTCTTCTTTCTTTGTCCAAGCCGAACCTTCTTCATCACCTTCTTCTTTAGCCGAACCAAGCCTCTACTTCTTCTCCCTTCACTCTTCTCTTCTTTTTCACCTTTTCTCTATCAATTGAAGTAACCATTCTTCTTGAAACTTTGCTAGCTGATTGTTCTTAAAAAGCCAAAACCCGAATTATCTTGCTAGCCGATTCTTCATCTTGGCCAAATCTTCATTCTCTTCAACCTTATTCTTCTAAAAGCCGAAGCTCACAACTCTCTTATCCCTGTACCGACATCTCCTCTCTATTTCATAGACTTCTATCTCCTTCTTGTTTCCACAAAAGTTGAAACATTTATACCTTATAGTGATTTTGGAAACTGAAACGTTTGATCACTTAGATCTATCATCTACTCATGTTTTGTTTAGATCTACAATAGATCTAGACTAGCCTGGTACTTGGGGACACTTCTTTGGCAAAACTAAATGGTGGTAAGTATTTGAAACCCCTTTCTTTCATAACCTTGTGATTCAAGAAAAGCCGAAAACCTCTAGCTCTTTAGGGTGGCTATTGATTTTGGCTAAGACTTATGTGGCTCTTTTCTTTTGATTCTTTTGTGTTCTAATGTGGTAAAAAGGTGATCTAACGAGGAGCATTGGAGGGTAGGATTGTTGGAGCAATCTAGATCTAGATCTAGTGGTTAGAATCGACAAAGGTAGGAGACTAGTGATGCTCTATTATGGCCGAATAGGTACATTGAGTTGATGGTGGTTAATCAATTGGATTTTTAGTTAATAGTATGGTTTAAACGATTGTAGGGTATTCATGCAAGGGACTTCTGAGCATATTGCAAACAGGTGTGTAATCGACACTCTCTAGTAGACTAGATCAGCAAAAGCCGAAAAGTCGAAATACCGAAATTCTAGCATTTTGAGAGCCTGCGAGTGTGGGAGCGCTCATGGGTCAGTTAAAATGATAAAGATGGTAATCGCTAATGGTAAGACTATTGTGTGCGTGATTTCGTGCACGTTGGTGGTTTTGGGCTCGAAGGGCCGAATTTGGGTCCATATGGGTGAAAATGAGCTGTAAGTTTATTCTAGTAGGTGTGACTATTAAATCTGCTCAAATGAGTGTAAAATTTGGGCTTAGTGGGTCGTAGTAGCTAGTAGACTCCGCCCATTAGAGGTTTTAGGGCCTGATGACTTTGTAATAACGAAACGGACTAAACATGTTACTTGGATGAAAATAGGTCTGCTAGTATATTGTAATGAGCATGAAACCCTAAAATCTAGTTAATTTACTGAAATACCCCTTAAGGATAGAAATTACTGTTTTACCCCTAAGTGCTAAAAGACCATTTTACCCCTAGGGTTAAGTTGACTGATTTGCATGCTAAATTATATCTGTTCTCTGTATGCCATGTCATAATCTACTCTATTGCATGGGATTGGGTTTTGATGGAGGAAGTGCTAAGTGGCAATGCCACGTATACTGTTAGAGGCTCTGCCTCATATTACTGTTTTAGTCGCTTGGCCACGTTATCTGATTAAGCAGCTAAGCTGCGACTGTGGTGTGTAGGGCTGAGTGGGTTGAGTTATTCCCCACATGGTGTGTAGGGCTGGTACGGGTGGTGTGTAGGGCTGGATTGGGTATGGGCTTTGCATTCATGCATAATATACTGAACTGTTACTATAATGGGCCTAAGGCCACACTGTTTTCTGAATAGGGCTAAGGCCCAGTAATCACTGTTTTCTAAATAAAGGCTAAGGCCTAGTTAACACTGTACCTGAATAGGGCTTCAGCCCAGCTTGAGCTTGAACTGATCTAGACTCCGGTAGGGTAAGCTTACACATTGAGTTTTCACAAGCTCACCCTCTTTCCCTTTCATCCATACAGGTGAACCCTAACCTTAAAGGACTTGGAGCTGGAGGGATTCAGAGTGGCCACATGGATTGCTTTCTGGTTTTATTATTATTTCTCAAGTTACTTATTTTAGTATTCAGTAGTTTTGGGTTTTTAATTTGTAATAAGGCCGCTCGATAATTATTTTATTTGGTTTACTTATTTATTTATTTATTACCTATTTAAAAGTGATAAATTAAGTCTACGCGGATCTTTATTTCAAAATTAACAAACGTTTTCAAAACATTCCTTACGTGACAATTAGATAACTTAATAATAACGACACACTAACTAGATCTCTTAAAAAGTGGACTTCAAACTGATAGTGGATAGGTTTTTGTAAATTAAATAACCTTCGTTTTCTCAAAACATAAAATGTTTTTGCTAAGTCACCCTAAACTTATTAATAGAGGAACAAGGCGTAATTAACTGTCCATGTGACACACCAGATCTGGCCATAACGTCTGGGCTGGGTTTGGGGTGTTACAAAAAACTTCTAATCTCAGATATGTTTCTCGGTGGTTTCTAGTCGATAATTGTGGAAATTTTGCTCAAGTCAACTCTAATGCCTTCCGTTGAAACAATATGCCCCAAAAATCCAACCTCTCGAAGCCAAAACTTACATTTGTTGAATTTAGTATATAGTTGCTTATCTCTCAGAGTCTATAACATAATTATTAGATGTTTGGTATGCTCTGTCTCATCTCAAGAATAGATCAGAATGTCGTCAATGAACACAATAACAAATCTGTCTAAATACTGTCTAAAGATCTGATTCATCAAGTCCATAAAAATGACAAGAGCATTAGTGTCTGTACCTTGTTCTGAATGTAGTTTTCGGTATCTCTAATTTTTTAACTTGCAACTGGTAATAGCCCGATCACAAATCAATCTTTATGAATATTGTAGCCCCTTTCAATTGATCAAATAAGTCACCAATCCGTAGCAGAGGGTACTTGTTCATGATCGTCACTTTATTAAGCTGTCTATAGTCAATGCACATTCTCATCGATCCATCTTTCTTCTTTACAAATAATACTAGTGCACCTCAGGGTGAGAAACTCGGTCATGCAAATCCTCTATCGGTTAACTATTGCAACTAAGCTTTTAATTCTTTCCATTCTGTTGGAGCCATTCTGTACAGAGCTATCAATATCAGTGTTGTTCCCAGTACTAACTTAATACTAAATTCAATCTCTCTGATCAGTGGCAATCCCGGTAATTCCTCAAGAAACACATTCAGATACTCGCAAACTATTGGCACTAATTCAATCTTTGATTCAGACACTTTTGTATCCAATACGTATGCAAGATATGCATCACAACCCTATTTTACATATTTTTGAGCTAGCATAGACGATATTACCTTAGGCAATTCAAACTCATCAAACAGTAGAAGCATCAAGTCAGCCAGAAAATAGTAACCTCGAGTAGTTAATGGACAGTTATTGCAAACCTTGTCGACTAGGACAGACTTTTCTAAGGGGTCCGATACTTTAATTACAAACTCGATAGACTCCACAAGTAAACTCTTTTTAAACACTAAATTCATACACACATATGAATGAGTTGATCCAGGATCTGTCAGCGCAACTACATCAGTGTCATAAAGAGAGAAAGTACCAATAACATCTGGTGACGATGCCTCATTTCGTGCATGGATAGCATAAGCTCTGGCCAGTGTTCATGCCTCGAATCTTCCTACAGAATCTCTTGTAACTTTACAGTTCCCACTCGTATTTCTAGTGTTTCGGGGTGGTCTCCTTCTAGTAGCTGTACTACCCAATTTTGTCGGTTGAACTCTTTCAGTTACAAACTTTTTTGGACAATCTCTAAGATAATGATCAAGAGATCCACATCTAAAGCATGCCCCACAATTCACTCAACATTCACCTAATATTCCTTATTGCAGTGCTTACATTCGGGTCTAGCATTTCCAATGCTACCCACACTGGCTACAGATGTCGTTTGAGGTTTAGAACTAAAGTGTCTCACATCTTTATCTCTGATTGATACTCCTGGAGAAATAGTGGGACGATGATGATATTCTTTAGATTTCTTTGATGCAGATTGAAGTGACTTTCTCGTAAATCTCTTTCTGGAATCTCTAGCCTCAAAATCGAGTTTTTTCTTTTCTTTATTAAGCTTTTTGGCTTTGCAAGCTGGATCAACTAATACGATGAATTCTATCAGATCAAGAATCCCAACTAATAGTTTGATGTCTTTGTCCAACCCATCTTCAAATATTTTACACATAATGGCCTCGGAAGAAACACATTCACGAGCATATTTGCTGAGTCTTACAAACTCTCTTTCATATTCAGTCAGAGACATTCGGCCCTATTTTAGTTCTAGAAATTCTTTACACTTCTGATCGATGAATCGCTGACTGATGTATTTCTTTCTGAACTCAACTTGAAAGAATTCCTAAGTTACCCTTTCTTTCGGTACTACGGATACTAAAGTATTCCACCATTGATACGTAGTGTCTCTCAGAAGTGATATGGCACATTTTAAACATTTGAATGGAGTGCAAGATAGTTCATCTAGTACTCAAATTATATTATTAAGCTCACTCAGGGTCATCATTAGTAGTAGCTCTAAACTCTTTAGCCCTGTATTTTTGGATCTTATCAACGGGTGGCTTATTCAATCTTATGTGTTCGGTGAATTGAGGAGCTACTGGGATCGATTGAGGAACAGGTGGAGGTGGAGGTTTTTGAGCAGCTGGATTAGTTTAGACATACTCAGTAAACCATTCATTCATCATCTACAAGAAGGCTTCTTTGGCCTCTCCTCCACGACCCTCAAATATGGGTCTCGATTCAGAAGGCACGGTTGTAACAGCCCAATTTCAAGTTTGATCAGAACAGGTGGTTTTGGGACCAATTAACTGAGTCAAAATATTTATTTTATTACTTTTTTAAGTTTTACAGCATGATAGTATTATGGTGTGAAAGTTTTGTAAAGAAATTTTATTGTTTGATTAGTTAATTTGGTAAAAAGGACTAAATCGCATAAAGCGATAAATTTGAGCTCTATTGCATAAATGGCTTAAATGACTTTGGTTTTATTAGTTGGAGTCCTTGCATGGAAAATTTACCTTTGTACAATTGAATGGACAGTAGTAGTTATGTGTTTTATGACTTTTATAAATTGTTTTTAAGGTTAAAATAGTCATTTGGTTATTATAATGTGTTTAATAAAAAAAATGAAAATGGTTCATAATTCTTATCATCATAGCCAAAACTCAACAAAAAGAAATAGGATTAAGCTTTCATGATATTCGGCCACCATTTTTCTTGATTAAAGATACATTTTGCTTCAATTTTTGATGATTTATACGTTTTTGAGATTGTTGCTTTGTGTTCTATCATGCCCGTACCTCAATTTCTAAAATTAATGATATTCTTGATATGCACCATTATTGAATATATGAGTAATTAGAAGTTTTGTGCTTAATTATTGATGGTTTTTTTATAAATATACAAGTTTTATAAAGTAATTTTTGATAAAATTGAGTATTTGGGATTAAATTGAAAAAGATAGAAATTTTGTGGTTAGAAATGTGATTAAATGAAAGATATGGGCTTGTATGGAACATAGGAATATTCGGCTATGATGAATTGTGGACAATATTGAGTAATTTGTCATTTTGTGTATAAAGGACTAAATTACAAAGTAGTTAAAAGTATAGGGAAAATATGTAATTTGCAAAATTTACATGTTGTTGGACTAAATTGAATGTTTTAGTGAATAATTGAGTTAAATTTGAATTAATATAGATCAAGACAAGTAAATCCTGAAACTTGATCGGGGAAAACGAAAGGTAGACCAGTAGATATTGAGTATACGAGCTAAATCGAGATAAGTTCGTATAATTAGAATTAAATTATGTTTATAATTGAAATAATTGAATTGGATCCTTTATGAATGTATATATGAAATAATGGATTCAAATGCCTTTTGGTTACATGATTTTATCGATTACCGAGTCTTGTTCGAACCGTAGAAAGTCGTAGGATACAAGTGACATGTCACTAGGGCTATAGGTTGGTTGAGCTCCTACATTTGTTGCAGACTTGCCACAGCTCATGAGCTTACATGTTCAGCCTTCGAGCTTACTGTTCAGCCTTCGGGCTTACATGTTTAGCCTTTGGGCTTAGCGTTACCGGCTTAGAAGGAGCATACCGTACATGGCTCAAAAAAGCATACATGATGAATTGACAGATTTATAGGTTACATATATACACTGTGTGTATATCACACGAGTATCCCTCGATGTTTCCAAAGGTTCAACGGGCAAATTTATTGATTTGTAATACTTGAAATACATGTTACATGGGATATAAGAAGTACATGTTTATATGATACATGTTATAAGAAGATACAATAAGTATAAGATTACATGATACATGATACAAGACATACAAGATGCATATGAATTGTTTAATATATGAACTATATGGATTACATGAATTACATGTTACAAGAATGTGTTTACAAGATATATGTTACATGATTTACATGTTATATGAAAAATATGATATGTATAGATGAATTGTTACATGATTATTTGCTTGTATGTTACATACTTATAAGGTAAATGAATGTATTGATACATGAGTTGAGGTTACATGGATGACATATATATTTGTTTTACCTTTGGAATGGATAAGTACATGGTTGATTCATGACTAACATGTGTATATTGGTTGGATAGGCATTTGGAATATATGACTTGGTTGGTAACGTTGTTTATGCATTTAAATGTTGATTCGATAGGTTTTATTCTATATTATACGGGCTTGCTAAGCGTTTAAAGCTTACTCTATTTATTTTTCCCGTGTTTTATAGATACGAAAGTTAGCTTAATTTCAGATAAAGTCAGAGATTGCAATCACATTATCCAAGAAACTTTCAGTACTTTTGGATATTTGTAAATGTTTTAAATATGGCATGTATAGGCTAGTTTATAAGTTAATGTTTAAGGTTATCTTTGTGTTAATGAATGTGGTATGATTTGGCACCTAATCAAGCTATATGATATGGCTTGATCTTGAAATGGATGTTTTGGTATGAAGACTTTATATGATATGTCTTTTATATGATATGTAAATGCATTGAAATGGTAAGTTGGTAAATGACCTTAATTTGATGGATGTGGAAATAGTATGCTTTATGGTCTTGAATGAATTGCTATATGTATGACTTAGAGAAGTTGAAATAGTCATTTAGTATGAGGTTATTTATGATTTAAGATTGAGATATAAAAGATAGTTGATGACTTGAAATGGGTATTTGAAATGTATTCATGTTTATGTTATTTATGTGACATTGAATTGGTTAACATGAAATGGTCTTTTTGATGTTTGGAATTGGCTGAAATGATTGTGCATTGAGTATATAATTGTTATACAATTGATGTTTTAGGTACATAACCTATTGGGGTGTGAAAATGGCTTAAACCAAGCCTATTTCATGCCACACGGTCAGAGCACACGGGTGTGTGACTCGACCGTGTGACCCATGCACCTTAGTTATTTTGGTTAGGATGCCACACGGGCGTGTCTTGTACCCGTGGGCGCAAGTCAGTAGCTTCATAATTTTCACACGACTAAGACACATGGGCATGTCTTGCGGCCATGTGCACAAGTCAGTATGCATGCCCTGTTTTGCCACGGTTATCATACAAAACACCCCTTAAGCTCAACCAGGTGTTGAGCAACCAATCAATGAAAATCCACAAGCTATTGAAAACACTCTAGTAGATCAAGTTGTTAAAGAATGATGAATTCCATGAAAAGTAACGATGTTGGGGATCTTGTGCCGTTGTCTGAATGAGTAAAAACCATTGGATGTAAAAGAGTCTTCAAAACAAAAAGAGACTCAATGGGCAACATAGAAAGACATAAAGCTAGACTCGTTGTGAAAAGATTCACTCAGCGAAAAGGGATCAATTATACTGAGACTTTTAGTCCTGTATCTAAGAAAGATTCCTTGCATATTGTATTAGCAGTAATAGCTCATTTTGACCTTGAACTGGAACAAGTGGATATGAAAACCATCTTTCTCAATGGTAACTTAGAGGAAGAGGTATACATGAAACAACTTGAAGAATTCTCCTCTAGTGATGGTGAACACTTGATATGCAAACTAAAGAAGTCCATATATAGATTGAAACAAGCCTCCCGACAGTGGTATTTAAAATTCTATGAAGTTATCTTTTCGTTTGGTTTTGTTAAAAATATCGTGGATCAATGCATATACCAAAAGGTTAGCAGAAGTAAAATATGTTTCCTTATTCTATATGTGGACGATATTTTACTTGCAACAAATGAGAAAGGTATGCTACATGAGGTGAAACAATATCTTTTTAAAAATTTTGATATGAAATATATGGGTAATGCGTCTTATGTCATTGGCATTAAGATTCATCGTGATAGACATCACAGTATCTTAGGTCTATCTTAAGAAACCTATATCAACAAATGTTTTAGAAAGCTTTCGGATGAATGATTGTTGACTGAGTATTGCTTCTATCGTGCAGGATGATAAGTTTAAATTGAATTAGTGCCCGAAAAATGAATTTGAGATGAAGCAAATAAAAAAATTCCACATGCTTCTATTGTTGGAAGTCTGATATATGCTCAAATCTGTACAAGACTTGACATTGACATTGCATTTGTAGTTGGAATGTTGGGAAGATATTAGAGTATTCTAGGTATTAACCACTAGAGAGCTGCAAAGGAAGTTTTGAGATATCTTAAAGGGACAAAGGACTACATGTTTACGTACAAACGATCAGACAATTTGGAGGTGATTGGCTACTCCGATTCAGACTTTATCGGCTGTGTAGTTTCACGTAAATCAACATCAGGTTACATATTTATGTTTGCCAGTGGAGCTATATCTTGGAGGAGTATCAAGTAGACCTTAGTTGCTACTTCCATTATGAAGGTTGGGTTCGTTTCATGTTTTGAGGCTACTTCACATAGAGTATGGTTGAAGAGTTTCATTTCTAGGTTTAGACTTGTGGATTTGATTTCTAGGCCGTTGATGATATATTGTGACAATTCAGTTGTTGTCTTTATGGCTATGAACAACAAAATTGAAAGTCGAAGTAAACATATTGATATTAAGTATTTAGACATAAGGGAACAAGTTAAAGAAAAAAAAATGGTTATTGAGCACATTAACACTAAGCAGATGTTAGGTGATCTTTTGACTAAAGGCATGCCACCACACAAATTTAAGGATTATGTTTTCACTATGGGACTTGTTCCCACATTGTAAATTTTCGTTATAAGAACGGTTATAAAGAAACTCTGGTAAGTTTGATATTTCTCATATTTTGTGTGCACATTAATTTTATTATTTCGAGAAATGTCACTAAAGTTTAGACTTGGAATAAACATTGAGTTTATTCATTAAGAAATTGAGCTAAAATGTTGAGACATTATATATTGTGATACATGGAATATACTACTCAAATTCTAAGAGAAAATATCGTCATAGTTCATGCATTATGTTTCGACTTTAAGTATTTATGGTCACTACGGATCAAGTGGGAGAATGTTGGAATTGCCTTTTGGTTTGTGGGAATGACCCCTCGTTTTGTTGCCCACTAGTTTTATACTTTTTTTTGTGTGATAGTGAGATATGTAGTTGATGATTTTTTACGAAGAACCACTACTATAAAGACTAACTAAGCTTAAAGTTTTTACATACTAAAAATTAAAAACAAAAAATATTTTATCTAATCAAAATTTTAAATGCTTAAAAAACTTTTAATTATTTTCAATTTTTTGTATGGCTAAATTGGACGGCCTCAAAAGTCGTTTGAGGTACTTCACATGCAATAACTTGTTACATCTTTTCTGTTGCAGTATAATATTTAAATCATTATTTATGCTTGCACAAGAATCTAGGTATTGGTTAAGGATGCAATGACGAAAGGAGCTATGTCAGCAGCGACTTGGACTCGTTGCTTGTCGTCTATAACTCCCTGTTGGTAGCTATGGCTGCGTATGTATTTTAAATATAAAAGGACTTTAAAATTGATATTAATAACTAAGATTGAAGTGTCCACCTATTTGCTCCAAAGTCCAACTACTTAAAATTCTGTCTAGGAAGGAGGTGGCACAGAAGTTGATCGCAAGAACTGAAATTGGGTCTGAAGAATGGGGAAAGAGATGATTGGTTTGCCTATTGTAGGGATGGTAATGGCAGAGGTTGCTCAAGTTGGACTCATGATAATGGGCAAAGCAGCAATGTCCCATGGGATGCCCAACTTCGTCTTTGTTTTCTATTCCAATGCTCTTGCCTCTCTCATTCTCCTCCCTGCTTCTTTTCTCTTCCACAGGTACCGTTCGTTCTCTCTCTCTCTCTCTCTCTCTCTCTCTCTCTCTCTCCATAATTCCCATTTCACTATCTCCTTTGATTTTCCGTTTTCCCTGCAGGTCACACCGTCCTCCACTCACTTTCACTATTCTTTGTTGGTTTTTCTTGCTTGGCCTTCTTGGGTATGTAAGATTAATGGAAATTATGATGTGGGTTTTCAGTTACATAACTATGGATTTGAGGGCTTTAATTCATATTTTACATGGTATTTGTATGCAGTTGCTTTGCCCAGATTTCTGGGTATGGTGGGATATATTATAGCTCGCCTACTCTGGCAACTGCCATGCTTAATCTCATCCCAGGTCTCACCTTCATCCTTGCTGTTGCTTTCAGGTTATTATCTCTTCTCCTAATGTTGTGTGTAATACTCTGATCAATCTGATAACTAACGGATAAAGTATATGTGGACGATGGAACGTAAGGCTATTTAATCTATTTACTCTTTACTTCCCCTGAAGTACCACTTGTATCCAATACATATTTATACATAGGTTTGACACAAAAATTGAGCATACCCTTTCGGGCAATCCTGGTATTCCAGTTTGTAAAAGGGCCACTGGTTGGAACTGAGTTTGAAGTAATATGTCTGCAGCCATTTTGTTTGTATACCTCATAAATTCTCTTGGGATTGTTTTTGTATTTAAGAAATATGGCTGCGCTAGAGGAAACAGATTGCAGTCCCTAGGAAGTTGCCTGCTCTTACTAGTACTGAAGGGCATATATGGGAAATTGTTAAGTGATAAATTTGTTTGATCTCCTTGCACAAATAGTTATAAATTCATCTCCTTTATAAGCTTCTTACAACTCAGGTTCCTCCTGATGATGGTTTTTGCTGCTTTTCGTTCTCATTTTGAGATCCTGTTGGCAAGGACTAATATGAATTCCTTTTAGCCAGCAACTGATATGATCAATGTAGACCTTGCGTTAAGTATTATTTGATATGGCATTCTTATTTGTATAAGTTGAATCCGGGTGATAATGTGATAACGCGGTGTAGATATCTGGAAGTTCCAGGTTGATTGTTGTGGAGTTTTTTTTTTTTTTTGTTCTGAAAAAGATTGGAAAATGTTTGAGAAGAATACTATACTTCTACAATTGATGTCATTGGGCTTCCTGTTTCCATCTAATCATTTTTCTGTTCTTTTGTCTCTAATTATATGTCAATGCTTGAGCTGTGAATGAACTTAATTGACTACTTGCATTTTTCATACTTGTGGTGCACAAAATATTGAAGTGCAGTTTTGTACTAATGTAACAGTAGATGTGTAAAATATATGTTGTAGATAGATTTAAATTGATGAATTTGGTGATTTCAGTATGGAAACACTGAATTTGAGAAGTAGCACTAGCCAAGCCAAATTAGTGGGAACCATAGTGTCAATTGCTGGCGCATTCATTGTTACTTTCTATAAGGGCCCCTCACTTTTGATGGCACCCTCACATTCAAGCTCACCTCATCTATTTCTAGCACAGCAGTCTAACTGGGTCATTGGAGGATTTCTCCTTGCAGCTGATTGTGTGTTTGCTTCTGCCTGGCTTATTGTACAGGTCCATCCTCTTCTTTGTATCTGTGCAGAAAGTTGAAGCAGGTTTCATTGCGATTTCTTACTTTAAGAGAAAGGAAATGATTTGTGCTTCTTAAGTTTCAGGCATCAGTTCTTAAGAAATTCCCAGCTGAGCTTTTTGTTGTCTTCTATTATTGCTTCTTTGTCGCCCTTCAGTCGGGAATAATCTGTTTGATCATGGGAGGAGATCTTAGTGCTTGGAGCTTTAAACCTGATGTGAGATTGGTTGCTGTTATATACTCAGTAAGTGGTCAGGGTCCGAAATATTCGTTACTACACAATTTTGCAGTTCAACTGCATGCTTATCTTAATTTGCACCTAGTTAATCAAGAGCTTTAATGTGGGTATTGTAGGCTGTGTTTGGCTCTGCATTCCAACTTGGGGTTTCTACCTGGTGTATGCATCGGACAGGTCCTGTTTTTGTTTCCATGTTCAAGCCTTTGGGAATTGTTGTTTCAGTAGTCATTGGTGTTATCTTCCTAGGGGATACAGTCTTTCTTGGAAGGTGACGCATTCATCACTCACTATCATTGTTATTTTAGTAGTTTTGCTGTTTGTATTGTTTATAATTATTGCCACTGCAGCTGCTTTACATCTTGGTCTTGTTTAGAGCACTCTTTTCAGTGGTGGGACCGCTATCGGATTCTAATATTTCTTTTCCTCATTTGTCATGTTCTTTGTCTTGTGAAAAACTCCCTCATCACTTACAAAGGGAAGTTAAGACATATAAGTTGTTAATTTTTGTTTCAAACGTGTTACAGTTTAGTTGGTGCAATTGTCATTGTTACTGGGTTTTACTCAGTGATGTGGGGAAAAGCAAAAGAAGGGAAGTTAGACGTGCAAACTCAGGGGATGATGTCAGAATCAAGCAGTCAAAAAGTCGCTTTATTGTCAAATAATACCAGAGAACTGTAGGAGTTTCTTTACAATCAATCAAAAACAGGTATCTTATATTGAATGTTTCCATAAGGGGAATTGTAAAGTTACAAGCTGCCATTGTGTCGTCTTCTGGTAATCCTGTGTATTTAGCAAGCTTCATTTTAAAATAAAATGGCCAACCATTTTCCTAAGAAGGACGATGTTTGTGTCACAAGCCTGGCCACTGGATATTGGTTGGCCTATATCTCAAGCTGCCTTTGTTCATGCCATAGGAACTGAATAGAAATATTCTTTTGAAATATAGTTTCTCCATCAACGTGTCAATAATTTGTATGTTTTCCCTTTTACTTTTTCAGTTTTTCTATCATATGATTATGTTGAGTAGTGCAAGGTCTTGGCGATTTCCTGGTATGTCATTTTTGAAGTTTTAGTTGGTATTGTAATTGTTTTACCTGCATCTGAAGGGAGAAGGGAGGAAGAAGTGTAATAGAAACAATATGACTAGATAAACTTACTGTTTTGTTTAATATTTGGACATGGATATTGAGATACGATTAATGGCCACCTTTCTCTCTCTGAAGAGGCTGACCAAGTGTAAGAAATTATTGATATATATATATATATATATATTTTGTTGTAATTAGGTTATCCCATGTTGACAGTAGTGACTAATATTTTCATCGCAAGTTTTTTTCGAGGAGATAAACAGTTGGTCATGAAATGTGTTTTATTCTTATGAGTGGGGATCGAATCTTTGACCATATGATTAAAAGATGAGTTGAGTAATCACCACATTACATCTCATTAAATTATTGATATTAAGATTCTCTAATTCAACATGAAAGAACATAAGAGAGGCAATATGCAAATCTAGAAATCCATTAGCATTTTAATTTTTATTTTAGTTTCCAATATGACGTGGGAAACCCTAAAACGAAAAACAATTATTTTACACCTCTACGGTTCACTAGTTCAATCTCAAAAATATGCATAGATATAAATTTCCTGTGAACAGATTAATTTTACATATTTAAAGAAATAAACATTTCACTTTATTTTTATATTAGATATAAATATTTTGTATATAATATGTAAATGTTATCCATTGGTAAAATTAAAAAATAAAATATTTAAAAAATGTATAATTTTGAAATAACTTTTACATCACTTTCAATTTTTTTCTCCTCTGCATTCTAAAATGATCATCTCTTCTCTTTTTCCTTTTTTTTTCACTCTTTTTCCCTACCAAGCATACTAAAAAATTTATTTTTTTAACTATTTGACTCCCTCTGCTTTTCTACCTAACCAAACACTTTTTTCCTTGTGCCCATTACCATATTTGAACAATAAATTTTTAAAACCCTCCGAAAACATTGAAAACTTCAAAAAGAAGAATGTTAGTGTTGGACACATCCATATTTGGCATTCGAGTCTGGGTAGCATAATTGAAGAACCCCATTTCACTAAGAGATAACTCAGCAAACATGATAGACGAATGAAGTCATCTTCACATACAATCCACGAAGCAAAAAATTTACGCCGTACAACAATGATAATAACAAGAGAAGAGGGAGCATGTTGACCGTATGGTTTTTAGATGTGCCTTGAACAGCATGAAGCTCAAAATATTACAAATTACACTAATTTCTCAACTAAATCTATTTATGAGAGAAGTTCCTCACCAGACTCCCGACATATCTGATTCTTATAAACTGTTGTTATAAACGGGAAGTTTCTTGCACATCAAGTGCTTACGTCTCTGTAATGCCAACAAGATTAAGACACTATCTGTCTGAATAACATTGTATCCTGCTTTTATGTACATGTTGAATGGAGCCTCATCAATCATTCTGCAATGCAAATATACCTCTTTTGTTGAAGCCATTTGAGATAATAGTTCCTCACTTGCCTTGAGAAGATGCCAACCAATGCCCCTCCTGCATGATCCAAAAGCAGAACCCGAGAATTTAGTTGTAAAGAATGCATCTGTTTAATTACATGTAAAAAATAATGCTTCGGGATTTGTCTCACGACTTTACTAAAAGTCCTATGGTTACACAAAGTGAGAGTGCTTGAATGAGAAACCATGGCAAAGACTTAAATGCTACAGGTCAAAAGGTTGCAAACTCTTCGGTTTATATGGTTTTGCCCGTTTAGGCATTTCGAAACGCTTCCAATTTGTGAACTCGCTAAAACTCTCAGCAACATTGGGATAACACTGAACGTGTTGAGTGCCCAACCCACAACAAGACTCAAATCAGAAAACTCTGAATGCTCACATTAATATGGATTCTTAGTTAGAAGAAAAAAATCAAGCATTGAGCAATGCTTTTAGACTTAACAAGAAAATCAGCAAGAGTTAAATTTGAAGGATCCAGTTGCATGTAATTTCAGTCTACAACCACGAAATTTCATCACAAATTTCAATGGATAACATCTGAACTACCCTTCTGGCATTCTTAAAACATTATTCAATCAGATGTTATTTCCAGATTTAGCAAAGTTTGAATACGTACTACAGGTAAAATGTCCCTATCCAAACTTCTTCATTTTCTCTAAGAAATCATGTCCAAGAAATAATTATAGAATATGTTGATACAATGTACAACGAGGAGGAGGATAAAGAAGGGAATGTGATGGTGTTGAAGAGGCCGGTTCACCTTAAGAGGCGGAGAGCTAGAAAAGACAAGAGGACAAGGAGAAAGCTGGGGAGAAAGTTGAGGAAGATAAATGCTCAAGGATTGCTTAGGACTCAAAAGCTCCCTTTCTCATCGTTTGAGAGGGTATTTATAGGATACATCCACTTGTTTGCTAGTGTAATGTGGCAAGCCATTTTGGAGGAGGTCGTCATCATGGAATATGTGAAAGACGTGTATAGTGGGATCCATTATGTTATTCATCCAGGCAATACGAAGTTGTTACACTAAGTTGGGCTCCATAAGAGTTGAAGAGTGTGTTTACACTAGGAGAATGTTCACACTGAGAAGTAGATTACTGATATATAGCGAACGGTAGGGAGGCGCTTTCCGCATTTAGCTGGTGGTCTTCATTAAGTCGGGTTGGTGGATCATCTGAAGACAATTTGGGTGATCGGAAGGGTGCAGGACCCTCTATGTTGCCCACGTGGAGTCTTTTGAATCTATCACATGTTAGGCCCGAGTGGTAGGTATAACAGAATATAATCCCCTAACCATATAAATCTTAAAAAGACTAGAATATAACCATTTCAAACACATATCATATATGATACCCGAATTAACCAAACATAGGTCCTATTTTTAAAGCCAAGGAAAAGCTTTTCCAAATATATTTCCATCAATGAAATATCAGAGGAAGAAAAAGCTGACAAAGGAAGAACTCAACCTATAATGAGAGCATATTGACAACAGGAACCGCTTCTTATTCCTAAAATGGCTTAAACATTACATATTCTAAGTTTTCCACTTAGTAATTAACCTGCTAGTGATCTTGATTCTGCTAAGTTTGTAGCACTACTATTAATGTAATGAAAACTCAACTTGGAATGAGAATAAATATCTTAGTTATTACTTATTACCCATCAGATGACTTTTAACATTACAATTCTTACATTGTCTCTTATTTAGTTGTCAACCTATAGAAAATCTTGATCACACAAAAGCCAATCACGATACAATTTAACAAGCCATTATTAGATTCCACTAATATTCAACAAATAAGGAAATAACTATTACCTTCTAAGCTGCTTTGTAACAGTCATGTTACAGATATATGGTGAGTTCTTGGGAGGTATAGGTGTAGGAGGAGAAGCATTAGCACCCCTTTTATCAAAGCAAACTTCAACGGTCCCAGCAAGTTCATTTCCTTTTTCTCCACCTTTGTCTCTATAAAACCCAACAAGAGTCACCGCATGTGGCATCACAGCTCTTCTCTCAATCAAATACTGTTTCACCAAAAACCTCAACAAAGCCCCATATCCCAAAGGCATCAACATTGACTCTGCGAATGACTCAGCTAACAACCCAGCAGTCAAATCCATCTCCTCGTTCCTCATTACCCGAACCCACAACGACCCAGATTCCAATTCTTGGAGATAAACAAAAGACTCCAAAGCTTTGAGCTTTTCAAGCTCCTCATTGGACAAAAAACGGCTTCCCCTAAATGGGTCATCGAGAAAGGAGTAGTGCTGAGAAGGAGTGACAGAGTTGGGGGAGGAAGAAGGGAAAGAACATCTGCAATTGCATTGGTGGAGTCTTTGGAGAGAAAGAAGAGGGCTCCTAGATGAGAGAAAGGGAGGAGTTTTGGTGGGATTAAGGTGGATATGGAAGTGTTGACGTTGGTTAGGATCTAAGTAAAGAAACGGTGAAAGTGCTGCTGCCGCTGCTGCCATAGAAATAGGATAGCTTCGGTTTAAAAGCAGGTTTGATTGATGTATTTACGATTTTATTGGTTTTCTTAATTGAAAAAAAAAACCTTATAGATTTTGAACTTATTTATTTAATCCTTTGGTTTAAATTAATAGTCACACGCTTCGAAAACAAATTTATGCTTAGTAAAACAAATATGGAAGGGTTAAATTCTGCTATTAGTCCCTGTGCTTTACGAAAGTTGTGCATTTAGTCTTTGTGTTTTAATTTGGTCATTTTCAATTCTTATTCTTTAAAATTATAAAATTTCATCCCTTGCTAAATGATAATTGTTAAATTTATTAAGTTATGTTATTTTTAAAATCTTATGCTGCACAGACATCATTTATGTATAATGCTATATCATCTTGTTATTCCCACATATTACTCGCTGGAAATCTAATTACTGAATTAACGACTATCATTTTTATCTTTCCGTCACGACTAGAATTTCAAGATTTGAAAAGTTTATGATTTTAGAATGATCAAATTAGAGAATATGGACTAAATCTACAAGAGTACACATAGGAAAGGACTAATAATTGAATTTAATCAAATGTATTTAACTGCTATTATTTGAGTCAGGGTTAAAATCTAAATTTTGAAAAAGTACCAGAACTAAAATTAATCAATTTAAAATATAATGACTAAATCTATAATTTTTATAAAATATATGAACTAGTAGTAAAAATTAACCATATGAAATATATCTTGATTTGAAAGGAATAGTGGTTTGATATTTTTATTCTCTCTAAAGTTTTGATACTTGCTCAATTTTTGCTACTCTCACATCAATTTTTGGTAATTTCTCATAGGTTTTTAGTACTTCAAAATTTTTAATATGTTCTCGTAATTTGTTATTGCTTTCAGGTTGTGGCATGAGAAATTAATTTTTGATAGTAAAAAGATATTATTTTTGCATCTTAATAAAATTTATTATATATACTAATATTTGGTAATTTTTGGTACCTTTTCTTATTTTTTGATATTTCCTTATAATTTTTAATTAAGTTGTTAATTTTTTTTTGTATGCTTTCAAAATTAAGTTTTCGTATAAAAAAATCAATTTTTGATATAAGAAATATTATTTTTAAATACTGATAAATTTTGTTAGGAAGAACCAATGGTATATTTTCTATAAAAAATATTTATTTTACATACTAATAAATTTATTTATATATAAGAATAAATTAACAAATATTGAATATTAAATAAATAACGCAAATTTTTAATACAAACCAACATTTGATACCCTTCAAAAATTAAAAATTCTAAAATAATAAATACACCTCATATAATAAATATCAAGAAAAGCTGAAGTGATTAAATGCACTCGATTAAATACAAAAGAACAACTAATTTTCAATATATGTAAACAGAGCTAGGGGTTCGCAAATTTTCTTTTACCTCTTTTATAAATTATAAGATTTTATTTAAATAATAGTAAAATTATATTTTAGTCCTCAAAATGATAAAAGTTTAATTTATTTTTTAAAAAATTACAAAAAAAATTATAAAAATATAGACTATTAAAATGATAAAATTATATTTATACATAGTAAAAATATACAACTTAATCTCGTCCCCTAAAAAAAATTTTAGCTTCGCATCTGTATGTAAATTTATCCTCACACATAAATAAATTTTGTAGTATATAAAAATAATAATTTTTAGATATCTAATATTGGTTCATCCTATTAAGAAGATTTCTTAATATGCGAAAATAATATATTTTTTTATTCCAAATATTGATTTATCATGCCAAAAACATAATTTCGAAAGCACACTAAAATTATGAGTGAGTATCAAATATTAGTTGGTTTTAGAAACATTTGTTTTACTTATTTAATTTATTAGTATATATAAAAATTTCATTTGTACTAAAAAAATATTAATGATATAAAAAATTATAAGAGTACAAAAAATAGTACCAAAAATTATAAAAGATTACAAAAATCTTAAAGAAGTATGAAGAAAACATGAGGGACATTAAAAATTGTAATAGACTGTCAGATATTTTTTTTGTCTTATATAAATTTTTGTTACATTTATTAGTATATATAACAATTTTTTTGGCCAATTTACCATTAAAAGCCTTTTTGAAACAAAATTTATGGAAATGGCCCGACTTTTTTATTATTTACCGGAATGGGTCAAATACCACAAAAACGTGTCCACGTCAGCACGTTGTCAGGGTACAAGTCAGCAAAACGCTTCCTTGAGGAAGCGTTTTGTCCACGTCAGCACAAAATGCTTTATTGAGGACGGGATTTGTGCTAACGTGGACAAAATGCTTCCTCAAGGAAGCGTTTTGCCCGTGTTTTTTTGGGGTTAGTGTTAGGGCTGTATTTTTTTTTGGTTTTGGGGTTAGGTTTAGGATTAGTGGTTTTAGGGTTTAAGGTTTTTTGGTTTTTTATTTTTTTAAATCAAATAAAGTAGGGATTATGATTAATTAATTCAATTAATTAGTAATTAAAAAGTATATATTTTAAATTTGTGTTTCTGATTTTAGGGTTTAAAGATTTAATTATTGATTAATTTTTTAGGTAGTTTTTTGTTTAGGGTTATGAAAAAATATATATTAGCAATATAAATTTTTTTTTGTTTTTTAATTGATTTGGTTTCTGAAGAAATTATTTTGAGAAGACGTCTCTGAACAAACAGTGTCAAAAATGCTTCAAGCAGGATGCACTGTCAGTAAAAGTTATGAAAAAAGCTCCCACGTGGACGCACTTTTGCTACAGTAGTTCCTGAAGAAATTATTTTGAGAAGACGTTTCTGAACAAACAGTATAAAAAAGGCTTCAAGCAGGATGCACTGTCAGCAAAAGTTATGAAAAAAGCTCCCACGTGAACGTGCTTTTGCTACAGTAGTTCATGAAGAAATTATTTTTAGAAGACGTTTCTGAATAAATAGTGTCAAAAACACTTTTTGTAGGATGTGCTGTCAGCAAAAGTAATGAAAAAAGCTCCCACGTGGACGCGCTTTTGCTACAGTATTTTCTATTTGGCCTGAGGCTATAAATAAGCCAAATTTCATTCTCAGGTTGCATAACTCACAATAAAGAAAAAAAAATAGATAGGTTAAGAAGAATAGAAATTGAAAATGAGTGAACGTATTAGTGCTATTATTTACTATGATGGTGAGGTTCGTCACACCAAGAACGGTGTTGTTTTTTATTGGAGAATACAGCGCGATTGGTTTTTAACCAAAATATTGATTTGACAAAACTTCGCAAAAGAATTAGGCGTAAAATCTTTGGAACAACGCCGATGAAAGTTTTGTTTGTTAAGTATCGATTTTGTGCTTCTGTTGATCCGGTGACATACGACTCGTTTGACATCAAAGGTGCTTGTGGCTTGGAGGCAATGGTGCAGACTCATCTTGCTAGTGGAGCACCATATCTTGAGTTATATGTACAATTTTCATCCCCAAATGATGCATTTGCAGCTTCAACATCTACTGCTGTTCGAGAGGAGTACACGACCTCTACCCGACACTCCGTTAATGGGTGGCAAAACACAGAAGCTCCGGTGTTTGGCAACAATACGGAATACACAACCCCTGCACGACACTCCGTTAGTGGATAGGATATGCACCTTAGTGAGTCGATATTTGATGCTGGGAATACGTACTGGGGAACATTAACTTCTACTGGTTGGCAAGTCACATTTGATTAGGGACGCTATGAAACGTCCAGAAGAAGGGATGATGTACTTCCTACGACGTCCACTGGCGAGGGGACCTTGTACGTTGCAGCTTGTGGTGGGTCGGATGATGAGTCCGATGTGGATCCACCTCGAGAGCCCGGGCCTGATGGTGTAGAAGTTACATTATTTTCTAAACCGGAGCCTATACCAACCGAACCTGAAAGGGGTTCAGATGAAGAAGAAGATCCACGATTTATAGCGTACTCGCCTCCAACCCACATGCATAATGTTGATCTATCTAGAGATAATGCGTTGGAGTTTCCAGATCTACCATACAGAATGCGTGATCATGCAAGTTCGTCATTGGATTCGAGTGAATTGTAAGTTGGAAAGGAGTTTTCTAATAAGGATAGTTTTCTTGGTGCATTGAAACAACATAGCATCATGAACGGGGTTAACTACAATGTGGTTAAATCCAAATCCGATAAGTTTGAGGCTAAGTGTGCGATGAAAGACGGTACATGTTCATGAAAAATCATGACGATGAAAGACGGTACATGTTCATGGAAAATCATGGCCTTGTTGAGGAAAATGACAGGGTTGTGGGAGATAAAAAAGTACAAAGATCCACGTACATGTGTTGGAGGTACAGTATTTAGGGTTATTTAATACGTAATGTTACATTATTTAATACGTAATGTTATATTATTTAATACGTAATATTACATTATTTAACGTACTTCGTTGATAGGTGTTTCACAAGATCATCCTAAGATGGATTCAAGTATGTTAGCTAGCTTAATATTACTGATGGTGAAGGAGGATCTCAGGACTTCAGTGCCAGTCTTAATTTTCCATATTCGTAGCCAATTGAGTTACACGCCCTCTTATTGCAAGGCTTGGATAGCTAAGCAGAAGGCATTGGAGAAAATACATAGTGGGTGGGACGCTTAATATAATGAAGTGTGGCAATGGTGTCAGGTGCTGGAGAGATACGTCCCAGGTTGCATAACAGACCTTAAAACGGCACCTACATACTACAATAACCGATTGCTCCATTTAAGTTGTTACCGGATAGAGAACTGCGTCACAAACCAAAAAGTCGACCTTGCTCAAGTAGAATACACAACAATATAGATATCCGAAAAACAACCAACCAACAAAAATTGTGTGGATGGTGTAGGAACCCAGGCCATACAAGTCAATCATGTCCTAATCGGAATGGCTGATAGTTGTTGTAAAATCTAAAAATTAAAAGTATTGCATTATTCAAAAGAGCTTCTATTTTTATTAAAAAATATAAAAGTAAACTAAAATTAACATATTAAAAACAACTTTTATTTTATTAAATGAAAATGTATTAAAAATGTTTATACAAATATATTTCAAAAAATCTAAAAATTAAAAATATTATCTTATTCAAAAGAACTTCTATTTTTATTAAAAATATAAAAGTAAACTAAAATTAACATATTAAAAACAACTTTTATTTTATTAAATGAAAATGTATAAAAAATGTTTATACAAATATATTACAAAAAATCTAAAAATTAAAAATATTACGTTATTCAAAAAAACTTCTATTTTTATTAAAAATATAAAAGTAAACTAAAATTAACATATTAAAAACAAATTTTATTTTATTAAATGAAAATGTATAAAAAATGTTTATACAAATATATTACAAAAAATCAATGTTGGTGGCGGTCGGAATTAGTGCCACATAGGGGTCGTCGACAGTTACGCGCCGGATTCCTCCTTGGTTCAGCTTCTGGCGGGTGTTGTGGTTCCTCAGGCGGGTGGTTCCTCTGGTAGGGGATCTAGTTGTGGGTGTTGGGAGGATGACCTACCTTGATAAAATAATGAACCCGAAGGTGTTTGCATCATCCATGGCGAAGGTGGTTGAATCTCATAAGGCGATGGGGATTGGTAAAAAGAAGAGCTCTCCGACGGCGCCTCGTGCGATCCCTCATGAGACGGCAGCCTATAGATCGACGGTTGAGCAAGAGTATTCGGAAACAGAGATGAACCGGGCCATGCATTCCAACCTGCATGGGACTAGAAAAAGGAAACATATAAGGTTTAGGATACATAAAAGGGCTAGGGTACATACCTGGCATAATCTGAAAAGGCTATGATGTGGGTGTCGTCGGTTGAACTGTTGGGCCCAGTGACTGTGGGGGTGCTGTTGATTGGCCCGGTGACTTTGTGGCCGCTATTGATGGGCTTGCGTGGTCATCCATTCTTCTTGGATTTAAAGGGCCCCGTCGTTCCCTTTCGACAAGAACTTGTCGCCGCCTCTCCTCTTCCGACAATAAATATGGCATGCCATGGATCCTAAACCATGGCATGTATTCCAGCACGCACGTCAACTCTGGAACGATGATCGGTTCCCGAGTAGGTATATAATCATACCGATTTTCCCACATTTTGATATAATCTGACCAGTATCTTGGCCAATCCGTATTCAATTGTTGTAAGTCGGTTTTGTGCTCATCATCTAGCTTCTCAGGTGCCACAAGAATCAGTTGTCGGAATCCAAATTGCCGCAATACTCTATTTGACTGGTGCATCTCCATGATAGCATATGTGACCATTAGGACCTTCACATGCCAAATGTTTGGATTTTGGAAGAATTCATCTAGAATTACCGCCCGAATTGCCGAATCCTCGTATGGAGTCCATTGAAACTATATGAACATGATAAAAATATTAGTTATATACATAATACTAAATACTATCTACGAAATGACTATTTTATTATATATACATATTTCGATATAATACTTACTTGTGCTTCCGACCGTTGGTCTAATAGAAGTCGTATATCTTCTAGAGAGGTCGGTATTCCAACATAACTCGCTGAATGGTTCCACCTAATTAAATAAATTTTTAGTATACAATTATATTTTAAATCTACGTAATAATTATAAAATCTATTATAAAATTTACCTCATTATGAGTGAAAATGTATGTAGGTGGTTCACTCGAGGACGTAAAAATGGAAGCCGATATCGTGCCTATGATTGGAGTAGTGATAGGCAACCTCTGATTTTGGCTTTATTCGGTACCATCACCTCGCACATCTCCCGGTATAATGTTGCCAACACGACAGACCCCCAACTAAGTTCACCGGCTGCCCTAAAATCAACGAGTTTTAGCAGCGAACTCAAATGTATGAGGTTTCAGGACAAGTTCGGCATCAGATAACCTCCAATAATCTCAAGAATATATGCTCGAGCACATCGTATTCTTTCTAGTTTGGTAGAATCATCATCCGGCTCTGGGAATGTGTCTCGTAACCAGCCCATCTCGATCCGACCTCCCTTAATTCTATTTGGAATAACACCCAAAAGCTCGTAGCATACGACACCCCAATCAGTAGATTGAGTGGACCCGGTGACTGCGTACCCATCCACCGGCAATCCCAATTGCAACTGCACATCTTCTAGAGTGATAGTATACTCTCCGCATGGAAGATGGAATGTGTGCGTCTCAGGTCTCCACCTCTCTATCAACGCACTGATAAGTTTCGGGTCCAACTTGTATCATTGGCCTATTATGGCCACGTGCCAAAAACTCGCTTCACGTAGGTAATTCTCTATCAACGGCGATGGAGGAGTAGACATATTACGAATATAGCATTGCAACACCCGATCTACAGGCTGTTATAAAAAATTATAAAATAAAAATTAATTAAAATTGCATAAATGAAAAAAATATTAAATAATATTGAAAAATTAAAATGAACTCTTACCATTCTCATTTGTTCGACAGAGATGTGCGTAGATTCGAGATGAATTAATTCGGAAGCCATTGCTAACACGATCAAAATTTTAAAATTTTAAAAAATAATTTTAAAAAAATTGTAAAGAGAGCTTTTTTGCAAAAATTAAAGACAAATTTGAGAGAATTTGAGCAAATTATTGAAAATTTGAGTAGAAATTTGAGAGAATTTGGAGAATTTGGAGATGTTTTGAAGATGATTTGTGTGAAAAAAATGAAACGGGAGAGGGGTTTTTATAGTTTTTTTTTACCGTTGGGGGCCAAACAGTAAAAAAAATTAACCATTGGATTTAAAAAACACAGGTAAAACGCTTCCTCAAGGAAGCGCTTTGCTGACTTGTCCCCTGACAACGCGCTAATGTGGACGCGTTTTTGTGATATTTGGCCCATTCCGGTAATTAATAAAATAGTCGGGCCATTTCCATAATTTTATTTTAAAAATGGCTTTTTTTAGTAAATAGGCCAATTTTTTTGGATGGATATAACAAATTTTATAAGTATACAAAAATAAATTGATTTTTCATGTTAAAAATTATTTTTGAAAGCATAAGAAGCACCAAAAAAATGAAGAATTTTCTTTATTTTTTTTCTTTTACCCGATACTCTATTTAGTATTAAAAGAGAGTTTATGGCTTAGCTTTCTCTACAATTTCCTCATATTATTTGATATTTCTAAAAAATAAATATATAATCATATATCTTTGAATTAATATGCTTACAAAAACATCTATTACCTTTAGAAAAAACACATCTATCATGGATCTATAAAAATATATTTAAATAATAAATAATTTTTTCCTTAAAAAAAGGGTGTTTTTTTCTTCTTCTAAAAATAGTTATGTTAAGGTGACTAAAGATGAAGAAAGATAATAATAATAATAATAATCGAATATTGCACATGAAGCGGTGTTTTTCCAATTTCAAAAAGTTTTTTTTTTAAGAAATTAGCAAAAAATTCATTTTTATTTAGTTAAATAGCACAACAGTATAAATAATCGAATATTGTACATGAAGCGGTGTTTTTCCAATTTCAAAAAGTTTTTTTTTAAGAAATTAGCAAAAAATTCATTTTTATTTAGTTAAATAGCACAACTTTACTGACTGTAATCTGGATAACTCTAAAATAGGGGTGAGCAAAACTCGATTCGACTCGAAAAAATTAAAAAAATTCGAATTTCGAGTTAAATGTATCGAGTTGTTCGAGTTAATCGAGTTATTCAAGTCAACTCGAATTTTTTTCGAATTTCGAGTTCGAATCGAGTTAAGTTTTCAAATTCGGATAACTCGAATAATTCGAATAATTCGAATATCAAACTATAATATTTTACATTTTTACCCCAAACTCCCAAACCTTTTTACTTTTCCCTCAAAACTTTTACTCCTTCCCACTTTTCCCCCAAAACTTTTACTCCCCTCCCATCCAAACCCCCTAATCTACTCAAAATCCATTTCCCACCAAAATTTTACTCTCTCATTTATTTTTTCTCAAAATTTTACTCACCAAAACCCTCAAAACTTTTTATTTTCCTCCAAAATTTTTATTCCCTCCCATTTTCCTCCTAAAACTTTTACTCCCTTCCCATCCCACCTCCCATCTACCCCAAGCCCACCCCCCCAAAATTTTTTATAATATTTTCCTTCCAAAATTTTACTCTCTCTATTTACTTTCCCTCAAACTTTTATTCCCCAATTAAAACTTTTTATTTTCCCCCTAAACTTTTACTTCTCACCCTTTACTCCTAAAAAAAAAAATCAAAATTATCAAAAAAAAAATCATTAAACATAAATAGTAATAATTTTATTTATATCTACTATTTATATTATTAAATTAAATTTCACATTTATATTATTTATATTATTGAATTGTTTAGTCATATTGAATATTTATATTAAAATTGAATTATTAATTATGCCATAAAATATTCGTGTTAAAATTTTATATTGGTATCAATTCCACATTTTATATTTAAAATAAATTTTATTAAAAAATCTCATTTTTACATTTAGTATATTTTTTAATTTCAAAATATATAGTGACAAAAATCTGAATATAATTGAAACAACCAAGTAAGCAAAGAAACTAACTCGTATATAAAAGATTAATAAATAAATTATAAGGTGATGAAAGTTAATAAAAAATTTGATTAAAGTGGACAAATTTTATTATGATGGGTGACAGTAGTTATAAGGACCCAAAATTATTTTTTAAAATTTAACTCGAACAAATATATTCGATTCGATTCGATTCAAATTCCATCTCACTCGACTCGATTCGAGAAAATTTCAAATCAAATTAGGATGATAAAATATGATTCGTCAACTCGATTAACTCGAAATTTTTTCATTCGATTCGATTCGATTCGATCGAATGCTCACCCTTACTCTAAAATGCGCCATGTGGGCTGCATAGTCCACTTTACTTCTGTTCTTTTTTTTTTTCTTTTAAATTATAATCTTAAGATCCAATCCAAATTAAAAAAAAAAATTAAGGTCATTAAGTTTTTTTATCGTTTGACCCAAACAATAAAAAACAATTACAGTTGGAATCCAACAATTAAAACTAAAAAATATATTAATTTTTTTAATTTTAAAAAAAAACCATCAATAGTAATAAATTTTACCGTTACTCTCTGTCTCTCTCCCTTTATACACCAAACCTTCACCTTTTCAATCTCACATTTCACTATATAAGATCATTTTCAAACTTTTTACAATCTCCTCTTTTTTTTTTTCCCTCATATTTACAAAATCTTCAATTTACATTATCATATCCTCTAGCCTTCAATTCCTTTTGGTAACTAAAAGGAGACAGTAGGTGACATTACAAAGATAAAGGGACTTGTCTATGATATCATCAATTAAGATCATCCAGATTGTAGATGGAAATTATCAAAACACTAACTTGTAAAAGACCAATGAGGTGGAAGTAGGTTTCTTTCCAAAAACCCTAAGCACCACTCAAAGCTCCCTCTTTCTTTGTTTGCTTTTGATTGTTAACCACCTGCTGTTGCTGGTTGGTCGTCCCTCTCCCTTTTCCTACTTGGTTTTTTATGCCCCCCTCCCGTTTTAATAAACCCTTTTGGGGCCTCATTTAAGATTTCTTAGCTCGTATTATGGGATAATTTCTAGAAAAGAAAAACAAGGAAGAATAGAGAAGAAACATAATAGAGAAGAGAAAGAAGAGATGAATTTCACTGATTAGATCGATGATTGAAAACATACCTTCCTCCTTCCCTCTTATTCTGTTATATTGGGGAAGAAGAATTGCCACGTGGAACAAAAGAAAAGAAACAATTACAAGGCTAAGTAAAATACAGTGTTTTGCACTGACGGACCAAAACGATTCATTTCATTGAATCCCCCCTCTAAACGTTACGTTTCATACTAAACTTGAAAAAATAAGCAGAAATTTAAAATCCATTTAAGCTTATTAAATCATCCCTTAACAATACTCCCTTAATCAAAGGATCCCTGACCTCAAGGATCAAAGGTTGGATAGTGTTGCTTGAGGAGAGACAGAACCTCCCAAAACGAGTTCGCCCACTCGACCAAGACCACAGTAACTGCCTGGTGGCCCTTCTTGACCACTCCAGTACGGTTTAAAATTTGAGATGGCTCCTTTGACAACATGGCTTTTGAGCTGGGAAACGTGGAAAGTTGGGTGGATCTTCGAGCCAAGGGGCAATTGCAAGGTATAGGCTACATCACCCACCTTAGCATTAATCGGAAATAGCCCATAAAAGTTAGGAGAGAGCTTTTGATTCCTGACCCTTTCCTCAAGGAATGCCGCCTATAAGGTTGAAGTTTCAAATACAACCAGTCACCTACTTGGAAAATTCTCTCATTTCTCCTCTTATCTTCTTACTGTTTGATACAATTTTGGGCATGTTTAATGTGGTACCTGAGCAACTGTCGAGCAACTTCTCTTTGTTGCAGGCTACGATCCACGTTATCAACCTTGTTTTTGAAACACCTTGTTGCAATTGTAAACATCTTTGAAAGTCTTCACTTGAAAAGATTTCAATTGTTTATCATATGTCCAATAAACTAATTAAAAATTTTTTTAGACACATGAAACGAATTAATTATTACATAGGCTATACGCCCAACTAATAATGTTACTGTACGTCATATTTTTTTTAATTCAGGTAAGTGTAGTATCCAAGTAATCTACTATTCCTTGTTACAGTAACAATAAAAAGAAATTGTAAAAGAATCGAATTAAATCAATCGGTTGAACTATAAATCAATAAGTTTAATAGTCTAACTATCTTATAAAATTGGATATTACTCAACTTATCTCGAACCGTTAATTTAGATTATTCTAATTAGTTTATTCATGATTATATTAATTTGATTCAATATTATAATTGTTCTGATATATATATTTATAATCGTACTTTGATTATATTGTACCCGTAGCACTAAAATAATTGAATTAAACTCACCCATGGAGAAAAAATTATAACTGTATCTTCTTTTAGTTATCTATATCACCTATATTTTCTATTGGTTGAGTGTTTTTTTTTTTTTTGATTTATAGAAAATGATTAAATTTTAAGTTTAGTCCTTATGCTATACTCAAATTTAAGATTATGTAACAATAGTTAAATTTCAATTTTTGTCTCTATACTACACTAAAATTTAAATTTTAATCTTTATTCTTCAAAATTTTGACATTATTTGGCAGCTCAATTTTTACAATCTCATTGATTAGCTCAAATACTTCATTTTGATTAAAATATTGATGTGACTCTTAAGATTTTTTTTTTAAATCCGAAAAATAAAAAAGATTAAATTCTTAAAAATAAAAATACATATACGATTTGAAATATATTTTATAATTAACTAAAAAATAATTAATACTTAACCCAAAGTAAATTGAAGTAGGATCTATATTAATTTATATTATTTGTAAGACCCATACTATCTCTGTACTTGAAGTAATTTATGAACCTAATTGGAGGAACAAAATTAAAAAGAAAAAAAAAAGGAAGATATTAATTATTTTAATGTAAATCAGTAGGTTAAAAAATAAATTTAATATTTGAATAATATATTCAAAACTTTTAAATGTTTGAATTTAGAAGATGAAATGTAGGAAATAATTTAGAATTGGTGGTGCATCTCAAACAATGATCACAAATTTAATTTTATAATTATATTTAGCATATGAAATAAATAGTTATTTAATTATAATTTTGTATACCCGACAATGTTTCAACACCTACCATTTGAGGCAGATAATAATACTTTTACCAAATAACTTGCTCCGATTTAACTCTCCGGAAAAAGAACTCAACAACTCATATTCTAATTGTAGAAAGGATTTTATTACAAAAATAATTACAAACATTAAAACTAAAGAATATTTTGATTTTTTTAATAAAAATAGTACAATAACATGTTAAAATTAAAAAAAAAAACAATTAATTTTCGGAAAGCACGCACACAAAGGAATTGAGGATATAGATATCCAAGTTAAAATTGAAATGTTTGTGAATTAGAAATTAATCGACTTAAATTAAAATTATTTAATTAAATTTTTTATTTCAGTCACTTAAATAAATTATTTTCAATTTAATCATTATCATTACAATAAATTATCTATTTTCTCACAAATTAAAGCTAATGTGGCATGAGACATAATGTTTATATAATCAGTCCTTGCTAGGTGATATTTTCATGTAATTATGTAAAAAATTTAAATTCATTTCCGCCTATATTTATTGTAATGTAAAAGCCCTAACCCCAAAATTGTGAGCGTGGTTCACTGCAAATCTTGGACCTTGGTGTGAACAATCTATCAGGGGAAATACCAAAATGTTTTCGAAGTTTAATTGTAATAGCTACCAAGCTAGATGACACAGATGCAATTATTGATTACTTCGTTGGTAGGGAGTTCATAAGAAGTGAATTACTGGTAATAAAAGGGAGAGTCCATGAATTTATCACCATTCTTCCACTGGTTTTCACCATGGATATTTCAACTAATAATCTCATTGAAAACATTTCCAAAGAACTAACCAATCTTGCAAGCTTGCAATCATTGAATCTATCAAGGAATTCCTTGAGAGAAAACATATTAAATTATATTCACAACATTAAGATTTTAGAATCTCTTCAGGTTTTAAGGAACAATTTATCGGGCTCGATCCCAAAAAACTTACTAAGAAATAATTTTAAGATTAGAGTTAGGGTTTTTACATTGTTGTAAAAATAAGGGAAGAAAATGGATTTAAAATATTTATATAATTACATGGAAAATACCAGCCAACAAGGACTAATTATATAGACATTACATGTCATGCCACATCAGTCTCCATTAATGAGAAAATGAATGGGTGATTAAGAGCAACAAAGACAATTGGTAAAAAGTAGAGTAACCAACTAAGTAGCTTATCCTTTAAATTATGACATTCTCAATTAGTAAAATGGCCTTTTTAAATAGGTTGGGCTGGCCTGGAAACAAACCTGAATTTGAAGAACAACTCTAGTACCGATTATTGACCCGTCGCTTAAAGTTCATTGACGGAACTTAAAAAAAAAAAGCTTAATAGCACAGTGACTTAAATAAAACTTTTGAATAGTTTAGTAACTTAAATAAAAACTTTCAAATAATTAAATAACTAATTGTAACTTCTTTTAGTTAAGTGATCAAAATAAAAATTTAGACTAACAATATAATTTACCAAATGAATTAAATGCCAGCATAATAAAAGCTAAACTTGTTTCACCAACACCTACTCTTTTTTTTGTTGTTGAAAACTTTGAAATAATATTTTGAGCAACTTTCCAGCGACTAGTAAGAAACTTGTAGCACCATTTTCCAACTCAAGCTACCTAAAGTTTTCATCGGATACCTTGACGTACCGATTCTTATCCTAATAAAATAAAAGCCCCCTACCAAAAAGAAAAGCTGCATTCCTGCTTTCTTTTTTATTTCAATTTTCACCATTGAAGATCATCCTATTGGTTGAGCGAGTGTCATGTAAATTAACCGACTTTTAAAATTACATTTAACTATCCCTATGTACTAGATTTAATAATTAATTCAACTCGATTCAACTCAATTAATTATTTAAATTTACATAAATATAAGATTCAATTTTAAGCGTTCAAAAATCTTAACGTTATCATAAATTATCTTAAAATGATCGAGATCTAAAGTTAATTTCAAAGAAATGGGCTAAGATAACTAAAAACCTGCAAAACATCTTTAAAAACCTCTATAAGTTTTGTATTGATATCATTTGCATACATTTCATTAAAAAAAAAAGATAAAACATATTAGTAGTCACTCAATCATGAATTTTTTTCTTTTTGATCACTCAACTATGAAAAGTTATAAAATGGTCATCAATTATTTAATTTTGTCTTTTTTGATCATCAGCTAGCTAATTAAAAACGGAAACACCCAAAAATCCTATATATTTGGGTGACCAAAAAGAAAAATTAAATAGCTAAATGATTATTTTGTAATTTTTATAATTGAGTGATTGGAAAAAAATTTACTGATAGTTGGTAATTATTTTATAACTTTTCATAAAGCGACAAAAAAATAGTGACTATTAATATAATTTTTTAAAAAATTCACTCAAAAAGCAATAATCTCATTTTCACCAGCTACACTTGACACGTTTCCTTCCCAAACAAGATTTCTTCAATTATCTATTTGATTTGAAGGGGAAAAACACATGCACCAACCAAGTAAATCAAAAGTTAGCACTTGCTATTTGTATTGCCTCACTCTTTTCTCCTGGATTGAATACTCCATTTCCTGATAACTTCCAACAATATCTGATTCCAAGTATCTACAGGACCAGGCAGACACCAATGCACGCAATCGTTCTGTACGCGCTCTCGAACCCCATTCGCAAACGGAAACGGATACATGTAAGGCCCCGGATGACCATCCGGTCTCATCAACGATAATTTGGTCACATCCAACATCTCAATCCTCAATCCTTCAATTTGTTTAGCATTTACCTTGACAGCTTCTATTTCTTCAACCTCAATTGCTCTCATATCTGCATCCATTCCTTCAAGCATCTTCTCTCCTTCCTTATGAGGTTTAGTCTTTGGACAAGCACCAGCCTTATCCCATTCACCTTCAAAATGTGAAGGTGAAAACGTGGCGAGGAACACATCAATTCCATTACCATTAGCCCCTTTTCTCTCAATTATTGTCTTTAGCGCAGTCTTTAAGGCCTTCCTCATCACATCGTAAAATCCAATTTCAGTGTGATTTAGTCCAGGGCAGTAATGACAACCTAATACTAAACCATCCTCATAATAAACTGCTGGATGAAGAAACCAATGCCCTATTGAGAGTAGAATCATATCTATATGGTCCAAATCAGACCCCCACTTCTCATCAACAGTGTCCACATATAATTCATTATGATTTGGACCAGCTTTTGATTTCTCAACACCTTTAACCAGAAATGGTGACCAGTAAACTGATATAGTAATGTTATGAGAAGCAAAATGCCATGTACGAAACTTGTTATCCTCCCCATCTCTATAAACCAGGTTAGGATTGGAGGCAGTGGCTAGCATACAAAGAAGTGATTCCAGTTGGTTCCTAGCCATGGAATCTCCGACAAAAGCTATGTGCTTGTTACTTAAGAGGTGCAAGAAAGTGTTGGGATTAAACCTGGGGAGCTTGCATTGGCTTGGTCGCCATCTCCAATAAAGGTAATCCAAGTCAGGTCTCCCATGAGAGATACAATTTTGACCGTCCTTGATTGTACCACAGGTTGTGCCATTGTACAGAGGCCCCATCTTGTCGTGTACCCATCTGCCGTCGGTGTAGTCACATGGAGTTCCATAAACTATTTCTTCTTCTGTAAAAGAAAAAAAAAAGTTGGTTCATTAATATCACCCAATAACTAAAAACTCAGGGAAATTAAGGATAAGAAGTGGACGAGTACTTTTGGTTGCTGAAAATACCTTTGGTGAGGATGGTGGGATTGTTGGGAGGGAGATGATGAAAAGGGTGAAAGTAGAAGCGAAGGAGAGCTATGGGGAGGAGAGCATAAAGAGCGAAAGGCAGCAACTTCTTGGTGGGGGAGGGAGAGTTAGGATGGGGTTTGAGTGGACTCATTACATCCATGTTGGAAAGAGAAATACTTGCACTGCTCCTTTGTTCTTTTGTTTTCTGGGTTATATTGGCTTTGAGTTGAGGGTTAATTCTAGCCTTACAACACTGTGGATGTTACAGTAAGCGTTTCAGGCAAAACGGCAGCTTGTTTTGCTACGACAAGCTAAGCGAGTCGGCCAGAATATCCAGCGGGAAATCGTTGTTTATAGCCATAGCCGTGACTTAGTCGATGGTTGGATCTGACCTGTTAGTGTTAAAAGTTGGATTTAAATATAATATTAATTGATATTTATGAATCCTATATTTGGATTGAAGTAATAGAAAGCAAGGAAAAGAATATAAGGGAAAAGAAATCATTTCTTCGTTTCATTAACTTATTTTTATTTAGATAAGAGAAAATGTAAAGGAAATTGATTTCGTTAGTTATCTCAAATCAGAAGACTTGATTGGGTTGTTATCACTAATTAATTGGGTATAATTTAATTAGGAAATAATTAATAATCTTTTTATTAAATTATTATTATTTTAATATTTTTTTATTTTTTCATATTTTTATATAATATTTAAATAAAAAATTAACATTTTTAAGAATTTTAATAAATTTATAAACAAATTCTTTATCACTAAACCAATAATAATCTTTAATTAAATTTTAAAAATTTTATTATATGTTATTTTTAAAAACACCTCTATTTTAAATATTGTTATGAATATTTTATTAAGTAGATGTCCATCAAGATCTAGATGAGTTTTGATATATTTTAAATTCTAATAGTCATTAGAAGTAGAGTTCTATTTCGTTTATACTTCTTATGTCTATAAATATAGATTTTGGAGAAGCATTGTAAAAATTTCAATTGATCAGTAAAATACGCTCTCTCTTTGCTCTCCCATTCTCTTTGTTCTTTACTTTCTGTCTTTTTATTTTATAACACGTTATCAGTACAATTCTCTTTTATTTTATAATATGCTCACTCCAGATCTACTACTCAAGTTGTTGTTGATTGCTTTCTAGAGCTATTGCAATTTTAGTCATCAATTGAGGCTTGCACACTATGGGTAATCATTAAAGCCTTTAACCACTTAGATCTTCAAGTATATTTTATTATGATTTATTTCTTATATCATGTTTATTATAATTGGAGACTAATCACGACAACATGAATAAATAGATTTTGATTTGAAATCCATGCATGTTTGTGATGGTGATTATGAAATAAAGAACTTTTTGGGACGTTTATAAGTTCATCCTAATAAATCTATTATATTCCCTGAAGTGAACGCAAAAGAAAATAAAAACTAATATTATTTCAATATTGGATAGTACAAAATTAGTCGAAAGCTCTAGAAGAGCTAATATATTAATATCTTGTGATGGTTAATCCATTGGTTTTAAAATATATTTATAATGGATCTCATATTGAGATTGTGAATGAATAAAAGATTATATTTCATATGAATCACTATTGTTATAAATATCTATTTTGAAAGCATTAAAAAAAAGGAGGATTGAGTTATTGATTACTCTTGTTATTAAATTAAATTTCTATAACTATCTTTGTGATCTTCTTTTGTCATCATCTTAATTAAGAGATTGAGAGCAAAATATTTTACTATGAAAGATCTACTTATGAGATGGTAATTCCATCTAAAGCTCGTTATATTGGATGCACCTAAAGTTGCAAGTTTTTTTTTGGATATTTGAAGATTTTGATGTATTCCCTGAAACGAATATTGCATATAATTGTTTGGAAATTATATTTATTTTGTTGACTTAGTGGCTTTATAAACGTCACATTGATTTAGACATTTCCGGTAGGAAATGTCACAATAGTATTTATATATGGATACAAAGTAAAAGGAATGGCAATAAAATTATCAATTTGTTACAATTTATATTGGCATTATTAGTACAATTAAGATGCATGTTAAAGTAAACCAGAAGTTTATTGATACAAATGCATTTACTACTTGGCGTGACTAGTTAAACCATCTTGGATCATATATGATGCGAAAATTAATTGAGAATTCATATGGATATTCATTAAAGAACCAGGAGATTTTTTACTTTAAAGAATTCTCATTTATTGTTTGTTCTCAATGAAAATTGATTCTTAAAAACTCACTAGCTAAAGTTGATATTTAATTTCTTTCATTTCTAAAATGAATATGGGTCTATTCATCCACCATGTGAATGATTTTGATATTATATGATTTTGGTAGATGCATTTACAAAATAATCACGTATGTGTTATCAACTTGCAACCTGTTGTTTGCAAGATTGCTTATTTAAATAATTAATTTCAGATAATATAATTAAGACAATTCATCTTGCTAAAACTGATGAGTTTATATCTCAATCTTTTATTGATTGAGTTTGAAAAACTTTTATAAAAGTTTGCTATTTATGCGCATAATGGTTTAGAGAAATTATTGATTGAACGCCTTTGATTAATGTTTAAACCATTACTTATGAGAACTAAACTTCCTATTTCAACATGAGATTATGTTGATTTACGTGCTTACGCATCAAGCCAATAAGTTAGAAATACTCTTCATTACAATTGATTTTTGGTCAAGAGCTAAATATTTCTCATCTTTGAATTTTTGTATGTACTTATATGTTCCAATGGTTAAATTTGTAAAATAAATCTGAAATAAAACTTAATAAATTAGGATCTATCATGTCAAATCATCAAGAACAAATCAAGAACAAAACTAGATGTGGAGGCGTACCTGAATCCATGAATTCCTTGAAGTTTTACCGGGTCTTGGGGATTTAATCTTCCAAATTAGCACACAAGAAATTCAGAGAATATCTACTATCTCTTTCCTAATAATGGGATATTAGAAAAGATATCTTGTGTATAATTGGGGGACCATAAATATTTATAACCTTGGCATATTAGTTCTAATCAAATTCTAATTAGCCCATCATTAATTAGAATTTGATTTAATTACTAGAGTGTCTACATATATTTGACCCATACTTTATTTAATAATTAAAACCCAATAAACCTTAAATAAATTAGATCACTTTTAATTTGGCCTAACCTATCAAGATAGTAAATAATAACATGCAATTATCCTTATTATATATGTGATGTCCATATTTTCCAGCAATCTCCTACTTGGACCACACATATATACTAATTACTCTATAATTACAGGTCATTATATAACCTTATCAGCTCAAAATTTTACTATCATATCCAAAAGGTATTCCAAACAATCTCGTCCATTAATTATGTTAACATAGAACCAAGGCAACTTTTGTTACATATATCATAATTAAATCCATCTATGATCACGTATATTAACACAACCAAATGTGTAACGCCCTAAAATTTCTATATTTTGTTTTGTGGATGTGTGACAAATGTGTATATATTTCAGTGGTTAAGTGTTATGGGTGTGTTTGGGAGGTCCCATGTAACACCCCAAACCCGGCCCAGACATTACGGCCAAGTCTGGTGTGTCACATCAACGACGAACTGACCATGCTACCTAGTTACTAAGATTAGGGTGAGTTTTGTAAAACCGTACTTGTAATTTGAAAAGAAAATCCAGGTTTAGTTTAAGGTTGTCCTATTCACTAACCGTTTAAAATTTATCTTGTCCGTTGATTTGTTATTCATTTGTTACGAGTGCTTTGCTTTGCAAACATTGATTGATTTGAGAAAAACCCCTAATGGGCCCTACAGTGTCATTTAGCTACTTAAGCCCGTTTAGCCCAAATTCTAAGTCTAGTTTAGCAGATTTATCCTACAGTATACCAGAATAAACTTACCACTTACTTTTACCCGTATGGGCCCATAAGCCCATTGGGCTCGAATTTAGCCCATTGAGGCCCAAACTTACCGAAGTGCACGAAATTACGCACCCAACCATTGTACCATTTACGATTACAGATCTCACTATTTCCAACTTGACTTATGAGTGCTCGCACGCTCGCAAGCCCACGAAATGCTAGAATTTCGGCATTTCGGCTTTTCGGCTTTTGTCGATTTAGACTACAGAAGGGTGTTCGTTTACACACCTAATTTGCGACGAACACTAACGAGATCTCCCTCAGTATCCTATAATTGATTACCACCAAATCAAATCCAAGATTTCAATGATACTAATTGTAAACTTACTTACCAAAATCGACTAACCTCCCTTAATGCCTTAGAACACTTACCTTGTCAAAAATAGGGACTAGATCTAGATCTAGTCGTTCCACTTGCCCAAACCCTCAATCGGTAGCCTTTAAATCATGCTAGCATAAAATAAATCAATTGTTAAAACCCATAAAGCCTTAAGCCCCAAATCGACAGCCTCCCTATGCACATAGGGGTTTCAGCTTTTCTTAAATCTCGAAATAAAGAATAGAATAAGATATTTCGATAACTTACCGTAGAATCACTAAACCAGAATGATTTAATCCCGTACTTAACTCAGATCTAACTCAGATCTATCCTTTAAACACGAGCAAAGAGTGAATCTAAGAAATCTAAGGGTTCGGCTCCCAAATCCCTATGAGTAGGGTGATTTCGGCTTTTGGTAAACAAAGAGAAAGAAATGTGGAAGCTTTAAAATGAGAAGAACGAGATGTCGACAAGGTTATGAATGTTGGGAGATTCGGCTTAAAGAAAAAGAAAAGGTAAGGGTATTCAATCAAGAGGAAAACGACATACTAGTAATACCCTTCGAGATTTCAGCTTTTATGAGTTTTTGGCTAGGAAGATTGAATAGAAGTGGTTTTACGATTTGGTGGTGTGAAGCAGATAGAGAAGAAGATGAGAAGGGGAGAGGAGATAGTATGATAGATTCAGCTTTGAAGAAAAGAGAGATGATGGTTCTGTCTTGCACAAATCGACACTAAGAGAGTGTAGGAGACTAGGTTTCGGTTTTAGTGTAGTCGGTTGGTGAACTTGAGAGGAAGGTATAGCAGAATGAAGTGGTTCGACTTTGTGAGAATGAAAAGATAAAAGTTGAAAGAAAGAAGGGAGGAGAAGAGAAAAGAAGATTTGGCTATAGACAATTCGGCACAAGTGATGGTGCTTGCGGCTTCGGATTCTAACATAGTGGGAAACAAAAGAAACTAAAACCCTAAGGCTCTATACCTAATTGGCACACATACACACCGCAATTACCGAATTAAGGTCCCTAACAAAGCCCTAAAAGTGTTCGGCTAACACCCAAGACAACCCTAGCCGATTGTGTCCCAAAACCAATAAGCCAAAATCGACATGCTTCCTCAAGAGTCCCTTGTTCAGCCATCACATGCTTCCATTCAAACTTCCTATAATTTCTCCCCCTTATCTACCTAATCTAATCTCATGGACAACTCAAACTCTCTTCAGCAGAGTTCCACTTGAGTTCTATCACATGACCAGCACATGCATAAAATTAAAAACACTCACAATGCTTACCTTGTGACTTGAACACTGGCCCTTACACACCTGTTCACATGCCACTTTTTTAGGCACTTAAGTGGCACCACCTTGCCACTTTACCAAGGGCTTATTGGTGTCTTATTTTACTAACTTTTTCTTAAAAGCCCACTTAACCAAGTCCCCTTCACTTTAAATCCAAAATTGATATTTCTGTCGGGTTTTATGTAATGCCCCCATGCCTGAGACCGTCGCCGGAGTCGAGCTTGAGGTGTTACTACACATAATTTACCATTTTAAACAACTTTACATTATCTATTTTGATTTTCGGAATAAGCAGTTTATCTGCATCATGGTCACTTGAAAAATCATATCTCAAGTTACAAAACTCGAAATCAAGATCCGTAAATTTTCCATGAATCTAGACTCATGTATCTATCTGCTAATTTTTTTCCAAAATTTTTGGCTGGGCCGATTAGTACAGTTTATTAGTTAAAGTTGCCCCTATTTTAGAACTCAACTGCACTGACCTCTACTTATTACGAACCACTTTTTTCCCTGTAAAAAATTCATATGACTATGCTGTTTGTTTCTATTAAAACTAGACTCAATAAAAATTCTGAATTTATAAAGTAATCCTCCTAATTATTTTTGTACAATTTATGGTGAATTTCCAAAGTTGGAACAGGGGATCCAGAAATTGCTCTGGCCCTGTTTTACTAAAACTCAGATATCTCATAAAATACAATACGTTTACCTATTTTGTTTGTTCCATATGAAAATAGACACAATAAGCTTTAATTTCATATATTATTCACCATCAAACCATGTTTTTATTATTTTTAGTGATTTTTCAAACTCACACCACTGCTGTTACAATGTTCTGTTTTTAAGCTACTTTTACATTTTTCCTTAATTTCCATGTGACAGTTATCACTCAAGCATACATACTATCATACTTGTATATCATTAGCCATTTCATTAGCTATTCACTATCAAGTATTTACATCCCATTCATTGAACATGTCATAAGACATCCATATCAAAAGAAGCCAAGTCCCTATACATGCCATGCACGAAAAGAAACGTCTAACTATACCGATAGGATTCCTCGATAGTGTGATCGGATCTCCGAAGTTTTCTTTGATCCCCGAGTGGCTTGGCAAGAACTATAAGAATAAAGAAATAAAGAGGGTAAACACTAGGCTTAGTAAGTTTACAAGCAAATAAATTACAACATTCATCATATGGGATAAGTATGCAAACTATCAATTAGCATTATAAGCTTTCTTTACGTCTCATTTTCTGCCTTCTTCTTCTTCACTTACCTTCTTTCTTACCTGACCTTTCATTATTCATGATTACAATCTACCTTTCCTTTGCTGATAATTCACTGTACATTTACTTGAATAATGGCCCGTTGAACCACTCGGAATACTAAGGATACTAGGGTCGTTCCTGTCTAACAATATCTTGCCAATGCCATGTCTTTGACATGGACTTACATGAATTATTCCTGTCTCCAATGCCATATATCTAATATGGACTTACATGGCTCAATCATGTCTCTAAAGCCGTATATCTAGTACGGACTTACATGGCTCATTTCTGTCCTGTCCTATCTTGTCGACCCCTAATGTCATGACATTTCGTATCCTAACATTCCTAAGGTTCAATCGGGACTTTCTACTGCTTTTCTCTGTCATATCACTTTATATTCAACTTGATTATTTTCATAAAATGAATATATAAATGCTGGAAAATGACAATAGTAATGTAAAATGATAGAATATTGCATTTATTTACTGTAAACTTACCTCGATACCAAATGTGACTAAATTTTACAATTTAGTCCTTTACTTTTTCTTTTCCCCGATCTACTCCCGAATTTCCTTCTTCTTGATCTATAATAGCAAATTTAACTTATTTAATATCAACATTTATCAAAACAGCCGTTTACTCAAACTTTGGCAAAATTACATTTTTCCCCTAAACTTTTGCATATTTACACTTTTGCCCCAAGACTCGAAAATCAAAACTTATCACAAATTCTTGTATTTTAAGACATGCTGATCATTTATTTACCAACATCATCTTCAAATTCCTACTATAACATACACTTATGTACAATAGGTATTTTTACCAATTAAGCCCTTTTACTCGTTTTTACCTAAAACCGAGTAGCTCAAGTTGTCTAGCATAATTTAAAACCTCATATTCTATCATAAAACATCAAAATACACAAATTTCACCTATGGGTATTTTTCCAAATATGAACCCTAACTTAAAATATTGCTAACATAAGCTTTATCGAGCTACCGGGACTACGAAAACGTAAAGAACATTAAAAACGGGGCTTGGAATCACTTACTATGGAGCTTGGAAGCTTGAAACAAACCCTAGCTATGGAGAACCCTTGAAATTTCGTGGTAATGAAGAAGATGATCAATTTTGTGCTATTTTTCCCTTTTTATTTCATGTTAATATCCAAATGACCAAAATGCCCCTCCTTACTAAACTTTCAAAAATTCCATCCATGTCCAAATTTTGTCCATGAACTTAAAATTAGCCAAATTATTATTTAAGACCTCCTAATTAATATTTAAAAACAGTTTCATACTAGAAACTTCTAGAATGCAAGTTTTGCAACTTATTTGATTTAGTCCTTAATTTTAAATTAAGCACTTTACGCATAGAATTTCTTCAAGAAATTTTCACACCATCATGCAATCATAATATAGACCTCAAAATAATTATAAAATAATTATTTCTATCTCGAATTTGTGGTTACCGAAACCACTATTCTGATTAGGCCTTATTTTGGGATGTTACATTTTATCTTAGTCTTGGGCCTTCTAAAGGCCCACTAACACGCTTAAAACATAAATTCCATAATTTAACAACCAGATTTCAAAATTTCATCAAAATCACAAAAATCCCGAAAAATCCCAAAAATTAGGGCGTTAAAACTCTACCCCCTTAAAGAAATTTCGGCCTCGAAATTTACCTAATCCAAATAGGTGAGGGTATTGCTGACGCATCACCTTTTCTGGCTCCCAAGTAGCCTCTTCACTGTCATGATTATGCCAAAGCACCTTTACCAACGGAACTAACTTCTTTCTCAACACTTTGACCTCTCGATCAAGAATTTGCACAGGTTCCTCTTCAAAAGTCAAATCAGTTTTTACCTCAATCTCTTCTACTGGTACGACATGCGAAGGATCCGATCGATACTGTCTTAGCATAGACACATGAAAGACATCATGTATACGATCCAACTCCGGCGGTAACTCCAGCTGATAAGCTACCGGCCCTACCCGTTTAAGAACCCGATAAGGCTCAATAAATCACGGACTCAACTTGCCCTTCTTGCCAAACCTCAAGATCTTTTTCCAAGGCGAGACCTTCAAAAATACCATATCCCCTACAGAGAACTCGATTTCTTTACGCTTCAAATCAGCATACGACTTCTACCTTTTAGACTCCTCCTTTAACCAATCTCTGATCAACTTAACCTTATTCTTAGTATCTTCCACTAACTCTGGTCGAAGAAGCTGTCGTTCTCCCAATTTTGTCCAACACGTAGGCGTACGGCACCTTCGCCCATAAAGTGCCTCATATAGAGCCATCTGAATACTCGCCTTATAACTGTTGTTGTACGCAAATTCCGCCAATGGCAAGTAGTCTTACCAACTACCACGAAAGTCGATAACACAACCTCTTAACATGTCTTCCAGAATCTGAATAATCCTTTCCGACTGTCCATCTGTCTGAGGGTGAAAAGCAGTGCTGAAGTCCAATCGTGTACCCAATGCCTCATGCAACTTTTTCCAGAATCGAGATGTAAACCTAGGGCCCCAATCAGAAATAATAGAAATTGGCACCCCATGCAGTCGCACTATCTCCGTCACATACAATTTGGCCAACTTCTGAAGTGAGTAATCGGTTCAGACAAGTATGAAATGGGCAGACTTCGTTAACCTATCCAAAATTACCTATACAGAATCCTTCTTAGAGGGTGTCAAAGGTAACCCACTCACAAAATCCATGGTAACCCTTTCCCACTTCCAGAGTGGAATCTTTACTGGTTGCAACAGTCCAGAAGGCAGTTGATGCTCAGCCTTTACTTGTTGGCACGTTAGACATTTTCCCACAAATTCAGTCACCTTTCGCTTAAGTCTAGGCCACCAATACACCTCTTGCAAGTCTCAATACAGCTTATTCCCTCCAGGATGCATGGCACAAGGTCCACCATGAGCCTCTTTCAGAATTAACTACCTCAAATAAAAATCCTTCGAAATACAAATTCTTCTACGAAAGCAGAGAACTCCATCAGTATTCAGTCTAAAATCTGAATTCTCATCATTCTCAGCTTGCTGAAACTGAGGAACCAACGAATCATCCTTAACTGCTTCTCTTTAATCTACTCAGTCCAAGTTGGTCTCACTTGCAACTCCGCTAACAGACTTCCATCGTCATATAAACTCAAACGAGCAAACATCGCTCTCAACTCCGCTACAGCCCTTTGGCTTAGTGCATCAGCCACCACATTCGCCTTGCTTGGGTGGTACTCAATCAAACAGTTATAATCCTTAAGCAACTCTATCCATCTTCGTTGCCTAAGATTCAACTCCTTCTGAGTTAACAGATACTTGACAATTTTATGGTATGTGTATATAATACACTTTTCTCCATACAGATAGTGTCTCCAGATTTTTAACGCGAAGATCACCGCTGCCAACTCTAGATCATGCGTATGGTAATTCGCCTCGTGAGGCTTAAGCTGTTGTGAAGCATAAGTGACCACCTTACCCTCTTACATCAGTACACAGCCTCGTCCTACATGCGACGCATCACTGTACTCAGTGAAATCCTTCCCAGACTTTGGCTGTATCAAAACTGGCGCCTTAGTCAAAACCTTCTTCAGCTTATCAAAGGCTTCTTACTGTTTTTCAGTCCATACATACGCTACTCATTTTCTCAACAGTTTCGTTAACGGTGCAGCAATCAGAGAGGATCCCTTTACAAATCTTCTATAGTATCTTGCCAGACCCAGAAAACTCCAAATTTTTGATACTGACCTCGGTGGCTTCCATTCCAGAACTGCCTCAATTTTTTGAGGATCTACCCTAATCCCTTCAGCAGAGACCACGTGACCCAGAAATGTTGCTTCTCGCAACCAAAATTCACACTTACTGAATTTTGCATAGAGTTGCTTCTCCTTCAACACTTGCAGCACAATACAGAGATGATCATCATGCTTCTCCTCAATTTCTGAATATACTAAAATATCGTCAATAAAGACGACAACGAATCGATCCAAGTACGATTGGAATACTCGATTCATCAGATCCATGAAAGCTGCAGGTGCATTCGTCAGTCCAAATGGCATAACCAGAAACTCGTAATGACCGTACCAAGTTCTGAATGTTGTCTTATGAATATCCACCTCCTTGACCCTTAACTGATGATATCTAGATCGAAGATCAATCTTGGAAAATACCGAAGCTCCTCTAAGTTGATCAAACAAATCATCGATCCTTGGTAAAGGATACTTGTTCTTTATTGTTAGTTTGTTCAACTGGCGATAATCGATGCACATACGCATCGTCCCATCCTTCTTCTTCACAAACAGTACTGGTGCTCCCCACAGAGACACACTCGATCTAATGAAACCTCGATCCAACAACTCTTGGATTTGTGCTTTTAGTTCTACTAACTCCTTTGGTGCCATCCTATAAGGTGCGATGGACACTGGAGCCATTCCCGGCAGTAAGTCAATCCCAAACTTGACTTGTCGGTTTGGAGGTAATCCAGGAAGCTCCTTAGGAAAGACATCTTGAAATTCTTTAATAGTTCTGACTGTCTCCACAGTCAAATCCTCAATCTCTGGCTCACTTAAAAAAGCCAAGTACGCCTCGCAACCTTTGCGAATCAGCTTTTCAGCCCTTTAGGCCGAAACAACATTGGACAAGTAGTCTCTTCGCTCCCCAATAACCATTACCTCCTCATCCTTGATAGTCCTCAACACCATCCTCTTAGCCACACAATCCAGAGTCGCCTTATGCTTAGTCAACCAGTCCATCCCCAAAATAAGATCGAACTCTCCGAATGGTAGCTCCATTAAGTCTCCAGTAAAGATCCTACCTTAAATCTCTAAAGGCACCTCCCTAAAGAGTTTATCTACCCTAACCGAGTGACCCAGTAGACTTATCACAGTTACCCCAGTCATAGTTTCCTCAGAGTGCACACCAAACGCCCCGAAAATGTCATATGCAACATACAAATGAGTTGATCCCACATCTATCAGAGCAGTGTATGGCATGCTAGAGATTAAAAAATGTACTAGTTATGACGTCAGGTGCATCACCCTCCTCTCGGCGATGAACAGCATATACCAATGCTGGCTGGCGAGCCTCAGCATTTCCAGCACCCCTACCAGGTGTTCCACGTCCACGATCATTTCCATTGCCACCTCTACCTTGTCCATGGCCCCTCGGCGGTAGCGGTCCACCTTGCACTGGTTGAGAAACCCTCTGTTCAGCAACTTGAGTCTGAGCCGGTCTCCAAGGATAGTCGTTGATCTTATGTTCTTTAAACCCACATCGGAGACATGCCCTAGTACGCTTCCAGCATTCTCCTAGATGCACTCTACCACAGTCCCCGCAAGCTTGTGGTTTAACTGTATTCACTGGAACTGCTCGGACCGGTTCCTCCACTCTAGCTCTCTTGACATTTTGGTTTGTAGCACCAGATGGTCCAGAATCCCTCCTAAATCAGTTTTGGTCCTTATCACGGTTCTGCCATTCAGTACGCTTTACCTCTTCAGCTATCTTAGCCTTCTCCACCAATGCAGCAAAGTTGCGCTCTCTCTGCGGAGCTATTAGTACCCTTAGCTCATCCCTAAGGCCATCCGCAAAACGAATACTACGCTTGTATTTAGTAGAAACTATGCCACTGGCATACCGACTCAACCTCAAAAATTTAGCCTCATATTCAGCAACAGTCTTATTGCCCTGGGTCAAGTTCAGAAATTCTTTCCTACGCGCATCCACATAACTCACTCCGACGTACTTTCCCTTGAAAGTCGTCTTAAACAGTTCCCAGGTTACCCACTCAGCTGGGGTACCCTCTTTTACGGTGATCCACCACTGATATGCCTCGTCTCGCAGCAGAGACACTGCTCCTTTCAGCTTTTGCTCCACCGAGTAATCCAAGTCATCCATAATCCGTTCCGTAGCTTTCAGCCCATACTCAGCTACATTTGGGGCTACCCCAGATACGCCCCTGAAAACCTCCGCTCTGTTAGCTCGGAGTCGCTTAGAAATGGATCCCCTATTCATAGACCCTACATTAGCTCTAGCAACCCTCTCTAGAACCCTTAACATTGCTTGGGAGAAGGCATCATCCCCTGCGGCTCCATCATACGGCCCATTTTCAGCTACCGGTGGCGGTTGTGCCTTCTCAGCTGGCAAGTGTTTCGAAGATGAAGACCCAGCTTGAACACTGCCTTGGCCACGTCCACGGCCTCGTCCACGAGCAGCCCTCGTACTTATAACATCTTATCTGATTTCGAATATTATGACCTTAGTTTAATATTTCAGTTTTTCATTACAGAATGTCTTATGTACAAATAGAGTTTCAGAGTTTGTTTCGCGATTTCATAGCCTAGCTACAGTCTCAGTTTCCTAGGGTTTAGTTTCCCTACAGTCTCAATCTTTCAGTACTACCCTATCTATAGTATCATGATAGGGTCTTAGTTCTATCTACAGTAATGTCTCAGTATAGTACGGTATAAGAAAATAATACTTATAGACTTGGTGCCGGGGATTCAGTGTGCCACTTCTTCAGATGCCAAATTTCAGAAAGCCCAGAAAAACTTAGACTTTTCTTAAACCATGTATGGGTTTAAAATGAGTTTAAAATTTTTTCCTAAAAACCGATTCCAAAAATAACCTTCTTGGGCCTTGATTTTAAATTTTCCAAAAACATTTTTGGACCCGATCTACAGCTGAGTTGTTGCAATTTGGCTCTGATACCACTAAATGTAACACCCCAAACTTAGCCCAGACGTTACGGCCAAGTATGGTGTGTCACATGAACGACGAACTAACCATGCTACCTAGTTACTAAGATTAGGGTGAGTTTTGTAAAATCGTACTTGTAATTTGGAAAGAAAATCCAGGTTTAGTTTAAGGTTATCCTATCCACTAACCGTTTAAAATTTATCTTATCCGTTAATTTGTTATTTATTTGTTACGAGTGCTTTGCTTTGCAAACATTGATTGATTTGAGAAAAACCCCTAATGGGCCCTACAATGTCATTTAGCTACTTAAGCCTGTTTAGACCAAATTCTAAGTCTAGTTTAGCAGATTTATCCTACAGTATACCAGAATACACTTACCACTTACTTTTACCCGTATGGGCCTGTAAGCCTATTGGGCCCGAATTTAGCCCATCGAGGCCCAAACTTACTGAAGTGCACGAAATTACGCACCCAACCATCGTACCATTTGTGATTACAGATCTCACTATTTCCAACTTGACTTACGAGCGCTCGCATGCTCGCAAGGCCACGAAATGCTAGAATTTCAGCATTTCAGCTTTTCAGCTTTTGCTGATTCAGACTAAAGAAGGGTGTTCGTTTACACACCTGATTTGCGACGAACGCTAACAAGATCTCCCTCGGTATCCTACAATCGATTACCACCAAATCAGATCCAAGATTTCAATGATACTAATTGTAAACTTATTTACCAAAATCGGCTAACCTCCCTTAATGCCTTAGAACACTTACCTTGTCGAAAATAGGGACTAGATCTCGATCTAGTCTTTCCACTTGCCCAAACCCTCAATCAGTAGCCTTTAGATCACGCTAGCACAAAATAAATTAACTGTTAAAACCCATAGAGCTGTAAGCCCGAAATTGACAGCCTCCCTATGCACATAGGGGTTTCGACTTTTCTTAAATCCCAAAATAAAGAATAGAATCAGAGATTTCGATAACTTACCGTAGAATCACTAAACCAGAATGATTTAATCCCATACTTAACTCAGATCTGACGTAGATCTATCCTTTAAACACGAGCAAAGAGTGAATCTAAGAGATCTAAGGGTTCGGATCCCAAATCCCTATGAGTAGGGTGATTTCAGCTTTTGGTAAACAAAGGAGAAGGAAATGTGGAAGCTTTAAAATGAGAAGAAGGAGATGTCGACAAGGCTATGAATGTTGGGAGATTTTGGCTTAAAGAAAAAGAAAAGGTAAGGGTATTCAATCAAGAGGAAAATGGCACACTAGTAATACCCTTAGAGATTTTGACTTTTATGAGTTTTCAGCTAGGAAGATTGAATAGAACTGGTTTTATGATTTGGTGGTGTGAAGCAGATGGAGAAGAAGATGAGAAGAGGAGAGGAGATAGTATGACAGATTCGGCTTTGAAGAAAAGAGAGATGATGGTTCTGTCTTGCACAAATCGGCACTAAGAGAGTGGAGGGGACTAGGTTTCGGTTTTAGTGTAGTCGGTTGGTGAACTTAAGAGGAAGGTATAGTAGAATGAAGTGGTTCAACTTTGTGAGAATGAAAAGATAAAAGTTGAAAGAAAGAAGGGAGGAGAAGGGAAAAGAACATTTGGCTATAGACAATTCGGCACAAGTGATGGTGCCTGCGGCTTCGGCTTCTAGTACAGTGGGAAACAAAAGAAACTAAAACCCTAAGCCTCTATACCTAATCGGTACACATACACATCGCAATTGCCGAATTAAGGTCCCTAACAAAGCCTTAAAAGTTTCGGCTAACACCCAAGACAACCCCTAGCCGATTGTGTCCCAAAATCAATAAGCCAAAACCAACATGCTTCCTTAAGAGTCCCTTGTTCGGCCACCACATGCTTCCATTCAAACTTCCTATAATTTCTCCCCCTTATCTACCTAATCTAATCTCATGGACAACTCAAACTCTCTTCAGCAGAGTTCCACTTGAGTTCCATCACATGACCAGCACATGTACAAAATTAAAAACACCCACAATTCTTTCCTTGTAGCTTGAGCACTGGCCCTTGCACACCTATCCACACGCCACTTTTTAGGCACTTAAGTGGCGCCACCTTGCCACTTTACCAAGGGCTTATTGGTGTCTTATTTTACTAACTTTTTCTTAAAAGCCCACTTAACCAAATCCCCTTCACTTTAAATCCAAAATTGATATTTCTGTCGGGTTTTATCTTAGGCTTGGGCCTTCTAAAGGCCCACTAACACGCTTAAAACATAAATTCCATTTAACAACCAAATTTCAAAATTTTATCAATATCACAAAAATCCAGAAAAATCCCAAAAATTAGGGCGTTACATCCCAAGTTCAAGCCATGACTTGGGAAAATTTTGGTATTTTTATGAATAAAACTCTATTTCTGGTTAGTAGGCTTTAAAGTAAAGTTGGTAAATAATTGACAGAATGAGCCTACTAGTCTGGTGGTTAAGTGGAGTGTTGATATATTTTAGGTCCTGAGTTCAAATTCCAATTGTGGTAAAGGGTAATATTTTTATTCTAACTATGGCTAGAGTTGGGCTAAAATGGGAAACTGAGTGGTGGTTTGTTAGTAAAATTGGTGTGAGGAAAGTTAGGAAATTATCATATTTCTGAGTAATTTCTTTTTCCAAAACTTCTCTCTACCGAAACTACGGTTGTTCTTCTCCTCCCCTAGCCAAATTTATGCTTCTTCATTCCCCATCCTTTCGTTTTCTCTTTTTGCTTCCAATCGTTCCTATGTGTGTAACCTTTGCCCCCATTAGGTCAATTTTTGCCAGACATTCTAGTAAGTGGAATTTTTGCTCTCTGTAACTTACTACTTTCCAACTTTGATTTGGGGGTGTTTGACTTTTGACAGTAGCACCTCGCATGGTTTAGGGACTTTATCGTGCTATTACGAAATCCACTGTTTCGAGGTGTTGGGGTAAACTTTTCGTCACATAAGAGATGCATTCTCATTTCAGAATTGGTTTCAGTTCTTTGATTAAATGATTAATTGAGTCCTGTTTTGGAAAAATATAGGTTTTGGAGTGCTTGGAGTTGCTTAGGCATAAAAAACGATACATGTGTGTACCCGAAACACAGAAAATAGGGTTCGGTGAAAAGTTGAAAAACCCTACTGTCGACACCACACGGGCGTGTGGTAGGCTGTGTGCCCCGACATGGCCTTGTGAATGACGAGGCTAGGCCGTGCACGAAGGACACGACTGTGTGATGGCCAGGCAAGTCATGTGTGAAACACGGGCTAGACTGTTTTGGGTTGTGTTGGCCACACAAGTGATCTGCACAGGCGTGTGAGATTTTGGGCCAGGCCATGTGATCCACACGGCCAAGGCCAATATGGGCCGTGTGGGCCACACGGGTGTGTGAGCCCTCGCGGGCAGGCCACATGAGCGTGTGAGCCATTTTTTACTGAAATGTTCCTAAGGTTACACGGGTCACCCAAGTCGACTGTGAACCTATTATAAGGTCGGTAAGTGCTACTTAGACCCCTAAATGTGTGAAATTGAATAAATGATACCTGTACTGAGCATGTTAATATATAAACTGAATATATGTACTGAAATTGCATAATAGCATGTCATTCATTGTATGTCAAATTGCATTGGGTTGGGGTTGATATTATTCAGAGGAAGTGTACTGAAAGGCTCTTAAGCCTAATATACTGGTAGCTCAGCTGCAAATTACTATTTTGTGCCGCATTCAGTACTACCTAGAGTGTAGGGATGGGTGGGAAGATTTAATCCCCGTATTTAGTGTAGGGTTAGACGAAGATGGTGTGTAGAAGTTGGCTGGGTAGGACTTTGTTACTGAATACTACATGACTGCTACTGATATTATGATGGGCTAAGGCCCTAAGTCATACTAATACTGTGATGGGCTAAGACCGTAAATCATACTAATACTGTGATGGGCTAAGGCCCTACTGCTTATTTGTTACTGATATAGAAAAGAGCTTAGGCCCCTGTTGACTGTGCACTGTAATTATTATTTGTTTTGTTTGTTTCTGTGGGATTACACACTGAGTTTATGTAAACTCACCCTTTTTGTCTATTGTGCACATATAATCCCTTGACCTAGGCGGATCGATGTGGCAGAGGACTCGACGGTGACCACTGCTTTGGACTGTCATGGTTTCATTTATGATTATTAGTTTTATTTTTAATTTAATTTATTTTTATTTTTATTGGTTAAGTTTTTGAATTGTAAATTAGACTTACAAACTTTTTCTTGGTTTTGGGTTGTTATTTTTCCTAACTTTATGGACTTATAGCTATTAGTAGTAAGGAATTTGGTTTTCGAAATTAATATACGTTTTCTATAAACCACACGAGTACATAAGTTTTTTTTCAAAGCTTCCACAATGAACTTCGTTTTCAAATCTCAATTAATTAAATAAGAGACTAAGAAAAGATAATAACATGGAAACGATTTTATCGCTATGATTTAGTTTTCAAACACCTTATGATGTGACATCGTGAAATTAGGCCATAATATTTAGGCCAGGTTTGGGGTGTTACATTTAGTAGTATCAAAGCCAGGTTGTAAAACTTGACTGTTGATTATGAGTTTTAAAATTTGGGTTTTAAAGAACTGATCATTAATGATATGAGATGTTATTACTGAGAATGTGGTACACCGAGTCTCTGTCGCCGACCCTGTAAGTATTCTGAACTGTGATTTATTTTAAACTGAAACTACTATAGATAGTATACTGTGAAAACACTCAAGTTAGTGTATACTGAGACTGTAGTAAAATTGATAGATATTGATAGACATTGTGATGTACGAAAACAGACTTCAAACTTCTAATACTACTTCACATAAAATATCTACTAATAATTATTGAACTGTAGCTGATTCATAAAATTTCTAATACAGATAAATTTGATTAGATATGAGACACGAGGTGTCCGTGAATGAGGTATTAGAGGCTATGGTAGAAGCCGTAGAGAAGCTCGAGTTGATTCTTCGTCATCTGGTAACATACTGAATTTAAACATGATTGAGACGCTAGTGTCACCTGCTACTGAGACTGGGTTTCAAGATCGCATGGCTAGGGACAACACACTGTCCCAGGCTATGCTCAAGATTTTTAAGAGGGTCGCTGGGCCCAATACTAGATTTGAGGGTCGAGGGTCGGTTAGGAAACGACTCTGATCTAATGGGGCTGAGTTATTCAGGGGTGTCACTAGAGTTGCCCCTTGTAACAGCTCGAGTTAGGGCTTAAATGAAACAATGGTTTCAAAACCATTAATCTGAGGTTAAAATATTTATTTTGATTGACTTTTAATGTTTATTGAGTGGTTGAATGTTTGTGTGAATTTTTGGTTGAGAAATTTTATTGATTGGATGCCTAATTTGGTAAGTTGGAGTAAATTGCAATAGGTGAAAAATGTGTGTTTTAATCCATAAAGATACTTGATTGAAATGGGTTTTTAAATTGGAAGTCTTTATTTGGTAATTAGATCATTTTATTTTAGTTTGGACAAAAATGCCTAAGGAAGGATAAAATATTAAAAGGGTTAATGAAGGGCATTTTGGTCATTTGGTTAATAAAAGAAATAAAAGGGAAAATAAGGCCAAAATTGTGTCCATCTTCATCCTCCTTGGCTGAATTCTTCAAGAAGCCGTAGCTAGGGTTTCTTTCATCTTTCAAGCTTGATTGTAAGTACCTCCTAGCCCCGTTTTTGATGTTCTTCATATTTTTGAAATCCTCATAGCTTGATTTAGCTATTTCTACCACTATTTTGAGCTAGGGTTTGTGTTTAAAATTTTACCCATGGATGACATACATGTGTTTTGATGTTTAGTGGTAGAATATGAAAGTTTGAAGTGTGATAAATAACTTTTACTAGATGATTTTTTGGTGAAAATGGATAAAAAAGACCTATTTGTAAATGTTGTAAAATAAGTGCAGAGAATGTGATTTAGTGGAAATTATGGGCTACTATAAGAGAGAACATGAAACGGTTAGGCTTGGTGTGTGAAAAATGAACACATTTCATTTTACGAGCCTAGGGATTAAAGTGTAAAAATTGTAAAAGTTAGAGGCCAAATTATAAATTTTGTTATAGGATGATTTTGGACTAATTTGAATAACGTGTGTATTAAATAAGCTAAATGTGTCATTATAGATCAAGAAGAACGTGGAATCAACCTTGATCGAGGCAAAGGCAAGGTTTCAAACTAAATTGCAATTTGTCATATTTTGTACCGAGGTAAGTTTATATGTAAATGATACATCCTTTTTATTTAGGTTTTTACATGTTGATACCTTAGGTGAAATGTGAGTGAATATTATTGATATTTGTTAAAATGATGAAAAATGAGGAAATTCCCGGATGAGCCTTTAGAATAGAAAAAAGGATACAGATGAACCCTGTGTATCTATGATTATTGGTGGACTATGTGCGAATCACCGTGTATTTGTTATCATTGATGGGCTATGTGTGAACCATCGGGTATCTGTTATTATTCTGAAGTGTTTATCAGGAAAATTAACTACGTGGAATTTCATGTGTCAAAGTGGTGATAAGTGCAGGGCTATAAGTACATGCATTTGTGAGCAGTGTTTATGATATGCGTGCGAACTTGAGTAAGGTGTGAAATGAGTAAGTGCAACTCCAAGAATTTGATTTTTTATGCTTAGTATGTTGTGTTCTTGAATGTTAAATACGTGGTGTGATGTCTATTTTTTACATATTAACTTACTAAGCTTGAAGCTTACTCTGTTTTCTTTTCCCTTGTCTTATAGTGTAGCCAAGCTAGCTCGAGATACAGAGATCATCGGAGGATCATCCACACTATCAACACTTTTTGGTATATTGAAATTTACATTGAATTATGGCATGTATAGGGACTTAGTTATTTTGTATATGTGTCATATTTGGTTAAGCCTATAATGTTGGCTCATATTGGTCAAATGATTATTTTGTATAAGGCTATTTGAAATTGGTCAATATGGGTTTTAATGTATGCATAAAAATGAGGTTATTCATGAATTTAGCATTTGTATGTTTTGATTGGCAATTGTGTGTGATTCTTAAATATACCAAGTGTGGCATGTGAAGAATGTGTTATTTGATTAAAGAATGTATGTTGTAATTGAGGCTATGTGGATGTTTAATAATATCATGTTGAGTGATGATGGAAAGGGCATGAGTTTGCATGCGTTTTTGGGTGGCAAAGGGCATGGTAAATAGCCTAACTTTTGTCCACACGGACGGCCACACGGTAATGTATGTAGGGCGTGTGATTTCTGCATGAAAATTTCAAAAATTTGACTCGTCACACGGCCTAACACACGGGCGTGTACCGTGGCCGTGTAATCTAAAATGTGTGCTGACATCATAAACAGAATGTCCAGGTTTATACACACGGGTAGAGACACAGGCGTGTCTTGACCGTGTGAGGGACACTGCCTAGGACACGGGCGTGTGCTCAGCTGTGTGAAAACCCCTGTAGGTTCAAAATGAAAAATAAATTCATACGGGTTATGTACATGGGCGTGTGTGACCACACGGCCTACCCACACAGGCATGTCCCTGCATCATATGAGCGTGTGCCCTGTTTTACATGAAATTTTCTAAAAATTTTCTAAAGTTCACGGTTTGGTCCCGGACCGTTTCCAAAGTACGTTTTGGGCCCTGTAGGCCCATTTTGGGACTTATTGATGTAATGTGAAAGGTTTTAAATTTTTAAGGAAGATTTTATGTTTCGAAATTGTTTGGTTGCAAGTGTTATTGACCGGTAACGCCTCGTACCTTGTTCTGATGTAGAACATGGATAAGGGGTGTTACACCCCTAGTGTGGCCGAGTACTGGATTGAGGCCACGGAGGGCATTATGGATGACTTATATTATACCCCAGAGCAGAAATTAAAGGGTGTAGTCTCATTGTTAATGGATGAGGCTTATCAGTGGTGGCTTACTGTTAAGGAGGGCACTCAGCCCGAACGTCTGACCTGGGAGTTATTTAAGATCGCATTCTAGGGGAAATATGTGGGGGCCAGCTATGTAGATACTCGTAGGAGAGAGTTTCTAAATCTAACATAGGGGGATCGATCAGTGGCCGAGTATAAGGCTAAATTTTTTAGATTGAGCTGCTATGCGAGAGGTTTGGTGGTATCTGAGGGTTTTGATAGCTCCGTAGAGGGAGCGTGATTTTTTTGCATTGGTTGAGAAGGCGAAGATCACCGAGGAGGATAAGGCGCTGCGCACCAAAATCGTAAGACATAGAGGTAGGAACAAGAGGGATTAGGAGCCCTAGAGTTCTGTACAGAGGCCTAAGAAAAAGGCCAGAGCTAATGGGTCGATTAGAGCTGGGCCCCCTGTTGTTGCTACTGGATTACAGCCTTGTGATGTTTGTGGTAAAAGCCATCAGGGCAAGTGTTGGAGGAGGACTGGGGCTTACTTGAGGTGTAGGTCTTTGGAACATTGTATTAGAGAGTGTCCACTAAGGGCTGATCAGATTGAAGCTCAGGGTACTGGTAATAGACAGCCATAGAGGGTAGTACAATAGCCACCGAGAGGTCGTGGTCAAGCTAGGGGTGGTAATGGCATGGGCTATAGGCAAAGAATACCGGGAAAAGGTGCTGGACAGACTAAGGCGAGGCAGCCAACTCTAGTATATGCTACACGCTGCCGAGAGGATGGAGATGCTTCGGACGTCATCACGGGTACATTCTTTATTCATGGTGTACCTTATATTGCATTAATAGATATAGGATCCACTCACTCTTATATAGCCTGTACTATGTCTGAAAACTTGGGGATCTTAAAGAGTACTACAAGTGAGGTTACTGTGCTGAGTTCGGTGGGGCAATTTGTAAGGGTTTTCAAGGGGCAATCTTTTTGGCTAATCTGATGGAGCTTCCATTTGGGGAGTTCGACTTAATTCTAGGGATGGATTGGTTTGTCAAGCATCGTGCCAGCTTGAATTGTACGACTAAGAGGGTCGTATTGAGGACTGAGGAGGATAATGAGGTAGTCTTGATTGGGGAATGCCAGAATTATTTGTCAAATGTGATCTCTGCACTGGTGACGAAAAAGTTGGTTCGTAAGGGATGTGAGGTATTCTTGGCCTACGTAAGTGTTTCTGATATTGGGGACTCTACTATTAAGGACATCAAAATGGTAAAGGATTTTCTGAATGTCTTTCTTAAGGAGCTACCGAGTTTACCTCCGAATCATGAGTTGGAGTTTGGGATTGAGCTACTGCCAATTACAGCTCCAGTGTCCATCACTCTTTATCGAATGGCACCGAAAGAGCTAATGGAGCTTAAGGTTCAGATTCAAGAGTTATTGGATCATGGATTCATTCGCCTTAGTGCGTCTCCGTGGAGAGCACCGATACTGTTTGTAAAAAAGAAGGATAAATCCATGAGGATGTGCATCGACTATCGGCAACTGAATAAGTTGACCATTAATAATAAGTACCCCTATCGAGAATAGATGATCTGTTTGATCAGTTTTGAGGAGCTTCGATATTTTGATCTGGGCACCATCAGTTGAGGGCTAAGGAGACTGATGTACATAAGATGACATTTAGGACTCGTTATGGTCATTACGAGTTCCTAGTAATGCCATTTGGACTGACCAATGCACCGATAACCTTCATGGATCTGATGAACCGAGTATTTCAGCCTTACCTGGATCGGTATGTGGTGGTGTTCATTGATGACATACTGGTTTACTTGAGGACTGAGGATGAGCATGATGAGCACCTTAGAGTTGTTTTGTAGACATTGATGGAGAAGCAGCTCTATGCTAAGTTTAGTAAGTGCGAGTTCTAGCTACATGAGGTGACATTTTTGGGTTTGCTGAGGGGATTCGAGTCGATCATCGAAAAATTGAGGCTGTGTTGGAGTGGAAGCAGCCTAGGAACTTGTCTGAGATCCACAGGTTTTTGGGATTGGTGGGTTATTATTGGAAATTTGTGGAAGGCTTTTCATTGATTGCAGCACCCTTAACTAAGCTGGTACGTAAGGGTGTACCGTTTGATTGGACTAACATGCAGGAAGAGAGCTTTGAGAAGCTCAAGACTGTATAGACTAAGGCTCCTGTTCTGATACAACCAGAACCTGGAAAGGAATTCACAGTTTATAGTGATGCATCACATGTTTGTTTAGGATGTGTGTTGATGCAGGATGGTAAGGTCGTAGCATATGCGTCTCGTCAACTTAAGACTCATGAGGTGAACTATCTGACGCATGATTTGGAGTTGGCTGCAGTGGTATTCGCACTGAAAATCTGGAGCCATTATCTGTATAGTGAGAAGTGCATCATCTACACTGGTCATGAAAGCCTTAAGTATCTTTTCACTCAGAAGGAGCTTAATCTTAGGTAGCGTAGATAGATTGAGCTGCTTAAGGATTATGACTGCACTATTGAGTACCACCTTGGTAAGGCCAATGTGGTGTCCAATACACTGAGCCGTAAAGTTATGACGGATTTGAGGCGATGTTTGCTTGCCTAAGCTTATTTGATGATGGTAGCTTGTTAGCTGAGCTTTAGGTTAAGCCGACATGGATTGAGCAGATTAAGGGTAAGCAGTTAGAGGATGAGTCTTTCGGTTCTCAATTCCGACAGATTGAGAGTGGTGGCACTACAAATTTTGGGTTGAACTCTGAAGGTGTGCTGTGTTTTTATGGACGGATATCTGTGCCGAATAACACTGATATGAGGCAGTCTATCTTGAAAGAGGTGCATAGTAGCCCTTATGTTATGCATCTTGGCTGAAATAAGATGTATCGAGACCTTCGTGAGTTATATTGGCGGCCAAGACTAAAACAAGAGGTTACTGATTTTGAGGGGAGATATTTGACTTGCCAGTAGGTTAAGGCTGAGCATCAGTTACCTTCGGGTTTTCTGCAGCCAGTTAAGATTCCCTTATGGAAATGGGAGCGAGTTACTATGGACTACGTTAGTGGGTTACCCCTAACACCCACTAAGAAGGATTCAGTATGGGTCATCGTGGATCGATTGACGAAGTCTGCTCACTTCATACTAGTTAGGGTGGACTATTCTCTACAGAAGCTGGTGAAACTTTATATTTCTAAGATAGTGAGACTGCATAGGGTACCGGTTTGATATCTCTGATAGGGATCCTTGCTTCACGTCTCAGTTTTGGAGGATGCTACATGAGGCTTTGGGTTCAAAACTGGACTTCATTACTGTGTTCCATCCTCAGACCAATTGTCAATCTGAAAGGGTGATTTAGATACTAGAGGATATGTTGAAGAGTTGTACTATTGATTTTTGAGGCAGTTGGGAGGATTATTTGCCACTAGTAGAGTTCACTTATAATAATAGTTACCAGTCTAGGATTCAGATGGCACCTTACGAGGCACTGTATGGTTGTAAGTGTCACACTCCCTTATGTTGGACTGAGTTGGGCAAGCGACGTGTTCTGGGTCGTAAGTTGGTTTTTGAGACAAGGGACAAGATTAGATTGATTCAGGATCAACTGAAAGCTGCTTCTAACAGACAGAAGTCTTATGCAGATTTGAAAAGATACGAGGTCGAGTATTTTGTGGGAGACTATGTGTTCTTTAAGGTTTTGCCATGGAAGAAGATATTGAGGTTCAGTCGCTAGGGCAAGCTGAGCCCTAGGTTTATTAGGTCGTACAGGGTTCTGAAATGAGTAGGGCCAGTTGCTTATCAGTTGGAACTACCTCCGGAGTTGGATTGCATTCATTATGTATTCCACGTCTCTATGTTAAGGTGCTACCGCTCTGATCCTACTCACATTGTCCTTGTTGAGGAGATAGAGGTTAGGCCAGACTTGACCTTTGAGGAGGAGCCGGTTTAGATTTTGGATCACGATGTAAAGGTTCTGTGGCGTAATCATAGTACTGAAGAGGCTATATAGGAGCCAGAGGATACAATGTGTTAGCAATATCCTTATCTATTCTGACCAGGTAAATTTCGAGGATAAAATTTTCTTTTAGTGGGTAGAATTGTAACGCCCTAAAATTTCTATTTTTTGTTTTGTGGATGTGTGACAAATGTGTGTATATTTCAGTGGTTAAGTGTTCTGGGTGTGTTTAGGAGGTCCCAAGTTCAAGCCATGACTTGGGCAAATTTTGGTATTTTTATGAATAAAGCCTTATCTCTGGTTAGTAGGCTTTTAAGTAAAATTTGGTAAATAATTGGCAGAATGGGCCTGCTGGTCTAGTGGTTAAGTGGAGTGTTAATATGTTTAAGGTCCTGAGTTTGAATCCTGATTGTGGTAAAGGGTAATATTTTTGTTTTAACTATGGCTAGAGTTGTGCTAAAATAGGAAACTGTGTGATGGTTCGTTAGTAAAATTGGTGTGAGGAAAGTTAGGAAATTATCATATTTTTGAGTAGTTTCTTTTTCCAAAACTTCTCTCTGTTGAAAATATGGCTTTTCTTCTCCTCCCCTAGCCGAATTTTTGCTTCTCCATTCCCCATGCTTTCGTTTTCTCTTTTTGTTTCCAATCGTTCCTTTGTGTGCAACCTTCTCCCTCGTTAGGTCAATTTTTGTCACACATTCTGGTAAGTGGGGTTTTTGCTCTCTGTAACTTACTATTTTCTAACTTTGATTTGGGGTTGTTTGACTTTTGGCAGTAGCGCGTCGCGTGGTTTATGGACTTCATTGTGCTATTACGAAATCCACTGTTTCGAGGTGTTGGGGTAAGCTTTCCATCGCGTAAGAGAAGTATTCTGGTTTCATAATTGGTTTCAATTCTTTGATTAAACAGTTAATTGAGTCATGTTTTGGAAAAATATAGGTTCTGGAGTGCTCAGAGTTGCTTAGGCATCCAACACGATACAGGTGTGTACCAAAAACGCAACAAATGAGGTTCAACGGAAAGCTAAAGAACCCCATTGTCAATGCCACATGGGTGTGTGGTAGGCCGTATGGTAGGCCGTGTGCCTCGACATGGCCATGTGAACGACGAGGCCAGGCCGTACGCGAAGGAGAAGGCCGTATGATGGCCAGGCAGGCCGTGTCCGAGATATGGGCTAGACTATTTTGGGTTGTGTGGGCCCACACTGGTGGTCCGCATGGGCGTGTGAGATTTTGGGCCAAGCCGTGTGATCCACATGACCAAGTCCAATATAGGCTGTGTGGGCCACACGGGTGTGTGGGCCCACATGGCAGGCCATATTTGCGCGTAAGCCCATTTTTAATAAAATGTTCCTAAGGTTGCACGGGTTGCCCAAGTCGACTGTGAACCTACTATAGGGTCGGTAAGCACTACTTAAACCTCTAAATATGTGAAATTGACTGAATGATACTTGTATTGAGCATGTTCATATCTGAATTGAATATATGTACTAAAATTGCATAATCGCATTTCATCCATTGTATGTTGCATTACATTGGGTTGGGGTTGATATTATTCAGAGGAAGTGTACTGAAAGGCTCTTAAGCCTAATATATTGGTAGCTCAGCTGCAAATGACTATTTTGTGCCGCATTCGGTACTACCTGGAGTGTAGGGACGTGTGGGTTGATTTAATCCCCACATGGAGTGTAGGGTTGGATGGAGATGGTGTGTAGAGTTTGGCTAGGTAAGACTTTGTTATTGAATACTGCATGACTACTACTGATACTATGATGGGCTAAGGCCCTAAATCATACTAATACTGTGATGGGCTAAGGCCCTACTGCTTATTTGTTACTGATATTGAAAAGGGCTTAGGCCCCTGTTGACTGTACACTGTAATTATTGTTTGTTTTGTTTGTTTCTGTGGGATTACACACTGAGTTTAAGCAAACTCACCCTTTGTGACAGACTAATTTGACCCTACTCGGGAAGTGGTTGTGGGACTACTAAACCGAGTCGCAAAAAAAATTAAATGTTAAATTTCAGGTTTATTATATGTGAAAATGCATGTGTGAAAATTTCATGTGTTGATTTTGTCATTTGAATGTTAAATTAATTAGAGGGACTTATATGAGAAATTTTGAAAATGTGTAAGGCCAATTGAAGTGGCCAAATAATTCATGGATTAAAACATGGGGATTTGCATGTCAAATTCCCCATTTTTAATCATAGTGCTGGCCATGAGAGTATTAGGTGAGTAAAATATACATTTTATATTTAAAATTATGACATAAAGTTTTATTTTAAGAAATAAAGATTAATAAAATGAATGGATGGTGAAAAGAACAAGGATGGTTCATCTTTTGTTCTTCCTTAGCCAAAACTTAGTAAAAGAAGAGGGAAAATAAACTTAAAGCATTTGGCACCTTCTTATGCTAAATTAAGGTATGATTTGAATGTTGTTTCTAGTAATTTTGTGATATTTGGTTGATCTTTAAGTTCTTAACATTGCCCATGTGTGAATTTTTAAGTTGGTGATAATTCATGCTTTCAGCCATGAAAGAGAATTATGAAATGGTGGTTGTTTTCATGCTTTAATTTGTAATGGAGGATGGTTGAGGTCTAAGTTAGTTAATTGTGCATATAGGAGGATTAAATGATAATTGGGGAATCGGTGATGTGCTAGGGAATGTCCATATTGCCGAATAAGAACTTAGATTTGATGTGTGTTGTAATTGAGTCCTAATTGATTAGAAGAGGCTTGAAATAAAGCATTAGTGATGTTTGGTCCTTATGGACAAATTTGTGAGAGTGAGTAATCACCGATCATGTTGAAGAATTGTTTAATGTTCAATTGTATGATATTCGGTCTTGGGAGATTTTATTATAAGTTTGAATGTTAAATTTTTAGTATATGTGTGAGCAATTGCCGTATGAGTATTAGAAAGACATCTTGATATTAAATTCATATGATTATAAGTTCATAAGCTTGAATTATGTAAATGGTGATTTGTATGGCTCAATTAGTTAAGAGGAGCATTCGGCTATGGTCCCATTTGTACAAAGAACTAAAGTTGGATGCTAAAAATGATATATATATATATTTATCCGATTGTAAGGTTGAGAAAGAATAGGTATTTCTTGCTTTGAATAGATTATGCTTTAACCGAGTATAGTACATGAATGATGGCTTAATGATATATTAAATTTACTTTGAATTAAGCTCACGAGCCTAAAGGAACGGGATCGAGTAAAGGAAAAATCAAGGTTGACGAGTAATCGATTGGAGCTGTTCATCCGACGTAAGGTAAGTCTTTAAAGCGATTGAATTATGGCTAAATTATTATGTATATGATACGTATGAATTGAATAGAAAATTTGTGTATGTATGTGCATTTTAATGATCGGATATGTGAGATTTATGGATTCACTTAAGTTGTTTGTTACATTAATATTAAATGAGATTGAGTACTTTAAAAGCTTGTAACCATGGCACTATGTGTGCGAAGGAGAAGGGCACTATGTGTGTGAAAGTGAAGGGCACTACGTGTGTGAAAGAGAAGGGCACTATGTGTGAGGCAGTGAAGGGCACTATGTGTGCGAAAGAGAAGAGCACTATGTGTGCGATTGATTACATGCACTATGTGTGCAAATTCATTAACCGAGCACTATGTGTGTGAGATCGGTCGTGGGCATTATGTGTGCGAAATTGGTTAAAAGATTATAAACATCAAAATGGCACAATTGATGTATGTATATGGAAGGTATGTGTGTATTACTTAATTGTATTATTTTCGTAAGGAATTGAAAGGTAAATTATGAGCTAATAATGAAATAAGAGCAAGATTAAGTAAAGTTTATAAAGTAATTTACCATGGAGTTTGTAAATAGTTTGGTTGCTGATTGTTATAGCTTGTAGTTAAGTTGAAAAATCTTCGTGATAGTTGATATGGGTATAAAAGCATTTTATGTGCATTTTTTTAATTAAGAGCTATTTAGTTGACAAATACGTGATAGGGGGATCGTTTATAGACTTGAGAATGATGAATGATTGTATATTAAGGTAACTAGATATATACGGCATAGAGGGCAATATATAGACTATGAATTTAAAATGTTTGATATTATATGAAATGTCATCATTTTTTTTATGCTAGCTGAATTACTTATTCAATTGCTCAAGACTTACTGAGTATTATCTCATTCAAGGTATTTGTTTATCTTTATTTAGATCTTAGATCCGTCAAGAGCTCGGGACCATTTTGAAGTTATCGCATCTATCTCCAATCTTTTGGTATCTTTGTAAAAGCTTTTAGTCTAACACTATGGCATGTATAGATTTTACTTCGAGATAGTTGTTATTTTGATGACATTGTATATAGGATAAGCCATGCGAATATGGCATATTATCCAGTTTATTGATATTTTGATAAGTTATGGTTGCTAGTAGGCTTATCTATATTTTGAGCAATATGTTCTCTTGTGATTGTCTTTGATGTATTAAAAGATGCGGAAGTAGAAAGTTAGTTAATGTCCATTTTGAAGAAATGTGGTGAATTTCATTTGGATGCTGTGTACATATTTATATTGTAAGAATGACTTGGCTTTACACTTCATTATATTCAGCAATGGTAAAAGTTTTATGTAATATGAATGGTATATTATATGCTTGTATGTGATAAAATTTATCTATGAAATCTTGGTTAGAGATGAATTATTCACGTGCGTACTAAATTCCTTATCCATATGTACGTGGAATGTTTAGAAATCAAGTTTAGTTGGTTAAGCCTGGTGACTCATTCCGGCGACGGATTCGGGCTTTAGGGTGTTACACCCTTTTTGTCTATTGTGCACATGTAATCCCTTGACCTAGGCGGATCGGTGTCACAGAGGACTCGATGGTGACCACTGTTTTGGAGTGTCATGGTTTCATTTATGATTATTAGTTTTATTTTTAATTTTCTTTTAATTTTCTTTTTATTGGTTAAGTTTTTGGATTGTAAATTGGACTTATGAACTTTTGCTTGGTTTTGGGTTGTTATTTTTCCTAACTTTATGGGCTTATAACTGTTAGTAGTAGGGAATTCAGTTTTCAAAATTAATATACGTTTTCTCTAAACCACACGAGTACATAAGTTGTTTTTCAAAGCTTCCGCAATGAACTTTGTTTTCAAATCCCAATTAATTGAATAAGAGACTAAGAAAAGATAATAACATGGAAACGATTTTATTGCTATGATTTAGTTTTAAAACACCCTATGATGTGACATCGCTAGATTCAGCCATAACGTGTAGGCTAGATTTGGGGTGTTACAAAATGACATAGATAAAGTATGGATGTGTAGCATGGAAATTACATGCAATATGATCTAAACATGTCTATTTCCAACTAGTCCTCCTCAGTGAGATCAAACCTTAGGTGTAGTTCCTTAGTAAGCGGATTCGCAATAATGGAGTTTGTCCTAATATACTTTATAGGCACCTAGCCACTCTGAACTTTTAGTTTAACAACCAGTAACTTAAAGTCTATGTGTTTTGACTTTGATGTACTCCTATTGCTATTAGAATAAAAGACTGCAATTTGTTTTCACAATTTGCACCTTAGTGACAAAATATTGTATCAATATTCCATCAAAATTGAAGTTTTGTATACTTGATGATATCTAACTGATTAGATCTTTGATATGTGAGCATATAATCTTTTGTTCTCTAAAAATACCTTATAACCCTCTTGGATGCTATCCAATGGTCCAACCAGGGTTGCTTAAAATATCTGCCTAACATCCCAATAATGTACACAATATTCCAATGTATACAAACCTGAACGTACATTAGACTTTCCACTGCTAAAATGTAAAAAATCTTATGCATTTTTGTAATCTCAGAATCATTCTTAGGGCATTGATTGAGGCTATACTTATTATTAACAAGCAGTATGCCATCAACATATAAAACCAAATATAGAACCTTACTCCTACTAAACTTATGGTATATACAATTATCAACAAAATTCATCTCTAAATTGAATGAGATAATCATTTGGTAAAATTGTAATACTATTGACGAATAGTATGCTTAAACTCATAGATGAATTTCTTTAATTTGGAAATCATTATTTAATTTATAAGTCATTAACTTTGCATCATTAGACACAAAGTTTACTAGTTGCACCATATGAATGTATGATCAATGTTAACATTGAGAAAATATTAACTTAATATTCATTTGGTGCAGCTTAAGGTCAAAATATTCTAATAAAGCCATTATAAGCTTTCTCTAGAAGACTTTTTTAATGACATTCATTCTTGAGGTTGTTCTACTGGAACAATTACCTCATTTTAAATAGGGAATTGTTCAACATTATCTTATTGAGATTCTGGATTCACTTCTTAATCAATGATAGGTATGAGAACCTAAACATCATCTAAAGTGATAGTAGAAACTGAGTTAGAATTCAATTCCTCTTTAAAAGTAATGCCTCTAACCTTATTTCTCCCTCCAAACTTAACATCCTAAAAAAATGTTGCAATTCTCATCTCAAAAGTATTCCTAATTGTGGGATCATAAAACTCATAGCCCTTAGATCGCTTAGAATTTCCTTAACCCTTAACTTTATAGACATCAAAAAAGTCAGAAGTGATTTCATTTTAACCTTATCATTTTTTTAGCAAAACATTTCTCAATTTCGTCAAGGAAACCTTGACCTGAGTAATCTTTTCAGATTCTATGCCTTTAAAGGCTTCTAAAATATTGTGCTTAATGATCATTAGACTCATGCAATGTGAACGATCCCACCTCTCAAAATCCCTTTTAACATAAAGGGTGTCTTCTGCAGTGAGCTGTGTAACAGCCAGGTTTAGACCCTAGTTAGAACAGTGGTTTCAGAACCACACATCTGGGGTCGTAAAATTTTTTTAAATATTATTTTGGCATTTATAGCATGTTAACTTATAGGTGTGAAATTTTCGTAATTTAATTTTACCGATTGGTTGTCTAATTTGGAAAAAGGACTTAATCACGTAAAATGCAAAAATGGCCTTCTATTTGTTTAAGCACTTATTTGCTATGGTTTCTTAATTTTAAAGCCCTTAAAATGGAATTATGCCACTAATAAGGTTGATGGACGATAGTGGAACCATTATATGGTTGTCATATTATTATTTTAAGGTTAATAAGGTAATTGTATAATAAAATATAATAAAATAAAACAAAGTATGAAATGGCCATGCATGTTCATCTTTGACCAAATATGGAAGTGATATGTGTTTTGCTCAGTTTTTTTTATAATTTTTACGTTTTTGTGATCGTTGCTTCAAATATTAGTAAGCCCATGCTTCAATTCTCGGAATTGATGTGAATTTTGTGATTTTTCATTGTTGATAGCTTGAGATTTTTGTGCTTTGGTGATGAAAAATAAATATTGGTTGATAGATTGTTATGTTAAATTAAGTGATTTTTGATAAAGAGGTGAATTAAGGACTAAATTGTGAAATTTGAAAATTTAGGGGCCTAAATGTGAAATAAAGTAAATAAATGTGCTGATAAGGACATAAGGTAAATTTGGCCTAACATGGGTTTGTTAAAATTTTGAGTAATTTGTGTTATTTTGAAATAGGAACTAAATTGAGAAAATGTAAAATTTTAGGGGCCAAAGTGCAAATTGCCCATTTATGTGTTCTTGGATGAAATTGAATGAAATGTTGAATAAGTAAGTTAATTTTTATATTAATTAGATTGGCAAAAGTGAAATTCGAATTTGGATTGGGGAAAGTAAAAAATTATTAAATAGTCGTTTCGGTCAGTTCGCATCTGTACGAGGTAAGTCATAAGTAAATAAATGTTGTTAAATTGCAATGTATATGTCTTATATGTGTTGAATTGATTTGTGAATAAATATGTATGTGCTGAATGGTAATGCAAATGTATGTATTTTGAATAAGTTATATATATGTTATTATGATATTGAATTGTTCGAGAAGCAAAATATATAAATACGAGAAAGTTTCGATAACGTGACGACATCCAAAAAGCCCCGTACGAACCCTAGGAATAGTCGAGGATAAAAATGTCATGACATAGGGTCTCAAGATATGATTTCGTGTAAGGCCACGTCTGGGACATTGGCATCGATTTGAGATATCGCATAAGACCGTGTCTGGGACACTGGCATCGATTAGAGATTACGTGTAAGACCATATTTGGGACATTGGCATCGTATATGATTTTGTGTAAGACCCTATCTGGGATAGTGGCATCGATATTTGATTACATGTAAGACCACGTCTGGGATGTTGGCTGTAACACCCCAAACCCAGCTTAAAAGTTAGGCCCGAATCTGGCGTGTCACATTGAAGTGTTTTTCGAAAAAACCCTTCTTCTTTGAAACTTGTGGCTAACTAAAAACTTGAGTTTGTTTATTTTCAAAACGTGGTTTATTAAGAAGTTAATACCTTTTAAAACAACCATTATTACCTTTAAAACCTTACTTGTTGTGGAAGCTTAATTTAAACAGTTGTGGAAACGTGATGTTTGAAAAATAGTTGTTGTTTTGGAAAAACTCGTGTCCTACGTCTAGCAATTATAAAACCATAAATAAAATATCAAAATTTAAAATCCTGAAATCTTAAAGGCCTTGTTACAACCCAAATCAAAATACTTTTATGTAGTTAATCAAAGCCGGAAACTTAAGTAGTGTGTGTGGCCTTCTCTGAGTCCCTCGTAGCTCCAAACCGTCCAAGGATGGGAATTTCTTGAAAAGGTTAAAAGTGGGGTGAGTTTATGAAAACTCAGTGTGTAATCCCCTTACTAAAGTAACAGTCAGTAAACAAGAACAAGAATAGAAACAGTTTGGGCCTGAGCCCTTAAATAGAAACAGTACAGTTTAACTCAAAGCATAAGTGGGCCAAAGCCCAATAAAAATCTTTTGGGTCTCCGCCCATAACAAAATCAATTAGGCCTAGCCCATATCAGAAACAGCATGTGTACCAAAACCTTGACATTTTGTTTTTGACGTCATCAACAACTTAGCATCACACGGCCAAGGCACACGCATACGCCCATGTGCTAGGCTGTGTGGTCAATTTAATTTCACATGTAAGGTGCAGACTTCACACAGGCTGGGCACATATCCATGTGCTGCAGCTGTGCCTTCCACACGGTTGAGGCACACGACCATGTCTCAACCCGTGGTTACTACTGAGCATTCTGTTTTGCCAAATTTAGGTGCAGGGGACACACGACTAGACTACATGCCCATGGGGCAGACCGTGTATCACACACGGCCTAGACATACGCTCATGTGTCTACCCATGTGGGCAAAACAAGGCTATCTACCAAGCCTTTTTGCCACCATTACTTGCACCAACCTAAGCTATACCAAGCAACACCAATCCATACATAAATACATGGCCAAATCGGCGACAACCAAGACATCCACACATCAAGGCCACTACACTCCATTCACATGTAAAACTTATCACATACTTTATTAAGCAAATAATGCAACTTACACATTCATGCATTAACAGACCATAAACTCAACCATGCAATTTGCACATTCATGAAAAACATCATCCTTTACATATATCAATAACAAGTATTAGCCATCATCCATGGCCTTATTGAAAATGAATCAATCTTCAAGACAAGCCAACACGTTTGGCCAAAACAATATGACACTTGACAAAAAGACCAAGTCCCTATACATGCCATACTCAAAATGATAAATCTAACTATACCAAATGTTCAGATTGATAGTGTGATCGAGCCTTCGACATCCTTTGATCCTCGAGCTAGCTTGGCGATACTATAAGAAAATGGAAAGGAAAGGGAGTAAGCATAAAGCTTAGTAAGTTTACACATAAATAATTAATAACATTAATCACACAATATCACACGCACAATACATTTTAAACTTACACAAAATTCTAACTTACTCATTTTCGTCCTTACTATTCATGTAACATAAACCAAGCTCATTTCTCATGAGTTTCATGTAGGTAATTGTACCACTTACAACATGATCATAACTTTTCTAATTTTGATATAGCCTTTAAATTACCTGTTGAACCATTTGAATACTAAAGGAAACTTGACAAGCCTCACACAAAAGGGTATGATACCAAAGTCATATCCCAGATATGGTCTTACATGGGATTTGATAAATTGTAAATTATACATATTTTCTATCCCACATTTAGCACATTTATGGATGAATTATCATTGAATTTGTGGAGTTTGATGCTCCAAATCCTTTGATTTCATGTTTTATACTTAGGAGAGCATAGGAGAGTGAAAAGAACAAGAAACAGGCTGAAAACGGAGAAAATAGGCCAAGGTGTGAAAACAACACGGCTTGGAGGTTCACCACACGGGCGTGTCACACAACCGTGCCACATTAACAGGCTCGAGCACGGCCCAAAGTCGACTCACACGGACGTGGCACACGGGCGTGTCCCTGTCGTGAGGAAGTTTAATTTCACTTGGGAAAGGCTACTTAGGGGCTAAGAAATACATTCTAAACTCTATATAAAGACCCTATGAGGCAACTACAAGGGTGGACAGTAGAGGAGAGTGCTGAGCACATTATTCCCACCAAGACGGGAAGTTAAAGGCATGGAATCACTTGATGGAAAGCTGATTGATCCATATCAGAAACCAGGATCTACATCAAGACAGAGGATCTCCCTTCTATCCTTTCAGGAGTTTTGGGTTTTCCTATGTTTTGCTATTTTCTTTATTCTGAGATGTTTCTTTTTATAAACATGAACTAAACCCCAAATATCTAAGGGGGATGAAACCTAAGATGAATCTTGTTATTGTTGTCTGAACTATATGATAAATATTTGATTTCTTAATTGTGTTTTTAACTCTTGAATTGATATTTCCGGGATATTGATTTAAGTCGAATGTGCTTATACAAAGGAGCAAAAGTCCCTGTATAGGAGTAGATCCAACACAATTAAGCGGAGTTACTGCAATCCTAGACATAGGACGTGTAACAGCCCTAATTTTTAACCCTAATCGGGAAGTGGTTTCGGGACCACAAAACCGAGTCACGATGAAAATTAGGTGTTATATTTTATGTTCTTTATATGTGATGTGTTGCGGGTGAAAATAGCATGTCTTAAAATTTTAATTGTGATGTGAATTTTTTTAGGAATTAGGATTAAAGTGAGAACTTGAAAATAATATGATAGACTAATTTAGAAGGTTAATTAATACATGGATTAGGAAAGGAGGACTTGCATGTCAATTACTCCTTTTTCAAAGTAGTGGCCGGCCATAATGATGGTGATTGTTAAATTTTGCTTTTTAAATTAGTATTTTATGATTAAATGGCTTATTTTATGAATTAGTTTAATAAAGTAATAAAGAAAATGGTGATAAGAACAAGGAGGACTATTGTTCTTCATTTCCGAAATTGAAATAGGAAAAGAAAGAAGAAGAGGCTAACATTCGGCCATTGAAGACTATAGCTAAGGTGAGGATTCTTGATGATTTTTCCTTAAGTTCTTGTAAATTCTAGTTGATGGTTAAGCTTAATATGAAGACCATGAATCTACTTTCATTTCTTTTTATTGGTAACTATTTCATTCGGCCATTGAGGAATCCATGTAGAATTTTGGAAGTTTTTGAAGTTGTGAGGATAGAAATAAGAAATGGAGTATACGAGAGTTACTAGGTGGAAAGATTGATGAGATTGTATATTCATAGGCTTAGAAATGCAAATTGTGATTGGGTGACTTAAATCTTGGAAATGGCTATACGGTCATGAACATTAGAATTTATAAATTGGGTCTAAATTTTGTACAAAGTTTATATTGATAACAAATGGAGAAGTATGAATATATGCGTTTCAAAATATGGGTATAGATAAGTGTTTAAGCAAATTTTGTAATCGGTTTCATTGAAAAGTGGTAATTTTGGTTATATCATCAGTTCAAGGCCGAATGAATTGCTTTAAAATAGGTATAATTTGATGAATGGATAATCTTAGTGAAGTTTGAAGCATTCACCTATAAGATTGCTATGCCTTAAAATGGGGATAAATATTTAAATACCAAAAAGGAAGAAGAGCCCTTAGTCACCCTTGTTATTTAGCTAATTGAAATGTTTTGATGTAATGCATTATAGTATTCGGCAATAGAGTATAGTATATTAATAAAATGTTTATCGATGAGTGGATTGAAGTGTATGTATATTAGAATTAAGGATGTTTCCTTTATTTGTGACTAAGTGTATGTGTGTGTGTTTTTCTTTTTATTTGGGCCGAATGTGTGGAATTGTTAAGTAGGTATTTCCGAGTTATGTAAGGAAATTGATAAAATAAATGTTAATTTAAATTAATATGTCTAAATTAGCTCAAGAGCCTAAAGGGATATCATCGGACAAGGGAAAAGCCAAGATTTCAGAATAGTCGGACCGTATCTACTCAAAAAGGCACGAGGTAAGATTTAAGTAACGAAATTTTGTTCTATCATTCGATTAAGCATGATGACTATATCTATTTACTTAGATTGGTATTAGTTATAGCAAATTACATGAGAAAGTGGCAATAGAGCCTATAATTCGGTAGAAATAAAGTTTACGTGCATTAATTTGAAATGGGAATTTCTTTTGTACCTAAAGGTAAAGTGATTAGCGAATATGTTGTGTTATGTGTTAAGGGATATCATTACAAGAGAATGTTAAATGGGAAACAAATGTGTGAAAGGAATGTTGAATGATCCGTTTATATAAAGTTATTGTGAAATATCCGGGCTAAGTCCCGAAGAGCCTTTGAGCTAGTGAAATACCCGGGCTGTGTCCCGAAGGGCCTTCGAGCCAGTGAAATATCCGGGACAAGTCCCGAAGAGCCGCTGGGCTAGTGATATATCCGAGTTGCTTCCGAAGGGCAATTATGCCATATTAATACCCGGGTCCAGCCCGAAGAGCCTTATGGCTAGAGTATATTTGGTTAAAGCCTAAAGGTAATAATGCTAAAATAGGTGTTATGTTATAATCGTCATGAATGAAGGAAATTATTTCCTCAAATAAATTAGGTATGTACCCATACTAAATATGAAATGGAATTTGTTTAGATCTTTGCTACAAATTAAGTTCAGATGCTCTAATTATTGTTTTAAAGTAATGAAATAAAAATAATATATATATATACCTAGGAGGTGTGAACCTCAAACCCTAATATGTTATACTAGATTTAATCATTAAATTTTGCATACCTTAGATTTGGAATGAAAATATAAGCATATAAGAGAACATGGGTAAAACATAGTTAGCCTTGAATATTAATGTTGGTTTCGGCCAAGGGAAAGATGTTAATAAAAATGATACGAACTCTGATTTTGAGAAATGTTTAGGTTATGTATGCATGATGATTGTCTAACTTGACTAATAAATGTTCGGTCAATTAGAAAAAGTTCTTAGTTTAAATGTACAAATGTTTTAGAGTTTAAATGTTTTAAATTCTTAAACTTACTAAGCTAGTAAATGCTTACTCTGTTGCCCTATACTCTTCTGTTTTATAGATTTTGTTCGTTGGCTACGGTCTCGGGAACCTCTCACTCGAAGTCATCTCTACTATCAAGACTTGTTCGGTACCTAATTAGCTAGACTCTCGTTAATGGCATGTATAGGAAGTACTCATAGTTGCCGAATTAAAGATCTTTATTTTGAATATGTATATATATGTTTTAGCCATGCATAAATGGCTTGCTCATCCTTTAGTTGTGAACATTTTGCTGAATGAATGGTTATAAGATCTAAATGATGAAAATGTTTAAAAATGACTTTACACCAATTACCTTGTCAATAAGAAATTCGGTTAGGTGTTTCATTAGTAAATACTCTCTTTCAAACTTTGTGAAATGAGGATAAGAGTTGAATGGTATAAATTGTGCTATCTATGAATGCTTTCATTTTGTTGTACGAGCGTGGCCGGTGATTGCGAATCGTCTAGTAATGTCACTTAACCCTCCTGCGAAGGGAATGGGTTTAGGGGCGTTACAGGACGACGAAAATCTGCCGGGTTAGAGTCAAATCTAATATGGGAAGCCATAGATCAAGTTAATGCAAGACTAGGGGTTTTAATTAGAAAGAGATTTCAATTAATCAACCTAAGATTAGTTGTTCCTATCCTCTACGGAGGTATTAACATAATTTAGGGATCTCTACAGATCAATTCAAATGAAGAAATCGTCCAGTTCAGAGTTAGGTAACAAGTGAAGTCTAGGTGGATTCTTCCTTAGGTATTGTCCTCATCAATCAGTTTTCCCAAAAGCAATCTCCCTATTTACTCTTTGTCGTTTCTTCAGTTTAGTTTAGAGTTAATTAGTTTACACAAACCACCTCTTTATTTTTAGGCTAGATAATAGGAAGGAAGTTATTACTAGTACTTTTAGTTCCTTGGATTCGATATTCCGGTCTTGACACTAGCTATACTACTATTCAATAGGTGCACTTGCCTTTTTATCGTGATAATAGTTAGTTTCCAGGTACGATCGATTTTATTACTTCATCTCATCACGATTAGAATCATACATAGATGTCGATAGCCCAACTATGGTCTTAAATGATGTCTGATACCGATGCCATATCCCAAACATGGTCTTACAAAAGAATGCTTGCTGATGCCATGTCCCATGCATGGTCTTACACTAGCTCACATAACAATGCCGATCCCATGTCTCAGACATGGTCTTACACTGGCTCACATATACCCCAATGTCATGACCTCGGTATCCTGACTATCCCAAAGGTTCAACTGGGAATTTTACCGCATTAAATCTCATCAAACATATACAAAATAATAATTAACACTTCATACAAAGTAAATCATTAATTGCATAATAACATTAAGTTATGTGAACTTACCTTGATATACAAAATATGGGCGACTAGTCCAAATTTAGTCCAAAAGCTTGGTTTTCCCCTGGTCTAGGTCTGACTTCCATTTTTCTTGATCTATAATGACAAAATTTACTTATTTAATCACCATATTAATAAAAACATTCCAAAATTCCTACTTTGGCAAAATTATTGTTTTTCCCTTAGACTTTCACATAATTACAATTTTGCCCCTAGGCTCGTAAAATGATTTCCTTCAAATTTCTTCATTAATCAAGCCTAGTCGAATCTATTTTAAGCTTATAGCAACTCACAAATTTCAATTATTTCATACATTTTCCACCTATTTTACAACCTTTACAAAATGGTCATTTTTAGGTGATTTCATGAAAATCCTTTCACAAAAGTTGTTTATTTAACAACTAAGATTCATTTTCTTCCATAAAATTTCAGCAAATAACATGGATACTCTCATGGAAAAACTCTAGACTCTCAACCATTTAGACAAATAGTCCCCTCATTAGCTAAATTAAGCTACAAGGGTTCCAAAAATGCAAAAATCATAATAAATGACCATCAAAAACACTTACTTGTAAGAGAACTGAGTGGCTGAAAGTTTGAGCTCTCAAAACCATTATTCTTGCTGAAAATTTTGGTGGGGAGAAGAAGGATGATAGCTTTCCTCTTTTTGTTTTATTTATTTATCAATTAAGTCACCAAATGTTACCTAACCTTTGACAATTATCAAAATTTTGTCTCCATGTCTAGCCACCATATTATTATTGGTCTATTTTCCCAATAAAGACATCTAATTTAATGTTCCATAGCTAATTAACACCTTTAGCTAATAAAACAAAACTTTTGCCCTTTATGCGATTTAGTCCTTTTTTGAAATTAAGCAAGTAATCGCTAAAATTAATTCACCAAAAATTTCAAATACTCATATAATCATGATATAACTAATAAAATAATATTAAAAACAATTTCTTTGACCTTGGATTTGTGGTTCCAAAACCACTGTTCCGACTAGGCCCAAAAATCGGGTTGTTACAGCTTGACTTATCTAGCTTACTAGTGGCGTCTGTAACACCCCTTACCTGTGTTCAATGCCGGAACAGGGTATGAGGCATTACTCGAACAAAATGCATATAGTCGAACTAAACCAAGACATAAAAATTACATTCAAATTTAATACTTTTTAATTTTCATTACACACTCATTCAACCCAATCATGCATCTCATAAATTGCATCGTCATAAACATTTAACTTGAGTAATATTAGCCAACATCGATGGCCTTATACAAAATGAGCTAACAAATATTAAAGGTCAAGATTTTAGGCCAAATCAGTTATGACATATAACAAAATACCAAGTCCTTTATACATGTCGTAATTCTAAATATTGATTTCAAAATACCAAAAGATTGATGATAGTTTGGATGGATCTCCGACAATCTCTGTATCCCAAGCTAGTTTGGTGACACTATAAAACAAGGGAAAAAAGAGGAGAGTGAGCCTATAGCTTAGTAAGTAGGTATGTAAATAAAAAAAAATTATTAACATGCTTTTATAAAACCTCAAAATATATTTTCAAAATAATACAATCATAACTACACATAGATCCACCATTTACTCAAGCTCAAAACAAGTTGTCTATTCGAGTCACAATCAGTAAATTATTTATATCTAGAGCTATGGAACTCCAAATTAAGATCCACTGATTTTCCCTAAAACTAGACTCACATATCTTCATACCATAAAAATTTCAGAATTTTTGGTTTATCCAATAAGTACATTTTATTATTTAAAGTCTCCCCTGTTCCGCTATCTGATAGTTCTGACCCCTCTTCAGTAAAAATTAATTATCTCCTCATACAAGATTCCGATGATGTTCCCATTTGTTTCTCTTGAAAATCTACTCATTAAGATTTTAAGTATCTAAATTGAAACCCATAATTATTTTTGTACAGTTTTTAATGATTTTCTAAAGTCAAAATAAGGGATTCCAAATCAATCTGACTCTATTCCATGAAAATTCAAATATCTCATAATATGAAATTCATTTTCTTACACCGTTTCTTTTATGTGAAAATATACTCAATAAGATTTAATTTCATATCTTACTCAGCCTCTAATTCGGTTTCCACCATTTTTGGTTATTTTTTGAAGTTATACAATTGCTGTTGTCCAAAACTGTTTTATTGCTAATATTACTCTTTCATAAATTTTCTGTGTATTAACTTTCATAGTAACACTTACCCATAGCAACCTTACCAAAGTTTGATCACATATCAAGCATATTGCTCATAAGTTTACACACACATACCTACACTTATTCATCACTTAGTCATATTCGTTTACACTTAGTCATTTCCCGTTGAACACATCGAGGTGTTTCACATAGTGCCACACTTGTAGCCAAAGCTACTTCATTTCACAAGTTTCACATAGGCTCGTTCTCAAGCTAATCACATTTAGCACAATGCTATGGACTTATTTCACTTAGATGCCATGGTCATATTTCATTTAGCACAATGTCATGGACTTATTTCACCTAGGTGCCATGGACTTGTTTCACTTAACACAATACCATGGACTTATTTCACTTAGGTGCCATGGATATATTTCACTTAGATCCTTAGTGGCATGTCACTTGTATCCATTTATATTCCTAAGGTTCAACTGGGAAATTTCTCACTTATTGCCACTTTGTCGAATACATCAAATAGTCATTCAATATTCAGCCATACATCATAAAATATATCAAAATATTAAAACATAAATAAAACGATGCATTATTTACATACAAACTTACCTCGGTGCAAAATATAGTAAGTTTGTAATTTAGTCTACAATCTTTTCCTTTCCCCGATCAAGGTCGATTCCACGTCTTTCTTGATTTATAATAAGAAATTTGACTTATTCAATGCTCACATTATTCAAATCAGCCCAAAAACATCCCATGGCAAAAATTATAATTTTATCTCTAAAGCTTCACAAAATTATGATTTTGCCCCTAGGCTTGAAAAATAATTTTTATTCAATTTCCTTGCATTTTAGGCTTAGCCGAACCATTTTTCATAATTATAGCAGTCCACAATTTGCAGTAAATCACACACTTACACATATTTTACAACTTTTTACAAACTAGTCCTTTTATGCAATTTCATAAAAAATCACTTAGTAAAAATTGTTTATCACACTCCAAACATTATCACTTAGTAAAAGTTGTTTATCACACTCCAAACATTCATATTCTTCCGTAAAACATCAAAATACATGCATTTCATCCATGGTAAATTTTTAAACACAAACCCTAGCTCAAAATAACGGGGGAAATAGCTAAACCGAGCTACGAGGATCTCAAAAATGTAAAAAAAAAATTAAAAACGGGCTAGGATGTACTTACTATTGAGCTTGAAAGATGAAAAACCCTAGCTAAGGTGCTCTCCCAAAGGTTCGACCAAGGTTGAAGAAAGATGAACACAATTTTGGCTTATTTTTCCCATTTTATTCTTTTATTAACCAAATGACCAAAATGCCCTTCATTAAAAACCTTTGGTATTTTATTTCTCATTGGTTATATTTGTCCAAACTAAAGTATAATGGTCTAATTACTATCTAAGGACCTCCACTTTAAAAACCCATTACTCATAAGTACCTTTATGAACTAGAACACACATTTTTCACCTATTTCAATTTACTCCTAAATACCAAATTGGGTACCCAAACAATAAAATTTCGTAACGAAAATTTCACACAGTCATTCAATCTCACAGTAAATATTAAAACTTAATCGCAATAAATTTTTCTACTTTGGGTTTGTGGTTTTGAAACCGCTATTCTGTTTAGGCCCTAAATCTAGCTATTACAGCGTCATTCTGTTTCTTTGGAACTTATCACTCACCATCGGGTGTGGCGTTCACCCAATTGATACCTGTGGTTCCTAACTTCATAGTGAGCGGGTCAAGGTCCTATCCTTCAACATCCATCCACCTTAAATGTCGTATAAGGTTCGGGCCAATGCTCCCTATAGTATTGGTTTTTCCTTGGCCTTGAGCCTTTTCCATCCATTTGACTTTTCCCATTTCTAAGCTATTTTTGTTTCTTGTTTAGCTGAATTATAAACTTTCCTTTCTTAGCCATTTTGAACTATTTTGTTCACCAAATACTTCCTTTAGCCGAAATCACCTTTTGTTTCAAAACTAAATGATACTTCTCATTTTTATGATCGGCCACATCTACGACTCGAATCACATCACCGAGGTGACATCGTATCATACATGGCTAGAATACAAACCCATGTGCTAGGCCGTGTGTCACACACGCCCATGTATCTGCCCGTTTGGACATAATAAGGTCAATTCCAACCCTTATTTTTCATCCATAACTTAAATTCGAGTGACCCTTCCACCCCACATTATATGAGTTCGAGTAGGGATCATATCGCCTTTGGGGCGGCCTAGAAATTTCCTAACAACATTTTCTTTTCTGTCGAATCCTCATATAAAATCAGACATGAGTCCGTCGGATGATCTGGCTTAGCGCAAATTACGCACAACCTTGCTAGGCCCGTTTTATCTGTAAGCAAAGTTTGAACAACATTAGTTAGCTTATCAATTTTATCTTCTAGAGATAAAGAACTTAACTTGTGAACCAGTCTTGTGGGTTCTGTGGCCGGTTTGAGAGTTAACAGCCATGGTCGAAATCAACTCTCTTGTTTTTTGAGGCATCATATTGACTAGTGGCCTCCACTTACAGCATCTATCATTTTTGTTACCATCAGAAGCAATCCTTCATAGAAATACTGCAAGAGTGACTGTTTAGTCAGTCCATGTTACGGACAACTTGCACACAACTTTTTGTATTGCTCTCAGTAATCGTAGAGCGATTTAGTCTCTTTCTGACAGATTCCTACGATCTCCCTCCTTAGTTCGGCTACTGGAGCTGCAGGGAAGAACCTGTCAAGAAACAAATGAGACATGTTAGATCATGTGTTGGTAGATTCCGGAGGTAAATAAAATAGGCACTCTTTAGCAGAATTGGCTAGTGAGAAAGGAAAAGCACAAAGTTTAATTTGGTCTTCGGTTACTCTCTGAGGCTTCACACTTGTACACACCATATGGAACTCATTAAGATGGGTGTGCAGATTTTTGTTTTGTAATCCACGGAAAGTGGGTAGTAAATGGATCAAAATTGATTTTAACTCGAACTACATTCCTACTGTCGGATAGGTTATACATAAGGGTTGTTGTTCATCCGGTACTGCAACGAGTTAGCGTATTTTCTGTTTAGCTATCTCGTTTGGTTCATCGAACAAGAAAATTTCCTCGGTGTATGATATGGTTTCAAATTTGGGATTTGGCTGTTTACCATGTTGTATGGCTTCTCCTTGTAGTTTTCAAGCCAATTTCTTAATTTCTGGTTCAAACTCTAGAGTTCTGGGTTCTGATTTGGTCATAAGGTAAAAAAATAAAAATTAGAAAATATTTTCAATCCTCGGCAACGGTGCCATAGGCGTCGAAACCACCAAAAATAATTCCTACTAAATACTATAAATAGTAGTAAGAGTGGTAGTAGGGTTGAGTCCACAGGGATTGGATGTTGTAATCAACTTTCATGTTTTCTTATGAGCAAATTGTTCGTTGACTCAAAGGTCGTGGCAAGAGTCGTGCCCACGCTTCAAACATACCAGCTAAAAAATAAACAATTAAATTAAGGGGTTTTGAAAATGATTAGAAACTAAATAATTGAAACAACAAAATAAATAATTATAAAAATTAGAAATTAAATTCAGATTTTTGTAATCAAAGGAAATAAGCCTTAGCCCTAGACTCAGCAGATTCCAGTTAAGAATTGATCCTTGAAAATTGATCTTCTCCTCCAAACGATAAGCTAGTTATAACGATTAAGAACGTCCTAACCACCAATTCTTTCTCTCGTAGCTGGTATCGATACAACCTGCAAAGCAACCCTTACCGATTACCTAATCGAGATACACGTGTTCTTGATTCAAGATTCCTGTAGCCTTGCATTCTGAAGAACCCAACTCGAATTAACGGCCTCAACTGCGTGGGTCGTTTAAACCCGATCACTTCTTCCTTGATTTGTTGTCAACGAATTGAGTATAGCACAGCCGACTCGTTTCTCCAACTGTCAGCAAACACGACTTCAACCCAACATGCACTTTGACTTGAAATTGAATTTAACTATAAGAGATGATTGGTTTGGATTTTTAGCTTGAATACGAATCTTACGATTCTTAACCGAAAAGAACACCTGCCTAAGGCTAAGATGGGAATTTATTGAAGCATGAAATTATTCATGCTTTGTAAACTTTGGAAGGTGATTGAATTTGTATGATAATGGAAGAACTTGAGGAATAAAAGGGCTTGGAAAGCAATTGGACAAATGTAGAAAGAACAAATAAATTGAAATGAATTGAACAAAATTCCTATGTCAAATTGAAAGAGAAAAGAGAATAATTCAATTCCAAATTGATGTTGAAAAAGATAAGATAGAGTAATCCAATTCCAAATTGAAGTAGGAATATAGAATTAATTGATGGTTTTCTAAGAACAAAAAGCCTCTATTTATATACATGTGGTTTACTAAATTTAGCCTAAACTAATTTAATATAAAATCAAAAATAAAATAAAATAAGATTTTCCTATTTTTGGGCTTTTACAAAGTCAAAATATTTGATGTGTCCTTGGCTTCCTCCACCTTTTTTTTTTGGCCCCATTTCCATGATTTTCTTTCAATTTGGCCCTTTTTAGCTTGTTTTTGACCAATTGCATCCCTGGTAAGATTAAATTATAAAAATACTAATTTAGCAGGGATCAATTCAGAAATAAACTGAATTAAACACAAGAAATTATGCAAATTAACATGTTATCACTTATCAATTTCACTAATATGCATATTTTACCAAATATGCTTAAATCATCAATATGCCAACATGATATCTATTAACCAACCATTTAAGCATATACCAACATGTTATAGCTTCATTTATACATGTCAAAACATGTTCATCACAAGCCATTAGACCTGGTTAGATTAAATTATAAAAACACTAATTTAGTAGGGATCAATTCAGAAATAAACCGAATTAAACACAAGAAATTATGCAAATTAACATGTTATCACTTATCAATTTCACTTATATGCATAAATCATCAATATGCCAACATGATATCTATTAACCAACCATTTAAACATATACCAACATGTTATAGCTTCATTTATACATGTCAAAACATGTTCATCACAAGCAATTCTAATGGCTTGTTATAACCAAAACATTTACACGCCAACATTGGCTATTCAACCTATACATGCCATTATAAATGTAACACCCCCAAACCCGACCTAGATGTTATAGCCAAATCCGGTGTGTTACATTGAAGTGTTTTACGAAAACCATGTTTTCATTGAAAACTCTTCTTACTATATAAAACTTCAGGCCATTCCAAACTAGTGTAAAACCTACGATAGTTTATTTTCAAAACGTGGTTCATTAAAAAGTTATTCCCTTATTGAAATTGTTGTTACTTTTATTTCTAAAACATTGTTTGTTTGTTGTTATATTTGAAAACCAAGGAAGTTGCGAAAGCCTTTGCGATATTTTATGGAAACGTGATATTTTGAAACAGTTATCGTTTTTGGAAAACCATGTCTTACTTCTAACAGTTATAATTCAAAGTAAACCATAAAACCCAAATTAAAATCCAGAAATTAAAAGAGGCCTTATTACAACCCAAACCATAGTTAAAGTGCTTAGAAGTGAATAAACGTAATAGAAAACTAAAGCAGTTGTATGGCCATCTCCGAGTCCCTCGCAGCATCGATCCTCCTAACGCTAGGGATTACCTGAAAAGTTAATAAACGGGGTGAGTTTACGAAAACTCAATGTGTAATCCCTTACTATAAAAAAGTTAGGCATACAAAACTGCAGTAACAATTTGGGCCTAAGCCCAATATGGCAGACAGTAATAGATAGGCCTTAGCCCATTACAGATTCAGAAACACAATACATATGGGCCTTAGCCCAATACATAAACAACTCAGTATGCAGTATATGCATGGTGCATGATGCATATTATCCTATCCAACCCTACACTTATTGTGGGGATAAAATCGACCCACCCATCCTTACATTCCCAATGTAGCACCGGTTGTGGCACTAACCAAAATCGTAGCGAAGCTACTAGTAAACAGATTGGCTCAAAGCCATGGATACTGGCACAAAGCCTATCGTTAACGGTATTATAATTGGCACAAAGCCATCAGTCATGGTAATATATTCGACACAAAGCCATCAATCACGGCAACATATTCGGCACAAAGCCATTAATTGGTACAAAGCCATCAATCACGGTAACAAATTCGACACAAAGCCATCAATTGGCACAAAGCCTTAATTAGGTTGGCAAAGAGCCATAATCATACTAAGTGGCTTAAAGCCATTGGTAAGTCCATAGTTGTCTCGGACGACCCGTGCGACCATACCAGATCAGTACGAATATACGACTTAAAGCCTTCGGTGGGTCCATAATCGTCTTGCGTGACCTGTACGACCCTAACTGATCAAATCTTCCTCCGTACAATATCCCAACCCTCATGCAATATGTCATGTATGAAAAATGTCATGTTTCTAATCAATCATACAATCACAGTCAAATTAGTCCAATTATAGAACAAGTCGATCAATTACCTTCGACGGGCAAAATAGTCATTTTACCCTCTAGGGTCTTGGTAAGATAATTAACCCATTGGAAGGTCTACAGTCGCCTCGAGCGACTTAAACAACCTAAATTGACATAATGATGGTAATGGGCCTAAGGCCCATTACTCGGCCGAAATGGGCCCACATGCTCGTGTAGCCCATTTAGCCCAAAACTAACCACGGCTATGCGAACGACCTAGCCTAGTCCAAAACTTACCACTCAACATACATTTTATCCGTGTGGGCCTATAAGCCCATTGGGCCCACACGGCCCTGTTCGGCCCAACGTGGCCGAGAACAACCTATGCCATGTACGCGACATGATAAGCCCAACCATTACTCACCTAGGAGTTAGATGTACACAAGCGGGCCTACGGGGCCATCGGGCCTATTTGGCCCATTCCGGCATTTCGGCTTCTGTCGATCAACAGTCAAGCGGTGTTAGTACACACACTTCCAGCTTTTCAGCCGATCATCAATAGAGCACAAAATTACACACCTGTTTGGATTCCTGGCATAAAAGATCCTGGAATGATTCACACTTAAAACACAAGACAAGTCCATGACCCACGTTAGTCATGCTGAAAACTACAATAGTCACCAAACAAACTTATTACAGACACTTACTTCCACTACCTCAACCAATGAAGTCTTATATCTCTGCAGATAACCTAAGTCCCACACAATTTGGCATTGTCGCAAATAACATTGACATACTAAGGATTAGAACCTTAATAGACTAACAAATAACAACATACCCATAATGCTTGAGACAAGCCTCTACCCTTACCCAAAATACTTACCAACCGACAGCAACTAGCGCTAAACTAAACCCACTGCTTAGGAGAAAGACAGTCAACGGAAGAGAAAGAATAGGAATACCAAATATTCGGCAAATGCAATAGAGGAATACTAAAGCCGATTCCCCCTCTTTCAAGAGAAACCGAACATAAAAGAGGGAAAAAGAAGAAAATATTCGGCTTAAATCAATGTAAAGGAAACTTGAAAAACTCAAAGAATTAGAGTAAAAGAGAAAGAAATATTCGACCAGTGATAAAGGAAGTAGGTGAAAATTAAGGACCGATGGGGAGAGGGGAAGAACACGAGTTTGGCAAGGGTCAAACGAAAGTAAAAGAGAGACAGAGGTAAATAGATAGCGAAGGGAATGAAATAGGAGAGACAAGAACCCCAAGTTTGAAGTGCAAACGGCAGAAAAAAATAAATGCTGGAGGAAGAAGAGTAGAGAAGCAGAGGAGAATCCCAAAGAGTAGCAAAATAAAACAAATTCGGAAAAAGACCTCAAACAATTCAGCAAATGGGGAAAAACATGACCAAATGGCTAGAGGCCCCAAAGGCAACCGAATGGTTGAGAATAAACCCAATTCGGCACCACTACTCCTACCAAGATCGAATTCCCTTAATTCCATCTAAAATCCCTCCTGTTCACAAACTTCAACAACTGAAATTCCCTCTTTTTACTCCCTAAATTCGGCCAACAACAAACCCATTCAAACTCCTCAGTGTTGCAGTCAAACACAACCTCTTCCTATGGCCATCAGTAAAAATAATCCCTATTTGCACAAGTAAGGCTTCGAACCTCAGACCACTAGCACACTTGTAATGCTACTTCCACTAGACCATATTGCTCCTTGTGATATAAATTCATCAAAAATATTCTCAAAGCCTACCCACTAACATCAAGGGTTTTATTCACCTAAAGCCAAAATTTTTGCTAAAGCCTAGGTTTGAACCCAGGACTTCTCCAACACTCCCAAATCCTCCTAATTCATCTAGCCAACACGCCAAACATGCAATTTAAGATATTTCCATGCACAGCAAAATATTTATAGGCCACCTTCTAATTGATTCCACGCTCAAGGCCCAATACTTCTAGGACCAAATTCAGGGCGTTACAACTCTACGTCCCTTAAAGAAACTTCGTCCCCAAAATTTCAAACTAACAAGGTAGTTGTGTAACAGCTACCCCATCATGCTACCGTTGCGCACTCTGAACCCTATAACTCTAATACACTTTCAACCAAATCTTGAACCAATTACACATACCCAAAACACCTAACCATTGAAGCAGACAGATAGTTGTCATACACGCAAACAATTCCTATATTCAAACATCACATCCAACCAAACACACATGAGTTAAAAGGGATTATGCAATCCCGAACCTGATGCTCCTTAGATCCGCATCTGAGACACGCTCTTGTCTTCCTCCAACATTCGCCCGGATGACGTCTTTTGCAATGCTCGCAAGCTGAAAAAATCGAACGTGTCTTATCATGTTTCATCGAATGAAGCTCCTACTTCAATGGACTGCGATCTCTTTTCTTACTACACTCCAAACACCAAGCCTGAAGTGTTTCACCATTCGCCTTAACTCTTGCCTTAAACACTTCTTCCAGCACTTCCCTTACCAACTGAGTCAGTTCCTCTGCACCAAGCTCTGGGTTATTGCTACCCGAAGTCGACAAGTTTAGCTTAACCACCGTCTCTCAAACACTCTCATGTTTCGGGGAAAGGGGTAGCTCCTCGTGACCTTGCTTGCCTTCGGAATCCATCACGGTACTGTTGCTAGCTTAAGAATCTACACTTCCAAAGCACACACAGAATAAATACAAAAATCTAAAGTTAAGTACAATCTACTATCTTGAGAGACTTATGGATTTGGCGCCGGAGACTCGGTAAACCATACTTTTAGGAAAATATTCGGATAAACATTTTGAACACTCCAAATTCCTTCAAATCTTTTGAAACATTTCTTTCAGAAATTCAATTTCAAAAACCCAATCCACAGCTGGGTTTTGCAACCTAGCTCTCATACCACTAAATGTAACACCCCCAAACCCGACCTAGACGTTATAGCCAAATATGGTGTGTCACATTGAAGTGTTTTATGAAAATCATGTTTTCATTGAAAACTCTTCTAACCATCTAAAACTTCAGGCCATTCCAAACTAGTGTAAAACCTACGATAGTTCATTTTCAAAAAATGGTTCATTGAAAAGTTTTTCCCTTATTAAAACATTGTTATTTTTATTTCTAAAACACTGTTTGGTTGTTGTTATATTTGAAAACCAAGGAAGTTGCGAAAGCCTTTGCGATATTTTGCAGAAATGTGATATTTTAAAATAGTTATCATTTTTGGAAAATCGTGTCCTAACAGTTACAATTCAAAGCGAATCATAAAGCCCAAATTAAAATCTAGAAATTAAGAGAGGCCTTATTACAACCCAAACCATAGTTAAAGTGCTTAGAAGTAAATAAACGTAATAGAAAACTAAAGCAGTTGTGTGGCCATCTCTGAGTCCCTCGCAGCACCGATCCTCCTGATGCTGGGGATTACCTAAAAAGCTAATAAACGGGGTAAGTTTACGAAAACTCAATGTGTAATCCCCTACTATAAAAAAACGGTCAGGCATACAAAACTGTAGCAATAATCTGGGCCTAAGCCCAATATGGCAGACAGTAACAGATGGGCCTTAGCCCATTACAGATTCAGAAACATAATACATGTGGGCCTTAGCCTAATACATAAACAAGTTAGTATGCAATATATGTATGGTGCATGATGCATGTTATCCCATCCAACCCTGTACTTGCCTCTGTCCAACCCTGCACTTATTGTGGGGATAAAATTGACCCACCCATCCCTACACTCCCAATGTAGCACCGGTTACGGCACTAACCAAAATCACAGCAAAGCTGCTAGTAAATAGATTAGCTCAAAGCCATGGATACTGACACAAAGCCTATCATTAACGGTATTATAATTGGCACAAAGCCATCAATCACGGTAATATATTCGGCATAAAGCCAACAATCACGGTAACATATTCAGCAGAAAACCATCAATTGGCATAAAGCCATCAATCACGGTAAAATATTCGGCCCAAAGCCATCAATTGGCACAAAGCCTTAATTAGGTTGGCATAGAGCCATAATCAGATTAAGTTGCTTAAAGCCATCAGTAAGTCCATAGTCGTCTCGGGTGACACGTGTGACCATACCAGATCAATACGAATATACAAATATACAAATATACAAATATACAAATATACGACCATACCAGATCAATACGACTATCCCAGAGAGTAGCAAAATAAAACAAATTCGGCAAAAGACCTCAAAGAATTCGACAAATTGGGAAAAACATGACCAAATGGCTAGAGGCTCCAAAGGCAACCGAATGGTTGATAAGAAACCCAATTCGGCACCACTACTCCCACCAAGATCGAAGTCCCTCAATTCCTCCTAAAATCCCTCCTGTTCACAAACTTCACCAACCGAAATTCCTCCTTTTTACTCCCCAAATTTAGCCAACAACAAACCCATTCAAACTCCTTAGTGTTTCGGTCAAACACAACCTCTTCCTATGGCCATCAGTAAAAATAATCCCTATTTGCACAAGCAGGGCTTCGAACCTCAAACCACTAGCAAACTTGTAACACCACTTCCACTAGGCCACATTGCTCCTTGTGATATAAATTCATCAAAAATATTCTTAAAGCCTACCAACTAACATCAAGGGTTTTATTCACCTAAAGCCAAAATTTTTGCTAAAGCCCAAGTTTGAACCTAAGACTTCTCCAACACTCCCAACTCCTCCTAATTCATCTAACCAACACACCAAACATGCAATTTAAGATATTTCCATGCACAGCAAAATATTTATAAGCCGCCTTCTAACCGATCCCATGCTCAAGGCCCAATACTTCTAGGCCCAAATCCAGGGTGTTACAATAACCGTAACTGATTTAACATATATACTGAAATAGGTCGATGGATAGTGTGAGTGATCTCTACCAAGCTTCTAATCCAACGAGCTTCCGAATTACTATAGAACAGGGGAAAATAAAAGAGTAAACATATAATGCTTAGTAAGTTCGTATAACATGGTAAATAACTTACCATTCATTTTATATTCAAGATAACATACAAGGCACATTCAATTGATTTGGTCATGAGCCCTAACACATATCCTCATCATCGTTGTTAGTCATATATCTCATACAAATATCAAGAAATATGTTTGGGCTCAACAATAACCAAAATTTCATATTCATATGCTTTTCCATACCATGTGATCATATAACTCATATACAAATCATATTTATGTAATCAGGTACATTTTCATAATAATTCATCTCGAGTTCAGATTATTTCATGTCAAAACTTTGTTCATTTAATCCTTTGAAACACTAATGTCACACGGGTAGTACATTCGAGGTGTATAACTTTATAATCGCAAATGAACATATTCATCAAACAAATCTCATGATCATATATCATCATCTCATATTCCCATATATCATGTATAATCGTTTTCATGTACTTCAAGCAGATATGTGTAATAATTCATTTCATGTTCATATCTTCTTCTGTAAGAATTTTACCCGTTGAATCATTAAGAACATTGATGGATACACTAGTAGTACACTCAAACTGTAAGATTCAGAATCCGTCAAATCATGTCTGGGAGTACTGATTAGAGTACATAAATAGAAAGCTCTCTCTCAAGCACTATAGGAAGCTCATTAAGCCATGTAATAGAACGGATACCCAGGCAATGCAACAAAAAGCTCACAAAGAGCTTATAACGGGTAGCTCCGGAGAGCATTTAACAGGAAGCACCAGATAGCTTATAAGGGGATGTTTAAGCGGGCACTAACAGGACGCTCATATAGAGCTGCGTTTTTGTTTGCAACACATACAGGATCACAACCAATCAAATATCAAGCAATTGCGTCCGTAACATATGCAGGATCACAACTGATCAAATATTAGGAAGCTCACAAAGAGCTGCGATAGTGCACAACACATGCAAATCACTACCGATCAGGATGCTCGCAGGAACATTATAATGAGAAACTTGAGAGGGCTTATATCAAGATGCTCTTTTTAGCTACGGTATATCTACAACATATGCAAGATCAATACCAATTGAGAAATCTAGTATCCACCGACTTTCATTCATTCAAATGGGACTTGACATTTTTCAGGCATAGTGATCATTTCATATACTAATGCCATTTATAAAATTTACATATACACATTCATTAGAAATTCAATCAATTTCATATACATATAAATTCTATAATCCATATATACAATATTTATTTCAATCATATAAATAAACACAATTTAGTTACACGAACTTACCTTGATAACTGTTCGTGTATATAAAATCTACTAATCTGACAGTTCTTTTTTCCTCGTTCTAACTTTGAAGTTGGTCTATCCGGATCTATATGATGAAATTTAACATCAATTCATGCTCAATTTAGTTCAATTTAAATTTTAGTCAAAATTATTGTTTTGCCCCTATACTTTTAATTAATGACGATTTCGTCCCTAGGCTAGGAAAATGAAATTTTTGAAATTTAATCCTTATTCCAAGCGTAGCTAAATTTTACATGAAACATTTACAGCCCATGTATTTCATAAAATTCAGAGTTCTTCTATAGATTTTGTACTTTTACAATTTAGTCCCTAAATTACAATTTCATCAAAAATCACTTTGCAAAAGTTATTTATCTATTTATAACCTTTCATTTTCTACCAAGAAACTTCATAATTCATGTATAATAATCCATGGGAAAACCCTATTTCTTTGATATCTTTACAAATTAATCCCTGAGATAGCTAAATTAAGCTTTTACGATCCCAGAAATATAAAAATCATTAAAAACGGGACAATAGAACAAACCTAATCAAGCAAAATAAGTTGGCTTGAGCTTAGGCTTCCATGACTAAGGTTTCCATGGATTTTATTGATGAAAGATGATAAAATGATGATATTTTGTTTTATTTTATTATTTATCATCTTATTTTTCCGTCTTTCCAATTTTGTCCTTTTCTTTATTTTATTTTCCATGGATGAATCATCATCCTTAAACACTAAGCATTTTTAAATGGTCTATTTACGATATAGGAATCTACTTTAAAGTTTTATAGCTATTTTGTAACATCCCTATCCCATAACCGTCGCTGGAATAGGATGAGGCGTTACCAGAAACTACGAATCAGATCAGCACAGTAAAATTTTTGAACATTTTCTTGGATAAAAGATCATTTCTTTACAAATGATGTTGCTAAGCACAAATTAAAAAAAATCAAGTTAAGAACTTAAAAGAAAACGAACTTCCATAAGATGCCATATTCACATGGCTGTAATATTTAAAATTTCGAAATATTATTCACTTTAGTCCACTCTATACATGCCATACATTTCTAAAATATAACAATACTGAATGTTAGATAGTGATAGTGTGACGAGTTGCTGATGATCCCCGAGCAATTGGCCGAAATAAACAATCTATAAAACAAAAGACATAACAACGGAGTAAGCTTCCTTAAGCTTAGTAAGTCTTAAGTAATACAATTAACTTTACTGAATTTAAAAAAAAAAAAACATAATTTCCTATTCAAATTGATATATGTAAAATCGTTTGCTGAATGAACCTATTCACAACTGCACATACTTTACTCATTGTCTCATTTACTTAGAAATTGATATCACACAACGACTTCATTAAATAATTGCCACAGTGGCCAATTGTAGAGGTATTCAACCACAATCAAAATTTTCAGGGATGTATCCACTTCCATGGTAATTTCATAAATGACCAATTACATATAAGCACACAATGCAAAATTTATAAATATAAATCACTTAACTTCAAACTCAATCGACAGAATAAATCAGTAACTTCACATGGCTTCCCACATCAGTCGAACATGGCTTAATCGCATAGTAGTCTTAATACTCATTCCCATAGATATATATATTTATATATATATCATTTCATAATTGTGGTTCAATCCAGAGCAGATTTAATTATGAGTGTACGACACATACCTAGCCAACTTAAGATATTCCATCATCATTAATCCCCAGTGACTGAAATCACATATGCTTAAATCTTACACCTTCAAATATATAATTTCACAATTGAATATAATCAAATCCAGTCAGGGTCATTCTTACATCAAAAGGAAAGTATCACATACCTGGGTCATTTAGTGTATAGTACGAGCTCCATTTGTCATCTTAATATGGGATCTCGTAATCATATATATTTTGTTTTATTGAATTCACCAGCACTTGGCCGGCCAGATATAAAATCTGACTCTAATCACCAGCTTTGAAGCTTATTAGGTCATTGTCCCGAATGATTTCGTACGATAGACCATTCAAAAGTTTATCACACTTTATGTTATACGCTTGTAGTATTCACATATCACAACATTTTAACAGGAAAATGTTTTCAATCAGACCAACTCATAAATCACATGATTTACTTTCATTTTTTTTAATAGCCATTCGACCACGCCACATATCCCATAAGTTATTCGTTCTCATTTTATAAACATATAACGATACACAACTTACACCTACCTCATATTGGCCATTCTGCCTTATCACATATATACACTTTCACATTCATCACATTGGCCATTCGGCCTTGTCACATATAAACACTTACACATATATCACATTGGCCATTCGGCCTTATCACATATATACATTTTCACATTCATCACATCGGCCATTCGGCCTTGTCACATATAAACACTTACACATATATCAGATTGGCCATTCGGCCTTATCACATATATACACTTTCACATTCATCACATTGGCCATTCGGCCTTGTCACATATAAACACTTACACATATATCACATTGGCCATTCGGCCTTATCACATATATACACTTTCACATTCATCACATTGGCCATTCGGCCTTGTCACATATAAACACTTACACATATATCACATTGGCCATTCGGCCTTATCACATATATACACTTTCACATTCATCACATTGGCCATTCGGCCTTGTCATTACACATATATCACATTGGCCATTCGGCCTTATCACATAGCTAAGTATCATTTTCATGGCAAGATCTGCCATTCGGCTATACAACATATTATACTCTTTATCTTCATTTCATTTTTCATCTTTGTTCTCGTAAAAGCTTAATTACTTAAAACTTTTAGATGAATCAACTCAAATACTTAAGAACTTACTTTAGCACATTATTCACATATAACAAATTCAATAAGTAACACACATTTGGCCGTATATGCATGGCCTCATTATAATCATTTTATTGACATATCATTTCTTTAAATCTCAAAGTCCCATAATCACAACATCTAACCTCCTCGATGTAATTCGTTGATTTGACCTAATTAAGATTAATTCGAAGCACTACATTCTCATATAATTTCAATCACCTTTCCTTCATTTCATCTACACACTGAGCATTCGATAGTTTATGCACAGTATTTGACTCGCATTCATTTCATACTTATCACACGATCATCATAGCATATTTTACACTTACCAATATGATATACTTGCCGTTAAGCCATATAAGTATAATACAACACATCATCATTTTATTTATAAGGTTCGGCTAAATCCATAGATTACAATGAATACCCAATTCATGTAATATATCAAATTATAATCGAATGTTATCTACGTTTGATTACTTAAAACTTACCTGAACTGTCGTCAAATTATTATGGATCGGTTAGTCCATGAGTTTTGCTTTCCCCTTATCCGAGTTTGGTTCTTGAGTACATGAGCTTAATTCAACAAAAATTTAAACTAATTAATTAATTTGCCAACTCATTATAACCAACTAAAATATTTTCTCTATAAAACTCGTACATACGGCAACCATGTCTATATGACACACACATTCGGCACTATACCTCAATCCATTCACAGAAGCATTTAACTAGTTCGTTCATTAAACTTCATCTTAGCATATTTATGCCATTTCAACTTTACTCATTTCTTCTTATCAAGCATCATTTGAATGTGTAAACATCATTCATTTTAATCACCTTACCAAGCTACCATTTGTCATTAGCATATCTTATTCACCTCATGATCTAGGGCAATATTCGGCCATTACGCTAAACAATTAAGTAATTAACCACCGCTCTAATCTTAATTATAATTAGTTTGGCCAAACATGCAAATATCAAAATCAACAAAAACATTTCCAATACACAAACATCCAATCGGTCATTTATACTATCAATCACTTAGGTAAACTACAATTTACTGAAATAGTTTCTTAAATCCACATTCAACATCTAACTCATGTAAACACATTAACCATTTACTACATCAAAAACACCGATCACCCAATACACCTCCATCATGACCGAATTTATACATATAACCAAATCTTAGTAGATATCATATACACCAATTGACCAAATGCTCATAGTTTTTATAATAATTCAATTAAATTATTCATTGACCAAAAATTACCATACTAGCAATCTCATACATCAATATTCGGCAATTACACATACATAACATTCATCATCCAAATCCCAAGTTTAAACATAACTTTCTTATGCCATTGTGCTAGCCGAATATCACTTACTCAAATTAATCATTTATAACAAAATTTAACTAATCTATGCTCATTATAAGTTATTCCCAAAATGCAATATCTATCTACCAATTCATTACTTAAGTGTTAATTTGGCTAATTCCCTTACAATTACTATCAATACACAATAACTTTGCATATATCCCCACATTGCCGATTTTCAAAAATCAAACTAGTCACAAGGACTCATTCTATCGAACTCAAATCATCAAATAATTCTTCATCATTCAAAACAATTAAAAATCATATCAAGAAAACACCACATCCCTAGCCGAATGTGTCTCACAATGAACCGAACCAACAAGCTCAAATTCCACATTTCAACTTAAAATCTTCAAATCTCATGGAATCAAGCATCAAATTGCCTATCTAATACTCATTCACTAAATTCTAACACCAAATTTTGCGAATTTCATAGCTTTAGAACACCATTGCCGTATATCAACTTAACAAAGAAATTCTCAAAGAATGGATCATGGTTTTAGGATATAATCGGCCATGATGCTCAAAAACACCAAAATAAAAATCAAGAATCACTTACTACATGAGCTTCAATGGCCGAATATCTCAAGCTTCAATTCCTCTCTTAGTTTCTCTTATGGTTCGGCAAAGATGAAGGAAATAAGGAGAGAAGAAACAAAAATGAAACACCCTTGTTTTTATCACCAAAATAGCTCATTTTATGACTTTTCATTTAATTATAACATAAAATAAATATTACTTATAATAATGCATGAATATATATTATATAAATATATAAAACATGCAAAATTCTAATCATTACACCACATGGCCGGCCACTTATAAGTAAAATGGAAAATTTGACATGCAAACCCCTTGAATTTTATACCATATAATACTAGGCCATTTCACATTTGCCTAGCATGTTTTCATAATTTTTATACAAGTTGTAATATCCTGAATTAGGGCCTAATCAGAATAGTGGTTTCGTGACCACAATTTCGAGATAGAAATAATCATTTTATAATTATTTTTAGGTTTATGATATGATTTCATGATTGTGTGAAAATTTCGTGAAGAAATTCTATGCATAAAGTGCTTAATTTGAAATTAGGGACTAAATCGAATAAGTTGCAAAAATTGCATTCTAGAAGCTTTTAGTATGAAATTGCTGTGGAATATTAATTAGGAGGTCTTAAATAAATTTAACCAATTTCTAAAATTTTGGACAAAAATGGGCTTGTACATGAAAAATTACAAAGAAAGGCATTAAGGGCATTTTTGTCAAATGGTAAAGGTGTTAAATTGAAATGTGTTTTATTTATATTTTTATGGTTTAAATTTTTATGAAATTATTTTATAAAAATATTTCGTACGAAAATTTTGACGTTTGGGCACTCAATTTAGTCAAAAGGACTAAATTGTAAAAAGTGAAAAAGTTGAGTTCTATATGTTAGAGGTGTCCAATTGTTATGAAAATTTAAATTGGAGGTCCTTAAATGGTAATTAGACCATTGGTTAATTTATTGGACAAAAATGGACATGAAACGGGTGAAAAAAATATTTTTAAGTTAGGGGCATTTTGGTCGTTTAGTGATTAAATGAATTAAAAATCAAATTAAAAGCCAATTTTTGCTCATCTTCTTCCTCAAGGCCGAAAATAGCATGGAGAAACCATGGCTAGGGTTTTTCAAGCTTCCAAGCTCGATTGTAAGTCCGTTCTAGCCCTGTTTTTAATGATTTTTACGTTTTTGAAATCCCGGAAACATGAGTTCTCTATTTCTACCATTTATTTGAGCTAGGGTTTGATTTTAAAAATTGACCCATGTTGAATAATTGTGTATTTTGATGTTTTATGATAGAATATGAGGTTTTAAATTATGTTAAACAATTTGTGCTACTCGGTTTTAAGTAAAAATGAGTAAAACAGCTTAATTGGTAAAAATACCAATTGTTCACAAGTGCATGTTGTAGTTGGAATTTGAGCTTGCTAATGGTAAATAAATGATCAGCATGTCCTAAAACATAAGAATTTTGGATAAATTTTAATTTTCGAGCTTTGGGGCAAAAGTGTAAATATGCAAAAGTTTAGGGGCAAAATTGTAATTTTTCCAAAGTTAGAGTTAAGGACTATTTTGATAAATGTGAGTATTAAATAAGCTAAATGTGTTATTTTAGATCAAGAAAGACGTGGAATCGACCTTAATCGAGGAAAAGAAAAGATTATGGACTAAATTGCAAAATTTCTATATTTTGTACTGAGGTAAGTTCATGTGTAAATAATGTAACATAGTTGTTATTTTTAAGTTAATTGATGTTATTTATATGATATGCTGATTTTTATCATGAAATATATGCTTTGTGGTTATTATCGAATAATATGCAAATTATGTGTGCTACTTGTTAAATATAAATTGCTACCGAGTATTGGTTTCGGTATTCTATGGAAGACGGCAAGGATATGTGATCGAAGTAAAACCCGTTTGAACCTTGAGAATAGATTAGGATACAAGTGACATGTCACTAGAATGGTTGGGCATCCGAACTCGTTGAGTTGAGTCCGAGTTCACTTATGGATGTAAATGTCCGAACTCGTTGAGTTGAGTCCGAGTTCGTGAGAGGTAACTAGGCATCTGAGCTCGTTGAGTTGAGTCCGAGTTCGCTTATGGGCGGGTTACATGATCGCTTGATTATATATGTGGCACTTATGTGCAAATTATCCATGTATCCGAATTATATTCCGATGTGTTCAACGGGTAAAATTTTAGCGAAATGGAAGAATGCGTGAGATGCGAATGATATTTTGGAAAGTGTTGTGAAATGGACACTTTGGACAGGTATGTACTTAACCCTCGGGTTGAAGCTTGATACAACAACAATAATGTGGTAAGATGATAAATGATGATTAGAAATGTGATATATGTTTTGGTGATACCATGCTAGTGTTGTTTGGAAGAATTGCTTTGTTATGTTACTTGTTATTTGCATGTGAACTTACTAAGCATTCATGCTTACTCCCTCCTTTCCATTCATTGTAGTTTTGACAAGCCAGCTTGGAAATCGGGAAGGGTCGAAGGAACGATTACACTATCCGAGACAATTTGGTATAATGGCTTGTATTTTGAATATGGCATGTATAGCATTATAATCATTTTGTGTGAATAACCTTATGATATGGTGATGGTTTGATAAGGAAATGCTTGGAAATGATTAGCCATTGGAATGGCCAATCTAGATCATATTTGGTGTCATGTATGTTTAATGTGCTACTTAGTCAATGAAAATCCATAAAAAGGTGAACTTTGTTATAAAACAGAATTTTTCAACAGCAGTGACATGAGTTTAAAAAATCACTAAAAATAGTAGAGACAAGTTTAGGTGGTGAATAAAATATGAAATTTAAGCTTATTGTGTCTATTTTCATATGGAAGAAACCAAACAGGTAAAAGAGTTGTATTTTATGAGATATTTGGGTTTTGGTGGAACAGGGTCAGAGCAATTTCTGAATCCCCTGTTCTGACTTTAAAAATTCACTAAAAATTGTAAAAAAATAATTAGGAGTTATACTTTATATGCGAAGATTCCTTATTGAGTCTAGTTTTATGAGAAATAAATGGCATAGTCATTAGAATTTTGTAGAGGGAGAAAAGTGATTCGTAGTGAACAGAGGTCGAAGCAGTCAAACACTGAAACAGGGGAAACTTTAACTAATAAACTGTACTAATTGGCCTAACCAAAAATTCTATAAAAAAATTTAGTAGATAGATATATGAGTCTAGTTTCAGGTAAAATTTACGGATCTTAATTTCAAGTTTTGGAACTCAAGATATGATTTTTTTAGCGACTGTGACGCAGATGAACACCTTATTACGAAAGTTAGAATAAATGATTTAAAGTTCTTTAAGTGATAAATTAAGTTTAGTAACACCTCAAGCTCGACTCCGGCGACGGTCTCGCGTAAGAGGGCGTTACACAAGTCCATATAAATAAATTTCACATCAAATGGCTAAAATCAAAACACCACAATCTCACACATGCATTTTACACATATATTAGGCACGAAATTTAACATTCATTAATTTAAACGACTCGATTTAGTGGTCCCGAAACCACTTCCCGGCTATGGTCGATTTAGGGCTGTCACATATTTAATCCCTTTAGCCATTAGAACTCAACTTTTGCACTTTGTGCAATTTGGTCCTTTATCAAATTAGACATGTAACCGGTAAAATTTCTTTACAAAATTTTCATATAACATTGCTATCATACTATAGAGCATAAAATAGTATTAAAATAAATTTTCTCTCCAGAACCAGATTTGTGGTCCCAAAACAACTATTCTATTTTTTACTGGAAATGAGATGTTACATCGTGTGTGGGATAGTTTTCTTCATGTGACTTAAGCTGTCGGGATGCAGAAGCCACTATCTTACCATCTTACATTAGAACACAACCCAACCCGACAAGAGAAGCATCACTGTAAACTATGAATTCTTTATCGGACTCAGGCTGTATCAGAATGGGTGCCTGAGTTAAAACAGATTTGAGCTTTACAAAGCTCAATTGTTGATCATCAGTCCAGAAAAAAAGATATATTTTTACACAAAAACTTAGTTAGAGGAGTTACAATAAGTGATAAGCCCTCAACAAACCTCTAAGAAAAACATGCTAAATCAATGAATTTACGAATCTCAGACACATTCCTAGGTTGTTTTTGTAACACCCCAAACTCGGCCTAGACGTTATGGCTGAATCTGGCAATGTCACATGGAATGGGATTTGAAGCCAAAATTTCCAAGCTAAAACCATTTCTATTTATTAGCTTCTAATTATCTCATGTCAATTTCAAAATCACTTTCTCATTATTTTGATACCTTCAAAACGTATTCTGTAGCGAAAGCTTTTAGAAACTGTGATATTTTAGGAAAACCGTTCATGTTTAAGAAAAAAACATTGTTTTTAATAAAACCGAGTGTTCGTTGGGTTTTGTAGTTTAAAAGTCCAAAATAAAAGTAAACCATCCACGTAACAGTCTGACTTAGACACTAATCGGAACGGTGGTTGTGGGACCATGAACTCGAGTTAGAAAAATATTTAAATATTATTTTTCTTGTTTATTATATATGAATTTGCATGTGTGAAAGTTTCGTATGAAAATTTGATTGTTTATGTGCTTAATTTAATAATAGGACTTAATCGCGTAAAATAAAAATTTAGTGGTTAATTGTGAAAGGACCGAATAGTGGTTGTTCTTTTCATATGGAGGCTTTAAGTTGAAATTGCCCATGATATATTGTTATGGATGGTAGTGGCCTTGTGTATAACGGTTTCATAAATTTAAGTTAAAGGTTAAATATGTAAAATAGTTAATAATGTTATAAAACATAAAACATAAAATAATCAAAAGTCATTGTTCATTATTTTTTTCACGACCGAATATAAAAGAAAAGAAAAAGAAACAAGAGTTTCTTACGAGCAGCCATTGTTGGAACTTGATTAAAGGTAAGTTTTAGCTCAGTTTTTGATAATTTTTATGTTTTTGAGATCGTTGCTTCGAATATTATCCGACCCATGCCAGAATTTCTGATTTTGATACATGTTCTAAGTTATGCCATTGATGAATATTTGTGTTTTATGATATTTGATGATGAAATATGAATGATATGTTTTGGATTAATATGTTTGTATTGGAGTTTTTGTTTATTTTGAGTAATTAGGACTAATTTGTAAAAATATGAAATATCAGGGGTAAAATGGTAAAATTTCCATTTATGTGTTGTTGGATTAAATTGAATGAAATTGTGTTTAATTGAGGTTAATTTGAAATTATATTGATCAAGAACAAAAGAAATCAGACTTGGATCAGGGAAAAGGAAAAATAGTCGAATAGCCGATTTATAACGTTCATCGATATCCGAGGTAAGTTTTTAAGCAATTAAATAACATTTATCTTGAATGTAACTTAGTTTAATATGCTATTTTGAAATTTATGGATTCATAAAAGGGCTAGCCGAATGTGGTTAAGCATAGAAATATTGAATTTGAAGTTAATTTGAATAAGTTATATTATTTAAAAGTCTGTATGATCAATATGGAACATTTGGAGTTTTTGTTATATGAATTGTATACGAGACAGCTTTATAATAATGATACTCGGGCTTTGAGCCTAGCAAGCTTTATGCTGGTAAATGTAATTGGGCTTTGAGCCTAGCAAACTTTATGCTGGTGAATGTAATCGGGTTTTATTCCTAGCAAGCTTATTGCTGGTGAATAAAATAAAAATCAGACCTTGAGTCTAGCAGGCCTTGTGCCGGTGTGTGATTCAGGCTTATACTTAACATGTTTTATACTGGTATTTATTTTCAAGCTTATGCATATAAGATTTCATGTTAATGTCGAAATTGAGCAAGTAAATTGAACTAAATGACCTTGTATATTCGGCCATGTAGGTATGTACATATGTGATGTTATATTGAACTTGAATGTTTGGCCACATAGGTACGTACATATATGAGGTATTATTGGATCTTGTATTTTTGGTCATATAGGTAAGTATTTATGTGATGATATATTTGATCTTGCATATTTGGCCAAATGAGTGATGATGGTATATGAAGTTAAATTGGTTTTGTGAGCTTGTGTAAATGTGTGATAGTATATTTGAAATTATAATAATATTTGGCTTTGAATGTTGAAGAAAAACTTGGAAAATATTAACCTTATAAGTATTCGGCTTAAGCAGTAGTCATGTTAATCATGTGTGATTTTGGATTGATTAAATTAAAGTTTAATATATTACATTGATTAATTAAATTAGTTTATTTTAGATTTTTTTTTAAGAAGTTGATAATTGCTTATGACTTACTAAGCTATAAAAGCTTACTCTGTGTATGTATGTATCTGTTTTATAGATTTTGGATTCAAGTTACGAGCTCGGGGATTGTCAGCCAAGTCTATCACACTATCGACTGTTTTCAGTACTTTTAATAAGCAAATTTTCGAACATACGGCATGTATAGGCTATATTATTATATTTTGGATATGTTTGAAGTGTTGTATATATTATGCCATGCGAAAATGGCTAATTTGAAATATAAGTATTTTCCATTTTGATCATGGTTTTTGTGTGTGCTATGTTTATTTGTAAGTTATGCTCAAATGTTTATTTCATTTGGTTTGGTTGATTCGGCAATGATACAAATATATATAAGTATGAATATTGCTAGATATGTTACTATTGCTTAAAGATCTGGCTATGACTTGTATGTGATAAAAATGATTTAAAATGGTTGATATGTGTATAAGTTAAATGTTGAATTTAGGTAGTGGAATTGTTGAAATGGTATTAATAATGACCTTTGTTATTTTTGCAAAATACGTGGAAATGACATGATTAGATTTGGTTTTGTTCTTTTGAAAGTATTGAATAAGTGTTTGCTATTATATATATTTATATAATTGTGATATATTTGAATGAAGTGTAAATTTACAATTAATATATGAATTTCTTTATAGGTGAGATTACTTGCATGTAGTGTAATTGAGCAAAGTTGAAAGTGGTCATTAAATTAAACATAAGTAAGAAGCATGATTTCATTCGGCTAAAACTTAGTAAAGTGATCTAATGAATAGTCATTTTAGTTATAATAAATTATGGTATTTTTTTATGCAAAATAGGTACATGTGAATGATATATATTCTTTGATTGTTAGACCATTTAGTGTTCTTATAGTATATATCGATATATGTTTTAAACATGTTATTAGTACAAACTGTGATATGATCGGTAATGTCTCGTAGCCTAATTCAGCGACGGATATGGCTAGGGGTGTTACATTTTATTGGTATCGGAGCTACGATTTAGTTAGTTCTAGGACTAATGTAGCATGCGTGAGTCTAGCTATACATGCCATATTATATACTGCGATAGTGTGATAACTTCTGATAATTGAAAATGTGTTTTCTATAGTAAATGGATCCCGATAGAGCTGTAGCTGATGATGTTGAGAGTGTAGTGCCTGGTCCCACGCTTGGGACAGTGTTAGTTGAATCTCTGCCTATCTCGAGTAGCCATGAGGGGGAGGCTAAACAAGCCTTTTACCAAATGATGAACGATTGGTTTACTCAGTATATTCAGACTAATCCAGCTACACAACAACCTCCACCCCCGAATAATCCATCTCCAATACCTATGGTACCCTCGATGATTGATCCTATGAGATTTAACAGGCCTCCTGTAGATAAAATCAGAAAACACAGAGCTGAAGAGTTTAAAGCTAATGATGATGATGTTGAGCGGGTTGAGTTATGGCTTGATAATACTATCCATGTGCTTGACGAGCTATCTTGTACTCCGAATGAATGTTTAAAGTGTGCCATATCTTTATTACGAGACACCGCATATCACTGGTGGAATACTCTAGTATCAGTGGTTCCAAAAGAGATAGTGACCTGGGAATTCTTTCAAACTGAGTTCCATAAGAAATACATCAGCCAGAGATTTATTGATTAGAAACATAAAGAATTTCTAGAATTGAAATAGGGTTGTATGACCGTAACCGAGTTGAAGCAAAAATTTGCAGGACCCAATCGATATTCTCGTGAATGTGTTTCAACCGAAGCTATCATGTGTAAAAGATTTAAAGACAGTTTGAACGAAGACATTAAATTGCTGGTTGGTATACTTGAAATTAAAGAGTTCGTGGTACTTGTTGAGTTGCTTGCAAAGCCGAAGAGCTTGGGAAAGAGAAAAGAAAGGTTGATCTTGAAGCTAAGGATTCCCGTAAAAGATCATTGAGTAAGACTTTTCACTCAGCATTGAAGAAGTTCAAAGATGATTCCAGTCGATCTAGAGAGACTACGGACATTTCTAGACGAGATTGAGACCAACCCCCCTATGAGTTCACGAGCCACTTCGATAGCAAGTGTTGGCAATGTTCGACAAAATAGAGTCAAGTGCAAACATTGTGGTAAGTGGCATTCTGGAAATTGTAGATTGCATGATCGGTCTTGTTTTAAATGTGGATCAATGGATCATTTTATCCGAGATTGTCCGATGTTAGCCGAGCAAAACACTATTCAGAACGTGAGATGGAGTAACATGTCAGTGCAAGGCAAACCACCCTGACATTCGAGTAATGGAGGTGGTAGACAAGGAGGGACAAAAGATATAGCGATTCAATCTGAGGCTCGTGCACCTACCAGAGCATATGCTATACGCGCTGTGAGGATGCTTTTTCTCCAGATGCTATTATCGGTACTTTCACTCTTTATGATTCTAGTGTTATTGCATTGATTGATCCTGGTTCGATGCATTCATATGTGTGTGAAACATTAGTATCCAATAAGACTTTTCCTATTGAGTCTACTGAGTTTGTAATTCGAGTATCAAACCCCCTAGGTCGGTGTGTTCTAGTTGACAAAGTGTGTAAAAATTACCTGTTGATGATTCGAGATTCATGCTTTCCAGCCAATTTGATGTTGTTACCTTTCGAAGAGTTCGATATAATTTTGGGTATAGACTGGTTGACTTTGCACGATGCCGTTGTTAATTGCAAAAGAAAGACCATCGATTTGAGATGTTAGAACAACAAGATTATTCTGATTGAATCTAATGATCTGAATGATTTACCAGCAGTAATATCTTCGATGTTAGCTCAGAAGCATGTGAGAAAAGGTTATGAACTTACTTTGCTTATGTGCTTGATAGTAAAATGACTGAAAAGAAGATTGAATCTGTACCAGTGGTGTGTGAGTATCCGGAAGTGTTTCCTAAAGAATTGCCGGGTTTACCACCTACCCGAGAGGTAGAGTTTGGTATTGAGTTAGTACTGGGGATGACTCTAATTTCAATAGCTCCGTATCAGATGGCACATACTGAATTAAAAGAGTTGAAAGCACAGTTGCAAGAGTTAACAGATAGAGGTTTTCCATGACTGAGTTTCTCTCCCTGGGGTGCGTCAGTTCTATTTGTGAAAAAGAAAGACGGAACTATGAGAATGTGTATTGATTACCATCAACCAAATATGGTGACTATAAAGAATAAATATCCATTGCCACGAATTGAGGACCTGTTCAATCAGTTGAAAGGGGCTTTAGTGTTTTCGAAGATAGATTTGAGATCTGGTTATTATCATTTGCAAATCAGGGACTCCGATGTGCCAAAAACTACTTTTCGAACGAGATACGAACATTATGAATTTCTAGTTATGCCGTTCGGCCTTATTAGTGAACCTGCTGTTTTTATGGATTTGATGAATTAGATCTTCAGGAAGTATTTGGATCGGTTTGTGGTCGTGTTCATTGATGATATACTGATCTACTCCCATAACAAAACCGAACATGCCGAGCATTTGAGACTTGTGTTACAGACTTTGCAAGAAAAATAGTTGCATACGAAGTTTAGTAAATGCAAGTTCTGGTTACACGAAGTTAGCTTTCTGGGGCATGTCATTTCAGCATCAGATATTTGGGTTGATCCGAGTAAGATTTCAGCTATACTCAATTGGAAACCTCCGAGAAATGTTTTTGAAGTCAGAAGTTTTCTGGGACTTGCTGGTTACTATAGACGGTTTGTGAAAGGTTTCTCTATGATTGCAAACCCAATGACGAAGCTGCTACAGAAAGATGTTAAGTTTGAGTGGTCAGAAAAGTGCTAGAAAGGTTTTGATAAGTTGAAAGCCCTTTTGACCGAAGCTCCAGTGTTAGTTCAGCCGGAATCGGGTAAAGAATTTGTTATCTATAGTGATACATCTTTAAATGGTTTGAGCTGTGTTTTGATGTAGGAAGGCAAAGTTATAGCTTATGCTTCAAGACAGTTAAAGCCACATGAAAGGAACTATCCAACACATGACCTAGAATTGGCAGCTATTGTATTCGCGTTGAAAATATGGTGTCAGTATTTGTTCGGTGAAAAATGTCATGTTTATTTCGATCACAAAAGTCTAAAGTATTTGATGTCTCAAAAAAATTTGAATTTGAGACAGCGCCGATGGTTAGAATTGCTAAAAGACTACGAACTTGTGATTGACTATCAACCAAGAAAGGCTAATGTTGTTGCTTATGCTTTAAGCTGAAAATCATTGTTTGCATTGTGTGCAATGAATGCGTATATGGCTATGTCTGATGATGGTTTGATAATAGTAGAATAGAAAGCAAGACCGTTATTTGCTCAACAAATATGCGATGCCTAAAAGGTTGATAATGAGTTTTTAGCAAAACGAGCTCAAAGTGATTCAAATGCTGATTTAGAATTTCAAGTTGATTGTGATGATTGTTTGAGATTCAAAAACCGTATATGTGTTTCGAGAAATACAGAGTTGATTCAAATGATTTTGAACGAAGCTCATAATAGTCAATTATCTATTCACCTAGGTAGTACGAAGATGTATAATGATCTGAAACAGCTCTATTGGTGGCATGGTATAAAACGAGTCATTTCTGACTTTGTTTCAAAATGTTTGGTTTGTCAACAAGTAAAAGCTGAACATCAGGTACCTTCTGGATTGCTTCATCCGATCATGATACTTGAATGGAAATGAGACAGAGTTACGAAGGATTTTGTATCCAGCTTACCATTGACACCAAGCAAGAAAGATACAATCTGGGTTATTGTAGATAGACTGATTAAATCTACTCACTTTGTTACGGTTCGTACAGATTACTTGCTTGATAAGCTGGCTGAATTGTATGTTTCTCAGATTGTGAGGTTGCATGGTGTGCCTATATCTATTGTTTCGGATAGGGATCCGAGGTTTACATCGCGGTTTTGGAAGAAACTGCAAGATGCATTAGGTACGAAATTACATTTCAGCATTGTTTTCCATCTACAAACAGATGGTCAGACCGAATGAATCATTCAGATACTTGAGGATATGTTAAGATGTTGCATTCTCAAGTTCGAAAGTCCGTGGGAACGATACTTACCTTTGATTGAATTCGCGTACAATAACAACTTTCAATAGAGTATCAAAATGGCACCTTATGAGGCTATGTACGGTCGTAAGTGTCGTACACCATTGTACTGGATTGAGCTTAGTGAATATAAGATACATGGGGTCGATTTGATCAGAGAAACTGAATAGAAAGTGAAATTGATCCGTGAAAGTTTGAAAGCAGCCTCAGATCGTCAGAAATCATATGCAAATTTGAAACAGAAAGATATAAAGTTTTAGACTGGAGATAAAGTCTTCTTGAAAGTCTCACCGTGCAAGAAAATACTCAGATTTGGTCGTAAAGGCAAATTGAGTCCGAGATTCATTGGGTCGTATGAGATTATCGAACAAATAGGACCGGTTGCTTATAGACTGTTGTTACCATCTAAGCTTGAAAAGATTCACAATGTATTCCATGTTTCGATGCTTAACCAATATAGACCCGACCCCTCGCATGTGATTAGTCCAGCAGAGATTGAGATTCAGTCAGATTTAACTTATGAGGAAGAATCGATCAGTATTCTAGCTCACGAGATTAAAGAACTACGAAATAAGAAAATTCTGTTGGTTAAAGTATTATGGCATAAACATGGAGTTGAGGAAGCAACGTGGGTGTGACACCCCTAATTTAACCCTAGTCGGAAAGTGGTTTTGGGACCACAAATTGAGTCACAAAAAAAAAAAATTAAATGTTCTTTTCTACGTTTATTATATGTGAAATTCCATGTGTGTAACACCCCAAACCCGGCCTAGACGTTATGGCTAAGACTGGTGTGCCACATTGAAGTGTTTTTTTCGAAAACCATGTTTTCATTGAAAACCCTTCTTAATGTTTAAAAACTCTTACCGTTAACCTTGTATAAAACCTTAGCTTGTCTTTTTCCAAAACGTGATTGTAACACCCCAAACCCGGTCTGGACGTTATGACCAGATCTGGTGCGTCACATGATCCTAAACTACGCTTATACCCTTTTTAAAGAAGTTGAGACATAGGTGATATTTTGTAAAACTAGCAAGGTGAGAAAAGTTCTTGTTAAACTACTTTAAGTTGTCATTATTCAAGATTGTTTAAATTTTATAAACGTTATTTTGAAAACGTTATTAAGGTTTTGGAAACCCGCGCAGCCTATATCTAGCAGTTTCGATAAAGTACGAACCAAATCCTTTGGAAAGTTAAAACCCAAGAAGAAGATTTAATAGCGGCCTTATTACACATTAAAACCCAAAAATTAACATAAAAATTAAAATACTAAAACATAAATGAAAACCAGTTTTATTGCAGTCGCTGTGGCCACACCGAATCTCTCGCAGCTCCAAGCCCACTATGGTTGAGGGTTACCTGCAGAGATTAATTAAAAGGGGTGAGTTTGACAACTCAGTGTGCAACATTATCTCAACCATAGGCCAAAACAGATCAAGCCTCAGAAACAGATTTAATTGGGCCTTGGCCCATTACAGGAATCAGGTTAAGCCCAAAAGGCCCATAACAGAAACAGATCAGATATAAGCATTATGCAAACAGAAACCCAACCCAGATCCATCCTTAACACCCCCGTACCAGCCTTACACCATGTGGGGAGACTACTCGACCCACCCAACCGCTACACACCACAGATATTTGCAGCGAGGCTGCCAGATATAATTTGCAGTGAGATGCCAGATAACATTTGCAGCGAGGCTGCCAGATATATTTACAGCGAGGCTGCCAGATATTGTGACGAGGTCACCAGATATAAATATTGTGGCGAGGCCACCAGATTGCAGCGAGGCTGCCAGATAATAATGTGACAAAGTCACCAGATTGCAGCGAGGCTGCCAGAACGCTTCCTCCATCATAAACCCATACCCCATGCAACAGATAATCATACTAGCATGCAATATATAGCATCTCATGCATCAGATATATTCATATTAATAATTAACTCATGCAGATACATAACATCATACATTTCATACAGAATTGACCCTAGGGGTATAATAGTCTTTTACACCTAGGGGTATTTTGGTAATTTTCCATATTTAAGGGTATTTTAGTCCTTTTTCATATTTTTAGAGATTTTATGCAAGTCTGATAAATTAACCGTCCCTGAATAACCACGGAATCCACTTAAGCCAAATTTCCAATTTTGCCCTTTTTAGCCTAGATCCCCTAATGGCCTTACTATGTCCAATATCGTCGATAAGTCCGTTAAGCCCAATTTTAGGTTTTAGTTTACCGGCTTTACCAAGTTTTTATTATTCAAGTTACCAGAGAGTCTTTTATGAACATTTTCAAATTTGGGCTCGGAAGCCCATTGGGCCCACCTTGGCCCATTGAGGCCCAACTTACCAAATCGCTCGAAATTGCACCTTCTGCAATTTCGCCATCACCAACTCCCAATGTGACCACAATAGAGTATTTGGTCACTCTTATTCCTTTCCAAGGCTGATTTTTCGGTCACTTTTGATCGGTCACTTAGCACAGTTTCGATTATTTCGGCTTTTAGCCATCCTAGTCTATGATGGAGATACGTTACACACCTGATACTGTTGAAACCGTTGAAGAAATCCACGTACGAAGAACCTACAATTGAACGCTAACTTTCAGTCTAATTAATCGATAACCAAATAGCTATAATCCCTTACCATAATCGGCCTAGATGGCCTAAGTCCTTAAAATCTTACCCTTTTTCGGTTATGGACTAAATCGCAACGTCCAACTGCGTTGATCTTCACGATCCTTCGATGCTCGATCCTCTCCTTGACTACGCTATTACACCTTCAACAAAAGAAAGAGGCCAAAGAGCCTTTTAATTCAAACGACAATACCCCTAAGGGGTTCGGCTACTTGCCTTAATATCATGAAACCAACGCTATAAGGCTACGAAATACTTACCAATCCAAGTCATCACCACCGCCGCTGCACTTGTAATAGTGAGAAAGAAAGAGTTGAGAGAGGAAAGGATTCGGCCAAACACAATGAGTTTCGATAAAAAAATAAATAAGGTTCGACAAAGAAGTAGGATGAGAAGAGACGATAGATTTGATAGAAGAAGATGGATTTGGCAAATAGGATATTTCGGCTTATGGAAGGTTGTAGAAGAAGAAGTAAAAGAATAAGAGTGTTCGCTTGACAAAGAACAATCGGCCACACTGAGTTTCGACTTCTTCTTGCAGTTGTCGACAGAGGTTTAGAGAAGAGAGTCAAGGAAGAATGATTCGGCTAGAGAAGGAGGTAATGATGAAGGTTTGGTTTATGGTATAAGAGGAGAAGAAAAGAATGTAGAGAAGAGATGTAAAGGAAATGCTTCGGTCGAAATGAGTGTGCGGCACAAAGGTGGATTAAGGTTCGGCTTCTAGGTTTGATGGGAGAGCAAAGTGGCAAAAGATACCTAATAGACTATGCAAAAAAAATCGACAAACGAAGAAGGGTTTTTCACTCTTAGAGAAATCGGCACAAGTCACCTAAGAACTAAAGGAGAATTCGGCACACTCTAGCACCTAATTGCCGAAAATGCTACCTAAGCACCTAGCCAAATTTGCCTTCCCCAAGAGTCCTCTAACCGGCCACCATCATTCAAAATTCAAACTCCTTGATTTGCTCCTCAACCTTCTCCACAATTTGCTCCCTTGACCGATTCAAATCTCTTCCAACAGAGTTCAATTCTGCTTCAAATTCTTACCTGCTCAAGCTCAAAAATAAAACACCACACTTGCAACCCCTGCAGCTTGAACCTTGGACCTCCAAGCTCATTTAGGCGCCACCTTTTAAGGAGCCTAGTGGCGTCTCCCTTGCCACTTCACCACTGATTCATTTGTGTCTTATTTCACAATTATTTTCTTATAACACCTATCTTCAAGGGTCCCCTATCTCCTAAGTCAAAAATACAAAATTTTGCCGAGCTTCTAACCAGTACATGGGCCTTCTATAGGCCCATTAACACACTCCCAACATGCATTACACACCCACATACTAGAATTTAAACATTCTATCAGCTAAGGAAAAATCTAAGAGAAACCCGAAAATTAGGGCGTTACAACTCTACCCTCCTTAAAGAAATTTCGTCCTCGAAATTACCTTATCCAAACAAATAAGGATATTGCTGACGCATTGCCTCTTCTGGTTCCCAAGTAGCTTCTTCTCTGCCATGATTACGCCATAGTACCTTCACCAATGGGACTGATTTTCTTTTTAAAACCTTCACGTCTCGATCCAGAATCTGCACAGGCTCTTCCTTGAAAGTTAGGTCAGGCTGAACTTCCACTTCTGCAACTGGTAGAATATGAGTAGGGTCAGAACGATATCGTCTTAACATGGATACGTGGAACACATCATGGATTCTATTTAACTCTGGAGGTAATTCCAACTGATACGCCACCGGACCCACTCGCTTAAGAACCCGATAAGGCCCAATAAATCGCGGACTTAGCTTGCCTTTCTTACCAAATCTTAGTATCTTCTTCCAAGGAGAAACTTTCAGAAAAACCATATCACCTACTGAATACTCAATCTCCTTACGCTTCGAATCTGCATAAGACTTTTGTCGATCAGATGCCTCTTTCAAACGGTCCCTTATCACCTTGACCTTCTCTTCAGTCTCTGTTACCAATTCAGGTCCAAGAACTTGCCGCTCGCCCAATTCAGTCCAACAACTGGGTGAACGACACTTACGCCCATACAGTGCCTCATAAGGTGCCATACGGATACTAGCCTGATAACTGTTATTATACGCAAACTCTGCCAATGGTAGATAATCCTCCCAATTGCCTCGAAAGTCGATAACACAACCCCTTAACATATCTTCTAGAATCTGTATAACCCTTTCTGACTGACCATCAGTCTGAGGATGGAAGGTTGTGCTAAAATTCAGTCGCGTTCCCAATGCCTCATACAACTTTTGCCAGAACCGAGATGTGAATCTAGGATCTCGATCAGAGATGATAGACACTGGCACCCCATGCAGTCGCACAATCTCTGCCACATACAACTTGGCTAGCTTCTGAAGCGAATAATCAGTACGTACAGGGATGAAATGAGCAGATTTAGTCAACCTATCCACAATCACCCAAATCGAGTCCTTCTTTAACGGCGTTAAGGGCAATCCACTTACGAAATCCATGGTCACCCTTTCCCACTTCCAGAGTGGTACCTTTACTGGTTGCAGAAGTCCAGAAGGTAACTGATGCTCGGCTTTCACTTGCTGACAAGTCAAGCATTTCCCCACAAATTTTGTTACCTCTCGCTTCAGTCCAGGCCACCAATACAACTCCTTTAAGTCATGATACATCTTATTACCTCCAGGATGCATAGCACACAACCCTTTATGAGCTTCATTCAGAATTGTTTGCCTTAAATTGAAATCCTTAGGAATGCAGATTCTACCGCGGAAACATAGAACTCCCTCACTATTCAATCCAAACTCAGAAGTACTCCCATCTTCCATCTGTTGCAATCGAGAAACCAGAGACTCATCCCTCAACTGCTTTTCCTTAATCTCATCCATCCAGGTTGGCCTTACTTGCAGTTCCGCTAATAGACTACCATCGTCATATAGACCCAAACGAGCAAACATCGCTCTCAGATCAGACACAGCTCTACGACTTAGGGCATCAGCCACCACATTAGCTTTGCCTGGATGATATTCAATCGCACAATCATAATCCTTGAGCAACTCTATCCATCTCCGTTGCCTAAGATTCAGCTCCTTCTGAGTCAACAAGTACTTAAGACTTTTATGGTCTGTGTATATAATACACCTTTCTCCATACAGATAATGTCGCCAGATTTTAAGTGCGAAGATTACTGCTGCCAACTCCAGATCATGGGTAGGATAGTTTACTTCATGAGGTTTAAGCTGTCACGATGCATAAGCAACCACTTTACCCTCTTGCATCAACATGCAGCCCAACCCAACATGCGATGCATCACTATACACGGTAAAATCTTTTCCAGACTCTGGTTGAATCAGTACAGGTGCCTCGGTCAGAACCTTCTTTAGTTTCTCAAAAGCTTCTTGTTGCTGCTGAGTCCAGACAAATGGTACGCCTTTCCTTATAAGCTTTGTTAACGGCGCTGCCATCACAGAAAATCCTTCTACAAACCTCCTGTAATATCCAGCTAAACCCAGAAAACTCTGAATTTCTGCCACAGACCTCGGTGGTTTCCATTCCAGAATTGCTTCGATCTTTTGAGGGTCCACCTTAATCCCCTCAGCAGAAACAACATGCCCCAAGAAAGTTACTTCCCTCAACCAAAACTCACACTTGCTAAATTTCGCATAAAGCTCCTTTTCCCTTAACACTTGCAGCACAATACGGAGATGCTCATCATGTTTTTCCTCAGATTCCGAATAGACCAAAATATCGTCGATAAAGACGACCACGAATCGATCCAAGTATGGCTAGAACACTCGATTCATCAGATCCATAAAAGCTGCAGGTGCATTGGTCAGCCCAAATGGCATAACCAAGAACTCATAGTGACCATAACGAGTTCTGAATGCCGTCTTGTGAATATCCACCTCCTTCACCCTTAATTGATGGTACCCAGATCGAAGGTCAATCTTGGAAAATACTGAAGCTCCTCCAAGCTGATCGAACAGATCATCGATTCTAGGCAATGGGTACTTATTCTTGATCGTCAGCTTGTTCAACTGCCGATAATCAATGCACATCTGCATTGACCCATCTTTCTTTTTAACGAAAAGCACTGGTGCTCCCCACGAAGACACACTTGGCCTAATGAAACCTCTATCCAACAGTTCTTGAATCTGCGCTTTTAACTCCACCAACTCCTTTGGTGCCATCCTATACGGTGCAATGGACACCGGTGCCGTACCAGGCAACAAGTCGATCCCAAACTCAACCTCTCGATTCGGAGGTAAACCTGGAAGCTCCTTTGGAAAAACATCTTGAAAATCTTTAACAGTACTAACTTGATCCACAGTTAGTTCCTCAGTTCCTACTTGACCCACGAATGCCAAATAAGCCGCACATCCTTTACGAATCCACTTCTCAGCTCTTAATGCTGACACCACACTGGACAAATAATCTCTACGTTCACCTATCACCAAAACTTCCTCATCCTCTGCAGTCTTTAGCCTCATTCGTTTCACAGCACAATCCAAGGTAGCCCTATGCTTTACAAGCCAATCCATTCCCAAGATGAGATCAAATTCTCTAAAATGTAGCTCCATCAAGTCTCCAGAGAAGATTTTTCCTTGAGTCTCTATAGGTACATCTCTATACAGTTTGTCTACTCTAACCGAGTGACCCAAAGGACTTAGTACAGTTACCCCACTCGCTGTCTCCTCAGAACGCACTCCCAGCGACCCAGATATGGCACATGCAACATAAGAATGGGTAGATCCAACATCTATTAACGCAGTGAATGGCATACGAGAAATCAAGAACGTACCAGTTATGACGTCAGGAGCATCACCCTCCTCTCGGCGACGAGCTGCATAAACTAGTGCTGGCTGACGAGCCTCAGCGAAACCAGCACCCCTACCAGGTGCTCCTCGTCCTCGACCATTACCATTTCCGCCTCTACCTTGCCCACGACCCCTCGGAGCTGGTGGTCCACCCCTCACCGGTTGAGCAACCCTCTGAGCCATAACCTGTCCTTGGTCCGGTTCTTCGGGACAGTCCTTAATCCTATGCTCCATCGACCCACATCGAAAACAGGCTCCAGAACGTTTCCGATACTCGCCCTTATGTATCTTACCACAAGTCCTACAACCCTGCGGTCTAACAGCATTCATTGGCACTGCTCGCACTGGTTCTGCTACTCTTGCCCTCTTAACATTCCTATTAGCCCCACCTGATGGTCCAGAGTCCCTCCGAAAGCGGTTTCTATCCTTTTCGCGATTCTGTCTCTCGGTACGCTTTACCTCCTCAGCTATCTTAGCTTTCTCAACCAAAGCAGCAAAGTTACGCTCCCTCTGTGGAGCGATCAGTAGCCTTAGCTCATCCCTCAGACCATCCTCGAAACGTACGCTACGCTCATATTCGGTAGCAACTATCCCAGAAGCATATCGGCTCAGCCTCAGAAATTCAGCCTCGTACTCAGATACTGTCCTACTCCCTTGAACCAAATTTAAGAACTCCTTCCTACGGGCGTCTACATAGCTAGCCCCAACATATTTTCCTTTAAAGGCTTTCTTAAACAGCTCCCATGTTACCTCACCATCTGAAGTTCCATCCCTTACTGTGAGCCACCACTGATAAGCTTCATCTCTAAGCAACGACACGGCTCCTTTCAGCTTCTGCTCCATAGAGCAATCCAAATCGTCCATGATTCGCTCTGTGGCCTCTAGCCAATATTCAGCCACATTTGGGGCTACACCAGACACACCCCTAAAGAACTCTACCCCATTAGCTCGGAGTCGCTCAGAAATAGATCCCCGAAATCCATTACCGGTACTTGCCCCAGCAACCCTTTCCAGAACTCGAAGCATCACTTGGGATAGGGCATCGTCCCCTACACCCCTATCATGAGATTCCACCTCTGTTGCCGTTGGTATCGGCATACCAGCTGCTGGCGCATGACCCGAAGATGAAGTCTCAGCTCGTGCACTACCTCGGCCACGTCCAGGGCCCCTACCACGAGCTGCTCGTGTACTCATTTCGTACTTTCTATTTAGAAATTTTATGAGTCAGATTAATATTTCAGTGTTTATTACAGATGTCTTATGAATAAATAGAGTTTCAGAGTTTATCTTCTTTCGCGGTAGCCTAGCTACAGTCTCAGTCTACCCATCAGAGTCTCTACAGTTTCAGTAATACCCTAGCTAAAGTATCATAATAAAGTCTTTAGTCAGGCATGCAATCAGAGTTTTCAGAAATAATCAGAAAAGTTTAGAGAACTTACAGGCTTGGGCCGGAGATTCGGTGTGCCACTCTTTCGAAAGATTTCATAGAAAAAACTTAATAAATTTTTGTTTTCTTTGAAAATAAATCATTTATGCTTGAAAAGGAGTTCATCAAAACTAGTTCCAAATAATTTTTTGAAAAATCCTGATCTTTTGAAAATCTTCATTTTGTTTGTTTGAAAACCTTTATTATTTTTTTTAGACCCGTTCCACAGCCGAGTTGTTGCAACCTGGCTTTGATACCACTAAATGTAACACCCCAAACCCGGTCTGGACGTTATGACCAGATCTGGTGCGTCACATGATCCTAAACTACGCTTATACCCTTTTTAAAGAAGTTGAGACATAGGTGATATTTTGTAAAACTAGCAAGGTGAGAAAAGTTCTTGTTAAACTACTTTAAGTTGTCATTATTCAAGATTGTTTAAATTTTATAAACGTTATTTTGAAAACGTTATTAAGGTTTTGGAAACCCGCGCAGCCTATATCTAGTAGTTTCGATAAAGTACGAACCAAATCCTTTGGAAAGTTAAAACCCAAGAAGAAGATTTAATAGCGGCCTTATTACACATTAAAACCCAAAAATTAACATAAAAATTAAAATACTAAAACATAAATGAAAACCAGTTTTATTGCAGTCGCTGTGGCCACACCGAATCTCTCGCAGCTCCAAGCCCACTATGGTTGAGGGTTACCTGCAGAGATTAATTAAAAGGGGTGAGTTGACAACTCAGTGTGCAACATTATCTCAACCATAGGCCAAAACAGATCAAGCCTCAGAAACAGATTTAATTGGGCCTTGGCCCATTACAGGAATCAGGTTAAGCCCAAAAGGCCCATAACAGAAACAGATCAGATATAAGCATTATGCAAACAGAAACCCAACCCAGATCCATCCTTAACACCCCCGTACCAGCCTTACACCGTGTGGGGAGACTACTCGACCCACCCAACCGCTACACACCACAGATATTTGCAGCGAGGCTGCCAGATATAATTTGCAGTGAGACTGCCAGATAACATTTGCAGCGAGGCTGCCAGATATATTTGCAGCGAGGCTGCCAGATATTGTGACGAGGTCACCAGATATAAATATTGTGGCGAGGCCACCAGATTGCAGCGAGGCTGCCAGATAATAATGTGACAAAGTCACCAGATTGCAGCGAGGCTGCCAGAACGCTTCCTCCATCATAAACCCATACCCCATGCAACAGATAATCATACTAGCATGCAATATATAGCATCTCATGCATCAGATATATTCATATTAATAATTAACTCATGCAGATACATAACATCATACATTTCATACAGAATTGACCCTAGGGGTATAATAGTCTTTTACACCTAGGGGTATTTTGGTAATTTTCCATATTTAAGGGTATTTTAGTCCTTTTTCATATTTTTAGAGATTTTATGCAAGTTTGATAAATTAACCGTCCCTGAATAACCACGGAAGTCCACTTAAGCCAAATTTTCCATTTTGCCCTTTTTAGCCTAGATCCCCTAATGGCCTTACTATGTCCGATATCGTCGATAAGTCCGTTAAGCCCAATTTTAGGTTTTAGTTTACCGGCTTTACCAAGTTTTTATTATTCAAGTTACCAGAGAGTCTTTTATGAACATTTTCAAATTTAGGCTCGGAAGCCCATTGGGCCCACCTTGGCCCATTGAGGCCCAACTTACCAAATCGCTCGAAACTGCACCTTCTGCAATTTCGCCATCACCAACTCCCAATGTGAGCACAACAGAGTATTCGGTCACTCTTATTCCTTTCCAAGGCTGATTTTTCGGTCACTTTTGATCGGTCACTTAGCACAGTTTCGATTATTTCGGCTTTTAGCCATCCTAGTCTATGATGGAGATACGTTACACACCTGATACTGTTGAAACCGTTGAAGAAATCCACGTACGAAGAACCTACAATTGAACGCTAACTTTCAGTCTAATTAATCGATAACCAAATAGCTATAATCCCTTACCATAATCGGCCTAGATGGCCTAAGTCCTTAAAATCTTACCCTTTTTCGGTTATGGACTAAATCGCAACGTCCAACTGCGTTGATCTTCATGATCCTTCGAAGCTCGATCCTCTCCTTGACTACGCTATTACACCTTCAAAAAAAGAAAGAGGCCAAAGAGCCTTTTAATTCAAACGACAATACCCCTAAGGGGTTCGGCTACTTGCCTTAATATCATGAAACCAACGCTATAAGGCTACGAAATACTTACCAATCCAAGTCCTCACCACCACCGCTGCACTTGTAATAGTGAGAAAGAAAGAGTTGAGAGAGGAAAGGATTCGGCCAAACACAATGAGTTTCGATAAAAAAATAAATAAGGTTCGGCAAAGAAGTAGGATGAGAAGAGACGATAGATTTGATAGAAGAAGATGGATTCGGCAAATAGGATATTTCGGCTTATGGAAGGTTGTAGAAGAAGAAGTAAAAGAATAAGAGTGTTCGCTTGACAAAGAACAATCGGCCACACTGAGTTTCGACTTCTTCTTGCAGTTGTCGACAGAGGTTTAGAGAAGAGAGTCAAGGAAGAATGATTCGGCTAGAGAAGGAGGTAATGATGAAGGTTTGGTTTATGGTATAAGAGGAGAAGAAAAGAATGTAGAGAAGAGATGTAAAGGAAATGCTTCGGTCGAAATGAGTGTGCGGCACAAAGGTGGATTAAGGTTCGGCTTCTAGGTTTGATGGGAGAGCAAAGTGGCAAAAGATACCTAATAGACTATGCAAAAAAAATCGACAAACGAAGAAGGGTTTTTCACTCTTAGAGAAATCGGCACAAGTCACCCAAGAACTAAAGGAGAATTCGGCACACTCTAGCACCTAATTGCCGAAAATGCTACCTAAGCACCTAGCCAAATTTGCCTTCCCCAAGAGTCCTCTAACCGGCCACCATCATTCAAAATTCAAACTCCTTGATTTGCTCCTCAACCTCCTCCACAATTTGCTCCCTTGACCGATTCAAATCTCTTCCAACAGAGTTCAATTCTGCTTCAAATTCTTACCTGCTCAAGCTCAAAAATAAAACACCACACTTGCAACCCCTGCAGCTTGAACCTTGGACCTCCAAGCTCATTTAGGCGCCACCTTTTAAGGAGCCTAGTGGCGTCTCCCTTGCCACTTTACCACTGATTCATTTGTGTCTTATTTCACAATTATTTTCTTATAACACCTATCTTCAAGGGTCCCCTATCTCCTAAGTCAAAAATATAAAATTTTGCCGAGCTTCTAACCAGTACATGGGCCTTCTATAGGCCCATTAACACACTCCCAACATGCATTACACACCCACATACTAGAATTTAAACATTCTATCAGCTAAAGAAAAATCTAAGAGAAACCCGAAAATTAGGGCGTTACAGTGATTCGTTGAAATAATCATCCCTTTGCAAACATCATTAAAACCTTTGCAAAAGTTTTATGAAAGCTTATAAACCCTTGTAGTTTGCAAAAACATGTTATTTTAAAAATAGATCAAATATCGAAAAATTAGATTTGTAACCTTTATAAAACATGTTATCTTAAAAACGGTTTAAGTATAAAATAATTTTGACTTTTTTCGTTAAGACTTAAAGTGAATGGAAGCTATGCACCAGGTAGGATTCCAGAAAAGAGGAGGTGAGTCGAATAGACTGCTTAAGTACCAAGCTCTTCTTGGATCCACTCCTAGACATGCACACTACCATTGCCACACTTTAACTATTTGAAATATTTATCTACAAGATCATTTAAAAATTGCGGAAGCTTTGCTTGGTTATCGTGTTATTTTGAAAACAAGTAACTTTTATAAAAATCACGTCTTAATATCATTTATTTTCAACTCGATTTAAATAATATCCTACGTAAGCTAAAACCAATTTAAATAAGTAAAGAATAAAACCCCAAATAAAAATAATTAAAGAGGCCCTTTTTACAACCCAAAACCAGAAATAAATAATTAAATCTAAATTCAAGTAGGTAACTTAATTAGAAATCCAACAGTCCAGTCCATGTGGCCACTCTGAATCCCTCCCAGCTCCAAGTCCACGAATCTAAGGCTCACCTGCAAGGTTGGAAGAAAAAAAGGGTGAGTTTGGAAAACTCAGTGTGCAACAAGCCACTTACAGAGCCCAAATCAATATCAGCATACTAGGCCTAAGCCCCCAAATCAGTCTCAACATATAACTGGGCCGAAGCCTTTCCATTTAACAGTTACTGGGCCGAAGCCTTTCTATTTAACAGTTACTGGGCCGAAGCCTTTCCATTTAATAGTTACTGGGCCGAAGCCTTTCATAAATCATATCACTGGGCCGAAGCTTTTTTTGTAACCGGTATGGCCCATTGGCCCATTTCAGTAACACATGTAAACGTCAATGCATGTATGCAAAGCCCATTTGGGGAGACTACTCAACCCACCAACCACTACTCTCCACCCGTACCAGCCAACACACCATGTGGGGAATAACTCAACCCACCCAACCAACACACCACTGGCAGCATAGCTGCTTTAACATATAACTGGAGGCCTAGCCTCTTTTAATAACTGGGGCAGAAGCCCTTTCGGTATACTGGGGCAAAGCCATTTAACACTTCCTCCAATCATATAAACCCAACCCATGCATGTAATGATTATAACATGGCATATCGTATACATATCGTAGCATATCATGTGCATATCATGTGCATATCATATCATTTCATGAAAAATATCAATATCACAATCAACATAATCATTTTACAACCCTAGGGGTATAGTGGTCATTTCTACCTAGGGGTAAAATAGTCATTTTTAAGCTATAAGGGTAATTACGTAATTTTAACACTTATTAGGGTTTTTCATACTTATTCATCAATTCCAAGTGTTTAAACAGAAATTTTAGCCTATTTTAGTAAAACCGAGTTATTGGGCCCAAAACCCCTAATGGGCCTAACGAGTACCGATTTAGCCTTCTAAGTCCATTTAGCCTAAATACTACTATCGTTCTATTTGGGTTAATCATACATTTATCACAATTCCGTTTTAGCAGTTTTTACTCTAAATGGGCCCGTAGGCCCATTGGGCTTAATTCAGCCCATCGAGGCCCAACTTACCAACATACTCAAAATCGTAATCTTACCTGTTCCATCGATTTCGTTAACCGAGCCCATTTTATTCTAACCTATTCACTGTTTATCTCGTTACCAAAAATTTAACGATGTCGGGATTCGGCATTTCGGCTTTTCAGCCGACATTAATCTAAGCTACTACAAGGGGTAAGTTACACACCTGCTTGCAACGAACGATGACTATATCCGATCCAAGTCAATCCTACATTCGATTACTAAAATATTAGACCACGAATTAATGATAACTAAATTTAACATACTCTTACCATATCCGGGCATCCATGAACAAGGCCCTAAATCCTTACCTTTGCTGAAGTTGATATCCAAATCAGGATCCGAACGCTCCACTGATCCAAGCCCTTAGTCAGCAGCCTTTAACCCTTACAAGCACAGAGTAAAATAATTGGTAACAGCCCCTTAAAGCCCTAGGCACTATTTCTACAGCCTCACCAAACACATAGGGATTCCAACTTTTCCAAATCCCAAAAATAAGAATAGATCACAGTCAAGTCATTCATATCACCAACCTATATCCACGGTCAAACTAGCCCAATCATCACACAAGTTAGTCATTTACCCACAAGGGGCAAAACAGTCATTTAACGCCCTAGGGGCAAAACGATAATTTTACCCCATAGGAGTGTCTCGGTAATTCTACCCTACAGGGGTATTTTAGTAAATTCACAAATCGAGGGTAAAATAGTAATTTTTACAAATCAGGGGTAAAATAGTAATTTTACAAATTAAGGATAAAACGGTAATTTTACAAATCATGGGTAAAATGGTAATTTTACAAATTAGGGGTAAAATGGTAATTTTACAAATTAGGGGTAAAATTGTAATTTTACAAATTAAGGGTAAAATAGTAATTTTACAAATTAAGGGTAAAATAGTAATTTTACAAATTAAGGGTAAAACAGTAATTTTACAAATCATGGGTAAAATGGTAATTTTACAAATTAGGGGTAAAATGGTAATTTTACAAATTAAGGGTATATTCGTCATTTTACAAATTGAGGGTACTTCTATCATTGTACAAATCAAGGGTAATTCGATAATTTTATAAATCGAGATATTTCTTGTAATTTTGCAAATCGAGGGTAATTCGGTAATTTTGTAAACCAAGGTCTTTCAGTAATTTTGTAAACCAAGGGTATTTCAATAATTTTGTAAATCGAGGGCAAAATGGTAATTCTGTAAATTGGGGGTACTTTGGTAATTTTATAAGTCGAGGGTATTTTAGTAACTTTGTAAACTAAAGCATTTCTAAACAGAGAGAACAATGCGAATGGGCCTAGGGCCCATTGTCGGCCCAAATGGGCCCACACGCTCGTGTGGCCCTTTAAGCCCAAATCTAGCTACAGATATGAGATTCACCTAATCTAGCCCAATACTTACTATACAATCAAACAACTTATCCAATTGGGCCCGCAGGCCCATTGGGCCCACATGGCCTCTTCGGCCCATCGCAGCCCGAAGTAGCCGTCCTACCGCTAGAGCAGTGAGAAATACACACCTGATAGGAGACTGAAGTTAATCCGCGCTCCAAACACTCTTAGCCGATGCCCAACCCAAACGGGCACGCCATAAAGCGAAAGGGATCAGCCAAGAAGGCTGTGCCTACTCTCCTCCTGGTTGCTCTATTTAAAGCTAGCTCCTCACCTGCTCTCATGTTAGCTTTCCGATGTGGGATTTTCCATCAATCCTCCCAAAATTGAAGCATTAGCAAAATAATCAACCTTTTCGTGCAACGGGATTCAAACCAAAGTCCTCTCAATAACCCTGTCAAGCCATCACCACTCGGACACAAGCTCCTTTGTGTCATAAGTCCAACACATTTAACTTTAAAGCTCACCTACTTGCTTCTAGATTTATTTAAAAGAAAAACCAAAATAAATTGCAAGAGCCAAGACTTGAACCTTGGACCCTTTGCTTCCTTGTCCCCTAAGTGGCGCTACTTTGCCACTACACCACATTCCTTTTTTGTGTCTTATTACACACATAATTCCTTACAACTCCTCTTTTCCAAGTCCTCTATTCCTTAAGTCCAAAAATCCAAGAATTCTTCGGGCTTTTAACCAACACTTGGGCCTTCCATAGGCCCAATAACACACTCCAAACACGAATTACACATCCAAATATCAAAATTTCAACATTACACCAAATATCACAAAAATCCCGGAATCCCAGAAATTAGCCCAAGACTTTTCCCCACACTATGAATCCTTCGCAGTTCACTAAAATACCACATTAACCCATTAATAATAACCTTCCATAACAGAATTCAACACATCAATAATTTTATTTCGAACTATCTCACACCCGCACCCAGGCCCAAGGCCCAATACTTCTAGGCCCAAATTCAGGGTGTTACGATGTGTGAAAATATTGTGTTTAAATATTGTAAATTGAATGTGGATTTATTAAAAGGGACTTAGGTGAGAAATCTTAAAACGGCGATAGGCTAAATTGTAATGGCAGAAAATTGCATGGTTTAAAGAATGGGGGACTTGCATGTCAAACATCCCATTTTCTTTGGTAGTGGACGGCAATGATTAGTATTGAATGGTATATGCATTTTATACAAAAGAAATATTAGTAAATGGTTATATAATATATAATAAAGATTATTATAATATGAATAAGGTGAAAAAAACAAAGTTACTTGCTCCTTCGTTCTCACTTAGCCGAAACTAAAGAAAATATAAAAGGGGAAGAGAAGCGTGGATGTTCGGTGAAGAGAGGAGAGATAATTCAAGGTAAATACATGGTAGTTTGGTTTTATTTTTGATGATTTTGAGTTCTTTTCTTAGCTCTACCGTAAAACCATTAAGAAAATTTTGGTTTTGGTGTTGTAGATGTATTCGGCCATGTTTTGATTGAGTTTCCTTGGGGTTGTTTTGATACTTTGTGTATTGAGGGTTGTTAATTAATAAATTGAGTTTGATTAGTTGAATAATAGTGTCATGTGTTTTGTGGCAATTGGCTACTTGGCATAAGGCAAGGTTAATGTCAAATTGTAGCACTTATGTGTGTATTAGCCGAACGTGAAATTGGGAAATGAATTGAGCAAGTGTTATGTGATTAAGGGTTAATGAGTCTAATTGTGGTATGTGTGTCTAGTGTAGTGCAAGGTTAATAAGAGTATTCGGCCATTGTATGTTAAGTGGAAAGACTTTTGTTAATGAGGGATGGTTATATGTAAATTTGAGCTTATTAAAATTTGTTGATGTGGATTAAATGAGGAGCTAAAATCGGCTTAAGTGCTTAAGTGTTTTAGCATAGTTGTCGAATATAGATTGGGAAATTTAATTAAGTAAAATTGATGCTAAATTGTGTGTTAGATAGCAAGGAGTACCGTTTTGGGTAATAGTGTTAAGTTGTATAAATTCTTGCAATTTAAGGGTAGTATGTGTTTATTTGTTAACTTAGCCTACTCCATGGCCGAATGTGGTGGTTAGTCAAGAAATGATTCAATTGAATTAGTATATAAGCTATGTGCATTCGGTAATTATATATGTGTTTACCGAATCTAGAATTAAAGAGATGAAAAATAAGTATTCGGCTATGATAAATTTTATGAAGAGGTGTTGTTAAATATTTAAATAATATATATTGTTATAAGTTGAATTTGATTATGATTTTAGTTAAATAAGATGAATCTATTATTATATGTGATTGAAGTAGATGTGAATATTCATGTGTAAAATGAATTAACCGAATGTTGATTAGCAAAATAATTTAATTGATGAATTTGTTTAATATAATGACTGAATGAAATTAATATTAATGCATGGCTTAAATTGGTTATAATAATGATCGATTAGGTCCAATGTTAAGGAATAAGTGATTTTAAATGTATTTGGGATGAAAGGAATTGAGTATGCCGTATATGTGATAGTAGGAGGAGAAATTGCTTTTACTTGAATTTATTTACTTATTGTTCAATTGAGATTTCATATGCTGTCCAATACGAATATATTAAGTCAAGTTTGGTTGAGTTTGAGAGCTATGTGCATTTGAATCATGGTATATATGTGCAACTAAATGGTGTCTTAATGTTGCATATTGAAAGTAGTTGTAAAATGAGTCTATGTGTGTTCGGTGATATGGTTTTTAAATAGATAAGTAAGCTGAATGAAATACGAATAATATACATACATAGAGGAAAGAATACATTCGGCCAACCTAGGTTCTATGTTATTGAAAATGGAAATTAATTATGTTAAGTGACAAGCGGTAGTTGACCAAAGTGATTTATATGTACTTGGTTTATATACTCGATTAATGCTTGTTTTGAGGAATTGATAAGATGATTAAACTAGTTTACTTGCTTAATCTAAGCTTAAGATCCCAGATAGACAAGTGCGGATAAAGGGAAAGCTAAAGTGGTTATATAGCTGACCTGTAGGTGTTCAGATATACTCGAGGTAAGTTTTAAGTAATCAAACGTAGATAACATTTGATTATAATTCGATATATTACATGAATTGGGTATTCCTGGTAATCTATGGATTTAGCCGTACTTTATAGATAAAATGATGATGTGTTGTACTATACTTATATGGCCTGATGGCAAGTTTATCATATAGATAAGTGTGAAATGTGCTATTAAGATCGTGTGATAAGTATGAAATGAATGTGAGACCAAGATATGTATTAAGACCGAATGTGTAAGTGTATATATGTGTGATAAGGCGGAATGGCTAATTTGAGATATGTGTAAGGTATGCATCGTTATATGCATATAAAGTGAGAACGAATAACTTATGGGATATGGGGCACGGCCGAACGGCTATTATAAAGATGAAAGTAAATCATGTAATTTATGAGTTAGTCTGAATGGAAGCATTATTCTATTAATATGTTGTGATACGTAAATAGTACCAGCGTATATCATAAAGTGTGGACTATGGTTCGAAATCATTCGGGACATTGACTTAGTAAGCTTCAAAGTTGGTGTTTAGAGTCGAGTTTTATACCTAGCCGACCAAGTGCATTTGATTACAAGATCCCACATTAAGATGACAAATGAAGCTCGTAGTATGCATTAAATGACTCAGGTATGTGATACTTATCTTTTGATGTAAGAATGACTCGAATTGGATTTGATTATGTTCAATTGTGAAACTATGTATTTGAGGGTATAAGATTTATGCGTATGTGTCTTCAGTCACCGAAACTTAATGATGACGGGATACCTTAAGTTGGCCAGGTATGTATCCTACACTCATAATTAAATCTGCTCTGGATTGAGTCACAAGTATGAAATAAAATATATAAATCTATGGAAATGAGTACTACGACTACTATGCGATTGAGCCATACTCGATTGATGTGAGAAGTCATGTGAAGTTACTGATTTACTTTGTTGTTTGAGTTTAAAGTTAAGTGACTTATATATATAAATATTGTGCATTGCGTGCTTATGTATAATTGGTCATTTATGAAAATATCACGGAGGTGGATATAGCCCCGGGAAATTTGATTTGTGGTTGAGTACCTTTACAATTGGCCACTGTGGTAATTATTTGTTGAAGTGGTTATGTGATATCAATTTCTAAGTAAATGAGACGATGAGTAAAGTATGTGTAGTTGTGATTAGATTCATTCAGCAAATGATTTTTCATTTACCAATTTGAATAGGAAATTATGTTTTTAAATTTAGTAAAGTTAATTGTATTACTTAAAGACTTACTAAGCTTATGAAAGCTTACGTCGTTGTTTCATGTCTTTGGTTTATAGATTGTGGATTCTGACTATCAGCTCGGGGACAGTCAGCTCTTCGTCATACTATCTACTATTGTGGTAACCCAATGATTCGGTTTTAGCTTATGGCATGTATAGGATAGACTATAGTAGAATGATATCGTGACTATTGTTTATAAGCTATGCGAATATGGCACCCTTTGGGAGTTTATTTTTATAAGTCATAAATTTGATCTATGTTGTGTCTAGAAATTTTGTAAACGGATGATCTTTATTCAAGAAAATGTTTAAAATTTTACTGTTCGGATCTGTTTTCAAATTTTTGGTAACACCTTATCTTATTCCGGTGACGGTTATGGGATAGGGGTGTTACATTTTATTGGTATCAGAGCTACGGTTTAGTCGATTCTAGGACTAATGTAGCACATGTCAGTCTAGTTATACATGCCATATAGTGATAAAATGATAGCGTGATGATTTCTAACAGATAAAATTTTTTTTTCGTATTGTAATGAATCTCTATCCCTATCGAGCTGTAATAAGCATGATGGCTGGTAATGTGTTTCAGACTCAAAGTCCAACAGGCTTGTGCCAGTGACAAGTTCAGATTATACCTAGTGGGCTGAATGTCAGAAAACTATTAAAGAAACTAAAACTATGAAGCTTATGCTATACGGTATTCGAATCCGTTCACTAAATTAAGTTGTTCAGGTATGTGAATGTTATTGATGAAATGCATATGGGAAATGGTGGTATATCTATGAGTTCAGTTTCTATAGAAATTTATATACATAGAAGTGTATGTGACACCTATGTGATTCGATCATTGAAATTATAGAAATTCAGTTGGATAGAGAAACGAAAATGTAATCTTTGTATGTGGCTATTGAACCGAAAGTTGAATGGTTGATAAGCATGTTGTGCTTGTATTCGAGTAATGTAAATGATATACTAATGTGTTATGTTATATATATATGTGTGTGTATGAGAATTGAGAGTTATATCCGTGCTAAGTCCCGAAGAGCATTCATGCTGGTGTTATATTCGAGCTAAGTCCCGAAGAGCATTCGTGCTGGTGTTATATCCGGGCTAAGTCCCGAAGAGCATTCGTGCTGGTGTTATATCTGGGCTAAGTCCCGAAGAGCATTCGTGCTGGTGTTATATCCGGGGAAAAGATTCGAGCTGGTGTTATATCCGGGCTAAGTCCCGAAGGGTATTCGTGTCGGTGATGTGTATTCAGGCCTTCGAGCCTAACCGGCTTCGTGCCGCTGATATATATATATTCGGACCTTCATGCCTAGACGGCTTAATACCGGCGATTCGATCATTTCAGCTATTGAATGATGGAATTTGACTTGTATGAAGTAGTATAATTCGGCTACAAAGGTGAGTACCTATTGCCCTATATTATACATGTGTAGTCAACTCTTAAATGAATTAATTCGAATGTGCATTTTCAGCTTTGTTAAAGATGCATTAAGCTTTAATGCTTGCGGGACAAGATTATCTTGTTTGTGGTTATATTAAAATTATTGGAATATATGAATTGTTTATATATTATAAGGTTGAAGTTAAATTATATGTGATATATGAGGTTTCGGTTACCTACGACATTTGGTTTAGGTATTTAATCTTGTATGATTGCTTAATATTATATATCGTTAAGGAATGGATTTGTGTTATAAATGTGTTATGGATTTAGTCTATGGGATCCTCAGTATATGAAGTCATACGTGCTATTGCTGAACGACCCCTATTTTGTTAATCATGTTCAAGAAATTATTTCGATTAAGTCTCGACATTCGAAAGTCTATAAGAATTTTTGATCGGTACTGATCATTTTGGATATATGAATTATGTGCTAAAATAAATTTCATACCAGTGTATTTTGTTAGGCTTTATGTCTAAGTGACTGTATACAGGTAATGATAACTCGGACTGAATGTGTTAAATGAGCTAAACGTTCAGGTACGTGCAAGTGGATTTTCTTTTAGAAATAAGTTAAGTTAAATATTGAAATGATAAGCTATAAAGGATATTCATTGGGATGTGGGAGTATATGTGTACTTTCGGCCAAGTTACAGGGTCAAGAAAATGAAATATTTGTGTATACTTATAGAAATTTTCGGGGACGAAAATCCCTGAAGGGGGAGAAGAGTTGTGACACCCCTAATTTGACCCTAGTCTAAAAGTGGTTTTGGGACCACAAAACTGAGTCACAAAAAAAAAATTAAAGTTCTTTTCTACATTTATTATATGTGAAGTACCATGTGTGAAAATATTGTGTTTAAATATTGTAAATTGAATGTGGATTTATTAAAAGGGACTTAGGTGAGAAATCTCAAAAAGGTGATAGGCTAAATTGTAATGGCGGAAAATTGCATGGTTTAAAGAATGGGGACTTGCATGTCAAACATCCCATTTTCTTTGGTAGTGGACGGCAATGATTAGTATTGAATGATATATGCATTTTATACAAAAGAAATATTAGTAAATGGTTATATAATATATAATAAAGATTATTATAATATGAATAAGGTGAAAAAAACAAAGTTACTTGCTCCTTCATTCTCACTTAGCCAAAAGTAAAGAAAATATAAAAGGGGAAGAGAAGCTTGGATGCTCGGTGAAGAGGGGAGAGATAATTCAAGGTAAATACATGGTAGTTTGGTTTTATTTTTGATGATTTTGAGTTCTTTTCTTAGCTTTACCGTAAACCCATGAAGAAATTTTGGTTTTGGTGTTGTAGATGCATTCGGCCATGTTTTGATTGAGTTTCCTTGGGGTTGTTTTGATGCTTTGTGTATTGAGGGTTGTTAATTAATAATTTGAGTTTGATTAGTTGAATAATTGTGTCAAGTGTTTTGTTGCAATTGGCTACTTGGTATAATGCAAGGTTAATGTCAAATTATAGCACTTATGTGTGTATTAGCCGAACGTGAAATTGGGAAATGAATTGAGCAAATGTTATGTGATTAAGGGTTAATGAGTCTAATTGTGGTATGTGTGTCTAGTGTAGTGCAAGGTTAATAAGAGTATTCGGCCATTGTATGTTAAGTGGAAAGACTTTTGTTAATGAGGGATGGTTATATGTAAATTTGAGCTTATTAAAATTTGTTGATGTGGATTAAATGAGGAGCTAAAATTGGCTTAAGTGCTTAAGTGTTTTAGCATAGTTGTCGAATATAGATTAGGAAATTTAGTTAAGTAAAATTGATGCTAAATTGTGTGTTAGATAGCAAGGAGTACCGTTTTGGGTAATAGTGTTAAGTTGTATAAATTCTTGCAATTTAAGGGTAGTATGTGTTTATTTGTTAACTTAGCTTACTCCATGGCCGAATGTGGTGGTTAGTCAAGAAATGATTCAATTGAATTAGTATATAAGCTATGTGCATTCGGTAATTATATATGTGTTTACCGAATCTAAAATTAAAGAGATGAAAAATAAGTATTCGGCTATGATAAATTTTATGAAGAGGTGTTGTTAAATATTTAAATAATATATATTGTTATAAGTTGAATTTGATTATGATTTTAGTTAAATAAGATGAATCTATTATTATATGTGATTGAAGTAGATGTGAATATTCATGTGTAAAATGAATTGACCGAATGTGGATTAGCAAAATAATTTAATTGATGAATTTGTTTAATATAATGACTGAATGAAATTAATATTAATGCATGGCTTAAATTGGTTATAATAATGATCGATTAGGTCCAATGTTAAGGAATAAGTGATTTTAAATGTATTTGGGATGAAAGGAATTGAGTATGCTGTATATGTGATAGTAGGAGGAAAATTGTTTTTACCTGAATTTATTTACTTATTGTTCAATTGAGATTTCATATGTTGTCCAATACGAATATATTAAGTCAAGTTTGCTTGAGTTTGAGAGCTATGTGCATTTGAATCATGGTATATATGTGCAACTAAATGGTGTCTTAATGTTGCGTATTGAAAGTAGTTGTAAAATGAGTCTATGTGTGTTCGGTGATATGGTTTTTAAATAGATAAGTAAGTTGAATGAAATACGAATAATATACATACATAGAGGAAAGAATACATTCGGCCAACCTAAGTTCTATGTTATTGAAAATGGAAATTAATTATGTTAAGTGACAAGCGGTAGTTGACCAAAGTGATTTATATGTACTTGGTTTATATACTCGATTAATGCTTGTTTTGAGGAATTGATAAGATGATTAAACTAGTTTACTTGCTTAATCTAAGCTTAAGATCCCAGAGAGACAAGCGCGGATAAAGGGAAAGCTAAAGTGGTTATATAGCCGACCTGTAGGTGTTCAGATATACTCGAGGTAAGTTTTAAGTAATCAAACGTAGATAACATTTGATTATAATTCGATATATTTCATGAATTGGGTATTCCTGGTAATCTATGGATTTAGCCGTACTTTATAGATAAAATGATGATGTGTTGTACTATACTTATATGGCCTGATGGCAAGTATATCATATAGATAAGTGTGAAATGTGCTATTAAGATCGTGTGATAAGTATGAAATGAATGTGAGACCAAGATTTGTATTAAGACCGAATGTGTAAGTGTATATATGTGTGATAAGGCGGAATGGCTAATTTGAGATATGTGTAAGGTATGCATCGTTATATGTATATAAAGTGAGAACGAATAACTTATGGGATATGGGGCACGGCCGAACGGCTATTATAAAGATGAAAGTAAATCATGTAATTTATGAGTTAGTCTGAATGGAAGCATTATTCTATTAATATGTTGTGATACGTAAATAGTACCAGCGTATATCATAAAGTGTGGACTATGGTTCGAAATCATTCGGGACATTGACTTAGTAAGCTTCAAAGTTGGTGTTTAGAGTCGGGTTTTATACCTAGCCGACCAAGTGCATTTGATTACAAGATCCCACATTAAGATGACAAATGAAGCTCGTAGTATGCATTAAATGACTCAGGTATGTGATACTTATCTTTTGATGTAAGAATGACTCGAATTGGATTTGATTATGTTCAATTGTGAAACTATGTATTTGAGGGTATAAGATTTATGCGTATGTGTCTTCAGTCACCGAAACTTAATGATGACGGGATACCTTAAGTTGGCCAGGTATGTATCCTACACTCATAATTAAATCTGCTCTGGATTGAGTCACAAGTATGAAATAAAATATATAAATCTATGGAAATAAGTACTACGACTACTATGCGATTGAGCCATACTCGATTGATGTGAGAAGTCATGTGAAGTTACTGATTTACTTTGTTGTTTGAGTTTAAAGTTACGTGACTTATATATATAAATATTGTGCATTGCGTGCTTATGTATAATTGGTCATTTATGAAAATATCACGGAGGTGGATATAGCCCCGGGAAATTTGATTTGTGGTTGAGTACCTTTACAATTGGCCACTGTGGTAATTATTTGTTGAAGTGGTTATGTGATATCAATTTCTAAGTAAATGAGACGATGAGTAAAGTATGTGTAGTTGTGATTAGATTCATTCAGCAAATGATTTTTCATTTACCAATTTGAATAGGAAATTATGTTTTCAAATTCAGTAAAGTTAATTGTATTACTTAAAGACTTACTAAGCTTATGAAAGCTTACGTCGTTGTTTCGTGTCTTTGTTTTATAGATTGTGGATTCTGACTACCAGCTCGGGGACAGTCAGCTCTTCGTCATACTATCTACTATTGCGGTAACCCAATGATTCGGTTTTAGCTTATGGCATGTATAGGATAGACTATAGTAGAATGATATCGTGACTATTGTTTATAAGCTATGCGAATATGGCACCCTTTGGGAGTTTATTTTTATAAGTCATAAATTTGATCTATGTTGTGTCTAGAAATTTTGTAAACGGATGATCTTTATTCAAGAAAATGTTCAAAATTTTACTGTTCGGATCTATTTTCAAATTTTTGGTAATGCCTCATCCTATTCCGGTGACGGTTACGGGATAGGGGTGTTACAGTGGGAGCCAGAGGATACAATGAAAGAGCGTTATCTGAACCTATTCAACGGTAAGATTTTTGGGGATGAAAATCCCTAAGGAGGAGAGTTGTAACAGTCTGATTTAGACCCTAATCAGAATGGTGGTTTTGGGACCACGAATCCGAGTCAAAAATATTTAAATATTATTTTTCTTGTTTATTATATATGAATTTGCATGTGTGAAAGTTTCGTATGAAAATTTGATTGTTTATGTACTTAATTTAATAATGGGACTTAATCGCGTAAAATGAAAATTTAGTGGTTAATTGTGAAAGGGTCGAATAGTGGTTGTTCTTTTAATATGGAGGCTTTAAGTTGTAAGTTACCCATGATATATTGTTATGGATGGTAGTGGCCTTGTGTATAATGGTTTCATAAATTTAAGTTAAAGGTTAAATATGTAAAATAGTTAATAATGTTATAAAACATAAAACATAAAATAATCAAAAGCCATTGTTCATTATTTTTGCATGACTGAATATAAAAGAAAGGAAAAAGAAACAAGAGTTTCTTTGGTTCGACCATTGTTGGAACTTGATTAAAGGTAAGTTTTAGCTCGGTTTTTTGATAATTTTTATGTTTTTAAGGTCGTTGCTTCGAATATTATCCGACCCACGCCAGAATTTCTGATTTTGATGCATGTTCTAAGTTATGCCATTGATGAATATTTGTGTTTTATGATATTTGATGATGAAATATGAATGATATGTTTTGGATTAATATGTTTGTATTGGAGTTTTTGATGATTTTGAGTAATTAGGACTAATTTGTAAAAATATGAAATATCAGGGGTAAAATGGTAATTTTTCCATTTATGTGTTGTTGGATTAAATTGAATGAAATTGTGTTTAAATGAGGTTCATTTGAAATTATATAGATCAAGAACAAAAGAAATCGGACTTGGATCGACGAAAAGCAAAAATAGTCGAATAGCCAATTTATAACGTTCGTCGATATCTGAGATAAGTTTTTAAGCAATTAAATATCATTTATCTTGAATGTAACTTAGTTTAATATGCTGTTTTGAAATCTATGGATTCATAAAAGAGCTAGCCGAATGTGGTTAAGCATAGAAATATTGAATTTGAAGTTAATTTGACTGAGTTATATCATTTAAAAGTCTGTATGATCAATATGGAACATCTGGAGTTTTTGTTATATGAATTGTATACGAGACAGCTTTATAATAATGATACTCGGGCTTTGAGCTTAGCAAGCTTTATGCTGGTGAATGTAATCAGGCTTTGAGCCTAGCAAGCTTTATGCTGGTGAATGTAATCGGGCTTTATGCCTAGCAGGCTTATTGCTGGTGAATAAAAAAAAATCAAACCTTAAGTCTAGCAGACCTTGTGCCGGTGTATGATTCAGGCTTATTTTCAAGCTTATGCATATAAGATTTCATGTTAATGTGGAAATTGAGCAAGTAAATTGAGCTAAATGAACTTGTATATTCGGCCATATAGGTATGTACAAATGTGATGTTATATTGAACTTGAATGTTTGGCCACATAGGTACATACATATATGAGGTATTATTGGATCTTGTATTTTCGGTCATATAGGTAAGTATTTATGTGATGATATATTTGATATTGCATATTTGGCCAAATGAGTGACGATGGTATATGAAGTTAAATTGGTTTTGTGAGCTTGTATTAATGTGTGATAGTATATTTGAAATTATAATAATATTTGGCTTTGAATGTTGAAGAAAAACTTGCAAAATATTAACCTTATAAGTATTCGGCTTAAGTAGTAGTCATGTTAATCATGTGTGATTTTGGATTGATTAAGTTAACGTTTAATATATTACATTGATTAATTAAATTAGTTTATTTTGGATTTTTTTTATGAAGTTGATAATTGCTTATGACTTACTAAGCTATAAAAGCTTACTCAATGTATGTGTGTATCTATTTTTATAGATTTTGGATTCAAGTTACGAGCTCAGAGATCGCCAGCCAAGTCTATCACACTATCAACTGTTTTCAGTATTTTTAATAAGCAAATTTTTGAACATATGTCATGCATAGGCTATATTATTATATTTCGGATATGTTTGAAGTGTTGTATATATTATGCCATGTGAAAATGGCTAATTTGATATATAAGTATTTGCCATTTTGATCATGGTTTTTGTGTGTGCTATGTTTGTTTGTCAGTTATGCTCAAATGATTATTTCATTTGGTTTGGTTGATTCGGCAATGATACAAATATATATAAGTATGAATATTGCTAGATATGTTACTATTGCTTAAAGATTCGGCTATGACTTGTATGTGATAATAATGATTTAAAATGGTTGATATGTGTATAAGTTAAATGTTGAATTTAGGTAGTGGAATTATTGAAATGGTATTAATAATGACCTTTGTTATTTTTGCAAAGTACGTGGAAACGACATGATTAGATTTGGTTTTTTTCTTTTGAAAGTATTGAATAAGTATTTGCTATGTTATATATATTTATATAATTGTGATATATTTGAATGAAGTGTAAATTTACAATTAATATATGAATTTGTTTATAGGTGAGATTACTTGCATGTAGTGTAATTGAGCAAAGTTGAAAGTGGTCATTAAATTAAACATAAGTAAGAAGCATGATTTCATTCGGCTAAAACTTAGTAAAGTGATCTAATGAATAGTAATTTTAGTTATAATAAATTATGGTATTTTTTATGCAAAATAGGTGTATGTGAATGGATATATATTCTTTGATGGTTAGACCATTTAGTGTTCTTGTTGTATATGTCGATATATGTTTTAAACATGTTATTAGTACGAATTGTGATATGACCGGCAATGTCTTGTAGCCTAATCCAGCGACGGATATGGATAGGGGTGTTACAATCCAAAAGCCCCAAATTACATAAACCATCCAAAAACAAAAAAAAATAGAGCAGCAATAACATAAAATCAAAAGTTGAAATAGAACAGTTTAAAATAGTGGTGGTCACCGTCGAGTCCTCCGCTGCACTGATCCGTCTATGACTGGGGATTTTTTATACAGAACAAATAGAAAGGGGTGAGTTTTCATAAACTCAGTGTGTAATCCCCATAGAAAACATGCATGTAGTCAAATCTATAGTTATCAGTCAGAAACAGTCTGGGACTAAGCCCATTACAGGTTCAGATACAGTTTAGGCCTTAGCCTATTCAGATACAGTTTCAGATATAAATTAGGGCCTTAGCCCATTTCAGATAGAGTTTGCATATAGTAACAGAAATTAGTATCCTACCCACCAGCCTCTACACTCCATCTTCGACCATCCCTACACACCATGTGGGGTTTAAAACACCCACCCAGCCCTGCACACCAAGTTGTACTGAATGCGGCACATAACAGTATATTGCAGTTGAGCTACCAGATAATAGGCATAAGAGCCTTTCAGTACACTTCCTTCAATAATAATCATCCCACCCCAATGCAGATGCAACATATAGAATAACATGCTTTTATGCAACTATCAGTCATACATATATAGATCAATAAGCATACATAAATAAGTAATGCTCAATACATACATTAAATATGCAAATCATACAAGAGACGCAAGTGAGGTTTTCGGCTTTTGCCAAACCCTCATTTTTCTACGTTTTCAAGTACACACCTGGTTTCAATTGATTCTAAATCGATCACCGAGCACTCCAAGACCTAAAATCATCAATCTAAACTTCACAGTCTATCTTAAACCATGATTAAATCGTACTCATGAACCAATAAAAGTTTAAGTTCATCTGTTCACCACTTACCTTCAAACTTCGCACAATTTCAACCACTGATCAACACGAGAAAAGTCACAACCTAAACTATTCGTTGCTACAAAAATAATAATTACACATTAACAAAAATTCAACCCACTCTATCCTAATTTAAGGAAAAGAATACCTGCTCAAGCGAGACATACCATTTTTACTTACCTAAAGAATACCCCACAATAAGATATCCCCAATTTCTTACTAAGATGAAGAAGCAAAATAAAAGAAATTCTGTTTGAAAAGAGAAAGAGAAGAGAATAGTAGAGAAAGGGAAAATGGCAAGGGAAAACAGAAACTAACGTCAAAAATTCTATTGGGAGGGAAGAGAGAGCCAAAAATTGCCAAAAAGAATCCCAATCTAATTTGACAACTCCCATATCCCATAAATCTCTCCCCCACTAACCCATTAACAACCACTACTCAGAAATCTGATTATTTTCAACTACCTCCCGATGCCAGTAGCAAAAATAATTCTCTTGCTCATGTAGAGAATCGAACACAGGACCTCCAACACTCCAATACTCAACTTAACCACCAGACTAGCAGGCCCATTCTGTTATATACTTACAAACAATTAAATAAAAGCCTACTAGCCAGAGATAGGGCTTGGTTCAGAAAAATACCAAAATTTTCTAAAGGTGAGGCTTGAACTTGAGACCTCTCAAACACACCCAGAACACTTAACCACTGAAGCAAATAGATATTTGTGTCGTAAATTCACAAAAACAAAGAAAAGAAATTTGGGGCATTACAACTCTACCCCCTAAAAGAAAAATTCGTCCTTAAAATTTACCTGATCATTAGATATGAGGATACTGCTGACACATTGAATCCTCAGGTTCCCACGTGGCCTCCTCAGTGCTATGATTTTGCCATAGAAGCTTTATAGAGGGATAGACTTTTTCCATAAAACCTTCACATCACGATCCAGAATCTGAACTGGCTCCTCCTCAAAAGTCAAGTTTGGCCTAACCTCATTCTCCTTAACAGGGACAATGTGAGAAGGATCAGAGCGGTAGCGATTCAACATTAAGACATAGAGCGCATCGTGAATACGATCCAATCTGGAGGTAGATCTAATTGATAAGTGACCAATTCCACTCGTTTCAAAATCCAGTACAGCCCAATGAACTTAGGGCCCAGCTTGCCTTTCGACTGAATCTCAAAAACTTCTTCCATGGAGAGACCTTTAGAAATACAAAGTGCCCCACAAAATATTTAATCTCACGTTTCTTCAGATCCATATATGATTTTTGCCTATCAAAAGCCACCTTTAGATGATCCTGAATCAATCTAACCTTATCCTTGGTCTTAGAAACCAACTCAGGACTAGGAACCTGTCGTTCACCCAACTCAGTCTAGCATAGGTGAATACGACACTTATGACCATATAGAGCCTCGTGAGGTGCCATCTAAATATTAGACTGGAAACTGTTATTATAGGCGAACTCCACTAGCGGTAGATAATCCTCCCAATTGCCTCAAAAATCGATAACGTAACTCTATAACATATCCTTCAATATCTGAATCACCCTCTCAGATTGATCATCGGTTTGAGGTGGAATGCAGTACTGAAGTCCAACCTTGAACCCAAAGCCTCATGTAACTTTTTCCAGAACTGAGAAGTGAAGTGGGGATCTCTATCAGAAATGATCGAGACCGGTACCCCATGTACTCTCACTATCTCAGAAACATAGAGCTTTGCCAACTTTTGAAGAGAATAGTCTGTTCTAACAGGTATGAAATGTGCAAAATTGGTTAATCGATCTACGATGACCTAAACAAAATCCTTCTTAATGGGTGACAAGGGCAACCCACTAACAAAGTCCATCATTACTCGTTCCCATTTCCATAGGGGAATCTTAACTGGCTGCAGCAAACTCGAAGGTAACTGATGCTCAGCCTTAACCTGCGAACAAGTCAGACAACGGGCAAGGAAGTCAGTAACCTCATGCTTCAACCCAGGCCATGTTTCGAAACGTCTTATTCTCACCGGGATGCATGGAAAAAGGGCTACTATGCATCTCCCATAAAATAGACTACCTCAAATCACTATCATTTAAAACATAGATTTGCCCACGGAAATAGAGTACCTCATCACTACTCAGTCCAAAGTCCGTAGTGTTGCCACTTTTAGCCTAATGAAACCGAAGACCCAAAGCTTTAGCCCCTTACTGCTTATCCCTAATCCGCTCAATCCAAGTTGGTTTGACTTGCAACTCAATCAACAGACTCCCATCATCAAACAGACTAAGTCGAGCGAACATCACCCTCAGATCGGTCATTGCCCTACAGCTCAATGCATTAGCCACCACATTGGCCTTGCTTGGATGATACTCAATGGTACAGTCATAATCTTTAAGCAGCTCAATGCATCTACATTGCCTGAGATTCAACTCCTTCTGAGTAAGGAGATGTAAAGACTATTTTTTAGTCAGTTCAAAACAGGTGGTTTCGAGACCACTTAACCGAGTCAAAATATTTATTTTAATACTTTAATGAGTTTTACAGCATGATAGAATGATAGTATAAAAATTTTCGTAAAGAAATTTTACCAATTAAATAGTTAATTCGGTAAAAAGGATTAAATCGCGTAAAGCAAAAAAAATTGATTTCTAATAGGAAAAAGGGTTTATTAGTTATGAAATTTTCAATGAAGGATCCTTAAATGGGAATTAACCCTTAATTATATGAATGGACCGTAGTGGAATTATTACATGATTTTTATGTTTATTAACCATGAGTATTTTGGTAAAATGATATTTATATGTTAATTAATTAAAACAAAAACATGTTAATGCTCCATTCATCGTCTCAAACCGATTTTGGAAGGAAAGAACCTCCATTTTAGGGTTTCATTTGGCCAAGAGTATTTTAGCTCATTAACGTTCGATTTTTATTCTGTTTCTAATGATTTTTACGTTTTTGAGCTCGTTGAAGCTCAATCTAGTTAGCTCGTACCTAAATCTCTGAAATTTTTGATGATTTTGAAATGTTGCATTGTTGAATACTAGTATATTTTGAAGTATTATGCTAGATTATTGATGGATATTGAAAGATATACAAGTTTTATAAAGTGAATTTTGACAAAAATGAGTATTATGGACTAAATTGTGAAAATGAGAAATTTAGGGGCTAAAATGTGAAATAAATGAAAGATATGGGTTTATATAGAATATATGAATACTCGGCCAAGCATGTGTATAAGGAAATTTTGTATATTTTGTGTATTTGTGAATTAGGGATTAAAGTGTCAAAATGTGAAAATATGAGGGCTAATTTGTAAAAAGGTTAAATTATCTGTATATGAATTAAATTGTATGATTTGGTGAATAAATAGGTTAAATTTGAATTTATATAGATCAAGATAAACAAATACCGAAACTTGATCGGGGGAAACAAAAGGTAGACGAGTAAACAAAAGTTATCCGAGCAAATACGAGGTAAGTTCATATAATCGGAATCGAACTTTCTTTTAAACAGTTGAAATTGTATGTATTGAGTTTGAATGAACACATGTGAATTGGATGGTCATGGATATGTTGGTCAAATGCCTAAATTGATGATTACCAAGAATTATTGAATCCTGTTTGAACCGTAGAAAGTCGTAGGATACAAGTGACATGTCACTAGGGTTACCATTTTGGTCGGGTTCCTGCATTAGTTACGGACTCACTACAGCTCGTATGAGCATACCGTTTTAGCTCTATGGAGCTTACCATATAGCTCTTCAAGGCTTACCATTTTTGCTCTACGGAGCTTACTGTTCAGCTCGATAGAGCTTACCGTTTACCGGCTCAGGAGGAGCATCTCGATCATCACTCGAAAGAGTAGAAATGATGATGAACTGATAGATTACCGATGTATACACTTAGTGTGTATCACCTGATTATCCCTCGAAAATTCCTTTGGTTCAACGGGCATTATACCAATATGAATTATAAAGATTATATGCTGCAAAAATTAAAAGATTTACATGGATATATGCTACATGAACTACATGATTTACATGGATATATGTTACATGAATTACATGATTTATATGAGTTATATATTACATCAGTACATGGATTATGTGGATGTATGATACATGGTTTAGATGAATTGAGAGATGACTTTGATGTTACATGAATGTTATTTGCATGGTTTCATCATTATGAATGGATAAACATATGAATGTTAAATGACTAACTTGTGAATGGTGTTGTAAGTAGGCATTATGAACAAATGAGTTGGTTATAAATTGCTTAAATGCTTAATGTCATATTGGTAAGTTTAATTCTATATTGTACAGAATTACTAAGCTTTTGAGCTTACTCCGTTTATTTTTCTGTGTTTTATAGATCACAGAAGCTAGCTCGATTCGGACGAGGTCGGAGATTACTATCACACTATCTAGACAATCTTTTGGTGTTTTTGGAACTAATGTAATGATGTAAATATGGCATGTATAGGCTAGTTTATAGGTTGAAGTATATGGCTATCTATGTTAATGAATTTGGCATGAATTATGGTACTTGAACAAGCTATGTGATATGGCTAGAGTTAAAAATGTTTGGTTTGATATAGGAGCTTTGTAAGATATGTTTATATAGTGGCAAATTTGATGAATGGTACTTTGGTATAGATGATGCTTGAATGTTGATATGGTTAGTATGAATGATATGGATGAATTGTAATATATTATATACTTGTAGTGAAGTATATGAAATAGGTTCATTTAGTTTGTATTTGGTTGTGTAAATTATATTGGATTGAATCATGAAATGGTTGGTTATTAGATGGTGTAAAATGTCCATTCTTTGGCTGAATTGGTTGCTTATTATGAGTATGATTTTATGCTAAATTGATGCTTGTAGGTATAAGGAAATTGGGTGTGAAATGTAGCTTAAACCAAGCCTATTTTTGTGCCACACGGTTGAGCACACGAGTGTGTGACTCGACCATGTGACACCTACACCTTTGTAAAGTACGTCAGTAAGTTACACGACATAGACACACGGGCATGTCTATTAGCTGTGTGTCGTACACAGTCTAGCATATGGGCGTATGGTCAACTGTGTAACCCAAGTCAGAATATCCCTTAATTTTCACATGGCCTAGCACACGGGCGTGTCCTTGGCCGTGTGATACAAGTCAGTATGTATGCCCTGTTTTCACACGGCCTAGACACATGGGCGTGTCTGGTGACTGTGTGAGGCACACGGCCATGTGACCTTTATTCAAAAATTTTCTTAAGTTTTCTCAACTTTTTCATATGTTACCAATTTAATCTTGAATACATGTTTAGTACTTTATATGCTTGAATTAAGCATGTTATTAGTTTGTATGATTGAAAATTTATGAAATGTGATGACAATGATACATGTTTAAAGATTCACTGTTTCGAACTGAGTTATAGATCCAGTAATACCATTTTACCTACTCCAGTGATAGTTACGAGATAGGGGTGTTACAGGAGATACTTGAGGCTTTTGTGATCCGTTTAGATAATACACTTCTCACCATACAGAGAGTGCCTAAAAATTTTTAGAGCAAAGACTACGGCGGCCAATTCCACATCATGCATTTGATAGTTTACCTCATGTCTCTTATGCTAACGAGATGCGTATGCCACAACTTTACCTTCTTGCATCAGAACACAACCCAATCTCATATGTGACGCATCACTGTATACTACGAACTCCTTTCCAACTTCAGGTTGTATCAGAATAGAAGCCTACATCAGAACAGTCTTGAGCTTCTCGAAGCTCTCTTGCTACGCATCAGTCCAGACAAACGGAAGACCCTTACGTAGTAGCTTAGTTAAGGGCACTACAATTAGTGAGAAACCTTCCACAAACTCCCGATAATAAACCGTCAGCTCCAAAAAGCTACAGATCTCATACACACTCTTAGGCTGCTTCCAATCCAGAACAACCTCAATCTTTCGAGGATCGACTCAAATCCCCTCAGCAGAAACTACGTGTCCCAGAAATGTTACCTCACGTAACCAAAACTTACACTTGCTAAATTTAGCATAGAGCTGCTTTTCCTTCAAAGTCTGAAGAACCACTCTAAGGTGCTCGTCATGCTCATCCTCAGTCTTAGAATAAGCCAATATGTCATCAAAAAATACCACCACAAACTGATCTATGTGAGGTTGAAACACTCGGTTTATCAAATCCATAAACACTACTGAAGCATTAGTCAGCCCAAAAGGCATCATTAGGAACTCATAGTGACCATAACGAGTCCTAAAGGTCATCTTCTGTACATCAACTTCCTTAACCCTCACCTGATGATACCCAGGACAGAAATCAATCTTGGAGAACATAGAAGCCCCTCGGAATTGGTCAAATAGATCATAAATCCTCAGAAGTGGAAACTTGTTCTTCATGGTTAGCTTATTCAATTTTCGGTAGTCGATACACATCCTCATGGATCCATTCTTCTTCTTAATAAATAGTAAGTTGCTCCCCACGGAGACATACTGGGATGGATGAACCCACGATCCAACAACTCTTGAATTTGACCCTTAAGCCTTAAGCTCCGTAAGCTCCTTCGGTGCCATTCAATAGGGAGTGATAGACGCCGAAGCTGTACTAGGAAGAAGCTTAATCCTAAATTCCACTTCCTGATTCGGAGGTAAACCTGGTCGCTCCTCAGGAAAGACATCTGGAAAATCCCTTATAGTTCTGACGTCCTTTATAGTGGAGTCCCTAGAAGCGGAAACAATAACATAGGCCAACTACGCCTCACATCCCTTATGAACTAGTTTCTCATCCACCAATGCAAAGATCACGTTAGCCAAGTAATTTTGACACTCTCCAATCATAACCACCTCCTTCTCCACCTCGGTTCTCAAAACGACTCACTTAGTCGCACAATCCAAATTGACACGATGCTGGACCAACCATTCCATTCCCAGAATCAAATCGAACTCCCTAAATCGGAGATCCATCAGATTAGCCAAAAAAAGGGTCCCTTGAACCTCTAGCAGAACATCCTTATACAGTTTGTTAACCCAAACTGATTGCCCCAGTGGACTCAGTACAGTAACCTCACTCGTAGTGCTCTCAACCAAAATCCCCAAGTTTTCAAATATATTGCTAGCTATGTATGAGTGAGTGGAGCCTATGTCTATCAAAGCAATATAAGGTACATCATAAATAAGGAATGTACCTGTGACGAGGTCCGGAGCATCTTTATCCTCTCGGCGACGTGCAGCATAAACAAGCACAGACTGCCTAGCCTCAGTCTGACCAGCACCTCTGCCTAATGCTCTCTATCCATGACCCATACTATTACCACCCCTAGCCTGACTATGGCCCCTTGGTGGCTGTTGAACTACCCTCTGTGATTGCGCAGTACCAGAACCCAGAGCTTGCACATGATCAGCCCTCAGCGGACACTCCCGAATGCGGTGCTCTAATGACCCACACCTCAAACAAGCTCCAATCCTCCTCCAACATTTGCCCTGATGGCATCTACCACAATCTCCACACGGCTGCAGTCCAGTAGAAGTAACAGGGCACCTAGCTCTAACTAACCCATCAGATTTGGCCTTTTTCTTATGCCTCTATACAGAATTCGAGGGCTCTGAATCCCTCTTCTTCTTACCCCTCTTGCGGTCTCTATTTTGGCAGTTAACGCGCTTAACCTCTTTGGCAATCTTCGCCTACTCTATCAGAACGAAGAACTCTTACTCCCTTTACGGAGCTATCAATACCCTCAGATTATCCCATAGCCCATCCTCAAACCGAACACACCTCTCGTGCTTAAACGCCACCATACCTCGTGCATAGCGGCTCAGTCTCAAAAATTTAGCCTCATACTTGGCCATTGATTGTTCTCCCTGAATGAGGTTTAGAAACTCATGCCTATGAGCTTCGATGTAACATTCTCCAACATACTTCCCTTGGAAGGCAAAGTTTAAGAACTCCCAAGACAGACGATTGAGCTAAGTGCCCTCCTTAGTGGTCAACCGCCACTGGTAAGGCTCATTGCGAAGCAATGTGACTGCACCCTTTAATTTCTACACAGGGGTGCAATCCAGATCGTCCATAATCCACTCCGTGGCTTCTATCCAATACTCAGCCATATTAGGGATGACTCTAGTGACGCACCTAAATAATTTAGCTCCATTGGATTAGAGTTGTTCCGTAACTGACCCTCGGCCCCTAGATCTAGTGTTGGCCCCAATGACCCTCTCTAATATCCTTAGCACAACCTGGGACAATATGTGGTCCCCAGCCATGCGATCTTGAGACCCAATCTCAGTAGTAGGCGACACAGGTGTCTCACTAGTGTCGAAATTTTGCATGTCGCCCAAAAAAGAAGACTCAACGGGAGCCCCCTATGGCCTCTACCACGGCCTCAAGTACCACGTTCGCAGATACCTCAAGCACTCATTTTCTAATATGGTTTATCTACATTAAACAATTTTATGAATCAGTTACAGTTTTCGTATTTATTAGAAGATGTTTTATGCAAACAATTTTAGAAGTTCAAAGTTTATCTTCTTAAATCTCAGTCTCAAAGTATACTAACTATAGGGTTTTAGAAATAACTATCTACAGTCATAACAGTTTTATCAGTTTAAACTTACAAGATCAATGCCGAAGACTCGATGTACCACATACTCAGTCAAACTATTTTAAATCATTTGAAAACCATTTCTTTAAAATCGAGAAATTGGAACCCAAAATTTACAATCGAGTTTTGCAACCTAGCTCTAATACCACTAAATGTAACACCCCAAACTTGGCCTAAACGTTATGGCCGAATCTGACAATGTCACATGGAATGGGATTTGAAGTCGAATTTGTCAAGTTAAAACCATTTCCGTTTATTAGCTTTTAATTATCTCATGTCAATTTCAAAATCACTCTCATTATTTTAATACCTTCAAAATGTATTTTGTAGTGGAAGCTTTTAGAAACCGAGATATTTTAGGAAAATCGTTCGCATTTAAGAAAAACGTTGTTTTTAATAAAACTAGGTTTTCGTTGAGTTTTGCAGTTTAAAAGTCCAAAATAAAAGTAAACCATCCAAAACATAAACCATCCCCCAAAAAATAGAGCAGAAATAACATAAAATCAAAAGCTAAAATAGAACAGTTTAAAATAGTGGTGGTCACCGTCGAGTCCTCCGCTGCACCGATCCGTCTATGACTAGGGATTTCTTGTACAAAACAAAAATAAAGGTGGTGAGTTTTCATAAACTCACAGTGTAATCCCCATAGAAAACATGCATATAGTCAAATCTACAATTATCAGTCAAAAACAGTTTAGGCCTAAGCCCATTATAGGTTCAGATACAGTTCATGCCTTAGTCCATGCAGATACAGTTTTAGATATAAATTAGGGTCTTAGCCCATTTTAGATACAGTATGCATATAGTAACAAAAATCAGTATCCTACCTAGCAGCCTCTACACACCATCTCCGACCATCCCTAAGCACCATGTGGGGTTTAAAACACCCACCTAGCCCCGCACACAAAGTTGTACCAAATGCGGCACATAACAGTATACTGTAATTGAGCTGCTAGATAATAGGTATAAGAGCCATTCAGTACACTTCCTCCAATAATTATCATCCCACCCCAATGTAGATGCAACATACAAAATAACGTGCTTTTATGCAACTATCTATCATATATATATATAGATCACTAAGCATATCAAATATGCAAATCTTACAAGCGTCGACAATGAGGTTTTTGACTTTTGTCGAACCCTTGTTTTCTTTATTTTCGAGTACACACCTGTTTTCGATTGATGCTAAATTGATCACCCACTCCGAGACCTAAAATCATTCAAGCGAGACATACCATTTTTACTTACCGAAAGAATACCCCACAATAAGATATCCCCAATTTCTTACTAAGACGAATAAGCAAAATAAAAGAAATTCTGTTTGAAACGAGAAAGAGAAGAGAATGGTAGAGAAAGGAAAAACGGCAGGGAAAAACAGAAACTAACGTCAAAAATTCTATTGGGAGGGAAGAGAGAGCCTAAAATTGCCAAAAAGAATCCCAATTTAATTTGACAACTCCTATATCCCATAAAGCTCTCCCTCCACTAACCCACTAACAACCACTACTCAGAAACTTGATTACTTTCAACTACCTCCTGATGCCAGTACCAAAAATAATTCCCTTGTTTACGTAGGAAATCGAACACAGGACCTCCAATACTCAATTTAACCACCAGACTAGCAGGCCCATTCTGTTATAATAAACAAACAATTAAATAAAAGCCTGGTAGCTAGAGATAAGGCTTGATTCAGAAAAATACCAAATTTTTCCAAATGTGAGGCTTGAACTTGGGACCTCTTAGACACGCCCAGAACACTTAACCACTAAAGTAGACAGATATTTGTGTCACAAGTTCACAAAAACAAAGATAAGAAGTTTGGGGCGTTCCAGTTTCCCCTCATGCATAGCTTCAAATTTTTTAGGGTCAACTTGGATTCCCTCAGGAGAAACTACATATCCTAGAAAAAGTGACCTCTGTTAACTAGAACTCTCCTTTGCTCAACTTAGCGTAAAGCTTTTCTCTCAAAATATTTGCAAAATTATATTAAGATGCTCATCATGATTATCCTTTTCTTAGAGTATAACAGAATATCATCAATGAAAACCACGAAAAACTGATCCAAATACGGCTAGAACAAACGATTTATAAGGTCCATGAATGCAGCTTGAGCATTCGTCAAATTGAATAGCATGACTAGGAACTTGTAATGCCCATAACGAGTCCTAAAGGCGATCGTATGCACATCTACCTCTTTAGCCTTAAGCTAATGGTACCCGGAACGAATATCGATCTTAGAGAATATGGATGCCTCACGGAACTAATTAAACAAGTCGCCAATCCTTGGAAGTGGGTACTTATTACTTATCGTCAATTTATTGAGCTGACAATAATCCACACTTATCCTTATAGTACTATCATTCTTGTTTACAAACAGAACTAATGCTCCCCACAAAGACACACCAGGCTGAATGAACCCTCATTCAAGAAGTTCTTGAAGTTGAGCTTTCAATTCCATAAGTTCCTTTGGTGCCATGCAGTAGGGAGCGATAGACGCTGGAGCTGTATCCAGTAGAAATCAATATCAAACCTAGCTTCCCTGCCCGAAGGCAACTCTGACAATTCCTCAAGAAAGACATCCAGAAACTCTCTACTTGTCTAAATATCCCTAATAGATGAACCCACAAAAGTCAAATCAAGCACAATGGATAGAAATGCCTCACAAACTTTTTAAACTAACCTTTTGGCTACTAGAGCAGAGATTACATTGGAGAGGTAATCTAGACCCTCGCTGATCATGACAATCTCCAAATTATCTTTAGATCTCAAAGTCACACTCTTAGTGGCACAATTTAAGCTAACTCAATACTTCACAAGCCAATCCATGCCTAGTACCAAATCATATTCCCTGGATGGTAACTCCACCAAATTAGTCGAAAACACAACACATTGTAACACCCCAAACCCGACCCAGACGTTATGGCCAAATCTGACATGTCACATTGGAACATTTTAAAAACACATGTTCTGCTCTTAAACCCTTCTTGAAGAATTTAACGATAAGTTTTAAAAGACTAAAGTGAATGGAAGCTGTGCACCAGGTAGGTATCCGAAACAGAGGAGGTGAGCCATGAAAGCTGCTTAAGTACCAAGCTCTTGATTGGATCCAATCCTCGACATGCCCACCACCATTGCCACACTTTAGGTTATTGATAATTTTGAAAATATCTCGAGATGGAGTTTGTTCAAAGTGATGTTTTAGTTAAAATGTTATATTTTATCTTTGTATGATTTGAAAACCAAGAGTTATTTAAAAACGTAACCGAGATCTAGCCCACTTTAAAGTATAAATAATAACGCAGAATTCAAAGTTTAAAACGAACCAAACCCAGAAAGAAAATAGTTAAAATGGCCTTATTACAACCCAAAAAAACAGATAATAATATTTAAATAAAACTTTTAAAAGAAAGTCCAACTGAACATCATGGCCACTCTGAATTCCCACCGGCTCCAAGTCTCCACATCAATGCTCACCTGCAAGGATTAAGAAGGGGGTGAGTTGAAAATTTAGTGTGCAACAAGCCCATTTTTAGAGCCCAAATCCACACATGTACAAATTTAACTTCAACATAAATTGGGCCGTAGCCTTTCGGTTATCTGTTACTGGGCCAAAGCCTTTCAATTACTCATATTACTAGGCCAAAGCCTTTCTGTAAATGGTATGGCCCTTGGGCCCATTTCAATATCATATATGTCCAAACATGCATGTATGCAAAAACCCGTTTGGGGAGACTACTCAACCCACCAACCGCTACTCTCCACCCGTACCATCCAACACACCATGTGGGGAATAACTCAACCCACCCAGCCAACACACCACTGGCAGCATAGCTACTTTATCATATAACTGGAGGCCAAGCCTCTTTTAATAACTGGGGCGAAAGCCCTTTTCGGTAAACTGGGGCAAAAGCCCTTTTCGGTAAACTGGGGCAAAAGCCCTTTAACACTTCCTCCATCAAATAAACCCCACCCATGCATATAATGAGTAAAACATGGCATATCGTACATGTGTCATAGCATATCATGTGTATATCATGTCATGGCATGTAAATTAACAATATCACAACCATCGTTCTCAGAATGAAACCCTAGGGGTATAATAGACATTTTCATATAGGGGCAAAATAGACATTTTCCATGCTCAGGGGTAATTTCATAATTTTATCAAATATTAGGGTTTTCCATGTTTATTCAACAATTCCACATGTTTAAACAACCGTTTTTAGCCTATTATAGCGCATTCAAGTTATTGGGCCCAAAACCCCTAATGGGCCCTACGTAGCCGATTTAGTCGTTTAGGTCCTTTTTAGCCTAAGTTACGCAGCGGTACTAAAAGTTTAACATGCAATTCAATCAGATTCCATTTTTACCAGTTTTACCCAAATGGGCCCACAAGCCCATTGGGCCCTATTTTAGCCTAACGAGGCCCACTTACCAAATTTATTCGAAATCGGTTTCTTACCTGCTCCATCAACTTCGTTTACTGCGTCCATCGTAATCGTACTCATCCACATACCAGTTCACGTTTACAAGTTACAACAACAACAGGATTTGATATTTCGGCTTTTAAACAATATGGGTTTAGGCTATTACGGGGTATGTTACACACCTGCTCAAAGACAATCGATTTCACAAAGTCTACCACGCGCTTGTCCTACATACATTTATTTGACTCATCAGGTTTCGAAATCCAAGTGAGCACTAATACATTCTTATTAATACCATTCGGCTACTACCCCTAATGCCTTAAATTACTTACCTTTGCCGGATTCGCCGACTCGAACTTAGTCTATTCAGTACCGATTCTTCAAACCTTGCTGCTCCTCCAAAGTTGTCCACTTTGCTACAAGAGATCATAAAACAAATGAACAAGGCCTCATAAAAACCTTAACCACAAATCGGCAACCTCCCTAATCCTTAGGGAGTTTCGGCTTTTCTTAACATCTAAAATATCGAATTGAGTAGAGACACAAGTACTTACCACGCTACTCTTTTGAACTATTCTTGACTCTAAGCGAACCTGACTCTCCCAACGCTAGCAATAATCACCCCTTACAAAAGGTCTTAGAATTCGGCCACCAAGCTTCCAAGGGTGATGTGTATTCGGCTTTTGACTCAAGGGAGAAGAAGTTGTTTTGGGATAGCAGTTTTGCGACGATTTAATCGGTAGGGAATTGAAGGCTTAGAGATTACAAGATTTGGCCGCAAAAATTGAAAGAGCTTGAGGATTGTGGCTTAAAAGAAAAATGGCATAAAAAGGCCTTTGGAATTTGGTCTTCCTTGGATATTCGGCTAAGTAAAGAAAAAGAAGGGATGAAGAGTAAGAAAAGAGTATAGAGGAGTATGTGAAGAAAATAAAAGAAGAGAAAGAGGCTATGGCTTATGGGTAATCGGCAATAATGAAAAGAGAAGAGAAAATTTGCCAAATAAAATTCAAAAGCCGAATTAACACCAAAGAACACTCCCTTGGCCGGCCAACACTTCCCTATCTTCAAATTCTCCTAAAATCCCTCCTAGATATGCTCCCTCTTATCTCTCCACTATCCATGCACTTGACCAATTCCAACCTTAATCCAATAGAGTTCCATTCAACTTCAAACTCTTGCATACACAAGACATAAAAATAAACGCCACTGGTACCTGCTCCATGATTCGAACCTTGGCCTTCTTTCCTCACTTACACGCCACATTTTTAGGAGACTAGTGGCGTCACCTAGCCACTCTACCAAAGCTCCTTTTGTGATACATTTTACCCACATATTTTGATAAGGCCTCCTAACCAGAGCCCCTAATTCTTTAAGTCCAAAATTTAAAAATTCCGCCGGGTTTTGGCCAACTCATGGGCCTTCCATAGGCCCATTTACATACTTTAAACATGAATTTCACAACCAAATACCAACATTTAAAATTACACCAAACATCTCACAAAATTACTAAGCCCCAAAAATCGGAATGTTACACACATTGTATATCCAGCGAAACTCTCCTATAAACCTTATTAACCTATACTGATTGACCCAGTGGAATAATCATAGAAACCTCACCATAGGTACTCTCAACAAAGATACCCAGATTCACAAAAACAGAACTAGCTATATAGAAATTTGTTGAGCCTATGTCTATCAGTGCAAAATATGGAACAAAATTAATAAATAATGTACCGAAGATAATGTTAATGACGTCTTTGTCCTCGTGGCACCTTACCGCATATACGAAAGTAGTCTATCTAACCTCCTCAGCAATCTTTGCCTTGTCTACCAATATTGTAAAAACTCACTCCCTCTATGGATCTATCAGAACCTTGAGGTCATACCTCAGCCCCTTCCCAAAACGAATACTCTAATAATAATTGTTAATACTAATCCACAAGCATATACGATCAGCCTAAAAAACTTATCCTTATACTTGGCCACAATCCTTCCCTCTAAGTAAGACCTATAAACTCACGTACACGAGCCTCCACATAACTCGCCCCTACATATTTGTTCTAAAAGGTGTTATGAAAATACTCCATAGTAATCTGCTCAAGTTGAGTACCCTCCTTAACTGTCAACCACCATTGGTATGCCTCATCGCGAAGTAAGGATACTGCCCCTTCAGTTTTTGCTCGAGGGTGTAGTCTAAACCATTCATTATCCGTTTTGTGGCCCCTATCAACATTCAACCACAGTCGCTGTGACCCTAGTGATGCCCCTAAACAATTCAGCTCCATTGAATAGGAGTCGCTCAGTTACCGACCCTCGACTCCTAGATCCAGTATGGGTCCCAACGACCCTCTCCAAAACCCTTCACATAGCTTCGGACAATGTGTCGTCCACAACCGTCTAAGTCTGAGACCTTTTCTTAGTAGTAGGTATACCCAAAGTCTCACTTGGATCAAGATTAGGCATACTACCCATCGAGGATGGCTCTACTCTAGCCCTTCTTCGGTGCCCATCGTGCCCATTAATACCTCGTACAAAATAGCCCAATTTTTAGTGATGTTAGAAATAGTGGTTTGAGGCCATTAAATGTAGAAACTAAGCTCGTAAATTTTATTAATTAATATTTACGAGCCAAATGTGGTTTTTAAAAGATTTTTGAATTAGTAAATTTGTGTTTATAAGGATTTATTAACTTAATTGATTAAGAAAAAGAGGTATCGAGACCTCGATGTTATAAACCAAGTCGTAAATATTTTTATAAATATTTACAGAGTGTCAATAGGGTTGTATTAAAATTTTGTTAACATTTCGATAGTTAATAAAGTGATTAAATAGCTTAATAATTAAATAAGGGAGGACTTGAGAAGAAATTATGCCTAAAGCAATAGGCTGAGGCAGCATAGCATGAAAAAAACCAGAAATTTGGTGAAATAAGAGAAAACTTGTAAATTTTAGTAAATTTAAGTGAAATAAAAGAGAAATTGAAATTCTAGATAAATTCATCACCATTTTCAGCTCAAAAACAACCATTGAAGAGGGTTTAAGCTGGTGTTTAATATTTTAGCTTCATGTAAGTTTAATTCTTGCCTTTTCCTTGAAATTTCTCTGTTTTGGGACTTTTACAATTAGGACCAACTACCTATTTCATTAGTTTTTGATGTTGTTGAAAGTTTGGAAGAGACCGTTCATAAGTTCATATGATTTTAGTTATTACATGTTGAAATTGAGATGTTGATGGGTATTTAAAGGTACTTTATTAAAGAATTTTGAATGAAATCATGTTTTAGGGATTAAATTGAAAAGTGTTAAATTTATGGAAAATTATGAAATTTCATGGAATTCATGGGCTGTTATTGATATGTATCAGAATATTTAGGCTTGGAATAAGGATTAAATTGCATGAGCTTCATTTTTCGAGCTTAGGGACAGAATCGTCATTTAGTAAAAGTATAGGGGCAAAATGGTAATTTTGCCTAAGATATGACTTGGATAGAATTGAATGTAAATTGTATTAAATTGATGTTAAATTTACTTGTATAGATCTGGATAGATCAAAAATGGAATTAGATCGTGGAAAAGAAAAAGTATCGGATTAGTAGACTACAACTCACGAACAATTATTAAGGTAAGTTTGTGTAACTAAATTGTATATATTTATATGCTTAAAATTGAATGATTGAATATGTAAATTATATAAATGCCTTATATGTGAAATATGTAATGGCTATGTATATAGAAATTTATTATATATTCAGAAAATACCCGATAAACATTAAGTTTCGTTTGAATTGAATGAAACTCGATTGAATACAGGGTTCTGTTTCCCGAAATTGTAGTGATCTGCATATGTTGTAGACAGACCGTACCTCAAAAGAGCATCCCGATATAAGCCCTTCAAGCTTCCCGTTAAAGTGTTCTTGCGAGCTTCCTGTTAAATGCTCTTCTGAGCATCCCAAATGGTCGTGATCTGCATATGTTGTAGACACGCTCATGCTCTTATGAGTGTTCTATTTATAGGTTCTTTGTGAACCTCCTATTAAAGGCTCTCCGGAGTTTCCTGGTAGTGCTCGCTTGAACTTCTCATTATATGGCTATCCGGTGCTTTCTGATTAAGTGCTTTTCGGAGCTTCCCATTAGGTGCTCTCAGAAGCTACCTGATATAGGCTCTTTGTGAGCTTTCCATTACCAAGCCCAGATAAGCTTCCCGTTACATGGCCTAATGAGTTTCCTATTATAGTGCTTGAGAGAGAGCTTTCTAATTTAGTGCTCTAATGAGTACTTCCGAATATAAACTGACAGATTTCTTATTTGTACACATTATGTGTACTACCCTCCTATCCATCGAGATTTTAAATGAATCAATGAGTGAGATTATGACATGAAGACAAGTGAAAATCAAACTGAAATCAATATCTAAAAATACATGAAATGCATGGAATTTGGTATTCGATGAGCTCATCTTTGTTATTAATATTTACATGACATGGGTAACTAATATAATTGATGAGATTGTGTGTTTAGGCTATGGCCAAGTTGTTTGGAATGCATGTATATGTGTACTTAATGTACAAATGAATAATAAGTTTAGTTCCTGGTATACGAACTTACTAAGCACTAAGTGCTTACTCTGTTTCATTTTCTCTATTTTATAGTACTCGGAGGCTCGAAGCTTGGAAGCTGGTCAGAGCTACATCACAATATCCCTTGGGCTGTTCAGTATATAAGTAGTAAACTAATTTTGGTTATAATGGCATGTATAGGTTAAAAATGATTATCTGTGACAATGTAATGATGGTTATGATTAGCCATTGGAATGGCTAATGAATGATATGATTTGATATGTAAATTTTATTAATATTTTGATATGTGAGTTTGAAATGGTTGATTGATGATAGTTATGTGGATGATACGATTAAGATAGTATATTTGATGACACATGCATACATGTGTATTTGGTCAATTAGGTAAGACTAATTATATAAACATATGTGTTGTTATGCCACGCATAGAACTTGATTTGCCTTGATTTAAATGTTTTGAGTTGGCTGATAAATGTGTTAAAGTGTTGGTGTAGGTGGAAGACCAAATGGGTGAGAAATAAGGCTCGAAAAATGGCCTTATTTTGTCCACACGGGCAGGGACACAGGCGTGTGACCCCTGTACTTAGGAAAAATTTTGATATTTCACGAAAAATTCTCTAAGTTCCTGATTTAGTCCCAACTTTTTTCTAATGTATGTTTTAGGCCTCGATGGTCCTAATAAGTGACTTTACGATTAATTTTCTGACATGTAAGATAAAAATAATATGAAATGTTTGTATTCATTTTGTAAGTTCTAGTAATGCTTCATAACCCTATTCCATAAACTCATTTTTTTAGAATTAAACAGAAAACATTTTGTTCGAAAAATATTTTTCATAAAAATTTAAACCCAAAGTCAAAGCCCGAGTTTTGAACCTAGACTCTGATACCACCAAATGTAACGCCCCAAATTCAGCCTAAACTTTATTGCCAGATCTGGATAAGTTACTACACTTTATTTCAAAACCCAAAAATCGTTTTACTTGTGAGGATAACGCTAGTTCTTCCTAAGTAAAAATCTAGTTTATTAGAGAACGTTTCTTTCTTAACCAATTTGGTAAAACCATTGATTATTTATACTTTTAAAACATTTAGGTTTGCAGTGTCTTAATCTAACTTGATTTTTGTTAAATGCGATTTATTGTTGGAAAATCATGGTTTTGCAAATAAAGTGAGAATCATAAGAAATATGTTGAAATATTTAAAAGCGGAAAACAAAACAAAAAATAAAATAAAATCCAAACTTAAAAATAATCCAAAAATACCGAAACAAAATAAACCAAATTTTATCTAATACTAAATAAAAGTGTTTACCCAACCTCCTGTCGCGTCGACCTGTCCTAAGTGTGGGGGTTACCTAAAAGTAAATAAATAGAGGTGAGCTTTTGAGGTCAATGTGTATCTTATATAAGCAGATGCACATATTTTAATTTTAGGCATGTTTTCAGAAACCATCAGGCATATTATAAGAGAGTAGAAACAAAATATATTATATACATAATTACAACCCTGCCCTCATCCATTACACACCATTTTTTATCATCACAACACACCATATAGGGTATTAAATACCCATCCAGCCCTACACACTGTTTAGTGTCGGTATGACACTTTTCATAATATTCGCAGCCAACATGCCCGATCGATAAATTGACTTAACTGCCCACACTTCCTCGACAACATATAACTCGCCTAATGTATATACAGAAGTAATAGATATCGAATATGTGTTATAACATATATGTTATCATGACAGATACATAACATGCTTAACAGATAACATATTTTACTTATTTTATCACAGAGCATACTTAACATATATCTTATAAAACATGTAACACCCTGAATTATTAAACTCTATTTTTTTGAATTGTCCAACATTATGGTAGGTAAGGCATATAAAAATTTTGATAAGAAAATTTTACTGATTTCATTTTAATTATAGAAATGACTAAATTCCATAAAATGAAAAAGTTGAATTGTAGTAGCTAGAAGGATTAAATAGCTATAGAATTCAAAACTTGAGGTCCTATATGGTAATTAGACCATTAAGAGAAGTTAGTAGATATTTTTGGTGATTCATCCATGGAAAGACTAGAAAAGAAAAGAACTAAATTGGAAATTGAATTAATAAAAGATGATAAATGATTAATTAAAGAAAATATCATCATTTTTATCATCATCTTCCCCAAAATTTCTATTGAAACCCTAGCTACGAGAGAGAATTTTAATCAAGCTCAATTGAGCAAGTTTTTTTGTCCCGTTTTTAGTAATTTTTATATTTTCGAGATCGAAATAACTTAGTTTATCTATTTTGGGATTAATTTGCAAAGTTATCAAAGAATAATTTTTTTTCCATGGATGAATATGCTGAAATTTTTAAATTCATGGTAGAAAATGAAAGGTTATTGTGACAACCCTATTTTAACCCTAGTCGGGAAGTGGTTTCGGGACCATAAAATCGAGTCACAAAAATAATTAAATACTAAATTCTATGTCATTATTTTATAAAAATGCATATGTGAAATTTTTGTGCTTTGATTTTGTCATTTTGAATGTGAATTTGCTTAGAAGGACTTAAATGAGAAATTTTGAAAATGGGTGAGGCCAATTGAAGTGGCCGAATAATTCATAGATTGAAACATGGGGATTTGCATGACAATTTCCCCATTTTTAATCATAGTGCCGGCCATGAGAGTATTAGGTAAGTAAAATATACTTTTTATATTTAAAATTATGACATAAAGTTTTATTTTAAGAAATAAAATGATTAATAAAAAAAAAGGGTGGTGAAAAAAGCAAGGTGGTTTATCTTTATGTTCTTCTTAGCCGAAACTTAGAGAAAAGAAAGGGGAAAATAAACTTAAAGCATTCGGCACCTTCTTATGTTAATTTAAGTATGAATTGAATGTTGTTTCTTGTAATTTTGTGATATTAGATTGATTTTGAAGCTCTAAACATTACCCATGTGTAAATTTTTAGTTTGGTAATGGTTCATGCTTTCAGCCATTAGAGAAAGAGTTATGAAATGGTGGTTGTTTTATCTTTTAAATTGTAATAGAGAAAGGTTGAGGTATAAGTGGATTAATTGTGCATATAGGAAGGTAATATGAAACTTTGGAAATTGATTAGGTGATAGAGAATACTCATATTACCGAATAGGAATTTAAAATCTTAATATGTGTGTAATTTAGTTTTAATTGATTAGAAGAGTTTTGAAATAATGCCTAATTGTAAATGTTACCTTGTATGGTGAAATTAACCAAGAAGAGCATACGGTTATGGTTCCATTGTACAAAGATATAAAGTTGGATGTTATAAGGATATAGATGTATGGGATAAGGGTCACATTCGGTCTTGAATTTATATAAATGAATCATGTTAAGTGTTTTGAGTATGAACTTGTGAGTAGGGATTATAATTGAGGTATTTTTTTTAAGTAATATATATGTATATATATGTGCATACCATTTGATAAGTATTATGAGCATGGAGTTTATAAAATCTCAATGAATGGTAAAATTTGTAATCGGTTATGTGGTTATAAACATAATCTTTAAATATTTGATGCTTTGAGTTATAATTGATATGTGGATGATTTTGTGATGATATTCGGTGGTAGTATATTTTTTTTAAGAAGAAATAGAATGTGAAGTTAGATGTATTTAGGCCAATGCCGAATGCATCCTAAATTACTTGCAAGCATAATAGTTAAAATACATTTTAATACAGAAGGAATTGAATTATTTTTATTTGGTTAATTTAAGCTCAAGATCATAAGGAGCAAAGTTCGGCCAAAGGGAAAACAAAGGTGGTTGAGTAGCCGATCGGAGTTGTTCATCTAAACAAGGTAAGTCTATAAGTAATTAAATAATGTTTATTTTGTAGGCAATTGTCAAATAGGCAATTGATAATGATTAATTGGAAATTATACATGTAATTTGCTGGACGGGTATGTGATGTTTCATGGAATTATTTATGTCATTTTTAGATGTTTATAATGAATGAGACCGGGCATTGGTGTACTTGTAATTAAGGCACTATGTGTGCGAAGAACTAAGGCACTATGTGTGCGAAGAACTAAGGCACTATGTGTGCGAAGAACTATGGCACTATGTGTGCGAAGAATTATGGCACTATGTGTGCGAGAGAATAAGGCACTTTGTGTGCGAGTAAGTATATGCACTATGTGTGCGAAATCATTTGCCGAGCACTAAGTGTGCGATATCGGTCATATGGCATTATGTGAGCTAATTGATAAAGAAAATATAAGTTGTAAAAGAAAAGGCATGTACGATGTGTGTATAGAATTTATATGATTTGCACTTACTTAGTTATGTTAGATTATATGGATTCGAGAAGTGGATTATAAGGTTATGGATAATTAAGATTAAGATCCATTAAAGTATAAAATGTAGCTAACCATAGAGTATTGATTCAATTGATTGAGGGGTTGTATAACTTGTGAATAAGTCAAATAAATTAAGTGATTTTGACTACTGATTAATTTGAAACGATGTAATAGAATATATATATATATATGGACCTTAGGTATGAAAGTATATCTTTTTCATGTGTATTATTATACTAAAATGCTTGGGAGGAAAGAAAAGAAGAAAGTGGTATTCGGCTAAGTGATAGCATAATTGAACAAAGGTTTGATATAGTGAAAAATAAGGTTAAATGTAGTGGAATTGGATTAATAGATAGAATAGCATGGTTGTGATTTAATTAGATAAATTAGACAATTGTATGTCATTCATATATACACATTTCCTTTTTATGACATTGGTCACTACATTTTCGATGTGTGAATTAAGGTCATAGGAGTGCTTAGTAAATTCAGATAAGTATGTATTAGATCTATAAAGGAGATATGAGACATAAGATATTCTTTGTAATATCAAGAATAAATTCGGTTAGTAATGGATGGAAATCTTTAATTTACTAAGTCAATTGAGTTATTTCATTTACGGATTGCTTAGGACTTACTGAGATGATAACTCACTTTGTGTGTTTTGTTGTTTTAATTAGATCATTTTACCATGGCAACCTCGGAATCGTTACGAAGTCATCGCATCTATTGAAAACATTTTGGTACCTTTGTAAAAATCTTTTAGCTAACACTATGGCATGTATAGAATATATTTTTGGGATGTTTGCTTTGTTATGATATTGTAAATATTTCTAAAGCCATGCGAATATGGCTAAAGGTCTATATTTGGATGTGATAATGGTTTATTTATAAGTCTTGAAGTATTGTTGACTAGAAAAATGTGTGTGCATACTTATGAAATGAATGAGGTAATGTTATGTCCAAATTAAATGTTGTGTGTTTGTGAATGATCATGTCCATGTATTCGATCACAATGAGAAAACTTCCATATGGATAGTAAGATTTTATTTTGGTTGATGATAGCCTTCAAGCATCTAAGTTTTGCTCCTTTTCTTATGGTGTGCACATATGTGGTATGCATCTCATGAAAATGAATTTTACCAATTGTTTTTGAATAGTTTTATTTACATTAGATTTGGGATTAAGGAATTTAGAAGTAATAAAATTTCTGGTTTTCTACTTATGAGAAACGTTCAAATGTTGAGTTTAGTTCATTATGTCTTGAGACCCTACTCCAGCGATGGTTAGGGGTATTAGAGTGTTATAGTTACTGATAGGTAAACAACCTTTATTAAAGGAATTTTGATGAAAACATGATTTAAGGACTAAATTTTAAAGTTGTAAAACTCATGAAAAATTTCTGATATTTAAGAAATTTATGGACTAAATTCATTTATATTGATTTGGAAAGATCAAGTAAAGAGTTAGATCTAGGAAAAGAAAAGGTGTCGGATTAGTAGACTTTATACATGAACAAGTGTTGAGGTAAGTTCATGTAACTTAATTATGAATATTAATATGTTTGAATTAAATGTTGTACTGGTATGAATTGTATAAATTTTTAATATATGTAATACATGCTTGATATCACTTGATAAATGATAAGTTCCATTTGATTAATGAAATGCGATGGATATAGTATTTTCATATATTGATTATAGTCTTGCATATGTTGCAGGCGTTATAGCTCAGATGAGCAACCTATTAAAAGCCTTCTTGAGCATCCTATTATATAGTTCTGTGAGCATCCTAATCGGTAGCGATTCTGCATGTGTTATGCACTACCGCAGCTCTTTGTGAGCGTCCTGTTACATGATTCAGTCGGTTGTGATACTGCATATGATGTGGACACAAACACAGCTCTTCATGAGCATATTGTTATAAGCTCTTATGAGCTTCCTGACATGGCTCGCTTGAACTCCTTGTTACACTACCTGGTGCTACCTAATAATAACTCTTTAGAGTTACTTGTTAAGCTGTATGAGCTCCCTAATTAAAACTCTTATGAATTTCCTATTTAGCCCAGATAAGCATCCTGTTACATGGCTCATCTGAGCATCTTGATATGTGGCTCGAGAGTGTGCTCCCTGATTAAGTGCCCTAATGGGTACCGCTGATTATGAGTTGACAATTTACAAATTTGTACACTTTATATGTACTAGGTGACTATCCATTAATATTTCAATAATTCAATGAATAAAATTTTTGACATGAAAAATTATGAGATTAAATGAATTATGTTTTGAATGTTTCTGAAATACCTGAAAGTTTGTAAGATGATAAGCCCATTCATGTTTATTTGATGTACATGTGAAATATGTGACTAACTTGCTTAATTGAGTGTATGTGTTCAGGCAAATTTGCCAATTTGATGGGAAGCATGTTATTGTTAACTTATTTAAATGAATTTGATTGGTAAGTTTAATTCCTGCTATAAAAACTGACTAAGCATTAAATGCTTACTAGGTTTTATTTTCTCTATTTTATAGTGCTCGAAAGCTTGTAAAGGTTGGAGATTGGTCGGAACATCTTCACACTATACACCAGCTCCTTTTGGATTAAATAGTAAACATATTTTGGTGTAATGGCATGTATAGGTTAACTTGGCCAATTGTTGGCTTGTAAATGGTAGTTTGTAATCTAGCCATTAGAATGGCTAGTGATAGTTGTTTTGGTTTATTTATAAGGTTAAATCATGATAAATGCATATGTGTTTAATATGATTTAATTGAGTTATGTTAAACATGTATGTTTCTAATATAAACATGAATGCATGTGATGATATATCATGCTAGATGATAAAGTTGGCTTGGTTATAATGCTTGTATTGGTTGGTATATGGTTGCAAGTACTGGTGTAGGTTGTTGGCAAATTTGAGCGAGAAATAGGGCTAGGAAATTGCCTTATTTTGTCCACACGGGTGTGTGTCTTGACCGTGTGTGACACACGGTCTGGCACATGGGCATGTCATTTGGCCATGTGTCCCCTGCATCTTAAAATTGAGAAACGGAATGCTCAGAATTGGGTACACGGGCAAAGACACGGGCATGTGTCTCAACTGTGTGTAACATACGGTCTAGTACACAGGTGTGTGCCATGGCTGTGTGAATCCTGCACCTAATTTTCAAAACTTAAATTGTCCACACGGCCTAGCACAAGGGTGTGTGATCTGGCCATGTGACCCCTGCAGTGAATTAAGTTGCAACTCAAAGAGTTACATGGGTTAGGGACACTGGCGTGTGCCCTACTCATATGTCACATGGTCTGAGACATGGGCATGTCACTTGGCCGTGTGAGCCACACAAGCGTGTGACCTCTGAACCTAAGAAAAATTTTGGAATTTTGCAAAATTCTTTGAGTTCTCGATTCATCCAGACTCGATTCTAATGTATGTTTTAGGCCTCAAGGGCTCATATAAGAGACGATATGATTTGTAACACCCCAGACCCGACCTAGACTTATGGCCGTATCTAGCGATGTCACATTGAAGCGCTTTTCGTAAATCAAGTTGTTACTTATGCAAACCCTCTTTTCTTATTAATCCTCTTTATAATAACACCATTTATTCTAAGATGGGTCGTTAACTTTCAAAACTTTTTTTTATTATCGAAGAGTTGTTTATTTCAAAAGCGTGATTTTCTTCAAAGCGTTCTTTTATTGCAGAAGCCTTTTAAAACGGTTTACCTACTTGCGTGTATTTTTGAAAAACACTTGTTTTGTTTTGAAAACTTCGATTACCTTATTTGCTAGTAGTTATAAATCAAAATAAATAAAACCTCAAATTAAAAGAAAATAAAAGTCTAAAAGAGGCCATTATTACATTAAAATACCCAAAATAAAATAATTTAAAAATTTTAACCCAATAAGAACGTCCATGCAGTTGTGTGGCCACCTTCGAGCCCCTCGCAGCACCGACCCGCCTAAGCCTGGGATTACCTGTACGGATAAAAAAATGCGTGAGTTATGAAAACTTAGTGTGTAATCTCATATTAGATAATCAATCAGAGAGCATGTACAGTCTGGGCCTAAGCCCAAATCAGTCATGGTTCAGTTTTAGTCAAGGCCTTAGCCCATTTCAGTATCAGTATCAGTGTGGGCCCGAGCCCACTCAGTAACAATACAATATAGTTATGCAATCAATAAATCCTACCCCACCAGCCTCTACATTCCATCTCCATCCAACCCTACACTCCATATGGGGATACAATCAACCCACCCATCCCTACACTCCAAGTAGTATCGGTTATGGCACTAATCAGTGTTTGCAGCAGAGTTGCCAGTACAGTACACTTCCTCTAATCACAATAAACCCCATCCCCATGCAACATATCATTCATCATGTCATAAAATCATACATGTGATCTATACATATATAATGGCATGCTCAAACATAATCATACATCTCATTAGGGCATATCAGTCATTTTACCATATAGGGGTATTTCAATCATTTTGTCAATTAAAGGGTCTAGGTACACTTACCGACCCAACAGTAGGTCCACAGTTTTCTTAGGCAATCCGTCCAACCTTAACAGTTGAACATTAAAAATGGGCCTGCAGCCCATATTGCTGCCCATGTAGGCCCAAATGCTCGTGTAGCCCACATAGCTCTCAAATGGCCTTGGCCATGTAGATTACACAGCCTGACCTAATATTCTCCACACGCTAGTGTGTTTTACCTATGTGGGACCCATGAACACGTGGGCACCACATAGCCCAGTTCAACCCAAAATGACCTCGGCCCTGCAATCACTCATGGTTGGTCCTAACGATTATACGCTCATGTTTAGGCATACAGGCTACCACACGAGCAAGTGCACGCCCATGTAGTGTCAATGATCACTTATTTTAGCTTTTGTCAATATAAGATTAAGGGTAATGATTTTACACACCTGAAGTGATTTGAAGTTAACCGCACTCTGAATACTCTTATACCTGAATTCAATCGAAATGCCATTTAATTAGTTACCTAAATCATAAATAAAATGAACCTAGTGAAATTCCGAATCAATCACAATAACCACCTCATTACCGAAAATCAATCCAAATCGCACCCTTGGTTCTTAGGAGACGCACCAGTCAACCATGATCTCCACCTACATGAAAGTCACAACCTTTTAATTAAACCTACGCTTGGATTATAAAATAATCTCGACTGAACCGCACTTACCACCCAATAACACCTTCATTCAGTAACTTATGATCGTTACAACAAATATCTAAATCACTTACCAAAAGAGTGTAATTCGATGATGCAGCGAACCAAGAACCGAAGGGCGATATTGAACTAAAAAAGTAAACAGAAGGGTAACAACAAGAAGGGGAAAAGAAGAGAAATGGTGTTAAAAAAAGAGAATAGTCGAAAGGGGATAGAAGTAATGCAGAAACTTACCTATCAATATTGGACCAACGAAACATGCAAGAAGATGCACAACCTACAGGCAAAAAAGAAGAAGAAACAGAGAAGGGAAAATCAGCAGGAAAGCAAGCAAGATGAGAAAAGGGATTTGCCCAAAAATTGAAAGATAAGAGAGGGGGAAAGAAGCAAAGCACAAAAGGAGAGGGTGACTGTTAAGAATCAATTGAGAGAGGGAGAAGAAGAAGTAGTTGGTTAGCAAGAGAACTCTAGGGAAGAGCCAACTCAAAATAAACAACAACAACAACAACAACAACAAAAAATAATCGCGAGAAACTCGAATGACCCTTAGCAGTAAACGACCCCAAGAAGTGAAAAACATTGACAGAAACTGAAATGGAGAGAAACAAAAACCCAAAAATGCAAAGCCACTAGAACTTACTCCAAAGCCAAATTCTTTGAGTGCCTAGAGTTCAAATTCGGCACACCACCTCCTCTTACCTCAACTACCCAAAATTCTCTCCTAAAATCCCTCCATGCCGTCCACTCCCCTCTCAACTACTCAATTCAAAAACCATTCAAACACTCCAGTGTTTTGGTCAACCCACAACACTCCCATGCCACAACAGCAAAAGAAAACACTCCACTGGGCCTACCAGTATTCGGCCCTCAGACCTCAAGCAACTATCACACACCACTTATCCCCTAGACCAACAGGACCTTTTCTGTCATGTTATACATATATTAATTTAAAAGACCTACTGACTAGAGACAGGGTTTATTCCTCTAAAAAAAACTTTTGCACAACCCAATGCTTGAACCCAAGACTTCTCAGACTCTTCCCAAGACACTAAACCACTGAAGCAAGCATACAATTGTGTCAAACCAACAAACAAAATAATTATTTAAAACTTGGGGCGTTACAACTCTACCCCCTAAAAGAAAATTTCGGCCTCGAAATTTACCAGATTAGAATAGGTGAGGGTGTAACACCTCAAACCCGGCCTAAACACTATGGTCAATCAGGTGTGCTACATCACCCTAACTACTCCGCGTTACCTAGTTACTAAGACTGATGGTGAGTTTTGTAAACATTGCCTTAGTTTAGTAGAAATTCCCAATTTATTTAGTAATTGGCCTACTCTCAATCTGTTTGTTAAACGATTCAATTTAGTACTGTTATCTTGTTTAGTCGATTGTATTGCAAGATTGGTTTTAAAAACATTGATTCAATTTGGAAAATGTGCATCATTCGAGTTGTAGTAAACTATGCACAAGTAAGAAATATAAAAACCCAAATAGAAAAGTTAAAACGGCTTTATTACAACTCATAACGAAAATAAAACGAGTAGTTAAAAATATAAAATAATGAAATAATGAAACTAGTTTAAAATCGAGTTCAGTCTACGTGGCCACTCTGAATCCCTCCCAGCTCCAAGTCCACGAACTAGGGCTCACCTGCAAGGATGGAAAGGAAAAGGGTGAGTTTGGAAACTCAGTGTGTGCAGAAGCCCATCCAAAGCCCACATCGGCTCGAGCCCACTTGGCCTAAGCCCTAACCAGTCTCAATCAGATACTGGGCCGAAGCCCTATTCAGATAACAAATACTGGGCCGAAACCATATTCAGATAGCAGTATGGCCCATAGGCCCAGAATAGTACAGTACAGAATAATAGTATGAATGCAACCCATATCATGTGGGGAGACTACTCGACCCACCCAACCGCTACACACCATCCGTACCAACCAACACACCATGCAGGGAATAACTTAACCCACCTAGCCCACACACCACAGTCGCAGCATGGCTGCTCAGATAAACAGTATAACGAGGCAAAGCCCCTTTCAGAAACAGTACGAGGCATAGCCCCTTTCAGTAACGTGGCAATGCCACTCACACTTCCTCTAATATATACCCAACCCATGCAACAGATATTCATATCATGGTATGCAGTAACAGTAACAGTCATATCAAGCAGTACAGTCGATTCTAGCCTTAGGGGGTATAATGGTAATTTTACACCTAGGGGCAAAATAGTAATTCCTCTCCCTAAAGGGTAATTCAGTAATTTTGCTCTCTTATTACAGTTTTTATGTCTATTACAGTCTCTACAAATCCAGTAGTCGTTACAGAAGTTCAGTTAACTTAATTTGGCAGTTTCAGCTTTTAAGCCCTAACACCCCAAATGGGCCCGAAAGTGTTATTTAGCAGTTTAAGCCCATTTAGGCTAAGTTCCATAACCAATTGCCCATTTTAGCAGTTTTAACTTATAGTCCATCCAAAAATTCCTTTAAACCTATTTTTATCCCAAATGGGCCCAAAAGCCCATTGGGCCCATATTCGGCCTACCGAGGCCCCAACTTACCGTAATGCCTGAAATTTTGCAACCAACCCACCTACTAGTACTGATTTCAGATCCAACATAGTCCTACCAACTTGAGAGCATTCGCACGCTCACAAGCCCTCAAAATGCCAGAACTTTGGCATTTCGGCTTTTGCCGAATTGAACGATGAAGGGGTGTTCAATACACACACCTGTTTGCGATTCCACCGACGAAATCCTATATGCGTTAATTCCTACAATCCATTACTTAATCAATTAGACTATAGATCTATGGAAATCAGAGTAGAAATCCCCTTACCATATTTGGCCAGTGCCTCTAATGGCCATGAAATCTTACCTCTGACGATTTAGATGCACTAGATCTATATCTGGTTGTACCGATGCCTTCACTTCCTCGCTTGCTCACCTCCTTCGCTAACTATCACTCATAAGAACCAAAATACAACCCTGAATCACTAATAGACCAAGTCAACAACCTCCCTAAACTTTAGGGACTTTCGGCTTTTTCAAAACATAAAGTAACTTATGGATCTGAGTTGATAAACACTTACCACAGCTTCTCCCTTGATTCTAACTCAGATCTGAAGTAGATCTAACCCCCACACGCAGGCAAAACCCGAGTCTTTGAGATCTAAGAATTCGGCTAAAAGCTCCTTAGAAAATGGCGATTTCGGCTTTTTAACTGGTAAAGAAGGTGATAATTTGGGGCTATAGATTTGGGTGATGATGTCGACAAGGGTAGGGATTTAAGGGATGCAGTAATTGGCCACCACAGGTGAAGAGAATAGGGGCAATTCGGCTTAAAAGAAATCAGCAGAAAAAGGCAGTTTTCGGGATTTCTGGCACTTTGGACAATCGGCTATTGTTGTTTTAGAAAGGGATGGAATCGAAAGAGAGAGTGGATTTGAATAGGAAGGATGTTCGGCTAAGGAAGAGATCAAACAGAGGAAAACAATGGCAGAGGAGATGAAGAAGAAGAAATCGGCTAGTAGATCTTAGGGAGGCAGGTTTCAGCTTTTTTGACAGAAAAGGGAAGAATAAAACATAAGGTGGCTAACCCTAATTGTCATGACAGAAAAAGAAAAAGATGTAACCCTAATAATCCTACTTAACAATCGGACCAAGTCGCTAAAGCCCTTGCCAAAATTTCACTTAAGTTAGTCACATGCCCGGTACATGCCTAAAAATTAAAAATAACAATATGCTTCCCTTGCAACTTGAACCCTTGTCCTTGAATACCCACTTAGGCGCCACTTTTTTAGGAACTTAGTGGCGCCACCTTGCCACTTTGCCAAAGCTCTCTTTGTGTCATGTTTTACCCAGTTTTTCTTAAAAGCCCACTTAACCAAGTCCCCTTTCACTTAAAAATCCAAACTTGATATTTTACCGGGTTTTAACTTAAGCTTGGACCTTCTAAAGGCCCACTAACACCTTTAAACACATTTTCAACATTCAAAACACCAAAATTTTAAAACTTCACTAAAATTCACAAAACCCGAGAAATCCCAAAAATCAGGGCGTTACAACTCTACCCCCTTAAAGAAATTTCGGCCTCAAAATTTACTTGATCCAAAAATTGAGGGTATTGCTGACGCATCATTTCCTCTGGCTCCTAAGTAGCTTCTTCTCTACCATGGTTACGCCATAGCACCTTTACCAATGGAACTGTCTTCTTCCTCAAGACTTTGACTTCACGATCCAAGATTTGCACGGGTTCCTCCTCGAAGGTCAAATCAGTATTTACTGCAATCTCCTCCACCGATACAATATGCGAGGGATCCGACCGATATCGTCTTAACATGGATACGTGAAAAACGTCGTGAATACGATTCAACTCTGCTGGCAACTCCAACTGATATGCTATTGGCCCAATCCGCTTGAGAATCCGATAAGGCCCAATAAACTGTGGACTTAATTTGCACTTTTTACCAAACCTCAAGATCTTCTTCCACGGTGACACCTTAAGAAATACCATATCTCCAACAGCAAACTCAATTTCTTTGCGCTTAAGGTTAGCATATGATTTTTGCCTATCAGACACTTCTTTTAACCAGTCACGAATCAGTTGAACCCTGCTCTCTGTATCTGCCACTAGCTCTGGTCCAAGAACTTGACGCTCTTCCAACTCTGTCCAACATGTAGGAGTACGACATCTTCGCCCATAAAATGCCTCATATGGAGCCATCTGAATACTTGCTTGATAACTGTTGTATGCAAATTCCACCAATGGTAAATAATCTTCCCAACTACCACAAAAGTCGATAACACATCCTCTTAACATGTCTTCAAACACCTGGATGACCCTCTCAGACTGACCATCTGTCTGAGGGTGAAATGCAATACTGAAATTCAGTCGCGTACCCAACACCTCATGCAACTTCTACCAAAATCGAGATGTAAGTCTAGGATCTCGATCAGAAATTATCAACACTGGCGCCCCATGCAACCGCACTATCTCTGCTACATACAGCTTGGCCAACCTCTGCAGTGAATAATCAGTTCAAACTGGTATAAAATGGGTAGACTTCATCAATTTATCTACGATTACCCACACAGAATCTTTCTTTGAGGGTGTCAAAGGCAACCCACTCACAAAATCCATCGTTACTCTTTCCCACTTCCACTGTGGAATTTTCACTGGTTGCAACAGTCCAGAGGGCAATTGGTGCTCAGCTTTTACTTGCTGGCACGTCAGACATTTCCCAAAAAAATCAGTCACCTTTTGCTTAAGTCCAGGCCACCAGTACGCCTCCCGCAAATCTCTATACAACTTATTACCTCCAGGGTGCATAGCACAAGGTCCACCATGAGCCTCACTCAAAATCAACTTCCTTAAGTCAGAGTCCTTAGGAATGCAAATTCTCCCACGAAAACAAAGAACCCCATCAGAATTCCGTCTAAAATCCTCACTCTCGCCATTCTTAACTTGCTGAAATCGAAGAATCAACAAATCATCCTTTAACTGTAACTCCTTAATTTTCTTGGTCCAAGATGGTCTCACTTGCAGTTCTGCTAATAAACTCCCATCGTCATATAAACTTAAACGAGCAAACATAGCCTTTAGTTCAGCAACAGTCCTTCGGCTTAGTGCATCAGCCACTACGTTAGCCTTGTCTAGGTGGTATTCGATCAAACAGTCATAATCCTTAAGCAACTCTATCCATCTTCGTTGCCTAAGATTCAGTTCCTTTTGAGTCAACAGATATTTGAGACTTTTATGGTCAGTGTATATAATACACTTTTCTCCATAAAGGTAGTGTCTCCAAATTTTCAATACAAATTCGACCGCTGCCAACTCCAAATCATGTGTAGGGTAATTCACCTCGTGACGCTTGAGTTGTCACGAAGCATAAGTGACCACCTTACCTTCTTGCATCAATACACAACCTAGCCCCACATGCGAAGCATCGCTATACACAGTGAAGTCCTTACCAGATTCTGGCTGAATCAACACCGGCGCCTCAGTCAACACCTTTTTCAGTTTGTCAAAAGCTTCTTGCTGCTTCTCAGTCTATATAAATGCTACTCCCTTCCTTAACAATTTTGTCAACGATGCCGCGATTCACGAAAACCCCTCAACAAACCTTCTGTAATAACCTGCCAAGCCCAGAAAACTACGAATTTCTGATACTGACCTTGCCGGCTTCCAGTCCAGAACTGCCTCAATCTTGCGAGGATCTACCCTAATCCCCTTAGCAGAAACAACATGACCCAGAAAAGTCACTTCTCACAGCCAGAATTCACACTTACTAAATTTTGCATACAGTTGCTTTTCTCTCAAAATTTGCAGAACCACTCGAAGGTGCTCATTATGCTTCTTCTCGGTTTCTAAATACACCAATATATCATTAATAAAGACGACCACGAACCGATCCAAGTACGGCTGGAACACTCAGTTCATTAAATCCATAAAAGCTACAGGTGCATTCGTCAATCCAAATGGCATAATCAAAAACTCGTAATGACCATAACGAGTTCTGAATGCCATCTTATGAACATCCACCTCCTTTACCCTTAACTGATGATATCCATATCGCAGATTGATTTTGGAAAACACTGAAGCTCCTTTAAACTAGTCAAACAGATCGTCGATTCTCGGCAGAGGATACTGATTCTTTGTTGTCAGGTTGTTCAACTGGCGATAATCGATGCACATACGTATCGTCCCATCCTTCTTTTTCACGAACAACACTGGTGCTCTCCATAGAGACACGCTCGGTCTAATGAAACCTCTATCTAACAACTTTTAAATTTACACCTTTAGTTGCACTAGCTCCTTGTGTGCCATCTTATAGGGCGCGATAGATACTGGAGCCATTCCAGGCAGCAAATCAATCCCAAACTCAACTTCTCGGTTAGGGGGTAATCCAGGAAACTCCTCAGGAAAAACATCTTGAAACTCATTAACGGTTCTAACTATCTCTACTGTCACACCTTTAGATTCAGGTTGACTTACAAATGCCAAATATGCTTCGCAACCTTTGCGAATCAACTTTTCAGCCCTTAAGGTAGAAACCACATTGGACAAATAGTTCCTTCGCTCCTCAATAACCATCACCTCATCACCTTCGGTTGATCTCAATATCATCCTCTTATCCGCACAATCCAGAGTCGCTTTGTGCCTAGCTAACCAGTCCATGCCTAGTATCAGATCAAATTTTCCAAAAGGTAACTCCATGAAGTCTCCCAGAAAGATCCTACCTTGAGTCTCTAAAGGCACGTCCCTAAAGAGCTTATCTACCTTAACAGAGTGACCTAAAGGACTAATCACTATTACCCCACTCACAGTCTCCTCAGAATGCACACCCAATGACCCAGAAATCTCACAAGCAACATATGAATGCGTTGAACCAACATCAATCAAAGCAGTATATGATATACTAGATATCAAGAAGGTACCAGTTATAACATCAGGTGCATCACCCTCCTCGCGACGAAGAGCAGCACACACTAAGGCTGGCTAACGAGCCTTAGCATTACCAGCACCCCTACCAGGTGTTCCACGACCATGTCCATTACCATTGACTCCTCTACCTTGACCACGACCCCCTGGCTGTGGCAATCCTTCTCGCGCAGGCTGAGCAACCCTCTGATCACTAGCTTGAGCCTGAGCTGGCTTCTGTGGACAGTCTTTAACTTGATGATCCTTAGACTCACAATGAAAACAAGCTCCAATACGTTTCCAACATTTGCCTCGATGCACTCTACCACAGTCCCTACAAGCCTGGGGTCTAACCATATTCACTGGCACAGCTCAAACTGGTTCTTCCACCCTAGCTCTCTTAAAGTTTCTGTTCACATTACCTGATGGTCCAGAATCTCTCTTAAAATGGTTGCGATCTCTATCACAATTCTGACGCTCAACTCGCTTTACTTCTTCGGCTATCTTGGCCTTCTCCACCAGTGCAACAAAGTCGCGCTCCCTCTGCGGCGCTATCAGCACTCTCAGCTCATCTCTGAGGCCGTCCTCAAAACGAACGTTGCGTTCGTATTCAATGGAGATAATACCACTGGCGTAACAGCTAAGTCGCAGAAACTCCGCTTCATACTCAGCAATAGTCCTACTACCTTGGGTCAGGTTCAGGAATTCCTTCCTTCGCGCATCCACATAGCTAGCTCTAACATATTTTACCTTAAAGGACTTCTTAAACAGTTCCCAAGTTACCCCATCAGCTGAGGTACCCTCTCTCACGGTGATCCACCACTGATATGCCTCGTCTCGCAGCAACGACACAGCACCCTTCAATTTCTACTCCACTGAGCAGTCTAGGTCTTCCATTATTCGCTCCGTGGCTTCCAACCAGTACTCAGCCACATTTGGGGCTACTCCAGATATTCCCCTAAAAACCTCAGCTCCGTTAGCCCGGAGTCGCTCAGAAATAGACCCTCGAGCCACAGTTCCAGTGCTTACCCCAGCGACCCTCTCTAAAACCCTCAACATGGCTTGGGATAGAGCGTCGTCCCCTGCAGCCCTATCATACGATCTAGTCTCTATCGCTGGCGGAGCTCGCTCTTCCCCAGCTGGCATGTGCCTAGAGGACGACGATCCAGCTTGCGCACTACCTCAGCCTCGTCCACGGCGCCATCCCCGAGCAGCTCTCGTACTCATATCGTCTTATCTGATTACGATTTTTATGACATTAGTTTAATGTTTCAGTTGTTCATTACAGAGTATCTTCTAAACAGTAAAAGTTTCAGAGTTGTTCTCGCGTAATCATAATCTAACTACTGTCCCAGTTTCCTAGGGTTTAGTTTACCCCACAGTCTCAGTTTTGTAGCCTTAATACTACCTTATCAATAGTATTATATCTAAGGCTCAGTAATATCTACAGTATCGTTTTTAGTACAGAACAGTTTTTAGGGTAGAAAATACTTACAAACTTGGTGCCGGGGATTCAGTGTGCCACCTCTCGAATTATCAAATTCCAGAAAAATTCATAAAGATTTAGACCTTTTAAAATCGATTTTCTCGAAACATATTATCTTTAAAGAAGACAAGCTTGAAGATTTTCTTTAAAACTAAAAATTCTTTCAGAAAACCTAATTTTTCCAAAAATACCCTTCTTAGGCGTAAAATTTTTTGAAAGGCTTTTTAGAACCGATCCACAGCTAAGTTGTTGAAACCGGGCTCTGATACCACTAAATGTAACACCCCAACCCGGCCTAAACACTATGGCCAAATCTGGTGTGCTACATCACCCTAACTACTCCGCGTTACCTAGTTACTAAGACTGATAGTGAGTTTTGTAAACATTGCCTTAGTTTAGTAGAAATTCCCAATTTATTTAGTAATTGGCCTACTATCTATCTGTTTGTTAAACGATTCAATTTAGTACTGTTATCTTGTTTAGTCAATTGTATTGCAAGATTGGTTTTAAAAACATTGATTCAATTTGGAAAATATGCATCATTCGAGTTGTAGTAAACCATGCATAAGTAAGAAATATAAAAACCCAAATAGAAAAGTTAAAGCGGCCTTATTACAACCCATAACAAAAATAAAACGAGTAGTTAAAATATAAAATAATGAAATAATGAAACCAGTTTAAAATCGAGTTCAGTCTACGTGGCCACTCTGAATCCCCCCCAGCTCTAAGTACACGAACTAGGGCTCACCTGCAAGAATGGAAAGGAAAAGGGTGAGTTTGGAAACTCAGTGTGTGTAGAAGCCCATCCAAAGCCCACATCGGCTCGAGCCCACTGGGCCTAAGCCCTAACCAATTTCAGTCAGATACTGGGCCGAAGCCCTATTCAGATAACAGATACTGGGCCGAACCCCTATTCAGATAGCAGTATGGCTCATAGGCCCAGAACAGTATAGTATAGAATAATAGTATGAATGCAACCCATATCATGTAGGGAGACTACTCGACCCACCCAACTGCTACAAACCACCCGTACCAACCAACACACCATGTGGGGAATAACTCGACCAGTCGCAGCATGGCTGCTCAGATAAACAGTATAACGAGGCAAAGACCCTTTCAGAAACAGTACGAGGCATAACCCCTTTTAGTAACGTGGCAATGCCACTCACACTTCCTCCAATATATACCCAACCCATGCAACAGATATTCATATCATGGTATGCAGTAACAGTAACAGTCATATCAAGCAGTACAGTCGATTCTAGCCTTAGAGGGTATAATGGTAATTTTACACCTAGGGGCAAAATAGTAATTCCTCTCCCTAAAGGGTAATTCAGCAATTTTGCTCTCTTATTACAGTTTTTATGTCTATTACAGTCTCTACAAATCTAATAGTCATTATAGAAGTTCAGTTAACTTAATTTGGCAGTTTCAGCTTTTAAACCCTAACACCCCTAATGGCCCGAAAGTGTCATTTAGCAGTTTAAGCCCATTTAGGCTAAGTTCCATAACCAATTACCCATTTTAGCAGTTTTAACTTATAGTCCATCCAAAAATTCCTTTAAACCTATTTTTACCCCAAATGGGCCCAAAAGCCCATTGGGCCCATATTCGGCCCACTGAGGCCACAACTTACCGTAATGCTTGAAATTTTGCAACCAACCCACCTACCAGTACCGATTTCAGATCCAACGTAGTCCTACCAACTTGAGAGCATTCGCATGCTCACAAGCCCTTGAAATGCCAGAACTTCGGTATTTCAGCTTTTCAGCTTTTGTCGAATTGAACGATAAAGGGGTGTTCAATACACACACCTGTTTGCGATTCCACCGACGAAATCCTCTATGTGTTAATTCCTACAATCCATCACTTAATCAATTAGACTATAGATCTATGGAAATCAGAGTAGAAATCCCCTTACCATATTCGGCCAGTGCCTCTAATGGCCATGAAATCTTACCTCTGACGATTTAGATGCACTAGATCTAGATCTGGTTGTACCGATGCCTTCACTTCCTTGCTTGCTCACCTCCTTTGCTAATTATCACTCATAAGAACAAAAATACAACCCTGAATCACTAATAGACCAAGTCGACAACCTCCCTAAACTTTAGGGACTTTCGACTTTTCCAAAACATAAAGTAACTTATGGATCCGAGTTGATAAACACTTACCACAGCTTCTCTCTTGATTCTAACTCAGATCTGAAGTAGATCTAACCCTCACACGCAGGCAGAACCCGAATCTTTGAGATCTAAGAATTCGGCTAAAAGCTCCTAAGAAAATGGTGATTTTGGCTTTTTAACTGGTAAAGAAGGTGATAATTTGGGGCTATAGATTTGGGTGATGATGTCGACAAGGGTAGGGATTTAAGGGATGTAGTAATCGGCCACCACCGGTGAAGAGAATAGGGGCAATTCGGCTTAAAAGAAATCGGCAGAAAAAGGCAGTTTTCGAGATTTTTGGCACTTTGGACAATCGGCTATGGTTGTTTTAGAGAGGGATGGAATTGAAAGAGATAGTGGATTTGAATAGAAAGGATGTTCAGCTAAGGAAGAGATCAAAAAGGAAAAAGAAAAGAGGAAAAGAATGGTAGAGGAGATGAAAAAGAGGAAATCGGCTAGTAGATCTTAGGGAGGCAGGTTTCGGCTTTTTTTGACAGAAAAGGGAAGAATAAAACTTACGGTGGCTAACCCTAATTGTCATGAAAAAAAAAAGAAAAAGATGTAACCCTAATAATCCAACTTAACAATCGGCCCAAGTCCTTAAAGCCCTTGCCAAAATTTCACCTAAGTTAGACACATGCCCGGCACATGCCTAAAAATTAAAAATAGCAATACGCTTCCCTTGTAACTTGAACCCTTGTCCTTGAATACCCACTTAGGCGCCACTTTTTTAGGAACTTAGTGGCGCCACCTTGCCACTTTGCCAAAGCTCTCTTTGTGTCATGTTTTACCCAGTTTTTCTTAAAAGCCCACTTAACCAAGTCCCCTTTCACTTAAAAATCCAAACTTGATATTTTACTGGGTTTTAACTTAAGCTTGGACCTTCTAAAGGCCCACTAACACCTTTAAACACATTTTCAACACTCAGAACACCAAATTTTAAAACTTCACTAAAAGTCACAAAACCCAAAAAATCCCGAAAATTAGGGCATTACAGAGGGTATTGTTATCGCATCGCCTCCTCTAATTCCCACAAGGCCTTCTTAGAATTTTGATTATGCCAAAGTACCTTAACCAGTGAAATGGACTTCCTTCTCAGAACTTTAACATCACGATTTAATATCTGTACCGGCTCCTTCTAAAAGGTCATATCTAGCCTAACCTCGATCTCCTCAACTGGAACTATATGTGTGGGATCAGAGTGGTAGCACCTCAACATTGAGAGGTGAAAAACATCATGAATCTGCTCTAACTGTATTGGTAGCTCTAACTGGAAGGTAACTGGTCCCACTCGTTTCAGTATGCGGTAAGGTCTAATGAACTTAGGGCTCAACTTGCCCTTCCGTCCAAATCTAAGTACCTTCTTCCATGGTGAGACCTTGATTAAAACGAAGTCCCCCATAGAATACTCAATCTCCTTACTCTACAGATCCACATACAACTTTTGTCTATCTGATACCGTCTTCAGTCGATCTGGAATTAGTCTAACTTTATCCTCGATATCAGAAACTAACTCAGGGCCCAGAACACGCCGCTCGCCCACTTAGTCCAACACGAAGGAGTACGAGACCTACGACCATATAATGCCTCGTAAGGTGCCATCTGTATGCTAGACTGATAGCTATTGTTATACACAAACTCTGCTAACGGCAAGTAGTCCTCTCAACTGCCTCAAAAATCTATCACCCAACTCCTTAACATGTCCTCCAGTATCTAAATCACCCTCTCTGACTGACCATCTATCTATGGATGGAACGCAGTACTGAAGTCCAACCTTGTTCCCAAAGCTTCATGCAACATCTTCCAGAACCGAGACGTGAAGCGGGGATCCCTATCAGATAATATTGAAACTGGTACCCCATGCAGTCTCACTATTTCAAACACATATAACTTGGCAAACTTCTGCAATGAATAATTAGTACGAATAGGTATGAAGTGGGTAGACTTGTTCAACTGATCCACGATGACCCACACTGAGTCCTTCTTAGTAGGCATTAAGGGCAACCCACCAATGAAGTCCATAGTCACTCTCTCCCACTTCCAGAGTGGAATCTTAACTGGCTGTAGTAATCCCAAGGGTAGCTGATGCTCAGCCTTAACCTGCTGACACGTCAAACACTTACTCACGAAATCAATAACCTTGCGCTTAATTCTTGGCCACCAATATAACTCATGAAGGTCTCAATACATATTGTTCCAACCAGGGTGCATAGCATAAGGGCTACTATGTGCCTCTCGCAGTATGAATTGCCTTAACACAGTATCATTCAGTGCATAGACTCTCCCACGGAGACAGAGTACCCATTTGCTATTCAATCCAAAATTTGTCGTACTACCATTCTCAACTTGTCTTAATCGAAGACCCAATGACTTATCCCCCAACTGTTTACCCTTAATCTTCTTGATCCAAGTACGCTTAACCTGAAGTTTAGCCAATAGACTGCCATCATCAAATAAACTTAGGCGAGCAAATAATGCCTTCAAATCAGTCATAGCCCTATGGCTCAGTGCATCGGCCACTACGTTGGCCTTACCTGGAAGGCATTCCATCGTGCAGTTATAATCCTTTAGCAACTCAATCCTTCTACGCTACCTAAGGTTTAGCTCCTTCTAAGTGAAGAGATATTTGAGACTCTTGAGATTAGTGTAAATAATACACTTCTCACCATATAGGTAATGTCTCCAAATTTTCAATGTGAATACCACTACAGCCAACTCCAAGTCATGCGTCGAATAGTTCACCTCAAGAGTCTTAAGCCGTCGAGACATATATGCAACAACCTTATCGTGTTACATCAATACACATCCCAAGCCGATGTGTGATGCATCACTGTAAACCGTAAATTCCTTCCAAGACTCTGGCTGTATCAAAACAGAGGCCGCAGTCAGTACGGTCTTAAGCTTCTCGAAGCTCTCCAACTGCGCATCATCCAGATAAACGGCACACCCTTACGTAGCAACTTAGTCAAAGGTGCTGCAATTACAAAAAAGCCCTCTATAAATCGGCGATAGTACCCAGCCAGTCTCAGAAAACTGCGAATCCCTAATACAATCTTAGGCTACTTCCTATCCAAGACAGCCTCAATATTTCGAGGATTGTCTCTAATCCCCTCAGCAGATACCACATGGTCCAAAAATGTTACTTCCCATAGCCAAAATTCATATTTACTGAACTTAGCGTCCAGTTGCTTCTCCCTCAGAATCTGCAGAACCACTCGGAAATGTTCATCATGTTTATCCTCAGTTTTCGAATACACCAAGATGTCATCAATAAAAACCACTACGAACCCATCTAGATAAGGCTGGAACACTTGGTTCATCAAATCCATAAAAGCTACTGGTGTATTCGTCAGTCCAAACGGCATCACTAAGAACTCATAGTGACCATAGCGGGTTCTAAACACCGTCTTATGCACATCAGCCTCCTTAACTCTTCACTAATGGTACCCTGATCGGAGATCAATCTTGGAGAATACTGACGCCCCTCGGAACAGATCCAATAAATCGTCTATCCTTGGTACGGGGTACTTATTCTTCATGGTTAATTTGTTTAATTACCGGTAATCGATGCACATCGCATGGATCCATCCCTCTTCTTTACAAACAGTACTGATGCCCCTATGAAGACTCACTAGAGTAGATGAACCCACCATCCAATAACTCTTGAATCTGAACTATACCAGGCAGGAGCTCAATCCCAAACTCAACCTCACCATTTGAAGGTAACCAAGGTAGCTTATCGGGAAAAACATCTGGAAAGTCTTTAACTGTTCTGCTATCCTCAACAAAAAAAGCCTCAGAATCTGAAACACTGATGTAGGATAGATACACCTCACAACCCTTACGAACCAATTTCTCAGCCCTCAATGCAAAGATCACAGTTGACAAATAATCACGACACTCTTCAATTACAACTACCTGCTCATCCTCTGTAGTTTTCAGTACCATGCATTTAGCGACACAATCCAAGTTTGCCCGATGTTTTACCAGCCAATCCATTCCCAGAATTAAGTCAAATTCTTCAAAAGGAAGTTCCATCGAATCTGCCAAAAAGATAACTCCTTGAACCTCCAAAGGCACATTCCTAAATAATTTATCTACCCTCACTAACTACCCTAATAGACTCAACACAGTAACCTCACTCGTAGTACCCTCAACCAAGATACCCAAAGTCTCAGACACATTACAAGCTATATAGGAATAAGTAGATCCTATTTATATAAGTGTAGTATAAGGTACTTTATGAATAAAGAACGTACCCATGATAACATCTAGGGCATCTCCATCCTCTCGGCGATGTCCAGCATAAGCTAGAGCTAGTTGCCTCACCTCAATATGACTAGTACCTCTGCCTGGTGCTCTCTGACCATGGCCCATACCATTTCCGCTTCTAGCCTCACTACGGCCTCTTGGTGGCTGCTGAACTACTCTCAGTGGTGCAGTACCCATCCCAGACGCTTGTATCTGATCAACCCCTCAGAGACAATCTTTAATACAGTGGTTTAAAGAACCGCACCTCAAACATGCCTCAATTCTTTTCCAACACTCGCCCTGATGGCGTCTCCCACAATCAGCATAGGGCTGCAGCCCAATAGCAGCAACAGGGGGCCCAACTCTGATTGGCCCATCAACTCTGGCCTTTTTCTTAGGCCTCAAAAATGAACTTGAGGGCTCTAAATCCCTTTTGTTCCTACTTCTCCCCTTCTCACGATTTTGGCACTCAGCGCGTTTCCTATTCTCGGTAATCTTCGCCCTATCCACTAAAGCAGCAAAATCTCGCTCCCTCTGTGGAGCTATCAGAACCCTTAAACTATCCCAGAGGTCATCCTCGAAATGAACATACTGCTCATATTGAGTTGCCACCACCCCACGCGCATAACGGCTTAATCAAAAAAATTTAACCCAATATTCAGCCACTAATTTATCCCCTTGTGTCAGATTTAAAAACTCCCTCCTCTAAGCATCCATATAACTAGCGCCTACATACATTCCTTGGAAAGCAGTCTTGAAGAATTCTTATGTCAATCGGTCGAACTGAGTACCCTCTTTAACTGTAAGCCACCACTGGTAGGCCTCATCTCACAGCAGTAACACCGCACCTTTTAGTTTCTGCTTGAGGGTACAGTAGAGGTCATCCATTATCCTCTCCATAGCCTATAACACCCCAAACCCGGCCTAGAAGTTAAGCCCGAATCTGGCCTATCACATTGAAGTGTTTTTCGAAAACCTTGTTTTCATTGAAAACCCTTCTTATTTAAAAATTGTTGCCATTTAAACTTTGCATAAAATCTCAAATTTTTTTTGCTTATTTTCAAAACATGGTTTATTAAAAGCTATTCTATTGTAAAATGTCATTACCCCTTTAACCCCTATTTGTTGCGAAAGCTTTATTTCAAATAAACCAATCTACGAAAACGAGATGTTTTAAGAAAAATAGTTAACATGTTGGAAAATCATAATCTACCTCTAATAGATATAAATCAAAGTAAATAAAAAACCAAAGTTAAAATTTAGAAATTATAAAGGCCTTATTACAACTCAAAACCAAATTAAAGTACTCATGAATAATTTAATAGAAATACAGAAACAAATGTGTGGCCATCTCCGAGTCCCTCACAGTACTGATCTTGAGAAAAATTAATAAACGAGGTGAGTTTATGAAAACTCAGTGTGTAATCTCCTTACTAGAGTAACAGTCAGTACACGGAGACAGAAACAGAAACAGATTGGGCCAAAGCCCTATAATAGAAATAGTACAGTCTAGTTTAGAGCATACGTGGGCTAAGCCTACTACAATATCATTTGGGTCACAGCCCATAACAGAATCAATTGGGTCCAGCCCAACACAATAACAGAACAAGTGGCCTAAGCCCAATCCAGAGACAGACCTCAAAAGTAGATATGCAACAATGTGAGTATGCATCCCATCCCAATCCAGCCAACGCACCACCCGTACCAACTCTACACATCTGTGGGGAATCAATCAACCAACCCAGCCAACGCACTAAGCTTAGCACCGGTTGCAGCACTAAGTCAACAGGACGGTTCAGCACCGTAGACAGAACAACTAGAAACCATAAATGTGATTGACACAGCAGCATCGATTATGTTAGGCACATAGCCATCAATGAGGGTAACATAACAGGCACACACATAGTCATCAATAAATGCGATTCGCACGTAGCTGTAGTTAAGTACAATTGGTACAAAGCCATAATCAAGATAGCACAGAGCCACATTTAGGTTGACACAGAGCCATAATCAGAATAAGTGGCTTTAAGCCATCAATACTGGATCTACAGTCATCTCGTACAACCCGTGCGATCCTATCAGAACAGAACTAGGTCCACAGTCGTCTCGTGCGACTCGTGTGACCCTATCAGAACAGAACTTCCTCCATAAGTAATATCCCAACCCCATGCAGTATGTCATGTATGTGAAACGTCATGCCCATAAACAATCATACCAATCACAATCACAACAGTCCAATCACAGTCGTACATCCTCAGTCAAAACATAGTCAAATCCATCAAATTGTATCACCAGTGAGTCATATACTCTCGAGGGGCAAAACGACCTTTTTACCCATTAGGGGTATTTTAGTCATTTCACCCTACAGGGTTATTTTAGTAATCTTACCCTACAGGGGTATTTCGGTAATCCTACCCTATAGGGGTATTTTGGTAATCCTACCTTACAGGTGTATTTTGGTAATCCTACCTTATAGGGGTATTTTGATAATCCTACCCTACAGGGGTATTTCGGTAATCTTACCCTTCAGGGGTATTTTTATAATTTTATAACTCAAGGGTAATTTGGTAATTTTACAATCTAAGGTTATTTCGGTAATTTTGCAAACTAGGGGTATTTCGGTAATTTTGCAACCCAGGGGTATTTCTGTAATTTTACAAACCAGGGGTACTTCGGTAATTTTGCAAACTAGAGGTATTTCAGTAATTTTGCAAACTGGGGTATTTCAGTAATTTTGCAATCTAGGGGTATTTCTGTAATTTTGCAAACTAGGGGTACTTTAGTAATTTTTCAAACCAGGGGTATTTCGATAATTTTGCAAACTCTGGGTATTTCGGTAATTTTGCAATCTAGAGGTATTTCTGTAATTTTGCAAACTAGGGGTACTTCGGTAATTTTGCAAACCAGGGGTATTTCGGTAATTTTACAAACTAGGGGTATTTCGATAATTTTACAAATAGAGGGTAGTTTGGTAATTTTGTAAATCGGGGGTATTTTTTTAATTTTATAAACCGGGGGTATTTCTATAATTTTGTAAACCAGGGGTATTTTGGTAATTTTGTAAATTCCTCAGAAGGTCTACAGTCGCCTCGAGTGACTCAAGTATTCTAAACAAAGATAACGCTGTGAATGGGCCTAAGGCCCGTTCTTGGCCCAAGGTGGCCCATACGCTCATGTGGCCCTTTTTGCCCAAATCTAGCTACATATATGAGATCCACAAAGTCCAGTCCAATATTTACTACACAATCACACAATTTGACCGATTGGGCCCTCGAGCCCGTTGGGCCCACATGGTCCAAAGTAGCCTAAACCCACGAGAATACTCATGATGGTCTCAACTATCATGTCAAAGCTTGCACACTTGTGTGGCTACCATCGCCGTGTGACAGGCATTTGGCATTTGCCATTCTATAGCTAGAGTAGTGTGAAATACACACCTCATAGGTATCTGAAGTTAATTCGCGATTTGAACGTTGTTATGCGCAGAAGCCAACAATAATCGCACCCTTGACTCCCTAGGGGGTGTGTCGATCAACTACGATCACCACCACTATTACCCAACGACATACAGATCAACGAATGATCCAACATCTAACCCAAACGAACACGCCACAATGCGAAAGGGATAAGCCAAGAAAGGTATGCTTACTCTCCTCAAGGTTTGCTCTATTTAAAGCCAGCTTGTCGCGTATTCTCATGTTAGCATCCCGATATAGGATTCTCCATAAATCCTCCAAAACGAACTCATTAGCAAACTAACCAACCTTTGCGTGCAAAGGGATTCGAACCAAAGTCCTCTCGATAGCCATGCCACGCCACCATCACTAGGACACAAGCTCCTTTGTGTCATAAGTCCAACACATTTAACTTTAAAGCCAACCTACTCACTTCCAGATTTATTTAAAAGAGAAACCAAAATAAATTGTAAGAGCCAAGACTTGAACCTTGGACCCCTTGCTTCCCCTATAGCGTCACTTCCTTGCCACTAGACCACATCTCATTTTTCTATCTTATTTTAGCCCCTTTTATTTATAAGTTATCCTATGTGAGCTCAGGGTTCCCATAAGGCCAAAACCAAGACTTTTCCTACACCCAAGCTTGAACCCAGAACTTCATAAAAACCCTTTAACATTCCAAAATCACTAACCCAACAATTCTAACTTGCAAATTGAGCTGATGTCTTACACTCAAGAATTTTAAAAGCACACAATCCCAAGGCCCAATTCTTCTGGGCCCAAAATTCAGGGCGTTACATGGCCTTAATCTAATATTCAGCCACATTAGGGGCTACTCCAGCAATACCCTTAAAATCTCAGCTCTATTAGACCGAAGTTGTTCTATAATCGACCCACGGCCTACAGTAAAAGTATTGGGCCCAGCGACCCTTTCTAGAATTCGTAGCATAGCTTGGGACAGTGCATCGTCCCCAGCTGCACGATCATGAGACCCAGTCTCAGTCACAGGTGAAGCCGGTGGCTTTTTAGCTTCAACATTATGCATGTGACCAGATGACGAAAACACAGCCCGAGCACCTCCACGGCCTCCGCCGTAGCCTCTTGCACCCCTTCCATGAGTACCTCTAGTGCTCATTATCGAATTATGCTTTATCTATATTAACAGTTTTATGCAGATCAATTTAAAGTTCCAATAATTATTAACAGATGTTTTATGGAGACAGTAATTCATAGTTTGTTTTCATAGATCGTAGTCTCACTACAGTTTTTAGTTCCCTGAAGTTTCTAGTTTACTCTAACTAGAGTATTTCAGTACAGTCTATAACCTACAGTAGTCTCAGTATTTTCTATCTATTGCATTTCAGTTTAAAACAAACAAGGGTTTCAAGAAGACTTACAGAATCGGCGCTGGAGACTCAGAGTACCACACATTCGACAAAACATCTCAAAACATTTCAAATCTTTTGGAAACAGTACTTTAAATATTTCAACCTGGCTCTAATACCACAAAATGTAACACCCTAGACTCGACCTAGACGTTATGGATGAATCTGGCAATGTCACATTGAAGCGCTTTTCGTAAATCAAGTTGTTACTTATGAAAACCCTATTTTCCTTGGGCGATCCATGAAACCTTAATAGCTGGACATTAAAAATGGCCCCGTATGGCCCACATAGCTCTGAAATGGCCTTGGCCACGTAGATTACACAGCCTGGCCCAATATTCTCCACACGCTATGGGGTTTACCCGTGTGGGGCCACGTGTCCGTGGGACCCATACGACCCAGTTCAGCCCAAAATGGCCCAAAATACCTTTGGCCCATGAAATCACTCATGGTCGGTCTCAATGATTATACGCCCATGTTTAGGCATACGGACTACCAAACAAGTGAATGTACGCCCGTGTAGCTTCAACGATCACTTATTTCGACTTTTGCTGATCTACGATTAAGGGTAGTGTTTTTACACACTTGAAGTGATTTGAAGTTAACCGCACTACGAATACTTTTATACATAAATCAATCAAAATGCCATTTAATCAGTTACCTAACTCATAAACCAAATGAGCCTAAAGAAATTCCAAATCGATCACAATAACCACCTCCTTACCAGAACTCAATCGAAATCGCACCCTTGGTTCCCAGGAGACGCACCAATCAACCTTAATCTCCACCTACACAGAAGTCACAACCTTTTAATTAAACCTATGCTTGTATTATAAAACAATCTCGACTGAACTTCAATTACCGCCCAATAACACCTTCATTCAGTAACTTATGGTCGTTACAACAAATATCTAAATCACTTACCAAAAGAGTGTAATTTGGTGATGCAGTGAACCAAGAACTGAAGGCGGAGATTGAACTGAAAAAGTAAACAGAAGGGTAATGGCAAGAAAAGGAAAAGAAGAGAAATGGTGTGCAGAAAAGAGAATAGTCAAAAGGGGATAGAAGTAACACAGAAACATACCTATCAATATTCGACCAATGAAACATGCAAGAAGATGCACAACCTACGGGCAGAGAAGAAGAAGAAATAGAGAAGGGAAAATTAGCAGGAAAGCAAGTAAGATGAGAAAAGGGATTTGCCCAAAAACTGAAAGACAAGAGAGGGGAAAAGAAGAAGTATTCAGCCAAAACATAAAGGGAGAGGGTGACTATTAAGAATCAATTGAGAGAGGCAGAAGAAGAAGCAATCGGTCAGCAAGAGAACTTTAGGGGAAGAGCCAACTCAGAATAAACAACAACAACAACAACAAAATAATCAAGAGAAACACGAATGACCCTTAGCAGTAAACGGCCCCAAGAAGTGAAAAACATTGACAGAAACCGAAGTGGAGAGAAACAAAAACCTAAAAATGCACAGCCACTAGAACTCACTCCAAAGCTAAATTATTTGTGTGCTTGGAGTTCAAATTCAACACACCACCTCCTCTCACCTCAACTCCCCAAAATTCTCCCCCAAAATCCTTCTATGCCGTCCACTCCCCTCTCAACTACTCAATTCAAAAACCATTCAAACACTCCAGTGTTTCGGTCAACCCACAACACTCCCACGCCACAACAGCAAAAGAAAGCATTCCACTGTGCTTGCCAAGATTCGACCGTTAAACCTCAAGCAACTATCACACGCCACTTATCCCCCAGACCAGCAGGCCCTTTTCTGTCATGTTATACACACATTAATTTAAAAGACCTACTGACTAGAGACATGGTTTATTCCTCTAAAAACAAAACTTTTGCACAACCCAAGGCTTGAACCCAAGACTTCACTGACTCTTCCTAGGACACTTAACCATGGAAGCAGGCATACAACAGTGTCTCACCAAAAAACAAAATAATTATTTAAAATTTGGGGTATGGCATACAACAATGTCTCACCAACAAACAAAACAATTATTTAAAATTTGAGGCGTTACATGACTAATTTATGCTTAATTCCTGACATGAATGTTAAGCAATATAAAATATCTGAGATTGATCCGTAAACTCTAGTAATGTTCCTAAACCCTGTTCTGGCGATGGATTTGGGTTAGGGGTGTTACAGGCCTGCTCACACGAGCTATGGGTCGGATGTAACCTACACGATGCTGCTCACATGAGTTGTGGAGAATCTGCAACAAATGCAGGACCTGAACCATCAGTAGGACTTTCAAGACCAGCACCCAAAACATGGAATCCCTAATGACATGTCTTTTGCATCCTGAGAATTCTTAAGGTTCAACCGAGATTTGATATCCATCAATACATCATGGCATATGTTTATTTATACTTAATTTCATTTGTTTCATAACAATGTAATAACATTCAAATTTAACTAACATTAAAACAATTACAGTTCATACGAACTTACCTGACTAAATCGCAGCAATGACTAAGTATAGGGGCTATTTGGTAATTTTTTCTTCTCCTCAATTTTCTACTCATTCTTAATCTAAAATAATAATTACATTCAATTCACTCTTTCTAATAGAAAAACCAATTCAATTTCTGCAATTAAGTTCTTTTGACATTTTTACAAAATTGCCCCCAACATTTTACTTTTATATAATTTTGTCCTTAAGTTCAAAACATGCAAATTAACCATTTTTATTCAATTAATCTCATTCCAGCTTTTAAAATAATTAATTTAGCTTATAGCCCAGAATAATGAATGATAAAGGATAAAATATACATATTTTTACCTCATGTTTAGCCTATATTTTGGATGAATTATCATTAGATTTATAAGAACTGGTGCTCTTAATCCTTCGATTTCATGTCGTATACTCAGGAGAGCATAGGGAAGAGAAAAGAACGAGAAACGGGCCAAAAATAGAGAAAATGGGCCAAAATGAGAAAACGACACGGCCTAAGGATTCGCCACACAGTCGTGGCATACGGCCGTGCCACATAAAGTCCAACACGGCCCAACCCCAACAAGCACAACCAGACCACACGGCCGTGCCACCATCAATAGGCCCGCACACGGCCTCTTATCGATCCACACGGGCGTGGCACACGGGCGTGTCCCTATCATGAGGAAGTTTAATTCTACTCGAAAAAGGATACTTAGGGGCTAAGAAAGCCATTCTAAAACTCTATATAAAGACCTTAGGAGGCAACTTCAAGGGTGTGCTTATTTCCCGCTAAGAGAGTACTATTTTCTCCCTAAAAGGAGCGCCATATTTCTGCCAACACAAGGAGTGAAAGCAAGGAATTACTCCAAGGGATGCCGATTGATTCATCCCAGAAGCCAGAATTCTACATCAAGACATAAGATCTCCCTAAATTCCTTCAGGGGTTTTTAGGTTCTTTATGTTTTGTTATCTTATTTCTTCTAAGATGTTTTCTTTATTAATTATGAACTAAACCTCTCAAATACTTGAGGGGGATGAAACCTAAGCCAGATCTTGTTATTATTTATTCTTAAATTATATGATAAATACTTGAATTGTTCTTAATTATGTGTTCTTCATTCTTGATTTAATAATCCTAGGTATTACTTTAAGAAACTGATGTGCTTAGGCAGAGGACCAAAAGTCCCTGTTTTAAGAGTAGATCTACCATAATTAAGCAGAGTTGCATGCAACCCTAGACATAGGGTGACATAAATCTGCCGGATTAGGGTCAAACCTAATAGAGGGATCCATAAATCAAATTAATGCAACCTAGAGGTGTTAATTAATAAAGAAACTTTAATTAACCACCTAGGATTAGTTGTTCTTATCCTCGACGGAGGTATTAACATAGGTTAGGGATCTCTACGGATCAAGTCAAATGAAGAAATCGTCTAGTTCAATAAGTTAATAACAAGTGAAGTCTAGGTGGATTCTCCCTTAAGTATTGCTCATATCAATCAGCTTTTCCCTAAAGTTTTCCCCAATTTACTTTTTGTGCACTTTTAGTTAGCTTAGATTTAGTTTCAACCAATCCTTTTTTATTTTTAGGCTAGATAATAGAAAGGAAGTAAGTATTAGTACTTTTGGTTCTCTTGGGTACGATAACTCGGTCTTGCCGCTAAACTATACTACTGTTTGATAGGTGCGCTTGCCTTTAAAATCGTGATGTTAGTTAGTTTTTGGTGTGATTAGTTTTTATAAATTTTATTACTTAATATCGCAGTATCAAGTTTTTGGCGCCGTTGCCTGGGATCTAAAATATTAAGAAAACTCGATTTCTATTACTTTAGCCATTACTATTTTTATTTATTTTCAGCTTTTATTTTTATTTTTATTTATTTTCATTTTCTTTGCTTTTTCCTTTCCAGGTATCTCTTGTAACACCCTGATTTTCGGGATTTTTCAAGTTTTGTAAATTTTAGTGAAGTTTTAAAATTTTGGTGTTCTGAAGGTTGAAAATGTATGTACATGTGTTAGTGGGCCTTTAGAAGGCCCAAGCTTAATTAAAACCCGGTAAAATATTAAGTTGGATTTTCAAGTGAAAGGGGACTTGGTTAAGTGGGCCTTTAAGAAAAACCGTGTAAAATATGTCACAAAGGGAGCCTTGGTAGAGTGGCAAGGTGGCGCCACTAAGCTCCTAAAAAAGTGGCGCCTAAGTGGGTATTCGAGGACAAGGGTTCGACTAGCAAGGTAAGCGTAGTGTTCTTTTTAATTTTTAAGCATGTGCCGGGCATGTGACTAATTTAAGTAGGAATTTCGGCAAGGGCTTTTAGGGACTTGGGCCGATTACTCAAGTGTGATATTAGGGCTAGATCTTTTTCTATTTTCTATCATAAGAATTAGGGTTAGCCACCTTAGGAATTATTTCTCTCTTCTACTGTCAGAAAAGCCGAAATTTGCCTCCCTAAGAAGCTCATAGCTGAATTCTTTCTCTCCACCTCTACCATTACTTTTCTTTACTTTTCTTCTTCCTCTTTGATCCATTCCTTAGCCGAAACCCCCTCATTCCCTCATTCATCTTCTCTTTTGATCACACCCTCCATAAAATCACCATAATCAATTTCCTTAAAAAGCCAAAATCCTGAAAAGAACTCACCTTTGTGCCGAATTTCCTAAGCCAAGATTCCTCAACTTTCTTTCATTCTTTTGGCCAAATCTCACTCCTTCTACACTCTAAATCCCTGTCGACAACACCTATACTAAACTCCCCACACCGAATCATCTTCTTCCTTACCTTTCTAAAAGCTGAAATCACCATTAGTTTAGGGAGATAGCCAAAATTTTAGATCTCAGAGATAAGGGTTCTACTAATGTTTAAGGGTTAGATCTACTTCAGATCTGAGTTAGAGGCAAGGTAAAAGCAGTGGTAAGTGGTTATCAACTCAGATCTTTAAGATATTTCATACTTTGGAAAAGCCGAAAGTCCCTAAAGTTAGGGAGGTTGTCGATTTAGTCTATTAGTGATTTAAAGTAGTATTTTGGTTCTTTTTGGATGTTAGTTAGCAAGGAAGGTGATCAAGCAAGGAGTGGAAGGCATCAGTATCATCAGATTTAGATCTAGTACATCTAAATCGACAGAGGTAAGTTTTCATGGCCATCAAGGGTGTGGCCGAATGTGGTAAGGGATTTTGGTTATAGTTTTTCATAGATCTACTGATTAATCACTTAGATAATGGATTGTAGGAACGGGCACATAGGAAATCTCGTCAGTGGAACTGCAAAACAGGTGTGTGTTTTGAACACCCTTCAATGCTTAAATCGGCAAAAGCCGAAAAGCCAAAATGCCAAAATTTCGGCATTTCGAGAGCTTGTGAGCGTGCGAACGCTCTCAAGTTGGTAGGAGAAGGTTGGTTTTGGAATCGGCTCTGTCAGGCGGGTTGTCCGCAGAATTTTGGGCGCTACGGTAAGTTGGGCCTCGGTGGGCCGAATATGGGCCCAATGGGTAATTTGGGCCCATTTGGGTAAAAATAGGTTTAAAGGCAATAATATGGATTACTGGCATAAAAACTGTTAAAACAAGATAATGGATTGGAAATTAAGGCTTAAATGGGCCTAATGGGCTAAAATGGCATGGTAGAGCCATTATGGGTTTTAGGGCCTAAGTGCTAAAACTGATAAACTAAATTAAATGAGTTTCTGTAACAACCACTGTAATAATAGAGGCTGTAATAATAATAAAAACTTTAATAAGAGAACAACATTACTGAAATACCCTTAGGGTGAGAAATTACTGATTTACCCCTAAGGATAAAATTACCATTATACCCCTAGGGCTAAAATCGACTGTACTGTTTGACATGACTATTTCTGTTACTACATATCATGATGTATGTATGTCTGATGCATAGGTTGGGTTTATATTGGAGGAAGTGTGAGTGGCACTGCCACGTTACTGAAAGGGGCTATGCCTCGTACTGTTTCTGAAAGGGGCTTTGCCTCGTATACTGTTTATTTGAGCAGCCATGCTGCGACTGTGGTGTGTGGGCTGGGTGGGTTGAGTTATTCCCCACATGGTGTGTTGGCTGGTACGGGTGGTGTGTAGGGGTTGGTGGGTTGAGTAGTCTCCCTAATTGGGTTGCATTCATACTGTTATACTGTACTGTACTGTGATGGGCCTATGGGCCAAACTGTTATCTGAATAGGGCTTCGGCCCAGTATCTGTTATAGGGCTTTGGCCCAGTATCTGTAATCTGGATAGGGCTTTGGCCCAGTATCTGACTGAGACTGGTTAGGACTCGAGCCTAGTGGGCTCGAGCCGATGTAGGCTTTGGATGGGTTCTGCACACACTGAGTTTTCCCAAACTCACCCTTCTCTTTCCATCCTTGCAGGTGAGCCCTAAGTCGTGACTTGGCTGCTGGGAGGGATTCAGAGTGGCCACGAGTACTGAGCACGGTTTAAATAAGTTTTACTACTTTATATTTCTAATTATCGGTTTCTACTTTTAAATTTGTTAATGGGTTGTAATAAGGCCACTATGACTGTTTTTATTTGGGATTTTCAACTGTTTTATTTCAACCATAACTACACACCATTTTTCAAAAATTTAACAAATGTTTTCTTAACCAACCTGACAATACTAATGGCTAAGTAGGATAATAAGGTTCAAATGAATTGCTTATCAAATGGAATAGAGATTAAGTGAATAATTATTAAAACAGGAATTTCCAAAAATCAAGCATTGCTTTTCAAAACTCACCACTGGACTTAGTAAATAGGGTGGCGTAGGATAGTCTAGGTGATGTAGCACACCGGACATGGCCATAACGTCTGGGCCAGGTTTAAGGTGTTACATTTAGTGGTATCAGAGCCCGGTTGCAACAACTCGGCTGTGGATTGGGTCTAAAAAGGGTTTTCAAAAAAAATTTAGAGTCCAGAAGGGTATTTTTGGAAAATTAGATTTCCAGAAAATTTTTGGTTTTAAAAAGTTTTTTTCCTTCAAATTGTAGTTTTTAAATAAGTTGTTTTGAAACATTGATTTTTAAGAGGCCTCAAACTATTTGATCTGATAAATTGGAAAGTGGCACACTGAATCCCCGGCACCAAGTTGTAAGTATTTTCTGCCTTAACTTCTGTACTATACTGAAAATAAAACTGTAAATAGTACTGAGCCTTGGATGTGATACTATAGGTGAGGTAGTATTAAGGCTATAAAACTGAGACTGTAGGGTAAACTAAACCCTAGGAAATTGAGACAGTAGCTAGGCTACGATCGCGTGAACACAACTCTGAAATTTTATCTGTTCATAAGATATTCTGTAATAAACAACTGAAACATTAACTGATGTCATAAAATTCGTAAATCAGATAATCGATATGAGTATAAGAGCTGCTCGTGGACGAGGCCGTGGACGAGGCCGAGTTAGTGCTCAAGCTGGATCGTCGTATTCTGAGCATATGCCAGCAGGAGAGGCACGACCACCGGTTGAGGATGATGGGCCGTACGATCGGGCCGCAGGGGACGACGCTCTGTCCCAAGCCATGCTGAGAGTTTGGAAAGGGTGGCTGGAGCCAATGTTGGGGCCATGAATAGGGGGTCCATTTCTGAGCAACTCCGGGCCAATAGAGCGGAAGTTTTTAGGGGCATATCTGGAATGGCCCCGAATGTAGCTGAATACTGGCTGAAAGCCATAGAGTGAATTATGGATGACTTGGACTGCTCAGTGGAGCAGAAGTTAAAATGAGCGGTATCGTTGCTGAGAGACGAGGCGTATTAATGGTGGATCACCGTGAGAGAAGGTACCCCAGCTGAGAGGGTAACCTGGGAATTGTTCAAGCAGTCTTTCAAGGCGAAATATGTTGGGGCTAGTTATGTGGACACACGATGGAAGGAATTTTTGAACCTGACCCAGGGTAGTAAGACTGTGGCTGAATATGAGGCAGAATTTCTGCGACTAAGTCGGTATGCTAGCGGCATTGTTTCCACCGAATATGAGCGTAGTGTTCGGTTTGAGGATGGCCTCAGAGATGAGCTGAGAGTTTTGATAGCACCGCGGAGGGAGCGCGACTTTGCTGCACTGATGGAGAAGCGAAGATAGCCGAGGAAGTGAAGCAAGCTGAAAGGCAGAATCGCGATAGGGATCTCAACCATTTTAAGAGAGATTCTGGAACATCAGAAGCCGCAAACCAAAATTTTAAGAGGGCTAGAGTAGAAGAACCAGTGCGAGCTGTGCCAGTGAATGTTGTTAGACCGCAGGCTTGTTAAGACTGTGGCAGAGTTCATCGAGGAGAATGCTGGAAACGCAGTGGAGCTTGTTTTCATTGTGGGTCTAAGAATCATCAAGTTAAGGACTGCCCACAGAAGCCAGCTCAGGCTCAAGCTGTTGATCAGAGGGTTGCTCAGCCTACGCGAGGAGGACTGCCACCGCCAAGGGGCCGTGGTCAAGGTAGACGAGGCAATGGTTATGGACGTGGTCGTGGAGCACTTGGCAGGGGTGCTGGTAATGCTAAGGCTCGTCAGCCAGCCTTAGTGTATGTTGCTCGCCGTCGCGAGGAGGGTGATGCACCTGATGTTATAATTGGTACGTTCTTAATATCTCATACACCATATACTGCTTTAATTGATGTGGGTTTGATGCATTCGTATATTGCTTGTGAAATTTTTGGCTCGTTGGGTGTGCATTCTGAGGAGACTGTGAGTGGGGTCGCAGCAGTTAGTCCTTTAGGTCACTCTGTTAAAGTAGACAAACTATTTAGGGAAGTGCCTTTAGAGACTCAGGGTTAGATCTTTACTGGAGATTTAATGGAGCTACCTTTTGGAGAATTCGACTTGATTTTGGGCATGGACTGGTTAACCAAGCACAAGGCAACGCTGGATTGCGCGGCCAAAAGAATGGTATTGAGAACAACCGAAGGCGAGGAGGTGACGGTTATTAGTGAACGTGGGGACTATTTGTCCAATGTGGTTTCTGCCTTAAGGGCTAAAAGGTTGATGCGTAAAGGTTATGAAGCATACTTGGCGTTCGTGAGTCAAACTGAGCCCGAAGGGGTGACAGTGGAGACAGTGAGGACTGTTAATAAATTTCAAGATCTATTTCCTGAGGAGCTTCCTGGATTACCTCCTAACCGAGAAGTGGAATTTGGGATCGATCTGTTGCCTGGAACAGCTCCAGTGTCCATTACGCCTTACAGAATGGCACCAAAGGAGTTAGTGGAATTGAAAGCCCAGATTCAAGAGTTGTTAGATAGGGGCTTCATTAGACCGAGTGTGTCTCCGTGGGGAGCACCGGTACTGTTCGTGAAAAAGAAGGATGAAACGATGCGTATGTGCATCGATTATCGCCAGTTGAACAAACTGACAATAAAGAACAAGTACCCTTTGCCGAGAATAGACGATTTGTTCGACCAGCTTCAAGGAGCTTCAGTGTTTTCTAAGATCGACCTTCGGTCTGGGTACCACCAGTTAAGGGTAAAGGAGGTGGATGTGCATAAGACGGCATTCAGAACTCGCTATGGTCACTACGAGTTTTTGGTTATGCCATTTGGATTGACAAATGCACCGGCAGCTTTTATGGATTTAATGAATCGAGTATTCCAGCCGTACTTGGATCGATTCGTGGTTGTCTTTATTGACGATATATTGGTGTATTCAGAAACAGAGGAGAAGCATGACGAGCATCTTCGAATTGTTCTGCAAGTTTTGAGGGGAAAGCAGCTGAATGCGAAATTTAGCAAGTGCGAATTCTGGCTTCGAGAAGTGACTTTTCTGGGTCATGTTGTTTCTGCTGAAGGGATTAGGGTAGATCCTCGCAAAATTGAGGCAGTTTTGGATTGGAAGCCGCCTAGGACAGTGTCGAAAATTCGTAGTTTTCCGGGTTTGGCAGGCTATTATAGAAGGTTTGTTGAGGGGTTTTCTATCATCACGGCTCCGTTAACGAAATTGTTAAGGAAGGGAGTAGCCTTTAATTGGACTAAGAGGCAGCAAGAAGCTTTTGACAAGCTGAAAAAGGTGTTGACTAAGGCGCCAGTGTTGATTCAGCCAGAAACTGGGAAGGACTTTACGGTTTATAGCGATGCTTCGCATGTGGGGTTAGGTTGTATGTCGATGCAAGAGGGTAAGGTGGTTGCTTATGCTTCGCGGCAGCTTAAGCCTCACGAGGTGAATTACCCTACGCATGATTTGGAGTTGGTAGCGGTGGTGTTCACATTGAAAATCTGGAGACACTACCTTTATGGGGAAAAGTGTATTATTTACACTAACCATAAAAGTCTCAAATATCTATTAACTTAGAAGGAGTTGAATCTTAGGCAATGGAGATGGATAGAGCTGCTTAAGGACTATGACTGTACAATTGAATACCACCCTGGCAAGGCTAATGTAGTGGCTGATGCACTGAGTCGAAGGACCGTTGCGGAGTTAAAGGCTATGTTTGCTCGTTTGAGTTTGTATGATGATGGGAGCTTGCTAGCAGAGTTGCAAGTAAGACTGAATTGGACTGAGAGAATCAAAGAGTTACAGTTGAAGGATGATTCGTTGATTCCTCGATTTCAGCAAGTCAAGAATGGTGAGAGTGAGGATTTTAGACTGAATTCTGATGGGGTTCTTTGTTTCCGTGGGAGAATTTGCATTCCTAAGGACTCTGATCTAAGGCAGTTGATTCTGGGTGAGGCTCATGGTGGACCTTGTGCTATGCACCCTGGAGGTAATAAGTTGTATAAAGATTTGCGAGAGGTTTATTAGTGGCCTGGACTTAAGCGAGAGGTGATTGAGTTCGTTGAGAAATGTTTGACGTGTCAGCAAGTTAAAGCTGAGCACCAATTGCCTTCTGATTGTTGCAGCCAGTGAAGATTCCGCAGTGGAAATGGGAAAGAGTAACGATGGATTTTGTGAGTGGGTTGCCTTTGACATCTTCGAAGAAAGACTCTGTATGGGTAATCGTGGATAGGTTGACGAAGTCTGCTCATTTTGTATCGGTCAGAACCGATTACTCACTGCAGAAGTTGGCCAAATTGTATGTAGCAGAAATTGTGCGTTTGCATTGGGTGCCAGTTTCGATAATTTCTGATTGAGACCCTAGATTTACATCTCGATTCTAGAAGAAGTTGCATGAGGCGTTAGGCACGCGATTGGACTTTAGTACTGCATTGCACCCTCAGACAGATGGTCAGTCTGAGAGGGTTATTCAAGTGTTGGAGGACATGTTGAGAGGATGTGTGATTGACTTCTGTGATAGTTGGGAAGACTATTTGCCATTGGCAGAATTTGCATACAACAACAGCTATCAAGCGAGTATTCAGATGGCTCCATATGAGGCACTTTAAGGACGGAGATGTCGTACTCCTACGTGTTGGATAGAGTTAGGAGAACGTAAAGTGCTTGCACCAGAATTGGTGGCAGATACTGAAAGTAAGGTTAAGCTGATTCGAGATCAGTTAAAGGAGGCGTCTGATCGGCAAAAGTCATATGCTGACCTTAAGCGTAAGGAGATTGAGTTTACTGTTTGGGATATGGTGTTCCTAAATGTGTCGCCGTGGAAGAAGATCTTGAGATTCGGTAGAAAGGGCAAGCTAAGTCCGCGGTTTATTAGGCCTTATAGGACTCTCAAGCGGATTGGGCCAGTAGCATATCAGTTGGAGTTGCCACCAGAGTTGGATCGTATCCATGACGTTTTTCACGTGTCTATGCTAAGACGGTATCGGTCGGAACCTTCGCATATTTTACCAGTAGAGGAGATTGCAGTAAATACCGATTTGACCTTCGAGGAGGAACCTGTGGAGATCTTAGATCGTGAAGTCAAAGTCTTAAGGAGGAAGTCTGTTCCATTGGTAAAGGTGCTATGGCGTAATCATGGTAGAGAAGAAGCTACTTGGGAGCCAGAGGAGACTATGCGTCAACAATACCCTCAGTTATTTAGACCAGGTAAATTTCGAGGTCAAAATTTCTTTAAGGGGGTAGAGTTGTAACACCCTGATTTTCGGGATTTTTTGGGTTTTGTGAATTTTAGTGAAGTTTTAAAATTTTGGTGTTCTGAAGGTTGAAAATGTATGTACATGTGTTAGTGGGCCTTTAGAAGGCCCAAGCTTAAGTTAAAACCCGGTAAAATATTAAGTTGGATTTTCAAGTGAAAGGGGACTTGGTTAAGTGGGCCTTTAAGAAAAACCGTGTAAAATATGTCACAAAGGGAGCCTTGGTAGAGTGGCAAGGTGGTGCCACTAAGCTCCTAAAAAAGTGGCGCCTAAGTGGGTATTCGAGGACAAGGGTTCGAGTTGCAAGGTAAGCGTAGTATTCTTTTTAATTTTTAAGCATGTGCTGGGCATGTGACTAATTTAAGTAGGAATTTCGGCAAGGGCTTTTATGGACTTGGGCCGATTACTCAAGTGTGATATTAGGGTTAGATCTTTTTCTATTTTCTGTCATAAGAATTAGGGTTAGCCACCTTAAGAATTATTTCTCTCTTCTACTGTCAGAAAAGCTGAAATTTGCCTCCCTAAGAAGCTCATAGCCGAATTCTTTCTCTCCACCTCTACCATTACTTTTCTTCACTTTTCTTCTTCCTCTTTGATTCATTCCTTAGCCGAAACCCCCTCATTCCCTCATTCATCTTCTCTTTTGATCACACCCTCCATAAAATCACCATAATCAATTTCCTTAAAAAGCCGAAATCCCGAAAAGAACTCACCTTTGTGCCGAATTTCCTAAGCCAAGATTCCTCAACTTTCTTTCGTTCTTTTGGCCAAATCTCACCCCTTCTACACTCTAAATCCCTGTCGACAACACCTATACTAAACTCCCCACACCGAATCATCTTCTTCCTTACCTTTCTAAAAGCCGAAATCACCATTAGTTTAGAGAGATAGCCGAAAATTTCAGATCTCAGAGATAAGGGTTCTACTAACGTTTAAGGGTTAGATCTACTTCAGATCTGAGTTAGAGGCAAGGTAAAAGCAGTGGTAAGTGGTTATCAACTCAGATCTTTAAGATATTTCATACTTTGGAAAAACCAAAAGTCCCTAAAGTTAGGGAGGTTGTCGATTTAGTCTATTAGTGATTTAAAGTAGTATTTTGGTTCTTTTTGGATGTTAGTTAGCAAGGAAGGTGATCAAGCAAGGAGTGGAAGGCATCGGTATCATCAGATCTAGATCTAGTGCATCTAAATCGACAGAGGTAAGTTTTCATGGCCATTAAGGGTGTGGCCAAATGTGGTAAGGGATTTTGGTTGTAGTTTTTCATAGATCTACTGATTAATCACTTAGATAATGGATTGTAGGAACGGGCGCATAGGAAATCTCGTCAGTGGAACTGCAAACAGGTGTGTGTTTCGAACACCCTTCAATGCTTAAATCGGCAAAAGCTAAAAAGCCGAAATGCCGAAATTTCGGCATTTCGAGAGCTTGTGAGCGTGCGAACACTCTCAAGTTGGTAGGAGAAGGTTGGTTTTGGAATCAGCTCTGTCAGGCAGGCTGTCCGCGGAATTTTGGGCGCTACAGTAAGTTGAGCCTCGGTGGGCCGAATATGGGCCCAATGGGTAATTTGGGCCCATTTGGGTAAAAATAGGTTTAAAGGCAATAATATGGATTACAAGCATAAAAACTGTTAAAACAAGATAATGGATTGGAAATTAAGGCTTAAATGGGCCTAATGGGCTAAAATGGCATGGTAGAGCCATTAGGGGTTTTAGGGCCTAAGTGCTAAAACTGATAAACTGAATTAAATGAGTTTCTGTCACAACCACTGTAATAATAGAGACTGTAATAATAATAAAAACTGTAATAAGAGAACAACATTACTGAAATACCCTTAGGGTGAGAAATTACTGATTTACCCCAAAATATAAAATTACCATTATACCCCTAGGGCTAAAATCGACTGTACTGTTTGACATGACTGTTTCTGTTACTGCATATCATGATGTATGTATGTCTGATGCATGGGTTGGGTTTATATTGGAGGAAGTGTGAGTGGCACTGCCACGTTACTGAAAGGGGCTATGCCTCGTACTGTTTCTGAAAGGGGCTTTGCCTCGTATACTGTTTATTTGAGCAGCCATGCTGCGGCTGTGGTGTGTGGGCTGGGTGGGTTGAGTTATTCCCCACATGGTGTGTTGGCTGGTACGGGTGGTGTGTAGCGGTTGGTGGGTTGAGTAGTCTCCCCAATTGGGTTGCATTCATATTGTTATACTGTACTGTACTGTGATGGGCCTATAGGCCAAACTGTTATCTGAATAGGGCTTCGGCCCAGTATCTGTTATAGGGCTTTGGCCCAGTATCTGTAATCTGGATAGGGATTCGACCCAGTATCTGACTGAGACTGTTAGGGCTCAGGCCCAGTGGGCTCTAGCCGATGTGGGCTTTGGATGGGTTCTGCACACACTGAGTTTTCCCAAACTCACCCTTCTCTTTCCATCCTTGCAGGTGAGCCCTAGATCGTGACGTGGTTGCTGGGAGGGATTCAGAGTGGCCACAAGGACTGAGCATGGTTTAAATAAGTTTTACTACTTTATATTTCTAATTATCGATTTCTACTTTTAAATTTGTTAATGGGTTGTAATAAGGCCACTATGACTGTTTTTATTTGGGATTTTCAACTGTTTTATTTCAACCACAACTACACTCCATTTTTCGAAAATTTAACAAATGTTTTCTTAACCAACCTGACAATACTAATGGCTAAGTAGGATAATAAGGTTAAAATGAATCGCTTATCAAATGGAATAGAGATTAAGTTGAATAATTATTAAAACGGGAATTTCCAAAAATCAAGCATTGCTTTTCAAAACTCACCGTCGGACTTAGTAAATAGGGCGGCGTAGGATAGTCTAGGTGATGTAGCACACCGGACATGGCCGTAACGTCTAGGCCGGGTTCAGGGTGTTACATCTCTAGTTTATGACTAGAAGAAACTTAGGGGGACCATTACTTTTCGACGACAATTTAGAAGTGACAGTTCGTCGATCTCGCCAAGAGATAAGAAGAAGTTTGCAATATCTAGAAGAAGGACAATAAGAAGAACCTGAACCTACTGAAGAGATGGAAGCAAATCAGGATAATCAGCTACTTCCTGTAGTAGCCGCAAATCCTGTTGAGCAAAATCCTGCTTCGCATACTATGTATGATTATGCTGGACCTAATTTAGCAGGCACTGAATCTAGCATTGTTAAGCCTACTATTGCTGCAAATAATTTTGAACTGAAACCTAACAATATTCAAATGATACAGCAATTTTTTCATTTTGATGGTTTGCAGGATGAGGATCCTACTCGTATCTAGCCAATTTCTTGGAAATATACGATACATTCAAAATAAATGGCGTTTTTGAAAAACAAGGTTAAACAGTGGTTAAATTCTCTACCATGAGGCTCAATCACTACATGGGAACAGATGATCGAAAAATTTTTACTTAAATATTTTCCTCCAGCTAAAACAGCTAAATTGCGAAATGATATCTTTTCTTTTGTGCAGATAGATCTAGAGACACTTTACGATGCCTGGGAGAGATACAAAGATCTTTTGAGAAGGTGCCCTCACCATGGGTTGCCTTTGTGGTTACAAGTTCAAACCTTTCACAGTGGTTTGAATCCATCAACAAGGTAGATGATCGATGCAGCCGCCGGAGGAACAATCAACAATAAAACACTAGAAGCAGCTTATGAGTTTATAGATGAGATGTCACTAAATAACTATCAGTGGCAAGTCATGAGGACAAAGCCGACAAAAGCTGCAGGAGTTTATAATATTGATGCTGTCACCATGCTTACTAACCAGGTAGAACTTTTAAATAAAAAGTTTGATAATTTTGTTGGTTCTACGCAGGCACATCCAGTGATGCAGTGTGACGCTATCCAGGGAAATATGTTAAATCCAGATTACTCCTCTTATGGACATGGCATGGAAACTAAGCAAACCAACTATATAGGTAACAATTCTAGACCTCAAAATAACCGTTATAGTAATACTTATCATGCAGGTTGGCGGAGTCACCCCAATTTTTCATGGGAAGGCCAAGGAAATCAAAGACAACAGCCTCCTTCGGGATTTCAGCAGCCACCACCACAACAAGAGAAAAAGCTGAATCTTGAAGAGATTTTTACCAAATTTATGGCCGCATCAGAAACCCATTTTCAAAACACCGAAACGACACTAATGAACCCAGGCATCCATTCAAGGACTTGAAACTCAAATAGGCCAACTCGCCAAGCTAATCTCTGAAAGACCGCAAGGTGGGTTACCAAGCAACACTGAGACTAACCCTAAGGAGCAACTCAATGCCGTGGATACGATAGATGATAGGGGGTTAACCAAAACCAACCCAAAGCCATGCAAAGAGCCTGTGGTAAGTAAAGGAAAGCATAAGGTAAGTTACAAAGATGAAATTATCAAAGAATTTAAACCTCGTATCCCATACCCAACCGCACTAAAGAAGGACCACACAGATCAGCAATTCGGTAAGTTTCTTGTACTGTTAAAGAAATTACACATCAACTTACCATTTGTTGAAGAAATTTTGTAGATGCCGAAGTACACAAAATTTTTAGAGGAACTTCTCACAAATAAAAGGAAATTGGAAGAACTGTCCACAGTGGAACTCAACGAGGAATGCTCAGCTATTCTCCAAAATAAACTACCAACCAAACTAAAAGATCTAAGGAGTTTTACTATTCTTTATTTACTAGGTAGCCTAGACGCCAAAAATGCTTTAGCTGATTTAGGAGCTAGTATAAATGTCATGCCTTATAAACTGTTAAACAACTAGGTCTTGAAAAACCTAAGCAAACCAAGGTGAGCATTCAACTGGCTGATAAAACTATTAGGTTTCCTAGGGGAATAATTGAAGATGTGCTTGTCAAAATTGATAGATTCATATTCCCAGTTGACTTTGTTGTTTTAGACATTGATGAGGACAGCAATGTACCCTTAATTCTAGGGTGACCCTTTTTAGCAACTGCCAGAACAATAATTGATTTAGGAACAGGTGAACTTACACTACGTGCAGGTGATGACCAAGTTACCTTACAAGCTCGAAACTCGATTAAGACTGTTGATAATAATATAGTCACAAGTCCTTGTAAAAAGAATAATCTCACCATCCAACCTTCTGTGCAGGATACACTCCACATAAAGGCAACTCAATCACAGACAAGTCCATCCAAGGGAGACGCACCTAGAAAGCGAATGCTTCAGATTGAGGAACTAGATGAGTGGCTGAACTATCACGAAAAACCTAAAATATGCCACACCAACCCAGAGCATCACCAAGACGACCCTCAGGTACAAACGAATCAACTTAAGGTAGGGGATAAGGTAATCTTAGAGGAATACGATCCTTGAATCTTGAATTCAAAAGAGCATAAAAGTGATACACCTTACTTCACGGTAATGAAAATCTTCCCCTGTGGTATAGTATAAATAAAAATGAATCACTCGGAACTTTCGAGGTAAACCACACTCGACTCAAATCTTACATTGAAAATAAAGTTTTAAACAGGACAGAGGAGTATCAACTCTTCAAATCGTCGTGACTGACCAAGCTTGAGCATAGCTGAGCTTAGACTCTAAATAAGCGCTTTCGAGAGGCAACCCGAGCACTAACTTAGTAACTTTTCTTTAATTTTTGATTTTAGGTTTTTAATACATCAACTAACCCTTTTTTGCAGAAATTTAGGACCACATGGCCATGCCCATGGGCGTGTCCAAGGCCATGTGAACATTTAAAGCAGAGACACAGTCATGCACCTAGGCCGTGTACAAACAGAGGAAAATTTTTCCCAAAGCACGGGCCACCCACAAATCCCCACGGCCGTGCGACATGGCCGTGGCAACCCTTCATTTTAGACACGGGCTTGCACAATGCCACACACCCGTGTCCCCAAATCGTGGCCAACACTGTCAATTTAGACATGGCAGTATGACTTCCTACACGACCGTGTATATAGCGAAACCTTATCGCACACGGCCGTGTGACGTCTTATCTCTATTTTCACCTTCTAACTTCTTCTCCTTTATTTTCCTTTTTACATTTCTTTTTATTTTTGGTTCATTTTATCTTTTTGTTTTTCATCTTTTGATTATTAGTTTTTTAGAACTTTATTTATTTTAGTTTTCTTACTTTATTTTTCTACTATTTAATTTTCCTATCTTTCATATTGGCCAATCCCTAACGAGTAATCTCTATTAATCCAAAATTCCCACGACTAATTAATATTTTCGCAAAGGAGCTCTATAGCTCATATTCAAATGGAAATGGGAACACCCCGCCACAACTGCCGACTCTTCTAATTTCTGTCTCATAAATTCATCCTAAATTCAGGGAGTTTCAATTCTCTCCCTATCTTATGATATTATGCTTCTCTTGCTATATATGTATCTTTGTACATTGAGGGCAATATACATCTTAAGTGTGGGGGGGGAACTTACTTTAAATCTTTATGTTATCTGTGAAATCCCTGAAATTTTCTTTAACTTTATGCATTGTTCTCAAATCTGCATTATCTTCAGTCTCCTAATAGGAATTAATTCTGATTGATTTATAATTTCTATTGATAAGTTGCGAATTAAGACATAGGTGTTTGTACTTTGATTATTTAAACTTGAAAACATTAGGGAATCAAGTATGATAAGTTGAAAATTTTGAGAATACCATTTTTTGCATAAGTAATTTTCCTTGATTTTAAGTATTATCTTGAGATTTGAAATTCACAGGATTGACATCAAAAGCCGTAATTCTGGTGAGATTTTTTAGCCTTTTGAGCATACATTCTTTCGTGCTCACTTTTCTTATTGCTTTGAGTGAGTCAATACTGATTTGTTATTCTAGAACTTGCTTCGATTATACATGTCAAGACCACATCATTGATTTGATACACCGAAATGATAAAGGCACCTAGGTTTAACCCACTTACTCCATAAAAAGCCTACCTCCATAAATTAATCCCTAGTAAACCCCATTGAGCCTAACAACCCATTCTTTGACTTACCTCTAATATTAACTCATAAACCATTTTTGTTGAATTCCATTCAATTATTTTGATCCCTATTTTTGTCGAGATTTGAGTTACATTATTATCTATCTTTGTTCTTTTTTTTCAGTTATAAAGTTTGTCAATATTCAAAGTATTGTATTTGATTTGTTAAAAAAAAACAAAAAAAAAACAACAAAACAAAAAAAATTTTATATACAATCAATTCAGCTGTAATCTGTAATAGTTCAATAGTTTTTGCATATTTCTACAAGCTTCCAAATCCAGAACGATGTCATCATAAGGCTTAGCTCTAGGAATATGTTCCAGTGATAGAGATTTCTCAAGCTAGATGATTTTTCAATTCAATCTCAATTCTAACCCTCTTTTTTTGCTTGTGACAACACCCCTAACCAAAGCCCTATTACAACCATTGAAAGATGTGTCGTATCAATCTATAGTGGAGGAGATTTGACTTTCTTGCAAGCCTATAGTAATAACTTCTCAGATTGACTAGAGAGTGTTTAATTCTTGAACCCTAAACACTTTGAGTGGATAGAGTGAACCCTTAGTGAGGATCTCAATTCTCATTGATTTTGATTGAAAGATAATTACTTAAGAAAAGGGAGAAAACCTATGTTTCCGTGATAAAATCCTCAACTTAGAGTGATTGAATCTTTAATGTTCTTCTGATTGAATTTTCATTGTATGACTACTTGTGAATTAGTTTGAAACATTATTGATAAAGATTGTAAGTTGAGAGGAATGATTATTAATTAGGGATTGAGATTTTGCTTGAGGACAAGCAAAGGCTTAAGTGTGGGGGTATTTGATAAACGATAAATTATACATATTTTTACCTCATGTTTAGCCTATATTTTGGATAAATTATCATTAGATTTGTGAGAATTGGTGCTCTTAATACTTCGATTTCATGTCTTATACTCAGGAGAGCATAGGGAAGAGAAAAGAACGAGAAACGGGCCAAAAATGGAGAAAATGGGCCAAAATGAGAAAATGACACGGCCTAGGGATTCACCACACGGCCATGGCACACGGCCATGCCACATAAAGTCCAACACGGCCCAACCCCGACAAGCACGGCCAGACCACACGGCCGTGCCACTATCAACAGGCCCGCACACGGCCTCTTATCGATCTACACGGGCGTGGAACACGGGCGTGTCCCTATCGTGAGGAAGTTCAATTCGACTCGAAAAAGGATACTTAGGGGCTAAGAAAGTCATTCTAAAACTCTATATAAAGACCCTAGGAGGCAACTTCAAGGGTGTGCTTATTTCCCGCTAAGGGAGTCCTCTTTTCTCCATAAAAGAAGCGCCGTATTTCTGCCAACACAAGGAGTGAAAGCAAGGAATTACTCCAAGGGATGCCTATTGATTCATCCCAGAAGCCAGAATTCTACATCAAGACAAAAGATCTCCCTGAATTCCTTCAGGGGTTTTTGGGTTCTTTATGTTTTGTTATCTTATTTCTTCTGAGATGTTTTCTTTATTAATTATGAACTAAACCTCTCAAATACTTGAGGGGGATGAAACCTAAGACAGATCTTATTATTATTTATTCTTGAATTATATGATAAATACTTGAATTGTTCTTAATTATGTGTTCTTCATTCTTGATTTAATAATCCTAGGTATTACTTCAAGAAACTGATGTGCTTAAGCAGAGGAGCAAAAGTCCCTGTTTAAGAGTAGATCTACCATAATTAAGCAGAGTCGCATGCAACCCTAGACATAGGGTGACATAAATCTGCCGGATTAGGGTCAAACCTAATAGAGGGATCCATAAATCGAATTAATGCAACCTAGGGGTGTTAATTAATAAAGAAACTTTAATTAACCACCTAGGATTAGTTGTTCTTATCCTCGACGGAGGTATTAACATAGGTTAGGGATCTCTACGGATCAAGTCAAATGAAGAAATCGTCTAGTTCAAGAAGTTAATAACAAGTGAAGTCTAGGTGGATTCTCCCTTAAGAATTGCTCATATCAATCAGCTTTTCCCTAAAGTTTTCCCCAGTTTACTTTTTGTGCACTTTTAGTTAGCTTAGACTTAGTTTCAACCAATCCTTTTTTATTTTTAGGCTAGATAATAGAAAGGAAGTAAGTATTAGTACTTTTGGTTCCCTTGGGTACGATAACTCGGTCTTGCTGCTAAACTATACTACTGTTCGATAGGTGCACTTGCCTTTAAAATCGTGATATTAGTTAGTTTTTGGTGTGATCAGTTTTTATAAATTTTATTACTTAATATCGCGAGTATCAATGAAATTTTACCAAATTACCCTCAAAGTTTACCCTTTTGCAATTTAGTCCTTAAAACCAAAACGTACAATTTCATCATCTCTAAAGAAAATTCATGCAAACCAATTTTTACCTATTTTTATAACATTCGATATTTATCATTCATTTCCAATATTTTTCTTTAATTTACCATTTTCATAAATAAGTCATTATACTTTAAAATCATCAAAATTTACTTAATAAAACATGTCTATTTAACAACTAAACTTAATAATCTCTCATAAAACTTCAAAAATATATCAAATCCATTCAGAACATAATCTACAACATTTATCAGTTTTACAAATTGACCCTCGGGTTAGTTGGACCTAGTTGCAACGATATTAAAAACATAAAAATCATGAAAAACGAAATAAAAATTCTCTTACATGCTAGACTTTGGTGTTGGCCGAACCTTGGAAGTTTTTAACAATGGCTTCCCAAACTAAGTTTACTAATTTTCGATGGTGGAAGCAAAAATGGATGATAATGGCCATTTGTTTTATTTTAACTTACCTTTTTTTATTAAGGTAATATTTTTAACTAATAAAATTTCCAAGTTAAACACTCCACCAACCGTCCATACATATAAAAAGGATCTTAATACAATATAAGTCCTCCCATATTAATTAATTAAGTCATTTAATCAACAAAATTTCATTTTTTATTAAGTTTTACATTTTTTACGATTTAGTCCTTTTTAATTAATTAATTGTCTAAACATTAAAATTTCTTAACGAAAGTTTAATACAACCTTAATAACACTCCATAAATATTTAATAAAATATTTACAACTCGATTTATAGAAATGAGATCCCGATACCTCATTTTCTAAAACCACTTGACTTTAAAGTCATACCACTTGAACCTAATTATTCGTTCAAATACCATAAATTGCAAATCCAAAATTTGTTTTAATACCATATTTAACTCGTAAATATTTAATAATGACATTTACAAACTTACTCATTGGATTTGTGCCCCTAAAACCACTATTTTTGACACTACTAAAAATGAGTTGTTATAATATATTCTTCTCTAGTTGAAATTGAAATAGATACCTAACTTGACTGAACAAATTTGATGCTTTCCTGTAGTAGCTTCACCATTAGTAGTACAACTACCGAGAAATTCCTACTAAATCACCTGTCGAAACATAATTTAAAAACCCGGATCATCAAGTTCCTAATACATTAGATAATTCATAATGTTTAGCTAACATTCATAATTTTCATAACAGACTCTCAACTGATAAACATTCCAGTTATTCTAATCTGACTAACTTGTCGCTCTATTTGGCTAGCATAGCAGGGTTCTGTATTTCATTTCATGAAAAGCTTCAGACAGTATCATTTAAATACAAGTGTGTAGTTGCTGCTATCAAGATGATTTTAACCCATAATGACATTTCCGGTTATCTTTCATCTGGTTGATATATCCCTATATCAAGTCTTCTAGAATATGAATTTCCCATTCAGGGTCCTTCTATTTACCTGTGAATTCACAAAATTAATTCCTGAATTTAGAGATGAACTCAAGTACATACAACTCAACTAACTTTTCAAGTGAATAATCCATTTTAACTAAAGGAAATGAGTCGATCTTATCAACCTAATAGCAACAATTCAAATTAATTCTTTCTTCTTGTTGTCAAGGTAATCCAAACATATAGTCTATCATAATTCTCTCAAAATACCAATCAAATAACATTCCAAACTACATTAACTCATACGAAATATAACATCCAGTTTTGACTTGTTGACATAATTTGAGATTATCTGAGCAATGAGAATTAAAATGCAATGATATGCTTGATCCTTCACCGTCTACACTTTTATTACAATTTATCCCTTCTTGATAGCTAAAAGTTGGATATATAATAAAACTACTCCCATTATTAACATCAAAGCATTGAACTATATCGGAGCCATAACTATTAGATAAATTAGAAGTATTATTTTGCTCCTTCCATGAAGACCTTCCCTCAAACGGACCAGAGTGCTCTAATAAGACAGATGTTACAACCATAAAGACAAAACAATACCTCAAATACCAATAATGCACTCTGAAGTAAAAGAGAAAAATCCAATATAGTTCTAGTAACAACAAGTGCAACAACACGACCTTCAAAAAGCTGAGATCTGTGTCAACATGCTCCCATGATTGTAATAACCTCAAGCCAATGTATATCCTTTGCAGATGGACAATATATGATAAAGTAGACAATAAGAATGATAAGAAAGTCAAGATAAAAAAGTCAAAGAGGTAAAGCACTACTAAACTCCCAAGGATATAACCCATTTCTATTCTGTTAGAATAGGCAAATTTATGAGCCTTCTGGACATACTCGTCCACATCCAAGCTATTTCTATTGGAGGCCATGTGACATAATAAGAACATAACGATTGATAAAGAAATTGACTATACCCCAAAGAAAAATTTAGAAGGAGAATATCACTTAGACGCACCGAAACTAACTGTGACATAAACAACATAAATTTCATATATATAAAGTAGAGCAACAACCAGTAGAAGAAGAAAAGTAATAACACTTGGATTTTGCCAAAGAGTTCTCTATCACAAAATAATTGAATAGAATGCCAAAAATAGAGAAATGTCGATCATTATTCAACCAGACTAACAATATGGAGGCCTAACATTGTAACACCCTAAATTTTGGGCCTAGAAGTTTTGGGGTTTGTGGTTAGGGCAAGTGAGAAGGCTGCGCTGTTATGTTTAGTTACACGTTTTAGTGACAACAATGGGTCTGCTAGTCTGGTGGTTGAATGAGTGTTAATGTATCTTGAGGTTTTGGGTTCAAGTCTTTGAGTGCGCTTTCTGAGTGAATTTTCCTTTTAGTTTTAATTTGCTACTTATTCTATTTCAATTTATTTATTGTTGTTATTTTTATTTTTATTTTTTATTCTTATGTTTATTTTTATTTTGTTTTCTCTTCTTTTGCTGGGGGCTTTTCTTTCTTTTTTTATTTTTCCTCTATCCTGGTTTTCTCTCTATTTGGCCTTGCTCCGTTTTTACTGAAAAGGATTTCATTGGTAGATTCAAGGAATTTCACTCCTTCAGCATTGAATCAGGTGTGGGATTCGAACCCTGACTCTTCTTCTTCTTCTTTTTACTTTTTGCAAACTTCTGATTTGACTTTTCGTGAGAGTGTGTCAACTTTTTGGTTTTTGCTTTTTGATCGCTGAAAGTGAGTGTAATACTCCATTATCTAATTTATTATTGATATTTTAAGTTTGGGGCCGTTTTAGTGGCTAAAATGATGATTTCACGGCTGTTTAAGGGTGGCTTTGTGACCACCCCGCCTACCACACGGACGTGTGTCGACTCACACGGCCATGTGAATTTGGGCATTAGGGTTTCGGGCCAATTTTGGAGCCACACTACCTAGCCACACAATTTCGTGGTCGATTTGGAGATTTTTATCATTTCTCACACGGTTGTGTCCCGTGGGTACATGGGCGTGTGGGTTTGGGAATTAGGAATTTAGTGATTTGGTGTCACACGACCTGGCCACATGACCGTGTGACTGATTTGTAGATTTAGGGATTCCATACTAGCGTGTGTTTCGGGACACGCGGTCGTGTCTGGTGGGAACACGGACGTGTAAGACCCTCACACAGCTGTGTCTGCCCTGTACTCTTTTTAGGAATTTGACAGTGAGTTGCACAGCTTGTTCACATGACTGTGTCCATGGTCCATCTGGGCATCTGCCTCTACCACACGGCCGTATGCCACCCTCCATGTAACATCCCGAAATAGGCTTAAACGGAATGGTGGTTACGAAACCACAAATACGAGATAGAAAATTTTATTCTGGTTAATTTTTATAATTTACCGAGTGATTAGATGCATGTGTTAGAGTATCGATAGAAAATTTTATGAATTACATGTTTAATTTTCCTATTAGGGCTTGTTTAAAAAAGTTGATAAATATGAGTTCTAGATAGGAAAGGATTAAATTGAAGAGCATAATTGAAGTAGGGGTCCTTAAATGGTAATTAGACCATTAGGTTTTCATGGCAAAAATGGACATACATAGATAAAAATAACTAAAGTTTTAATGAAGGGCATTTTAGTCATTTGGTAATTAAAAGATTAAAAAGAGAAAAAGATGGCAACATGTTGTCCATCTTCTCCATAAGGCTGAAACTACAAGGGTTCTCCATAGCTAGGGTTTTGTCAAGCTTCCAAGCTCTATAGTAAGTGATTCCAAGCCCCGTTTTTAATGTTCTTTACGTTTTTGGAGTCCCGGTAACTTGATTTAGCTTATTCTAGCAATAATTTAACCTAGGGTTCATATTTGGAAAAATACCCATAGGTGAAATGTGTTTATTTTGATTTTTTATGGTAGAATATGAAGTTAGAAATTATGTTAAATGACTTGAGTAAGCGATTTTAAGCGAAAATGAGTAAAACGACATAATCGGTAAAAATACCTAATGTTCATAGGTACATGTTAGAGTGAGGATTTGATGTTGCCGTAGGTAAATAAATAATCAACATGTCATAAAACATAAGAATTAGGGATAAAGTTTAATTTTCGAGCTTTGGGGAAAAGTATAAATATGCAAAAGTTTAAGGGCAAAATTGTAATTTTTCCAAAGTTAGAGTCAAGGACTATTTTGATAAATATGAGTATTAAATAAGCTAAAATTTTCTATTATAGATCAAAAAGAATGAAATTCGGGGTTAGACTAGGGAAAGAAAAAGGTTGAGGACTAGATCAAAATATTTGATCGTATTTTGTATCGAGGTAAGTTTGCGGTAAATAAATGCAATGTTTTATTATTTATAATTAATATTATTATTTTTCAGCATCTATATGTTTATTTTGTGAATTTACTCACTGATGACTCAAGTAAGAATTGATGGTGAAATGATACTTAAAAGTCCCGGTTGAACCTTATGAATGTGTAGGATACAAATATCATGATATTAGGGTTTAAGGATACCAAGTAAATCAATGCCAAGGCATGGCATTGGTAAGTTTTACAAGGAATGGAAATCATGTAAGACCATGTCAAGACATGGCATTGATAAGCTACTATAAGGCAAAGATCCCATGTAAAACCATGCCAAGGCATGGCAATGGTGAGTTCATAAGGTAAGGATACCACGTAAGACCATGTCAAGACATGGCAATGGTAAGTTTAAAAAGGAAAGGTACCCATGTATCCTTAGTATTCCAAGTGGTTCAACGAGAAATTTAAAGAGTACACGTAAGGAAAGGTAAGATAAGTCCATGCTCGAAAGGTTCAGGTAAGAAAATTCAAGACTTATGCATATCGAGCTTGAAGGTTAAAGTTATCTTGATAATTCATTTAGAATGTTGTTATTTATTTACATGCAAACTTACTAAGCTTTATGCTTACTTCCTTTATTTTCTCTCTTTTTATAGTATCCCCAAGCCAACTCGGGGATCATAAGGACGTCGGAGATCGTTTCACACTATCAAAGGGCTATCTTGGTATTTTGTGATTCAAAACATTTAAGTTATGGCATGTATAGGGACTTGTCCATTTTGTGTGTATGTCCTTATGATATGACTAAAGAATGGCATGTGAATACTTGATAATGATTAGCTATTGAAATGGCTAATTAAGAACATGTTTTGGTGTTATGCATGCCTAAATGAGGTTTAATGCAAAGAAATTATGAAAGAGTAAAAGTTGGTTATGAAACAGTTTTGGGACAAAAACAGTGACGTGATTTTGAAGAATCACTAAAAATTGTAGAAATGGAATTAAATGGTGAATGAGATATATAATTAAAGCTTATTGAGTCTGTTTTCATAGGAAAGAAATAGAGCAAGCAAAGGTGTAACGCCCCTCACCAGTAACTATCGCCAGACACTGTACAAGACATTACCAAACAACACTCGCACGATCATTTGATTTCGACAAATAATTTCCATGTAAAATTTAAAAATTTTTCATTCATATAATTCATACCTTCATTGTAGGCCTACGAGGCCCAAACGATACATTGGACATGATCCGGGACTAAATTGGAATTTTTTGAATACTACTAAAATTTTCAGTCAAAACGGTGTCACACACCTGTGTGACTCAGGACACACCCGTATGGCCAACACTTGGGCATTTTCCAAGACCTTTTTGTTGCTCTTAACTCTTTACAGTCATATGAATTTCATGGGCCCATATTATGCCTTTAATAATTCCTAACTTAACCATCAAACACATGTAGTATACTTATCTACATCAAAGCATTTCCACAACACTTGCATAAAATAGAATTTCCATACCTATAACTATCATGGGCCACATTTCTTCGCTATATACAATGTAACGGTAAAAGCCAATATGTTTGGCCAATACCTACTATCTATGACTAATACTTTTTACATGCCACTCACTTGTAAACAATAAGAATCTTTATCGAGCCACCTTGACAAAAAGATAGTGTGATGCCGCCTTCGACGATCTCCCACCTCGAGCCAACCTAACAAAACTAAGAGAAATGGAAGAGAGAGTGCAAGCTTTTAAAGCTTAGTAAGTTGGCATATAATAATAGGAAATTAAATTAACAAAATGTTTCCATTTCTCAAAAGGTACTCTTAAGAAATAAAATCATTGTATACATGTTTCCACTTTTTACACATGTTCAACTTAGGCTGTTTCCTAAGTTACAGCTACTAAATTAATTATATCTTAAGCTACAGAACTCTAAATTAAGTTCCCTCAATTTTCCTTAAAACTAAACTCATATATCTTCTTTCCATAAAATTTTAAGAATTTTTGGTTAGGCCAATTAGTACAGTTTATTCATTGAAGTCTCCCCTGTTTTGCGGTTTAGCAGTTCTGACCACTCTTCACTAAAATTTAATTAAATTTTTCTACAGAATTCAAATAGGTTTTCGTTTCTTTCTTCTGAAAATAGACTCATTAAGGAGTCTAACCATATAAATTATACTCCATAATTATTTTTTAAAATTTTTAATGATTTTTACAAGTCAGAACAGGGGATCACGAAATCAATCTGAATCAGTCTTACAAAAATATAAATATCTCAAAATACAGAATTCCTTTGCTTGATCTGTTTCTTTTATATGAAAATAGACTCAATAATATTTAATTCTATATCTCATTAAACCTCAAATTCAATTCCTACCATTTTTGGTGATTTTTCAAAGTCACTCCTCTGCTGCTGCTTTAAGCTGTTTATCCCAAATTTCACCTCTTTCACTAAAATTCCTTATTATCAACTTTCAAAATAACACTTATCCATATTTATCTTATCAAAATTCGATCACTTAACTAACTCATAGTTCAAAACCCATATATTCATGTCAAGGTACTTATTACCACATTTTCGCATAAATTTCCTTTTAACGAACTTGTTTCTCCCGTTGAACAATTCGAAATGTAGCAATATCCGGTGGTTTTAGCCCATAACTCCACCCTCTGTAATTGATGCCCAACTTTGTGGTATACGCACATAGCGCCACACTATTGGGCTAACATATGTATTTGTGGCATACGCACTTAGCGCCTCTTTTCGAATCGACATGTATAACCATGGCATATCCACTTAGCACCACGTTATATGTATAATCGTGGCATATCCACTTAGCACCACATTAATAAATCAACATGTGTAACCGTGGCATATCCACTTAGCACCACGTTACACGTATAACTGTGGTATATCCACTTAGCTCCACGATTTTCCATTCCAGAGGTTCAATCCAGATTTCCCTCATTTAATCCCAATTCATCAACCACAATTCATAGTTTATATCAATTAATTCTACAATACTAAAACTTATTTCACATGTCACACAATAAAATATCATAACATAAATAAAACAATACATTATTTACATATAAACTTACAATTTCACATAGTCACCATAATCATAGAAAGCACTATTAACCACAACATCTTAATTCATTTCCATGCCATATATGTCACCTTGTATCATAGGCATTATTAAATCAAATCACTAACATAATAATATCATAATCATGTAATTCAACAAAATCAAATCTAATACTACAATTTAGGCTTCAAACAAACATTATGACATTACTGCATTATTATTATAACAACTTACCTCGAATGCAAAAACGACCAACTTTTTCGACTTAGCTCATAACCTCATTCTAAGCCCGAATTTCGTGCTTTCTTGACCTAACACAACAAATAACATGCCTTTAATGACCACATTATTCAAATTATTCCAAAAAATCATACTTTTAAAATTTTACATTTTTGCCCCTAGAGTTTGTCAAAATTATGTTTTTGCTCCTAGGCTCGTAAATAAATTTTTATTCAATTTCTTTGCATTTTAGACCTAACCGAACCATTTCATAAATATATCAGCCCACAATTCTCATTAAAACACACAAGTATGACCAATTTTATAACTTTTATGATTTAGTCCTTTTAAACATTTTCGTCGAAAATCACTCGGTAAAAATCATTTCTCTAGCCTTAAACATGCATAATCTACCATAATTCATAAAAAAGCACAATTATTCAACATGAGTCAATTTTTAAAATCAAACCCTAGCTCAAAATAATGGTAGAAATAGGTAGATTAGGTTACGAGGATTTCAAAAACGTAAAAATCATTAAAAACGGGGCTCAGAATCTCTTACTATTGAGCTTGAAAAGCTTGAAACCTTAGTCATGGCTTCTCCCATGGTGAATTCAGCCAAACAAGAAGAATATGAGCATGTTTTTGTTTTTATTTTATGATTTAATTCATTAATGGCCAAATGACCAAAATACCCTTTGTACTTTCTTTTGATTTTTTTACTACACGCCCATTTTTGTCCAAAATTTTAGAATTTGGTAAAATTGCTATTTAAGGACCTGTAATTAATAATCCACTTTAATTTCATGCTAAAAGCTTCTAGAACCCAACTTTTACAACTTATTCAATTTAGTCCCTAAAATCAAATTAAACACTTTTCACACAAAATTTCTTCAGGAAATTTTCACACAAGCATATAAACATATCATAGACCTTATAATAATCATAAAATAATTATTCCTACTTTAGATCTGTGGTCCCAAAACCACTATTCTGACTAGGCTTTAATTCAGGATGTTACAAAAGGAACTCTGTATTCTGAGATATTTAAATTCTTCTGAGACTGGTTCAGGGTGACTTCGTGATCCCCTATTACGATTTTATAATTTCACTAAAATTTTTACAAAAATAATTATGAGTCATAATTTATATGTCTAGATTCCTTAGTGAGTCTATTTTCTTTAGAAAAAAACGGAAATGTTATATGAATTTTTTATACTGAGATAATTGATTTTTAGTAAAGAGAGGTCAGGTCCACTGGACTGCGAAACAGGGGAGAATTTAACTAATAAATTGTACTAAAAAATTATGGTAAGAAGATATATGAGTCTAGTTTCAGGGAAAATTTACGGATTTAAATTTCGAGTTTCGTAACTCGAGTTATAATTAATTTAATAACTGTTATGCAGGTGGACAGTTTTATTATGAGTAGTGAAATAAATTATTTTGATTTGTGTAAGTAATCGAAAAATTTTTAATGTTCTCGGTTTGGTCCCAAACCGTTTCAATTGCATGTTTTAGGGCCTCGAGGGCCCTTTTTAAGGATATATTGGATGAATGTGAGTGGATTAATTTCAAAAGCAATTTTTTATGCCCCGAGCTAGGAAGATAAGTTTGGTAACGCCTCGTGCTTGACTCCGATGACGGTCTTGGGTAAGGGGTGTTACACTCCACACGGGCATTTTGACCCTCACACAACCTAGGTTATTCCAAACAGCCAGAGCACACGGGCGTGTGGTCCTAGCTAGTCAAATTTTGATTTGTGTTATTTTTCAAGCTTGTCCGTGTTTCTATGTGTTCCAACTCTTAGCGAGGTTTTAGCAAGGGTGATTGGGACTTTGATATGTCCTAGATTAAGGTGCTCATATAGATATACACCTTTTTATGTAGATCGTTTGTTGGTTACCCTGTAATCGATACTGAATCCAAATAAATGAAAGCACGCAAGTTTGTCTCTAAATGATTGGTCTGTGAGTGCTTGTGTGTTGTGTGTTGTGTGTATTCTGTGACTGCTCCAGAATTCGATAATTGATTGACTAGATGTGAGTGTCTATCTCTAAATGACTATCAAGAATTGGTATTCTGATTTTGTATGTTTCACTGCATCCATACATATGCATCAAGTATTTTGGGTGGGATTTTGAATAGAAGGGAGACTGAATCTGAACTGAACTAGTAGTTTTACTATAATTTGTCTGTACTGTGAATTACTGAACTGCACCGTACAATGCATATGTCAGCCTTGCTGTGTATCATCACTATCTGATCTGACAATTCATACTCCATGTTTGTATCGCTGTTTACCACATGGTACTATACAGCTTATACGCCAGTTCTACTGCGTAATATATGGTTGGGCAGTTTAACTGCTTATTGTTAGCCTCAATACCCAAAGGGTCATGGGAAGTCCCAATACCCTAAGGGTCGTGGACTAATCTAATAGCCATCGTTATCAGGAAACTCGAGGCGACATCATATAGTGTGTTGGGTTGGATAGGCTTTTCGAGGTCCTATATGGTGTGATTGGTTGGATGAGCTTAATTGTAACAGCCTGTTTTTGGCTCAAATCAGAACAGTGGTTTTGGGACCACAAATCTGACATTAAAAATTTTATTTTATTATTATTTTAATGTCTACAGTGTAATATTAGAGTTGTGTGAAATTTTCGTAAAGAAATTTTATTGTTTGAGTGTTTAATTCGATAAAAATGACTAAATCGCATCACGCATAAAAGATGAAGTATATTTGTTAAAGGTATTAAATGGTTATGAAATTAAATAGTGGAGGTCCTTATGAGGTAAATAAGCCATTGCTATTTTGAGTGGACTTAAATGGACATCATTAATGCATGTTTTAATATATTAGTAAAGGTTAAAATAGTAATTTGTGAAATTATATTAGTAAAATGTGATAAACATATTTTATCATCTTTTTGACTTCATCTTCCATCAAAAATGGAGTTTTAGAAAGCCATTGAAGAACTTCAAAGTTTTGACTAGTTTAAGCATGGCATGTAAGTGTATTTTCGATCTGTTTTTAATGATTTTTACGTTTTTGTGATCGTTGCAACTAGTACTAGCTAGCCCGTGTCTTCGATTTCAAAACTGTTTAAGTTTGTAGTTTTGCCATTGTTGATTAAGTGTCTATTTTGATAGTTGATGATGGAAAATAAATCATTGTTGTTAGATATGCAAGTTTTGTTAATGAATTTTTGATAAAAATGTCAATTTTGGACTAAATTATGAAATATTGAAAGTATGTGACAAAAGTGTGATTAAATGAAGAATATGGGCTGTTTTGTGAATGGGTAAAATTCAGCTAGCTTGTATTTGTATTAAATTGAATGAATTTGTGATTTTATTTGATAAGGACTAAATTGTAAAAATGTGAAAGTTTAGGGGCTAATTTGCAAATGTGCCTAAATGTGTAAATTGTGTTAAATTAAATGAATTGTTGATTAAATAAGTAAATTTTGATATTATATAGATTGTGATAATCGAGACTTGGATCTAGAACAGGGGAAAATAAGATATCGGATTAATCGACTTAATTCGTCGTTACAGCGAACGAGGTAAGTTCGTATGATAATAAATGTTATTGAATTGTGTTATTTATGCATTATTATCATTGAATTCAATTGAAATGATTACATATAAGCCTTCGAGACATGAACGACAAAGAATCGACAAGTGAAAGTCTCGTACGAACCTTAGGAATAGTATAGGATACAAATGTCATAACATTAGGGGTACTGATATTACATGTAAGACCATATTTGGGATATGGCATCGGTATGATATTACGTGTAAGACCATGTCTGGGACATGGCATCAATACGAGATTTCTTATAAGACCATAGCTAGGCTATTGGCATCGATATGAGATACATGTAAGATTATATCTGGGATATGGCATTGTACGACCTATGTAGAATTCCTGAGTATCCTTAATGATTCTGAATGGTTCAACGGGCATAGTTAAGACAGGAATGAAAGCACGATCAAGTTAAGTAATACAGGTATGTACAAAACCTATGTGAGAATCTAATAAAGGTAACGTAGTAAGTTTATATCGTAACATGTTTATGAAATGAGAAAGATATGTGTATAAGTATGTTTTTATGCCAAATTATGTTTAATTGGCTATAATGAGGTATGAATTGAATGCTATATGAGCTATAAGTTATAGATGTTTTAACTACTAACATGTAAGGCACATAGAGTGTGAATTATCATTATTTGATGACATTGTATGTGATTCACTTGGCTAAGGAAATGTGATGAATATTGAATCGAATAAAGTTATAATGATATTCATTATGCATATATAAGTGTGAATGAATTTATAATAACGTATTTGATCCATGTGAGCATAGAAATGATTATGTGATTGGATTTATGTTATAAAGGTGAAAATATATGAGTTACATTATAGTATATATAAATACTTAATTTATGTTTATACCATAAGATAAGTTTAATATCATACGAGCTTACTAAGCTTTATAGCTTACTTTATGTTATTTTTCTATGTTTTATAGTGTTTCGAACGTTTGCTCGGGTTGGAAGTTGACAGAGATTGCATCACACTATTCGGCGATTGATTTCAGTATTTATACACTTTATGATTTGGTTATTTGGCATGTATAGGCTATTTGATAATATGAGGTGTATAAATTAATTTAACTAAGGACGCTTATATGTTTTGTTATGTTTAAGCCATGTGATTTGGCTTTGTGTATATGTCTATATGATGTGGTATGCTTTGGTAAATTTGATGATGGTTCTTATTTGTACCAATGGTATATTGATATGTGGTTGGAAATGGATATATACATGCTTGATATGATTTGATAATTTGATGCATTAGTGGAAGTGTCCAAATTGATATTCATAAATGGTGTATAGTGGTATTTAACTGCTTGCTTATATTGGTATTGAAAAGTTAGGTTGCATTTGAGATGATGAAAAAGGAATGAAGTATTTTAGGCCTAAAGAACATTGGTTTACATGCCTTGCTAAATTGGTATAAATGATGATTGATGGTTGGTTAATAAATCATATTGATTTGGTATGTTTGTGGTTAGACAAAAGGCTAAGTATGAGTAGGTGAAACGGTTGAAATGGTATGATATGTTTTGTAAATGAAATGACATTGTTTGGCTGTCTAATATGTCTTGGATTGGTACCATTTGATCTTGTGTAGGTATATCCAAATTTGGGTGAGAAATGTGGCTTGTAACTAGCCTATTTTTGTCTGCACGGCTGAGCACACGGGGTGTGGCTCGACCGTGTATGACTCATGGTCTTAGTACACGGCCGTGTGTCCCCTAGTGTTGCAATTCGAATGAAGTCAATATGCTCCACACGGCCTCACACACAAGCGTCTGGCTGGCCGTGTGGCATAAGATAGAATACACTACAGGTTTGGCATGGCCTAGCACATGATCTGGACACGGGCGTGTGACTGGACGTGTGACACAAGTCAATATGTATGCCATGTTTCCACATGGCCCATGACACGGACGTGTCCATAGCTGTGTAAGGCACACGGCCTGTTCACATGGACATGTGGCCTTTGAATTCATGAAAAATTTTCTAAGTTTTGGAAATTTGTTTTGAGTTATCAGTTTAGTCTTGAACCATCATTAATGTAGGTTTAAGGCCTCATAGGCTGTTTTAAGGGACATTGTGTAACACCCTTAACCCGTATCCATCGCTGAACTAGGGTTAAGAGGCATTACTGAACAATTCACATCAATAAAAAAACATTTCATGTACATTGATCATATATCATCATATCACATTCATTCATAAACACAATGTCCCTTAAGAAGGTCTACAAGACCTTAAAACATGCTTAGAAGTGGTTCAAGACTAAACTGATAATATACAAAAAAATTTCGGAACTTAGAAAAATTTTCAACTTTTAAAAGTCACACGCCTGTGTGAATAGGTTGTGTGATTCACACGGCCACTAGACACACCCATGTCACAGGCCATGTGGAAACAGGGCATACATACTGACTTGGTCCCACAGCCAGTCACACGCCCATGTGTCCAGCCCGTGTGTCTATCCGAAATGGCCTCACAAGCCCACATGCCAAGGCTATGTGCCACACACGGCCACCAAACACGCCCGTGTGTCTAGGTCGGGTAACTCACTGACTTGTTTTAATTATGCATTAGAGGGCACACGGTTCAGTTACACACTCGTGTGCTCAGCCATGCGGTTCGAATATGGGCTTGTTTTAAGCCATTTTCCCACCTAAGTCTCATGCATCCTAAGGCATCCAAACAGTACCAAATTTACATCCAATAAGCATCCAAAATATGACCATTTCATGCATAAATCAAACCATAACAATCTTCAACCATTTCTAGATACATTTTGCCTAACCCTTACCATACCAAATTAACATGCCAAATTCATACCATGGTCACATAACTTAATCACAATTTAATCCATATACAATCCTACCTTTACTCACAAATCCAACTACCAAAGAAGTGACAAAACCTACCAATAATATACTATTATAACAACCACACAAACATGGCCAATTTCATAAGTCATGACATTACCAATTACAACCCAAATCACATGACTAAAACTCACAACTCAAAACATACCAAATAACCATATGAATAACCAATTCAAACCTCAAAATGTATATCAAAATAAGCCATTCCTCAAGCCACAATACATCATTAAACAAATTGCCAAAGGCATATCATATGGCCACCTAGATAACCATCCAAACATTCCAAAACATAATGCAATATATACACATTACAAATCATTATCTTTAGGTCATATTCAAGGCCAAGCACACATTAACCTTATCATCACTTACTAGCCAAATATCATGGCTTTTCACAACCAAAATGCCACATATAGCCTATACATGCCATATATTCAAGCATATACTCAAAGATACCAAATAGAGATCTGATAGTGTGAGGATGCTCCCGATGATCCCCAAGTCCGAGCTAGGCTCCAATTCACTAGAAAACATGGAAAGGAAAACACAATAAGCTTATAGCTTAGTAAGCTCATATGTATTAAACTTAACTCAACAAATAAAAATAATTCAATCAATAACCACTAACATTTATAGTAAAACACCTATAATTACTCAAACATTTCCATGAATTTCTCAACACTTAGCTTGGTATATCATATCACATTACTCAACTTTCCTTTTTACTCATGATCATTACTCATTTCCATACATTTCCATCAAAATTTCATACACATAGTACCAACAATCACATAGGTTTAGTACGTACCTGTACTGCCTCGTACTTATCTTTCAACTTATCATATTTTTGCTCAATACGTTAAATCATTCGAAAACTTTAAATATTCGGTGAACTCACACACTTAGTGCCAAATGAATAGCTAAAGCTAAAACAATATTGCAAACTTAGTGCCATCACATTTATTCAAAGCTATTTCGTTCTCGCACAATTAGTGCCAATTATTTAGCTGAAGCTATTTAATCTCACACACTTAGCGCCACATATAACCGAATCATCATTGAACATATTTGTACTTCACATTCACAATTCAATTCATTTCATATCATATAAACATTGTTAAAATAACACATATTACATACCAACTTACCTCGAACGTAGAAACAACAAAACTAGTCGATTAATCGAGTACTTTGTTCTTGCCTCGATCTAAGTTCGGGTTCTTCTTTTCTTGATCTATATAATATCAAATTCAACTCATTCAATCACATTTTCATTCAGTTTAATCCATAACACACATTTGGCTATTTTATACATTTTCCATAAACTTTTACATTTTTAAAATTTAATCCTTATTACACAAAATCACAAATTCACACAAATTTCAAGATACCTATGCTTAGCCGAATTTAATACATGTTACTAGCAACCTATATTTTCAATTTATTCACACTTCTAACCACCACATTTCACATTTTCTCAATTTAATACCCTTTTTGACATTTTTGTCAAAAATCACTTTACAAAAGCTATTAATCTAACATTAAACCTTCCAAATTTTTTCATAAATTATCAAATTACTCAAGCATTCAACAATGGCAACATGATAAATCATCAACAATCTCAAAAATTAAGTCACGGGCTAGCTAGTACGAGCTGCAATGATTACAAAAACATAGAAATCAATAAAAATCGAGCTCAAAATGGACTTACAATTGCTTCCACAAAATGCCAGATGTTTAAAGCCTCCATGCCCTAACTTTAATTCTTATTTTCGGTTGAAGAGAATGAAAAAGATGAACACTAATTTGGCTTTGTTTTATTTAATATACATTAATTCCATAATTACCATTTTAACCTTTTTTTAAACATTATAAATCATTTAATGAATGGCTATTCATATTAATTTCCAAAATCCATGGTTTATTTACCACATAAGGACTTCACATTTAATAATTCATAGCAAATAAGTACTAAAAAAATTAGAATGAAACTGTTGCATTTTTTGCGATTTAGTCCTTTTTGCAAATTAAGCAATCAAATGCTAAAATTTTTTCATGAAACTTTCACACATATCTAATCACATGCTGTAAATGTAACAGCCCCATTTAGAGCCTAAACAAAATAGTGGTTCCGGAACCACGAATTTGAAGTAGAAAATTTTATTACGATAAAGTTTTAAGGTTTATTATATGATTGAATGCATGTGTGAAAATTTGGTTAAGAAATTTTAGTGATAAAGTGTCCAATTTGATTTTTTGGACTAAATTGCAAAAGTTCCAAAATGTGTGTTTTAATTGCTAAAGGGATTTGATTGTGATGAGTTCTTAAATTAGAAGTCTTTATGTGGTAATTAGACCAATATAGTTTAGTTGGACAAAATTGGACATGGAAGGGGCAAAACATCAAAGTTTTAAGTGAAAAGCATTTTGGTCATTTGGTTAATTAAAGATTAAAAAGGGAAAAATAAGCAAAATTTTGCTCATCTTCTTCTCGCTAGGGCCAAAATTTCCATGCTCACCATAGCTATGGTTTTTCAACTTCCAAGCTTTATAGTAAGTGCCTCCAAGCCCCATTTTTAATGTTCTTTACATTTTTGAACTCCTCGTAGCCCGATTTACCTATTTCTACCATTATTTTGAACTAAGGTTCAAAAATTTACCCATGTGTTTCATGCATGTATTTTGATGTTTAATGGTAGAAAATGAAAGTTCGATGTGTGATAAACAACTTTTACTAGGTGGTTTTTTATGAAAATGCATAAAGGGACTTATTTGTAAAAGTTGTAAAACATGTGTATAGAATGTGATTTAGTGTAGAATATGGGCTGTTATGAGTATGTATGTGTGTCGAATAGGCTTGGGTAACAAAGAAAATGAGTACATTTCATTATATGAGCCTAGGGACTAAAGTGTAAATATGTCAAACTTTAGGGGCAAAAAATGTAATTTTTCCATAGTGTGATTTTTGGACCGAATTGAGTAATATGATAATTAAATGTGTTAAATTTAGTATTATAGATCAAGAAAGACGAGGAATCGACCTTGATCGGGGAAAAGAAAAGATTTTAGACTAAATCGAATAACTAGTCATTTTGGACCGAGGTAAGTTTGTATGTAACTGTACATTGCTATGTTATGTTTTTGAATAATTTAACATTTGTATGCTTTGTGAATAACCATTTTAATGTGTATACCGACCAAGCTTCGACAAGTGAGAAAGATCATTGAACCTTAGGAATCAAATAGGAAATGATATGTTTTTAATTATATGTTAAAAGTGTGTTTATAATGCTCATTATTTGCATATAAACTTACTAAGCTATTTAGCTTACTCCTCTCTTTTTACCTTGTCTTCTAATGTCACCAAGCTAACTCAGATTGGAGATCATCGGAGGATTGTCTCACACTATCAAACTATCTTTGGTATATGTGGTCATTAATATTTTGAGATATGGCATATATTGGGGATTTGGTCATTAATATCTTTGGTATATGTGTCATATTTGATTGGGCCAAGAATGTTGGCTTATTTTGATGAATGATCATTTTGTATAAGGCCATTTGAAATTGGCCAACATTGGTTCTTGGTATATGTATATGATGATGTTATCCATGGATGTGGTAGCTTGCATGATTTAGTTGATTAATGTGTGATGTATAGGCATGATGTATGTGGCATGTGGTCGAGGTGTAGACGTCTTGATTTTGGATAATTGGTTGTGTAATTATGCAATGCTTCATGTTGGTGAAATTGGTATAAATATATTTGTTTTTCAGGGTGGCAAATGGCTTGGAAAATAGCCTTATATTTTTCCACACAGGTAGACACACGGGAGTGTGTCTAGGCCGCGTGTGACACACGATCTGCATCATTGGCATGTAGTCCGATCGTGTGTCCCCTGCACCCTAATTTTGCAAAATAGAATGTCAAGTAGTAAACACACGGGTAGAGACACGGTCGTGTGTCTCAGTAGTGTGGAGGACAAGGCCTCAGGACATGGGCGTGTGCCCAGGCCATGTGAAGTTTGTACCTTAAATGAGAAAATTAAATTCACCACACGGCCTAGCACACGGGCATATGACTTGGCTGTGTGACCCTACCTTGTTAATGACGTCATAAACAGAATGCTCAATGTTTTTCACACGAGTTGCGACACGGGCATTTGTGACCACACGGCTTTCCCACACGGGCATGTCCCAAGTCACACGAGCGTGTGACACTATTTTGATGAAAAATTTTCTAAGTGCTCCAAAGTTATCGATTTAGTCTCGATCCACTTTCAATGTATGTTTAAGGCCTCGTAGGCCCATGTTAGGGACGTAATGAGTATGTATGAAAAGTTTTAATTTGAATGGAAATTTATGATTTGGTTTGTATGTGTAAGTGTGTTTAAGTCCGGTAATGCCTCGTACCCTATCTCGGCGTCAGACTTGGGTAAGGGGTGCTATAGTAAATACCAAAAATAATATTAAAATAATTTTACAACCTCAAGTTTTTGGTTCCGAAACCAATATTTCGATTTAGCTAAAGCCTGGCTGTTACACATTGTGATATGTTTGACTGATGAATTGTGATGAATGCTTAAGGAATGTGAAATGTATGTTAAATGTTGTGAACTATTCGGTAATACCTCATAAACCTATTTTTCTGACGGATACGGGTTAGGGGTGTTACATTTATAGCTCTTATGTGTTGTGATCCGGGGACGGAGAGGTGTGTTGGTTGGACGGGTGGGTTTTACAACTTCGCTTCATTCATATGCATCTGATTGTTTTGTTTGACTGTGTGAACTTTGTAAACTCTGGTTGTTCTAACTAACTGAATAGTACATTTGACTTATTGTGATTTGATACGTGTGAATCGTTATTATTTATCAAGATGTCTATTCCGAGTTTATCATCTAGTTTGAATAACTCTATAAGTACGTTCTGCTTTTGAACTACTATCTGGCTTTCTGTTTCTGAATCTATAGTTAGCTGGTCTTAATCTCACACTGAGCTCGTGTAGCTCACCCCCATTTCTGTCCCCTTTCGTGTAACACCCCAAACCCGGCCTAAATGTTATGGCTGAATCTGGCGGTTTCACATGGGATGGAATTTTGAAATCGTGATGGTCAACTTAAAAAAATGTTCCAGTTAAGTTAGCTTTTCTTTAATTTGAAAAAAGGGTACTAGTTGACTTGCCTGAAAACATGTGTTTTGAGCGGAAGCTTTTAAAACCAATTAATTTAAGAAAAATCGTCTTCTATTTTTGGAATGCTTAGTTTTTGGGGGGGGAATTGTGTGTAACGCCCTCATTTTCGAGATTTTTGCGATTTTGGTGAAGTCATGAAATTTTGTTGTTTGATTAAGAAATTTATGTTTTAAGTATGTTAGTGGGCCTTTAGAAGGCCCAAGCCTAAGTTAAAACCCGGTAGAATTTCAGAATTTTGAATTTAAAGAGAAGGGGTCTTGGTTATGTGGGCTTTTAAGAAAAAGTAAGTAAAATAAGGCACAAGTGAGCCCTTGGTAAAGTGGCAATGTGGCGCCACTTAGTTCCTTCAAAAGTGGTGTGTGGATGAGTGCAAGGGCCAAGGTTCAAGTCACAAGGTAAGCAGTATGGTATTTTTATTTTTGTTGCATGTGATGGTCATGTGATGGAACTCAAGTGGAACTCTGCTGAAGAGAGTTTGAGTTGTTCATGGGATTTGATCAAAGAGGATAAGGGGGAGAGATTTTAGGAAATTTGAATGGAAGTTGGTGGTGGCTGATTGTGGGAGTCTTGGAAGCAAATTCGGCATTGGGTTTTGAAGTTTCAATTTCGGCAAGTGGAGTTAGTGTGTACCGAATACTTGGTGTAGAACCTTTCAGGATTTGTTTTGGCCTCTCTTCTGTCTTGCCGAGTTAGGGTATAGTGCCTTAAGGTTCTTTTTCTTCTCCTCTTTTTTGCTAGAAACCGAAACCTAAGCCTGTAACACCCCTTACCCGAGACCGTTGCCGGAGTCGAGCGCGAGGCATTACCGGACTTAACTTACTCAACCTGGGTATAAAATTTGCTTCTAAAATTAATTTATTTTCATTCATTCAATATGTCCCTAAAAAGGGGCATCGAGACCCTAAATCATACAATTGAAATGATTCGGGACCAACCAGGATTAATGAAAATTTCCCGATTACTTAAATGGAACAAAACATATCATTTCCCTATTCCATAATAAAGTTGTCCAATTGCGTCACTATCGCTAAAAAAATCATAACTCGAATTTTGGCAACTCAAAATTCAATTCTGTAAATTTTCTTTGAAACTAGACTCATATATGTTCTTACTAAATTTTTTCTAGAATTTTTTACTCAGCCAATTTGTACAGTTTATTATTTAAAGTTTCCCCTATTTCACTGCTCAACTGCCTTGACCTCTGTTCACTATGAAACGGATTTCTCTCAGTACCAAATTCAAATAACAATGCTGCTTGTTTTATTACAAACTAGACTCAATAAGAAATCTAGGAATATAAACTATAACTTCAAGTAAAATTTATGGTGAATTTTTAAAGTCAGAACAGGGGATCGAGAAATCAATCTAGAGCAGTCTCACTCAAATTCTTATAATTGATAATTTACAACTCCTTTACTTCCCCTGTTTCTTTCACATGGAAATAGACTCATTAAGCTTTAATTCTATATCTCACTCACCATCTAATTCCATGTCTACTATTTTTTTGTAGTTTTTCAAATTCACATTACTGCTGCTATCTAATACTATTTTAATGCTAACTTCACTTTTTCATGATTTCCATGTATTCACTTTCATTTAGGCATACATAACATCAAAACATATTCTTAATTAGCTATTTCAATATCTAATCCTTATCAAATATTTACCTGCCATACATTGGCCATATCATAATTGACACTTACTAAATATTAAGTCCCTATATATGCCATAAACTAGGACATTTGTAAATGAATATACCCATTTGGTAACTTGATAGTCGATAGTGTGAAGCGATCTCTGAAGACCTCCAACCCGAGCTTGCTTTTAAGTACTCTGAAATATGGGAAAGGAAAAGAAGTAAGCTTATAAAGCTTAGTAAGTTCACATGTAAAGTAATAAGCAATGACAATAAATTTAGCTTACTACTAAGCTGTTTCAACTTGAATAAATACTGCTAAATTCTTACTTTCCCAACTTACTTATCTGTGGCCTTACCAAAGGCTCTATATACTATAAGCTCATCACTTACTAATTTTCGTTGCATGCCTACATCATCTCACTGATCATAGTCATATTCCTTCCTGATATTAAGATATTTCAACTTATGTCATTCTCATGGTGTAAACTGAAAACTCATAAACATAAATTACCTTTCCTTTGTTGAAAGTTTCCTCAACTAATAACTATGGTGTTCTTACGAACTCACTTGGACCTGTTTATCATTTCTTTACCTGAACCTTCCTGTAATTTAACATGTACATTAGCCCGTTGAACCACTTGGAATACTAAGGATACTCAGGTTTTCCTGCTTGATAATAGCCTGCCAATGCCATGTTCTTGACATGGACTTACATGAGATATTCCTGTCTTTCCAAAGCCATATGTCTGATATGGACTTACATGGATTATTCCTGTCTTTCCAAAGCCATATGTCTGATATGGACTTACATGGATTATTCCTATCTTTCCAAAGCCATATGTCTGATATGGACTTACATGGATTATTCCTGTCCTATCTGATAACCCCAAATGTCATGACATTCGTATTCCAAACATTCCTAAGGTTCAAACGGGGCTTTCTGATACTTTTTATCTATCGATTCCTCTTCAATTCAACTTATCCCCTTCAAACTATCTTTTTCTATACTTTCTCAATATCATACAAGGCCATATTTCAGATATGGGCTTACATGTAACCTTTTATAATTTATCTTTTCAATGTTGAATTATTATCGAACAATAATTACTATATCTGAAATTCACTACTAAAATATTTATAGCTAAAATACCAATTTAACATCCAAATATGCATAATTAATTTCTTATTAGACATATGAACTTACCTCGATGCCAAAATGACCATTTTACCAACTTTCTCGATTTTCGATTTTTCTCCCGTTCTAGGTCCAAATCTCATTTTTCGGGATCAAAACATCATATTTCACTTATTTAATTAATTTACTATTCAAAACAGTCCCTAACTTAAACTTTGGAAAAATTACAATTTTGCCCCTGAACTTTTACATATTTACACTTTTGCCCCAAGGCTCGGAAGTTAAACTTTATCCCAAATTCTTATGTTTTAGGACATGTTGATCATTTATTTACCAACATGAACCTCAAATTCCCACTATAACATGAACTTACGAACAATAGGTATTTTTACCGATTAAGCCATGTTACTCGTTTTTACTTAAAACCCAGTAGCACAAGTTGTCTAGCATAATTTAAAACCTCATATTCTATCATAAAACATCAAAATAAACACTTTTCACCTATGGGTATTTTTCCAAATATGTACCCTAGCCTAAATTATGGCTAGAATAAGCTTTATCGAGCTATCGGGATTCCAAAAACGTAAAGAACATTAAAAACGGGGCTAGAACGGACTTACTATTGAGCTTGGAAAGCTTGGAAACCCTAACCATGGCTTCCCCCATGCTATATTCGGCCTCCATGAAGAAGATGGACCAATTTTGGCTTTATTTTCCCTTTTTAATTCTTTTAATTACCAAATGACAAAAATGCCCTTAAAGGCTTTTCTTTCAAACTTGTCCTATTCATGCCCATTTTTGTTCACCAAATTACCCAATGGTCTAATTACTAAATAAGGACCTCCACTTTAAGAACTCATTTCAATTAAATCCCCTTTAACATCTAGAACTCACATTTTACAATTTTTACAATTTAGTCCTAATTATCAAATTAGGCACCTATACATAAAATTTCTTTGTAAAATTTTCACACAATTACTCAATCAATAAATAAACCTTAAAACTAAATCGGAATAATTTTTTTTGACCTCAGATTTATGGTTCCGAAACTATCATTCCGTTTAGGCCCTAAATCAGGCTGTTACAGCAACTTTTACAAATAAGCTCTAATAGACAAATTAAACATGCAATCTATAAAATTTCTTATCAGTAGTCTAACACATGCATCTAGTCAATTGGTAAATCATGATAATTCATCGTAATAAACTTTTCTATCTCAGATTTGTGGTTTCACAACCTCTGTTCCATTTAGGCCCTGTTTCAGGATGTTACAAAGCCTCCATACTCTCTTTGTGTCGATTTGTCCATAACCAAATCTACACTTCTCTTCTCCTCTCTTATTTACTTTCACCTCCTTTCTCTTTAATTTCCATAGAAGCCGAACGCACTTCCTTCTTTCCTATCTTCTTTTCAAGCCAAATTCGATTGAAGCAATCTCTTTTCTCCACTCTTCTTGTCGATTACTTAAAGAGCCGAAACCAAATCCACCATTGTCGGACACCTCATGGATCAAAACTATTTCTTCTTTCCATTCAAGTCTTGTAAGGGTCGAATCTTACCCTTGTCTCTAGTGATCTCCTTTCAAACCCGAAACATTCACCCTAGTAGCCGATTTCTTCTTGACTGATTTCCATAAAAGCTGAAATCACCATACTCATAGTGAATTGGAAACCGAACCCTTAGATCTTTCATTCTCACTCTCTGCTCATGTTTAAAGGCTAGATCTGCATCAGATCTAAGTTAGATACGAGATTGGAAGCATTCTGGTTAGTGAACCTTCGGTAAGTGCTCAGATCTTTTCTCTATTCATCATTTTAGGATTTAAGGAAAAGCCGAAAACCCCTATATAGGGTGACTATTGATTGGGGCTAGAGGCTCTGTTGGTCTTATTATTTGGATTATTTTGTGCTAGTGTGGATTAAAGGCTATCGATCGAAGGCTTGGATTATTGGAGCGACTGGTAGATCTAGATCTAGTAGTTAAGATCGGCAAGGTGAGTTGTTAATAAAGCCTCATAGTGGCCGAATGTGGTAAGGAATTATTGTGTTGGTTATCATTGATTTGCAATCTAATATCGTAGTGGGCGATTGTAGGATAATCGCGTGAGAGATCTCCTTAAACGTTCGTCGTAAATCAGGTGTGTAAACGAACACCCTTTAGTAGCCTTAATCGACAAAAGCCGAAAAGCCAAAATGCCGAAATTCTGGTATTTCGTGGGCTTACGAGCGTGCGAATGCTCGTGGGTTAGTTGGAAGCGGTAAGATCCATAACCGGAATCGGTAAAGTTGGTGAGTGCGCAATTTCATGCACTTGGTACACTTGGGCCTCGATGGGCTGAAATTAGGCCCAATGGGCTTATAGGCCTATATAGGTAAAAATAAGCTGTAAGCGTGTTCTGGTATACTGTAGGTTTAAATTGTTAAGACATTCATAAAATTTGGCCTAAACGGGCCAATATAGCTAAGTGACACTGTAGGGCCCATTAGGGGTTTTAGGGCCCGATAGCTTTAAAATTGATAAATGGGCGAGAAATACTGTTAAGGTGGAAATTGGACTGCTAATCACTGAAATATGCATAAAACTCTAAAAACTAGTATAATTACTGAAATACCCCTTATGGGTGAGAAATTACTGTTTTACCCCTAGGTGCAAAATGATCATTATACCCTTAGGGCTAAATTTGGCTGAAATGCATGCTTTACTGTTTCTATTCACTGTATGGCATCACATGTCTAAACTATTGCATGGGACTGGGTTTATTGATGGAGGAAGTGCAAATGGCATTGCCATGTTTACTGAAGGGGCTTTGCCTCGTATTACTGAAAGGGCTTTACCTTGTTATACTGTTAGTGGCTTGGCCACGTTATCTGAGCAGCTATGCTGCAACTGTGGAGTGTAGGGCTGGGTGGGTTAAGTTATTCCCCACATGGTGTGCAGGGCTAGTACGGGTGGAGTGTAGCGGATGGACATAGGATGGGCTTTGGGCTTTGGGCTTTGCATACATGCATTATTCTATTCTGTTACTGTAAAGGGCCTATGGGCTGCACTGGTTACTGAATAGGGTTGCGGCCCTGTGGAACTGTATCTGAATGGGGCTATGGCCCAGTAACTGAATACTGAATAGGGTTTCAGCCCAGTGACTACTGAGACTGGATAGGACTTAGGCCTAGTGGGCTTGAGCTGATTGGGGCTCCGGATGGGCTTTCTTTACACACTGAGTTTCCAAACTCACCCCTTTTCTTCCATCCATGCAGGTGAGCCCTAGACTGGTAGACTTAGAGCTGGGAGGGATTTAGAGTGGCCGTGTAGACTGAATTACTAGTTTTTAATTAAGTTATTTATTTTCTTATTTACTTTTAATTATTTTTATTCTGGTTTTGGGTTTGTAATAAGACCGTTTTAACTATTTTAATTTGGGTTTTTAATTATTTATTTATACTATACTTTAAATGATTTGAATAAGGCTGAGCGAGTTTTCTTAAAATTAATCAACATTTTCAAAATAAATCACACGTATCAAATGAGTAACACAAGTTAATCCAAGATCTTATAATAAGAAATCCCCTAAAAATTGGTAGCGGATAGGACGTTCACAATCAAACCTGTATTTTCTCGTTAAACTTTAATAATGATTTTGCAAAACTCACCCTAATCGTAGTAACTGGGAGACATGGTTAGTCCGTTGTTGATGTGACACACCAGACTTGGCTGTAACGTCTAGGCCGAGTTTGGGGTGTTACATTGGGTTTTACTGAGTTTGCAGTTTAAATATCCACAAAAATAAAATAGCATAAAATCCTAAATTAAAAGCTAATCCATAAGTCCTATTTACGTCAAAAAGTTTCAAAAGTAATAATAGAAATAGTAAAAAATATTAAAACTGTAAATCAATAGTAAAGTAGTGTATGTGGTGGTGGTTACCATCGAGTCCTCCGCTGCACCAATCTGTCAAGTTTGAGGATTAGTTGTATAGATTAACATAAAAGGGTGAGTTTTCGCAAACTCAATATGTAATCCCCACAGAAACATGCATGCAAACTCATATCAGGAACAGTCATATATAGTCTGGGGCAGGAGCCCGTTACAGAATCAACTTGGGCCTTAGCCCATTCAGATACAGTCTCAGAAAATACATTAGGGCCTTAGGCCATATCAGATACAGAATGCAATAGCAGAAATTACAATCCTACCCACCAGCCTCTACGCACCATCTCCGTCCCATAAATCATCCTTACACACTATGTGGGGATTAAATCAACCCACCCATCCCTACACACCATGCTATACCAAAATGTGGCACATAATCAGAAGTTTGCAGCTGCGCCGCCAGATAACAGGCTTGTAAGCCTTTCAGAAACACTTCCTCTATAAATCATCAACCCAACCCCGATGCAATGCAACATACAATGAATGGCATGCTAACATGCAATAATCAGTTCAAACAATCAGTTCAATATACATACTCAATATTATCAGGCCCAGTACAGATATCATACAAACAGATCACATGTTTAGGGGTCTAAATAATGCTTACCGGTCCTATAGTAGGTCCACAGTCGACTTGGGCAACCCGTACAACCTTAGGAACATTTCAGTGAGACTGGGCTCACACGCCCACGTGGCCTGTCTGTGTGGGCCCACACGCCTGTGCGGCCCACACGGCCCAATTCGTTAAGCTCGTGTGTTGCAGATGGCCTCGCCTAGCCATTACACGATGGTGTCCTTCGAGCACGGCCTAGCCTCGTCGAACACACGCCCGTGTTCTGTCACATGGCCTACCACACAGGTGACTTCATGCCCATGTGGCGTCGATAGTAAGGCTTTCAGCTTTCGCCGGAACCCTATTTTCTATGCAATCAAGTACACTCTTGGTTCTGATTAAAGCCTAAACGATCCCTGAGCACTCCAAAACCTATAATTGAACAATAAACCCTTAATTAATCTTTTTTTAATGTGCACTTAAACCGAACCAAACGTATCCACTTATCGCAATCACAGTAGTCTACTCACACGAAACAACTCGTTAAAGAGAAAAACTACTTCACTACCGACCCCTATGCACAAACGACAGAACTTAAGTCTTTAGAAACCAAAAACTGAAAGAACACAAGCAACTCCACTTACCGGTAACACCCGAAACAAAAGCCAATGAGTAAATAGACTGAAAACGAAAGATAAGGGAAAGAGGGAATAACGCTTGAAATTTTGGCAGCACTAAAGGGAGATTGCAGGAGGAAAACGCTAGAGGAGTAGAGAGAATTATTAGGCTGTCAGAATTGGGAAAAAGGAACCAGACTTTTTGAAACATATTAAAAATAAAATCAAAAAAATAAAATCTGATAACCTCCCAGTTCCCTTAATTCTCTCCATCAACTTCCCACTACTCAAATGTCTAATCCAACTTAAACTCTCAGCCATCATTGTGTAAAAATAATGCCCACACCAAGATTCAAACACAAGACCTCCCTCACACCCACACTCCACTTAACCACCAAACCAGCATGCCCATTATGATATAAGCTTACACACAATTAAATTTAAACCTACTGAGTAAGGTTAAGGTTTTATTAAAAAAACAAAAATTTTCCCAAGACAAGACTTGAACTCAAGACCTCTCACACACAGCCAGAACACTTAAGCACTGAAGCAAGCAGTTATTTATGTCATATTTTCACCAGAACATAAACATGAATTTTGGGGCGTTACATTTCAGGTACTTTTCTAGATTCTGATGTTGGACACGGCATGCGAAGTTTTCAAACGGTCACGGTTTCAAAATATTATTTCGGCTCTACTTTCTAAATTATCTTCAGATTATACTGTTTTGAGCTATAAGGTTTTATAAGACTGTGGTACAATTTTTTATTTAAATTTTCATTTGTGCATTTATTCGAGTTATTTATCAAACTTAACTATAATTTATTGAATAGGTTTTAAACGATTAAATGCGTTTGGTTCATAAAGTGATGAATGGTTTCGAAAATGGAATTAAGGTCGTCTTGTTTTGTAAGATTTTCTCACGATCACATCGGTGATTAATGAAGTGTCCTGGATTCAGTCTAAACTTCTAAGTCGGGTTTAGGATGTTACAAACATTATGATTAGCCAGTATTCCCACATGATAAGAACTACATTTGGAGATAAAATAACTACATATACTATTAAGAAAAAAAGAGCACATAGAATACCCAAAAGAGATCATTGTAAGATACCCGACCAAAACGGTTGCGTTTAGATCTATTTATATTTCGAACACTACTCCACTGTCTACTAAAGCCATCAGTTATCTCACATTATTCTATTTCAGTAAAGTAATAAATTAAAAAGAAATCCCGGTTAACCCATTCTTTAGATACCATACCTAATAAAGTCGATTACCAATGAATAACTTCTTCTTTTAACAGTGACATTGTACATCTCCAATAGTCTTCAGAAAGATCTAATATCTCATCTAGAACTTATTCAACTGCTGAACTCTTTGAACCTCTTTTAAAGACTTAATCAATATAAATCTTGTGAATATTCTATTCTATTTGTAACAGCCCGATTTTGAGCGTAGACAGAACAATGGTTTCGGGATCACAAAACTGATGAGGAAAAATTCATCTTTATTAAATTTTTATGGTCTACGATTTCACAGAATGATTTCGTGAAAATATCGTTCGAAAATTTTGACATTTGGGCACTCAATTTAGTCAAAAGGACTAAATTATAAAAAGTGAAAAACTTGAGTTCTAGAAGCTAGAGGTTTCTAATTGCTATGAAATTTTAAATTGGAGGTCCTTAGATGGTAATTATGCCATTGATTAAATTGTTGGACAAAAATGGACATGAAATAGGTGAAATCGAATATTTTTAAGTTAGGGGCATTTTTGGTTATTTAGTAATTAAATGACTTAATAAACAAAATAATGGCCAAATGTTTTTCATCTTTCTCCTCCATGGTCGAATATAGCAAGAGAAGACAGGCCAAGCTTCCAAGCCTGATAGTAAGTTCGTTTTAGCCCCGTTTTTAATGATTTTTACGTTTTTGAAATCCTTGTATCATGATCTACCTATTTTTACCACTTATTTGAGATATGATGAAGGTCTAGGATTTGACCCATGTTATAAATGTGTGTATTTTGATGATTAATGGTAGATTATGCATGTTTATGGTTAGAGAAACAACTTTTACTAAGTGATTTTCAATAAAAATGCATACAGGGGACTAATTCCTAAAAGTTATAAAATATGTAGTAAAAATGTCTTTGAATGGAAATTATGGACTGTTATTGTTATGAAAATGGTTCGGCTAGGCTTGTATGTTAAAGAAATTGAATAAATTTCATTTTACGAGCCTAGGGGCAAAAATGTAAATTTGTTAAACTTTAGGGGCAAAAACATAATTTTTACATAATATGATGTTTGGGTGACATTGAATAATGTGACTAATAGATAAGCTAAATGTGTATTATAGATCAAGAAAAATGAGATTCAGAACTAGAACGAGGGAAAAATGAATATTCGATGGTTAGGTCCTTTTTCCCCATTTTTGGTATCGAAGTAAGTTCATGTGTAAATAATGCAACTTTATATTACGCAGTTAATAATTGATATTGCATGAATTGTTTCATTATTGTTATGAATACGTTCGGCGAGATTCGATGTGGTAAAATTCTCGGTCGAACCTTAGGAATAGATAGGATACATATCTCATGACATTAGGGTTATTGAGATCCTGTATAAGACCATATCTGGGATACGGCCTCGGCTTGTGATTTTGTGTAAGACCATATCTGGGATATGGCATCGATATGAGACATCTTGTAAGACCATAGCTAGCCTATTGGCATCGATATGTGATCCCATTTAAGACCATATCTGGGATATGGCATTGGCATCTTACTATGTGTATGAGATTTCCTAAGTATCCTTTGGTACTCTAAGTGGTTCAACGGGTAATTCCAAGATTATGTCAAAGATGTGAAAAGATATGACTAGGTTATGAGTTCGTATAGGTACGTACGTAAAGTTTATAAGCATTGGTTTCATGATATTATGAGTTCATGGTCACTATGAAAGTGACCTTAAGTTAATCTTGTGAATAAGTGTTTATGTTGATGATGGATAAGTTCATGGTAACTTAAGTTGAGAATCATGTGTTAGGTTCTTGAGCCATATCAATTTAGAGATAAGATGTTTATTTCACTTGACTTCTAATTCATCGGATGTGTGTGAAAAAGGAAAGATTTGCATAATTGCCTACTAAAATGGTTATAAAAGTATGTGAAGTTAAGAGTTTAAATCATTAAAAGAGGTTAAGCGTTGGGCTTGAAAATATGAATACAAATTATTAATATGCATGTTACTATGAGGCTTGAAATGATTTGTTAACGATTATTATGGTATGTTATATTGGAGAGGTTACGATCGTTTAGAAAATGTTAAGATGTATTAATTTATGTTATAAATTAAAGGGGGTAAGCATTGAGATTTAGCAAGTCATGCCTATGAAGATTAATGACGTTTATGTTGTGTTACGTTATGTTTATTGAATGACAAATGTATGACTATTGTTGCTTATTATTTTCATACGAACTTACTAAGCTTTGTAGCTTACTCCCCTCCCTTTCCTATATTTTATAGGTTTGTATGCTAGCTCGAGTTGGAGATCGCCGAAGATACTATCACACTACCAAGCTATCAAGTAGGGTAAATGAACAAACCTTTGAGTTCATGGCATGTATAAGGACTTAGTCATTTTGTGTATGTGTTATTGATATGGCCAAATGCATTGGCTTGTAATGATTAAGGATTTGATTTGGTTTATAGCCACATAAATTGGCTCACACTGGCTAATTGGATTGTAAACCTATTTATATGTGCATGCACATGTTATTGCCTTTGTTGATGAGTGAATGTCATGTTCAAGCCATGTTTATGGATGTTGATTGACAATTAATGTTACGTTAAATGCTATTGAGATGTATAGTATGTGAATGAAGTTAAGGGTGGCAAATGGCTTGGAAAATAGCCTTAAAGTTGTCCACACGGGTAGACACACGAGCGTGTGTCTAGGCCGTATGCGACACACAGTTAGTCCCATAGCGTGTGAACAGGCTGTGTGTCCCTTGCACCCTAATTCTAAGAAATAGAATGCTCAGTATGGAGCACATGGGCATAGAAACGGCGGTGTGTCTTGGCCATGTGAAGGACACGGCCTTAGGACATGGGCATGTGCCAGGCCGTGTAAAGTCTGCACTTTAAATGCAAAAATTAAATTCGCCACATGGCCTAGCACACGGGCGTGTGACTTGGCCGTGTGGCCCTAATTTTTTTATGACGTCATAAACAGAGAGTTACACAGATTGAGGGCACGAGCATGTCCCGAGCCATAACGGCGTGTGCCAAGCCACACGGACGTGTGTGACCACATGGCCTACCCACATATTGGTGTGTGACTTTCCAAAACAAGAATATTTTCTAAGTGTTGTAAAAGTTTCAAAGGTTTTAGGTTTAGTCCCAAACCAATCCCAAAGCATGTTTTGGGCCTCGCAGGCCCATAATAGGGACGTTACGTGTATGTATCAAAAGTTTTAAATTGGACATAAATTTTATGACTCGGTGTGGTATGTTTATGTGTGTTTAACTCCAGTAATGCCTCGTACCCTATTCCGGCGACAGATACAGGCAAGGGGTGTTATATTTAGTGGTATCAGAGCTATGGTTTAGTCGATTCTTGGACTAACATAGTGTATGTGAGCCTAGCTATCCATGCCATTTTACTATCTGTGATAGTGTGGTATCTCCCGATCCTGAGGAAATTGTTCTATTGAGACAGAAATGCTTTCCAACTGAGCTACTTTTGATAAGGCCGAAAGTGATATTAAGATGTTTGAAATTGTGTTTGTGATGAGACGAAACTCAGAAAGGTAAGAATAAAAGTTCATGATATGTATGTGATTAAGTATAAAATGAAATAGATATAAGTCGAGAAATATGGAAAAATGAAATGAAATGAAAGTTTATATTGTGATAAGCTCACTCATGTTTATTCAATATCCATATGATGTTATGTGCCTAACTTCTTTGATTAAGTGAACGTGATAAGTAATCTTACTCAAATCGAAGGAATATGTGTTTATGTGCATTTGTTTGAATAAGATAATCAGAAAGTTCATGTAACATGAATATGTATGTTAATTTGCTTGAAGTGAATTATGTGATTGTGACTATATCATGTGGATGATAAATGCTAAGTCATATGTGTCTGTTTATGAGAGTCAAATTAAAGGCTTTACAACCTCACCCCCTTACCAATGTGGTATTTTATAATAATATTTCACAAGATTAATGTTGAACGAACTCACAAGTGCGAAATTAGAGAGTTCGATAGCGGAATAACTAGAGTGTGATCAACATTGAGAATAGTTTGGCAAGTGAATATATTTCTAGAAGAGATATCAGATTGTTCTAAAAATTTTTTGGATTAAGCAATCTCACGGTTAAAGAAAAAGTAAATCTCTGCTAATCGACTTATTAAGATATGGCGTCTAAAGTATGTGTATGCTGAAATTAGTCTCCGTTAGTGAATGGATTAATACGAGGCTATTAATACGTCAGAGAAATGGTAATTGAGCAGTAAAGATGTCAATGTGTGATAGTTACAGTTGAATTAAATATGATGATCTTTTTAGGGTATTTTATATATTCTTTTATCCTAAGAGATATTTGTGTGATCGTTCAGTTGCTGGTGGAGTTCTTATATTGTAAGAGTGCTAGCTAACTATAATGTTAGATGAAGTTTTGTTAGTCTGGTTGGCTCATGATCGGCACTTTTTATCTCTTCGGAATTCTATTCTAATATGTTGGAATGAAGTCGATGCTAGAAATTCATGTGAGACTATTCTTATGATCCTACTAATTATGGTTTTGTTTTATATATGCTGGAAATATATTATCTCTGTTATGATGGAAGTCCAAAGTCGGTAAATAGTATTTTTCTTCTAGCTTTCTCTGTGGAATTATCAAGATATTTATTATTTTCTTGTGAGTTATGTTCTCGGTCTTCCAGTATGGTATCGTATCTTGGATTTCTTTATTTTGGTTTTTATATCATTCTTATTTCATGAATTAGCAACCATGGTTTATCCTTAAAGTGTGTTTTTCAGCTTGTGATAACTATGCCTATTAAGATTATGCTTCTGGTTCGATTATAGAACCGTGGTGATTCTGGTATCTGGAGTTCTTTAAATTTCGCATAAGGAATTGACATCAGCAAAGGTATATGTGGTGGAAACTCAAGCTCCAATTTGTATGATGGATTTCTTTTTCAGATAAGTTAATTAAAGTCAATGCATTCAATTGGGATACCCTTATTACTTTGAGCTAATACGATTGTAAAGGTCTTTGATTAGCATGTTAATGGAATTATGAAATATTGTATATTTGAGTTGTTTTAACAGCATAAAGAAGAAGTATTTTGATAGAATTATTTAATAGTCAAAAATCGACTCGGTTGTTTTTTATCAGAGTGAGCTGGTTAGTTGAAATGTGATTTGAGTTACATGTAGTTAAAGCATCCTCAATTATGGTAATAAATTTTGTGCATTCACGAGTATATCGATGGACAGTTTGAATGAAGGACTGATGTTTTAGAGAGTATGATACCGAGATACACCTATTAAATTTGTTCTAATCTGATGATGTTATTATGAGTTAAAGCGGCTCTAAATGATATGGTTATCACATTTATGAAAATTTGGATGGTCTGTGCATGTTAGTTGATATTATTAACCAAAGCTCTGGTTCTGAGTTCAGTTTGAATTGAGTAATGAATTTATGATTTTTCAATGATGCACTATTAAACGGATTAAAATGTGTTCTACTACTAAAATGTAAAGTGATGATTCATGTTTTCATACGGTTAATGTCACATTAAAAGAAACTGTTTGACCGGTGATTTAGAGATGGTCACTTTTATGTCCGTATTGAAAATTTGCTAATATCATTTAATTGACGAAAGGTGTCACATGTTTCCTAATTTCAAGAATTAAAGTATCGAATGTCATAGAAAGATCTGAAGTTAAGTAGCGTTAAACACTTTAGCTATCAAAAGATCAGGAGTAGTTATTGATTGATCTCTGAGAAAGTAGATATAGTTACAGATTCTGGATGAAAAAAAATCTTTGTTCACTTTGTGAGTGGATTACATGATTGATCTTAATTGATGATGATCAGATTTTAGCTAGACTAAAAGCTAAAGCGATGTTTTCATTGCAAGATTGGGAATCTCAGAAATGTGCTAACAAATAGTAAGTTAAACGAGTTCAGTATGAGTCGATTTCTAATTCAGAATTTCAAGTCTAACCTAATAACAGACGTTATTGTTCTGAGATAGAAATTGCATGCAAATGAATCTAGAGCTTATGCAGAAGTTTTTGTATGAGGCTCAGCAATAGGTTGTCTGTTCATCCAAGAGTAATAAAACGTGCAATTATATCAAGCAGCCGTTCTAGTGATTTCATATGTTACATGGTATTTTTGAATTCGTGTTCAGATGTTGGTTGGTCACAGGTAAAAGCCAAATATCAAGAGTATTCAGGACTATCATAGTCAGTAATGATACTAGAGTGATAATGACATAGAAATACTATGGATTTCGTATCAGGATTTCCTTTATTTCCAAAAAGGAAGATGTTATTTGAATTGTGATTGATTGTTTGACAAAAATTCAAATAATCAATTTTGTATGTACAAGTTTCTCATTTGACGGATCGGTCGAGTTATATGTTTCTAAGGTTGTTAGCTCTCATAGAGTGCCAGTCCTATTATCTCAAATAGAGATCAGAGGATTATATCGCAATTATAGAAAGAGCTACAGGAAACTATGAATACACAGTTGCATCTTGGCATGGTAATACACTTGTAAATCGGTGGTAAGTCTGAGAGAGTAATTCAAAACTCTGAGATATGCTCTAACACTGTGTGTTAAAGCTCTAGGTGATTAGAAAAAGATACGAGGTTGATTTGGGTTGTGATTCTAGGAAAATAGTGAAAGTTATTCATGAGAGTTGAAAGAAATTTCTTCTGGTAAGATTCTCGTGGACGAAAATCCCTAAAGGGGGAGAAATCTAACAGCCTAATTTTGGGCCTCGTCGAAAAAGTGGTTTCAGGACCACAAATCCGACGAGGAAAATTTTATTTTTATTAACTTTTTATGGTCTACGATTTCACGGAATGATTTCGCGAAAATATCATTTGAAAATTTTGATGTTTGGGCACTCAATTTAGTCAAAAGGACTAAATTGTAAAAAGTGCAAAACTTGAGTTCTAAAAGCTAGAGTTGTCTAATTGCTATGAAATTTTAAATTGGAGGTCTTTAGATGGTAATTAGAACATTGATTAAATTGTTGGACAAAAATGGACATGAAATAGGTGAAATAAGATATTTTTAAGTTAGGGGCATTTTGGTTATTTAGTAATTAAATGACTTAATAAGCAAAATAAAGGCTAAATTTTGTTCATCTTTCTCCTCCATGGCATGGCTAGGGTTTGGCCAAGCTTCTAAGCTTGACAGTAAGTCCATTTTAGCCCCGTTTTTAATGATTTTTACATTTTTGAAACCCTTTTATCATGATCTACCTATTTTTACCACTTATTTGAGATATGATGAAGGTCTAGGATTTGACCCATGTTAGAAATTTGTATATTTTAATGATTAATGGTAGATTATGCATGTTTATGATTAGACAAACAACTTTTTCTAAGTGATTTTCGATAAAAATACATAAAGGGGACTAATTTGTGAAAGTTATAAAATATGTAGTAAAAATTTGTTTTAATGGAAATTCTAGGCTATTATAGTTATGAAAATGGTTCGGCCAGGCTTGTAAGTTAAAGAAATTGAATAATTTCATTTTACGAGCCTAGGGGCAAAAATGTAAATATGTCAAACTTTATGGGCAAAAATGTAATTTTTGCCATAATATGATTTTTGGGTCACATTGAATAATGTCACCAGTAAATAAGCTAAATGTGATATTATAGATCAAGAAAAATGAGGTTCGGAACTAGAACAAGAGACAAACGAATATTCGACGGTTAGGTCCTTTTTCACCAATTTTGGTATCGAGGTAAGTTCGTGTGTAAATAATGCAACTTCTTATTATGCAATATATTGCATGAATTGTTTAATTATTGCTATGAATACGTTCGACGAGATTCAATGCGGTAAAATTCCCAGTTGAACCTTAGGAATAGATAGGATACAAATGTCATGGCATTAGGGTTATTGAGATCCCGTATCAGACCATATCGGGGATATGGCATCTACTTGTGATTTCGTGTAAGACCATATCTGGGATATGGCATCGATATGAGACATTGTGTAAGACCATAGCTAGCCTATTGGCATCGATATGTGATCCCATGTAAGACCATATCTAGGATATGGCATTGGCATCTTACTATGTGTATGAGATTTCCTAAGTATCCTTTGGTACTCCAAGTGGTTCAACAGGTAATTCCAAGATTATGTCAAAGATGTGAAAAGATATGACTAGGTTATGAATTCGTACAGGTATGTACGTAAAGTTTATAAGCATTGGTTTCATTGTATTATGAGTTCATGGTCACTATGAAAGTGACCTTAAGTTAATCTTGTGAATAAGTATTTATGTTGATGATGGATAAGTTCATGGTAACTTCAGTTGAGAATCATGTGTTAGGTTCTTGAGCCTTATCAAATTTAGAGATAAGATGTTTATTTCACTTGACTTCTGATTCATCATATGTGTGTGAAAAAAGGAAAGGTTTGCATAATTGCCTATTAAAATGGTTATAAAGTATGTGAAGTTAAGAGTTTAAATCATTGAAAGAGGTTAAGCGTTTGGCTTGAAAATATGAATACAAATGATTAGTATGCATGTTACTATGAGGCTTGAAATGATTTGTTAATGATTATTATGGTATGTTATATTGGAGAGGTTACGATCGTTTGGCAAATGTTAAGATGTACTAAATTATGTTATGAATTAAAGTGGGGTAAGCATTGAGATTTAGCAAGTCATGCCTATGATGATTAATGACGTTTATGTTGTGTTACGTTATGTTTATTGAATGACAAATATATGACTATTGTTGTTTATTATTTTCATACGAAATTACTACGCTTTGTAGCTTACTCCTATCCCTTCCTATATTTTATAAGGTTGTATGCTATGTAACGCCCTAATTTTCGGGTTTCTCTCAGATTTTTCTTTATCTGATAAAATGTTTAAATTCTGGTATTTGGGTGTGTAATGCATGTTTGGAGTGTGGTAATGGGCCTATGGAAGGCCCATGTGTTGGTTGGAAGCTCGGCAAAATTTTGTATTTTTGACTTAGGAGATAGGGGTCTCTTGAAGATAGGTGTTATAAGAAAATATCGGTGAAATAAGACACAAATTGTTCAGTGGTAAAGTGGCAAGGGAGGCACCACTAAGCTCCTTAAAAAGTGGCGCCTAAGTGAGCTTAGAGGTCAAGGGTTCAAGCTCCAGAGGTCGCAAAGGTGGTGTTTTATTTTTGTGCTTGAACGGGTAAGAGTTTGAAGCAAAGTTAAACTCTGCTTGGGGAGAGATTTGAATCAGACATAGGAGTGAATCAATGAGCAAATCAAGGACTTTTGAATTTGAGTAGAAGTGGCCGGTAATAGGGACTCTCTATGAGGCAAATCGGCAAGCAATATTGGGTATAGCACAATCGGCATAGGGGAGTCTTTGTGCCGATTTCATTTAGGGTCTTTTAGAGGTTCTTGAGCCGATTGTGTGTATCACTAGGGTCTTCTCCTTTTTCCTTTTGTTATTCAATCTTCCTTTTCCTCCTAATAGCCGAAAACTACCCTTACCCTAAGCCTTATTGCCGAATTCTCTAGTTGCCGAAAGCACTCCCTAGTTTCTCTTCTTTTCTCATTCTTCTTCCTTGTTCTTTCACCTCATACCGATTCCATTCCACCCCATTTCCCTTCAAGACCGAAGCCACCTCCCTCCTTCTCAATTTCTTCAACCTTCTATCTTCTGCTCTTCTATTCTAATTTCTTTTGACAACCGTACCTCTCCCTTTTCCACCCATACTTCTTTCCTCACCATTGTAAACCGTAAGATTACTCTTCTTTTGTCGAATCCTCAATTGTCAGAGAACTACTTCCTTTTTCTCTTTCTTTTACTCATTTCTCTTATCTCTTCTTTTTACACATAAACCGACTCCATACCCTTATTCTCTTGCTAGCCGAATTCTAAGTCATCTTTTATCCCTTCTTGCGGTGGCAAGTGGAGCCGTTGAAGATCGTAGTTAGATTGGTAAGTACCTTGAGACTTATTTCGTTAGTTCTTCAGGATTTAAGGCTGTAAGCCGAAACCCCTTAGGGGGGAGGCTAACGTTTCTAGACTAAGGGCCTTATGGCTTTTCTCTTTGGTTTATATGCACTAGTGTGGACAAGAGACGTGCAGCAAAGGGGCTACTGTAGATTAACGCAGTTGGACATTGAGATCCAGTCCATAACCGAAAAGGGTAAGATTTTAATGACTTAGACCATATAGGCCAATTATGGTAAGGGTTTATGGCTCTTTGGTTATCGATTATTAGACTAAAAGTTAGCGTTCGATTGTAGGCTCTTCATACGTGGATTTTGTCAACGTTTCGACAGCTAACAGGTGTGTAACGAATCCCAACTTTTAGACTAAAGTGGTAAAAGCCGAAATGGCCAAAATGACCGACAACTGGTGGGAAGTGACTAGAAACGCACTCGTGTAATAATTAAGAGTAATCATTTACTCCGTTGGGGTTAACCGTGAATTCGTTGGTGAAGGAATTGCAGAAGGTGCAATTCTGAACGTTTTGGTAGGTTGGGCTTTGATGGGCCAAGGTGGGCCCAATGGGCTTCCGAGCCCAAAACGATAAAGTGGCTGTTAAGGGTTTTCTGGTGATATGGTTAATAATAACATGGTTAAGTTGGTAAACTAAACCTAAAATTGGGCTTAACGGGCTTGAGACGATATTGGACTTAGTAAGGCCCATTAGGGGTTTTAAACTAAGAAGGGTAAAATTGGGAACTTAGCCTAAATGGACTTCTGTGGTTTTTTAGGGACTGTTAATTTATTGAATTTGCATAAAAACCTCTGAAAATATGATAAAGGACTAAAATACCCTTGAATATGGAAATTTACCAAAATACCCCTAGGTGTAAAAAGACTATTATACCCCTAGGGTCAATTCTGTATGAAATGTATGATTTTATGTATCTGCATGAGTTACCATTTAATATGAATATATCTGATGCATGAGATGCTATAGGTTGCATGCTAGTATGTATATATCTGTTGCATGGGGTATGGGTTTTTATGATGGAGGAAGCGTTCTGGCAGCCTCGCTGCAATCTGGTGGCCTCGCCACATATATATCTGTTCTGGCAGCCTCGCTGCAATCTGGTGGCATCGCCACGTATATACATCTGTTCTGGTGGCCTCGCCACAATATCTGTATCTGGTGACCTCGTCACAATATCTGGCAGCCTCGCTGCGAATTATATCTGGCAGCCTCGCTGCAAATATCTGTGGTGTGTAGCGGTTGGGTGGGTCGAGTAGTCTCCCCACATGGTGTAAGGTTGGTACGGGGGTGTTATGGATGGATTTGGGTTGGGTTTTTGTTTGCATATTATTTCTTATCTGTACCTGTTATGGGCCTATGGGCTTAACCCGATTTCCATAATGGGCTAAGGCCTAATTATGTCTGATTCTGAGGCTTGATCTGTTTTGGCCTATGGTTGAGATTATGTTACACACTGAGTTATCAAACTCACCCCCTTTTTATTTCATCTTGCAGGTAACCCTCAACCATAGTGGGCTTGGAGCTGCGAGAGATTCGGGGTGGCCACAACTTCTGCAAATTCGGTTCTTGTTTCATTTTAAGTATTCCATTATGCTATTTTGGGTTTTTCATTGTAATAAGGCCGCTATTTAAATTCTCTTTATGGTTTATCTTCTTTAATAGGTTTAATTCATATTTTATCGAAACTGTTAGTTATAGGCTGTGTGGGTTTTCAAAATATTAACAACGTTTTCAAACGCAACAAGTTTAAAACATGGATAAGTTAAGGATTAACAAATTGGTTTCTCTCAAACTCGCCGTTTTAGTAAAATATCATCTAAGTCACAACAAGCAAAAAAGATCATAAGTTTAGTTGTAGGATCATGTGACACACCAGATCTGGTCATAACGTCTAGACCGGGTTTGGGGTGTTACATGCTAGCTCAAGTTGGAGATCACCAGAGATGCTATCACACCATCAAGCTATCAAGTAGAGTAAATGAACGCAAACCTTTGAGTCTATGGCATGTATAGGGACTTAGTCATTTTGTGTATGTGTTATTGGTATGGCCAAAAGTATTCGCTTATAATGATTAAGGATTTGATTTGGTTTATAGCCACATAAATTGGCTCACACTGGCTAATTGGGTTGTAAACCAATTTATATGTACATGCACACGTTATTGCCTTTGTTGATGAGTGAATGCCATGTTCAAGCCATGTTTACAATTAATGTTATGTTAAATGCTATTGAGATGTATAGTATGTGAATGAAGTTGAGGGTGGAAAATGGCTTGGAAAATAGCCTTAAAGTTGTCCACACGGGTAGACACACAAGTGTGTGTCTTGGCTGTGTGCGACACACGGTCAGCCCCATAAGTGTGTGAACAGGTCGCGTGTCCCCTGCACCCTAATTATGAGAAATAGAATGCTTAGTATAGAGCACACGGGTAAAGACATGGTCGTGTGTCTCAGCCATGTAAAGGACAAGGCCTTAGGACATAGGCATGTGCCCAGGCCGTGTGAAGTCTGCACTTTAACTGTGAAAATTAAATTTGCCACACAGCCTAGCACACGAGCTTGTGACTTGGCCATGTGACCCTAATTTGTTGATGACATATGTAACACCCCTAACCCGTATCCATCGCCAGAATAGGGCTATGAGACATTACCGATTAAATCTCAACTTATAGCATACATTTGTCATATATCAAAGCATGCACAATCATATACTAATCAGAAAAATTCAATTTTTCCCTTACAATGGCCTACAAGGCCTAAAAACATGCTTAGAAGAGGCTCGGGACTAAACTGATAACTTTTGAAAACTTTGGGAAACTTAAAAAAATTCATACAGGGGGCACACGCCCATCTGAACAGGCCGTGTGCCTCACACAGCCTCCAGACACGCCCATGTCTAGGCCACGTGGAAACAGGGCATACATACTGACTTGCATCACACGGCCGGAGACATGCCCGTATGCTATTGTCGTGTGAAAACTGGAGGGGTTACTGACTTGGGTCACACGGCCGACCACACGCCCGCGTGCCAGCCCGTGTGCCACACACGACCAGTAGACACGCCCGTTTGTCTAAGCCGTGAAAACTCACTGACTTGTTTAAAATAGCTTCAGGGGTCACACGGTCGAGTCACACACTCGTGTACTTAAGCCGTGTGGCACGAAAATAGGCTTGGTTTAAGCCACATTTCTCACCCTCCTCAAGCTAATCCACGTCATTTTGTACCATTTCCTAACACCAATATGTAGCTAAATCAATCTCAATTCATTACGAAAACATACCATTTCAATTCCAACTATTTCTCCAATTATACATAACCATTTTCTCAACCAAACATACCAATATCAATATGATTCACTAATCAACTTTCACTTATAATGCTTTAATAACAAACTCATCTAGTTTCCACAACTAAACTAATTTACAACATACATAATAAACCTATCATGCTCAATCCATATAGCCATTACATTGGCATTCAAAAGTCAAGCCACAATTAGCATATCATAAGCCAAAACACATTATAAGCTAACCATGCCAAAACATAAGACCGTATCCCGTAACCACATACATATAAATGTTAACCAAAGATCATTAACAAGTTATTTTAGATGACTAATTACATTTCCAATCATTATAACAAATACCTTAGCCTATACATGCCATATAACCAAGTCACAAAGTGTATAACTGCCGAAATCAATAGCTGGATAATGTGATGTAATCTCTATTGACTTCCAACTCGAGCGTATGTCCGAAACACTATAAAACATAGAAAATAACACCAAGTAAGCTATAAAGCTTAGTAAGCTCGTATAATAATAACTCATACTACTAAATAACCACATTACAAACAATTACTCAAGTCATAGTATAACTCTTTGGATTTCGCCATTCTACATCATATTCATGCACATAGTTAACCAAGATTTCCACGAGTTTATTCATTTCAAAGCTCGTATAATTCTTTTAATTCTTATCAATTCATTCTCATTTACAAATACATAAGCAACTATATATAAACTTTATTCAATCCATTATCCATCATATTTCTTTAGCCAAATGAATCATGTAAAATATCATTAAAAAATTGTATTTCTAACACAATGTGCCAAATATATATAATTAACACATATATAGCTCATATCCCCTATATCATTCAATTCATACCTCACTATAGCCAAATAAACACATTTTGGCATAAAATGTAATTATACACTAATATTTTTCATTTCATATTCATGATACACTATGAACTCACTAAATTACGTTCATTTGATTCTCACATAGATTCTGTACATACTTGTTTTACTTAATTCAATTGTACTTTCATTCTCATCTTAACTTTACCTGTTAAATCATTTAGAATCGTTAAAGATACTCGGAAGTCTCGTATATCACATACAATGACATATCCCAGATATGGTCTTACATGTTATTACATATCAATGCAATAGCCCAGCTATGGTCTTACACGAAATCTTATATCGATGCCAATGTCCTAGACATTCTCTTACACGAAATCTCATAATGATGCCAACGTCCCAGACATAGTCTTACACGTAATCACATATCGATGCCATAGCCCAGCTATGGTCTTATACGAAATCATATCGATGCCATATCCCAGATATGGTCTTACACGAAATCTCATATATCGATACCATAGCCCAGCTAGGGTCTTATACGAAATCATGTACTGCCATGGTCCAACCATGGTCTTTTTCGTCAATTCATCTTTCGCTACGAAACAATTGTGATCGATATTGTATTTTAACTTGTTTCAAACATTAAATTTAAAATTCCACAATTAAATCAATTATATGAATGCAATCATACTATCATTCATCAATTACATAAATATACGTTGAAGTTCAGTTATACGAATTTACCTCGTTCGTTGTAACGACAAATTAGGTCAACTATCCGGTACTTTGTTTTCCCCCATTCTAGATCCAAATCTCATCTTTCTCAATCTATATAATATCAAAATTTACTTATCTAATCAAAAATTCATTTAATTTAACACAATTTACACATTTAGGGATATTTGCAAATTAGCCCCTAAACTTTCACATTGTTGCAATTTAGTCTTTATCACCTAAAATCACAAATTCATTCAATTTAATAAAATTTAGAAGCTGGCCAAATTTTACCCATTTACAAATCATCCCATATTTTCCATTTAATCACACTTTTACCATGCAATTTAGCACATTTCTTAATTTAGTCCTTAATTGACATTTTTGTCAAAATCACTTCACAAAAACTATTAATCTAACATTAAACCTTCCAAATCTATCATCAATCATCGAATTACTCAAACATTCAACAATGGAAACATGTTAAATCTTTAACAGTTTCGAAATCTAAGGTACGGGCTAGCTAGAATATGAAGCAACGATCTCAAAAAACGTAAAAATCATTAAAAACAGAGCTAAAATCGTACCTAATTGAGCATTTGAAGTATGGCCGAACCAAAGCTTCTCCCATGGCTTATTTTAAGTTGAAAATTCAGTGGAAGGGATGATAAAAATAAGGATTTTGGCTTTTGTTTTATTAATATTAACCTTTATTAACAATTTACTTAATTAACCTTTAAAAACATTAGTAATTGCACTAATTGCCACTCCACTATCAGCCACTAACTCATACATGGGCTATTTGTCACATAAGGACCTCCATATTTAAGTTCTATAGCTATTTGACACCATTAGCTTATAGAACGTAACTTTTACGCTTTACGCGATGTAGTCCTTTTTATCGAATTAAGCTCTCAGATGGTAAAATTTCTGCACAAAATTTTTACACAATCATAATATCATACTATAGATATTAAAATAATAATAAACTAAATTTTCAATGTTGGATTTGTGGTCCCAAAACCACTGTTCCGATTTGACCCAAAAACGGGCTGTTACAATGTCATAAACAGAGAGTTACACGGATTGAGGGCACAAGCGTGTCCTAAGCCACACGAGCATGTGTGACCACACGGCCTACCCACACGGGCGTGTGACTCTCAAAAACAAGAATATCTTCTAAGTGTTGTAAAAATTTCGAAGGTTCTTGGTTTAGTCTCAAACCTATCCCAAAGCATGTTTTGGGCCTCATAGGCCCATAATAGGGACGTTACGTGTATGTATGAAAAGTTTTAAATTAGACGTAAATTTTATGACTCAGTGTGGTATGTTTATGTGTGTTTAAGTCCAATAATACCTCGTACCCTATTCTGGCGACGGATACAGATAAAGGGTGTTACAATATTAGACTTTGAAGATATGGGGTGGAAGTCTTAAACCCACAAAATTTGATTCTAATATACACATACCAGACATCACATTCATTATTAATATGAATGTTATAGACCTCTACTCTAACCTTTATGACTTTCTACTCATCATCAGTAACTTTTTAATTAGAGACTTGCATATCGATTTCTACATTATTGGAATTAGCTCAGTTGGAAGACATCTTTTATCTATAAATATAACAAATCTCATCAGATTCAAAAGACATCACACTATCGCAAGTTATAAATTGGCATGTATTTCTAGACTAAATACATGCTACAATTGGTCCGAGAACCAACTAAACCATAATTATGATACCACTAAATTTAACACCCTTAACCTGTCTCTATCATCAGATTAGGGTTATGAAGCATTACAGTACAATCGAAAACATTTTAACATTTTAACATTCAATAATTTAAATAATATCATAAATCATTTGTTGAAACCATTTTTTTGAAAAAGCGGGGTGATTTATGTTTGAAAACCAAAATTAAAACGGGAGTCGCCACTAATCGTTTTTTTTTATGAGGTGTGATTGGATCACCTCGAAATTTGATCGTTTTAATAAAATATTTTGATTTACTAAAATAACGACTTTGGTCTACGAAATTTAGAAAATGGGTTCGAGAGTCGGTTACGCACGAGAAAGGGTTAACACCCTCGTAACGCCCAAAATTGTTACCTAGTTGATTAATTAATGTCTTAATGTCAAATGTTGAAAATTTGGAAAGAATTAAAAATACGATCCCCCTTTTTTATTAATTTTAATTTTAAAAAAATGTTTGGATAAATCGAAACGGATGCTAAAGACTTTCTTACCTCGAAGCAATAAAATGTCGCATCCAGTACGTTAGAACACGACATTTTAAACCCTCGAGAATAAGCTTGTCTTTTGATTTTCAAAACTCGCATTTAAATTTTAAAAGGATATTCGATCATTTGGGTCAAACGAGAAAAATTGAAATCCATCGCGTTAGGGCACGATCTCTTGAATTTCCAAACATGAAATATTACCTTTATTTTTTGACATTTTTCTTTTTTACGAATTTAGGTAAAAATTAATTTGTTTAAATATGGCTAAAACATGATGTAACACCCCTAACCCAAAACTGTCATCGGAATCGAGTACGAGGCATTGCCGGACTTAGAAGAACCTTTACATAAATAACTCGAGCTTTGGTCGCAGAGTCACATACAATTCAATTTATAATCACCCTTATCGGGGGTTTTCGAACACATTACGGACATTACAGACGGTTAGGATTCAAATCCTATCATTATCAGATGCTCAGAAAATTTTTCACTTTTAAAACACAGTCACACGCCCGTGTGACTCCTGGCACGGCCGTGTTATTAGACCGCTTGGTCTTCACACGCCCATGCTCGGCAATCGTGGACTAATCTATCCAATTTACCACGACCACTACACACGACCGTTTAAAGGCCGTGTACCCCACACGGTTGAGACACACGGCCATGTCTCCTACCCGTGTGGTTCAATAAAAATTAGTTCAATGTGCAGGGGAGGCACAATCCAAGGACACGCCCGTAGGGTTAGGCGTTGTATCGCCTACGGTGTAGGCACGCCCGTGCCATGTACCCGTGGAGCATTCTGCCAAATCCCACACAGCCATGGCACATGCCCGTGTGTCCTGCCGTGTCAGGCTATTTACCAAGCCTTTACCTCCCTAAACCACGACCACTCATAATCACAACCAATTCAGCCAAAAATAATGAACATTTTGATCAAAATGACTACTTCTACAAACATTAATATTCAAAATACTACATTTGGGCACATAACTTATAAGCTTACAAAATATCAATTCTAATGTTCATCTATACATGCCATAATTTACACTTTAAAATCAAAAAATATACCAAAAGAAACTTGATAGTGTGTAGCATACTCCGACGTCTCGATCCCAATTTAACCAACTTGGAAATCTAGAAGGAAAGAAAAAAGGAAGGGGTAAGCTACGAGGAGCTTAGTAAGTCATATGAAATTCAAGCAATGCAACAATTCACTATCTTATTTACTCCACCATGATAAATGTTATCACATATCATTGAACAATTACTTACTCACTGAACACTTTCCGTACATCAATCATACACATATTTAATGATGCCAATCAAAGTATACAGTATCATTTCATTTCACCTGCACGTTCACTTAGCATATAGTACAGTTAGTCTAATCCCATTGAGCAATTTCGGAATATAACCAGATTTACAGAGGTTAGCACATAAGTGTCGAACAGACATGGCAGAGCCATGAAGAAGCTGAAGCTACTAACAGTAGGGTAGCCGAAGCTACAATCAATAATAGTACAGAAGTTAACCACGGGCCTGCTCACATAAGCTGACAGGTGTCTGCAACACATGCAAGACCACCTAGCACCCGGGTAACTATAACAGTCAGAACAGTGGGGCCCTCTGGTGACATGTCACCTATATCTATGTCTATTCCTACTTGCTCAATTAGGACTTACAGTCAATTCAACATTCCATATATTCAGTGACAGTATCCAATATTCAATCATCTCACAAAGCAATTATCAGTACATCAACATAAAAACAAATAATTAAGCAGGATTAATTGAATTCACTAGAATTACATATAACTTATTTGGATGTTAAAAGATTTACTTCTCGAATTTAATCGAAGACTTTCTCTTTTCCCCGATCACGGGCTTTCTCAGACTTTTCTTGATCTAAATACATACACATACACAGATATCAATTATTTATTTCAATACAATCACAATTCACATTTGGGGCAAATTTCCAAATTTACCCCTCAACTTTACAATAATTACAATTTAGTCCCATAACACAAAAATCTCAATTTCTTTATTCCAAGTATTTATAAAACCCATTTTCACAATTATGACACTCAAATATTCATTATTTCACACATTTAGGAACAATTTGTAATTTCTACAAATTAGTCTCTTTTCATGTACTTTCATTCGCTTTCATCCCATAAAACATGCATATGACACTTAAAACTTCCATTATCTACCATTAGTGAGCTAAATATACTCATATCACAAATGGGTAAAATTTTAGACCTCAATTTTTCTTTAAATGAATGGTAGAATCATAAAATCCAAGCTCAAATGAACTCAAAAATACAAAAATAATTGAAAATGGGACTAAATTGCACTTACAATGAAGCTTAGAAAATCAAAGAACCCTTGGCTATGGAGGCTTCAATTTTCGGCAGCACATAAGGAGAAGAATGGGGAAGATGATGATTTATTTTAATGGGTTTTGTCATTATTCACTAATGACTATTTGACCCTTCAAGCCATTTCTTAATATATTTTTCCATGTAAGGCTATTTTGGTCCAAATCACCATTTAATGGACTAACTGCAACATAAATACTTTCTATTTCATAAAAATCTTCACTTAAATCATTTAATCTTACACAATGCATATTTTTCACCTATTGCAATTTAATCCTTAACACACAATTAATCACCAACACAGTAAAATTTCCAAACAATATTTTCATACCAGTATTCAGTCAAACAGATATAATCAAAAATTCACATAATTAAAAATTTTCACTTCAGATTTGTGGTTACGAAACCACTATTTCGACTAACCCCTAATTCAGGTTATTACACATGACCTTATATTTAACAAACAATGATGCAAAATGAAACCGTGGTAATAATGGCATAACGAAATAATAATAAATGCAATGATATAAATAATAATAGTAAGAGTAAGAAAACAATAAGATAAACAAATAAAGAAGACAAGTTAATTAGAAACGATAAAATACACAATAAGCGAATGAAAAAATAAACTAAAAAGTTTTAAAAATAAAAAATTATTAAAAAAACTTGAAAGCAAGCAAATAAACAAAAGAAATGAATAAAAGAGGGAATTAAAATAAAATGGGGGTAATAATAATAATAATAATAATAATAATCAAAATTTTGAAAACGCATGAAAAAATGTATATAAAAAATAAACAATAATAAGAGTAATAGTAATAAAACCTATTAGAAAAATAATAATTAGTAAATAATCGAAAAGAGAATAAAAAATATTAAGTATTAAATTAATTAATATGATAATATGATAATATTTGCAAGGAATGGCTAAATTGAAATCAAAATGGGATTTTGGGGCAAAAATCGAGAAGTAAAATGAGGTAAAGGACCACATTGAAGAACGCGAATAATATGGAGGGACCAAGTAGGGAAATATCCCTATCCTCCAAAACACATAGTTCTAGCAGGGACTAAAACGAAATAAAAAATGAAATCACCGTGCCAATTTTTTTTTTAAAAGCAAACCAAATTGTTATATAATTGAAAAGCGGAAGGACCCAATGCGCAATTAGACCATCAAGGTAAAACACGCGAATCTACCCTTGGAGTGGGTCGGGTAGGCCCATTTCACGTCACAACGACGCCGTTTAGCGCCTGGAGTATTAATTCAAAACGACGTCATTTTTATGATACTATTTAAATCAAAAAAAAATCAAAATTTTCATCTCAGCCCATTCTCTAAAAAAAAACTTCAAAAATCCTCAAAACTCTCTCAACCCTCTCTAAGGCTCCAGCCATACTCCGGTCATCGGACCACCGACTGTCCGCCGGCCACCGGTGCCACCGCCGCTATCCGTGGTGGCCAAAAAATTTTGAAACCCGGTTTTCATCCCCTTTTTGAGTAAAAACACATTTTGTGTCAAAAATGCAAAAAAAAACCCTCAAAAATTTAAATGTAACGAAAGGATCCTTTCATTTTCGCCTATTTTTGTCACGACCGTTTGACAGAACCTTTAAGAGGCTGTCGGTCTTCAAGACGGAATAGGAGAGCAACAAAAGGTAAATATTTGATTTCATACTATTCTATACATTTCGAAAATAAAAGAAAAATGTAAAACAAACCTACTCTTTTTGATTCGTAATTTTTGTAACTTTTTTTCTCTGTTTTTTTATTCAAAAAAACCCTTTTACATTGTTTTTAAAATGGCTTTTATAGCCAACAAATATTACAATATATTAGTCTTTATTTGCTGTATGTTGGTTGTCATTCTTGCCATTTTTGTTGCCATTTTTGTTGCCCTTTTTGCAGGTTTACGGAGTCAACGGTGTTGTAGATGGTCGTTTTGGTGCAACGGGGGTCGCCTCGGGCATTGTGAGCGCCGATGAGGCGTGTGGTTGGCAGCAGATGGATGCTGCACACATGGGGTATTAGGGTTAGGGTTTTTTTGAAAAAACTTAATGTTGTAGGCTACTAAGCCTATAATTTTTTGGGTTTGTAATTTTATTTAGTTTGGTTTTAATTTATTCGGGCCTGGGCAAATTTGGGCTCTTACAGCTGCCCCTCTTTGCTTATTGTTGTGTAACAGGAATGAAGCAAAGACTTTAAAGATGGTCAAATTTGCCTGGTCTTGCAGGATCTCAATTTTTCGATGCTTCTCTTCTTCAAGTAACCTCGTTCCGCTACATCTTCAGGGGTATAGGAAGTGTGGCTTCAATCCGCTCCAATGTAATTTCAGAGAGAAGAGATTTGTAGCTTCAATCTGCTCCACTACAACTTCAGGGAGGTAAGAATTGCTATCTTCAGCCTGCTCCATTGCAACTTCAGGGAGATAGGATTAGTAGTCTCAATCTGCTCTACTGCAACTTCAGGGAGATAAGATTGCTATCCTCAATCTGCTCCACTGCAACTTCAAGGAGATAAGACTTGTCTTGGTAACTCCTGTGACAGCCCTAATTTAGTCCTAATCGGGAAAGTGGTTTCGGAACCACTAAACCGAGTCGAAAAATTTTTAAAATATTATTTTCTATGTTTTTATTATGTGAATGGTCATGTGTGAAAATTTCGTGTCTTGATTTTGTCATTTGGATGTTGAATTATAAGTTGAAGACTAAATTGCATAAAAGGAAAAATTAGTGGGACAATGTGCAAGTGCTGAATTTTAAATGTTTCTTTAAAATAAGGGACTTGAATGGCAATTAAGCCATTTAAGAAAGTGGTGTACGGTAGTGGGGGTAAGTGAATATTATATTATGCATGATATATTTATACATTATATTATATGAAGTGTGAAATTATTAATTAATATAAAATTTGGTGATAAAAACAATGTGAATATGTATATATATGGACGAAAATGGCCTTTAAATAATGGATAGGAAATGATTTTTGTGAAGGCTAATGTTGTAATCTAATAAACCTATTATTTGATAAAGAAAAAAACATAACACAAAGGCATCATTCTCTTGCTTGGTGCCGATTTCACCAAGGGAAAGAAAGGAAATAAAGAACAAGGGCATTCGGCTAGGAAATGTGTTAATTAAGGTAAGATTTTTATGTAAATTTTTGTAATTTATGTGAATTTGAGATTCTTATTAAGTGATTTAACTATCGCATAACTCAATTTTGTTAATTGATTGAAGTCATGCATTCGGCCATGGATGTTTGCATTTCTTTGATGTGGTTTGATGCTTTTGTGTATTGAGGGTTGAGAATAGATAAATTGAGCTTGGTAAAAATTGAATATTTATGGCTTACTTGTTTACTAGCAATCGACTAAATGGTGAAATGCAAAGCTAATGTCTATTTGTTAGTATTTATATGTGTGTTAGCTGAATTTGAACTTGAGTAATGAACTGAGCAAATGTTGAGTATTAAAATGTTGGAAAATGAATGTTGCCGTGTGAGTGATTTGAGAAAAGGATAATTGAATGTTTAATTATGCATATATGGCTGAATGTGTTTGTGTCAATAAACGGTTTAATCAAACTGTAAATTTTGATGGTATGTGTAAAGGACTATTCCGCTATAGCTTATATGTATGAAGAATAATTGTTGGATGATTTTAAATGTGAGATGGTTAGAAGATAAGTATAAAGATGGTAGTGTTTTAGTGTTTTGAAGTAGAAATGGTTGTAATATGAGTTGTGGAGCTGTTAATTTTGACATATATATATATATGGTTTTAAAGAATAAATGATGTTCGGTCATTATTGGTAAATTGAGAAATTTTTAGCAATGCCGAATGTGTTAATGAATTTTGCAAATATTTATTTAATGGATATTTGGCCTATTGATATATGTATAATTTATTAAAGTGTAAATTTTGTAATTTTCCTAAAGGTTATATGTGCATTCAGCTATATGGTATATATATGTGTTAAGGTAAGTGAATTATTTGATATGTGATAAAATATATATAATGTTAATTTGAATTTGTGAGTAATTGTGAAGTATATTTGGCCATAAGTTAAGGGCAATCATGTGGTATTAAGATTTAATACCTGAGTATTTGTAAACAAATGTTTAAAGATTCGGCTTTATACATTGATAAAATGATTTTAATAGTGTATGATACTTTGGTATAAGCATATGTATACTCGACTACTTGATATTTATAAGTATGAAATATTAAAAGTTGATCTATGAATATATGTATATGAGTTTATGTATATTCGGTTATGGTTGTTTGAGTGGTTTAATGTTTTCGATTACATAGTTAAAAAAGGTATGAAATTAGTGTTTTATATTAGAAATTGATATTAGTTATGATTATAGCATAAGTGCCGAATGAAAAATAAAATAGATTAAACGACTTAGTAAGTTGATTGTCTTAATTTTAGCTCAAGAGCAAAGAGAGCCAAACTCGGATAGAGGGAAGGCGAAACTAATTGATTAACCGATCCGTAATTGTTCAACGACCCTTGAGGTAAGTTCTTAAGTGATTAAGTTTAATTCTTTTGTATGCTTATGAATTTAATAAATATACCAAAGATACTGTTAATTTTATATAATCAATATGCTGAATGAGTATTGATTTAAGGCTATAAGTTGAATGTGACTAGTAGATCTAATTTGAAATGGACCTGATGATATGATGTGTATAAAGATAAATTTTGAAGAGTGAACTATATTGTATGTGATATATTAGAAGGATGGGAACCTTTATGTATAATTATACATTCAGCTATGTATATATATATATATATAAATATATATACAAATGTGAAATGCAGATTAATAAGGTACGAAATGATAAGTGTTTGGTTATTGTAATGTGACATTCGGGCCTTGGCCTAGCAAGCGTTAAGCTGGTGAACTATTAAAAGTATGGTGCTATAAGGTTAAGTGCTAAAACGAGACGTGGATTTGTTCCATAAATTAAATTATTCAGGTATGTATAACCTAATTATGTACATGAGAATTAAATGAATTTGATGATTGATGTGAATCAAACATATGAGAAATGGTATTTTATTTTAGTTCATTTTGGGCGAATTTGAGTTGGAAATTGAAATATTAAAATGTGCATAACTACATGAATTCGAAGTTAATTAGATGACCTGTTAAGGATGTTTATATGAAATTTCGTATATTCAGCCAGATGATAGTACACGTTGATAATGTTATATACATATAATGTTTTATAGACTTGGTTAAGTCATCTTGATGGGTAATAACAAGTGGAAATGAGTACTATGTGTACAAATGAATACGAGCACTTGTGTGCGAATGAATAGAGGCACTGTGTGTGGGAATTCTTTAACCGAGCACTATGTGTGCGAATGAATAGAGGCACTGTGTGTGCGAATTCTTTAACCGAGCACTATGTGTGCGAGATCGGTTGTTGGGGCACTAAGTGTGCGAAATGATTCAAGGCAATATGCCCGTGATGTGATTCAGGTTATAAACCTAGCAGGCAATATACCAGTGATATGATTCAGGGTTTTATACCTAGCAGGCCAAGAGCCGATAAATTTAATAAAAGTATGTGACCACGAGATCTTGTGCTAAGATGGCAAATTGAATTCGTATTATTTATTAAGTGGCTCAGGTATGTGATACTTACCTATTTATGTGTAAACGATTCATATTGGATTTTGATTATGTTCATTTGTGAACATTTGGTTCATGTGAATTTATTCATGGAACTTTATTAATAATGTATCTGGTTATGAATAAAGAAGGAATGTTTTAATGTGGAAATGGTATTAAATTATAGCTCAATTTGAGTGAATTAAAGTCGGCATCGAGATTTTGAAGTGTTCTTGTTTATATGAAATTGAAGCTAATCGAGTGACTTGCCATTAGTGCATATATGTGATTAGATATATTCGGCCCTTATGAAATTGTATACATGGAGGATATGTTCTGTCATATGTGATTTTGCATTTTTTTTTTTAAAGAAATGACATGATATCGATTTAGTAAGCAATAACTGTAAATGAGTAAATTTAGCCTAGACAGCTTCGGGTTTCAGCAGTGGTGTAAATTTGAAAATACACTAAAAATAGTGGGAGATGAGTTGTAGGCTGAATAAAATATGTAATTAAATCATAATGAATCTAGTTTCACATAAAAGAAACTATGAAAGCAAAAGAATTTCCTATAATAAGATATTTGAAGTTGGGAGAGATAGGGTCAGAGTGACTTCGAAATCCCCTATTCTATTTTGGGAAAATCATTATAAATTGTACAAAAATATACATGTGATGTAACTTATATGCTTAGAATCCTTAATAAGTCTATTTTCAATAGAAATAGACGAGAACATTATCTGAGTTCTGAGCTATGAGATAATTAAACTTTAGTACAAAAGGGTCAGAACTGTCAGACTGTGAATTAGGGGTAAATTTGAGGAATAAATTGTATCAATTGGAAAAGTTAAAAATTCTGGAAATTTTATGGTAGAAAGTTACATGAGTCTAGTTTCAGGAAAAATTTACAAAATTTTATTTGGAGTTTTTTAGCTCCAGATATGAATAAATTGGTGACTGTTGCTCAGGAAGACAGCTTGTAGTAAACTTGTGATTGTGTTGTAAACATTGGTAAAACTTGTTAATGAGTTGCTTATTGTTTTCATATGAACTTACTAAGCGTAAAGCTTACTCCCCTCTTCTTTCCCATATTCCCCAGGTTGACAGGTTAGCTCGAGTTGGAGGCCGTCAGAGATAATATCACACTACCGAGTCTACGATATTGGCACAAGTAAATCCAAGTGTTTCCGAGTCTATGGCATGTATAGGGTTGTAAATTGAATGGGTAATATTATGCTTTAGCCAAAAGCATTGGCTTGTGGTTAAGGTAGTATGTATTCTTGTGAATCGGTCTATGTCGGCTAATAATGTTATGGACCTTTATAATTATTCTTATGCTTGTATGTTATTATTTCTTGTGATGTGGTTTATAGCATAATTGTTTTGAAAGAAATTTTACGACCCGATTTTACATGATTGGTTGAGTTTAAGTCTGGTAGCACCTCGAACCTGTTCCGGCATTGAATACGGGTGAGGGGTGTTACAACTCCAACCTGCCCTACTGCAACTTTAGGGAGATAATGTTTGCTATGATCTGCTCTACTGCAACTTCAGAGAGATAAGATCTGTTTATTTATAGCTTCAATCTGTTCCACTGCAACTTCAGGGAGATAAGACTTTAATTTCAACCTACTCCACTGCAACTTCAGGGAGATAAGGTTTGCTTCAATTAGCTCTAATGTAATTTCAGGGAGAAGAGATTTGTAGCTTCGATCTACTCTGCTGGAATTTTAAGGAGATAAGAATTATGGCTTCAAGGTAATTTCAGGGAGAAGGGATTTGTAGCTTCGACCTACTTCGCTGGAACTTTAAGGAGATAAGAATTCAGGGAGAAGATATTTGTAGCTTCGATCTTCTCTACTAAAACTTCAAGGAAACAAGGATTGATCCTTAATGTAATTTTAGAGAGAAGGGATTTGTAGCTTTGACCTACTCCGCTGGAACTTCGAGGAGATAAGAATTCAGGGAGAAGAGATTTGTAGCTTCGATCTTCTCTACTGAAACTTTAAGGAAATAAGGATTTATCCTTAATATAATTTCAAGGAGAAGGGATTTGTAGCTTCGACCTTTTCCACTGGAACTTCGACGAGATAAGAATTCAAGGAGAAGAGATTTGTAGCTTCGATCTTCTCTACTGAAAGTTCAGGGAAATAAGAATTCAAGGAGAAGCGATTTGTAGCTTCAATCTTCTCTACTGAAACTTCAAGGAAATAAGGATTGTCTTTGATCCGTTTCACTGTAAATTCAGGAAGGCAAGATCTGCTGTCTTCAGTCTGCTCCACTGCAAACTCAAGGAGGCAAAGCTGGTGTTTCAATCTATCTTACTACATCATCCTCTAGAAGACATAACTTGCAGAATGGGCTTGTGCTTATGCCGAATGATTAGGATGCCATGATCGAAATGTATCAAATGCTCCTAATTAGACGTGCTTTGAATGATATACGAATGCCAAATGAGAATGATCCCTTTTTTTAATGCTTAAGGTTGTCACTACTCGTTGTCCATTAGAGTTTTATTGCTGACGTATTACGTCGCCATCTCGCTTGGCTGGTATCTTTTCCAGAAAACCTGAAGAAGCAATCATATTTTGCTCAAATGATTTGGCCCACTGTAACTTCAAGGTCCATTCCATGGTACCTCTGGGACCTTAAGGCTTGTACCACCTTCAAACCCTCTCACTGCGACTCAAAGGTAAAAGACTGGAATCTTTTTCAATCCATTTAGTCTGTTACACCATTCCCTAGGTATTGTGACCAGATGTGTATGTCTGATATTTGCATGAATGCAGAATATCATTTTTCTCGAGAATGATCCCTTTTTTTTGTTTGGGTTAACATTGCTCGTTTTCATCACTGACGCGATATCTTGTCTTTTTTGTCCAACCATTATCTTTGACTGAAAATCCAAATAAATAATCTCAATTTGGACTTAAATATTTCCAACCCTTAAGCTTGGTAAGTTCTAAACAATAGTCTCGTTTCAGGTTCTTGTATTATTTAGAAGCTTCCAGAGTAATATGTGAAACTCTTTTTATGAAAGTGTTATTAGTCCACTAATCGTTATTTCAATGCGAAATGCTTGAAAAAGATCATAATGATGGACAAAACTGAAATTTATCAGGAATGAAATCTAAAAAGAATAGATTGATCACAGAAAGTAAATATTGCTGGAATACAAAATGGGCAAAAGGAAAGTAGGTGCCCCAGATATCGCAGCATGAGCTTCTCTGTAGCAACTTCTTGTGGGCCCTTTTTTGAGCTCAATATGTGTTTAGGGGATCTAGAGCGCTTTGTTGATGCCCCAAGACGTAACATCTCTCCTTTTTTATTAATTCGGAGAAAGCGAGACTACCACAGGCCCCACCTTCGATCAAAAATTTGAATTGCCCTTTACGGGTTTTCAACTCAAATCCCTTTTGATCTCTAGGAGCCCTCTGCGGGTTTTCGCCTTGGCCTCTCCTTTTTCTTTCTTCTTTTTGATTGATTTTTTAATTTTTTTATTTTTTTAATTTGATTTTTTTGGTCTCAATGCACCCTTTGTAGGTCTTCATCTTGGCATCTCCCTTTTTAGGTAAAATACCTCTTGACTGAATCTGAATTCACTGAATTGGGCAGATCTTTGCCATCCATCATGGTCAATACCCATGCTCTTCCAGAACATGCCTTCTTTACTTTGTAAGGTCCTTCTCGATTTGGCATCCACTTTCTTCTGAAGTCCTTTTGTATAGGAAGGATCTTCATTAATATCGGTTCCTCTCGTGGAATTCTCTAGGGCAAACCTTTTTTTGTCGTAAGTCTACATTATCCAATTTTGGTACATTTAGCCAAGATGAATACTTTCAAACTTTTCTTCACTCAGGTTTACTGGAAATATTCTGCTTTATCCAATTCTTGACTCAATCAAAGCTTACGAAAAGGAATCCCAACTTCCATGGGCAAAACCAATGAAAAAGGTGTTGCCCCGTCGAAGGTCCTGGCCGACGTTCGATTAGCATAGAGGGTAAATGTAACTTCTTTATGCCAATCTTTACAAGTCTCGATCATCTTCCTCATGACCCTTGTTTTGTTGTTTTTATTTTTGTTTTTTTTTGTTTTTTTACTTTTGTTTTCCTTCTTGGCTACCTTTGCTGCACTGTGATATGGCGCTTGATTTTTGAACAGACTGTAAATTTTTAACATTGTGCAGTTATGTTAGACATGATATGTTTTGGCATTCTCTGTTGGCACATGATCTTTTTTATTTTTTCTTTATTTTTCAAAATTTTATGACTGTGAACCTTGTAACATCGGCATATGAAGCTACTTTCATCCTATTAGCGAAAAAATTGATGCCTGCTAAAAGCTTTCAACAAAATTGGCCCAAAGACATCTATGCCCCACATAAAGAAAGGCTATAGGTTCCCCTAATTCTTTGTGAGGTAGGATCTTATTCTACCATCCTTAACAAATCAGGAGATCTGTCATTTTCAAAGTACTGAGATCCCTCTAGATACATATCAGGAGATTCTGGGTCAGTAGTAGTGTTGCTCATGTTGTTGATAGCCGGAGACCTGTTGTGGGTACGAATGAAGATAAATGAATCTAAGAACAATTATTGGTTTGGTATAATCATGAATGAAGAATAAAAGAATATTTGAAAGAAAGTTTAAAGAACAAAAGAATCTATAGAACGAATAAAAGAATATTTGCTCAAAAAGATGCATTTTATTGAAATAAAGATTCTGGAAACAAGCCTATTTCATAAAAGGATTCTTATTGCCTCTAGGCTTAAGGCAACAAGCTTGTTTTGAATATTACTCTAAATTAGTTCTAAAAAACACAGGGATCTCTTCCACAGTCCTATTATTCAAAACACTCCCAAATATGTAAAGGCAGAAACTTTTATTCCCTGGTTCCCTCTTCAGATATGTCATTCAGATTCCCCAATATTCCTTCTGACTTTTGACTTGTTCAAGGCGTCGCAACTCTTTTGCCCCCACTTTCAACTATCACATTTACTGCTTTTCTGAGCGATTAGGTTCTGAGGAATCGTCGAACTTTACAATTCCCATTTCAATGAACCTTTCGACCAACTTTTTGAAAGTAAGGCAATTTTCTATTGAATACCCTGTAATCCCTGTGTGGTACTCACATTGAGCGTTTGAGTCGTACCATTTAGGATATGGGGGTTGCATTGGTTGCACAGAATGAGGAGATACAACATGTACATCAAATAGGCTTTGATATAACTCCCTATATGTCATCAGAATGTGTGTGAACTGGAGCCTTTCTGTATTTGGCCCCGAGTTAGACTCTTGCCTTGAAGAGCCTTGATAGCTAGTCGTTATAGCCCTCGGCTAACCTATAGTAACTGGTTTGGAATATCCTTTGCTCATATTATTCACTTCGTCTTCTCTTTTCTTCGGGATTGACCTTTTGACGTATTCTCCCGCGTCTATCTTCTCACTCCTTACTGTGTTTTCAATCATCTCGCTGGACATTACTATATTTGAGAAGCTCATAGTAGCGCTTCCCAACATATGGTTAATGAACGGGGCTTTCAGAGTGTTGATGAAAAGCATTGTTATTTCTTTTTCCAGAAGAGGTGGTTGGACTTGCATTGTCACCTCTCTCCATCTTTGGGCGTATTGCCTGAAGCTCTAGCTTTGCTTCTTTTCCATATTCTGTAGTGTGATTCTATCAGGTGCCATGTCTGTAACGTGGCCATATTGTTTCATAAAAGCTTGTGCCAAGTCTTTCCATGAATTAATTTGGGCACGGCTTAGCTGGTTATACCATTTGGCTACAGACCCGATCAAACTATCCTGGAAACAGTGAATTAACAACTGATCATTATTAATGTATCTTGTCATCCTTCAACAAAACATCGTAATGTGAGCTTCAGGGCAGCTAGTCCCATTATACTTTTCAAATTCTAGAGTCTTGAATTTTGGCTGGAGTACTAGATCTGGGACCAAACTTAGATCTTTGGTGTCAACCCTGTAATGTTAATCAGCATTCTCTAATGCTTTGAGTTTTTCTTCCAACCACCTGTACCAATCTTCGAGTTGTTTTGGCAGTTCCACCCTTGCTTTTTCTATTTCTTCCATTTTGTCTAGATCAGGAACTACAGTATTGGTTGGATTGTTCCCCAGATTGAAACCTAAGCCTGTCGGGTAGTTCATTGGTGCCAAGGTACCAGCTTGATATTGTTGGGGCAAGATAGTACCGAGTACCCCTTGCGGATGCACATCTGGTTGGGCCTGTATACTTATTGGGGTAAAACCTATGTAACGCCCTGATTTTCAAGATTTTTGGGGTTAATGAGATTTTTGGTGAAGTTGGAAAATTTTGTGTTTTGATTGCTAAAATGGTGTTTGGATGTGTTAGTGGGCCTTTAGGAAGCCCAAACTTCGGTTAAAAATCGATAAAAATAGTTAAGTATATTTTAAGTAAAAAGGGGAAACTGGGTCAAAAGGGCCCTTAAGAAAAACTGTGTAAAATATATCGCAAAGGGAGCCTTGGTAGAGTGGCAAGGTGGCGCCACTAAAGCTCCTAAAAAAATGGCGCCTAGATGGGTATTGAAGGACAAGGGTTCGAGTTGCAAGGTAGGCTTATTGCTCTTTTTAATTTTTCAGCATGTGACGGACATGTGACTAATTGAAGTAGGAATTTCGGCAAGGGCTTTTATGGACTTGCACCGATTACTCAAGTGTGATATTAGGGTTATCTTTTTCTATTTTTTGTTATGAGAGTTAGGGTTAGCCACCTTAGGAATTATTTCTCTCTTCTACTGTCAAAAAAGCCGAAATTTGCCTCCCTAGGAAACTCATAGCTGAATTCTTTCTCTCCACCTCTACCATTACTTTTCTTCACTTTTCTTCTTCCTTTTTGATTTATTCCTTAGCCGAAACCTCCTCATCCCCTCATTCATCTTCTCTTTTGATCACACCCTCCATAAAATCACCATAATCAATTTCCTTAAAAAGTCAAAATCCCGAAAAGAACTCACCTTTGTGTCGAATCCGTCTAAGCCGAATTACCCCTGTTCCCTTCACCTATTGTGGCTGATTACTACATCCCATTGAGCCACATCATTGTCGACACCATCACCCAGATCCATAGTCTAAATCGTCATCTTCTCCACCAGTTGAAAAGCCGAAATTGCCATAACCATAGGAGCTTTTGGCCGAATTCCTAGATCTCAGAAATTCAGTTTCTGTCTGCGTATAAGGGTTAGATCTACTCAGATCTGAGTTAGAATCAAGGTAAAAGTAGTGGTAAGTGGTTATCAACTCAGATCTTTAAGATATTTCATACTTTGGAAAAGCTGAAAGTCCCTAAAGTTAGGGAGGTTGTCGATTTAGTCTATTAGTGATTTAAAGTAGTATTTTGGTTCTTTTTGGGTGTTAGTTAGCAAGGAAGGTGATCAAGAAAGGAATGGAAGGCATCGGTATCATCAGATCTAGATCTAGTGCATCTAAATCGACATAGGTAAGTTTTCATGGCCATTAAGGGTGTGGCCGAATATGGTAAGGGATTTTGGTTGTAGTTTTTCGTAGATCTATTGATTAATCACTTAGATAATGGATTGTAGGAACGGGCGCATAGGAAATCTCGTCAGTGGAACTGCAAAACAGGTGTGTGCTTCGAACACCTTCATTGTTCAAATCGGCAAAAGCTAAAAAGCCGAAATGCCGAAGTTCCGGCATTTTGAGGGCTTGTGAGCGTGCGAATGCTCTCAAGTTGGTAGGGAAAATTTGGATTTGGAACTGGCACTGGTAGGAGAGTTTGCTGCGGAATTTTGGGTACTTTGGTAAGTTGGGCCTCGGTGGGCCGAATATAGGCCCAATGGGCTTTTAGGCCCATTTGGGATAATAATAGGTTTAAAGGTAATAATATGGACTATAGTTATAAAAACTGTTAAAACGAGTAATGGATTAGAGATTAAGACTTAAATGGGCTTAACGGGCTAATTGACATGGTAGGGCCCATTAGGGGTTTTAGGGCCTAAGGGCTAAAACTGATGAACTGAATTAAATGAGTTTCTGTAACAACCACTGTAATAGTAAAGGCTGTAATAATAATAAACACTGTAATAAGAGAACAGAATTACTGAAATACCCTTAGGGTGAGAAATTACTAATTTACCCCTAGGTGGAAGATTACCATTATACCCTAGGGCTAGAATCGACTGTACTGTTGACATGACTGTTTCTGTTACTGCATATCATGATGTATGTATGGCTGATGCATGGGTTGGGTTTATATTGGAGGAAGTGTGAGTGGCACTGCCACGTTACTGACAGGGGCTATGCCTCGTACTGTTCAGAAAGGGGCTTTGCCTCGTATACTGTTTATCTGAGCAGCCATGCTACAACTGTGGTGTGTGGGCTGGGTGGGTCGAATTATTCCTCACATGGTGTGTTGGCGGGTACGGGTGGTGTGTAGTGGATGGTGGGTTGAGTAGTCTCCCCAATTGGGTTGCATTCATACTGTTATACTGTACTGTACTGTTATGGACTTATGGGCCAAACTGTTATATGAATAGGGCTTCGGCCCAGTATCTGTTATAGGGCTTTGGCCCAGGGACCAGTAACTGACTGAGTCCGTTTAGGACTCAGGCCCAGTGGGCTCGAGCCGATGTGGGCTTTGGATAGGTTCTGCACACACTAAGTTTCCCCAAACTCACCCTTTTCTTTTCCATCCTTGCAGGAGAGCCCTAGAGCGTGACTTGGAGGCTGGGAGGGATTCAGAGTGGCCACAAAGACTGAACTCGCATTTTAATTGGTTTATTAATTTAATTACTTTTTACTATTGGTTTTATTTTGTTATGGATTGTAATAAGGCCACTACACCTGTTTTTATTTGGGATTTTCAACTGTTTTATTTCAACCACAAATACACACCGTTTTCGAAAATTAAACAAACGTTTTCTTAACCAACCTGACATTTCAAATGGCTAAGTAGGATAATAAGGTTAAATTGAATCGCTTAACCAAATGGAATAGAGATTAAGTTGAATAATTATTAAAACGAAAATTTCCAAAAATTAAGCATTGCTTTTCAAAACTCACCATCGGACTTAGTAAATAGGGTGGCGTAGGATAGTCTAGGTGATGTAGCACATCGGACATGGCCATAACGTCTGGGCCGGGTTCGGGGTGTTACAACCTAGAAGATAGGCAAGGTTTTCATGATCATCCTCATAATTGACCACAGGGTTCTTTCCTTTATCAAGCCCTCCAGACAACAGTTGCGCTAATTGGTTCATTATGCTTCTTTGGGATTCCAGCATTTGATCCCTCATGTCTTGTTGAATTTTGGCTAATTGTTCTCGCATCTATGTCTGAAGTTGATCTTCCATATCTCTTTGTAATTGTTCTTATCTTTCCAATCTTTGGTCCATTGCTTTTTTCTTGCGACGGGTACCATAATGTTGTTTGGTCGATAGACTTTTTCCGGTTTACAAGTTAACTGAAATAATATTACTTAATTAGGGTCCTTTTTATGAAAATCTAATGCATATGATGCGATGTGATGCAGATGCATGGGATGAATGCAAAAAGAAAGAGAGACGTTGATTTGGAATTCAATTCTATTAGAAAAACTTTACTAGAAAACAATTTTTTTTACATAAAGCGGATTACATATGCGGCCTTGCCCTTATTCTCCAGGCGAAGGCATCGATCCTTTTCTTCATATCTGAATGTTAAGATCAAATCTTATGAACCTTCTAATGAATGCCCCTACTAGCCCCTTTTTACTCGATCCGTGCTACCACTCATTGCTCATTTATCTCTGTGAGGCTCGTTAGCTTCTTTAAAAAGGGTAGGGACGTTGATGGCTCTTGAATAATCTTTGTTGGTTTGAATCTTCGGGCAATGTGGCATAGTCATATATTCCTCCACGGACTATCAGCCTTCTCTCATTGTGTTTACTCGGACCGTATTTGGATGACCGTATTATAATCCACTTTATCAATAAATCCGTTCTCTCATGACAAGCTCTTCTATTTAGCAATCGAATATGAATCAACACCTCCTTTCTATAATAATGATATGCAATGCAATCAAAACAAAAGAAAACACGTTAGCATAGAAGAAATAAACAACAAAACATAGCACCTAATTGGGTAACCACTAGGGTTTGGTACAGTTCTACCTAGGGTAGGCTTTTAGGGCTCACTATATGTGGTTCGGCTCTAAAGTAAAAGCACCCGAACTGGCAGATTCCTTGATCTTCACCCATTATAGGCTCATATGGATCGAGTTCAGTTTAGAGGAATACATTTCCCTATGGCCATACAGAGATGGAAATCTCACAAAGACATAGGTACGGATGTATCCCGGAAGCAGTCCACTAGCCAATGCGGAGGTGAAAACCTTACGAAGGCATAATTTCTCACTCTCACTTAAAAGGTATAACCACAACAGTCATGTAATGCAACGTAAATATTTTACAAGACTCAAAACACAATAACCATACAACATGACACAAACAAATGCAGTAAAAGGATCGTGATTTTTCAAATTGGATTTACAATTTTCGACAAAAGGACAAAAATTAACCAATTTGTGGCTCGACTCTCTAGTGTCCCTAGTGGAGTCACCAAGTTGTCGAAACCATTTTTTTGAAAAAGCGGGGTCGACTTATGTTTGAAAACAAAAATTAAAACGGGAGTCGCCACCAATCGTTTTTTATGAGGTGTGATCGGATCACCTCGTAATTTGATCTTTTTAATAAAATATTTTGATTTACTAAAATAACGACTTTAGTCTACGAAATTCAAAAAAGGGTTCGGGGTCGGTTAGCATGAGGAAGAGTTTGCACCCTCGTAACGCCTAAAATTGGTACCTAGTTGATTAATTAATGCCTTAATGTTGAATGTTGATAATTTGGAATGAATTAAAAATACAAGCCCCTTTTTTATTAGTGTTAATTTTAAAAAAATGTTTGGATAAATCGAAACGGATGCTAAAGACCTTCTTATCTCGAAGCAATAAAATGTCGCATCCAGTATGTTAGAACACGACATTTTAAACCCTCGAGAATAAGCTTGTCTTTTGATTTTCAAAACTCGCATTTAAATTTTAAAAGGATATTCGATCATTTGGGTCAAACGAGAAAAATCGAAACCCAACACGTTAGGGCACGATCTCTTGAATTTCCAAACACGAAATATTACCTTTATTTTTTGACCTTTTTCTGTTTTACAAATTTAGATAAAAATTAATTTGTTTAAATATGGCTAAAACATGACCTTATATTTAACAAACAATGATGCAACACGAAATCGTGGTGACAATGGCATAACGAAATAATAATAAATGCAATGATATTAATAATAATAGTAGGAGTAAGAAAACAATAAGATAAACAAATAAAGAAGACAAGTTAATCAAAAACGATAAAATACACAATAAGCGAATGAATAAATAAACTAAAAAATTTTAAAAATAAAAAAATATAAAAAATAACTTGAAAGCAAGCAAATAAACAAAAGAAATGAATAAAAGAGGGAATTAAAATAAAATGGGGGTAATAATAATAATAATAATAATAATAATCTAAATTTTGAATACGCATGAAAAGATTTATATAAAAAATAAACAATAAAATAAACAATAATAAGAGTAATAATAATAAAACCTATTAGAAAAATAATAATAAGTAAATAATCGAAAAGAGAATAAAAAATATTAAGTATTAAATTAATTAATATAATAATATGATAATATTAGCAAGGAATGGCTAAATTGAAATCAAAATGGGATTTTGGGGCAAAAATCGAGAAGTAAAATGAGGTAAAGGACCACATTGAAGAACGCGAATAATATAAAGGGACCAAGTAGGGAAATATCCCTATCCTCCAAAATGCATAGTTCCAGCAGGGACTAAAATGAAATAAAAAATGAAATCATCGTGCCAAATTTTAAAAAAAATAAACCAAATTGTAATATAATTAAAAAGCGGAAGGACCCAATGCGCAATTAGACCATCAAGGTAAAACGCGCGGATCCTACCCTTGGAGCGGGTCGGGTTGGCCCATTTCGCATCAAAACGACGCCGTTTAGCGCCTGGAGTATTAATTAAAAACGACGTCATTTTTATGATACTAGTTAAATCAAAAAAATTTCAAAATTTTCATTTCAGCCCATTCTCTAAAAAAACTTCAAAAATCCTCAAAACTCTCTCAACCCTCTCTAAGGCTCCAACCATACTCCGGTCATCAGACTGCCGACCGTCCGCCGGCCATCGCCATCGCCGCCGCCGCTGTTCGCGATGGCCGAAAAATTTCGAAACCCCATTTTCATCCCCTTTTTGAGTAAAAACCCATTTTTTGTGTCAAAAATGCCAAAAAAAACGCTCAAAAATTTAAATGTAACACAAGGATCCTTTCGTTTTTGCCTATTCCGTCGCAACTGTTATACGAAACCTTTAAGAGGCCGTCAGTCTTCAAGACGAAATACAAGAGCAACAAAAGGTAAATATTTGATTTCATACTATTCTATACATTTCAAAAAATAAAACAAAATGTAAAAGAAACCTACTCTTTTTTATTTGTAATTTTTGTATCTCTTTTTCTCTGTTTTTTTTTATTCAAAAAAAAACCCTTTTACATTGTTTTCAAAATGGCTTTTATAGCCAACAAATATTACAATATATTAGCCTTTATTTGATGTCTGTTGGTTGTCATTCTTGCCATTTTTGTTGCCCTTTTTGCAGGTTTACGAAGTTAACGGTGCTGTAGATGGTCGTTTTGGTGCAACGGGGGTCGCCTCGAGCGTTGTGCGCGCCGATGAGGCATGTGGTTAGCAGCAGATGGATGCGGCGCACATGGGGTATTAGGGTTAGGGTTTTTTTGAAAAAACTTAATATTGTGGGCTACTGGGCTTATAATTTTTTGGGTTTGTAATTTGATTTATTTTGGTTTTAATTTATTCAGGCCCGGGCAAATTTGGGCTCTTACATCATTCATACATATGCATAATGTCCCTAAATCATACCCTCAAGCCCTTAACAATAACTTAGAAGCAAATCAGGACCAATTTGAAACAATTTGGAAAGTTAAAGAAAAATTTGCAAAATTTGCAAAACAGGGGTCACATGGTCATGTGGCCAGGCCGTGTGCCTCACACGACTGAGACACACACCCGTGTCACAGACCGTGTAACATTTAAACTAAACACACATGACCGTGTTCCAGCTTGTATCCTCACCCGTGTAACTCTCTGAGTTGCCCCACACACCTGTGTGTCAGGCTGTGTGTTAGGCCGTGTAACTCACTAACTTGACCCTAATGAAATTGTCAAATGACACACGATCGTATTGCCAGGCCGTGTGCCTCTCACGGTTGTCTCGATATTCGTCAATTCATATAGCTTTGATACATTTATATTTTGATTCAGTTACATAAAAAAAAAAAACATAATAAACATTCAATTTAAACAACATTTAAGTGATTTTAGTTTATATGAATTTACCTGACTAAATCACAGCAATGACTAAATACAAGGGCTATTTGGTAATTTTCTCTTCTACTCGATTTTCCACTCGTTCTTGATCTAAAATAACAGTTCCATTCAATTCACTAATTCTAACAGAAAAAGCAATTCATTTTATGCAATTATGTCCTTTTTGACATTTTTATAAAATTTCCCCCAACATTTTACTTTTATATAGTTTAGTCCCTAAGTCCAAAACATGCAAATTGATCATTTTTATTAAATTTCATGTTTAGCCGAATTGTTTAGAACCTTATTACAGCCCATATATACTGTTAATTTATAGCAAGTCCTTGTACTTTTACTAATTTCACATTTTAGTCCTTAAACATTAAAAACACCAAAAAATTACTTAACAATAAAGCTTAATAATCTATCATAAAATTTCAAGAACACTCCAATTTCATCTATGGTAAAATTCCAAACATTTAACAAATTGACCCCCGATTTTGCTAGATTAAGCTAACTCAAGTCTACAAGTATAAAAATCATTAAAAGCGGAATTAAAATCCATTTACATGCATGAAATAGAAGCTTGGCAGATTCTCAAGCTTAAAACCATAGTGATTCCGGCTGCTACTAAACATTAAAATATCTTAACGAAACTTTAATACAATCTTAATAACATTCCGTAAATATTTAATAAAATATTTACAGATTGATTTATAGAAACGAGGTCCTGATACCTCATTTTCTAAAACCACTTGACTTTAGAGTCATACCACTTGAACCTAATTATTCTTTCAAATAGCATAAATTACCAATTCAAAATTTATTTTAATATCATAATTGACTCATAAATATTAAATAATAAAATTTACAAAATTACTCATCGAATTTGTGGCCCTGAAACCACAGTTTTCGACACCACTTAAAAATGGGTTGTTACACCGATGTACAATTCCAGTTACTCACATCTATATCTCTATCTTCTAAGAGTCATGTGCTCTGATATCTAAGATAATGTATGTCCCCATTTGGACTTAATATATGACATATTAGTCTTTTAATTGATTTTCTTAACTCATATTAGACTAAGGATGTGTTTAGGTTATCTACTAATATAAATTATTTTTTCACACTACGATCCGACCACGTAATGTCGCTTAATATTAGTTAAAGGTTTAGATAATTAGTGAGCCAATCTTTATTTTCATTTTATTTTGCGTGCAAAAACTGTTGGAGACAATATACAAAAGATATTAATAATAATAATGTATTTTTATTAAACCAAATTATTCTAAAAATTACAAATATATAGACGTAATCACTACACTAAGTGCACTAAATCCTAACAATTCTAACATTACCTCGAATTGGTTAAACAAATCTATCATCTATTGTAATTCTTCATCTGGTGGGTTTTTGTTCATTTTATTGTTTTTCTAGATTCTTTAATTTTAGTTTTAGTCCCTTTGCCTTGAACTAATTACAGTGAGTCTCCTTCTATCTCGATTTTTTAGAGACCCATATCCTCAGCAAAGTGCAAAGCTTCAATCTCAAATGGGTTAGGAAAAGGATGACTTCTTGATATTTGGATAATTAATTAAATCAATGAAACCCATAAAAGAATTTGTGAAATAAAGTTTAAACCTCTAAAGAAAACAAAATTGTGTGATAAGTTTCTGGGAAGAGGAAATTTTTGGTGTAGAGAAGAATTCAATGAACTCTCTCTTCAAGCTTTTTTTTTTTTTTTTAGCTGTAAATGGACACTAAACCGAAATAGATTAACAAGAAAGCTCACTTAAAATAAAAGAATGCAAAAGAATGCACATGTTAAAAACTTACTGAATAGGCACCAAAGTGGACACCAAAAAGGGGCAGAAGAATTTTGTTCATAATAAGAAAATATTTTATAATAATTAATATAATATATAAACTTTATAATAAACAATACATAATTAAAACTTAATTTAAATTATTAATTTAAATTACATATATGAAAGTGTATATTGACGTTAAATTATTTTTGGATGAAAGAAATGCAAAACCGCAATAGTTGATGCTTTGGATTAGTTTATCACATATGTCTATTTTGGCATTTGCATGTTGGGCCATGAATTATATTTTGCTGAATGGTTTAGCCCAATGGACCAACCCCAACATCCAGGACTTAAGTGTTTTGTGGACTTGGTGTTCAACGTTTGATGTTAATCTTCTCAGCCACCAAATTTGCATAGCCATAATCTGATAAGAACAAAAAAGCTCAAAGATTTAGCAGATATGGGATAATTAATTCATTTTAATAAGTTATCGTCATTTACAATAGAGGTGAAAAGTGTGGGTCAAAGTTATACATATTTGCTTCAGCTTATCAACTTAAAATATATACTTTAAATTTTGATCAAATCTATGTAAATTATTAACCAAAAACACATTCAATTTTTTATAATATTTTTGTGTTTTTTATTTATTTTTAAGGTTGGTCAACTTAGTATACTTTTTTTATGATTAGATTATAATGTTCCATGTTAAACTTTAATGTAATAATAATTACATAATACATTATCTAATTGAAAAATAATTAAAAGTTAAACTTATATTTTAAATAAGCTTTGAAAATGAAGTCCAACTCATTTAAGTATGCAAGTACTTTATTTTTTTTATTTTAAAAATTGTTTATTATTTAATGTTTAGTAACATATTTTTAATATTTAGATTATAAATATTTAATATTTATAAAATATGCAACTTGTTTCATAACCGTCCTTTTGATAACTATCTTGAAAAAACTAAATAACAAATCTAATGTTTCATTTAGGAAATTTTGATCTTTTGACAAATTTAAATACTCAAAATTTACTTTGAACTTTTATTCAAAGATCACGACAGCCACTACAGTTCTCACCATTCCATAACCTACCACTTACCATCACACTTGTTTTCCATGATATGTTCCGATCTTTCTCTTCATAATACTTCATTTTATTGGATTATAACACTTGCACATAACATTAAAAAATATATTATAAAATCAAAAACATATAAACACAAACTTGGATATAAGAGTGTATCTGATATTGGAAGTCAACTATATATATTTGTGATTAATCTCAATCGTTCTAATTTAATAGTTTTTATCCAAAACATATTAAACATCAAATTTCCCAAAACATAGCAATTGCAATCAAAACTTGAAAAAGAGTTGAAATTGTAAGGGGGAGAGGAGATTGTGGTCCTGCGGAGGATTAGGGCATCACGAAGGAGCAGTCTTTATCGGAGAGGCAATTTGAACAGGATGGATTAATATATTACTTAATCATACAAGTGGGCGAGAGGACCATTGGTGCCCCCACAATTCCCGGAACTGCCCATGCCCCTACCTGCTCGGCTTTCCATGTCTGAATTCCATGCCACTATTTGTAATAATTAATAAGAATATTCAAAATTTTCAGGTCACTTTCTCCTATTAATATTATATTATTCGTAAGTTTTAAATTTAATTTTTATATTTTAATTTTGAAAATTTAAGTTTGAACTCAAATTATAATTATTTAATCTGTTAATTAAAATTCTATTGTTTTCAAGTCTTATATTATTATATGTGTAATATTATATTATTATAATTTTTTTATATAATACTAAAAAAATTCATTTTTTTAATTAATAGATTCAATTATTATTGAACTAAATTTCGAAAGTAAAGATTAAAAATATAAAAAATGAAAATAAAATAACTGCTTTTCTACGTAAAATGTTTGGACTTTTTGTTGAAATCAATATGTAGTAATTTCAAAAACTTTCTATTTATTTGGTCAAATTATCAATTTATCTCTCACGATGAAATAATTTCAATTTGACAAATTAAGAGTGTTATATCAAAATGTTGGTAAAATCCAACTTATTAAAGATAAAAAAAAAAAATTAAATGTTTTGCTAATTATTAGGGCTAAACTTTTCTAGATTTTCCGACAAACCATTTTCTAAATTATTTGTAATATTGTTCTGTTAAAGCATTAAACTTGCTTCAACACTCTTTAGAACTTGTTGTACCTGCTTTAAAAGACCTAAATTTAGCTTTAAAACTTTTTTATTAACAAAATACAAACTTTTCACGACAAGATAATTTCATGTTATAACAAATCTCACTTTGATTTATCGGTAGATGAATGAGAAGTTGGTTTCTCCAATTTAATTAATTTTTTTAAATTAGATTAATTTAATTTCGAAGGTCAACACTCAGGATAACTAATTACATTGTTAATGTCTTCTATCAATTGTACAAAAATTTGATTAGTATTGGTATAACAAATTTATCTTTCAATGTTTATATATTTTGTCATTTTGGCATTAATTCTAAATGTAACACCCCAAACCAGGTCTAGACGTTATGGTCATATCTGGAGATGTTACGTATAACAGCCGAAAATCTAGTTCTTGTAAATTTCGAAAAGAGTCGTAAAGTTTTATCATTTAAAAACCTCGATTTAAAAGAAAACATATCTAACTTTACTTTTTAGTTGAAAACGACGTTTGCTTACATTTTCTAGAATGTATACTTTGCAACGGAAATTCTTAGATCAATATGTATAAGAAAACCGAGTTTATTTCCTAGAAATCAATTGTTTTATAGGAAAAACGAATTTTGTCAATAAAACGTTTAACTAGTATGTTATGAAAAATGAAAATAAAGTTCAAAACCCCAAACAACCAAAACGCCCAAATAGTCCAAAATTTACAAAGCACTTTAACCCAAATTAAAATAATAATAAACAAATTAAACAAAATACTTTTATAACCAAACTCCCGTTGCACCGAACCGCCTAAGTTTGAGGATTACCTGAAAATAACAATCAAACAGAATTTGAGTTTTGAAACTTAGTGTATAATAGATAACGTAACAATTAAATTATATCAGATAGATTTAGCAGAAATAGATTCATATCAGAGTAGTACAGATACGGACATATAATCCTACCCTCACCCGCTACACCCCAACTCTAACCATCCCAACGCACCATATGGGGCATGAAACACTTATTCAATCTTACACACCACTTAGTGCCGGTATTACATTTTACAGAATACTTGCAGCTAAGCTACCAAATATGTAACACCCTAAACTTGGCCTAGATGTTATGGTCAAATCCGGGAGTGTTACGAAGAAAGATTTTGAAACTGATGAAACTTCAATAAATCAATGATTAGCTATTGATAAAACGTCCAAGTTTTATAAAATATATTTATCTATATATATATATATATATATATATATAAGTTACTGAAACCATTACATGTTGATCTTTAAAGTTAGTCAATTATTTCACAATGGAAGTTTGAAAATCATTTAAAATAAAACCATTCACTCATGTTTTCAAAACATTTATTCACATAAAACCGCTATTTTCAAAACATTTATTCACATAAAACCGCTATTTGTCAATCACCATAATTTTAAAAACTTAAACGCAACCAAACCAAAACCAACAGTTAAAACCGTATAGTCCAGAGAGTCTCAAAAATTACAAACTCTCAAATAAATACAGATTTGAAATACCGAAACTAATGGTAATGGGGAAACAGTTTCCCAACAAGTGGTCACTGCTAAGCCTCCGTCGCACCAACTCGCCTATGACTAAGGGTTACCTGTACAAATCAAACAAATAGATGTGAGTTTTCGTAAACTCAGTGTGTAACCCAACAGATATAGTAATGCAACATTCACAAAATCTCAAATGCAGACAGAAATAGAATTGGACCTAAGTCATTAACAGATGCAGATATCAGAATCAAATGTACAGAACAGATATACAGAATTCTTGTAATGCCCCCATGCCCGAGACCGTCGCCGGAGTCGAGCTTGAGGTGTTACTACACATAATTTACCATTTTAAACAACTTTACATTATCTATTTTGATTTTCAGAATAAGCAGTTTATCTGCGTCATGGTCGCTTGAAAAATCATATCTCAAGTTACGAAACTCAAAATCAAGATCCGTAAATTTTCCCTGAATCTAGACTCATGTATCTATCTGCTAATTTTTTTCTAGAATTTTTGGCTGGGCCGATTAGTACAGTTTATTAGTTAAAGTTGCCCCTGTTTTAGAACTCAACTGCACTAACCTCTACTTATTACGAACCACTTTTCTCCCTGTACAAAATTCATATGACTATGGCGTTTGTTTCTCTTAAAACTAGACTCAATAAGCTTTAATTTCATATATTATTCACCATCAAACCATGTTTCTATTATTTTTAGTGATTTTTCAAACTCACGTCACTGCTGTTACAATGTTCTGTTTTGAAGCTACTTTCACATTTTTCCTTAATTTCCATGTGACAGTTATCACTCAAGCATACATACTATCATACTTGTATATCATTAGCCATTTCATTAGCTATTCACTATCAAGTATTTACATCCCATTCATTGAACATGTCATAAGACATCCATATCAAAAGAAGCCAAGTCCCTATACATGCCATACACGAAAAGAAACGTCTAACTATACCGATAGGATTCCTCGATAGTGTGATCGGATCTCCGACGTTTCCTTTGATCCCCGAGTGGCTTGGCAAGAACTATAAGAAGAAAGAAATAAAGAGGGTAAGCACTAGGCTTAGTAAGTTTACAAGCAAATAAATTACAACATTCATCATATGGGATAAGTATGCAAACTATCAATTAGCATTATAAGCTTTCTTTACATCTCATTTTCTGCCTTCTTCTTCTTCACTTACCTTCTTTCTTACCTGACCTTTCATTATTCATGATTACAATCTACCTTTCTTTTGCTGATAATTCACTATACATTTACTTGAATAATGGCCCGTTGAACCACTCGGAATACTAAGGATACTAAGGCCGTTCCTGTCTAACAATATCCTGCCAATGCCATGTCTTTGACATGGACTTACATGAATTATTCCAGTCTCCAATGCCATATATCTAATATGGACTTACATGGCTCAATCTTGTCTCCAAAGCCGTATATCTAGTACGGACTTACATGGCTCATTTCTGTCCTGTCCTGTCCTGTCGACCCCTAATGTCATGACATTTCGTATCCTAACATTCCTAAGGTTCAATCGGGACTTTCTACTGCTTTTCTCTGTCATATCACCTTATATTCAACTTGATTATTTTCATAAAATGAATATATAAATGCTGGAAAATGACAATAGTAATGTAAAATAACAGAATATTGCATTTATTTACCGTAAACTTACCTCGATACCAAATGTGACTAAACTTTACAATTTAGTCCTTTACTTTTTCTTTTTCCCGATCTACTCCCGAATTCCGTTCTTCTTGATCTATAATAGCAAATTTAACTTATTTAATATCAACATTTATCAAAACAGCCCTTTACTCAAACTTTGGCAAAATTAAATTTTTGCCCCTAAACTTTTGCATATTTACACTTTTTCCCCAAGACTCGAAAATCAAAACTTATCACAAATTCTTGTATTTTAAGACATGCTGATCATTTATTTACCAACATCATCTTCAAATTCCTACTATAACATACACTTATGTACAATAGGTATTTTTACCAATTAAGCACTTTTACTCGTTTTTACCTAAAACCAAGTAGCTCAAGTTGTCTAGCATAATTTAAAACCTCATATTCTATCATAAAACATCAAAACACACAAATTTCACCTATGGGTATTTTTCCAAATATGAACCCTAACTTAAAATATTGCTAACATAAGCTTTATCGAGCTACCGGGACTACGAAAACGTAAAGAACATTAAAAACGGGGCTTGGAATCACTTACTATGAAGCTTGGAAGCTTGAAACAAACCCTAGCTATGGGGAACCCTTGAAATTTCGTGGTAATGAAGAAGATGATCAATTTTGTGCTATTTTTCCCTTTTTATTTCATGTTAATATCCAAATAACCAAAATGCCCGTCCTTACTAAACTTTTAAAAATTCCATCCATGTCCAAATTTTGTCCATGAACTTAAAATTGGCCAAATTACTATTTAAGACCTCCTAATTAATATTTCAAAACAGTTTCATACTAGAAACTTCTAGAATGCAAGTTTTGCAACTTATTCGATTTAGTCCCTAATTTTAAATTAAGCACTTTACGCATAGAATTTCTTCAAAAAATTTTCACACCATCATGCAATCATAATATAGACCTCAAAACAATTATAAAATAATTATTTCTATCTCGGATTTGTGGTTACGAAACCACTATTCCGATTAGGCCCTATTTTGGGATGTTACATTTCTACCCCCATCCTCTACACACTATCTTTATCCATCCCACCACATCATGTGGGGTTAAAAACACCCACCCAACCCTACACACCATATAGTTCGATGCGACACATAACAGATAATATGCAGCTAAGCTGCCAGATAATAGGTGAAAGGCTGCCGTACAGATCATTTCCTTCACATATACAAATCTCACTCCAAACACAGATAAAGATATCAGAATTAACAGAATTATCACGCTTATCATGCTCGTATACAAATAACATATATACCTAAATAGAACAGTTAGACATACATATCAGTTTCCTACACAAATCAGACTATCAAAAATTAGATCACATGAAAAAGGGTTTGGTTAGCTCTTATCGACCCTTTGATAGGCCCACAGTCGATTAGATCGACCCGTGAAACCCTAGGGAAATTTTTAAAATTTTAGGCCCACATGCCCGTGTAGCCCACACGGCCTGGCCCAAAACCCACATGCCCGTATGGCCCATACGCCCAATCTAACCTAGCTCGTGTAACCCACACGACTACACTCATTCGGTCACATAGCGTGGCTTACGCACGGCCACGTCTTTGTCAGTCACACGGCCAACCACATAGCTGGCCACACGCTCGTGTGGTGTCAACAAACTCTATTTTCAACTTTCGTCGAAACTTGATTTTTCCTATTAAGAGTACACACTTGGTTCGATTTTGATATGAAAACACTCCTGAGTCCAGCAAACCTAAAATTGACATAGCAAACTCCCAAAATCAATCTAAATCTTCAATTAAACCGAACTAACGAAACCATCAACGGTGAAATTTAAGTGTTCAACACTTACCTAATTTCCTGAACAATTTTGACTACGATTCTGCGATAAAAGAACCTTGAACCTCACGATTCACTGCTGCCAAACCACAAATTTAATACTTAACAAAAAAAACATCGTCAAAAAGAGAGAAACTGCTTAAAGGAATTTGCCCTCTAACCATGACTTACCAACTTGCACGAAAAAACTAGAAATTCGAAACACCAAAATTAAAAAGGGAAAAATTATGACAGAACTTCAGAGGATTAGAAAGAAAAATTGTTAGCAGAGAAGGAAAAAGAAATGAACAGAAAGAGAGGAGAACAAAACTAACGTCAGAAAAGTTTTGAGAAGAGAGAGAAAATTAAAATTAAAGAAAATCAAATAAAAATCAAATTAGAACCCCATAATCTCAACCTTCCATATTATCCCACTATTAACTGACCCACTAACTCTCAACTACCCCAGAATTTCACTTCCACCGAACCTTTATCACACAATCGGCGCAAAAATTAACATCCACACATTCACGAGGATTGGAACACAAGACCTCCAGCAAGCTAACTCCTTACCACTCGAACCAACAGACTCATTCTAATATAAGTTTACAAATAATATAACTCAAGGCTACTCAGCAGGAATATGGCCTAGATCAAAAATAACAAAATTTTCCAAATGTGAGACTTGAACCAAAGACCTCATACACACACCCAGAACACTTAACCACTAAAGCAGATACACATTTGTTTCAAGATTTAAAGAAACATAAATAAATTATTCAAGGCGTTTACAAAATAAATAGACAAATTATCACCTTTTACAAAAATATTTCCTCCACATAGCAAAACCCACCCCAAATGCAAATATAGAACATAACAGAAATTAGACATATTTACAGTATATACGCATAACATAACAGACACAGAACATACATAATATTTTTTGGTTTATTCATAACCTATTACGTAGTTTACTTATCATATGGCATTTCATATATACAAACATATATCAAAATTCATGCAAACAGATGATCAAATTTCATATTTTACAGTCTACTTGAGCACGTACCGTCTCTACAGAAGGCCCATGATCGTTTAGAACAATGTGTATGACCTTAGGAAAAAAATTTAAAATTTTGGGTCCATATGCTTGTGTAGCCCATAAGGCTCAAATAGCCATCTTGTATGGCCCACATGGCCTGGCACACAGCTTCACACATACCCTGTGGTCCACATGACCCAAAAAGCCCAAACTGTGTGACTCATACGATTCAGCATATAGTTGTGTGGCATCGATAGACTACTTTTTTGGCTTTTGTTGATTACTGTTTTTCGTGTTTTGTGTTACACACCTGATAATTCTTGAAATGAAATCGACCACGAGATGTCAAGAACTTAAATTCAATAATTAAACAATTAATTAATTCTTCATATAAATACACCAACTTTTAAAAATTCATTCAACTCAACAAGAAACACTAAATTTATCACACCTAAATTAAATATTCTAACATTCAAACACTTATTATTGAACAATCAGCAACTGTAACACCCCTTACCCGGAACCGTCACTAGAGTCGAGTAATGAGCGTTACCAGATTCAGAATAAACCTTACAGAATTTATTCGAGGACAGTTACAGATTTTCATGCACTTCAATTCAGAATTTCCTTTATTAAAGGTTTTCAAACACATTACGGACATTACAGATGGTTAGGCTACTCGGGCCTCCTCACCTTGACTTTAACCCGCAGGTCTAGAATCAACAGGCGCTGTCCCTTGAGCGGGAGCAGGCGCATTACTTTGGGCGTCATCCGCCACATCACGATTAGGGTCCATAACTATACAGAAAAATAATTTAAAATCGTCAAGAGCCAACACACTATCAATTTCAATTTATGGCATGTATAGACAGACCACCACACTCGCTACGTTAGTCAGAGAATTGACTAAACCGTAGCTCTGATACCAATAAAATGTAACACCCCTTACCCGGAACCGTCACTAGAGTCGGGTAATGAGCGTTACCAGATTCAGAATAAACCTTAAAAAAATTTATTCGAGGACAGTTACAGATTTGCATGCACTTCAATTCAGAATTTCCTTTATCAAAGGTTTTCAAACACATTACGGACATTACAGATGGTTAGCATTCGAATCCTAATATATAAGACTCTCAGAAAAATTTTCGCTTTTAAAGCATCGTCACACGCCCGTGTGACTATTGGCACGGCCGTGTTGATAGACCGTATGGTCTTTACACGTCCATACTCAGTAACCGTGGACAAAACTGTCCATTATGCCACGGCCGCTCTACACCACCGTTTGGAGGCCGTGTACCCCACACGGTTGAGACACACGGCCGTCTCTCCTACCCGTGTGGTTCACTAAAATTTAATTCAAGATGCAGGGGAGGCACGGTCCAGGGGCACACCCGTAGGATCAGACCGTGTGTTGCCCACAGTCTAGGCACGCCTGTGCCATGTACTCGTGAAGCATTCTGCCAAATCCCACACGACCATGGCACACGCCCGTGTACCCTGCCATGCAGGCTGTATCAGGATATATACCAAGCCTTGGCTTCCCTCAAAACACATTCAAGCACATGCATAATCCAACCAGCCAATTCAATAGAAATTTTACTCAAAAGGACTTCATTTATAACATTACTTACAAAATATCATATGAGTAATGTAACTTAGACATACCAAAAATAGCCAATTACAACCACCAATTGTTCTATACATGCCATAAATTATACTTGAAATATGAAATATACTAAAAGAAGCTTGATAGTGTGTTGCGTGGCTCCAACTTTACGATCCTGATCTAACAAGCTCAATATCTATAGAGGATGGAAAAAGGGAGGGTAAAATACAATAGCTTAGTAAGTTATATAAAATTCATAGCAATGAAATAGTTCAATATATCATTAAATTAGCATCATAGATGCTATCACATATCATTATACAACTAGCTTACTCTTTGTGCTCATTCCACATACCAATCATGAACATGCTTAGCAATAACATTCTCAGTATACCGTACCATTTTCAATTCACCTGTACAATCACTTCATCACAATACAGTTAATCTAATTCCCATTGAGCAATTTCGGAATATGAACAGATATACAGAGGTTAGCACATAAGTGCCATACAGACATGGCGAAGCCATGAAGTAGCCAAAGCTACTAACAGTAGGGTAGTCGAAGCTACAATTAGTAACAGTACAGAAGTTAACCACGGGCCTGCTCACACAAGCTGACAGGTGTCTGCAACACATGTAACACTACCTAGCACCCGGGTAACTATAACAGTCGGAATAGTAGGCCTCAAGTGACATGTCACTGTTATCTATGTCATGTCACTGTTATATATGTCTATTCCTACTTGCTCAATCGGAATTTACAGATAATGCATAAATCAGTAGTTTCAGAAGCACATACAATGATCAATCAGAATTTACAGTCAATACTATTTTCCATACATTCAGTCACCTTACAGAGCAATTATCCATGTATCATCATATAAGCAAATTTTCTAACAGAACTAATCGAATTCGCTAGAATTACATATAACTTACCTGGATTGCCAAAAAGGACTAATTTTCGAAATTAGTCGAGGGCTTTCTCTTTTCCCTGATCACGGGCTCTTTCAGACCATTCTTGATCTAAATTAACACATATAGCACAGATATCATTTATCTATTTCAATACGGTCACAGTTCACATTTGGGGTAAATTTCCAATTTTACCCTTCAACTTTGCAATAATTACTAATTAGTCCCTTAGAAATCAAAATTTCATTTTCTTTATTCCATAGGCTTATTAAGCCCATTTTTACAAATATAACACTCAAATATTCATTATTCCACACATTTAGGAATAATTTGTAATCCCTACAAATTAGTCCCTCTTTATGAACTTTCATTCAATTTTATCCATTAAAATATGCATATAGCATTTAAAACTTCCATTATCTACCATTAGTGAGCCAAAGACACTCATTTCACAAATGCGTAAATTTTTAACCCTCAATTTTTCTTCAAATAAATGGTAGAATAATGAAATACAAGCTTTAATGAGTCCAAAAATGCAAAAATAATTGAAAAAGGGACCAAATTGCACTTACAAAGAAGCTTGAAAAATTTTTAAATCCCTTGGCTATGGAGTTAGGGATTTTCGGCTGAACATGCGGTGTTTCATGGAGAAGATGATGTTTTATTTCATCTATTTTGTCTTTTACTCACTTTTGACAAAAATGCCCTTCCATCTATTATGTAGAGATTTTCCATGTAAGGCTATTTTGGTCCATAATACTCACTCATGGTTTTATTGCCACATAAAAGCTTCCTATTTCATGCAGCAATTCAATCAAGTCCAATTATCATCTAATAGTTACATTTTAAACTTTTCTCAATTTAGACCTTATCGAGCAATTAAGCATCAATACAGTAAAATTTTCAAACAATACTTTAACTCTAATATTCAATCAAACATATATCATCAAAATTTCACATAATTAAAAATTTTCACTTCAGATTTGTGGTTACAAAACCACTATTCCAACTAGCCCTTAATTCGGGTTGTCACAGCAACCACTTGTTGCTTATGTTGTTTGAAGAAAAACTCTCATCTTTTCTTCTCCTCATGATGAAACACAACACGCACACATTAATTTCTAAACACCTTTTTCATAAAACAGATAATTAAACAAACCCGAATAGCATAACAACCATACGAAACTTATTCTTTTACCTAAACCACGAATACACATAAGCCCAAAATAGTGATAAAAAATAAAAAAATAACGAAATATGACAACACCTTTACAGCAAGTAGAATAAAGAAGAACAAAAATTAAACCAACTTTTGCTTGTGATGAAACAAAAGGCGACAAGAGGAAACAAGAAAATAGAAAAGAAATTAGAGAAGAAAAACCTTGACTTTCTTTACTGAAAACTAATTGAAACACAAAAATGTGGATTTAGGGAGAAAGAATGGGAGACGTAACTAGGGTAGCAAATTTTTAGAAACCTTTTTTTTTTTTTAAATTCAAAAACCAAATAATGTAGGATAAAAACAAAATTAACCAAAAAATAATAAAGAAAATAAGTCTATTATCTCAACTAACCCTAATACACATCTAACAAATTTCTTTAACTTCAAATTGAACTAAATTTCCTCTAGTCGTGCAACCCAAAAATTGTTAACAAAAAAATCCTAATAACTCCTAGAGATTCGAACCTAAGACCTATAACCCACCTTCAAGGCCCTTAACCACTCAAATAGACACTCAACTATGACATAGCTCAACAAAACAAAAACTAAGATTTTTGGGTTGTTATAACTCTCTTCCCCTAAAAGAAATTTTGACATCGAAATTTACATGATTCAAATAAATGCGGATACTGCTGTCGAATCGTGTCTTTAAGTTCCCATATGACTTCCTCAATGCCATGATTCTGCCACAAAATCTTAACCAAATGGATGGGTTTCCACCTCAAAACCTTAACATCTCAATCCAGAATTTGAATCGGCTCCTCGAATGTAAAATCCAGTCTAACCTCAACTTCTTCAACCGACACGATATCGGATGGGTCAGACCGATACTGCCTCAACATAGAAACATGGAATACATCGTGAATATGATCTAACTCCGAAGATAGCTCTAATTGATAAGCGACTAGTCCCATACGTTTTAAAATCTGATACGGCCCAATGAACCTAAGGCTAAACTTACCCTTACGTCCAAACCGTAAAACTTTTTTTCATGGAGACACCTTCAAAAAGACGTAATCACCCACAAAATACTCAATGTCTTGCCTCTTCAGATTCGAATATGACTTTTGTCTATCAGAAACCACCTTAAGACGATCTTAAATCAATCTAACTTTACCCTCGGTTTCAGTAACCAATTCAGGACCCAAAACCCCTCGTTCACCCAACTTAATCTAACACAACGAAGTATGACACTTACAACTATACAAAGGCCCGTAAGGTGCTATTTGAATGCTAGACTAAAAATTGTTATTATATGCACACTCGACTAATGGTAGAAATTCCTCACAACTACATCAAAAATCAATGACACAACTCTAAAACACATCATCCAGTATCTAAATCACCCTCTTAGATTGACCATTAGTCTGAGGATGGAACGTTTTACTGAAGTCTAATCTCGAACCTAGAGTCTCATGAAGCTTCCTCCAAAATTGAAAAGTGAAACGAGGATCTCTATCAGAAATAATTGAGACCAGAACCCCATGAAGTCTCATGATCTTAGAAACATACAACTTGGTCAACTTTTAAAGGGAGTAGTCTATCATAACAAGAATGAAATTGGTAGACTTGGTCAATCGATCCACAATGACCCATACAGAATCCGTCTTAATCGATGTTAAGGGCAACTCATAAATGAAGTCCATAGTCACTCTTTCCTATTTTCATAAGGGAATCTTATCGTATATATTATCTACATTATGAATTTTTATGTATTAGTTCCAGTATTTATTAACAGATATTTTATACTCAAAAAGTTTATCAGAAAAGTTTTCAGAGATGTTTCAGTCTCTAACTATCGCAGTACAATTCTAATCATTTTAGAGTTCCTCTAAACTAAATTTTATCTAAGTCAGAGGTACTTACAGGATCAGTGCTGAAAACTCAGTATTTCACAAAATTATTTTTCATATTAATGAAAAAATAAACTTTACAAGGAAAATAGTTTTCACAAAAAATTTTAAACCCCAAAATTTCACAACCCGAGTTTTGTAACCTAGCTTTGGTACCACTAAATGTAACACCCCAAACCTAGTCTAAACGTTATGGCTAGATTTAGAGGTGTTAAGTATAACAGTCGAAAATTCAGTTCTTGTAAATTTTGGAAAGAGTTGTACAGCTTTATCGTTTAAAAACTTCGATTTAAAAGAAAACATATCTATTTTTACTTTTTAGTTGAAAGTGACGTTTGCTTACATTTTGTAGAACGTATACTTAGCAGCGGAAATTCTTATATCATTTTGTATAAGAAAATCGAGTTTATTTCCTAGAGATCAGTTGTTTGGAAAAATGAATTTTGTTGATAACACGTTTAAGTAGTATTTTATGGAAAGCAAAAATAAAGTTCGAAACCCCAAACAACCAAAATATCCAAATAGTCCAAAATTTACAAAATAATTTAATCAAATTTAAAATAATAATAATAAACAAACTGAACAAAATACTTTTATAACTGAGCTCCCGTCACATCGAACCGCCTAAGTTTGAGGATTACCTGAAAATAACAGTCAAACAGAATATAAGTTTTCAAAACTCAGTGTGTAACAGATAACATAATAGTTAAATTATATCAAAAGATTTAGAAGAAATAGATTCATATCAGAGTAGTACAGATACGGATATATAATCCTACCCCCATCTTCTACACACCAACTCCGACCATCCTAGCACACTATATGGGGTGTGAAACACTTATCCCATCTTACACACTACTTAATGACAGTCTGACACTTTACAGAATACTTGCAGCTAAGCTGCCAAATAAATAGATGAATTATTACCTTTTACAGAAACACTTCCTCCACATAGCAAAACCCACCCCAAAAGCAAATACAGAATGTAACATAAATCAGACATATTTATAGTATATATGCATAACATAACAGATATATAACATAAATAACATTTCTCGATTTACTCATAACCTATTACGTAGTTTACTTATCATATAACGTTTTAAATATACAAGTAGATATCAGAATTCATGCAAATAGATGATCAGATTTCATATTTTACAGTTTATTTGAGCACGTATTGTCCCCACGGAAGGCCCACTGTCGTTCAAAACGACGTGTATGGCCCTAGGAAAAAAATTTAAAATTTTGAGCCCACACGACCCAAATAGCCAGCCAATGTGGCCCACACTGCCTGACACATGCTCGTGTGGTCCACATAGCCCAAAAAGCCCAGGTTGTGTGACTCATATGGTCCAGCACATGGCCGTGTGACGTTGACAGACTACTTTTTCAACTTTTATTGATCACTATTTTTCGTATTTTGCGTTTTAAACCTAATAATTCTTGAAACGAAATCGACCACGAGATGTCAAGAACCTAAATTTAGTAATTAAAAAATTAATTAATTAATTTTTAATATTGATACACCAACTTCTAAAAACTCATTCAACTCAACAAGAAACACTACATTTATCACACCTAAATTAAATATTCTAACATTCAAACACTTATCGTTGAACAATCAGCAACCACTCGTTGCTTATGTTGTTGGAATAACAACTCTCACCTTGTATTCTCCTTCTAACGAAACAGAACACACACATTAATTTCTAAACACCTCTTTCACAAAAGGGATAATTAAACAAACCCGAATAACACAACAACCATATAAAACTTATTCTCTTGCCCAAACTATAAATACATACGAGCCCAAAATCATGAGGAAAGAATCGAAAATAACAAAATATGGCAGCACTTTTATAGCAAGTAGAATAAAGAAGAACAAAAATTTAACCAACCTTTGCTTGGGATGAAACAAAAGGCTACAAGAGGAAACAAGAAAGTAGGTAAGAAATTAGAGAAGAAAAACCTTGAACGTATTTACTGGAAACTAATTGAAACACATAAATAGGAATTTGGGGAGAAAGAATAGAAGACGTAACTAGGGTAGCAAAATTTTAGGAACCCTTTTTTTTTAAATTTCAAAAACCAAATGAGATAGGATAAAAACAAAATTAACCAAAAAATAATAAAGATGTTATAGAAAATTAATAAAACAATAAATAAAATGGATGAAAATACGAGAGAATTTCATTGTGTTATCTCCACTTACAATGTACTATTTATAAGCTCATATACATATAATTAATAAATGTATTACGTTTAATAAACTAAATTTTATTAATTACTCCATTTAATAATCTCCTGATTATAAATGAAGTAATGAGTTTTATCTCATTACTTTAATATGCTTAAGGGGGTTAGACATCCATTAATTTACAATACTCCCCCTTAGATGTCTTTTAAATAAAAATGTGCCTTATTAAAACCTTTATTAAGAAAAACCCTGTGGGATAAAAACCTAATGAAGGAAAAAGAGTACACAATCTCCTATTACAAGTTGCCTCGTTAAAAACCTTTACCAGGAAAACCCAGTGGGACAAAACCTTGGTTAAAGGAAAAGAGTACGTGTTTTAGACTTCCCCTAATGATGACATCACATTATGTCTTTGAGTTGACGCATTCTAATCTTGTTTCGTAGTTTTTCAAATGTTGAAGTTGGCAATGCCTTGGTAAAAAGATCTGCTAAATTATCACTAGAACGAATTTGTTAAACTTCTATGTCACCTTTCTTCTCAAGATCATGAGTGAAGAATAATTTTGGTAAAATATGTTTCGTTCTATCACATTTGATAAAACTACCCTTTAATTGAGCTATACATATTGCATTATCTTCGTATAAGATAGTTGGCATATTTTCCTGTAAAGGCAAATTACATATCTTCTGGATATGTTGTGTTAATAACCTTAGCTAAACACACTCTCGGCTTACCTCATGCATTGCAATTATTTCAGCATGATTTGAAGAGGCAGCAGCTAATGTTTGCTTTATTGAACGCCATGATATGGTAATACCTCCACATGTAAATAAATATCCCGTTTAAGATCGACCTTTATATGGATCTGAAATATCCAACATTAGCATAACCAATTAATAGGGATTTTGAATCATTTGAATAAAATAACCCCATATCAGTGGTCCCTCTAGGATATCTAAATATATGTTTAACTCCATTCCTATGTCTACGTGTTGGAGAAGAACTAAATCTTGCTAACAAATTTACAGCAAAAGATATATTAGGTCTTGTATTGTTTGCAAGATACATCAATGCTCCTACGGCACTTAAATATGGTACTTCAGGACCAAGAAACTCTTCATCATTCTCACAAAGACGAAATTGATCTTTATTCACATCTAACGATCGTACAACCATCGGGGTACTTAATGGTTGTGCTTTATCCATATAAAATTTATTTAAGATCTTTTTCGTATAAGTTGACTGATGGACACGAATTCCATCTTTTAAATGCTCGATCTGTAGGCCAAGACAAAACTTTGTTTTTCCAAGATCTTTCATCTCAAATTCTTTCTTTAAATAATTTATTGCATTTTGAAGCTCTTCAGGAGTTCCAATAATATTTAGATCATAAACATAAATAGTAATTATTATAAAGTTTGATTCAGACTTTTTATAAAAACACATGGGCAGATTGGACCGTTTTTATAACCTTCTTTTAACAAATATTTACTAAGACGATTGTACCACATACGTCCAGATTGTTTTATTCCATATAAACTTTTTTTAATCTGATTGAGCAATGTTCTCGGGAAACTCTATATCCTTCAGGGATTTTAAATCCTTCTGGGATTTTCATATAAATTTCATTATCAAGTGAATCATACAAATAGGTTGTAACAACATCCATTGGACGCATGTCAAGTTTTTCACGTACTGCTAGACTAATAAGGTATCTAAACGTGATTGCATCCACCACAGGAGAATATATCTCTTCATAATCAATGCCGGGCCTTTACGAAAATCCTTGTGCTACAAGTCGTGATTTATATGTTACGACTTCATTTTTCTCATTTCGTTTTTGCACAAATATCCATTTATATCCTACCGGCTTTACATATTTAGGTGTTTGGGCTATAGGTCCAAAAACCTCACATTTAGAAAGTGAATTTAATTATGCTTGAATTGCGTCTTTCCATTTTGGCTAATCTTTTCTATTTCTACTTTCATTAATAGATTTAGGCTCAGGATCCTCATTTTCTTTTGCTATTTCAATAGCAACATTATAAGCAAAATTGTTGTCAACAACTATATTTTTTCGGTTTCATCTTTTTCCTGAAGTAACATAACTTATTGAGATTTCTTCATTATCATCATTTTCAGGTACCTGAACCTCTTCCAGGGATTTTTGATTAGTTATATCTTTAGCCTCTTCTGGGGCACTTGCCTCCATAATATTACTATCTTGAATAATTGCTCCTTTCCTTTTACGAGGATTTTTATCTTTGGAACCAATTAGCCTTCCACGCTTTAGGCGTGGATTACTTTCTTTGCATTAACAATTTGCCCTATTGGGATTTTAATTCGTATTGGAGTATTTTCAGCTGGTATGTGAGATTTTGTAATTCTCTTTAGGTTAGTAAATAAATCTGGCAGTTGATTGGTAATGTTTTACAAATGTATGATCCTTTGAACTTCTTGTTCACATTGACTTGTGCCAGGATCTATTTGAGATATTGATGATCCATTCCATGTAATCTCTTTTACCAGTTGTACTTTCTCTCTCCCTAATGTTGTGAATGTTGTTTCATCAAAATGACAATTAATAAATCGTGCAGTAAATAAATCTCCAGTTAATAGTTTAACATATTTAATTATAGAAGGAGAGATTCATAACCAACATATATTCTCAACCTCCTTTGAGGACCCATCTTTGTACGTTGTGGTGGAGCAATTGGAACATATATTGCACATCCAAAAATTCTAAGATGGGAAATATTTGGCTCCTGACCAAAAGCCAATTGTAATGGGGAGTATTTATTATAACTTGTTGGCCTTAATCGCACAAGTGCTGCTGCATGCAAAATAACATATCCCCAAGCTGTAACAGGGAGTTTTGTTCTTATAAGCAATGGTCGAGCTATTAGTTGAAGGCGTTTGATAAACGATTCAGCTAAACCATTTTGTGTATGAACATAAGTTACAGGATGTTCAACTTTTATCCCAATTGACATACAATAATCATTAAAAGCTTGGGATGTAAACTCACTAGCATTATTAAGATAAATAGTTTTGATTGCATAATCTGGAAATTGTGCTCTTAATCGGATTATTTGAGCAAGTAGTCTCGCAAACGCCAGATTGCGAGTTGATAATAAACACACATGTGATCACCTACTAGATGTATCTATTAATACCATAAAATATCTGAATGGTCTACATGGTGGATGAATGGGCCACATATATCACCTTGAATATGTTCCAGAAATGCGGGAGATTCAATCCTAACTTTAGGTGGTGATGGTCTAATCATCAATTTTCCTTGAGAACAAGCAACACAAGATAAATCCTTGAATTCAAGAATCTTTTGGTTCTTTAAGGGGTGTCCAATTGAATTCTCGATTATTCTTCGCATCATAATAGATCCGGGATGGCCTAATCGGTCATGCCAAATAGTAAAAGTATGTGGTTCTACAAACTTCTGGTTTGTAGTAAAATGTGACTCAATTGCACTAATATGTGTATAATATAAACCTGATGAAAAAGCAGGTAGCCTTTCCAAAACATATTTCTTTCCACGTTTAACATTTGTAATATATAGATATTCAATATTTTTCTCATTCATAGTCTCAAAATGATATCCATTAAGACGAATATCTTTAAAACTCAATAAATTTCTTTGAGACTTAGTGGAATATAAAGCATCATCAATGACAAATTTTGTATCTTTAGGTAATAATATAATAGCTCTTCTAGAGCCTTCAATAAGTTTTGAACTACCCGATATTGTATTAACATGGGCATTACTCATTGTTAAATGAGAAAAATATTTTTTATCTTTGAGTATCGTATGTGTTGTAACACTATCTGCAAGACACACGTCAACATTGATTTTGGATCCATCAAAATTTTGTTGAATATTCATATTCTTCATAAAAATAAACAAAATATAATATGAGAAACATTACAAATTTTATTAAATATATAAATTATTCTTCATGAAAGAAAATAAAATATACTTAAACAATATAAAAATGTCAAAATAATATAAATTTTTTTCTAATGATTCTCAAAGAAATCTGCCATATCTAGGTGAGTTATATTATTAAGGTCATTAAATTTATCATCCTCGTAGGCATGGTCAGTTTTAGTATTATAATGAATATCTTCATCTTTTGCCTCCATTTCATCATTTTGGGATATAAAATTTGTCTCAATATGCTTTCCCTTCTTTTTAATGGATGCTTGATAAAGTTTCACTAAATGCTCAGACGTATGATAGGTACGTGACCAATGCCCCTTCATACCACATCGGTAGCATATATTTTCAACAGTTTTTGAAGGATTATTTTGACCACTTCTTTCTTGTCTTTCATTGTTATTCTTTTTCTGGTGGTTAGAAGTATCATTGTTGTTACCACCATGATAACGATTACTAATACGTCCTCGACCACGTCCCCCACTACGTCTACGACCACGGTCGTGACCTCTATATTTTCTATTTTCATAATTATTGTGTACTGCTACATTCACTTTAGGGAATGGTGCAGAACCAGTGGGACGAATTCCATGATTTTTCATCAACAGCTCATTATTTTGTTCAGCCAACAAAAGGCATGAAATCAATTCAGAATACCTTTTAAAACCTTTTTCACGGTATTGCTGCTGCAGGAGCACATTAGTAGCTTGAAGGTTGAAAATGTTTTGTCTAACAAGTCCTCATCAGTTATGTTTTCTTCACATAATTTTAGTTGAGAACTAATTTTGAAAAGTTTTGAATTGTATTCACTTACAGTCTTAAAATCTTGCAACCGTAAGTGCATCCAATCATAACGAGCTTTAGGGAGTATCACAATTTTTTGATGCTTCTTTATCTGCTAATATAGTATTTCTTAGACCTTTAGCATCTAGGTGAATTTCAGCATCTAACACCCATGACAAATAATTCTTGCCTGAGATGTCTAAGGCCGCAAATTCAAGTTTGGCAAGATTTGACATTATAATCACTTGAATCAAAATTAAAAAGTATTAGTAAAATAATAAGTATTCTCAATTTTAAAATAATTCAATTTTATATACCAAATTTGCTAAATAATAATATGTATGTCAAATATTGGCATAGAGAGGAATAGTCATAATAATAACTTAACACAAATTACATTAATTGAAATTTCTTTTAGAAAAATGCATATATAATTATCATTCTTAGATATTAGTTGAAAAAATAATGTGCAAATGTTACCCAAAGCAAATATTTCATCTAGAAAATAAAATAAAAGAATTATGAAAATATATATACCATATATAGTTTAATGGGAGCTATACAGGCAAATTATATAAAGTCGAAATGACGTGAACTTCACTATGAACTCGTAGAAGCTCGTGCTGATAACGTGTTATAGAAAATTAATAAAACAATAAATAAAATGGATGAAAATACGAGAGAATTTCATTGTGTTATCTCCACTTACAATGTACTATTTATAAGCTCATTTACATTTAATTAATAAATGTATTACGTTTAATAAACTAAATTTTATTAATTACTTCATTTAATAATCTCTTGATTATAAATGAAATAACGAGTTTTATTTCATTACTTTAATATGCTTAAGGTGGTTAGACATCCATTAATTTACAACAGAAAAAAATAAACCTATTATCTCCACTAACCCTAATACACATTTAATGGATTTCTCTTATTTCAAATTGAACTCAATTTTCTCTAGCCGTGCAACTCACAAAATGTTAACAGAAAAAAAAAATCTTAATAGCCTCTTGCAAATATTCAAACCTAGGACCCACAATCTACCTTCAAAGCCCTTAACCACTCAAATAGACACTCAACTATGACAAAATTTGACAAAACAGAAATTAAGATTTTTGGGGCGTTACACTAAAAAATTCTACAATTTTAACATTGATATTTACACAAAATTGTGGGATAAATTTATTAAATTAGGATCAAAATGATAAAATGTGTAAACTTGTTATTATATCAATAAAAATAATGTACAATTGATGAATAATATTAACACTGTAATTAAATGTCTTCAATTATTCACTTTTAAAATTAATAGAAATTAAATTATTTTTATCTTTTTAGAGTACAAATTTCCATAAAAGAGATTTGGAAAATCGTTTTACTTGAAAAGTTTTATATCTTTAAATTCAAATCTTATTGATAACTTAATTCGGAAATCCGGTATATTTATTAGATAGCATAAAATTTCAAACCAAAAGAAGATTAAAAAAAGGTAGTCAAAGATGGATGTCGAAATGATAAAAGAAAAAAAATAAGAAAGAAAAGAAAAGGGTAAAGGCATTGTAGGTTGAAAAGAATTGACAAGCAATGAAACCATTCCCTTTAAGAAATAAAATGAGGTCATAAAAATCTTTTTATATATGTAGGTGTCTGAAGAAAGAGGGGCAAACCCCAATGTTTGATTTGATACAATTCAGAAGCAGAAGGTGACAAGCAGACCAGCATGTAGTTCTTACTGTTGATATGTCATTGCCTAACAAATCAATAATCGGTATTAAATATGTCTATTACCTCTAATTTCACATGCATGCAAAAGGAACAATTGCAATCATCAGCCTTTACAATCCCAAAGGAAATGAAAAAGTGATTTCATGCATGAATTTGGATGTAATCTTTTCTTGTGTGGTTTAAGAGACAAAATGAGGTTGGTAGAGTTGCGTTAAGTCTATAATCTCAGTATTTTTAAGAAGAAAAAGTTATTTATTAATGAATGTAGTGATGGATAAGTCACCCCTTATCTATTTTTTTTTAAAATATTCTATCAAATAATATAATATATTATCTTAATACAGGTAATATGGATGTATAATCTCTTATATTTTATCATATGATTTTTAAAAGTAAATAAAACAAGCCATTGATATATGTGGAATAAGGTTATGTTGAGTAAACTGAAAAATTAAGTGGGGAGAAAATAAGTATTGAATATAATTATATTTTTTTAATAAAGGATAATATAATTTTAAATAAAATAAAATAAAAATTAATTAAATTTATTTTCTATTAAGTGATAAGTAGGTTTCTATCTATTTATTATTTTTTACACTTTTTGTAAAAAAATTCTATCTAATAGTTTTCATTTGGGTGAACAAATGTGCTTTAAAAAATAATTTGCTGAAAATATTAATTTTTAGTTGATTGAATATTTTCAACACTTTATTAAATAGGGTCTTATAATATATTGATAAATTTAGAAGGGATTAATCTCTAAACTTTACATGAACTTTAACATAATATATAATTTTATATATAAATTTTTATTTTGTACAACTCCATACATAAAATTTTAATTTTATCTCATTCTCCAAGACAATGGAGAAGTTATAAAGTGACCTCTGACGAAACAGTAGAGGAGTTAATGAATTTTAAGGTGTGCAGAGTTATATTTTCAATTCTGAAAATTCGGAATTTAGATTTTAAAATGTACATTAAATTTGAGCACCAAAATAAATATGTCGAAATGTGTGTTAAATGACGTTGTGTCTTTTGATGAGTTGAAGTAAATAAGTACTAATGATAATGACGTAGGTATGACATTTTTTATCTAAATAAATCATCAACCTTAAAAATTAACATTCATTCAAAGAAAAGTTTTATCTACACTACTAAATATAAAAGGAAGGCATTCTTTGGCTCCTGAATTGCCTTTTTTTCTTTTACATTCTTAATAGCAATGATTAATTTTTAATTTTTATCTCTCTACTTTTAAATTGTATAAAAATAATTAAATTTTAATTTTAATCTTTATAAAATTTGAGATTTTATTTTTATACTTGAATTTTGTATATAAATTAGGTTATAATGTTTTTAATTGGTCTAAATATTTTATTCTAATTAAAATGATAACTTAAATTTAAAGAATCGTTAACATCATTAAATTTTTTGTTAAAATTCAAATTCACTATAATTTCATTTTTTGTGATATGATTATTAAGTGAGTACCTTTTTCTAATTTTAAAATGTCACACCAATAAATTTAACAAAAAAAATTTAGTGATATTAATAATTAGACCTAAATTTTTATATTAAAAGAATAAAAAATTACGTTATAAAAAATAAAAAATTAGGATTAAATTCTAAATATGTAATGTAACATATTGTAACTATATAATCCAAAAATAATTAATACTAGCTAGATATAAAATAATGCCAAAATAATTAAAAGGATGATAAATTAAGAAAAGTTGTTTGATTATATTGGAGAAAAAGATGTAGACATAAATAAGATTATAAGAGTAAGGGTAATCAAGCAATGATTGAATTTCAGTTCTTTGTGCTTAAAAGTTTAGGTAACTCTTTATTCGGAAAAATCCAATTATCTTTTTTTCAACACCTTCTCACTCACAAGTTGACCGCATTGGATTCAATTGAATTTTATTTTTTTTATTTTTTATATACTTCATTTTATGATATCAAAATAAATATTTTATTTTAAAAGTTATTATTTTTAGAAATATAAAAAGATATCTTGTAATTTTGTGAACGGATATTCAAAAGCCACGAAACTAAACTTATTTTATAAAAATAAGTGTTAAAAATTATAAATTAACATGAAAAGTTCAAAAATTAAATTAAATTATAATAAACGGTTCAAGAATTTAAAAAACTTGAACGAATCAAACTAATATGACATCTATTAGCAATGTTGTTAATTGATATTATTTTATTATCCTAACATTTGACCATCATGATGTGTAAAACCAAAATAATATATATTTTAGATAATTTTTTTTAACAAATTATTGGTTTGGTTAGATAGATATTAAATAGATTGAATTAATGGCCTTTAAATTGATTGTTACATTTTTATTATATTTTTAAATTATTAATGTTATATCAATCAAGTTTTTTTATTATTAAAATTGTTAATTTAATTGTTATACAACATATCTATGAAAAATAAAATAGAATGTCAGTAATGACAATATATCACAAAGAAAAGAGAAATAAAATAAAGAACACACAGATTTTACATGGAAACCCTTTTGAAAAAAAACCACGGGCAGAGGAGAAGAAAATTCACTATGTCAAATTCGAATAATTACAAGAGGAATAGACTATGTCTATTTTTAGGCTCGTAAAGTCATATTCTAGTAAGATTGAAACACCTTATTCTAATCAATATAAAATAGATGGAGTTTAATAAGATTTAAAAAACCTTATTCTAAAATAAAATAAAAGAAGTGTAGTTCTATATGGATTTTACTTTTATTTTATTTTACCACTGTATTTTATTTAAATAACGATTTGGGTCATTTAATTCTAACAATCTCCACCTTGACACGAATTCTCAACGAACAAGTTCTTTATCACGAACTCTCAACGAACAAGTTCTCCACCTCTTCCATAAAACCCCTTAAGGGTTTAACTTCAACAATGAACACCAACCAAGTCTAAGCAATGCTTAAACTTGGTTGTAGGAAGTGACTTAGTCATCATATCTGCAGGATTTTCATGAGTACTAATTTTGCTCACAACAATATCACCACGAGCAATAATATCACGAACAAAATGATACCGAACATCAATGTGTTTTGTTCTCTCATGAAACATTTGATCTTTTGTAAGGAAGATTGCACTCTGACTGTCACAAAATACTGTACTAATTTGAAGGTCTTCATTGAGTTCACTAAAGAGTCCTTTCAACCAAACAGCTTCTTTACAAGCCTCAGTAATCGCCATGTACTCAGCTTCAATGGTAGACAAAACGACTATAGTTTGCAAAGTGGCTTTCCAACTGATTGCACAACCTCTAATTGTAAAGACATAACCTGTGAGAGATCTTCTTCTATCAATGTCTCCATCATAATCAACATCAACATACCCAATGACTCCATCTCTAATTCTTCCAAACTGTAAGCAAACATCAGCAGTACCTCGTAAGTATCTTAAAATCCAATGAACTGCTTTCCAATGTTCTTTATCGGGATTCGCCATGTATCTGCTAACTGCACTGACTGCATATGATAAATCTGGACGTGAACAAACCATAACATACATGAGAGATCCCACTACATTAGAGTATGGAACATGTGACATATACTCAATGTCATCATCTGATTGTAGAGACAAAGTCAATGAAAATTTGAAATGGGTTGCTAAAAGAGTACTAACAGGCTTAGCACTATGCATATTGAACCTGCAAAGAACTTTCTCAATGTACCCCTTCTGACTTAGGTACAATTTACTTGCTTTTTTATCTCTGAGAATCTCAATACCAAGTATTTTCTTTGTTGATCCCAAATCTTTCATCTCAAATTCTTCACTTAGTTGGGCTTTGACCTTTCTTATATCTCATTTATCTTTTATTGCTATCAAAATGTCATCAACATAAAGAAGTAGATACACAAAAGAACCATCACTATTTTTCTTAAAGTAAACACAACTGTCAAAACTACTTCTTTTGAAATCATGAGACGTCATAAAGGAATCAAACCTCTTATACCACTGTCGTGGTGACTATTTCAAACTGTAAAAGGACTTTTTCAGCAAGCAAATATAGTACTTTTTTTCTGAGACTGTAAAACCCTTTGGTTGTTGCATGTAAATATCCTCCTCAAGTTTCCCATGCAAAAATGCAGTTTTTACATCTAACTGCTCAAGCTCCAAATCATGCATGGCCACAATACCAAGCAAAGCTCAAATAGAACTATGCTTCACAACTGGGGAGAACACATCTGTGAAGTCCACTTCTGGAATTTGACTGTAACCCTTTGCAACAAGCCTTACATTATATATAGGTTCTTCAACTCTTAAAGTTCCTTCTTTCTTTTTAAACACCCATTTACAACGAACAACCTTTTTACCTTTAGGAAGTTTCACAAAATCCCATGTTCTATTTTTGTGGAGTGATTCCATCTTCTTTTGCAAAGCAAACATCCACTTTTCTAAGTCTTCACAGCTAACTGCCTTAGAATAATTAGATGGCTCTTGGTTTGCATCTATATCTTCAACCACATTTAAAACATAAGCAACTAGATCAGCCTCAACATATTTTTTTGGAGGTTTAATTTCTCTTCTAGTTTTGTTTTTGGCGATAGAGTATTGTGGTGAAGAAGTAACTCTATTCTCAATTTTTGTACGTGCTTGAGGAGTTGACTCTGTATTAATTTGATGCTCCACCTACTTTTGATTTTCTTTATTGGAAGAGTCTTTAAGAGATAAGTTAGGTAGCATAATAGTTTCATAAAAAACAACATCTCTGCTAATCACAATTTTTCTATTTTCAGGACACCATAACTTATACCCTTTTACACCAGTTTTATAACCAAGAAAAACACATTTAATGGATCTCGGTTCCAATTTTCTATTATCAACATGAGCATACGCAGGACACCCAAAGATCTTTAAATTATAATAATTAGCAGGATTACAAGACCATACCTCTTGTGGAGCCTTTTTCTCAATGGCAACGGATGGAGATCGGTTGATAAAAAAACATGCAATAGAGGCTGCTTCTGCCCAAAATGACTTTGGTAAGTTGGCATTTGAAAACATACATCAAACCTTCTCTATGATCGTTCTGTTTGTTCGTTCTGCAATGCCGTTTTGCTGTGGAGTATGACGAACTATCAAGTGTCTCGCGATCCCTTCTGACTTGCACAGTCTATTAAACTCATCAGAACAGAACTCTAAGCCATTGTCTGTGCGGAGGTATTTTATTTATTTTCTCGTCTGTTTTTCAATCATAATTTTTCAAGACTTAAATGTGAAAAACACATTGCTTTTCTGCTTCAAGAAGAATGCCTAAAATTTTCTGGAAAAATCATCAATAAAAGTTAGCATATAATTAGCTCCACCTCTCGAAGGTACCCTAGATGGCCTCCACAGATCAGAATGAATATACTTCAACGTTCCCTTCGCGTTATGAATTCCTTTGGTGAATCGAACTCTCTTTTGCTTCCCCAAAACACAGTGCTCATACAACCTTAGTTTGCAAATTCCTTGCCCATCAAGAAGTCCTCTTTTGCTCAATTCTGCCATGCCATTCTCACTCATATGCCGTAGGCGTATATGCCAAAGTTTAGTAAATCATCATCTAACAAGGAAGAGGAAGCGACAGCTACATTACCAGTAACAGTAGAACCCTGCAAAACATATAACTTGACAGTCTTTCTCTGCCCTTTCATCACAACAAGGGAACCTTTAGAAATTTTTAAAACCCAATTTTCAGCTGTGTATCTGTACCCTTTTGAATCAATAGTACTCAACGAAATTAAATTTCTCTTCAATTCTGGAACATGTCGTACGTTACTAAGTGTTCTGACAACTCTATCAAACATCTTAACTTTAATTGTTCCAACACTTGCGATTTTACACAAAGTATTATTTCCCATCAAAACAACACCTTTAGACACTATTTCGTAAGTTGTAAACCAATCCCGATTGGGACTCATGTGGAACGTGCAGCCTGAATCAAGTATCCACTCCTCACTCACTTTAGAAATGTTGACAGAAGCGGCTAGAAGTTCATCATCGCTGTAGTTTTCTACAACATCAGCTTCATCAGAATTTTCTGGTTGTTTTCCTTTTTAATTCGCAGCCTCCCTTTTAATCTTGTTCTGTAGCTTATAGCACTCAGATTTAATGTTCCCTTTCTTCTTGCAGAAGTTATAAGTTTTACCTCTATTTGAAAACTTCGATCTACCTTTAGATTTATCGCGAGGATTCTGTTCCTGTGTCCTTCCACGATTATCGTCAGCATTCTGATCTTATCTCTCACGAACAATGAGACCCTCTCCCTGAGAGTCGGGTTTAATCACAAGATACTTCATCTTATCATATGAGGTCAAAGAATCATAAACCTAATCAACTATGAGAGACTCGCGGCTATATAAAATTGTGTCTCCAAAGGTTGAATAAGACAGGGGCCACGAACAAAGTAGAATCAACCTTAGATCTTCCTTATCATACTGAACCTTCATGGCCTTCAAGTTTGATAAAATTTCTTTAAACACTGTTAAGTGTTCGTGCACAGGCGCACCTTCTTCCAAATGATGAGCATAAAGATGCTGCTTCATATGCAACTTGCTGGTTAGAGTTTTCGACATACATATTTGTTCCAGCCTCTTCCATAATGCAGCGGCGGTCTTTTCCTTCATCACATCCTGTAAAATTTTGTTAGACAAATGCAGATGTAATTATGTTAACGCATTTCTATCCTTACGCTTCTTCTTTTCATCCGTTAATGTCAAAGGCATCTTATCTATCCCTAGCAGGGCTTCCTCTAGATCCATCTGCGCAAGAATTGCTTGCATCTTAATCTGCCACAACGCAAATCTGGTGTTGCGATCCAACAGCGTAATTTCATACTTCAAAGACGCTAGATCAAGATGAGCAACCCGGAAGCTCGGATACCAATTTGTGAAAAATAAAATAGAATGTCGGTAATGACAATATATCACAAAGAAAAAAGAAATAAAATAAAGAACACACAGATTTTACGTGGAAACTCTTTCGAAAAAAACCATGGCAAAGGAAAAGAAAATTCACTATGTCGAATTTGAATAATTACAAGAGGAATAGACTATGTCTATTTATAGGCTTGAAAAACCATATTCTAGTAAGATTGAAACACCTTATTCTAATCAATATAAAATAGATGGAGTTTAATAAGGTTTAAAAAACCTTACTCTAAAATAAAATAAAAGAAGTGTAGTTCTATATGGATTTTACTTTTATTTTATTTTACCACTGTATTTTATTTAAATAAGGATTCGGGTCATTAATTCTAACAATATCAAATCTTATGTGCCATAATTTATGAAAAAAATTTTAAAGAAAAGAAAAATGTTATTGCATAACTTTTAAAAGTTAAAACTAAAAATAAAGTAAATTCGAAAAAGAGAGTGAACAATAAAACTTTTATAAAAGTTCTGAAAACCTCAAGACTAAAGCTTTTAAAATATTTAGTTTTTTTTTTAATTTTTATTTTAAACTTTGCCATCTAAGATTTAATATATCATTTAATTATTAAATTAACGATTTTAATAATAGAAGGACCTTATTGAATATAACATCGATAATTTAAAGATGTCATTAGAATGTTTTAAAATTTAAGGATCAATTGAGAATGAATGTTATAATTTAGAAATGTATGGTGCAATTAGCTTAAATAGATTTTATATACATTTATTGTTGGGTTATTATTATGTGAAATTCACAGCTTGTTTTTAAATATATTTTTTTGTTAATATGTAGTTTATCTCTTAAATTTGTCTAAAAGTATTTAGTTGGTACCTATCTTTTTTTTTGCTTAGTTGGTACTTGAACTTGTATTCATCACCTAGGTTGGTGCCTTTGTACTAACACCGTTAGTTTGTGCTAATGTGACATTGATAGTCAATCCGTTGGTGACACATGATAGCCTCTTAGTATGACATGTGATAGATATAAATTTTAATAATTAAAAAACCTTAAAATTATTCTCTTTTTATCTCTAAGGCAATAACTATTTTTTGTTACTTTTTATACAGGTTGTGTAGATAACATAAGTTATGGTAAAAGCACTAGGGAGACCCTTGTACTAAGAGTTACATTGTGTTTTTCCTACTTTACTATAAAAAAAAATGGGTAAATTAATCTTTATACATTAGATTAAAGTGTAAACTGATTTTTCTGATTAAAATTTCATCTATTTTTACTGTTAAAAGTTGGTCTTTATATGTCAAAATGAAATACATGTGGCGTGTAATAATCTGGTTATTCTGTCAGCTACACTAATTTTTAGTAGTAAAAAATAATTAAATTTTTAATAAAAAATAATTTACTCTTTAATTTAACATATAAAAATTAATTAACTTATTTTTAATTAAAGATAAAAATAATACAATTTAATTCTTAATATACAAACTTCATAATACTTTTACCGAGGACGTATCCTTTTAATATTCTTTAACCTTCATATGAATAGTAACTCTGCTATGATACGACATAGCCCACATCTTTGACCTTGGCTTTTGTGTTTTGAACCAATTTTCTATTCCGAGCAAGTGTAAAATCATTTTTCCACTTCTCTTTATTTTTTAAATTTATTAATAATATATTTTTACAATATCAAAAGTATTACTTTAATAATTAAATAAAAATTAATCTAATATGATTAATTTGAAAAATGATGGAAAGAATTATACAATATCCTAAAAGTAATTAAATAAAATAATTAAAAATTCTTAACATATAAAATAAAAATAATTAGTTTACTATGATTTCAAGTAACAATTTAATTTTTATATGATACTTTCATTTTTGTTTTCATTGTTTTAAAATTAAAAACAAGTATGATATTAAAACCCAAACTAATAATATCTAATAAAAGTAAAAAAAAATTATATAATGCAAAAGATAAAATATAAATAATTGTATTAATATAAGTAATTATTAGCATAAATAATTAGACATAATATTCAGAAATTTGTGATAAAAAAATTAACAGTAAGTATTATTAAATATCAAATAATTATAAAAATGAAGCATATGAAATAATAATGAAAGGCGGGTTTTTTACCTAAATAATACAAAAAAATTAAAAATTTACCAAAATAACACCCCATTTTTTTATTTACTAAAATAATACAAACTTTTTTTTTATTTACCAAAATAATACAAATAAAAAAAAATCTGAAAACAAAAAAAAATACAGATGCAGGTGGGGCCCACAGGCGGCACTAAAGGTGCCTGTCCCATAGGCAGCATCAAAGGTACCACTCCCATAGGCACCACCCAAAACTCGTATTTATTTTGGTCATTTGTTGGTATTTTTTTATTTTCAGATTAAAATCACTTCCAAAATAAATATTATTTTCATATTTTATTATTTTCCAAAATAAATACAATAATATAAAATAATAAAATACGAAAATAGTATTTATTTTGGAAGTGATTTTAATCGAAAATAAGAAAAATACGAACAAATGACCAAAATAATGGTTTTTTACTAAACTTATATAAAAATATTAAAATAATACATTTGAAACATTATGTACTAAAATAATATAAAATAATAAAATACGAAAATAGTATTTATTTTGGAAGTGATTTTAATCCGAAAATAAGAAAAAATACGAAAAAATGACCAAAAATAATGGTTTTTTACCAAACTTATATAAAAAATATTAAAATAATATATTTGGAACATTATGTACTAAAATAATATAAAATAATAAAATACGAAAATAGTATTTTATCCTTTATAAGAAGGGTTTTTTACCCAAATATTTTCGTATTTTATTATTTTTATATTATTTTAGTACATAACGTTTGAAATTTATTATTTTAATATTTTTTATATAAGTTTAGTAAAAAATCATTATTTTGGTCATTTGTTCGTAATTTTTCTTATTTTCGGATTAAAATTACTTCCAAAATAAATACTATTTTCGTATTTTATTATTTTATATTATTTTAGTAGATAATGTTTTAAATTTATTATTTTAGTTTTTTTTATATAAGTTTAGTAAAAAACTATTATTTTGGTCATTTGTTCGTATTTTTTCTTATTTTCGGATTAAAATCATTTCCAAAATAAATAATATTTTCGTATTTTATTATTTTATATTATTTTAGTACATAATGTTTCAAATGTATTATTTTAATATTTTTTATATAAGTTTAGTAAAAAACCATTATTTTGGTCATTTGTTCGTATTTTTTCTTATTTTCGGATTAAAATCACTTCCAAAATAAATACTATTTTCGTATTTTATTATTTTATATTATTGTATTTATTTTAGAAAATGATAAAATACGAAAATAATATTTATTTTGGAAGTAATTTTAATCCGAAAATAAAAAAATAATAACAAATGACCAAAATAAATACGAGTTTTGGGTGGTGCCTATGGGAGTGGCACCTTTGGTGCCGCCTATGGGACAGGCACCTTTAGTGCCGCCTGTGGGCCCCACCTGCATCTGTACTTTTTTTTTGTTTTCAGATTTTTTTTTTGATTTGTATTATTTTGATAAATAAAAAAAAAGTTTGTATTATTTTAGTAAATAAAAAAAATGGGGTGTTATTTTGGTAAATTTTTAATTTTTTTGTATTATTTAGGTAAAAAACCCAATGAAAGGCACACCATTTTTGCGAGGAAAACAAAGCATATAAAATAATACTGGTTAGTACACCAAAAATGGAGCCCAAACATATTGATAATGGAAGTTTGATTCTTTCTTTATAACCCAAAAATCTCATTCTCACACCTTTAACTGTTGGTCAAAAATAGTCCTTAGAAGTTGAGCTCAACTAAGAGAGCACACAAGGATGCATCGTTTTAGTGCAAACTTCAAGGACTTTTAAAAACCACCAGAAATGACTCCGCACCCAAAATCATCTTTACCTTACTTTAGAAACCTCTATCCCTTATGAAAGTCCCAACTCCGCTCTCTTCTAACTTTTAACTATAATTATGTATAGTTTCATTTGCCTGTTTTATGAGATTTACGTTATAATTGTTCAAAAAATTTTAAAAATTAATTAAATTATTTTTTTAAAAAATTAATTGGACAATTAAAATTTTAATTGTAATGAAATGATAATTTATCTGACAAGTGGTGTGTAGTTTATAAAAATTAAAAAAAAATGAAAAATTCAAAAACTTTCAACTAAGTTCATAAAATGTCAAAGAAAAAATCCACATAGGTAATGAAGTACACAAAAATTGGTATCCCAATTGTCACAACGATACTATTAAAAATTTAATAATTCAATCAGTTTAAAAAAATTAATTAAAACTTGAAGATTCAAGAGCTAAAGTTATAAAAAAATTATAACCAAAATGACAAAAAAAATTAAATTTATTTTTATATCATAATTAAGCTTAAAAAAATGAACGATGCTTAAATAAAAAGGGTTTCTCAAATAAAATATAAAATATACAAAATAAAAAAATTTATAAGATGGAAAGCATAGTTTTACTTAAATATTAATTAATAAAAAAAAAAAGAGATATGGGTGAAATTTATGAAATAGAAATAGAAATTAAAATGGAGATGATATGAAATTAATGAGCCGGTCTTTGACATTAAATCGGACATGTTTTTTTAAGGTTTGAAATTAGAGTAGATGAAGTTTCCATTGAATTAGTGGGACACCTTCAAATTCATCTTGTCTTTCACTTTGTTCCTTTTCCATGTTTGTCGTTTAGATGTTCAGCACCTTTGCAATCATCTTTCACATACAGACATTCTTTTAAGCCACTCTGGTCTTAAAATTCATACTTTTAATTGCTTTGCATTTATAAGGGTGGAAGAAGAATGTAGAGACAGCAACTTTATTATAAATGTTTTGGGATTCACCATTTCTGAAGAGGCTCAACATAAATTTCTCATTTCATCACTCATCATTTGAATTTTTTAAAATAAAATTAAATAAAATCAAAAAATTCATTTCACTTTTTAAAATTTAAATAAAGTCTTACTTCGATCAGTATTTATATGTTGCTTAAAATAAAAAAAAATTACTTTTCAAAATTTAAATAGACTTACAACTATCAATATCTATATATTACTTGCAAGAGAAGGTGCATTCAAATACACTAAAATACATTTATCCTTCTACTTAAATATAATTAAATAAACTTTTAAATAAATCCCATTATATCTATTTTAAAAACCTCAAAATAATATCTATTTCTCCATAAAATAAAAACAACTTTTGCTAACTTTACAGATATGTCAGATTTAGATAAGTTTTAACCCTCCATCTCAAATCATGATGAAACATGCATGAACTGACAACCCAAAGGTGAATTTGATGGACTTTGGCCCAAAACTAATTTTTTTTTAATTTTATACTTAATAAAATGAAAAATTTTATGTTTAATCGTTTAAAAAATATGAAATAATAAATTAATGCATAATAAATTTATATTTTTACTCTATAAAAGATTATAATAAAATTCAACCCTGCTGAGAGGACTTAATTTAGTGAGAAAGAAAATAAAAACCTAACTCGAATAGCAAGTTCATAAAAATTAAAACCGAACTTGGCCTTTAATATAAAAATTAGAAAGCTTAAGAGGCAAGGGAACATACATTGAATAACTAAATTTGGTGGCCCCGACAATGTAGTGGCTAAATTCAATCCACTCATCAATTTTTTTATTCAATGTTGTCTTCTAACACTAACAAACTGCAATTTTCATTTTAAAAAAATTGGAAGTCCCCAAAGCCATAGCAACTAAAGGGGGTGGGTGGGTGCAGTCCCCTACAGGTACAGGAGTCATGTTTGAACCAAAAAAAAAAAAAAAGTCCTTTTCATCGTTTAATATGTGAACCATGGATACCCAACATCTCACATGCCATGCATCTACTCACATTAATCCTACATGTGAATATAAATATATCCCTTTTTTTCTTTTTAACCAATTTTTGGATTCAAATAGTTTAAGCTGAATCACATCACAAGAGTCAAAGAAACGTCCTATGTAAAAAGCTAGTCTTTAGCTATAATAATTTCATTAAAAGCTTTATTTTCTATGGAAAATGTAAATGTTGAGTTTTTTTTAAGAGTGGTTATGTAAAATTAAAATTAAAGAGTTTGTATGTTTTATATGCACATCATATAAGTTTATATGCTAAAATAAATAATAAATAAAATATTAAAATATGTTATCAGTCTTTGTATTATATTGAAAAGTTTAGTCCTAACCTAGACAATAACAATAAAATTTAAATCTAATTACTAGTCTTGTCCTCTTTGCATTGTTATAGGTTTAGTCCATATTCTTCAACTAAATCATTCTAAGTCCTTATACTTTTTCAAAATTTGAAATTCTATTCCTAATGCAAATCATAGTCGCTAATGCATTAACTGAATTTTTAGCAAGTAATATGTGAAAATAATAAACTAACATGGTATTACAAGTATGATAATATATTTTTTGCATCCTGATTTTAAAAATAACATAATTTAATGAATCTAATAGTTATTGAAATTTTAAAATTTAAAAAATATAATGACTAAAGATAATCAAATTAAAATACATGAATTAAGTCTACAACTTTCACAAAATATAAAAACTAATAACAAAAGTTAACCTAATTATAAAGATGGGAAGTAAGATTCCCGTGTGGCTAAAGGTTATTCACCTATAAAATCCACTTGTATTTAAACGTAGTAAACTTTTATTTGAGCTACATATATAATGCGAGTATATCTCAATCATTCAAGTGCATGCGTAAAAACCCTTTAAATATAAAGGTAAAAGTTGTTTTACCTATTTTATTGCAGAGGAATTGGATTCTGTTTATTTGTTTGCTTTCACTATCACCTTAAAAAAATCTCCAAAACCATTCATCTTTCTTTCAAGAAGTTTCCTTGGTAGTTTGCTGACAATATCTAGTAGATGCGATATAAAAATTATAATAAATATAAAGTTTCCCACAATATGATAACTTCACACAAAGGCATGGATGGTTTAAATTTTATATAATACAAATTATTAAAATGTTAAAATTTTACTTAATTATTTATTCACATTTAAACTTATTATAAATAATGTTTAAATATATTTTCTATCAAATATAATTATTAAAAATAATTATATCTAACCACATCAATAGTCAATACCTATATCATCTCAAATCTTAACACTGTAAAAGGAAAGCATATTGACCAATTATATCTAACCACGTCAATACCTATATGTTTTTTTTTCTGATTTTATAATTTTATAGAAATATTTATATTAATATTATTTTAAAATAATTATATTAATATTAAAAGAAATTCCTAATTTTCAATATTTTTTTAATAATTGATTGCTTTTTATGGATTCAAAATAATGCAAAATTCAATAATATTCAAAGTTCAATAATATTTTAATTACTATTCAGAGTAGATTCAAAGTGGATAGGAACTATCCTTTGAGTATATTCATTATCTGAATACAACTTTATATTTTATGAATAACAGAACAATATCATAATTTTTTTATTTAAAAAATTATTTTTGAAATACTTTTTTATTTACTAATTTTTTTAATAAATTTAATTATTTTTCAAATAATGTTATTTAAAATAGATTTAATTTAAATTTAAAATGGATAATAAATACTAAAAATCCTATTACACATGTATGTGTCATGAGGTTAAAACTTTAGTCTGGCAAACCGTGTGACCTTAGGTAATTTCCTACTATTGAAAAATGAGAATTCCCACAGAATTTTTTCAAAAAAATCACAAAAAAATAACGTACACCAAGTGTTTGAGTAGATTCTCTAAAAAATATTCTATTACTTTGAAGGTTTACAATTGAGTGATTACAAATGAAGAGGAAGACCTTTATTTATAGTTTAACTCTCTCAAATTCAATGGTACAGAATGAGTTACATCAACGATTGAGATTAGAGCATATCTACAAGATGAGAGTCTTCAGGGATTTAAACTCTATACATCTTTATCCTTTATGATTTACAATAGTAACTCTAGTTTTACTAGAGTATTTCACTGGTCACTAATGCTTCAAGTAGATGTGTTTCTCTATATGTACCATGAGTCAAGCCAATTCAAGTGGGTCAAATGAGCTCCATTGAATTAGTTGACCTCCATGAGTTTCTCCATATGTACCATTACTAGAGTGTTTCGCATACAATATATAATGAAACGTATGATTTGAAATTAATTAAATATAATAACGAATAGAATATGTACACAAAATTTAAATACATGATATTAAAATAAATAAATTAGATTAAATTGTAAGTAATACAAAATTTAAACACAAATACATCATATTAACAAGATTAAATACACTACAATTTTGTTATCATGATGTTGTATAAAGCTGATGGAGATAACAAATTATGCATATTAACATAAAAATGAATAAAATATATTAAAATGAAACTTTAGTTAAGTTATCTAATTAGTATGAGTTCAAAATCTATCCTGTGCATGTTTTTAATATTTTTAAAGTAAAAGATTAAAATATTTTCGAATAATATAACTTATTTTAAATAAACATTTTAATTTTATGATATATATTTATATTTGAAAATGCATGTTAAAATTTACCATTCCTAGCAATACTCATAAATTAAAAATTAAAAGAAAAAGGAAATATAAAGACAGGGTAATTCGTAAAGCGGAGGAGCATAAAAAAGTATAATATGGCGGATAAGGCGGTGGGTTGTCAAATCATTGTCCAGCCAAAGGAATCTCCCTCTCACTCACACGCATGCTCACTTGTATATAATTACTGTATTTTTTTCACACACACAAATTATTTAGTCCTATCCCTCTAATTATGACTTTCAACACTTTGACCCCAACTCCTCACATTTCTCCACGTGTAGCTCATGCCGGCTTTCCATAAAATAATTATAAAATCCTGATAGTAAATTATGTGTTGCCGTTTTGGATGTGAATAGTGAGAGGCAAAGCAAGGGTATATAATAAGTTAGTTGGGAAATGAGGAAAGGCCTGCTTGTGCTTGGTTGAGTTGAGGGAGACTTTTTGTGTAGGGTCGTATTAGAAAGAGACTGCTGCTTACTTAACCTCCTCTTCCCTTCCTTTCCTTATCTTCTTCTTCCTTTTTCAGAATTCATGGGGAATTGCCAAGCCATCGATGCGGCGGCCTTGGTCATTCAGCATCCCTCCGGGAGGCTTGAGAGGTTATATTGGCCCATTCCCGTCAGTGAAGTTATGAGAATGAATCCCGGTCATTACGTTTCTCTCATCATTCCCTTGCCTGTTTCCCAAGAGGAGGAAGCCAACCATCATCAAGATCGAGATACGGTGCGTTTCACCCGTGTTAAGCTCCTCCGCCCCACCGATACTCTTTCCCTCGGCCACGCTTATCGCCTTATCACTTCTCAAGGTCTTCTTTACTTTCTTTATTTGCAAGATTGTCTTTCTTTTATATTGATATCTCAACTTTCTCTTGTTTCCTGTCCCTGCAGAGGTCATGAAGTTCATGAGAGCCAAGAAATATGCAAAAACTAAAAGGGAATCCATGAAAAAATTGCAGCACCATGGACAAGACAACCTAACTTCAGGAGGAAAGTCGGACGCACACATCACCAACCAAGTATGGCTCTCACTTATCTTTCATATATGTTCTTCCCAGCTAAGCAATCTGTGAATATGGGTCCTCAAACACCAGTTACTCGCCATGGGAACTATAAGCAAAGTATGATAATCATATTGGAAGGATATCATAAACTGATTGTTAAAGTTTCCATCTGCATTAAGATTAGATACAAACTAAACCAGTTTGGAAAACTTTTCATGTTTCATTTGAATCTCTCTTTCCCATTCAATCCTAAAAACTTAGGCGCTTATGTTCTAAACTTTCCAGGAACTAAAGAATGAAAGACAAATCTCACGGACATCATCTGTGAACGCTGCTTCAATGAGGTCAAAATCATGGCGGCCATCATTACAGAGCATCTCTGAGGCTGTAGGCTAATAGTTTTGTTTTCAAGTTTCTTTTCTTAAGTGCAGATTGGTTTTAGGAATAGCAATGAACTGCCTCTTTTGTTCAATGAAACCCCAAATTAGAGAAAATGGAAATTCACCAATCGAATGAAGGTGATAACCAAAGATTTCAACTTGCAATCAAAGCTCCCAAATTGAAATCTGTTTCAAGAAAAATAAACATATGTATAGCTTCTCAGTTCAGAGGAACATTGGATCCTAAATTGTATTACAAGTAATATTCTTATATGAAATTAGGACTTTCAGTCTTTCACTCACTACTTTCATACAAATCCCAAACTTGATCACTTCCAAAAAGTACAACACAATGCTATGTTGATCAAACTCTTTATTTTATGGATACGAGAATATGACTTTCAAGATCCTCCAATTGTATAAAAAACTTTAGAAAAGTTTAATCATATCCGTGTCTGATACACATCTATATCTAACACTCATATCTGAGTTTTGAGGAAATGTTTGACTCCAAGTAACATAGGTACAATCTGATGATAATGGAAAACATTGTTATGAATGTGATGATAATGGAAAAATATGTTATGAAACATGTGGAGGAAATCATTTGGGAGAGTTTGAGTTCCAAACCTCCCAATCATGATCAAGGTGGTTTTGGGCCCATAACAAGGATGCCCGAGCAGCAACAGGTGCTCCAGGTAATTTCTTCTCCTTCAAAGCTACAAACATATCTGTGAAAGGCTCCACCAACAGTGTTCCCGGTCCTCCATACTCATTGTGCAAGAAATCATTAAATATCTGTTTTCAACAATAGAGAAAACAGTAAGCTTCGCAAAAATTTTAAGTTCAATATCAAGATTTGTATTCTTCTGTAGGTAAGGCTTATACAGGTAGAAGTAATCTTCAACACCAACTATATCACATGTATGTAGAAGCCAAATTCAGAGAAATCCCTGCACTGGGCCAAACATTCACATAAGGAAGAACATGACTAGCTGTCAGGGAAGGAGTGATTTGTTATTTTCGTGCCAGATATTTCTTTTGGGGTCAATTATTGAACAATTTCCAGCTCAATCAAAAAGCAGGCCTCTTAAAGAGACAAAAATGTTTGATTTAGAAGAAATCATTGCTGATAAAAGCTATAAACAACCAAAAGTAGGCAATTAAAATTATGTTGTCTGGATTGAAAGATTTGAATAAAGGCCTGTGAACCACTATTCTCAAACTGTTATATGATTCTCTGATTACAGGGATTGACAGGCGAGGCTTAGTGAGTGAACATGATCACCAATCACCATTGATCACATCGTGTACAATAGAACGGTAGAGAACTCTGAAATTTACTTTAACATTAATGTGTCATATTTGTTTGATGTAAATTGTAAGATAGACTAAGGAATGAGATTATCATCATCGATACAAAAGACCATGTAGGCCTATCTCATTCCAAGATCATAAGATCATCTTAGGGTTTGTTGGAAGTCTTCTAAGAATGAATTTTGACATCTGAAACCATCTTATTATGTATTAACACTAACCCACCATATTTGATACTACGTCCATGAATCGTGGGTATTGACTCCTGAGAATGACACAAGGCTCCAATAAAAAAAAAGAAAAATTCTGTTCAGTGGTACATTCTTTCAAGTAAGTCATGCAAGTATGGAGGATCTTCAATTAGCAATGATAACAGCATGGGCGATTTTGGAACTTGAGGAACGCAGAGCTACACGAGGGCCGTCAATCCAATCTAACTACCAGCAGTTTTATCAGAAAATACAAAGAGGGATACCATAATACCAATCAGAATGCATCAGGGAGCAGAATTGCAATAACATGGCGCTGGAAGCCGCCAAGTGAGGGAAGAGTCAAAACTAAATTTGATGGAGCCGTTCAAACAAACAGTCGAACAGGTGGTGTTGAGTATCATTGTTCGAGACTATCAATGCCAAATTTTGGCAGTTTCGGTGAAGAATATGCAACATGTGACAAAAACAGCGAAGGTGGAAGCAACGGCTGGCTACAGGGCTTTCGTGTACGCAAAAGAGTCGGGCTTATAAAGGATAGAGCTGGGACGTGATGCTTTAACTCTCATTGAATTCAACAAAAACCATTCATAATATATTAACAATTAATCGAAATTAGCCGTTGCTAGAAAGAAAAAGGGAAAGTACCTTAACGCAAACGTCAATGACAGAATCAAGGTCATCACCAAATTTGTCTTTGTTTTTGGATAACTTTTTGAAAAGCTCAGCTTTAAACTTCTGGGTCTCCTATTATACCAAATACCCACAACAATAATCAAAAGAAATCTATCAACAATAATCAAAAGAAAATCTATCATTGGAGCTTAAAACCATAATACGTTTTTTTAAACATACAAGTGTATAAACTTACGGCTTCAGCAAACTTAGGGATAGGGTCATGGTAAACGTATTTCTGGGAATGCGAGGCTCTGAGAGCGCCAAGGAACGGTTTTACGGAGATGGGTTTTGAAGAGAGGGTTGAAAAAGGGGCAGGAGGAGGAGGAGGCGAGTTTAAGATAAGGCCGGCGTTTCGCAGGATAAGAATGGTGGAGGTTGGAATTTTGGCGGGAGTTAGGGGTGGGTGAATAGAGACCAACGAACACGAAGAAGACGCCATTTTCGGGTGATGGATTGTAATGGACGGAGTTGGACTTTTAATTTTGGATTTTATTGGGCCTGTGATTGATTGTTAATTTGGGGGCTAGGGTTAGTATTGGGCCTTTTAGTACATTTTTCTTTTTCTAGATGTATTGCGAGTGTAATACTTTGATTATTTCACATTATGTATTTTAAATCAATATTGGTTTTTTTTCATGGTTAAATTTTATTATTAGTATCTGTATTATGCATAAGTTGTGGATTTAGTCCTTATAATTTAATTTAGTCATTTTTGATCCCTGTACTTTTAGAATTTTAAAATTTTAGTCTGGACCAAATGGCAACTATTAAATTCATTAAGTTATACTATTTTCAAAATTTGATGCCCTAAATATATTATCATATGTGTAATGTCATATCAACTTACTATTTTCATATTACTCACAAAAAACCAACTAATAAATTACAATTGTCATTTGTATTAAGATTGAAGTTTTAAAATTCGAAAAATATATCAACTAAGATTGATTCAAATGAAAAGAATACGAACTAAATCTATAACTTTACGCATAATATAATACTAATAGTAAAATTTAACTAAACAAACTTAGTTGCTACAGTTTGGTTAAGACTAAGATTAACCAATTCAAAAAATAAAATAAAAAAACTAAAATTAATCAAATTAAAATACAAATACTAAATCTACGATATAAAATACAAATTCTAATTGTAAAATTTGACCATCAGATATTCACAATTAATAGGCTATTTTACCAAAAAAAACCCATTTCCAAAATTATTTACGAAAATGTGCCAGCTTTTTGATTATTTATCGGAAAGGGCCGAATTCCGCGAAAACACGTCCACGACAGCGCGATCTCAAGTGATGTGTTAGCAAAACACGTCCCTGGGGGAGCATTTTGTCCACGTCAGCACAAAGCTTCCTTGATGGTGCGCTTTGTGCTAACGTGGACAAAACGCTCCCCAGGGACGCATTTTACCCCCCTTTTTTAGGGATAGGATATTCTACATTGGTTTAGGGTTTTATGGTTATGGTTTTTAAGGTTAGGGTTTTTAGGTTTTTAGGGTTTAGGGTTTAAGGTTTTTAAGAAAAAATCAATTAAATTAGGGTTTAAGGTTAATTAATTAAATTAACTATTAATTAAAAAATCAATTAAATTAGGGTTTAGGTTTTTAGGGTTAATTAATGAAATTAACTATTAATTTAAAAAAATCAATTATATTAGGGTTTAGGGTTTTAAGGTTAATTAATTAAATTATGGATTAGTTTTTTAAATGATTTTGTGTTTAGGGTTTTGGAAAAAATTATATTAGCAATATAAAAACTTTTTTTTTCTATAGTAGTTTATGAAAAAATAAATTTGAGAAGACGTTTCTGGATAAATAGTGCCAAAAACGCTTCAAGCAGTATGCACTGTCAGCAAAAGTACTGAAAAAAAGCTCTCACGTGGACGCGTTTTTTCTACAGTAGTTTCTGAAAAAATTATTTTGAGAAGATGTTTCTAAACAAATAGTGTCAAAAACGCTTCAAGTAGGTTGCACTATTAGTAAAATTACTGAAAAAAGCTCTCACGTGGACACTCTTTTTCTACAGTAGTTTCTAAAAAAATAATTCTGAGAAGATGTTTGTGAACAAATAGTGTCAAAAGCGCTTCAAGCAGGATGCACTATCAGAAAAATTATTGAAAAAGCTCCCACGTAGATGTTCTTTTTCTACAGTAGTTCTTATTTGGTCTTAGACTATAAATGAGCCAAATGTCATTCTCAGGTTGCATAAGTTACAGCAAGAAAAATTAGAGAGGCTAAGTAGAATAGAAATTGAAGATGAGTGAATGTATTAGTGTTGTTATTTACTATGATGGTGAGGTCTGTCACACTGAGAATGACGTTGTTTTTTTATCAGAGAACACAACGTGACTGATTTTTAATTAGAACATAGATTTGATAGAACTTTGTAAAAGAATTAGGCATAAAATCTTCAGAATGAAACCAATGAAAGTTTTGCCTATTAAGTATCAGTTTTGTGCTTCGGTTGATCTCGTGACATATCACTCGTTCGACATCAAAGGTGCTCGTACCTTGGAGGCAATGGTGTAAACTCATCTCGCTAGTGGATCACCCTATTTTGAGTTATATGTACAATTTTCATCGCCAAATGATGCATTTGCGACTTCAACATCTATTATTGTTCGAGAGGAATACACGCCCCCTGCACGATACTCTGTTACTAGATGGGACATGTACCTCGGTGAGTCGATGTTTGATGTTGGAAATATGTACTGAGAATGACATCAACTTCTAGTGGTTGGCAATCCACATCTAATTGGGGACGTTATAGAACGTCTAAAAGAAGGGATGATGTATTCCCTACAACGTCCACTGGTGAAAGAACCTCGTACGTTGCAGATGATTGTGGGTTGGATAATGAGTTCTATGTAGATCCACCTCGAGATCCCGGCCCCGATGGCATAGAAGTTGCATTATTTTTTGAACCGGAGCCTATTCCAACCGAACCTGAAGATGTTGAAGGGGGTTCAGATGAAGAAAAAGAAGATCCGTGATTCAGGGTGCACTCGCCTCCAGCCCACATGCATAATGTCGATCTATTTGAAGATGATGCGTTGGAGATTCCAGATCTACCACACAGAAGGCGTGACCAAATAAATTTGTTATTGAATTCGGGTGAATTGGAAGTTGGTAAGGAGTTTTCAAATAAGGATAGTTTTCTTGGTGTATTGAAACAACATAGTATCATAAACGGGGTTAACTACAAAGTGATTAAATCTAAATCTGATAAGTTTGAGGCCAAGTGTGCAGTGCAAGACAGTACATGTTCATGAAAAATCTATGCCTCGTTGAGGAAAAGGACAGGGTCGTGGGAGATAAAAAAGTATAAAGTCCACATATATGTGCTGTAGGTACAGTATATAGGGTTTTTGAATAATACTATTATTACGTAATGTTGTATTATTTAACGTACTTCACTGACAGGTGTTTCACAATATCATCCTAACATGGATTCAGATATGTTAGCTAGTTTAATACTATCGATGGTGAAGGTGGATCCAAGGACTTTAGTGCCGGTCTTAATTGCCAATATTCGTAGCCAATTAAGGTACATGCCCTCTTACCGTAAGGCTTGGATAGCTAAGCAGAAGGTGTTGGAAAAGATGCATAGTGGGTGGGATGCTTCGTATAATGAAGTGTGGCAGTGGTGTCAGATGCTAGAGAGATACGTCCCAGGTTGCATAACAGACCTTGAAACCATACCTACGTACTACAACGACCGATTGCTCCGTAGATGCCAAGTGTTCAAGCGTCTGTTCTAGAGCTTTAAGCAATGTCGAGACGCATTTCTATACTGCAAGCCATTGGTACAAATTGATGGTACCTTTATGTTTGGTAGATATACCCATCGGCTATTGCTAGCTGTGACACAGGAGGGCAGTAGGAGAATCCTTTTAATTGCGTTTGCAATAACACTGGGGGAGTCAGCTGATAACTGAGATTTCTTTTTTCTAGGTTAAGGAGGCATGTTTGCCCCCAACCTGATATATGCATTATATCGGATCGGGGCACTGGAATCTAGCCGCAATTGAGCGACAGGGAAGCCTATGGCATCGCACACACCATTGGTATTGCCTAAGACACGTTGCATCCAACTACTACGGGCAATATCGATCTACAAGTGAATGACAACAAGTGACCAACATGGGTATTTAATCTTTATTAATATAATTTTGTTTGTAATATTCAATTTATTCTGAATGGAAGAGTGGTATGTAATTTTCGCTATGAACTTATATTGGCAGGGTATGAGATAAGTAAAGACTGTTTACATGAGATGTTGGTGGTTTTGCATTTAGTTAACGATAAAGGCGCGGGCTACCTCTGTAACATACCTTTTGAACAGTATAAATAAGCATACGACGACGACCTACAATATGGTCATATGACCTCAAACCTGGCTAAATGCATAAATTCTATTCTAAAAGGAACCCGTCATTTACCGATAACATCGGTTGTGCGAGAGATATATTTTTATTTAGTGACACTATTTCCAAAACGAGCAGCAGGTTATGAAGGCCAAATGTTGGGAGGCCATGTGTAACATCCCGAATTAGGGCCTAGTCAAAATAGTGGTTTAGAGACCACAAATTCGAAGTAGAAATAATTATTTTATGATTATTATAAGGTTTATGATATGTGGGTATGCTTGTGTAAAAATTTCATGAAGAAATTTTATGAGAAAGGTGTCCAATTTGATTTTAAGGACTAAATTGAATAAGTTGTAAAAGTTGAGTTCTAGAAGCTTTTAGCATGAAATTGAATAGAATTTTTAATTAGAGGTCCTTAAATAGAAATTTGACAAAATTCTAAAATTTTGGACAAAATGGACATGAAGGGTAAAATATCAAAGTTTTAAGTGAAGGGCATTTTGGTCATTTGGCTTTTAAATGAACTAAAAGACAAAAAAAAAAAAAGAAAAAAAAGTGTCCATCTTCTCCATGTTGGCTGAATGTTACATGGAAGCCATGGCTAGGGTTTTGTTCAAGCTTTCAAGCTCAATAGTAAGACTATTCGGGCCCCGTTTTTGATTTTTTCAAAATTTTGAAATCCTTGCAACATAGTCTACCTATTTCTACCATTTGTTCGAGACATGATGATGATTTAAGTTTTGATCCATGCTGAAAATTTGTGCATTTTGATGAATTATGGTAGATTATGTATGTTTATGGTTACAGGAACAATTTTTGCTCAGTGATTTTCGGCGAAAACGTCCAAATGATCGATTTGTAAAAGTTGTAAAATTGGTCATAAGTGTATGATTTGATGAGAAATGTAGACTACTATGAAAATGGTTCGGCTAAGTCCAAAATACAAGGAAATTGAATAAAAATTAATTTACGAGCCTAGGGGCAAAAGTGTAATTTTGATAAAATTTAGGGACAAAAATGTAAATTTTCCATGATATGATTTTTGGGTCACATTAAATAATGTGACTAATAAATGAGCTATTTGTGATATTATAGATCATTGAAAATGAGATTCGGGATTAGATCGGGGAAGATCGAGGTTATGAACCAAGTCAAGGAAATTAGCTATTTTCGCGTCCGAGGTAAGTTGGTGTAATAATAAAGCAATATTTTTGTTGATTTTGCTTGAAATCTAAATTGGTATGATAATAATAATGCCATATTGTGGTATTTCATATGTAAAGCCTAAATTGGCATATTAATTTGATGATGTTGAATTATATGTTCAAGGTGCTATGTATAAGAATTGATTGAAAAATAAGTCTATGATACATATTGACATAAGAATGAATTGATATTCATGATATTTCCATGAAATGTATTGACATGAATTTTTACAAAGAAACGAGGAAGAAATAAAAGAGAAATCCCGGTTGAATGTTAAAGAATACGAGGGATACCGAAGTCATGACATGAGTTATGTAGGTCCCGTGTAAGACCATGTCTAGGACATGGCTTCGGCATTGAACAGAGATCCCATGTAAGACCATGTCTGGGACATGGCATTGGCATCGGGATAAGATTCGATGTAAGACCATGTCTGGGATATGGCATTGGCATCGACATGTGGTCCCGTATAAGATCATGTTTGGGACATGGCATCGGCACCGAGATGAGACTTAGATCCCCTGTAAGACCATGTCTAGGACATGGTTTTGGCATCTAAGAGAGATCCTATATAAGACCATGTCTGGGACATGCCTTCGGCATCGGTTTACGATCTCGTGTAAGACTATGCCTGGGACATGGCATCGACATCGATACGAGATCCCTTGTAAGACCATATTTTGGATTTGGCTTCGGCATCGACTTGAGATCCCATGAAAGACCATATCTGGGATATAGCTTTGGCATCTTATCATGAGAATGAAATTTCGAGTATCCTTCAATATTCTAAGTAAGTTAACAGGAAAACCATTCGAGTTGATGAAATTAACAAGAAAGGCAAACGTTTTGTAATGAGATGAATAGATGATAGACCATCGGTAATGTGGTGAATGAGTAATGTGTTCAGTATGTGAATGAATTCTAGCGAGAATACAAACGAGTAAGTAATGCATATGAATATGATCTTATGACGACCATGTGATTATAAGTCAATATCCATGATGTATGAGAATGTGATAAATTTTATTGATGATATGTATGTCCAAAAAGAAGTTAGAAACAATGAAATCATGAATGAGTGAGATTAGCTGTCAAACAGTCTTGGATAGCAGCAGTTACGTGATTTTGAAAAATCACCAAAAATAGTGTGAATTGAATTAAAGATTGAATAAGGTATAAATAGAGATTTTATTGAATCTATTTTCTTATAAAAGAAACAAGTAAGCAAAAGATTTTTATATTATGAGATATTTAAAGCTTTGTGAGACATGGTCAGAATGAGTTCAGAAATCCCCTGTTCCGAATTTGGAAAATCACCCAAAATTGTATAAAAATGTTTATAGGGTATAATTTATATTATTAAACTCCTAAATGAGTCTACTTTTAATAGAAACAAACAAAAATGTTATTCGAATTCTGTATAATGAGATAATCATTTTTTAGTGAAGAGAGGTCAAAACTGTCAGATAGCAAATTAGGGGAGAATTTAAAGAATAAATTATACTTATTGGCAAAACCAAAAATTTTGGAAATTTTATGGTAAGAATATATGTGAGTCTAGTTTCAGGAAAAATTTACAGAACTTAATTTGGAGTTCCGTGGCTTAAGATATATATATAATTTGGTGACTATGTCTCAAGAAAACAGTCTAAAATGAACATGAGTAGAAGTGCAAACTTATAAATTAATGTTTGTATTGTTTTTAAATTACAATGTGAGGATTGGTAAAGTCATATAAATTAATTGTTTCTTTTTATGTGCCAACTAACTAAGCTATAAAGCTTACTCCTTTCTTCCCATTCCTTATAGTGTTGTCAGGTTGGCTCGGGGTTGGAAATCATCGGAGACAACATCACACTATCAAATTGTAAGTTTGGGTAATGACAAAATGTAGGTGTTTTCAAGTGAGTGGCATGTACAGACACTTAGATATAGATAATATGTATTCTTAAAAGTTGGCTAAAGGTATTAGCTTATATTGCTTCATTGTAAGTGGCCATGAGATGTGGCTCATATTGGTTATGATTATGTAAACTTATTTATATATTCATGTGTTAAGACCTTATGTGATATGAGTAGATTATGTTTATTTTTCATGAATGTTTAGTGATATATTACACGTATTTGAATGTATATGTGTGAAAATAATTAAAGGCAACACAAAGGGCTTGGGAAATAGCCTAGGTGTTGGCTACACGGGTAGAGACATGGCCGTGTGTCTCAACTGTGTGGAGGACACGGTCTAGCACACGGGCGTGTGACTTGACCGTGTGCCCCTAAATGTCTGATGACATCATAAATAGAGAGTTATACGGGTGGGGAACACGAGCGTGTTTGAAACCACACAGGCGTATGACACCACATGGCCTGCCCACACGGGCGTGTGACTCTCCAAAATAGGGAAATTTTTAATTGTGACTAAAAAGTTTTAAAAATTCTCGGTTTAGTCCCAAATTATTACCAGTGTATGTTTTAGGGATTCGTGGGCCCGTATAAGGGACTTAAAGACGGAAATTGAAAATTTTTAAACTTTAAGAAATTTTATGGACCGGTTTAAGAGGTTTAAGTATGTTCAAGTAGGGTAACGCCTCGAACCCTGTCCCGACATCGGATACGGGTAAGGAGTGTTACACCATGCATGGTGCCAGAAGGTATTGCTAGAAATTAAAAGGCGAAGGCGCGGGTGAACACCATGCACACAGTGTGTCACGATCACAACAACCTATGGTTTCATGTGACGGAGTTTGACAGACTGAACGAAGGTATTACTGGCGGGCAATATCGTGTACACTTGAGATATAGGACTTGCGATTGTAGGAGCTTTGATGCACTTCGTTATCCATGTGCTCATGTAATTGCAGCTTGTCAGAATCTCCGTCGGGATCCCATGAGCTATGTCGACGAAATGTACAAAATAGAGTACATGTACAATTTGTAGAGACACGTATTCCCACTGGTCCCAGATGAACGTAAGTGGCCGTCTGTATCGCTTGTTTTGTTTAAATTGTTACTGGATAGAGAATTGCGTTGCAAACCAAAGGGTCGATCTTACTCGACTAGAATACGTAACAATATAGATATCCGAGAAACAACCAACCAACAGAAGTTATGCGGATGGTGTAGGAACCCAAGCCATACAACTCGATCATGTCCAAATCGGAATAGTTGATAGTTGGTGTAATAAAACTATGTTGCATTATTTATATTTTATTAAAAATATAAAAATATTAAAAATATTGCCTTATTCAAAAGAACTACTATTTTATTAAAAATATAAAATTAAATTAGAATTACCTTATTTAAAACAACTTTTATTTTATTAAATGAAACAATATAAAAAAGTTTGTACAAATATATTAAAAATATAAAAATATTTAAAATATTGCTTTATTCAAAAAAAATATTTTATTAAAAATATAAAAGTAAATTACAATTAAAATATTAAAAACAACTTTTATTTTATGAAATGAAACAATTTAAAAAAATTTTATACAAATATATTAAAAAAATCAAGGTTGGTGCCGGCCGGAATTAGTGCCACATAGGGGTCGTCAACGGTTACGCGCTAGATTCCTCTTTTGTTGAGCTTCCAACGGGGGTTATAGTTGCTCCGGTGGGGATTGTGGTTCTTCCGGTAGGGGATCTAGTTGTGGGTGTTGGGAGGATGACCCACCTTAATAGAATAATGAATGCAGAGGTGTTTGCATCACCCATGGCGGAGGTGTTTGAATCCCATAATGTGATGGGGATTGGTAAAAGGAAGAGCTCTTTAACGGTGCCTTGTGAGATCCCTCATGTGATGGCGGCCTATATATCGACGGTTGACTTGGAGTAATCAGGAACGGAGATGAACCTGACCATACATTCCAACTTGCCATAGGACTGGAAAAAAAACATATAAGGGTTAGGATACATAAAAGGGCTAGGATATGCACCTGGCATAATCTGAAAAGGCTGTGATGTGGGTGTCATCAGTCGAAGTGTTGGGCTCGGTGACTATGTGGGCGCTGTTGATGGGCCTGGTGATTGTGTGGGCACTATTGATGGGCCCGCGTCATCATCCATTCTTCTTGGACTTAAAGGGCCCCGTCGTTCCCTTTAGACACGAATTTGCCGTCACCTCTCCTCTTTCGATAGTATATATGGCTTGCCATGGATCCTAAACCATGGCATGTATTCCAGTGCGCACGCTAACTCTGGAACGATGATCGGTTTCTAAGTAGGTATATAATCATACTAATTTTCCCACATTTCGATATATTGTGACCAAAATCTCGGTCAATTCGTATGCAATTGCCGTAAGTCGACTTTATGCTCATCATCGAACTTGTCAGCTGCCACGGGAATCGGTTGCTAGAATCCAAATTACCGCAATACTCTATCTGATTGGTGCATCTCCAAGATAGCATAGTTGACCAATGTGACCTTCACATGCCAAATGTTTGGATTTTGAAATAATTCATCCAGAATTACTGCCCGAATTACCAAATCCTCTTATGGTGTCCATTGAAACTATATGAACATGATAAAAATATTAGTTATATACATAATACTAAATATTAAATACTAAATACGAAATGACAATTTTATTATGTATATATATTTTATTTAATACTTACTTGTGCTTCCGACGGTTGGTCTATTATAAGCCGTATATCTTCAAGAAAAGTAGTTATTCCAACATAACTCGCCGAATGGTTCCACCTAATTAAATAAATTTTTAGCATACAATTTTATTTTAAATCTACATAATAATTGTAAAATCTAATATAAAATTTACCTCATTATGAGTGAGAATGTATATGGGTGGTCCACTCGAGGATGTAAAAATGGAAAGCAAAACCGTGCCCATGATTGCAGTAGTGATAGGCAACCTCCGATTTTGGCTTTATTCAGTTGCGTCGCCCCACACATCTCCCTGTACAATGTTGCCAACACGGTAGACCCCAACTAAATTTACCAGCTGCTTTAAAATCAATGAGTTTCAGCAGCCATCTTAGATGTACGAGGTTTCGTGACAAGTCCGGCATCAGATAACCTCAATCATCTCAAGAATGTATGCCCAAGCATATCGTATTTTTTCTAGTTCAACCGAATCATTATCCAGTTCTGGGAATGTGTCTCGTAACCAACCCATCTCAATCCGACCTCCGTTAATATTATCTGGAATAGCACCTAAAAGCTCATAGCATACAGCTCCCCAATAAGTAGATTAAGCAGACCCGGTGATTACGTACCCATCCACCGTCAATCTAAATTGCAACTGCACGTCTTCCAGAGTGATAGTACACTTTCCACATGGAAGATGAAATATTACACTTTCCGCATGGAAGATGAAATATGTGCATCTCGGGTCTTCACCTCTCTATCAACGCACTGATGAGTTTCGAGTCGAACTTGCACCCTCGGCCTATCATGGCCATGTAACACCCCCAACCCGAAACTGTCACTGGAGTCAAATACGGGGCATTACCGGACTTGGATTAACAGTTGCGAAAATCACGTGCAATTCAGTTCAAAAATTCCCTTATTGAGGGTTTTTAGAGCATATTACAGTTGTTTCAGATGATTAGGATTCGAATCCTATTAAATCAAACACTCAGAAAATTTTTCACTTTTAAATCATAGTTACACGCCCTTGTGACACTTGGCACGGCCGTGTTGTTAGACAGTGTGGTCTTCACACACCCATGCTCAGCAACCGTGGACGAATCTGTCCACCCAACCACAGCCAACCCACACGACCATTTAGGGGCCGTGTACACCCCACGGCTGAGACACACGACCGTGTCTCCAGCCGTGTGGCATGCTAAATAAAAGTGCAAGATGCAGGGAAGGCACGGTCCAAGGGCACGCCCATAGGGTCTAGTCGTGTGCCGCCCACGGCCTAGGCACGCTCGTACCCTATGCCCGTGGAGCATTCTCCCAAATTCCCCACGGCCATGGCACACGCCCGTGTGCCTTGCCATGCAGGCCGTGTCAGGTTATTTACCAAGCCTTTACCTCCCTGAAACACAACCACTCATAACCACAACCAATTCAGCCAAAAATAATGAACATTTTGATCAAAATGACTACTTATATAAACATTAATATTCAAAATACTACATTTGGGCACATAGCTTATAAGTTTACAAAGTGAATATCCATGCTAATGTTCATCTATACATGCCATGATTACACTTTAGAAATCACAAAATATACCAAAAGAAACTTGATAGTGTGTAGCGTACTCCGACGTCTCGATCCCAATCTAACTAACTTGAAAAATCTATAAGGAAAGGAAAAAAGGAAGGGGTAAGCTACAAAGAGCTTAGTAAGTCATATGAAATTTCAAAGCAATTTAAAAACAATTTCATTTAGCAAATGCCATCACATATCATTGAACAATTATACTTATTCACTGAGCACTTTCCACACATCAATTATACACATACTTAACGATGCCAATCACAGTATACAGTACCATTTCAATTCACCTGCATGTTCACTTAGCATACAGTACAGTTAATCTAATCCCATTGGGCAAATTCAGAATATAAGCAGATATACAGAGTGTCGAAACCATTTTTAATTTGAAAAACGGGAATTGACTTTTGAAAACGAAAGTTGAGAGTCGCCACCAATCCTTTTTGAGGTGTAATTGGGCCACCTTATAAAACATTTTGGTCCACGAATTTTAAGAAAACGGGTTCGGGAGTCGGTTACGTACGAGGAAGAATTAGCACCCTCGACACGCCCAAAATTGGTGCTTAATTGATTAATTAGTATCTTAAATGTCGAAAGTTAAAGATTTGGACAGAGTTCAAAATGCGATCCTCCTTTTATTAGCTTTTAAAATGTGCATTTTAACTTAAAGTGGGTATTCGAATATTCAAAACAAACAAAGAAAGCGAAACCCAGTACGTTAGGGCACGATCCTTTGAACTCTAAATACCGAACATTGCCTTTATTTTGAAAAATTTTTGAGAGTGAACCAGTAAAAGGATATTCAGATATTCAAAATAAACAAAGAAAGCGAAACCCAGTACGTTAGGGCACGATCCTTTGAATTCTTTAAATACCAACGATTGCCTTTATTTTAAAAACAATTGAGAATAAACTGTTGAATGAACGAATTTGGGAAATTTAAAAATTTAAGAAAAATGATAGTATGCGATATAAAAATAACAATATAATAACAACCTTGACAGTGTATATATTAATACCTAAAATATAGTAAACATAAGGAAAATTAATAATAATTATAACAATAGTAATAAATATAATAACGTATAAACATAGCAAGAGTGATATTAACGATATAAAAATACATAATGGAAATGAAAATAATATGTCAATGATGATATTAAATATAGTAATAAAAGTAAAATTAAAATAATAACTACGGTGAATTAATAATAGCGAGAAATAATAAATAAAAATAATTTAGTATAAAAATAATAACCGATAAAAACAACGGTATATAAAAATAATATAAATAATATAATAAGTTTATTAATAATTATATTTGGAGGGAAAAAAACCTTTTAATGAAAAGTATATATATATATATATATAAAAGTTATAAATAGTAATAGTAAAATAGTAGTAGTAAATAGTAAAAATAATACAAAATAATATAATAAACGATAATTAACTCTTAATGAAATACATATATAGAAAAAAAATTAATAATAATATAATAATTTAAAATAATTAATACAAAAATATTAGCAAAACAAAGATAATACACAAATAGTATAATAAGTATAATAAATAATAGTATAAAAAATAGGACAAAAAAATAATACTTAAAAATTAATAATAGGATATAGTAAAATAGTAATAATAAAAAAATACTAAAAATAATTAATTTTATGATAAAAGTGGCTGAAATAATCGAAATAGGGCTTAATTGTATTAAAAACGAAATTCTGGGGCGAAATTGAAATGAAAGAGACATGGGATGACCCAATTGGGATGCGCGAGTAAAGAGGGAGGGGCTGGAGCGCAAATTTCCCCACCCCAAATGTGGTGCGTTTAAAACGGGACTAAAATGCAACCAAATTAAAACTGTCGGGCCTAATTATAAATAACAAAACCCAAAAAAGGACCCAATTGCAAATGGCCTCAAAAGCGGAAGGACTGAGGGTGCAAATAGACCTTCAGTCCAAAAACACGCGGATCCTAGGCCCCGGGTCGGGTCAAAATCGGGTCAGAGGCAAAACGACGTCATTTTGGCCTCTGACCCATTCCATTAAAACGACGCCGTTTTGTGTTAGTATAAAAGGCACCAATTCTTTAAAAAAATTTCATTTCCCTTTTGTTTCAAAAAAAAAAAACTGATTTCTTCTCTCACTTTCTCTCTCACGCAGGTCTCCCCTCCGGCCAAGCTTCGGTCGGCCGCCGCCGCATGCCGCCGACCACCGCGCACGATGGCCGAAAAAATCAAAAAGTAAGTTTTTTTTGTATATTTTTTAATAAATATGTATGTATATAAATATAAGTTTTAAAATCGAAACAACAAATAAAGAAAAAATATAAATAAAATAAAAAGAAAATAGAAAACGAAAACAAAATAATACCCCTTTGCTTTGCTTCTAAAATCTGTTTTTCCTTTAGAATCTACACTATGCTTTGTTTCTTTAAATTTGTGTTCTCATAATCAAAAAACCCCCCCATTACATCTATTTTCGAAGGTTTTATATCCTTGTTTTACAACTGTTTTCGCTGCAGGCAAGGGCTGACGTAAGAGTCATGAGTGCGAGGGAGTCGGAGGCACGAGGCGTGTTGAACGTGAGTGCCGACGTGGTGCACAAGATCCGGCTTCTGGAGACTGCTCGCAGCTGCTGCTCCTTTGTTTTATTAGTTTTGGGCTGTTAGGGTTAGGTCTAGGTTTGGGGCTTGTTGGGTTTTGGGTTTAATTGTTTTTGGGTTATCTGAGTTTTAAATAGTCTGGGCCAGGTAAAAAAATTGGGCTTAACACAGAGGTTAGCACATAAGTGCCGAACAGACATGGCAAAGCCATGAAGTAGTTGAAGCTACTAACGGTAGGATAGCCGAAGCTACAATCAGTAATAGTACAGAAGTTAACCACGGGCCTGCTCACATAAGCTGATAGGTATTTGCAACACATGTAAGACCACCTAGCACCCTGGTAACTATAACAGTCAGAACAGTAGGGCCCTCTAGTGACATGTCACCTATATCAATGTCTATTCCTACTTGCTCAAACGGGATTTACAGTCGATACATTATTCTCACAATCACAGAGACATGTTCAATTCTGATCCATGGCATAATTATATTCAATATAACAATTCAATGATAACCATTTAATTTGTATTAACAAATATGCCAGAAATTTACATATAACTTACCTGGATTGTCCAAAAAGGATTAATTCCCAAAATTAGTCGAGAACGTTATCTTTTCTTTTTTCTCGGGCTTTATCAGATCTTTCTTGGTCTAAATTAACACACATAATACAATTTATCAATAATTTATTCAATTGCATTCACAAATCACAATTGGACAATTTTTTCCAAATTTGCCCCTCAACTTTCCAATAATTACCAATTAGTCCCTTGGACATCAAAAATTCTTTTTCTTTATTTCATGGGCTTATATAACCCATTTTCAGAATTATGACACTCAAATACTCAATTTTTCACACACTTAGGAACAAATTGTAATTTCTACAAATTAGTCCCTTTTTAGGTACTTTCATTCAATTTCTTCCATTAAAACATGTAAATAACACTTAAAACTTTCATTATCTACCATTAATCACCCAAGCACACTCTTATCACAAATGGGTAATTTTTCAAACTTTTATTTCTCTTCAAATAAATGGTAGAATCATGAAATCCAAGTTCAAATGAACTCAAAAATACAAAAATAACTGAAAATGGGACTAAATTGCACTTACATGAAAGCTTGAAAAAAAATAAAAAACCCTTGGCTATGGAGATAGGAAATTTCGGCAGCACATATGGGTTCATGGAGAAGATGGAGACTTTATTTTAATGAGTTTTGTCTTTATGCACTAATGACCGTTTTGCCCCTCATGCCATTTCTTAAGATATTTTCTCATGGAAGGCCATTTTAGTCCAAAACACCAATAAATGGTCCATTTGCATCATAAACACCTCAAACTTCACATATGACTTCAATCAAGTCATTTAATCACACACAATGCATATTTTTCACTTATTGCAATTTAGTCCATTTCACAAAATTAAGCACCAAAACAGTAAAATTTCCAAACAGTATTTTCACACCAATATTCAATCAAGCAGATATTATCAGAAACTCACATAATTAAAATTTTCACTTCGGATTTGTGGTTACGAAACCACTATTCCGTTTAGCACCTATTTCGGGCTGTCACAGCCCACGTGCCAAAAATCCGCTTCCTACAGGTAATTCTCTATCAATGGTGATGGAGGACCAGACATATTACGGATATAGCATTGCAATACCCGATCTACAGACTGCTATAGAAAATTATAAAATAAAAATAAACTAAAATTGCATAAATGAAAACAATATTAACTAATATTGAAAAATTAAAATTAACACTTACCATTGTCATTTGTTCGACGAAGATACATTTATTATCGAGACGAAGTAATTCTCCATCCATTGCTAACATGATCGAATATTTTTTAATTAAAAAAACTAATTTAGATAAATTTTAAATAGAGCTTTTTTGTAAAAGTTAAAGAGAGCTTTGAGAAAATTTGAGAGAGATATGAGGGAATTTGGAGAGAATTTTGAGAGAATTATGATAGGGTTTTTGTAGGATTTTTTTTGTGAAAAAAATGAAAGAGGGGTTTTTATAGTTTTTTTTTTTACTGTTGGAGCCCAAACGATAAAAAAAATAGCTGTTGGGGATTTAAAAAAAAGGGGCAAAACGCTCCCCTAGGGATGCGTTTTGCTGACACATCACCTGAGATTGCGCTGACGTAGACACGTTTTCATAGAATTCGACCCTTTCCGGTAAATAATAAAAAAATTAGCCCATTTCCATAAATAATTTTGGAAATGAGCTTTTTTTGGTAAAATGGCCCAATTAATAGCTTCCCAATTTAAAGGTAAACTTCCTTATTAATGAATTATTGAACAAAAAGAAAAACGTACTTGTTAATAAACTAAAAATTCACAATTAAATTAAACGAAAAACGTACTTGTTAATAAATTAAAAATTCATAATTAAATTAAACAGAATGTGTGTTAATTTTATTATTTCCTTTAATATGTATTTATATTATTATTTAAATTTTTGATTGATTTAATATTACGAGTCAATTCGGTATCAGTTCAATAAAAAAATTATAAAAATGTTTTTTTGCATTTAAAATAATTTATATTACTTTACGGCATTTTAGTTGTTTATTTTTAAAAAATTAATAAATAATTTACATTAATAAAACTTTAATTTTATCACTCAACCAAATTTTTATCCTAAAATATTTTGTATATTTTAATTATATTATGCACACTTTATTATCCCCATTAATTGTATATCTAAATCTAATATAATTCTAATACTTATATTTGAACACTTTACTTAGTTAGTGTCACCCTTATTTGAATCACCAACTCAGTTATAAAATTATAAAAATACTCTTTCTTTTCAATAATAATAATATGACATTTAAATAAAAGAATTAAAAACTATAAAGCTAAGGATTGAACACATGTTCAATAATACTAAAACACAATTTTATTACCACTCCACTTATATTCTGTCAATAATACTAAAACACAATTTTATTTCCACTCCACTTATATTCTGAAAAATATTGTTAACATAAGATATTTTCTATCACCCATATTGTGGTATGAAAAAATCTAGTTAATTCTCTATAACAACAACTTTTCAAAAAAGTTTAATAAAATAAAATTTATTCTTAAATAAAATAAAAATAATAAATTTTAGATAAGATATTATTTCAATAAAATATTTAAATTTTACATAAAATATTAAATAATATTTTATTAATTAAAATAATCTTTAATAAATGACATTAAATTAATGGATTTTATTAAAAATATGAAGTAAATCTAACTAATTAATATTAATATACTATATTTATTTTTAATTTATTTTTTAAAAAATCAAATACGATTTAAATCTCAAATATTCTTATAAATATATAATAGTTTCCTCTTTATAACAATCAAAATTTTGATAGATAAATAGAGTTGTTATAGAAAGGATTGGTTGTAACAGCTCGATTTAGGGCCAAATTGGAATAGTGATTTTGGGACCATGAATCTGAAATAGAAAAATTTATTGTGATATTATTTTGAGGTCTATAGAAATTTTATCGATAGATGGTCCAATTTAACTAGTAGGACTAAATTGCAAAAATTGCAAAATATATGTCCTAGAAGCTTTGGGTGCTTAATTGAAATGAATTTGTAAATTAGAAGTCCTTATTTAGTAATTAGACCATTATATCTCATGAAGGATAAAAATGGACATGGAAGGGTAAAATTTCAAAGAAAGACAAAAAGGGCATTTTGGTCATTTGGTTAATAAAAGAATAAAAAGGGAAAATAAAGCCAAAATTAGTCCATCTTCTCCAACCCTTAGCTGAAAATTTGGAGCTCACTATAGCTAGGGTTTCTTCAACTTTCAAGCTTGATAGTAAGTGCATCCTAGCCCCGTTTTTAATGCTCTTTACGTTTTTGAAGTCATTATCACCTGATTCACCTATTTCTACCATTATTTTAAAGTAGTATTCATGTTTAAAATTTTACCCATGTTAGACATACATGTATTTTGATGTCTAATGGTAGAATATGAATGTTAGTTGTGTGAGAAACGACTTTTGGTAGGTGATTTTCGGTGAAAATGTAAAAAGGACCTAAGTGCAAAAGTTGTAAAATGTGTGTAGAAATATGTGAATAAATGAAAAATGTGGGCTGCTATAAGTAGGCTTGGGTCTTGAGAAAAATGAACATGTTTCATTTTACGAGCCTAGGGACTAAAGTGTAAATAAGTGAAAAGTTAGGGGCAAAATGTAATTTGCCATAATATGATTTTTGAACCAAATTGAGTAATGTGATAATTAAATGAGCTAAATTTGTTATTATATGTAACATCCCGATTTAGGGCCTAAACAGAATGATGGTTTTGAAACCACGAATCTGAGGTCAAAAAATTTATTTCGATTAAGTTTCGAGGTTTATTTATTAATTAAATAATTGTGTGAAAATAACATTAAGAAATTATATTGACAGAGTGTCCAATTTAATAATTAGGACTAAATTGTAAAAGTTACAAATGTGTGTTCTAGATGCTAAAGGGATTTAATTGAAATGAGTTCTGAAAGTGGAGGTCGTTATTTAGCAATTAGACCATTATATTTAAGTTTGGACAAAAATGGGCATGAATAGGACAAATTGGAAAGAAAAGCCTTTAAGGGCATTTTGGTCATTTAGTAATTAAAAGAATTAAAAAGGGAAAATGAAACAAAAATTTGCTCATCTTGTTCAAGTTAGGCCGAATATGAAGGAACTCCATGGCTAGGGTTTTGTTCAAGCTTTCCAAGCTTCATAGTAAGTCCGTTCTAGCCCCGTTTTTAATGTTCTTTACGTTTTTGAAATCCCGATAACATAATCTCTCTATTTCTACCATTATTTTGAGATAGGGTTGATGTTTAAAAATTTACCCATGGATGATATGCATGATATTTGATGTCTAATGATAGAATATGAATGCTTGAAGTGTGATAAACGTCTTTTGCTAGGTGATTTTCGGTGAAAACCGTAAAAAGGACCTAAAAGCAAAGTTCTAAAATTTGTATGTAGAAGTGTGATTTAGTAGGAATTAGGTGCTGATATAGAATATAAAATGGTTCAGCTAGGCATAAAGTGCAAAGAAATGAAGTAAAAATTATTTTACGAGCCTAGGGGCAAAATCGTAAATATGTGAAAGTTTAGGGGCAAAAACATAATTTTGTCATAATATGATTTTTGGGTCATAATGACTAATGTGACTAATAAATAAGTTAAATGTGATATTTTAGATCGAGGAAAACGAGTTTTGGGCCTAGAATGAGGAAAAAACTGGTGAGATTTTCGGGGACGAAAATCCCTAAAGGGGGAGAATTGTAACATCCTAATTTTGGGCCTAGTCGGCACAGTGGTTGTGGGATCACAAATTTGACATTGAAAAATTCATTTTATTATTATTTTGATGTCTACAGTATGATATTAAAGTTGTGTGAAATTTTCATAAAGAAATTTCATTGTTTAAGTGCTTAATTTGATAAAAAGGACTAAATCGCATAAGGTGCAAAACTTCAGGTCTAATTGATAAAGGCACTAAATAGCTATAGAATTGAAAAGTATGAGCACTTGCATGGTAACTGTACCATTAGAAAAGTAAGGAGACAAAGATGGGCATGTAGTAGGTGGATTTGGTGAAGTTATTAAAATGTTAAATTGGTAAAAAAGTTACTAAGTATAATAAGACAAAATAACAAAAAGCTATCGTCTTTATTTTTCTTTTTCTTCAACCGTAAGATAGAAAAAAATGGCAGCCATCGAATGGGTTTCATTCGGCCAAGCTTTGGAGCTTGATAATTGAGTGGTTTTTGCCCCGTTTTTAATGATTTATATGTTTTTAGAGTCATGGTAACTCGATTTAGCTATCCCGTACCTTCGTTTTCAAAACTGTTAAAGTTTGTGAATTTTTCCATTGTTGATAGAGTGTGTATTTTGATAATTGATGATAAAAGAATATATCCCTGTTGTTAGATAAACAACATTTGTAAAGTAATTTTTAATAGAAATGTCGATTAGGGACTAAATTGAGAAATGTGATAAATTGTGTGGTAAAGTGTGAATATGTGAAAAATGTGGCTGCTGTAAGTATGATAAATATTCTACTAGGCATGGGTAGCAAAGAAATTGAACGAATTTCATTTTATGAGCCCAAGGGCAAAAGTGTAAATATGACAAAGTTTAGGGGTAAAAATATAATTTTACCAAAAATGTGAAATTGGGCTAATTTGAGTACATTGAGGAATAAATAAATTAAACGTGTTGTTATAGATCAAGGAAGATAAGATTCGAAATTAGATCGGGGGAAAAGCAAGATAATTGTGTAATTGACTTATTTCGTCGTTTCATACCGAGGTAAGTTCGTATATTAATAAGCATTAAATTTGATATGTTTAAATGCCAATCGATATCATGTGTTATTTCATATGTTATTGTTGGATCATGAATAATATAAAAATACGAGATTGTATTGAAAGATCAAATTAAGAGAAATGTAGGGCTGAGTATGATCAAATTTCGACCTGTGATGAATTGACAGTAAAGACCATGGTTGTACCATGGTAATAGGTGAGCCAGTGTAAAACCATGTCTGGGACATGGCATCGACCTCGATATGTAAGCCAGTGTAAGACCATGTCTGGGATATGGCATCAGCACCGATATATGAGAGCCAGTGTAAGACCACGTCTGTGATATGGCATTGGCCTCGATATGTGAGCCAGTGTAAGACCATGTCTAGGACATGGCATCGGCACCGATATATGAGAGCCAATGTAAGACCATGTCTGGGACATGGCATCGGTGTAACACCCCTTACCCGAAAACGTCACCGGAGTCGGGTACTGAGCGTGACCGGATTCAGAATAACCTTTACAGAGCTTACACGATGACAGTCACAGATTCGCATACAATTCAATTCAGAATTTCCCTTATCGGGGGTTTTCCGACACAATACAGACATTACAGATGGTTAGGATTCGAATCCTATCATATCGGACTCTCAGAAAAATTTTTGCTTTTAAAACATCGTCACACGCTCGTGTGACTATTGGCACGGCCGTGTGGTCTTTACACGCCCATGCTCGGCAACCGTGGACAAAACTGTCCATTATGCCACGGCCACTCCACACAACCGTTTGGAGGCCATGTAACCCACACGGTTGAGACACACGGCTGTGTCTCTTCCCCGTGTGGTACTCTAGATAAAATATTCAGGTGCAGGGGAGGCACGGTCCCGAAATACACCTGTAGGGTTAGGCCGTGTGTCGCCCACGGCCTAGGCACGCCCGTGCCATGTACCCGTGGAGCATTCTGCCAAATCCCACACGGTCATGTCACACGCCCGTGTGCCCTGCCATGTAGGCCATGCTAGGCTGTATACCAAGCCTTGGCCTCCCTGAAACATAAGCAAGTATAAACACAACCAAACCAGCCAATTCAAGGGTAAATACTCAAAATAACTACATTTATAAGAGATCAATTACAAAATACCACATGAGTAGCATAACTTATGCATACAAAATAGCCATTTACGACCACAAGTGTTCTATACATGCCATAAATGACACTTGAAAATATAAAATATACCAAAAGAAGGCTGATGGTGTGTCGCGTGTCTCCGATTTTACGATCCCAATCTAACAAGCTCGAAATCTAAGGAAAAAGGGAAAAGAAAAGGGGTAAGCTACAATAGCTTAGTAAGTCATAAGAAATTCAAGCAATAGGACAATTAATTATGCCATTTGCTTTAACATCATAAATGTTAACTCCTATCACATATCATTGTACAATTAACTTACTCTTTGTGCACATTCCACATACCAACCATGAATATGCTTGGCAATAACATTCTCAGTATACCGTACCATTTTCAGTTCACCTGTACAACCACTTCATCACAGTACAGTTAATCTAATCCCATTGAGCAAATTTCAGAATATGAGCAAATATGTAGAGGTTAGCACATAAGTGCCATACAGACATGGCAAAGCCATGAAGTAGCCGAAACTACTAATAGTAGGGTAGCCGAAGCTACATTCAGTAGCCGTACAGAAGTTAACCACGGGCCTACTCACATAAGCTGTCAGGTGTCTGTAACACATGAAAGACTACCTAGTACCCGGGTAACTATAACAGTCGGAATAGTAGGCCTCAAGTGACATGTCACCTATATCTATGTCTATTCCTACTTGAACAATCGGAATTTACAGACAATACATAAATTAGTAGTTTCAGAAGCACATACAATGATCAATCGGAATTTACAGTCAATACTATTTTCCATATATCTAGTGGTAGTATCCAATATTCAATCACCTCACAGAGCGATTACCCATATATCATCATAGGAGCAAATATTTAAACAGAACTAATCGAATTCACTAGAATTTCATATAACTTACCTGGATTGCCAAAAAGGACTAATTTTTGAAATTAGTCAAGGGCTTTCTCTTTTCCCGATCTCGGACCTTGTCAGACCGTTCTTGATCTAAATTAACACATATAGCACAGATATCAATTATCTATTTCAATACGGTCACAGTTCACATTTAGGGAAAATTGTCAATTTTACCCCTTAACTTTGCAATAATTACTAATTAGTCCCTTGGACTCAAAAACTCATTTTCTCAATTCCATGGCCTTATATAACCCATTTTCACAATTATAACACTCAAATTATCATTATTTCACACATTTAGGAAAATTTGAAATCTCTACGAATTAGTCCCTTTTTATGTACTTTCATTCAATTTCATCCATTAAAACATGTATATAATACAATAATCCTTCATTAACCATTAATGATAACCAAACTCATATCACAAATAGGTATATTTTTGAACCCCAATTTCACATCAAATTAATGGTAGAAATAAGAAATTTAAGCTCCAATGGGCTCAAAAATAAAAAAAATAATTGAAAATAGGACTAAATTGCACTTACAAGAGAGTTTGAAAAATTAAAAACCCTTGGCTATGGCGTATGGGATTTTCGGTAGTAGCATGGAGAGAATGAAGAAGATGATAGCTTTTGTTTTAATGAAATTTTGTCTTTATTCACATTTTACCATTTTGCCCTTCATGCCATTTCATAGATATTTTTCCCATGCATGCCCATAATAGTCCATAACACTCACTAATGGGCTTATTACCACATAAAGGCTTCCTATTTCATGTGACAATTCAATCAAATCCAATTATCATCTAATAGGCACATTTTGCACTTTTCTCAATATAGTCCTTATCGAGCAATTAAGCATCAATACAGTAAAATTTTCAAACAGTATTTTAACTCTAATATTCAATCAAGCAGATATCATAAAAAATTCATATAATTAAAAATTTTCACTTCGGATTTGTGGTTACGAAACCATTATTTCGACTAGCCCCTAATTTGGTTGAGAGTATTGCTTCCTCATAGCCTATTTTCAAACCATTATTTTCATCCTCGAAAATCTTACCAGTGAATAGTTGAGAGTATTGCTTCCTCATAGCCTATTTGGTTTCCCATGTTGCTTCTTCTACACCAGGCTTTTACCATAATACTTTTAGTAACGATATTTCCTTGTTTCTCAACTGTTTTATCTCCAGTGACAGAATCTTAATCGGTTCCTCTTCATAAGTCATGTCTAACCTAATTTCTACCTCGGTTGGTGAAATCACATGTGTCGGATCTGATTGGTAACATCGTAACATAGAAACATGAAATACGTTATGAATTCTGTCCAACTTGGATGGCAAAGCTAAACGGTAGGCTACCGGGCCAATTCTCTCAATTACCTTATACGGACCAATAAAATGAGGACTCAATTTACCCTTGCGACCAAATCTCAGAATTTTCTTCCACAGTGACACTTTCAGAAACACTTTATCACCCACTTGAAATTCAATCTCTTTTCTTTTTAAATCTGCATACGATTTTTGCCGATCTGATGTAGCTTTTAAATTATCTCGAATTATCTTTACTTTTTCTTCGGTCTCTTTTATCAAATCGACCCCATGTAGTCGGTGCTCACTCAATTCGATCCAATACAGTGGAGTTTGACACTTTCGTCCATACAACGCCTCATACGGTGCCATTTTTATACTGGACTGATAACTATTATTATATGAAAATTCAATTAGAGGCAAATATCTATCCCAACTACTCTCAAATTCCAAAATGCAACATCTAAGCATATCTTTCAATACTTGTATTATTCTTTCAGATTGGCCATCCGTTTGAGGATGAAATGCCGTACTAAAATTAAATTTAGTACCTAAGGCATCCTGAAGCTTCTTCCAAAATCTTGAAGTAAACCGGGGATCTCGATCAGAGATTATGGACAGTGGTACGCCATGTAATCGTACTATCTCAGCAATATACAATTCTGCCAATTTACCAAGCGAAAAGTCCGTACGTACTGGAATGAAATGAGCCAATTTAGTCAGTCGATCTACTATTACCCAAATTGAGTCTTTCTTTCTTCGTTTCAGAGGCAAACTCGATACAAAATCCATTATTACTCAATCCCACTTCCACTTGGGAATCAAAATCGGTTGCAATAATCTAGATGGCACTTGATGTTCAACATTCACTTGCTGACAGATCAGACATTTCAACACAAATTTGGAGATATCTCGCTTCATACCCAGCCACCAATACAGTCTCTTCAAGTCGTTACACATTTTCACACTACCAGGGTGTATTACCATACCACTACTGTGAGCTTCATGCAGAATTCTGTCAATCAGTTCAAAATTTCTCGGTACACATAATCAGTCACAGTACATCAAATAGCCATTCGGATCGACTCGAAACTTAGAATTTTCATTCTCTAAACACTGTTCTCTTTTATTTTGCAACGCATTATCTACTTTCTAAGCTTCATAAATTTCTTGCAAAAACACTGGTCTAACTTGTAATTCCGCAATCAAGGCACTACTATCAGACATATCAAATCTGACATTCATAGCTCAAAGAGCAAAAAGGGACTTTCTACTCAAAGCATCTGCTACCACGTTAGCCTTTCCCAGATGATAGTCTATCACCAACTCATAGTCTTTTAACAATTCTAGCCACCTTCTCTGACGTAAATTCAATTCCTTCTGTGTCATCACATGCATTAGGCTTTTGTGATCAGTGAATACACGACATCTCTCACCATACAAATAATGTCGCCATATTTTTAGTGCAAAGACAATGGCAGCTAGCTCTAAGTCATGAGTAGGATAATTTCGCTCGTGCGGTTTCAAATGTTGAGAAGCATATGCTATCACTTTTCCCTCTTTCATCAAAACACATCCGAGTCCATTTAAAGAGGCATCTCTATACACTACAAATTCCTTTCCCGACTCGGGTAGGATCAAAACCGGTGCTTCAGTTAACATTTCTTCAATCTATTGAAACTCCGTTGACATTCTTCAGTCCAAACAAACTATAACGACCCAAAATTCCCGAGCATCAGAAAGACGAGTCTTAGGGCCTCAGTCTTAGGAAAATAAGTCCGTAAGTATTTATTAAAAATATTTATGAAATTAGTTATAAGTTGAATTAGATTTTGGTGAAGTGAATTTAGTTTAATTAGAAATAATTAGTAGAAAGGACTAAATTGAATAGAATGCAAAAGTTTAATTATAGAATAGAAAAATATTAAAGGATTAAATTAGTAATTAGACCATAAAAGTGACATGTGTGAATGATGGATAAAATACATGTGTACTAATTTTATTGGTACAAATGTATGTTATATATGTATTTGCTTAATTATTAAGTAAATGATATTTATTTATTTATTTATTTGTTATAATTAATATTAAATATGTGATATTATAATTTTTGTTGATTAATTATGATAGAGACAAATGTATGGTGATGGATGATACATGTGTATGCATGTGTGTAATACATGTGTATTAATTTTATTTGTTTTTAATTAGATATTTTAGTAATTAAAATTAGTAAATGAAATAAAGGTTAATAAAATAAAGAAAACAAAAGAAAAAGAATAGAAAAGTTACAGAGAAAACGTGAAAAGGAAAGAAAGAAGGAAAGAAAGAAGGAAAAAGGGAAAATTGAAGGATTAAAGCTTGGGGATTAATTTGGTAAGTCAATTAAGTTCATTTCTTTGTAATTTTAATGTTTTTGGGACTTTAGAGTTGTATACTTTTGAGTTTTTGTGAAGATATTGGAAGTTGATAGGTATTTGAGTAGGGTTCATGTTGAGAAAATGATGAAATTGAGGATTAATTTGATAAAGTTATTGATTAGAATTGATTTAAGGACTTAATTGTAAAATAGGGTATAAGTTTTGAGTTTTAGGGACTAATTTGAAAGAAATTTGAAATTATGAAAAATTGATGAAAATTTGATAGCTATATGAAAGTTTTGATGGAAATTGAATAAGAAAATGAGGTGAATTGTCAAAAGGGAGAAGGTGAAGTTAGTTAGGACAAATTCGGTATTATGAGAAAAGTTGTATAGAAACTTAGAAATTTGTATGAATTATGTGCATAGTTAATTGATTATAATTATGCTAATCTTCGTAGCCAACAAGGAAATCGAGCCATCAAATACGAAGGGAAAAGAAAACGTGGTCGAGGAGTAGCTCGGGAAAATATCGGTTTGTATTATCATAATTTGAATTATTTCTTATTATTTATTTAATTTATTTAATATATGTGTATGGAAATTGAATGCGGGTAAATATTCATGTTGGATTGAATGTGTATTAGATTTATTTGATGAGCAATGTTAGTATGCAAATGAGATTGAGTTGATGGAAATGATTTTGATCAATTGAAAATGGAAATGAAGTGAAAATATGTGAAAATGTGAGATTGAAGCAAGTTATGTTTGAACTGAAAATTATGAGAGAAAATTGGCCAAAGAGCAAATGATGTGAATTTGATTGAAAATATGAGAAAACGATTGGAAATGAAATATGTTTCCGATACCCTAGTAACTAGTCGGGCTTAGTGGATATAGTTGGCATGCCATAGGATTGGAAGTGTTCAGGGTTACTTCGACCTCGAGTCGATGAGACACTTGGAGTCTCATATTGCTTCGGATAGATTCGATGAGGTACTGGGTACCACCTTACTTCGGCTAGGTCGATGAGACACTGGGTGTCAACTTTGCTTCGAACTATCCGATGAGGCACTGGGTGCCAATATGGTGTGTTTGGTTGGATCCGTATATCCGCCAAAGTCTGAGTCATGTTAATAGGGGTAATTAAGTGAAATGATAAAATCAATCGAAATTGTTGATTTGAATTATTGAATGAAGAGTGAAAATGTTAATGTGATATAGAATGGGAAATGGGATTGTGTTATGAAATTGAATACATGAACCAAGGTTCTTAAAAGATTATTATTGATTATGTATATGTGCGAATGAATGGTAGACTAAAGATTCATGATTTGTTTAATTTGAAATGTGAGTTGAATATTTGTATGTGAATGAAAGAATGGTGAACCAAATATAGTTATAAGGTATTTTGATATATAACTATGTGTATGATTTGTATATGACTTGGTATATTGTTGTTGTTGATAAAATTTGAATTATGATAATACCACTGAGTATTTCCAATACTCAGTGTACGGTTGTTTTCCGTGCGCAGGTTAGGTAAAGTTGAGGTTTCGTCAAGCATCCAAGTCAATCCCGATCTCAGCTCAAATTTGTGGTGATGTATTTATCTTTTGGTAATGTGGCATGTACTAGGTTTAGTATTTGTTACTTGTAAATATTAAATATTTTGAATATAAATATGGTTTATAAACCTTAAGAAGTTTTATGAGTGAATGAATGAGTTTTTGCTAAGTTTGAAATTAATTTGAATGATTTTTGATTGTCATTTATAAGTCAATTAATTGGGTATGTATTTGGTATGTTTAGTGGGTAAAAATAGCTTAAAAATGATGAAATATGCAGTTTTCACACGGCCCAATCACATGGGCGTGTGCCCTGGCCGTGTGGGAGAAACAGATTCTTCCACGGCCTGGCCCCACGGCCGTGTGATTCCACACGGGCTGTCCACACGGGCATGTCCCAAGCCACACGGCCATGTGCCCCTATTTTTCAAGAAAATTTTTAAAAGTTCCCGGTTTGATCCCGAATCAATTTCTAAACTTATTTTGGGTCCCGTAGGCCTATATTAAGAATTATTTGATGGTAAATAGAGGGTTTTTGATTGAAACTCAAATTTATGCCTCGTTTTTATTTCGTAAGTTAGTGTATGGTTCTGGTAATACCTCGTGACCCTATTCCGGCGACGGTGTGGGGTTAGGGAGTATTACATTTGTTGGTATCAGAGCTATAGGTTTAGTCGATTCTCAGACTAAATCGAGTTCGTAAGTGAGTTTAGAAGTACATGCCACATTCAAGTTAAAATTGAGTCAGGATTTTTGGATGCTGACGTATTTAATTGTTTCTGTTTTATAGAGATTAAAGATGTCAGATGATCAATTAATTGATTTAAATGAAAGTGAATCAGCCACACCTAGAGTGAACCCGTTTATAGACCAACCTCCCGAGGTAGAAGAAGAAAACATTAGGGAAAGAGATGAAAAATGTAGAAATGAACCTGATATGTTAAGAGTTTTAGTTGATGCTCTTCAGCGAGTAGCGGGAACTGTACCTCCTACCACATCTGTACCTATTCCTAGACGGGCCCCTATTAAAGAATTAAGAGAGTACGGTGCCACGGAATTTTCAGGTCTGAAAGGAGTTGATCCGTCCATAGCTGAAAATTGGATGGAAGCAACAAAAAGAGTTTTACAACAGTTAGAATGTACTCCACGAGAAAGCTTGCTATGTGCTGTATCTTTGCTACAGGGTGAAGCATACCTATGGTGGGAATCTGTGATCCGACACTTACCTACTGATCAAGTAACATGGGATTTATTTCAGAAAGAATTCCAAAAGAAGTACATTGGGGAAATATAAATTGAAGATAAGAAACAAGAATTTCTGACTTTGAAACAAGGTGAAATGACAGTAGTGGACTATGAACGAGAATTCTCAAGACTTAGTAGATATGCATCTGAGTTTGTATCGACCGAAGCTGACAATTGTAAAAGATTCTTGAGGGGATTAAGAGATGAAATAAAAGTGCTAATTGTATATCAGCGAATCACTGAATTTGTTGACTTAATTGAGCAGGCTAAGATGATAGAACAAGTCTTGAGGCTTGATAAAAAGTCTGAACCTTCTAAGCCAGTTGGAAAACGTATGGGAACTACAAGCTCGAATCCTTTACCGAAAAGATCCAGAGATTCTCTGCAACACCCCTATCTCGTAACCGTTGCCGGAGTAGGTAAGGGGCATTACCGGACTTGTAACATTTATCGGAACAGTAAAAAAAATTTTTTAAACTTTTTAATCAGGATTCATCACGTATCATCAATCATCAGAACATGCTTCAATTGATCATAAAAGGATGCATATAACTATTGGAAGTCTAATTGGAAACATGCTAAAAGATAGGAGAAAATTTGCAAAATTTTCAAAGTTAGGGACACACGGCCGTGCCCCTTACCCGTGTTCTTCTCACACGCCGTGTCCCACCAGACACGCCTAAACCTTTCAGCCCGTGGTCGAATCTGACTTACCTCACACGGCTGTCCAACTCGCCCGTGGGGTTAGGCCGTGTGTCGCCCACGGCCTAGGCACGCCCTTGCCCTTACCCCGTGGTCGAAACTGTCAAATATCACACGGCTACCAGACACGCCCGTGTACAAAACAGAGCAGACCTTGTGACTATACTGCCAAATTTCACACGGCCATAAGTTACCAGACACGCCCGTGTGTCTAGGCCGTGTACCAAAACTGACCAAAACATTTAGGTACAGGGGTACACACGGTCGAAGCACACGCCCGTGTTCCCTGGCCGTGTGGCACATATATAGGCTTGGTTTAAGCCAATTTGCCACCCAACAAAGGGTCATTTTACAAGCCATTAACCAACAACATTTCATACTATTCTACCAACCAAAAACATGCCAATTCATACACAAAATGGACCCAAAATCATCATCATCTTCAAGCACAAAGAACTCATCAAAATCACATAATTTGCCATAACACATTTAACCAAAAATCAATCCCAAAATACTTGATTATAAACATATGTGACCCAAGCCACATCTCATAGCTTGATCACTTACCAAAATATGCCATATTCACTAACCATCTAGCCTATACATGCCATGACCATTTTATTTACAAAAGTTTCAAAAGTACCAAAGTTTGATAGATAGTGTGATGGTGATCTCCGACTCGTCTGATTATCGAGCTAGCTTCCGAATCTATAAGACAGTGAAAGAAATGAACAGAGTAAGCTTCTAAAGCTTAGTAAGTCCGTATAATATAGAAATTAAACCTTACCGAACCAATGCGATAATTACAACAACAATGCCAATTCAATTCATATACTCAAGTTGCCTATTTCACAAGTATACACTTGTTAGTCCATGTAACATATAAATTCATTCATGTACTAACCACAACATTCATGTAATATATCATTGCTCAAATACTTGTACATGTATTTCATATAACTTATACCATATAATCCATGAAATTCTCATGTCTCATATAACATGTAATACATATATCATTCAATCTTCATGTAACATGTATCGGTAGTTGCCCGTTGAACCTATAAGAACATTGAAAGATACTCGGGTGATACACACACAGTGTATATACATATAACCTGTAATCCGTCAATGCGTCATGTATGCTCTTTCGAGCCTGTATCGATATGCCCGAAGGCTGAACATGTGATCCCGAAGGATGAACGGTAAGCCCGTAGGCTGAACGGTGAGTCCGAAGACTAAACATGTGATCCCGAAGGATAAACCTGTAGCTCATGAGCACGTGGTGAGTCTGCAACAAATACAGGAGCTCGGACCACCCTGTAGCCCTAGTGACATGTCACTTGTATCCTATCGACTTCTACGGTTCTAACGGGGCTCGGTATTCAATTTATCACTTGTAACCATTTAACATTTCTATTTCAATTTCATATACACTCGTTCCATTAGGCTATTTAATCATCTAGCATTTCACAATTTCAAATAACTATACATATGAACATATATATATACATTAAATTCGTTATACGAACTTACCTCGTAATCCCGTATCTACTCATCTATTTTTCATTTTCCCCGATCAAGTTCTGGGATTCGATCGTCTTTATCTATATTAAATCAAATTCAACTATTTACTAACTCACATATTCATTTCAATCCAAAAACATATATTTTGACCTATTTGCAAATTAGCCCCTATACTTTCAACACTTTGCAATTTAGCCCTTTTAACACAAAATAGCAAATTACACAATTAATCCCTAAATTTCCCTTGGCCGAATATTCAAGGGACTTATACAAGCATATATCTTTTAATTTTATCACAAATTTAATCTCAAAAATTCTATCTTTTTGCAAATAAATCCTTAAACTCATTTTCATCAAAATTTACTTTAAAATTCTTGTATTTTCTCACATAATATACAATAATTCATCAAAATCTATCAATATATCAAGGATTCATCAATGGCATTTTTTTAAAAACATAATAAAAATAAAAAATTGAGGTACGGGTCGGTTAATATACAAAGCAACGATCTCAAAAACGTAAAAATTATCGAAAACGGGACAAAAACGAACCTTGAATTAAGCTTGAAATAACTGAATGTTGGAAAGCTTTAAAACCCTTCTTTTGCTTTTGTATAATCGGTGAAGAACATGAAATAATGAAAGCATTTTCATGTTTTTCTTAATTAAAACATATAATATACCAAAAAGACTATTTTAACCTTTACTAAAATAATTAAAAATCATTAGTAATATGGACATGAATGTCCATTACCAACCGCTCACAATAAAAATGGTTTAATTGCCATGCAAGTACCTCCCTTTATAAAGCCATCATCAAATAAGCCATTTATGAAAAAGAACTCTAATTTATCGCTTTACGCGATTTAATCCTCTTTATCAAATTAACTATTTAAACTATAAAATTTATGAACGAAACTTTCACACGGTGATTCTATCATGCTGTAAAACATATTAAAGCCATAATATTAATAATTCGACTCGGTTAAGTGGTCCCGAAACCACTCGTTCTGACTAGGGTATAAAGTGGGCTGTTACAACTCTCCCCCCTTTAGGGATTTTCGTCCCGAAAATCTTACCAATAGACAAATTTGGGTATTGTTTTCTCATAGTTTCTTCGAGTTCCACGTAGCTTCTTCTATTCCGTGTTTACACCAGAGAACTTTTACAAGTGCTATACGCTTATTTCTCAACTCTTTCATTTCTCGGGCCAGAATTCTAATCGGTTCTTCGCTGTACGATAGATCAGACTGTAATTCCACATCTATGGGAGAAATGACATGAGACGGATCAGATCGGTATCATCGAAGCATTGAAACGTGAAATACATCATGAATCTTTTCAAGCTCAGACGGTAACGATAACCGGTAAGCTACAGGTCCAATTCGTTCCACAATTTCATACGGCCCGATAAAACAAGGACTTAACTTTCCTTTTCTGCCAAAACGAAGAATTTTCTTCCATGATCACTTTCAGAAATACTCTGTCTCTGACCCGAAACTCTATTTCTTTCCTTTTCAAATCTGCGTATGATTTCTGTCTATCTGAAGCTGCTTTTAAATTATCACGTATCACTATTACTTTTTCTTCCGTATCTCGGATTAGATCAACCTCGTGTAACTTTCTCTCACTCAATTCCGTCCAGTATAGCAGTGTTTGACATTTACGACCATATAAAGCTTCATATGGAGCCATCTTTAAACTCGTTTGAAAACTGTTATTGTACGCAAACTCTATCAGAGGTAAGTACTTCTCCCAATTACTTTCGAATTCAAGAATACAACACCGTAACATGTCTTCCAGAATCTGAATAACTCTTTCAGACTGACCATCCGTCTGGGGATGAAATGCCGTACTGAAACTCAATTTCGTTTCCAAAGCCTCTTGAAACTTCTTCCAGAATCTCAAGGTAAACCTCAGATCTCTATCAGACACAATGGATAACGGTATACCTTGTAATCGCACAATTTCAGATACATATAGTTTCGCTAATTTATCCAGAGAATAATCAGTACGTACCGATATAAAATGTGCAGACTTCGTCAATCTATCAATGATAACCCAGATTGCATTTTTCTTCTTCGGAGTCAGAGGTAGTCCAGATACAAAATCCATAGTGACTCTGTCCCATTTCCATTCCGGAATCATAATAGGCTTAATAACCCTGACGGTACCTGATGTTCAGCTTTAACTTGCTGACAGATCAAACATTTCGATACGAATTCTAATATGTCATGTTTCATTCCTGACCACCAGTATTGCTGCTTCAAATCGTTATACATCTTAGTGCTACCTGGATGAACTGAAAATCGACTATCATGTGCCTCGTGCAGAACTTTCTGAATGAGTTCACTATTTTTTGGTATACAGATTCTATTTCGGAACATTAAACAACCATCATTCCCTATAGAAAAGTCAGAATCAGAATTAGACACACAGTGAAGTCGTTTAGCTTGCAGATCGGGATCAGTCCTTTGAGCTTAAAAAATTTGCTGTAGAATCAACGGTTTAGCCTTTAGTTCAGCTAGAATAGATCCATCATCAGATAACGTCATTTGAGCATTCAAAGCTCGCAGAGCAAACAGAGACTTTCGACTTAACGCATCAGCTACAACATTAGCTTTCCCTAGATGATAATCAATTACAAATTCATAGTCTTTTAGTAGTTTGAGCCATCTCCGCTGTCGCATATTTAAATCTTTCTGTGACATCAGATACTTCAGACTTTTATGATCGGTAAAAATTCTACATTTCTCACTATATAAGTAATGCTGCCAAATCTTTAATGCAAAAACTATAGCAGCAAGCTCAAGATCATGCGTCGGGTAATTCTTCCCGTGCGGTTTTAATTGTCGGGAGGCATAAGCTATGACTTTCCCGTCTTGCATCAATACACAGCCCAGTCCGATAATAGATGCATCACTGTATAAAACAAATTCTTTGCCAAATTCAGGTTGAACTAAAATCGGAGCTTCTGTTAACAGGGCTTTCAACTGTTCGAAACTCTGCTGACATTTATCAGTCCACTCGAATTTCACATCTTTTTATAGCATTCGAGTCAACGGTACTGCAATCATCAAAAATCCTTTAACAAATCTTCGGTAATATCCCGCTAATCCCAGAAAACTTCTAATCTCAGATATGTTTCTCGGGGGTTTCCAGTCTATAATAGCAGATATTTTACTCGGATCTACTCTGATGCCTTCCGCAGAAACAATGTGACCCAAAAATCTGATTTCTCGAAGCCAAAATTCACATTTGCTGAATTTGGCAAACAACTGCTTATCTCTCAGAATTTGTAACACAATTCTCAGATGCTCAGTATACTCTTCCTCATCACGTGAATAAATCAGAATGTCATCAATGAATACTACAACAAATCTGTCTAAATACGGTCTGAATATACGGTTCATCAGGTCCATAAACACTGCCTGAGCATTTGTTAAACCGAAAGGCATGACCAGAAACTCAAAATGTCCGTATCGTGTTCTGAAAGCAGTCTTCGGTATATCTGAATCTTTAACTCGCAACTGGTAATAACCCGATCTCAAATCAATCTTTGAAAATACAGTAGCTCCTTTTAACTGATCGAATAAATCATCAATCCGCGGAAGAGGGTATTTATTCTTCACTGTCGCCTTATTCAACTGTCGATAATCAATACACATTCTCATTGATCCATCTTTCTTTTTCACAAATAATACGGGAGCACCCCAAGGTGAAAAGCTCGGTCTCGCAAAACCTCTGTCTGTCAATTCTTGTAACTGTGCTTTCAACTCTTTTAATTCCGTCGGTGCCATTTTGTATGGAGCTATCGATATCGGAGTAGTGCCCTGTAACAATTCAATACCAAATTCAACTTCTCTAATCGGTGGTAAACCCGGTAATTCTTTCGGAAAAACATCTGAAAACTCACAAACAATTGGTACATACTCAATTTTCAATTCTGTCCTGCTAGAATTCATCACATACGTTAGGTACGCATCATAGCCTTTTCTAACATACTTCTGAGCCCTCATGGCAGAAATCACTATCGGTAATTTATTCGAATCATTTGATTCAATCCGAAGAATCTCACCATTCTGACATTTCAATTCTATACTCTTACTTCGACAATTTACAATAGCTTCATGCACATTTAGCCAGTCCATGCCCAGTATTACATCGAATTTGTCAAAAGGGAGGAGCATCAGATCAGCCGGAAAACAAAATCCCCGAATCATCAACGGACATTTCTTACATATCTTATCAACTAACACAGACCTTCCTAACGGATTTGATACTTTAACTACATATTCAGTAGACTCAACATGTAAATTCCTTTCAAGCACTAATTTCATACAGATATAGGAATGAGTTGATCCAGGATCTATCAACGCAACAATATCAGTGTTATAGAGAGAAAAAGTACCAGTAATAACATTAGGCGACGAGGCTTCCTCGCGTGCACGTATTGCATAAGCTCTCGCGGGAGTACGCATATCAGATCTCACATTAGCATCTCTCGCCACACTACGATTTCCACTTTGGTTTCCAGTATTCCGGAGCGGTCTACCTCTCGATGCAACACTATGTGTCTTAGTCGTTTGTTCCTTATTAGCTACAGATCTTTCAGGATAGTCACGTAAATAGTGATCTAACGATCCACATCGAAAACAAGCTCCACTTTTCAATCGGCATTCACCAAAATGCTTTCTATTACAATACTTACATTCAGGCCCGGGAGCTCTCACACTATCAGCACTAGCTACCGAGGTTACTTGAGGTCTCGAATGGGAAAGTTTAACATTTTTGTCTCGATTAGATATGCCCGAAGAAGTAGCAGAACGAGGATAAAAATCTTTCGATCTCTTAGATCCAGACTGATATGGTTTCCCTGCAAACCTCTTTCAAGCCTCTCTGAATTCAGAATTAGCTTTTCTCTTTTCTTTAGCAAGCTCTTCGGCTTTACAGGCCAAATCAACGAGAACTACAAACTCTCTCAGCTCAAGTATTTCGACTAGTAGTCAAATTTCTTCATTTAGCCCATCTTCGAACCTTTTGCACATTGTTGCTTCGGTAAAAACACATTCGCGAGCATATTTGCTGAGTCGAACTCTCTCTCTCTCGTATTCGGTTACAGACATTCGACCCTGTTTCAGCTCTAAAAACTCTTTTCTTTTCTGATCAATGAATCGTTGACTAATGTATTTCTTTCTGAATTCCATCTGGAAGAAATCCCAATCGACTTGTTCTCGTGGTACAACCGAGGTCAATGTATTCCACCATTGATATACTGAATCCCGAAGCAAAGAAATAGCACATCTCAGGCACTCATCAGGAGTACAGGCCAGTTCATTAAAAACTCTGATCGTATTCTCAAGCCAAAATTCAGCCCTCTTAGTATCATCACTTGCTGAAGCTCGGAATTCCTCAGCACCATACTTCCGTATCTTATCGACAGGAGGTCTGTTCAATCTCAGAGGATCCACAACTCGTACATTATCAGGGTTAGGTTGTGGGACGGGAGGGGGTGGAGGTTGCGGAGCAGCCGGGTTTGCTCGCACAAACTCACTAAACCATCCAGACATCATTTGGAAGAAAGCTTGTTTAATTTCTTCCTGATTGGCCACAGCAGGGCCTGATTCAGAAGGCACAGCCCCTTGAGCGGGTCCTGGCGCAATACTTTCGACATCATCAGCTAAAGCTCGATTCGGATCCATTACTATATAAAACAGATTTCAAAGGATGCCAGGAGATATCACACTATCACATTTCATGTACATGGCATGTATAGCTAGACTAATACTCGCTACGGTAGTCCTAGAATCGACTAAACCGTAGCTCTGATACCAACCAAATGTAACACCCCTATCCCGTAACCATCGCCGGAGTAGGTAAGGGGCATTACCGGACTTGTAACATTTATCGGAACAGTAAAAAAAAATTTTTAAACTTTTTAATCAAGATTCATCACGTATCATCAATCATCAGAATATGCTTCAATTGATCATAAAAGGATGCATATAACTATTGGAAGTCTAATTGGAAACATGCTAAAAGATATTAGAAAATTTGCAAAATTTTCAAAGCTAGGGACACACGGCCGTGCCCCTTGCCCGTGTTCTTCTCACACGGCCGTGTCCCACCAGACATGCCTAAACCTTTCAGCCCGTGGTCGAATCTGACTTACCTCACACGGCTGTCCAACATGCCCGTGGGTCAGGTCGTGTGCCGCCCGCGGCCTAGGCACGCCCGTGCCCTTACCCCGTGGTCGAAACTGTCAAATATCACACGGCTACCAGACACGCCCGTGTACAAAACAGAGCAGACCGTGTGACTATACTGCCAAATTTCACAAGGCCATAAGTTACCAGACACGCCCGTGTGTCTAGGCCGTGTACCAAAACTGACCAAAACATTTAGGTGCAGGGGTACACACGGTCGAAGCACACGCCTGTGTTCCCTGGCCGTGTGGCACATATATAGGCTTGGTTTAAGCCAATTTGCCACCCAACAAAGGGTTATTTTACTATTCTACCAACCAAAAACATGCCAATTCATACACAAAATGGACCCAAAATCATCATCATCTTCAAGTACAAAGAACTCATCAAAATCACATAATTTGCCATAACACATTTAACCAAAAATCAATCCCAAAATACTTGATTATAAACATATGTGACCCAAGCCACATCTCATAGCTTGATCACTTACCAAAATATGCCATATTCACTAACCATCTAGCCTATACATGCCATGACCATTTTATTTACAAAAGTTTCAAAAGTACCAAAGTTTGATAGATAGTGTGATGGCGATCTCCGACTCGTCCGATTATCGAGCTAGCTTCCGAATTTATAAGACAGTGAAAGAAATGAACAGAGTAAGCTTCTAAAGCTTAGTAAGTCCGTATAATATAGAAATTAAACCTTACCGAACCAATGCGATAATTACAACAACAATGCCAATTCAATTCATATACTCAAGTTGCCTATTTCACAAGTATACACTTGTTAGTCCATGTAACATATAAATTCATTCATGTACTAACCACAACATTCATGTAATATATCATTGCTCAAATACTTGTACATGTATTTCATATAACTTACACCATATAATCCATGAAATTCTCATGTCTCATATAACATGTAATACATATATCATTCAATCTTCATGTAACATGTATCGGTAGTTGCCCGTTGAACCTATAAGAACATCGAAAGATACTCGGGTGATACACACATAGTGTATATACATATAACCTGTAATCCGTCAATGCGTCATGTATGCTCTTTCGAGCCTGTATCGATATGCCCGAAGGCTGAACATGTGATCCCAAAGGATGAACGGTAAGCCCGTAGGCTGAACGGTGAGTCCGAAGACTAAACATGTGATCCTGAAGGATAAACCTGTAGCTCATGAGCACGTGGTGAGTCCGCAACAAATGCAGGAGCTCAGACCACCCTGTAGCCCTAGTGACATGTCACTTGTATCCTATCGACTTCTACGGTTCTAACGGGGCTCGGTATTCAATTTATCACTTGTAACCATTTAACATTTCTATTTCAATTTCATATACACTCGTTCCATTAGGCTATTTAATCATCTAGCATTTCACAATTTCAAATAACTATACATATGAACATATATATATACATTAAATTCGTTATACGAACTTACCTCGTAATCCCGTATCTACTCATCTATTTTTCGTTTTCCCCGATCAAGTTCCGGGATTCGATCGTCTTTATCTATATTAAATCAAATTCAACTATTTACTAACTCACATATTCATTTCAATCCAAAAACATATATTTTGACCTATTTGCAAATTAGCCCCTATACTTTCAACACTTTACAATTTAGCCCTTTTAACACAAAATAGCAAATTACACAATTAATCCCTAAATTTCCCTTGGCCGAATATTCAAGGGACTTATACAAGCATATATCTTTTAATTTTATCACAAATTTAATCTCAAAAATTCTATCTTTTTGCAAATAAATCCTTAAACTCATTTTCATCAAAATTTACTTTAAAATTCTTGTATTTTCTCACATAATATACAATAATTCATCAAAATCTATCAATATATCAAGGATTCATCAATGGCATTTTTTTAAAAACATAATAAAAATAAAAAATTGAGGTACGGGTCGGTTAATATACAAAGCAACGATCTCAAAAACGTAAAAATTATCGAAAACGGGACAAAACGAACCTTGAATTAAGCTTGAAATAACCGAATGTTGGAAAGCTTTAAAACCCTTCTTTTGCTTTTGTATAATCGGTGAAGAACATGAAATTATGAAAGCATTTTCATCTTTTTCTTAATTAAAACATATAATATACCAAAAAGACTATTTTAACCTTTACTAAAATAATTAAAAATCATTAGTAATATGGACATGAATGTCCATTACCAACCGCTCACAATAAAAATGGTTTAATTGCCATGTAAGTACCTCCCTTTATAAAGCCATCATCAAATAAGCCATTTATGAAAAAGAACTCTAATTTATCGCTTTACGCAATTTAATCCTCTTTATCAAATTAACTATTTAAACTATAAAATTTATGAACAAAACTTTCACACGGTGATTCTATCATGTTGTAAAACATATGAAAGCCATAAAATTAATAATTCGACTCGGTTAAGTGGTCCCGAAACCACTCGTTCTGACTAGGGTATAAAGTGGGCTGTTACAACTCTCCCCCCTTTAGGGATTTTCGTCCCGAAAATCTTATCAATAGACAAATTTGGGTATTATTTTCGCATAGTTTCCTCGAGTTCCACGTAGCTTCTTCTATTCCGTGTTTACACTAGAGAACTTTTACAAGTGCTATACGCTTATTTCTCAACTCTTTCATTTCTCGGGCCAGAATTCTAATCGGTTCTTCGCTGTACGATAGATCAGACTGTAATTCCACATCTATGGGAGAAATGACATGAGACGGATCAGATCAGTATTGTCGAAGCATTGAAACGTGAAATACGTCGTGAATCTTTTCAAGCTCAGACGGTAACGATAACCGGTAAGCTACAGGTCCAATTCGTTCCACAATTTCATACGGCCCGATAAAACGAGGACTTAACTTTCCTTTTCTGCCAAAACGAAGAATTTTCTTCCATGATCACTTTCAGAAATACTCTGTCTCCGACCCGAAACTCTATTTCTTTCCTTTTCAAATCTGCGTATGATTTCTGTCTATCTGAAGCTGCTTTTAAATTATCACGTATCACTATTACTTTTTCTTCCGTATCTCGGATTAGATCAACCTCGTGTAACTTTCTCTCACTCAATTCCGTCCAGTATAGCGGTGTTCGACATTTACGACCATATAAAGCTTCATATGGAGCCATCTTTAAACTCGTTTGAAAACTGTTATTGTACGCAAACTCTATCAGAGGTAAGTACTTCTCCCAATTACTTTCGAATTCAAGAATACAACACCGTAACATGTCTTCCAGAATCTGAATAACTCTTTCAGACTGACCATCGGTCTGGGGATGAAATGCCGTACTGAAACTCAATTTCGTTCCCAAAGCCTCTTGAAACTTCTTTCAGAATCTCGAGGTAAACCTCGGATCTCTATCAGACACAATGGATAACGGTATACCTTGTAATCGCACAATTTCAGATACATATAGTTCCGCTAATTTATCCAGAGAATAATCAGTACGTACCGGTATAAAATGTGCAGACTTCGTCAATCTGTCAATGATAACCCAGATTGCATTTTTCTTCTTCGGAGTCAGAGGTAGTCCAGATACAAAATCCATAGTGACTCTGTCCCATTTCCATTCCGGAATCATAATAGGCTGTAATAACCCTGACGGTACCTGATGTTCAGCTTTAACTTGCTGACAGATCAAACATTTCGATACGAATTCTAATATGTCATGTTTCATTCCTGACCACCAGTATTGCTGCTTCAAATCGTTATACATCTTAGTGCTACCCGGATAACTGAAAATCGACTATCATGTGCCTCGTGCAGAACTTTCTGAATGAGTTCACTATGTTTCGGTATACAGATTCTATTTCGGAACATTAAACAACCACCATTCCCTATAGAAAAGTCAGAGTCAGAATTAGACTCACAGTGAAGTCGTTTAGCTTGCAGATCGGGATCAGTCCTTTGAGCTTCAAACATTTGCTGTAGAATCAACGGTTTAGCCTTTAGTTCAGCTAGAATAGATCCATCATCAGATAACATCATTTGAGCATTCAAAGCTCGCAGAGCAAACAGAGACTTTTGGCTTAACGCATCAGCTACAACATTAGCTTTCCCTAGATGATAATCAATTACAAATTCATAGTCTTTTAGTAGTTTGAGCCATCTCCGCTGTCGCATATTTAAATCTTTCTGTGACATCAGATATTTCAGACTTTTATGATCGGTAAAAATTCTACATTTCTCACTATATAAGTAATGCCGCCAAATCTTTAATGCAAAAACTATAGCAGCAAGCTCAAGATCATGCGTCGGGTAATTCTTCTCGTGCGGTTTTAATTGTCGGGAGGCATAAGCTATGACTTTCCCGTCTTGCATCAATACACAGCCCAGTCCGATAATAGATGCATCACTGTATAAAACAAATTCTTTGCCAAATTCAGGTTGAACTAAAATCGGAGCTTCTGTTAACAGGGCTTTCAACTGTTCGAAACTCTGCTGACATTTATCAGTCCACTCGAATTTCACATCTTTTTGTAGCATTCGAGTCAACGGTACTGCAATCATCAAAAATCCTTTAACAAATCTTCGGTAATATCCCGCTAATCCCAGAAAACTTCTAATCTCAGATATGTTTCTCGGGGGTTTCCAGTCTATAATAGCAGATATTTTACTCGGATCTACTCTGATGCCTTCCGCAGAAACAATGTGACCCAAAAATCCGATTTCTTGAAGCCAAAATTCACATTTGCTGAATTTGGCAAACAACTGCTTATCTCTCAGAATTTGTAACACAATTCTCAGATGCTCAGTACGCTCTTGCTCATCACGTGAATAAATCAGTATGTCATCAATGAATACTACAACAAATCTGTCTAAATACTGTCTGAATATACGGTTCATCAGGTCCATAAACACTGCCTGAGCATTTGTTAAACCGAAAGGCATGACCAGAAACTCAAAATGTCCGTATCGTGTTCTGAAAGTAGTCTTCGGTATATCTGAATCTTTAACTCGCAACTGGTAATAACCCGATCTCAAATCAATCTTTGAAAATACAGTAGCTCCTTTTAACTGATCGAATAAATCATCAATCCGCGGAAGAGGGTATTTATTCTTCACTGTCGCCTTATTCAACTGTCGATAATCAATACACATTCTCATTGATCCATATTTCTTTTTCACAAATAATACGGGAGCACCCCAAGGTGAAAAGCTCGGTCTCGCAAAACCTCTGTCTGTCAATTCTTGTAACTGTGCTTTCAACTCTTTTAATTCCGTCGGTGCCATTCTGTATGGAGCTATCGATATCGGAGTAGTGCCTGGTAACAATTCAATACCGAATTCAACTTCTCTAATCGGTTGTAAAAACCTCGGTAATTCTTTCGGAAAAACATCTGAAAACTCAGAAACAATTGGTACATACTCAATTTTCGATTCTGTCCTGCTAGAATTCATCACATACGTTAGGTACGCATCATAGCCTTTTCTAACATACTTCTGAGCCCTCATGGCAGAAATCACTATCGGTAATTTATTCGAATCATTTGATTCAATCCGAAGAATCTCACCATTCTGACATTTCAATTCTATACTCTTACTTCGATAATTTACAATAGCTTCATGCACATTTAGCCAGTCCATGCCCAGTATTACATCGAATTCGTCAAAAGGGAGGAGCATCAGATCAGCCGGAAAACAAAATCCCCGAATCATCAACGGACATTTCTTACATATCTTATCAACTAACACAGACCTTCCTAACGGATTTGATACTTTAACTACATATTCAGTAGACTCAACATGTAAATTCTTTTCAAGCAATAATTTCATACAGATATAGGAATGAGTTGATCCATGATCTATCAACGCAACAATATCAGTGTTATAGAGAGAAAAAGTACCAGTAATAACATTAGGTGACGAGGCTTCCTCGCGTGCACGTATTGCATAAGCTCTCGCGGGAGTACGCATATCAGATCTCACATTAGCATCTCTCGCCACACTGCGATTTCCACTTTGGTTTCCAGTATTCCGGAGCGGTCTACCTGTCGATGCAACACTATGTGTCTTAGTCGTTTGTTCCTTATTAGCTACAGATCTTTCAGGACAGTCACGTAAATAGTGATCTAACAATCCACATCGAAAACAAGCTCCGCTTTTCAATCGGCATTCACCAAAATGCTTCCTATTACAATACTTACATTCAGGCCGGGGAGCTCTCACACTATCAGCACTAGCTACCGAGGTTGCTTGAGGTCTCGAATGGGAAAGTTTAACATTTTTGTCTCGATTAGATATGCCTGAAGAAGTAGCAGAACGAGGATGAAAATCTTTCGATCTCTTAGATCCAGACTGATACGGTTTCCCTGCAAACCTCTTTCGAGCCTCTCTGAATTCAGAATTAGCTTTTCTCTTTTCTTTAGCAAGCTCTTCGGCTTTACAGGCCAAATCAACGAGAACTACAAACTCTCTCAGCTCAAGTATTCCGACTAGTAGTCGAATTTCTTCATTTAGCCCATCTTCGAACCTTTTGCACATTGTTGCTTCGGTAAAAACACATTCGCGAGCATATTTGCTGAGTCGAACTCTCTCTCTCTCGTATTCGGTTACAGACATTCGACCCTGTTTCAGCTCTAAAAACTCTTTTCTTTTCTGATCAATGAATCGTTGACTAATGTATTTCTTTCTGAATTCCATCTAGAAGAAATCCCAATCGACTCGTTCTCGTGGTACAACCGAGGTCAATGTATTCCACCATTGATATACTGAATCCCGAAGCAAAGAAATAGCACATCTCAGGCACTCATTAGGAGTACAGGCCAGTTCATTAAAAACTCTGATCATATTCTCAAGCCAAAATTTAGCCCTCTTAGTATTATCACTTGCTGAAGCTCGGAATTCCTCAGCACCATACTTCCGTATCTTATCGACAGGAGGTCTGTTCAATCTCAGAGGATCCACAACTCGTACATTATCAGGGTTAGGTTGTGGGACGGGAGGGGGTGGAGGTTGCGGAGCAGCCGGGTTTACTCGCACAAACTCACTAAACCATCCAGACATCATTTGGAAGAAAGCTTGTTTAATTTCTTCCTGATTGGCCATAGCAGGGCCCGATTCAGAAAGCACAGCCCCTTGAGCGGGTCCTGGCGCAATACTTTCAACATCATCAGCTAAAGCTCGATTCGGATCCATTACTATATAAAACAGATTTCAAAGGATGTCAGGAGATATCACACTATCACATTTCATGTACATGGCATGTATAGCTAGACTAATACTCGCTACGGTAGTCCTAGAATCGACTAAACCGTAGCTCTGATACCAACCAAATGTAACACCCCTATCCCGTAACCATCGCCGGAGTAGGTAAGGGGCATTACCGGACTTGTAACATTTATCGGAACAGTAAAAAAAAATTTTAAACTTTTTAATCAAGATTCATCACGTATCATCAATCATCAGAACATGCTTCAATTGATCATAAAAGGATGCATATAACTATTGGAAGTCTAATTGGAAACATGCTAAAAGATAGGAGAAAATTTGCAAAATTTTCAAAGTTAGGGACACACAGCCGTGCCCCTTGCCCGTGTTCTTCTCACACGGCTGTGTCCCACCAGACATGCCTAAACCTTTCAGCCCGTGGTCGAATCTGACTTACCTCACGTGGCTGTCCAACACGCCCGTGGGTTAGGCCGTGTGCCGCCCGCGACCTAAGCACGCCCGTGCCCTTACCCCGTGGTCGAAACTGTCAAATATCACACGGCTACCAGACACGCCCGTGTACAAAACAGAGCAGACCGTGTGACTATACTGCCAAATTTCACACGGCCATAAGTTACCAGACACGCCCGTGTGTCTAGGCCGTGTACCAAAACTGACCAAAACATTTAGGTGCAGGGGTACACACGGTCGAAGCACACGCCTGTGTTCCCTGGCCGTGTGGCACATATATAGGCAAATTAGCCCCTATACTTTCAACACTTTGCAATTTAGCCCTTTTAACACAAAATAGCAAATTACACAATTAATCCCTGAATTTCCCTTGGCCGAATATTCAAGGGACTTATACAAGCATATATCTTTTAATTAATCACAAATTTAATCTCAAAAATACTATCTTTTTGCAAATAAATCCTTAAACTCATTTTCATCAAAATTTACTTTAAAATTCTTGTATTTTCTCACATAATATACAATAATTCACCAAAATCTATCAATATATCAAGGATTCATCAATGGCATTTTTTTAAAAACATAATAAAAATCAGAAATTGAGGTACGGGTCGGTTAATATACAAAGCAACGATCTCAAAAACGTAAAAATTATCACAAACGGGAGAAAAACAAACCTTGAATTAAGCTTGAAATAACTGAATGTTGGAAAGCTTTAAAACACTTCTTTTGCTTTTGTATAATCGGTGAAGAACATGAAATTATGAAAGCATTTTCATGTTTTTCTTAATTAAAACATATAATATACCAAAAAGACTATTTTAACCTTTACTAAAATCATTAAAAATCATTAGTAATATGGACATGAATGTCCATTACCAACCGCTCACAATAAAAATGGTTTAATTGCCATGCAAGTACCTCCCTTTATAAAGCCATCATCAAATAAGCCATTTATGAAAAAGAACTCTAATTTATCGTTTTACGCGATTTAATTCTTTTTATCAAATTAACTATTTAAACTATAAAATTTATGAACGAAACTTTCACACGGTGATTCTATCATGCTGTAAAACATATTAAAGCCACAAAATTAATAATTCGACTCGGTTAAGTGGTCCCGAAACCACTCGTTCTGACTAGGGTATAAAGTGGGCTGTTACATTCTCGAGGTGGTTGGAGATCTAGTTTCAGATCTGATAGAGGAGGAAAGAGTCAAGTAAAACAAACTACAGTGTCAACCGGTAATGTAAGAGGTCATCCAGAGATATTGCTATTCCAGATTGTGAACATTACGGAAAGAAACATAGGGGTGAATGCTGGAAATTAGTTGGGGGTTGTTTCCGATGTGGATCTAAAGACCATTTTATCAGAGATTGTCCTAAAGCTGACAGTATTGCACCCGTGACATCACAGAGATCAGCATCTATTGCTAGAGGTAGAGGATCAGGTAGAGGTGGTTCAGTATCTCGAGGAGGCGGTACTAGAAGAAATAGTGATGTTGTTGCATAGCAGTCGGTTTATAATAGTCAGAACACGACCAAAAACTTGCTGAGGTATACGTTCGAGAAATTATTAGATTACATGGTATTCCATCATTGATAATTTCAGATCAAGATCCTCGGTTCACATCAAGATTTTAGAGACAGTTACATGAGTCGTTGGGTACACGGCTTAATTTTAGTACAGCATTCCATTCGCAGACTGATGGACAATCTGAACGGGTAATTCAGATTTTAGAAGATATGCTTCGAGCTTGTATCATTGAATTTGAATCAGGTTGGGAATGTTATTTGCCTTTAGCTGAATTTGTATATAATAATAGTTTCCAATCAAGTATTCAAATGGCTCCGTATGAAGTACTGTATGGTCGAAGATGTCGATCACCTGTGTGTTGGATAGAATTGAATGAAAGAAAAGTGATTGGGCCAGAATTGATTCAAGAGACCGAGAAAACAGTCAAGAAGATTCAAGGAAGATTAAAAGCAGCTTTTGATAGATAGAAATCATATGCTGATTTGAAACGAAGGGATATTGAGTATTCAGTTGGGGATAAAGTATTTCTTAAAGTTTCTCCATGGAAGAAAGTGTTGAGATTTGGCCGGAAAGGTAAATTAAGTCCTTGTTATATTGGGCCATATGAAATAGTGGAGAGAATTGGACCGGTAGCTTATCGATTAGCTTTACCACCGGAGTTACAGAAGATACATGATGTTTTTCATGTTTCTATGCTTCGACGTTATAGATCGGATCCTTCTCATGTTATTCCTATTAAAGATATTGAAATTCGATCTGATTTGACTTACGAAGAAGAACCAATTGAGATTCTAGCCCGAGAGGTAAAAGAATTGAGAAATAAGCGAGTTTCTTTAGTGAAAGTACTTTGGAGAAGTCATAAGGTAGAAGAAGCAACATGGGAGCCGGAAGAAACTATGAGAGCTCAGTACCCCCACCTATTCTCAGGTAAATTTCGAGGACGAAATTATTTTTAGGGGGAGAGAAATGTAACGACCCAAAACTCCCGAGCACCAAAAAGACGAGTCTTAGGGCCTCAGTCTTAGGAAAATAAGTCCGTAAGTATTTATTAAAAATATTTATGAAATTAGTTATAAGTTGAATTATATTTTGGTGAAGTGAATTTAGTTTAATTAGAAATAATTAGTAGAAAGGACTAAATTGAATAGAATGCAAAAGTTTAATTATAGAATAGAAAAATATTAAAGGATTAAATTAGTAATTAGACCATAAAAGTGACATGTGTGAATGATGGATAAAATACATGTGTATTAATTTTATTGGTACAAATGTATGTTATATATGTATTTGCTTAATTATTAAGTAAAGGATATTTATTTATTTATTTATTTGTTATAATTAATATTAAATATGTGATATTATAATTTTTGTTGATTAATTATGATAGAGACAAATGTATGGTGATGGATGATACATGTGTATGTATGTGTGTAATACATGTGTATTAATTTTATTTGTTTTTAATTAGATATTTTAGTAAGTAAAATTAGTAAATGAAATAAGGTTAATAAAATAAAGAAAACAAAAGAAAAAGAATAGAAAAGTTACAGAGAAAACGTGAAAAGGAAAGAAAGAAGGAAAGAAAGAAGGAAAAAGGGAAAATTGAAGGATTAAAGCTTGGGGATTAATTTGGTAAGTCAATTAAGTCCATTTCTTTGTAATTTTAATGTTTTTGGGACTTTAGAGTTGTATACTTTTGAGTTTTTGTGAAGATATTGGAAGTTGATAGGTATTTGAGTAGGGTTCATGTTGAGAAAATGATGAAATTGAGGATTAATTTGATAAAATTATTGATTAGAATTGATTTAAGGACTTAATTGTAAAATAGGGTATAAGTTTTGAGTTTTAGGGACTAATTTGAAAGAAATTTGAAATTATGAAAAATTGATGAAAATTTGATAGCTATATGAAAGTTTTGATGGAAATTGAATAAGAAAATGAGGTGAATTGTCAAAAGGGAGAAGGTGAAATTAGTTAGGACAAATTCGGTATTATGAGAAAAGTTGTATAGAAACTTAGAAATTTGTATGAATTATGTGCATAGTTAATTGATTATAATTATGCAAATCTTCGTAGCCAACAAGGAAACCGAGCCATCGAATACGAAGGGAAAAGAAAAAGTGGTCGAGGAGTAGCTCGGGAAAATATCGATTTGTATTATCATAATTTGAATTATTTCTTATTATGTGTTTAATTTATTTAATATATGTGTATGGAAATTGAATGCGGGTAAATATTCATGTTGGATTGAATGTGTATTAGATTTATTTGATGAGCAATGTTAGTATGCAAATGAGATTGAGTTGATGGAAATGATTTTGATCAATTGAAAATGGAAATGAAGTGAAAATATGTGAAAATGTGAGATTGAAGCAAGTTATGTTTGAACTGAAAATTATGAGAGAAAATTGGCCAAAGAGCAAATGATGTGAATTTGATTGAAAATATGAGAAAACGATTGGAAATGAAATGTGTTTCCGATACCCTATTAACTAGTCGGGCTTAGTGGATATAGTTGGCATGCCATAGGATTGGAAGTGTTCAGGGTTACTTCGACCTCGAGTCGATGAGACACTTGGAGTGTCATATTGCTTCGGATAGATTCGATGAGGTACTGGGTACCACCTTACTTCGGCTAGGCCGATGAGACACTGGGTGTCAACTTTGCTTCGAACTATTCGATGAGGCACTGGGTGCCAATATGGTGTGTTTGGTTGGATCCGTATATCCGCCAAAGTCCGAGTCATGTTAATAGGGGTAATTAAGTGAAATGATAAAATTAATCGAAATTGTTGATTTGAATTATTGAATGAAGAGTGAAAATGTTAATGTGATATAGAATGGGAAATGGGATTGTGTTATGAAATTGAATACATGAACCAAGGTTCTTAAAAGATTATTATTGATTATGTATATGTGTGAATGAATGGTAGACTAAAGATTCATGATTTGTTTAATTTGAAATGTGAGTTGAATATTTGTATGTGAATGAAGGGATGGTGAACCAAATATGGTTATAAGGTAGTTTGATATATAACTATGTGTATGATTTGTATATGACTTGGTATATTGTTGTTGTTGATAAAATTTGAATTATGATAATACCACTGAGTATTTCCAATACTCAGCGTACGGTTGTTTTCCGTACGCAGGTTAGGTAAAGTTGAGGTTTCGTCAAGCATCCAAGTCAATCCCGATCTCAGCTCAAATTTGTGGTGATGTATTTATCTTTTGGTAATATGGCATGTACTAGGTTTAGTATTTGTTACTTGTAAATATTAAATATTTTGAATATAAATATGGTTTATAAACCTTAAGAAGTTTTATGAGTGAATGAATGAGTTTTTGCTAAGTTTGAAATTAATTTGAATGATTTTTGATTGTCATTTATAAGTCAATTAATTGGGTATGTATTTGGTATGTTTAGTGGGTAAAAATAGCTTAAAAATGATGAAACATGCAGTTTTCACACGGCCAAATCACATGGGCGTGTGCCCTGGCCGTGTGGGAGAAACAGATTCTTCCATGGCCTGGCCCCATGGCCATGTGATTCCATACGGGCTGTCCACACGGGCATGTCCCAAGCCACACGGCCATGTGCCCCTGTTTTTCAAGAAAATTTTTAAAAGTTCCTGGTTTGATCCCGAATCAATTTCTAAACTTATTTTGGGTCCCGTAGGCCTATATTAAGAATTATTTGATGGTAAATAGAGGGTTTTTGATTGAAACTCAAATTTATGCCTCGTTTTTATTTCGTAAGTTAGTGTATGGTTCCGGTAATACCTCGTGACCCTGTTCCGGCGACAGTGTGGGGTTAGGGGGTGTTACATTTGTTGGTATCAGAGCTATAGGTTTAGTCGATTCTCGGACTAAATCGAGTTCGTAAGTGAGTTTAGAAGTACATGCCACATTCAAGTTAAAGTTGAGTCGGGATTTTTGGATGCTGACGTATTTAATTGTTTCTGTTTTATAGAGATTAAAGATGTCAGATGATCAATTAATTGATTTAAATGAAAGTGAATCAGCCACACCTAGAGTGAACCCGTTTATAGACCAATCTCCCGAGGTAGAAGAAGAAAACATTAGGGAAAGATATGAAAAATGTAGAAATGAACCTGATATGTTAAGAGTTTTAGTTGATGCTCTCCAGCGAGTAGCGGAAACTGTACCTCCTACCACATCTGTACCTATTCCTAGACGGGCCCCTATTAAAGAATTAAGAAAGTACGGTGCCACGGAATTTTTAGGTCTGAAAGGAGTTGATCCGTCCATAGCTGAAAATTGGATGGAAGCAACAAAAAGAGTTTTACAACAGTTAGAATGTACTCCACGAGAAAGCTTGCTATGTGCTGTATCTTTGCTACAGGGTGAAGCATACCTATGGTGGGAATCTGTGATCCGACACTTACCTACTGATCAAGTAACATGGGATTTATTTCAGAAGGAATTCCAAAAGAAGTACATTGGGGAAATATACATAGAAGATAAGAAACAAGAATTTCTGACTTTGAAACAAGGTGAAATGACAGTAGTGGACTATGAACGAGAATTCTCAAGACTTAGTAGATATGCATCTGAGTTTGTACCGACCGAAGCTGAAAGTTGTAAAAGATTCTTTAGGGGTTTAAGAGATGAAATAAAAGTGCTATTGGTATCTCAGCGAATCACTGAATTTGTTGACTTAATTGAGTGGGCTAAGATGATAGAACAAGTCTTGGGGTTTGATAAAAAGTCTGAACCTTCTAAGCCAGTTGGAAAACGTATGGGAACTACAAGCTCGAATCCTTTACCGAAAAGATCTAGGGATTCTCGAGGTGGTTGGAGATCTAGTTTCAGATCTGATAGAGGAGGAAAGAGTCAAGGAAAACAAACTACAGTGTCAACCGGTAGTGTAAGAGGTCCATCCAGAGATATTGCTATTCCAGATTGTGAACATTGCGGAAAGAAACATAGGGGTGAAATCTGGAAATTAGTTGGGGGTTGTTTCCGATGTGAATCTAAAGACCATTTTATCAGAGATTGTCCTAAAGCTGACAGTATTGCACCCGTGACATCACAAAGATCAGCATCTATTGCTAGAGGTAGAGGATCAGATAGAGGTGGTTTAGTATCTCGAGGAGGCGGTACTAGAAGAAATAGTGATGTTGTTACACAGCAGTCGGAGGCTAGAATTCTGGCTAGAGCATATGTGGTTTGCACCCGAGAAGAAGGTGATGCGCATGATGTTGTAACAGGTATATTCTTATTATATTCTGAGCCTGTTTATGCTTTAATTGACCTTGGGTCTTCGCATTCATATGTTAATTCAAAACTAGTTGAGCTAAGAAAATTGAAACATGAAATGTCTAGAATGTCAATAGAGGTGTCAATTCCGTTAGGACAAACGGTGTTAGTGAATCAAATATGTCCGAGATGCCCGTTGAAAATTCAGAATAGAACTTTTTCGCTCGATTTATTGATTATGCCATTTGGAGATTTTGATGTAATATTGGGTATGGATTGGTTGTCTGAACACGGTGTAATTTTAGATTGCTATAAAAGAAGTTTAGTATTCAAACTATTGATGGAGACAGTATTGAGGTGAAAGGTATTCGAAACAGTGGGCCAATGCGTATTATTTCAGCGATTAAGGCTAATAAATTGTTACAGCAGGGTTGTACAGCATATTTGGCTTATGTTATCAATTCAGATTCAGTTGGAAGTCAATGTAGTAAAATTCGGACAGTTTGCGAGTTTCCTGATGTATTTCCTGAAGAATTACCGGGTTTGCCACCAGACAGAGAAGTTGAATTTGCTATAGAGATTTATTCGGGCACTGCTCCAATTTCTATTTCTCCATACAGTATGTCACCTACAGAACTGAAAGAGTTAAAGATACAGTTGTAAGATTTGTTAGATCGTGGTTTTATTCGACCGAGTATTTCACCATGGGGAGCTCCAGTATTATTTGTTAAAAAGAAAGACGGTTCTATGCGACTTTGTATTGACTATAGACAGTTGAATAAGGTGACAATCAAGAACAAATATCCACTTCCTCGCATTGATGATTTATTTGATCAGCTGAAAGTAGCTTCAGTGTTTTCAAAGATTGATTTAAGATCCGGCTACTATCAGTTGAAAGTAAAGGACCTTTAATTGGTACATCTCCCTCTTTAACCTTTAATTGGTAATGCCCGGACCTCAATCCAATCTTAGAAAATACCATAGCACCCTTCAACTGATCAAACAAATCATCGATTCTAAGTAACAGATACTTATTTTTCACAGTCACTTTGTTGAGCTGTCGGTAGTCAATGCAAAGCCTTAATGACCTATCTTTCTTCTTAACAAACAGAACCGGAGCACCCCACGGTGAAAAGCTCAGTCTCACAAACCCTCTATCGGTTAACTCTTGCAACTGTACTTTCAGTTCTTTCAATTTGGGAGGTTCCATTCTGTAAGGAGCAATCGATATCGGAACAGTACCAGGATGTAATTCTATACCAAATTCAACCTCTCTATCCGGGGGTAAACTAGGTAGTTCTTCCGGAAATACATCCACAAATTCATACACAACAGGTACAGATTCAATCTTCCTTTCAGATAATTCAGTATTCAAAACATATGCGAGGTAGGCTTCACATCCTCCTTTCAGACACTTAGAAGCAAACATAGCAGAAATTACAGTTGGCATCAACTGAAACTTATCGGTTTTGACCCTCAGTATCTTACCATCATCACATTTCAATTCCAGAGTTTTCTGTCTACAATGTATTTTGGCACCATGCAGAGTCAACCAATCCATTCCCAAAATAATATCAAATTCATCAAAAGGAAACATCATTAAATCAACAGGAAAACAATAACAATGAATCATAAGAGAGTAATTTTTACAAATTTTATCAACTATCACATGCTTTTGTAACGGATTTGACACTTGTACCACATGCTTAGTAAATTCAATACACAATTTCTCATCAGACATTTTACTCACACATACATACGAATGAGTCGAACCCGTATCAATGAAAACTAAGATAGTAATACCATAAAGAGAAAATATACCAGTAATTACTTCAGGGGAGGATGCCTCTTGTCGGGCTCGAATAGCATACGCTCTTGCTGGAGCTCTCGCTTCAGATCTCACAATGGTATCTCTCGTTGTGCCTTTACCACTATTCTCGATTCCCACATTTCTCGGTGGCCTCCCTCTGGGCACATTACTTGGCCTTACATTTTGCGGCTTTTCCGGCTCTTCCAGCTCTAGATAGTCCTTCACAAAGTGGTCTTGAGACCCACAATGGAAACAAGCTCGGTTAATCACATAACATTCACCCGAATGTCTCTTTCCACAATGTCGACACTCCAGTCTATCAGACTTGACACTTTCAGCACTAGCTACTGAAGTGGCCTGGGTCTTAGAACTCACATGTCGCCTATCATGGTCTCGACGGAAATAACCAGTAGAAGTATTTGAGCGAGGACTCATTTCCTTTGACTTCTTTGATTGGGACTGAACTGATTTGCCCATTGATCTTTTCCGGGCCTCTCTATTCTCATTTTTAACCTTCCTCTTCTCTTTACTTAGTTCTTCAGCCTTAATGGCTTTTTCAACCATTACCACAAATTCTTTAATCTCTAAAATGCCAATTAGTAGCCGAATATCTTCATTAAACCCGTCCTCAAATCTCTTGCACAAAGTAGCCTCATTAGGCACACATTCTTGAGCATACTTGCTTAACTTAACAAATTCTCTTTTGTACTCGACTACAGTTAACCGGCCTTGCTTCAATTTAAGAAATTCTTTTCTTTTCTGGTCTATGAAGCGCTGGCTAATATATTTCTTTCTGAACTCTTCTTGGAAGAAATTCCAGGTAACCCTTTCTTGTGGTACCATCGATATCAACGTCTTCCACCAATGATAAGTAGAATCTCTCAGAAGAGATACAACATATTTGAAACTCTCCTCAGGAGTGCACGACAGTTCATCTAACACTCTGATAGTGTTTTCAAACCAAAACTCGGCCTTTTCCGGATCATCATTCATATTAGCTCGAAAATCTTCAGCCCCATACTTTCTAATCTTATCCACAGGAGGCTTAGTCAATCAAACTACGTCCAGTTGTTGAGGAGCTATGGAAGCAGGTTGAGGTATAGGAGGGGGTAGAGGGGGTTGAGCATTCAGATTTGCTCGAATAAACTCAGTGTACCATTCACTCATCATGTGGAGGAAGGCAGCTTTGGCCTCCTCACCTTGACTCTAACTCGCAGGTCTAGAATTAACAGGCGCTGTCCCTTGAGCGGGAGCAGATGCATTACTTTGGGCATCATCAACCACATCACGATTAGGATCCATAACTATACAGAAAAACAATTTAAAATCGTCAAGAGCCAACACACTATCAATTTCAATTTATGGCATGTATAGACAAATTACCACACTCGCTACGTTAGTTCGAGAATCGGCTAAACCGCAGCTCTGATACCAATAAAATGTAACACCCCTTACTCGGAACCGTCACCGGAGTCGGGTACTGAGCGTTATCGGATTCAGAACAACCTTTACAGAGCTTACACGACGACAGTCATAGATTCGCATGCAATTCAATTCAGAATTTCCATTATCGGGGGTTTTCCGACACAATACAGACATTACAGATGGTTAGGATTCGAATCCTATCATATTGGACTCTCAAAAAAATTTTCGCTTTTAAAACATCATCACACGCCTGTGTGACTATTGGCATGGCCGTGTTGTTAGACCGTGTGGTCTTGACAAGCCCATGCTCGGCAACCGTGGACAAAACTGCCCATTATGCCACGGTCTCTCCACACGACCGTTTGGAGGCCGTGTAACCCATATGGTTGAGACACACGACCGTGTCTCCTGCCCGTGTGGTACTCTAGATAAAATATTCAGGTGTAGAGGAGGCACAGTCCCGGAACACGCCCGTAGGGTCAGGCCGTGTGTCGCCCACGGCTAAGGCACGCTCGTGCCATGTACCCGTGGAGCATTCTGCCAAATCTCACACAGTCATGTCATACGCCCGTGTGCCTTGCCATGCAGGCTGTGCCAGGCTATATACCAAGCCTTGGCCTCCCTGAAACATAAGCAAGTATAAACACAACCAAACCAGCCAATTCAAGGGTAAATACTCAAAATAACTACATTTATAAGAGATCATTTACAAAATACCACATGAGTAGGATAACTTATGCATACAAAATAGCCATTTACAACCACAAGTGTTCTATACATGCCATAAATGACACTTGAAAATATAAAATAAACCAAAAGAAGCCTGATAATGTGTCGCGTGTCTCTGATTTTACAATCCCAATCAAACAAGCTCGAAATCTAAGGAAAAAAGGGAAAAGAAAAGGGGTAAGCTACAATAGCTTAGTAAGTCATATGAAATTCAAGAAATAGGGCAATTAATTATGCCATTTGCTTTAACATCATAAATGTTAACTCATATCACATATCATTGTACAATTAACTTACTCTTTGTGCACATTCCACATTCCAACCATGAATATGCTTAGCAATAACATTCTCAGTATACCGTACTATTTTCAGTTCACCTATACAACCACTTCATCACAGTACAGTTAATCTAATCCCATTGAGTAAATTTCGGAATATGAATAGATATACAGAGGTTAGCACATAAGTGCCATACAGACATGGCAAAGCCATGAAGTAGCTGAAACTACTAACAGTAGGGTAGCCGAAGCTACAATCAGTGTGGTAGCCGAAGCTACATTCAGTAGCGATACAGAAGTTAACGACGGGCTTGCTCACACGAGCTGTCAGGTGCCTGTAACACATGCAAGACTACCTAGTACCTGGGTAACTATAACAATCAGAACAGTAGGCCTCAAGTGACATGTCACCTATATCTATGTCTATTCCTACTTGCTCAATCGGAATTTACAGACAATACATAAATCAGTAGTTTCAAAAGCACATACAATGATTAATCAGAATTTACAGTCAATACTATTTTCCATATATCTAGTGGTAGTATCCAATATTCAATCACCTCACAGAGCGATTACCCATATATCATCATAGGAGCAAATATTTAACAGAACTAATTGAATTCACTAGAATTTCATATAACTTACCTGGATTGCCAAAAAGGACTAATTTTTAAAATTAGTCGAGGGTTGTCTCTTTTCCCTGACCTCGGGCCTTGTCAGACCGTTCTTGATCTAAATTAACACATATAACACATATATCAATTATCTATTTCAATACGGTCATAGTTCACATTTGGGGTAAATTTCCAATTTTACCCCTCAACTTTGTAATAATTACTAATTTGTCCCTTGGACTCAAAAACTCATTTTCTCAATTCCATGGCCTTATATAACCCATTTTCACAATTATAACACTCAAATTATCATTATTTCACACATTTAGGAACAATTTGAAATCTCTACGAATTAGTCCCTTTTTATGTACTTTCATTCAATTTCATCCATTAAAACATGTATATAATACAATAATCCTTCTTTATCTACCATTAATGGGTATATTTTTGAACCCAATTTCACATCAAATTAATGGTAGAAATAAGAAATTTAAGCTCCAATGAGCTCAAAAATACAAAAATAATTGAAAATAGGACTAAATTGCATTTACAAGAGAGTTTGAAAAATTAAAAACCCTTGGCTATGGGGTATGGGATTTTTGGCAGCACCATGGAGAGAATGAAGAAGATGATAGCTTTTGTTTTAATGAAATTTTGTCTTTATTCACATTTTACCATTTTGCCCTTCATGCCATTTCATAGATATTTTTCCCATGCATGCCCATAATAGTCCATAACACTCACTAATGGGCTTATTACCACATAAAAGCTTCCTTTTTCATATGACAATTCAATCAAGTCCAATTATCATCTAATAGGCACATTTTACACTTTTCTCAATTTAGTCCTTATCGAGCAATTAAGCATCAATACAGTAAAATTTTCAAACAGTATTTTAACTCTAATATTCAATCAAGCAGATATCATCAAAAATTCACATAATTAAAAATTTACACTTCAGATTTGTGGTTACGAAACTACTATTCCGACTAGCCCCTAATTTGGGTTGTTACAATCGGCCTCAATATGTGAGCCAGTGTAAGACCATGTCTGTAACACCCTGAATTTGGGCTTAGAAGAATTGGGCTTTAAGTCTAGGTAAACCTGAATAATTGTGAAGTTTTAAATATTATTGTTTAAAAAAAATATTATCAGAAAATTTTTACTATATTTATTATTACTGATGTTTTAAATTTTTTTATGAAAATTATAAATATTATTATGAGATAAAATTATTATTATTATTATTATTTCTATTTAAAAATATATATGATATTATTTTGGTGCTTAAATTTAGTTTTTAAATAAATTCAGAAGTAATTATAGTATGGGAAAAATCTTGGTTCAATCTAAAACTCTAGCAAAGAAATTAGTTTTTGCTTCTTAGGGGAACTGGGCAATAACTTTAATAATAATTTGGGCTAAAATTTGGCACAAAGGGAAGCTTGGTCCAGTGGTAGAGACGCTAGGTCGTCGTGGGAGTGCCTGGGTTCAAGGCACGGTGCGCGCGGAGTTGCTTTTTATTTTTAGAGGTCAGGGTAGCGCTAAAATAAGGGTTAAAAGGACTGGCTGGCGAAATATGCCACAAAAAGGCTTGTGGCACAGCGGTAGCAGTGTGTTAGGCACTCCACAAGGGCACGAGTTCGAGTCCAGGTGTAGGTATGTTTTGATTTTATTTTTTAAATGGACCGGACTTCAGCAGGTAACCTTTAAAATAAAATGTGACGGTATAATACCGAAAGCGAACGCGTGTCCCAGTGGCCGGCAACTTGCTGGGCGACCTGGAGTTCCTAGGTTCGAGCAGCGTTACGCGCGAGAGGGTGTTCCTTTTTGCTGTGCACGCGCAGGAATGACCGTACGGGATTGAAACTCTACTAGCAGCAGGAGGAGTCGGCTGAGCAGTGGACTGCTGCTAAGCAGTAGAGAGTTTGAATTAAATTCAAACTTTGAGTTTGGCCAAGAATTAAGGAGCTAAGGAAGGAATTAAAATTGGAAAATGACTTTTGTGCCTATTTAAGCACCCATTCGTGCATAAGCATGAGGTGCCGTTTGCTTTTATTTTTTTGGGGGGCCTTCATGAGTTATTTTCTTCTTGGAGGTTTGGGATATTTTTTTTAGTGTGTTAGCCAATTTTGATTTTTATTTTCCTTTCAATCGGATTTTTTTCTTTGTTTCTATTTTATTTTAATTTTATCTTATTTCTTTTGCTCATATTTTTTTCTATTTTCCCAAAAGCTGAATAATTCTCTCCTTTTCTATTTTCTTTCCTTGAAGCCAAATTCTATTTAAAACAACTTTTTCTTCTCAATATTGGTTGCCGATTATCTTCACTCTTCCTTACACAATTTCTTTTGATTCTTTCATCCCCTCTTTCAAAGTCGAACCTCCATATTTTAGAGGAATTAATATTTATCTACACGCGTTTAAGTTAGATTCACAACGGATCTGGGGTATAAAGGTATTTGAAAATGCTCTTCAACGAGTAGATCTCTTGGTAAGTATTTGAACCTTCTTTCCATTCGTATATTGTGGTTTAAGAAAAGCCAAAAACCCCTATATACATAGGGTGATTGTCGACTAAGGCTAAAAGGATTTTTGGTGTTGTTATTAATTTAGTTTGTTGGTGCTAGTGAGGATTAAAGGCTACCGATCGAGGAGTGTGTGAAAAGCTTGGATCATCGGAGTGACTAGATCTAGATCTAGTCATCAATTTCGGCAAAGGTAAGGAATTTAGGGCCTTGTTCATGGTTGGCCGAATATGGTAAGAGTGTGCTCATTTGTTATCATCGATTCTTAGTTTAATGTTTTAGTAATCGACTGTAGGATAATTGCGTGGGAGATCTCATTATCGTTCATCGCAAATCAGGTATGTATCGAACCCCTTTCTTTAGTCTAATTCGGCAAAGGCCAAAGTGACCAAAAAGTGACCAAAAGTGTGACTGAAAGCTTGTGATTTCGTGGGCTTGTGAGTGTGCGAATGCTTACAGGATGGTTAGAAATTATGGAATCTATAACCGTAAGTGGTAAGATAGATGAGTGTGCAATTTCGTGCTCTTCGGTAAGTTGGGCCCCGATGGGCTGAATGTGGGTCCAATGGGCTTACGAGCCCATATGGATGAAAATAGGTATTAAAGGTGTTTTGATAGATTGTAGGATCAAAACTGTTAAAACTGGTAATCGGTCGTAAAATTTGGGCTAAACGGGCTAAATTAGCTAAATGTCTCTGTAGGGCCCATTAAGGGTTTTTAGGGCCCATTGACTGTAATCTGCTAAAATAGACTAGTTAAGCTACTGAGATAAAAGTTAGAATAATACTGGTTAAAATGTGCATGAAACCCTAGAAATTAGAAAAATTATTAAAATACCCTCATAGGTGAGAAATTATAGTTTTACCCATAGGTGCAAAATGTCCGTTATACCCCTAAGGCTAAACTTGACTGAATTGCATGATCTACTATTTCTGTTTACTGTATGCCATATCATGATATCTGTTGCATGGGTTTTGGGATTATTGATGGAGGAAGTGCAAGAGGCATTGCCATGATTACTGAAAGAGGCTATGCTTCGTACTGTTTACTGAAAGGGGCTCTGCCTTGTACTGATTACTGAAAAGGGCTTTGCCCATACTGTTTGATGAAAGAGGCCTTGCCTCGTATTACTGTTAGTGGCCACTATATTTGAGTAGCAATGTTGCGACTGTGGTGTGTAGCGGTTGGGTGGGTCGAGTAGTTTCCCCACATGGTGTGTTGGCTGGTACGGGTGGTGTGTAGCGGTTGGATGGGTTGAGTAGTCTCCCCACATAATTTGGGCTTTGCATTCATGCATGTTACCTGTACTGCTACTGTTATGGGCCTATGGGCTGTACTACTATCTGAAAACGGCTAAGGCCTAGTTTACTGTATTTGAATAGGGCTTCGGCCCAGTAATTACTGTGACTGGATAGGGCTTAGGTCAGTGGGCTTGAGCTGATTTGGGCTCTGGATGGGTTTCTTTGCATACTGAGTTTTCCAAACTCACCCCTTTTCCCTCCATCCTTACAGGTGAGCCTTAGATTGGTGGACTTGGAGCTGGGAAGGATTCAAAGTGGCCACATAGACTGGACTGTTGGTTTTGATTAAGTTACTTATTTCAATTTAGTCATAACTATTTTTATTCTAATTTTGGGTTTGTAATAAGGCCTCTTTAATTATTTTTAATTTGTTTTTAGCTTAAGTATGGTAGGGTTTAATCGTTTTGAAATCGGTTAGCTTTAAGGCGCATTTTTATACAAGTTACTTGTTTTCAAAATAACATGATAACTGAACAAAGCTTCCGCAACGTAAACATTTTCATAAATGAATAGCTTAAATAAACTTAAACTTAATTTGCTAATCGTGGACAAGTCATTAGCTTAAAGTGTGGCAATGGATGTGGCATATCTAGGATTGGATCTAAGAAGAGCTTGGTACTTAAGCAGTCTAAATGAGTCACCTCCTCTTCTCTTGAATCCTACCTGGTGCGTAGTATCCATTCACTTTAAGCCATAACAAAGAAGGTTTGATTTTTCGATACTTAACTGTTTTTTAAATAACATGTTTTCTGCAACTACAAAGATTTAGAAGTTTTCAAAATTTCCCAAGGTTGTTTACAATGTTTTGATTATTACAATGAACCACGTTTTGGAAAAATAAAGCTAAGGTTTTATACAAGTTTAACAGTAAAAGTTTCTAAACATTAAGAAGGATTTTCAATGAAAACATGGTTTTCGAAAAACACTTCAATATGACACACCAGACTTGGCCGTAACGTCTAGGCCAGGTTTGGGGTGTTACAATGTCTGGGACATGGCATCGGCATCTAACCCTTTTGTATAAGGCTTATCGAGTATCCTTAGTATCCGAAGAGGTTCAACGGGTAAATCAAAAGATTAAGTCAAAGAAATGACAAGATAGGATCATCTTGAAAGGGTACAGGTATGTACGAAAAATTCTTGAGTAATGAATTCGATGCATATGGGACATTTGGTAAGAATGTAAATGAATAAGTCATACCTATGAAAATAATCTTATGATGACTGTAATGCCCCGGATTTTGGGCCTAGAAGTACTGGGCCTTGGTGCCGGCTTATAATATTTTTTTGTGCATAGAAATATCACAATTGTGAATTTGGTGTGTTGGTTAAGTAATTAGGAGTGTTGGGGAGTGTTGGAGAAGTCCTGGGTTCAAACCTGGGCTGTAGCAAAAATTTTGGTAAAAGTGTAAAAAAATCCTGGATGCTTGGAAGTAGGCCTTTTCAATTATTGTGTTAAAAAAATGACACAAGGAGGCATGTGGTCTAGTGGTTGTGGCATCATTAGGGTTGCAAGGGAGCATGGGTTCAACTCTTGGCTCTTGCAATTTATTTTGGTTTTTCTTTTAAGGGAACTTGGACTCTGGCCTATAGATCTTATAATCGATTATGGATAAAAGATGTCACAAAAAGCCTTGGGGGCTTGGTGGCAAGTCGCATGATTGGGCATTATGGGAGCTACAATTTGAATCCCTTTGCAAGCAAAATGCTTTTATTTTGCTACATGGGGCCGGCAAGAGGTTGAATTGGGTTCAAATTCTAGAAGGTTGTTGTGGACTTGGTAAAAGAAGGAGTTTGATTTGGTCATAGAAATTTGAATTGAATTTGCATGGGGGAGTTGGAGTAAATCAAGGAGATATAAGTGGAGGGGATTATGGGGATTTTCAAGGAATTGAGGTGTGGGGTAAGTGATAGCCGAATTAAGTAGCTAGAGTAGGTGATTTTCGGCTAGGGATGCATTTTTGTGCATTTTCGGCAAGTGTGATTGTGTGAGGTGCCGAATTTTCTTTTATTTATTTTTTGTCATTTCGGGTTTTGGGTTCTTCTATTTTCTCTTTGTGTTGGGAACTCAATATGGAAACTGACGTTTCATGCCATTCTTTTGTTGTTGTCAAATAACCCTCTCTACTTCTGTCGACTGCCCTTTCTGTTTTATCTTATTTGTTTTTCTTTCTTGGACCAAATCTAGCATCTCCTTCCCTTTGCCATTTCTCTTCATTTGTTTTCTCTCATAAGTTGAATTCCTTCATCTTACTTTCATTACTTTTGCTCTTTGTCCTTTTTATTTCAGTCTACTTTATCTTGGTCGAACAGGGGTTCTTTTCTCTTACTCAGCATTTCTTTTTGTTCGATTTCTCTCCTAGCTGATTGCCCTTTTCTTTTCATAATTTCCTGTCTATTTTTCCCTGTTGTTTTGGTTTGGACCGAATTGTTTCTGTGCCCTACTATTCGTTTCGTGGGTTGATTTTTGCTAGGGAGTTGACAAATCGAAAGGTAACATTATGTTTTTCTTTTGTTTCTCGATCATTTCGATTTGTGTTCCAACGGTTCTCTGGGTTGGAAAAACCAAATATTTTCTTCTAATGTCTTCTGACTGCGTTTCTCTTTTCTTCCTCCTGTTGTAAGGTGTGTTGGGTTCTAGGGTCTTTCAGTAAAGTGGAAAAGCACCAGTGATTTGGAAGCAATCACAACCCCCTTTCTTTTGATGCTCAGTAGGTATATAGTTGGTATTTATTTTCATGATAAGTGTTTAAAGGGTTGTTAATCTTTTGTCTGCGGTTAATTGGAGGTCTTGATTTGAATATAGGTTGCGGTATTCTTGGATTATTCGTGTGATCTCGAAATCAGATGTGTATTTGTTTGTAGTATTCGATAATCGGTTAAGAGCTGAAAGTATGTTGTAACACCCCAAACCCAAATCCGTTGTCGGAATGGGGTTACGAGGTATTACTAGACGAAACACAAATTCAAACAATCATATTTGTACACATGTACAAACACTTAAAAAAATCATTTATACTATAAATAGGACATGTAACTAGTCACATATTTCATAGAAAAAAAATATAACAATCATATCATTTTCATATTTAATCATATACGCATATCCAAGCTATTTAAAACATTTCAATTCATAAATTTATACACGATCATTTCAAACCAAACAAATCATAACACATAGCATTTTATTTTATATATATTATATCCGCCACAAACAAGCAATGTCATACTGTGATCACATTGTTTTATGGACCTAAAAAGTTAACCACCCAAGTATAAAGCGTAGATATAAACTACCACTTACCTTATCAAAAAATTGGCTAATAATTTAAACATGGTATTTATTTCATTAACATTTATAAACATTTATAAAATCACTTAAAACATATTTCCAAATCAATCAAATAAACACATTCATTTATTGTCTCCTTTAACCGATCCTATTAAAAAAATAATAACACTGATACAAGCCTTACTTAACCAATTAAACACTTTCCAAAAATCCAAACATAAGTCCAACCCTTGCATTAATACCAACCAAATTATTAAAGCTACCATATAACCAACAAAATCTATTTAATTAAAATATGCATTCAAACCAAACACATAACCGAATACATATACCAACATATCAAATGCATCATTATAAATACATTCAAATTATCCATCTCAAACTGAACATGAATATATCCCATTTATCCCTTCTAATTTAACTTACAAAACCGTTTATGCAACTTAATTAAATCAATACTAACCCGCCATTTCAACTTTTCCAACAACCAAATCATTATTCAAACTAAAATATATATATCCATTATTATACAAATCATGATCAAAACCATTTAAGAAATTTAACCACAATTAAACCTAATCATTCTCAAACATTCATAAGCCAAACCATGTATACATCTTTTCTAAGCTATAACCGATTCATAAAAAAAAAAAAAAACTAATCTATCCATCGATTGATCCAAAAGCATGAACACCAAGCTTAGCATAATAACTAGCCAATTTCGCATGGCTTTCATAAATACATACACAAAATATATCTTTGACACATTGTCCAACCTATACATGCCATAAGATGAGTTTTAAAACATTAGATACTAAAATAGTAGATAGTGTGGATGACTTCAATGACGATCCCTGAGTTCGTAACCCATAACCAAAATCTATAAAACAGAATAAATAAAACAAATACACAGAGTAAGCTTCTTTAGCTTAGTAAGCCTTAAGCAAAACAACAATCTATGCATTAGCATAACTTCGAATATCTATCAACTCAAATAACCAAATTAAATCTATGCATTTGTAATAATATACAAATACAACTTAATAAATTCCATTCATATATATATATCATGCCTTTACATTAACCACTTTCATTTTGGCCAAATATATATTTATGTACATCATCAATAAACTTTCAATTTCAAAGTTATAAACTCTTGCATCACAAGTTATATAATTATATTCCTACCATCGCCGAATTCACTTGTATAAACATAACCATAATTCAATTAATCACATTCTCATATACATTTAAGACTTAACACACAATTCCGCAAATGTTTCAACTTTTCTTTTTATCTCATGTAATTTGCACTATAATTTCAATAGCTAATTTACCTTATAACACAAACATTAACTAGCTAAAACATACCTATTCACTTTAGCTTACTGTTCATATTCATTTAACACTTCAACATCAAAACTCGTAAACATCAATTCTTTATAATTCACCGGCTTTAAGCCTTCTAAGTATCAACCTGAAATCACACCGGTACACAGCCTGCTGAGCACATAGCTCGAATTAATAATTTTAACATTTCAAAATAAACAGATTATATCAATGACATTATACTTTTACGCAACAATATACCCTTACTGAATGTTCAATACCAAAACTTTTCACCACATAAATGTTTCCTATATAACCATTTATACCATATCAATTATATCATCACATAAATGTTTACTTATGTGGCCGAATACAGAGAATAAGTAAAACGTTCAATGCCATCTATAGCTCAATTTTAATATAACATCCCATTGGCCGAATATAAGCAGACACAAGTTCATTATAAGCAGACATATACTTACCTATGTGGCTGAATTTATGCAATGCCAGATAACTCAATTACACTTGTTCATTATCCACAATGATTTGAACTCTTATAATCACGAACTTGAAAACAAGTCATCGGTATAAAACCTGCTAGGCATATGCCTGAATTTATCACTGGCACAAGGCCTGCTAGATTCAAAGTCTGATATTCATTCACCGGCATTACGCCTGCTAGGCACGAAGCCAGATTTGAAATCACCAGCTTAAAGCTTGCTAGGCCTAAGGCCTGAATATCACAGTATAAAAATTCAATGCACAATGTTTCACATATCAATTCATATACTTTTTTTTTCATGTAACACAGACACATCATTAAAACCTTAGCATCATTCGAATATATATATATATATATATATATCAACTACCTTAATTTTCATTTCATACTTCTATTCGGCTATATATATAAATATAACACCTACCTTAATTTTCATTTCATACTTCCATTCGGCTATATATATATATATATAAATATACATATGTTATAATAATTGTTTAATTCTCATAATATATATATCATGTTATATTCAAAGGTAATCTATGTTTAATTACTTAAAACTTACCTTGATTAACAATGTATGGTAACTTCGACTACTCGACTAGTTTTGATTTTCCCCGATCCGAATTCAGTCCCTTTTTGCACTTGAGCTTGAATTTTGCTTAGAAATGGCCAAACATGGGAGAGCTTCTCTTATCTTTTTCTCTCAACTTTCGGCACTCAAAGATAATTTGCATGTTTTCTTCCCCATCTTTATTTTCTTTTATGTTATATACTAACTTTATTTTATATCTTATTTCCTAATATAACCTTATATAACATATATATATATATATTTATATTTATATATATGTACACTATGCCATTACCGTACCATGAAGTAAATAAATGGCAAATTTTCTTTTTAAATTCTTCCAAAATAAAAACATTTTCAAATTAACCATCACACATACAACCATAGAATTTTCATCTTATGCAATTAAATCCTTTTTGATAAATCAAGCACTAAAACCTCGAAATTAAATCACAAAACATAAGCACACATAAGTACACTCATTCAGAACACAGAAAAATAATATAAAAAAATCTTTCCAACTCGGATTCATGGTCCCGAAACCATCGTTCCGATTAGGGTCAAATTCGGGCTGTCACATGTGTGTTGTTTTCACTGCTATGATTGTAGAGCGGCAAAAAGCTGAAAAGCTGGAAATATAGCGTTTGAGGCCACGCGAGTGCGCAATCGCCTGTATGGTAAACCGAACCCACGGAACGTGGGTGTACGACAGAAAGGACTCATGAGCTTAGGCCATGGTGGGCCGAATGGGCCCGTGAGCCCGTTTGGGTAAATCTCGCTGCTAAGTGGGTAGTAGTTGGACTTGTCATGTCGCACACATGACTTTGGTCGTATTGGGCCTCGATGGGCCAAAATGGGCTGTGTTGGCTCAATGGGCTTGTGGGCCCCACACGGATAAAATTCATGTATGTGGTAAGTTTTGGACTGGGCTATGACTGTTCACGTAGCTGTGGTGAGTTCTGGGCAAAATGGGCCACACGCTTGGGTCGGATAGTGGGTCTTAGGCCCATCTGCATCGTTATGTCTGTTTAGGTTACATTAGTCACTCGAGGCGACGGTGGACCTTCTGTTGGGTCGTTAAGACCCTTAATTTGTAAAATTACCAAAATGCCCTTGATTTGTAAAATTACCAAAATGCCCTTGATTTGTAAAATTACCAAAATGCCCTTGATTTGTAAAATTACCTAAATGCCCTCGATTTGTAAAATTATCGAAATGCCCTCGATTTGTAAAATTACCAAAATACCCTCGATTTGTAAAATTACTGAAATGCCCTCGATTTGTAAAATTACCAAAATGCCCTTGATTTGTAAAATTACTAAAATACCCTTGGTTTATAAAATTACTAAAATACCCTTGGTTTGTGAAATTACCAAAATACCCCTGGTTTGTAAAATTATCGAAATACCACTGGTTTGTAAAATTACAAAAATACCTCTGGTTTGTAAAATTACCGAAATACCCTAGTTTGTAAAATTACAAAAATACCTCTGGTTTGTGAAATTATCGAAATACCCCTAGTTTGTAAAATTATCGAAATACCCCTGGTTTGTGAAATTACCGAAATACCCCTAGTTTATGAAATTACTAAAATACCCATGGTTGTAAAATTATCGAAATACCCCTGTAGGGTAAAATTTTTGAAATACCCTTGTAGGATAAAATGACCGTTTTGCCCTTGTGGGTAAGTGACGGACTTGGACTATGAATTCGACTAATTTGACTGTGATGGTATGACTGTGTTTTAACTGATTCGACTATGATTGTATGATTATGTTTTAACTTATTTGATTGTGGTTGTATGAATGATATGCTTTTAAGGTGTGTTTAAATGACTGTTACTGAGCATGGCCATTATGCATAAATGTGTGATGATTGAGCATGACATACACGATATTTTGCATAGGGTTGGGCCTGATTTGGAGGAAGTTTTGTGCTAGTGGCTTTTCCACGTTATCTGATTCTAGTAGCTCCGCCACGTTTTCTGTTATTAGCAGCCTTGCTGCGTTATTAGTGTGTTGGTTGGGTGGGTCGATTTAATCCCCACATGGTGTGTTGGCTGGTATGGGTGGTGTGTTTGTAACACCCCTCACCCAGAACCGTCGCCAGATACGAGTACGAGGTGTTACCGAACAAATACTCGCTTGATCATTTGATTCCAAAACATAATTTTCGTGTAAAATTTAAAACTCTTTCATTAATACACATAACTTTCACATTATGGGCCTATGAGGCCTAAATGATATATTGGGTACTACCTGGGACCAAACTGGAACTTTTCAAACATTTATGAAAATTTGACTCAAAATAGTGTCACACACCCGTGTGACATAGGACACGCCCGTGTAGGAAGGCCGTATCCTTCACACGGTTGAGGCACATGGTCGTGTCTCTTCCCGTGTGACCGATCACTTAGGCTATTTCCTAAGCCCTTAGTGTACTCTTAACTCTTCACACTCGTATACTATACATAAACGAATATCATACCTTTAACTACTCCTATCTTGACCATCAAACACATGAAACATACCTAACCTCATTAAACATTTTCCACAATACATGCATAAGAATAGGCTTATAAATCCATAAACATTAAGGACCACATTTCATGACCTTATACAAATTAATGACATAAGCCAATACATTTGGCTAATTCACAAGAATTCAACTATCAATAAATAAATCTTAATACATGCCACTCACTCAGAAGCAAATAGGAATGGTTATTACTCCATCTTGACAAATTGATAGTGTGGTGCTGCCTCCGACAATCTCCACCCCGAGCCAACCTGACAACACTAAAGAAATGGAAGAGGGGGTGTAAGCTTTAAGGCTTAGTAAGTCAGCATATAATAATGAGCAACTTAATAGAAAACATGTTTCCATTCCTTAGGGAGTATCCTTAAGAAAGTAAAGGTATTATTTACATAATTTCACTTTTTACTCATGTTCGGCTTATGCTATTTCCTGAGTCACAGTCACTAAATTAATTATATCTTAAGATACAGAACTCGAAAATAAGTTCCATCAATTTTACCTAAAACTAGACTCATATATATTCTTGCCATAAAATTTTCAGAATTTTTGGTTGGGCCAATTAGTACAGTTTATTCATTAAAGTTTCCCCTGTTTCACTATTTGACAGGTCTGACCTTTCTCCACTAAAAATCGATTATCTCACTGTACAAAACTCGAATTAGGTTCTCGTTTGTTTCTCTTGAAAGTAGGCTCACAAAGGAATTTAGAAATATCAATTACACACCATAAACATTTTTATAAAATTTCTAGTGATTTTCCAAATTCGGAACAGGGGATCCCGTAATCCACCTGACCTTGCCTCACAAAAATTCAGATATCTTACAAATTGAGAATCATTTGCTTACTCTACTTCTTTCATGTGAAAATAGACTCATTGGGCTTCAATATCATATTTAGTTCAATTTCTAATTCAATTTACACTATTTATGGTGAATTTTCAAAATCACTACACTACTGCTGTCAAAGCCTGTTTTATTTCATTTTCACTCTTTCAAGCTTTCATTGATAAAGCATTAACGGTAACACTTACCTCTTATCGATCTTACCTAAATTCGATCATATAATGAGCATATTGTTCTTAACTTATACACATACGTACCTGCACTTATTCATAAGATTTCACTTTCACACTTACACATATAAATGCATCATAGCAAGGAACATATTGTTTCATCATACACATGGTCATAATCACTTTCTATTTCACTTAATCATATCATTTTGCTACCCGTTGAACCATGCAGAATTCTAAAGGATACTCGGAAAGATGCAAAAAAGTGCCACTCATATATTGTAGCTGAAGCTACCACTGATATGTAGCCGAAGCTACCATGTAACTTGCCCATAAGCGAACTCGGACTCAACTCAACAAGCTCGGGCGTTCGCATCCATAAGTGAACTTGGACTCAACTCAACGAGCTCGGATGCCTAGTTACATCTCACGAACTCGGACTCAACTCAACAAGTTCGGAACTCAACTATCCTAGTGACATGTCACTTGTATCCTAATCTATTCCCAATGTTCAAACTGGATTTTTCTTCAATCATACATCTTTGTCATCTTCCTCGGAATGTTGGAACAAATACTTGGTAGCATTTCATATTTATCAAGTAGCTCAAATAATTTTCATATTACTAACAAATAATTCACAAAGCATAATATTTCATGGTAATAGTCATCATATCATATAAATAACATTAAATTACTTAGAATGACAATTATATTACCACATTTGCACATGAACTTACCTCGAATGCAAAAATGGCTAACTTTTCCGACTTAGCCCATAACCTCGTTATAGGTCCAAATTTTGTGTTTTCCCGATCTAACATATCAAATAACGCTCATTTAATGATCACCTTATTCAAATTAGTCCAAAAATCACACTTTTATATTTTTATAATTTTACCTCTAAAGTTTGTCAAAATTATGATTTTGCCCTAGTCTTGTAGATAAACTTTTATTCAATTTATTTGCATTTTAGGCCTAACCGAATCATTTCATGCATATAGCAGCCCACAATTCTCATTAAAACACACACTCATGACCAATTTTATAACTTTTGCAATTTAGTCCTTTTGGACGTTTTCGTCGAAAATCACTCGGTAAAAATCGTTTCCCTAACCTTAAACGTGCATAATCTACCATAATCCATCAAAATACACAATTATTCAGCATGGGTCAATTTTTAAACATGAACCTTAGCTCAAAATAATGGTAGAAATAGGTAGATTATGATGCAAGGATTTCAAAAATACGAAAAACATTAAAAACGGGGCTAGGAATCACTTACTATTGAGATTGGAAAGCTTGAAACCCTAGCCATGGCTTCTCCCATGAAACATTCTACCATAGCAAGAAGAATGAGCAGATTTTTTTCTTTTATTTTGTCTTTTACTCAATTAAAACACTAAATGACTAAAATACCCTTAAGGCTTTTCTTTCAATTTTGTCCTATTCATGCCCATTTTTGTCCATCAAATTATCCAATTGTCTAATTTCCTTTTAAGGACCTTCAATTTAAACTTCATAACAATTAGACATTTCTAACATATGGAACTCAACTTTTGCACTATTTACAATTTAGTCCTTTTTACCAAATTAAGTGCCCAAACGTCGAAATTTTCGAACGAAATTTTCACGAAATTTTTCCGTGAAATCGTAGATCATAAAAATTATAATAAAAGTAATATTTTTCTCATCGGATTTGTGGCCTCGAAACCATTGTTCCGACTAGGTCCTAGTTCAGGATGTTACACTGTTGGTTGGATTGGGTTGGGTTTCATATCTGCTCTGTTCTGATTCTGTTTGGGCTTAAGCCTACTTTTTTTGTTATTGGTTTGGGCTAAGCCCAATTGATTCTGTTATGGGCTATGACCCAAATGATATTGTATTGGGCTTTGGCCCACGTATGCTCTAAACTGGACTGTACTGTTTCTGTTAAAGGGCTCTAGCCCAGACTGTTTCTGTTTTTTTTTGGATACTGACTATTACTCTAGTAAGGGATTACACACTGAGTTTCATAAACTCACCCTGTTTATTACCTGTGCAGGTAATCCCCAATGTTAGGAGGATCGGTGCTGCGAGGGACTCGGAGGTGGCTGCACGACTACGGTTATTATGTTGGATTTTATATATGTTTTAAATTCTGATTTGGGTTTTAACCTATGTAATAAAGCCTCTTTGGATTTTGTTTTAAGTTTGGGATTTTATTATGCTTTATATCTGTTAGATGTAGACGAGTTTTCAAACCAATTTCTATTTTCAAAAACATACGTTTTAAACTTCTTTACCTCAAATTAGCTTTCGCAACTGTAAAAGATTTTCAACAAGATTAATAACATTTTTAAAAAGTGAATAACATTTCAATGTACCGCATTTGAAATTCAACGAACACAAACTAAGTTTTTACTCAAGTTTTAAATAAGAAGGGCTTTCAATGGAAACATGGTTTTCGAAAAACACTTCAATGTGACACGCCAGATTCGAACCTAAGTTCTAGGTCGTGTTTGGGGTGTTACAATGACCTTGTGATTGTAGGTCTATACTTATGATGTATAAATAGGTAGTAAATTTGATTGATGATCATGTGTGAGCGTTTTAGGCCAAATTAAATTGAGACATGATAAGTTTAAGTTTTTGTTGTTGATGTATAGGTTAAATTGGCCAATGAATGGCATGTAAATATTTGATATTGACTAGCTATTGGAATGGATAGTTATGGATATGCTTTGGTGTTATGTATGATTAAATGGACGTTAATACAAAGAAATCATGAAAGGGTAAAGTTAGCAATAAAACAATTTTGGACAGCAACAATTGTATACCTTTGAAAAAATCATCAAAAATTGTGGAAATTGAATTAGAAGTTAAATGAGATATGAAATTAAATTTTATTGAGTCTAGTTTTGCATAAAAGAAACAGTGTAAGTAAAAGAATTTCATATTATGAGATATTTAAATTTTTGTGATACAAGGCAGAATGATTTTGGGATCCCCTATTCTGACTTTGAAAAATCATTAAAAATTGTGTAAAAATAATTATGGGTTATAGTTTATATTTTTAGAATTCTTAATGAGTCTATTTTCAATAGAAACAAATAGAAATATCATTTGAAACCCATACGATGAGATAATTAATTTTTAGTGAAGAAGAGTCAAAACTATTATAGAGCAGAATAGGGACGAATGTAAAGAATAAACTGTACTTTTTGGCTAAACCAAAAATTTTGGAAAGTTTATGGTAAGGAGATATTTGAGTCTAGTTTTAGGTAAAATTAGTGCAACTTAATTTGGAGTTTCGTAGCTCAAGATACAAATAATTTAGTGACTATGACTCGTGTAGATAGCTTGATATGAACATAAGTAAATAATGGAACTATGTGTAATTATGATTGTGTTATCTTGAGAACATATTGTGAGGATTGGTAAAAACATGTTAAGAAATTGGTTATTATTTACATACCAACTTACTAAGCTATATAGCTTACTCCCTTTCCTTTCCATGTCTTGTAGGAACATTGAAGCTAGCTCGGATTGGAGTTCGCTGGAGATACTATCACACTATCAAGTGATCCTCTTAGGTATAAATGAATTTGAGTACTTTAAGTTTATGGCATGGATAGGAATTCGGTCATTTTCAATATGTGTCATGATTAGTTTGGCCACATGGGTTAGATTGTAATCGTTAATGTCTCTTTATATATATATATATATAGCCATAAATGATGGCTTATGCTAATTATAAGTTTGTTTAAATGTTAATGCCCTCTTGTGAATGCGTGATTAGATGCTTTCAATGGGCTAAGTATGAGGTTTTATGTATGTTAATATATGGCATAAGAATGGCATGTATTTGACTTAGTTGTGAGTGTTTGGTTGCCCAAGTACAATATGTTTGTACCATTGAATTAAGGAGAGCGCATGTGTGGTTAAGAGTGACAAATGGCTTGGTAGATAGCCTTATTATTGAGCATAGGAGCAGAGACATAGGTGTGTGTCTCGGCCTTGCGTGCTACACGACCTAGCACACGGGTGTGTGACTTGCCCGTGTGACTCAAATTTGATGATGACATCATAAACAAAGAGTTACACGGGTGGAGGACATGGGCGTGTCCTGATCTACGCGGGTATGTGTGACCACACGACCTGCTTACACGGGCGTGTGACTCTCCAAAGCAAGAAAATTTTCTAAATGTCTCAAATCGGTTTAGTCCCGAACTGCTCCCTAAGCATGTTTTGGGCCTCGTAGGCCCATATAAGGGACTTTAAGATGGAAATTGATAAATTTGAATGAAAATCGATGTCTCAATTTTAGAGGCTTATGTATGTTTTAGTCTGGTAATACCTCGTACCCTGTCCTGGCATTAGACCACGGGTAAGGGGTTTTACACAGTGTGAGTTGAATAATTATTTAAATGGGCAAAAAAATCAAATACAATGAAACATATTAGCATTAACAAATGGGAACATCATCCGGATCCCGTACGGGGAGATAATTAAATTTTAGTGAAGAAGGGTCGAAACTGTCAGACAGCAGAACATGGTAGAATTTAATGAATAAACTGTACTTATTGGCTAAACCAAAAATTCTAAAAAATTTATGGTAAGAAGATATGTGAGTCTAGTTTCATGGAAAATTTTTGGATCTTAATTTTGAGTTCCATAAATCAAGATATAAATAATTTAGTGACTATGACTCAAGTAGAGAACTTGAGATGAACATGAGTAAATGGTGGAACTATGTGCAATTATGATTGTATTATCTTGAGAACATATTGTGAAGACTTATAAAAGTGTGTTTACTTATTCTTTACATACCTACTTACTAAGTTATAATGCTTACCCCCCTTCCTTTCCTTTTTCCTATAGTGTCACAGATGCTAGCTCGAGTTGAAGGTCATTGGAGATTCTATCACACTAACAAGTTATTGATTGATATTGTGTCAATGATTTTCAAGTATTTTTAAGTCTATGGCATGTATAGGGACTTGATTATGTGCGTATATGTTAATATGATTTGGCCTAGAATGTAGGCCTATGCTATTGGAAGCTTGTTGTTGTATAAGCCCGTTTAATGTGGGTAATAATTGTTATGTTATAAGTCTATGATGATGCATTTCAAGCATGTGTATGCTTGCATGTGTTGGGTGAGTAAATGTGTGATAATTATGAGTGGTAAATGTGATTGGTTATGTAACAACCCGGTTTTCACCCTAGTCAGAACGGTGGTTTCGGGACCCCAAAATCGAGTCAAAAAATTTTCTAAATGATCATTTTTATGTCTATTATGTGTGTCAATCCATGTGTAAAATCTTTGATGTATTGATTTAGTCGTATGAAGGTGAATTTAACTCAAAAGGGCTTAGTTGTGAACTTTGAAAGTATGCTAGGTAAATGTGTGATGACTAGCAAGTACATGCAAGTAAAGTGGTGGAGTTGCATGTCAATTTGACCTATTTATTTTGATTGGCCGGCCATGACAAGTTGACTTCCACCAATTCTCATTTTGTTTGATTATTAAATTGAAATTGATTAGAAATAATGTAATAAAAATAAATTAAATGAATTAAAGATGAATAAAAGAATAAGGGAAATAAAATATGTGTTAGTGGGAGGGGAAACCAAAATTAGTTCATCCTTGTTCCTCCATTGCCGTAGCTAGATAAGAGAAAGAAGAAAATTTTTGTTACAATTTTCAGCTAAGGAAATTGCTAGAATAAGGTATGTGTAATGCTACTCTTGGAAATTTATGCATAATTTGAATGGTTAGTATGAATTCTACCTATTTCATGGTTCGAATTTTTTTTTTATTTTGGAAGATTGATATTCGGCCATGGAGGTTGAAATTCTTGGTAGATGTTTTGATGTCATTGGTATGGAAATTTATGTTGGATGTGTTGAGTTTGCTAGTTGTTTTGGCTTGAAAGTTAAGGTTTTAGTATTTGATTATGTGATTGCCGAATTTAAATTTTAGCATTCGGTCGTGTTCTAGATTCATGATGAAAAATGTTTAATGCTTTATATGTTATATATATATTTATATGTGTGTGCTTGTAAGTTAATTTGAGATTTGTTAAATTGTGGAAGGAAGGTGCCGAATGTGGTTTTTGAAGGTGTCTTAAGGAATAATATTATTGTGGCTTGAGTTTAATAACATTCGGCCAAAGGCCCTATGTGCTGGCAAATTCGGATATAAATGTTTAGGTGTTATTCATATTGTATTTGATGTTTTGAAAAATAAGTAGTGGTTAATTGAAATGGTGTAATATGAAAGTTTTTAAATAGTACATAATTATGTAGTGATAGAACCATGAATGAAATTTTGTTAAAAGAGCTATGAACATTTTAAAGTTTGATTGATTGGATTTTTTTAATTCATTCTATATCCGGTCAAGAAAATTTATATGAAGCTTGAGTAAGGTTAAATTGTAAATGCCGAATGAGCTATAGGAGGTGTAGATAACTTTTATGCATGTGAGTGTGTGTATGCTATTTAATTGGTGACATTCGGCATTACTTAATTAACATTAGAGATGAGTACATGAAAGGCTGGAATTTTTAAAGTGGGTTATAACCTTGATTAGAGCAAGATAGGATCGGCCATGAGCATGATTAAATGGTTCAGTCATTGTTTGGCATAGGTGACCATATTGATTTGTTTGTTATAAATGAAGTCAATTGAAATGGTTTTGATCAACTTGTGATTTGGCAATTAATTATAAATAAACATACATGTAGAATTTATTAAATATATAATTTGTCTTAACGTATACATGGTTATAATTATAAACTTGATAATGCCTAGTAATGTGTTCGGTTGTGCATGAGTAGAGAATATATATATATGGTGTTCAAATAATTAGTTATTAAGGTCATTTGTATATATGATATACTTGTATTAAATTAAATTGCCTATTTGATAAGTGATTAAATAGTAAATGATCTCGGTTAAGAAATTAAATAAATCTATTTGTTTTAAATTAAGCTCAAGAGCAAAGAGGAACAAATTCGGATCGAGGGAAAGAGAAATTGATTGAATAGCCGTTGTGTTTGTTCGATATTAGTCGAGGTAAGTTTTAAGTATTAAACTTCAGCTATTCGTGAATGAATTATGCTTTATTAAGAGAAATTGACAATTCCTTGTAGTATACTTATATACATGCATAATGTGGAAGGGTATACATGAATGAGTAATAAGCTAAATCATATAAGTATATTGTCGCTAGTTGCATTCATGAAATGGAAAGAAATAAAGTTTTGCATGTTCTCATCTTATGGGCCGAAACTAAATGAAACAAGGGAGAAAAGGTTCTTTGACATTTGGCTACTTAAAAATCAAGATTTTTAATGTGTTTATACATATGTCCTAAGGTAATTAATGGTATGTTAATGAAATGTTGTGTGGCCGAATGGTATTTGTTAAATGGATAAACTATATGTGCATGAGTGTAATTGAATGAAAGTAATCATCTATTGATATGCTTGTTACATGTGTGAATTTGAATTTAAGATAAGGATTTGTATGATATGCTATGTACATATGAAATAAATTATGACTCCAATGAGTTAAATGTATATAGTGCCGAATGACCATTACAAAATGTAAGTAAGCTATTCATAAGTGATATTGCCAATGGCAATTATAATATGGAGGAAAGCTTGTGATATGTTTTCACGATCAAATGATCAGCGTGAAATAAATGTGAGTGAGATGATATGCACAACCATTAATTATAAGTGCAAAAGATGAAATGAGAGAAAAGTGATTTAGATTCATGATGTTGTGTTAATTGAATGATGTTAGTATCTAATTGTATGAGATATATATATATATCCGAATATATGGCTTATAGCCGAATGGTCACTATGATTTAAGCTAGAATGGTGAATTGGATATGTGATGTTATATGTGACTTTTGAACCGAAAATTTGAATGACGAGGTTATATCCGGACTTAGTCCAAAGGGCCTTTGTGCCAGTGTTGTATCCGGACTTAGTCCGAAGGGCCCTTGTGCCAGTGTTGTATCCAGACTTAGTCCGAAGGGCCCTTGTGCCAGTGTTGTATCCGGACTTAGTCCGAAGGGCCTTTGTGCCAGTATTGTACCCGGGCTGGGTCCCAAAGGGCATTTGTGCCGGTGTCATATCCGGGCGGGGCCCGAAGGCTTTCATGCAGAAAATACGCGATTTCTGTCGTAATAATCTTAATTAATGAGTTCATCACCCTAAGTTTATCAGGTACGTACCGTAAGTAAGTTGTAAATTGGATTCTGCTTAAATTTCGATTATTGTATAAATAGTACTGTTTCCAACTATTTCAGAAGATTATATGAAAGTATATGGCTAATTCATAGAATATGTATTTCAGTTCAAGTAGATATATGTTAATATCTCGGAAAGATTATATGAACCTATTCGAGTAAGGTATGAAATTTACATAAAAATGTGAATGTTCTATTTCGATAATGGTATGCTTGTATAATGAAGTGTATGTGTCGAAATGACCCTATGTATCAGTGCGTAATCGACCAAAAGACCTTATAGTCTGAGGACGAGTTGTATAGGATTTTTGTGCAAAGACAAAGTAAGGATTATAATTTGTTAAACTTAAGTATATGTGATAAGGGATATGCCTGTTCCTTTATGTACCTATATGATAAAAATTTATACTTGTCATATTGAAATATTCGAAGACCATTGACATGATTATGAACTAAGGAATTAAGTTTCTATATATGTACATACATTCATGTAGATGCATAAGATGAATACATATTAGCATGTGACTGGGATTATTGAAGATCTAGATTAAAGTAAGAGGTAACTATGGAATTTATAAGTGTACTAAGATTTAGTGTATATGTGTGCTATATATTTACCATGTGCATCCAACTTCGGTTGATGATGAGTGAGTTTTGGGAATAAATCATGAAATGGTAATATACTGTGTTTAATGAATAGAGACTCTACGAAACCATTCACGATAGATTGTGATATGACTATGCGATTACGAATATGGAAATAACACATGGTTTAAGTAATACGTTTTCACTTGTTTGAATTAAAAACATATAAAGTAATGCATATGCGAATCATAGTCCGTCTTGGTTGACATTGTGAAAGTATATATATGTGTGTATTGGTTAGGTATATTCGGTCAAATGAGACCTTACTCAGATTCTTGTATATGAGGCACTTGTTTTTGATTCAACACGATTAATATCATGCTTAAGACTTACTAAGCTTGTGAAAGCTTACTCTGTTTGTTTTGTGTCTTTTTTTTGTAGATTGTGGATTCTGACTATCGGCTCGGGGGATCGTCAGCTCCTCGTCACACGACCTACTATTACGGTAATCATGTGCTTTGCTTGGTCTTAGCTTATGGCATGTATAGGGTAGACAATGAGTAGAATGATACTTGGATTTTCGTATATAGGTCATGTGTATATGCATCTTGTGGAAATTTCTCGTGTAGGTTTTAAGCTCGAACTATAATTGTGTCTATACATTTTAGTAATTGAATGATCTTTGTTTTTTTTTTTTAAAATGTGTTCAAAATTATACCATCCTGATCTGATTTCTAGTCTCTGGTAATGCCCCGTCCTATTCCGGCGACGGTTACGGAATAGGGGTGTTACAGGTTGTGTAAGTTGCATGATGTGAATGGTTAAGAATGTGTGTGTGATTATGCATGATGAATGTGGTTTGTAAATGGTATGTGGATGTCTTAGTGTGGGTGTTTGAATGTTTAATAATACCATGTTGTGTGATGATAAATTTGTATAAGTGTATAAGTGTTTTGGGGTGGCAAAAGGCTGGGTAAATAACCTTACTTGTGGCCACACGAGCAGCCACACGGCCATGTGCCCAGGGTGTGTGAAGTTTGCACTTGATTTTCAAAAATTTGAAACGTCACACGGCCTAACTCACGGGTGTGTATCTCGGCTGTGTGAAGGACATGGCCTTGGACACTGGCATGTACCCTTGGTTTTTAAGAAATTTTTTAGTACTTTCAAAAGTTCTCGGTTTAGTTTTAGACCACTTCCAAGGTGTGTAGTGGGCCTCGTAGGCCTTATTTAGGGACTCAAAGATAAAAATTTGAAAATTTTTAATTTGGATGAAATTTTATGACTCAGTTTAATACGTTTGCAAGCGTATGTGTTTTGGTAATGCCTCGTACCCTATTCCAGCGTTAAATACGGGTAAGGGATGTTACAATTAGTGGTATTAGAGCTATGGTTTAGTCGATTCTAGGACTAACATAGCGTGTGCAAGAGTGTAGCTATATGTGCCATAAGTGATTTGTGATAGTGCGATATCTCCTGACTCCGATGAAATTTATTTTGGTTAAAGTAGGGATGCTTTCCAATCGAGCTACCATCGATAATGCTGAAAAGGGGTTAAGTAAGTTCTTGTAACTTAGTGAATATATTGATTTGCCTAAATTAATTCTCTATGATTTGTGATGATATGTATGTGTTAATGAATACAATGAATTAACCATAAGTTGAAGAATATGGATAACGTGTTATCGTTCTGATTGAACATTTCAGTGAATAACATGAAAAATTTGTTTTGAGATGAGCTTATTACGATTAGTTGATATTCATATGCGATAATGCTGAATGTGTTACTAAGATATTTGAAAATGTGTTCATGATTAGTAGAAACCTTGAGATTGTAAAGAAAGTACATGATATTTTGTTGGTATTGAATGCTATGCTATATGCGTGTATGTACGAGAGTAAAAAATTTAAAGGCTTTACAATCCTCACCCCCTTACCAGTATAGTGTTATATGACGAAGTTCACGAGATTTACATTGAATAAGCTCACAAGTGGGGAACTAAAGAGTTCAGTGGTGGAATAATTAATAATGTGATCAGAGATGGGAATGACTTAGCAAGGAGGAAATAGTTATGAGAGAGATATCATATTATTCTAAAGATTATTTGGAATGTACAATGCCACGGTTAGAGGAGAAGTTAATCTCGACTAATCGATTCTTTCAGGTATGATGTCTAAAGGCTGTACTTACCAGGAATTCTTTTGAATTGATTTTTGTTAATGAATGGAAAATTATGGAATTAGTGATGATAGAATTAGTCAGAAGAGTGATGTTTGAATTGTAAAGATGTTTGAGTATGATAGCTACAGTTGGGTAAATTATGACTATCGCTTTTGGGTATTCTATGTATTCTTACATTCTTAGAGGTATTTGTAATTGCTCGTTTTCTAATGAAAGAATCGTTGGCCTGATTGATTTATGATCGGCATTCCCCTATCTTCTATTGGTATTCTATTCCGTTACATCTGAGATAAAAAGTTGACGGTGAACTTATATGAAACTATTCTTTGTTTCTTCTAGCTATTGTTCTGTTTATATCTGTATGGTATATATATTATCTCTGTCACAATTGATTTTAGTGTAACACCCCAAACCCGGCCCAGACGTTATGGCCAGATCTAGTGTGTCACATGGACCATCGACTAATCTTTGATCTTCTTTTATTAAAACGTTATATAGTTTGGAGTTAAATCGTGTTTAAGAGCTTGTAAATAAGATTCATTGTTAGTTTTAAAAACCTTAGCTGTTACCAAATAAAATTCATCTTTTATTAAATCTCACTATGGTGTTGTTGACGTTAAGTTGTCCAATCGATACGTTTTGCATGTTTTGAAAACATTTGTTTAGGTTTTGGAAACCCGCATAAACTAATCTACTATTGAAAAGCTACCAAGAAAGAAAACCCAAAATAAAATACCGAGCCGCCTTATTACAACTTAAAATTGAAACTAGAGAAGAAGAAATAAAATATAAATAAAGTAAAATTCAGAAAAACAATAAGCCGAAAGAGTGAATCACGTGGCCACTTCGAATCCCTCGCAGGTCCAAGTCTTCTATGGTTGGGGATTTCCTGTATGGATGGAAATAAAAGGGCGAGTTTGTGAAAACTCAGTGTGTAAGAAACCCAACCAGTGTCATAGACCAGTCCAAGCTCAGTCTGGGCTGAAGCCCTATTCAGTTACAGATTAAACTGGGCCTTGGCCCTATTTAGAAAATAATGTTGGCCTTGGGCCCATTACAGAAATAGATCATATTATATTAATATATGCATGTATGCAAAGCCCAACCCCAATCCAGCCCTACACACCACCCGTACCAGCCCTACACACCATGTAGGGAATAACTCAACCCACCCAGCCCTACACACCACAATCGCAGTAGAGCTACTAATACAGATATCGTGGCAGAGCCACTAGAACAGAAATACGAGGCAAAGCCTCTAAGTAGATTACGTGGCATTGCCACTTTTAGCACTTCCTCCGAATCAATAACCCAACCCCATGCAAATCAGAATATAACATGACATGGCATACAGAATATTAGATACAGTAGCATGCAAAGCAGTTAACTTTTTCTAGGGGTAAAATAGTCATTTAGCATCTAGGGGTAAAATGGTAATTTTCACCCTTCAGGGGTATTTTAGAAATTTTGCTATGTCCCTAAGTCTCATGCTTAGTTCAGCCTACTAACAGATCTAACTCACCTGAGCGACTGAAATAGCCCATTTCATTTATACAGTGCCATCGGGCCCTATAACCCCTAATGGGCCCGAGGAAGCCTACATGCTATTGTGGCCCGTTCAGTCAAATTTTACACATAACATCACAGAGTTAATATCCAATTTACCAAAAACCCACTTACTACATACTTTTACCCATATAGGCCTGTAAGCCCATTAGGCCCGATTTCGACCCATCGAGGCCCAAATCCATCTAAGTGCACGAAAATGCACACAGCAACCTTATCATCCATTATTGCCAATTTCACAGTTTCGTATCGACCCACGAGCGCTCGCATACTCGTAAGCCCTCGAAATGCCGGAGTTTCGGCATTTCAAATTTTCGGCTTTTGCCTATCTAATCTACTAGAGGGTGTCGATTACACACCTGTTTGCGTACTATGTCGAGATTCTGCACACGGTTATCCTACAACAAGCCCTCTACAACATTAAACTATAATCCAAATGCAATCAAACGAAATCGACATCACTTTAATACCATGCCATTTGGCCATCACTACCCAAAATCATTATTCACTTACCTTTTTCGAAATCTACAACTAGATCTAGATTTAGATTGCTTCAACGCCCCTAGCCTCGAATTGCTCCCCGCTAGAATGCCCCTTTACCATACTAATACACATAAGAACCAAAAGAAAAGAGGCTAAAATGGGTGTTTAACCAAAATGGGTCAAAACTGATAGTAACCATGGGAAGATAGGGGTTTTCGGCTTTTCTTAAATCACAAGAATACGAAAGAAGATATTCGAGTACCTACCACCGGGATTTGCTAGATCCATTTCGCTATTGCTAGAAGTTAATTCCACCACTCTAAGCCCAGATCTACACTCGACTTAATCGAATCACAAGGGAATACATCAAAAGAGTTTGAACGAACCACAGAGAGAGGAGAAGGTTTCGGTTTGAGAAGAGAATCCCTAGAGAGGATTCAACTAGATAGTTTTAAAAGAAAATGGTGGTAGGGTTCGACTCTTTGGGTAAATCGAAAAAGGAAAAGGCTATCTCCTTTCGGGATTTCGGCTTTTAGAAAGATTGGCTAAAAGAAATCAGCTAGAAAAATTTCGGGTTTTGGCTCTTGAAGCAATCGGCTAGAAGGGTTTTAAGAAGATCACTTCAATCAATGGAGAAAAGAGAAGAAGAAGAAGAAAAGGAAGAGGAGAAGAAATAAGAATCTAGGTTCGATCCTAGTGTAGTTGGCCAAAAGAAGCTCTAGGGGTTTATGGCTTTCAGCTTATGAAGAGAGAATAGAAGAGAGAAAAGAAAGGGGAGAAATCAAATGCCCACTTTTACCTATTTGGCACTAAAGAATGACCAAAACAAATCTCGAAGGATGTCTAGAGAAAGAACGACACAGCAGGATCCCGGAAAGAGCAAAAAAGAGTTTAGCAAACCCCCTTAATCTTTGTTGCCGAAAATGCAACCCCTTCGCCCCTTAGCCGAATTTGCTCTCCAAGAAACCCATAATCGGCCAACTCTTGCTCCCCAATCAGCTCCTAAATTTTCTCCCCTTATCACTCCTTAATCTAATCCTATGAACACTTTGAACTCCTTCCTTCAGAATTTAACTTGGTTTCCACTTCTTACTATGCATATGTAATAAAAATAAAACAACACTTTGCTCACCAAGGGATTCGAACCTTAGCTCCCTCACAAGCCTCTACACCCAAACTCCTTAAGCTCTAAGTGGCACTACTTTGCCACTTTACCACAGGTTTTGTTGTGTCTTAAAACCTTAACTTTAATTTAAAAGCCCACTTAGCTCCAATCCACTTTCACCTAAGGCCAAAAATAGAAATTTTTCTAGACCTTAGACTTAACCATAGGCCTCCTAAAGGTCCACTAAACACAATTAATTCACTACTTCAGCATATTAAGACATGCAAAGATAAATTCAAGCAAGAATCTGAAAACCCAAAAAGTTGGGGCGTTACAACTCTACCCCCTTAAAGAAATTTTGGCTTCGAAATTTACCTGGTCCAAACAGGTGAGGGTATTGTTGACGAATCGCCTCCTCTGGCTCCTACGTCCCTTCTTCTCTGCCATGATTACGCCAAAGCACTTTCACCAAAAGAACTAATTTCTTTCTTAACACCTTCACATCATGGTCCAAAATCTGCACAGTCTTTTCCTCAAAAGTTAAATCAACTTTAACTTCAATTTCCTCAACAGGTACAATGTGGGAAGGATCAGACCGATATCACCTTAACATGGGAACATGAAAGATGTCATGAGTCTGGTCCAACTCCGGAGGTAATTCCAACTGATATGCTACCGGACCCACCCGCTTAAGAACTCGATAGGGCCCGATAAACTGCGGACTCAGCTTGTTCTTCTTTTCGAACCTTAAAATCTTCTTCCAAGGCTAAACCTTCAAGAAAACTAAATCTCCCACAGAGTATTCAATTTCCTTATGCTTCAAGTCAACATAAGATTTCTGCCTATCAGATGCCTCTTTTAACCGATCCCTAATTAGCTTGACGTTATCTTCTGTATCCGCTACTAACTCTGGCCTAAAAACCTGACATTCTCCCAATTCCATCCATCAAGTAGGCATACGACACCTACGACCATACAACGCCTCATATGGTGCGATTCGAATACTTGCCTGATAACTATTGTTGTACGTAAACTCAGCTAACGGCAAGTAATCTTCCTAGCTACCCCAGAAATCAATGACACATCCTCTCAACATGTCTTCCAGAACTTGAATCACCCTTTCTGACTGTCCATCCATCTAGGGGTGAAAAGCAGTGCTGAAGTCTAGCTGAGTACCCAACGCTTCATTCAACTTCTGCTAGAATTGAGATGTAAACCTAGGGTCTCGATCAGAAATAATCGAAACTGGCACTCAATGAAGTCGCACTATCTCTGCTGCATACAACTTGGCCAATTTTTGAAGTGAGTAGTCGGTTCAGACGGGTATGAAATGAGCAGATTTGGTTAGCCTGTCCACAATCACCCAAACCGAGTCCTTCTTGGTAGGCTCAAGGGTAGCCCACTCACAAAGTCCATGGTTACGCTTTCCCACTTCCAAAGTGGAATCTTCACCGGTTGCAGAAGTCCAGATAGCAGTTAATGCTGAGCTTTCACCTGCTGGCATGTCAGACACTTACCCACAAACTTTGTTACTTCTCGCTTAAGTTCAGGCCACCAATACAACTCTTGTAAATCCCGATACAATTTATTCCCTCCTGGATGCATGGCACAAAGACCGCCATGAGCCTCTCTCAGAATTGACTGTCTCAAGTCGGAGTCCCTCAGAATACAAACTCTTCCTTGAAAACATAGAACTCCTTCACTATTCAATCCAAAATCAGAAGTCTCACCACCCTTAACTTGTTGAAATCGAGGAACCAGTGACTCATCCTCTAATTGCTTTTCCTTAATCTGCTCTATCTAGGTCAGTCTTACTTGCAATTCTGCTAACAAGCTACCATCGTCATACAGACTAAGACGAGCAAACATCGTCCTCAGCTGAGTTACAACTCTCTGACTTAGTACATCTGCTACCACATTAGCTTTGCCTGGGTGATACTCAATAGAACAGTTGTAATCCTTAAGCAACTGTATCCATCTTCGTTGCCTAAGGTTTAACTCCTTCTGAGTCAATAGATACTTGAGGCTCTTATGATCTGTGTATATAATACACTTTTCTCTATACAAATAGTGCCTCCCGATTTTTAATGCAAAAATTACTACCGCCAATTTCAGATCATGTGTACGATAGTTTGCTTCATGTGGCTTAAGCTGTCGTGATGCATAAGCAACCACTTTACCGTCTTGCATCAGGACACAGCCCAAATGAACATGCGATGCATCACTATACACAGTAAAATCCTTTCTAGACTCCGGCTGAATCAATACAGGCGCCTCAGTCAAAACTTTCTTCAACTTCTCAAAAGCCTCTTGTTGTTTCTCAGTCTAAACAAACAGTACTCATTTTATCAAAAGTTTCGTCAACGGTGCCGCAATCAAAGAAAATCCTTCCACAAATCTTCTGTAGTATCCTGCCAAACCCAGAAAACTTCGAATTTCCTACATAGATCTTGGTGGCTTCCATTCTAGAACCGCTTAAATTTTTCGAAGATCTACTCTACTCCCCTCGGTAGAAGCAATGTGACCCCAAAATGTCACCTCTCGCAACCAAAATTCGCACTTGCTTAATTTTGCATACAGTTGCTTCTCCCTCAACACTTGCAAAACAATTTGGAGATGCTCATTATGATTCTCCTTAGTTTTCAAATACACCAGGATATCATCTATGAAGACGACCACGAATTGGTCTAAGTAGGGTTGGAATACCCGATTCATCAGATCCATGAAGGTCGTTGGTGCATTCATCAATCCAAACAACATCACTAGGAACTCGTAATGACCATACTGAGTTTTGAATGCTGTCTTATGAATATCCACCACTTTGACCCTTAATTGATGATATCCAGATCGAAGATCGATCTTGGAAAATACCGATGCTCCTCTTAGCTGGTCAAATAGGTCGTCGATCCTTGGCAGAGGGTACTTGTTCTTAATAGTCAGTTTGTTCAACTGGCGATAATCAATGCACATACATATCGTCCCATCATTCTTTTTAACGAACAGTACTGGTGCTCCCCACAGAGACACATTTGGTCTAATAAAACCTCGGTCCAGAAGCTCTTGGATTTGTGCCTTCAACTCCACTAACTCCTTCGGTGCCATCCTATAAGGAGCAATGGACACCGGAGCCATTCCAGGCAACAAGTCGATTCCAAATTTGACTTCACTGTTCGGAGGCAACCCTGGGAGCTCATCCGGAAAAACATCCTAAAATTCCTTGATGGTTCTAACTTCTCCTACGATCAAACCCTCAGAATCAGACTGACTCACATATACTAAAAACGCCTTGCATCCTTTGCGAATCTGCTTCTCAGCTCTCAAAGTCGAGATAACGTTGGACAAGTAATCTCTTCACTCCCCTATTACAGCTACCTCCTCATCATCCGTGGTCCTTAACTCCATCTGTTTGGTAGCACAATCCAAAGTCGCCCTATGCTTAGCAAGCCAATCCATTCCCAAGATGAGATCAAACTCTCCAAACGGTAACTCCATCAAGTTTGTAGAGAAGATTCTACCTTGTGTCTCTAAGGGTACATTCCTAAAGAGTTTGTCTACCCTAACCGAGTTGACCCAATGGACTTATCACGGATATCCCACTCATAGTTTTCTCAGTTTGCATACACAATGTCCCAGACACATCACAAGCAACATAAGAATGGGTAGATCCTATGTCAATCAAGGCAGTGTATGGCATGCTATAAATTAAAAATGTACCGGTTATGACGTCAGGTGCGTCACCTTCCTCTCGACGATGAGCAGCATAAACCAACACCGACTGACGAGCCTTAATATTTCTAGCACCCTTGCCTGGTGCTCTACGTCCACGTCCATTTCCATTGCCGCCCCTAGCTTGACCACGGCCTCTCAGTGGTTGTGGCCCACCTCTCACTAGCTGAGCAACCCTTGGTTCAGTAGCTTGCATCTGTGCCGGCCTCTGAGGACAATCCTTAACTCTATGATCTTTGGACCCACACCGGAAACATGCTCCAGTACGCTTCCAACATTCACCCTGATGTACCTTTCCACAATCCCCACAAGCTTGCGGTCTAACCACATTCATTGGAACTGCTCGAACTGGCTCGTCCACTCTAGCCCTTTTAACAATCCTACCAGCAGCACCTGAGGGTCCTGATTCCCTCCCGAATCAGTTTCAGTCTTTCTCACAGTTTTGGCACTCTATGCGCTTCACCTCCTCAACAATCTTAACTTTTTCCATCAGAGCAGCAAAATCATGCTTCCTTTGTGGAGCAATCAGCACTCTTAGCTCATCTTTGAGGCCATCCTCAAATCGCATGCTACGTTCATACTCTGTAGTGACTATACCACCAGCATACCGGTTTAACCTTAGAAATTCAGCTTCATACTCCATGACAGTCTTACTACCCTGAGTCAGATTTAGGAATTCCTTCCTTCGAGCGTCCATATAGCTCGCCCCGAGGTACTTTCCTTTGAAGGCCGTCTTAAACAACTCCCAAGTCACTCGCTCAGTTGGGGTACCATCCCTCACAGTGATCCACCACTGGTACTGTGACAGCCCTAATTTGACCCTAGTCGAAAAGTGGTTTCGGGACCACAAAATCGAGTCACAAAAATAATTAAATGTTATATTTTATGTCTATTATATGTGAAATTGCATGTGTGAAAATTTCATGCTTTGATTTCGTCATCTGAATGTGAAATTATTAAAGAGGACTCAAGTGATAAAACTTGAAAATGTGAGAGGTGATTTTAAAATGGCCAAATTAATGTATGGTTTTCAAAATGGGGACTTGCATGTCAAATACCCCATTTTCAAAGGTAGTGGCCGGCCATAATGATGATGATAATAATAAATGCATTTTATTTTGTTTGATTTTAACTTTATAATAGTTAATGGATTTATATTAAAATAAACATAATTAAAAAAAAAGTGACAAAAACAAAGTTTTGTCCATATTTCTTCTTCCATTGCCGTAAGAAAAGAAAGAAAAGAGAGGTTTGAAGCCAAGGCATTTGATCACCTCTTTGACTTAATTAAGGTATGTTTCCATGTGATTTTCATTCAAATTTTGTGAAATTGAGTTGCTTGTAAGGCTCTTGATTGAGCCCATGCATGAATTTTTAGTTTGTGGTAGAAGCATGCTTTCGGCCATGGTCTCAACATGACAAATTTTGAAGTTTTAAATGTTCTTGAGCTTTTTGCCGATTCTATCTTAATCCCACAATTGAACCTCTTGTTTTGGTGTTGATTTCATGTTCGATAATGGAAAAGAAATATAAATTTGGGAAATTTGATAGAAATTTATGATGAGTGTTCGATGGATGTTATAAGGTTAAATTCATCTGTATATAAGTAGATAAGCCTAAATTAAGCAATTGGTGTTTTGGATGGCTTAATTTCTCTAGAGAGAGAGCATTCGATTATGGTCAACTTGCATGAAGGTTTGGTGTTTTGATATTTTTAAAATGGAACTAGTTGTTAAATTAGTTTAATGGTAGTTATAAGTAAGCAATGTGGTAAATGAAATAAATACGGTCTAGGGGATGTCTTGCATAAATTCTTGTTGTAAAATATTTCATGAAATTGAAAATTATCTATATGTGGTTGAAATAAAAATTTGACAATTGGCTAAATGATTAACATTTATTTTTCTTATATATATGTCCGAATGGAGTTAGGTAATGATTTGAAAATTTTGTATATGTTGAGATGAGAGTAAGTAAGATTTCTGTATATATATATATATATATATATATTTGAATAAGCAAAGTGATGTATTAGGTTAATAAGGTGGTGATGCTGAATATGGGAATGTGTAAAGAAATATGTTCAAAGTTGTTTGTTTTAATGATATTCAGTTTATTAGTACTTGAGTAATTATTTAAATTGTAAACTTTGTATAAGTATTAAAGGTTGTATGTGAATTCGGCTTTGGAATAGCTAGGTATACAATGATTAAAGTCTTGTTGTCTTAATGGTGATGGATGAAAGATAAAATTGAACTTTTTAATTGTTATATGATGTTAGTTTGAATTTAGTAAATCATGGTGAGGTATTCGGCCATAGGATAAGTATGATCATAAGGTAGTAAGATTTAATACATGAGTATTTGTAAGCAAATGTTTGAAGAATCAGTTTTAAGCTTTAATAATATGATTTTATACGTGAATGATAATTTGTTATGAACATATGTGTATTCGGTCACTTGATAAGTATAAGTATGAAATATTAAAGTTTATCTGAGAATAATTGTATATGAGTTTATGTATATACTTGGTTAAATAATGATATTATGATTTTGGGAATTTGGGATGGTTTGAGATGAATTGCTGAATGACCTTCTAATTGAGGAACCGAATGTTTGCTTGTAAAATTTGAGATCTGTGACAGCTTGAATTGAATGATTTTAGCTATGGTATTTTTTATAATCGCTGATTGTAATTTAAATAAATAGAGATGTGATCAATTAAAATTGTTTAATTAAGCTTAAGAACTCAAAGAAACAAATCTGGATCGTGGAAAAGGGAAGTTGATCGAATAGTCAAAATTGACGTACGAAAGCCCTTGAGGTAAGTTTTGAGTAATCAAACCTAGTATTTAATTAAAGATGACATGATTTATGTATGATAGATGAATTATGGCTTATTGTCCTTACTTTAATAAGGTTATTTGTGAAATAATTTACATACATGGTATGTAGCCGAATGGTTATTAGGAAAATAAGCTAAGAAAGGGATATGGATATGTCATCGTGTGTGTTTACTTGTTGAGCCGGAAGTTTAGTGAAAAATGTATATATGTTTTAAGGTCGAATGATATTTATGATATGAGGTCAAGGTCAAGGTGTATATTATATACTTATATTGGAATGAAGCAAATGAATTACAAATGTGATATGCTATGTGAAATGTATTAACATGTGAATAAATATGCATGAAACTCGATGATGTGTATCCGGGCTAAAGTTCCACAGGCTTCGTGCTGGTACTATATCCAGGCCAAAGTCCCGTAGGCTTTGTGCTGGTACTATATCCGGGTTTAAAGACCCGCAGCCTTCGTACTGGTACTATATCCGGGCTAAAGTCCCGCAGGCTCCGTGCTGGTACTATATCCAAGTTTAAAGACCCGCAGGCTTCGTGCTGGTACTATATCCGGGCTAAAGTCCCGCAGGCTTCGTGCTAATAATATATCCGGGCTAAAAGTCCCACCGGTGATTTGAGTAAAGTTTAAGATTATGAGACTTCGCGGTAATAATTACCAATAAATATGTTTAATGCATTAAGTTGGCCAGGTATGTATCATGTACTCATTCGTGAATTTAATTTGGATTAAATTATAAGTATCTAATGTGATGATGATACATCCGGCCATTGTATAAGGTTATATGAAAGTATGTGATTTATTTATGATATATGAATTTCAATTCAAGTGAAATCATATGCTAAACTTTGCCTTATGTATATGTGCATATTCAGTCAAAGTGTGGAACTATATGCAATGATTCGAATTAGTTATGTTATATGAATATCGATTTAAGAGAAGTTAGAAATGCTCAATGCATGTTAAGTGTGTGTCTATCTAGTCGTATATGTGTTCGGCCAAAAAGAGATAATAGGCCATAGGAATATTATTTTCAAATTTGAATGATATCTATTCGATTGAGTTTAAATGATTGTATTGCTTAAAACTTACTAAGCATAGAAATGCTTACTCTGTTTATCTTTGATTCTCTGTTTTATAGATCTCGTTTGCTAGCTCGGTCAATGTGTAGTGTTATGTGAAGATATCTGATCCACTTATGTTTATATGAGTTTAGATTCAAGTGAAATTTAATCTGTTATATGTGCATTATGTGGTTGTGTATATTCGGCCAAAAAGGCAATATACCTAGAAAGAGGTTACCTGACTATTTGAAAGTTCAATTTATAATTGAGTTGGTCAAGTGTATGTTATATACTTATACATGTTAGATCTATCGGAATCAAATCACGAATGTGAAATGAGAAGCATATATAAAGATGTCATATGTATATGTGTGTATTCAGTTATGGAGAAAAGTTATATGATATTATGAGATATACCATTTAGATATGAACGATGAAGGTAACTATAGATGTAAAATGGTACACTGATTGAATTTGATTGAATTAAGGTTGACACTGAAGTATATAAATGCCTATGTTTATATGATTTCAAAATTAAAGGAAATAACATTCTATATGTGCTTATAAGTGAATGTACATGTTCAGCCAAATGGTATGGTACCGTGAATGAAATGAAATGTTATATTTGAATTCAAATAATTGGTTATATTTGAGTTCAATTGTTTAAATTGCTTAAGACTTACTAAGCTTATAAAAGCTTACTTCGTTTGTTATGTTTCTCTGTTTTAATAGATCGTTGACTCCAGTCACTAGCTTGGGGATCGTCAACAGTTCGTCACACTATCTGCTATTTTAGTACTTCTATATTTTGGATCTAGTATGGCATGTATAGAATAGACTATGAGTGAATAATATTTTGGGATGTTGTATATAAGCCATGCGAATATGGCACCTTTGGAATTTCTGTTTAAATATTAAATTTCTATCTTGGTTGTGCTTGGATATGCTTATGAATGTTAATATACTTATATCTATGTGAATGTACAAAAGTAGTGTTTTGGATTGGTAACTCTTTGTAACCCACTCCGGCGACGGATACGGGTTATTGGGGTGTTACAGGTAGGCCTCGTCATGTAGGAAAGATACTACTCCTTTCAGTTTCTGCTCCACTGAGCAGTTCAGGTCATCCATGATCTGCTCCGTGGCCTCCAACCAATATTCGGCCACATTCGGGGCCACACTAGATATGCCCATAAAAATCTCCGCTCCGTTAGCTTGAAGTCGTTCAGAAATAGATCCTCAATTCATCGTTCCCGTGCTTGCTCCAGCAACCCTTTCCAGAACTCGTAACATCGCCTGGGACAAAGCATCATCCCCTGTAGCCCAATCATAAGACCCAGTCTCAGTTACCGATGGCGCTCATGCCTCCCTAGATGGCATATGTCTCGAAGATGAAGACCTAGCCTAAGTACTTCCTCGGCGACGTCCATGGCCTCTTCCACGTGCTGCCCTCATACTCATATTGTATTATCTGATTACAAATTTTATGAATTAGTTTAATATTCCAGTATTTATTACAGAGTTTCGTTTTCGCAGAATCGTTGCCTAGCTACAGTATCAGTCTTCTAGAGTTTTCAATTTTCCTACTGTCTCAGTCCTCTATAGTCTTAGTATTGCCCTAACTATAGAATTTTAGTAGGGTCTTAATACTATCTACAGTAATGTTACAGTATCACAATATTTTAATAAAATATAGTAAAGTAGAGGGTACTTACGGACTTGGTGGCGGAGATTCGGTGTGCCACTATTAAGAAATCAGATTCAGAAAAACTTAACTTTTACCAATAGTAAATAATTTAAATAAATTCCTATTGAAAACTTCTTTTAAAACCCTAAGCTTTTCAAAAATAACAATATTTTGGGAAGGAAATAAATTTTTAAACGGATTTCCGTAAGGAAATTTCTCAAAATCGAATTCAAAATCAAATTAGGGCTTAAATTTTAAGAAAACATTCGAACCCATTCCACAGCTGAGTTGTTGCAACCTGGCTCTGATACCACTAAATGTAACACCCCAAACCCAGCCCAGACGTTAGGGCCGGATCTACTGTGTCACATGGACCATCTACTAATCTTTGATCTTCTTTTATTAAAACGTTATATAGTTTGGAGTTAAACCGTGTTTAAGTGCTTGTAAATAAGATTCATTTTTAGTTTTAAAAACCTTAGCTCTTACCAAATAAAATTCATCTTTTATTAAATCTCACTATGGTGTTGTTGACGTTAAGTTGTCCAATCGATATGTTTTGCATGTTTTGAAAACATTTGTTTAAGTTTTGGAAACCCACATAAACTAATCTACTATTGAAAAGCTACCAAGAAAGAAGACCCAAAATAAAATACCGAGCAGCCTTATTTCAACTTAAAACCGAAACTAAAGAAGAAGAAATAAAATATAAATAAAGTAAAATTCAGAAAAACTATAAGCCGAAAGAGTGAATCACATGGCCACCCCGAATCCCTCGCAGCTCTAAGTCCTCTATGGTTGGGGATTTCCTGTATGGATGGAAATAAAAGGGTGAGTTTATGAAAACTCAGTGTATAAGAAACCAAACCAGTGTCATAGACTAGTCCAAGCTCAGTCTGGGCTGAAGCCGTATTCAGTTACAGATCAAATTGGGCCTTAGCCTTATTTAAAAAATAGTGTGGGCCTTGGGCCCATTACAGAAACAGATCAGATTATATTAATATATGCATGTATGCAAAGCCCAAGCCCAATCCAACCCTACACATCACCCATACCAGCCCTACACACCATGTAGGAAATAACTCAACCCACCCAGCCCTACACACCACAGTCGCAGCAGAGCTGCTAATACAGATATCGTGGCAAAGCCACTAGAACAGAAATATGAGGCAAAGCCTCTAAGCAGATTACGTGGCATTGCCACTTTTAGCACTTCCTCCAAATCAATAACCCAACCCCATACAAATTAGAATATACCATGACATGGCATACAGAATATTAGATACAGTATCATGCAAATTAGTTAACTTTTTCTAGGGGTAAAATAGTCATTTAGAATCTAGGGGTAAAACGGTAATTTTCACCCTTCAGAGGTATTTTGGAAATTTGCTATGTCCCTAAGTCTCATGCTCTGTACAGTCTAATAACAAATCTAATGTCGCCCGAGCGACTCAAATAGCCCATTTCATTTACACAGTGCCATCGGGCCCTAAAACCCCTAATGGGTCCGAGGAAGCCTACATGCTATTGTGGCCCGCTCAGTCAGGTTTTACACATAATATCGCAGAGTTAATATCCAATTTACCAAAAACCTACTTACCGCATACTTTTACCAATATGGGCCTGTAAGCCCATTGCGCCCGATTCTAGCCCATCGAGGCCTAAATCCATCTAAGTGCACGAAAATGAGCACAGTAGCCTTACCGTCCATTATTGCCAATTTCACAGTTTCGTACCGACCCACGAGTGCTCTCATGCTCGTAAGCCCTCGAAATGCTGGCACTTCGGCATTTCAGCTTTTCGGCTTTTGCCGATTTAATCTACTAGAGGGTGTCGATTACACACCTGTTTGAGTACTACGCTGAGATTCTGCACATGATTAGCCTACAACAAACCCACTACAACATTAAACTATAATTCAAATGCAATCAAACGAAATCGACATCACTTTAATACCATCCCATTCGGCCATCACTGCCCAAAATCATTATTCACTTACCATTGCCAAAATCTACAACTAGATCTACATCTAGATTGCTTCAACGCCCCTACCCTCGAACTACTCCTTGTTAGATCACCCCTTTACCACACTAATACACATAAGAACCAAAACAAAAGAGGCTAAAATAGGTGTTTAACCAAAAGTGGTCAAAACTGATAGCAACCATGGAAAGATAGGGGTTTTCGGCTTTTTTTTAAATCACAAGAATACGAAAAAAGAGATTCGAGTACTTACCACTGAGATTTGCTAGATCAATTTCGCTATTGCTAGAAGTTAATTCCACCACTCTAAGCCCAGATCTGCACTCGACTTAATCGAATCACAAGGAAATAGATCAAAAGGGTTTGAACGAACCACAGAGAGAGGAGAAGGTTTTAGTTTGAGAAGAGAATCCCTAGAGAGGGTCCTGTTAGATAGTGTTTAAGAGAAAACGGTGGTAGGGTTCGAATATTTGGGTAAATGAAAAAAGGGAAAGGCTATTTTTTTTTGGGATTTCGGCTTTTAGAGAGATTGGCTAAAAGAAATCATTTAGAAAAATTTTGGGTTTTGGCTCTTGAAGTAATCGGCTAGAAGGGTTTTAAGAAGATCACTTCAATCAATGGAGAAAGGAGAAGAAGAAGAAGAAAAGGAAGAGGAGAAGAAATAAGAATCTAGGTTCGGTCCTAGTGTAGTCAGCCAAAAAAAGCTCTAGGGGTTTAGGGCTTTCGGCTTATGAAGAGAGAATAGAAGAGAGAAAAGAAATGGGAGAAATCAAATGCCCACTTTTACCTATTTGGCACTAAAGAATGACCAAAACAAATCCCGAAGGATGCCTACAGAGAAAGCAACACAACAAGATCCCGAAAAGAGCCAAAAAGAGTTCGGCACACCCCCTTAATCTTTGTTGCCGAAAATGCAACCCCTTTGCCCCTTAGCCTAATTTGCTCTCCAAGAAACCCATAATCGGCCAACTCTTGCTCCCTAATTAGCCCCTAAATTTTCTCCCCTTATCACTCCTTAATCCAATCCCATGAACACTTCGAACTCCTTCCTTCAGAATTTAACTTGGATTCCACCTCTTACTATGCATATGTAATAAAAATAAAACAACACTTTGCTCACCAATGGATTCAAACCTTAGTTCCCTCACAAGCCTCCACATACCAACTCCTTGAGCTTTAAGTGGCGCTACCTTACCACTTTACCACAATTTTGTTGTGTCTTAAAACCCCAACTTTAATTTAAAAGCCCACTTAGCTCCAATCCATTTTCACTTAAGGCCAAAAATAGACTTAACCCTAGGCCTCTAAAGGTCCATTAAACACACTTAATTCACTACTTCAGCATATTAAGACAGGCAAAGATCAATTCAAGCAAAAATTTAAAAAATCAAAAAATTGGAGTATTACAATAAGAATGTATGAATAGTATTTCTCTTTCTTCTGGTTTTCTCTAAGGAGTCGTCAGGATCTCTATTATTTCAAATGAGTAGTATTCTCAGGCATTCAGTATGGTCTTGTAACTTGGATTTCATTATCTTGGTTTTCTTATCATCCCTATTGTTTAATTGATCAAGCATGGCTTATCTTTAAAGTTGATATTGGCAAAGGTGTGGATTATGACAATTCAAATTTAAATTGTATATTGATTTTCTTTCTTCGGGTAATTCTTATTATTATCAGTGAGTTCAAACAAGATGTCATGTTTCGTCTAAGTTAATGCAGTTAGTAAATATCTGTGACTAGCATGTTGATAGATTTTGTATGAATATACCTTTGGGTAAAGCAGAAATACTTGCAGATACTTTAATGAAAAATCTTTGCTTATTTTGTGAGTGTGGTTTCAAGATTTACCTTATTGATGGTGTTCGAATTCTAGCTAAACTGAAAGCTAAAACAATATTGCCATTATAAATCAGAAGAGCTCAGAAATATAATGGTAAGTGGTAAATTAAACGAATACAGTAAGAACTGCCTTTTGATTATGAGGTTTAGATTAGTTCTGATTACTATTACTATTATCCTGAGATAGAATTTATGTACTAGGGAACTCAGGGCTTATGCAGAGAGTTTCTATTTAGAGCTCACCGTAATATGTTGTCTGTTCATCCGAAGAGAAATAGAAAGTACAGTGATTTGAAGTAAATGTTCTAGTATATGGATATGAAACTGATATTTCTGATTTCTGTGTTCAAATGTCATTTTTGTCGTCAGAGTAAGGCCGAATATCAAATGCAATCAGGACTACTATGGTCGACAAGGATACTGGTGTAATGTTGGAAAAAAGATACCATGGATTTTGTATCGGGATGTCTCTTATCCCCAAAAAAAGAGAGATGCTACTTGAATTATGATTGATGGATGATAAAAATCCGTAAAACTATTTGGAAATCCAAGGGTTATATCATCAGCTATGGAAAAACCTATAGGAAATTCTGAGCATGAGGTTGAATTGAATTGTGATTTTGATAAAAAGGTAGAAGCAATTTGTAAAAGTTGAAAACAATTTCAGATCGATGTAAAAAGCTATACAAAAGCAAAACGTAAATATATTGGATTCCAGATCGATGATAGAGTGTTTTGGAAAGGATCGCCCTCGAAGAGGATTATGCAGTAACGTTTTGGAAACTTTGAGAAAAGATGCTAAACCTCATTCTGGTAAGATTTTCGGGGACGAAAATCACTAATGGATGGAGAATTGTAACAGCCTGAACTTGGGCCTAGTTAGAACAATGGTTTCGGGACAACAAATCCGACGATGAAAAATTTATTTTTATTATATTTTATGATCTACAATTTCACGGAATGATTTTGTGAAAATTTCGTTCGAAAATTTCGACGTTTGGGCACTTAATTTAGTCAAAAGGACTAAATTGTAAAAAGTGCAAAAGTTGAGTTATTCGTGTTAGAGGTGTCCAATTCTTATGAAATTTTAAATTAGAGGTCCTTAAATGGTAATTAGACTATTGGTTAACTTTTTGGGCAAAAATGGACATGAAATAGGTGAAATAGAATATATTTAAGTTAGGGGCATTTTGGTCATTTAGTGATTAAATGATTAAATAAACAAAATTAAAAGCCAATTTTTGTCCATCTTCAACTCCATGGCTGAATTTCACAAGGGGAAACCATGGCTAGGGTTTTTCAAGTTCCAAGCTCGATTATAAGTACGTTCTAGCCCCGTTTTTAATGATTTTTACGTTTTTGAAATCCTTGTAACAAGATCTATCTATTTCTACCACTAATTTGAAATATGGTTAAATTTTAGGGTTTTGACCCATGATGAATATGTGTGTGTTTTTGTGTTTAATGGTAGAAAATGCATGTTTATGGTTAGAGAAACGACTTTTACTAAGTGATTTTTGGTGAAAATGCCTAAAAGGACTAATTTGTAAAAGTTATAAAATATGTCATAAAAGTGTGTTTTAATGGAAATAGTGGGCTGTTATAGTTATTAAAATGGTTCGACTAGGCTTAAAGTACAAAGATATTGAACGAAAATCATTTTACGAGCCTAGGTGCAAAATTATAAATATGTGAAACTTTAGAGGCAAAAATGTAATTTTTTCATAATATGATTTCAGGTCACATTGAATAATGTGACTAATAAATAAATTTAATGTGATATTATAGATAAAGGGAAACGAGGTTTGGAACTAGAACGAGGGAAAAACTAGAAATTGACGAATAAGTTCTGTTCACCGATTGTGCTACCGAGGTAAGTTTGTATGTAAATAATGTATTGTTTTCACTTACGTTTTTATGTTTTGATCTATTTTATGAAATGTGGCTGAATATTGAATGAAATTGGCAAGTATCGAAAAGTGAAAAATTTCCCGGTTGAACATTAGGAATAGAATAGGATACAAGTGACATTTTACTAGTGACTCAAGTGTGGTACTATGTGAAGGCCACTCTGAGAAGAGATAGCTTGATCACAAGTGTGGTACTATGTGAAGGCCACTTTGTGAAGAAATATATCTTTGGTCACAAGTGTGGTACTATGTGAATGCCACTTTGTGAAGAAGGTAGCTTTGGCTACAAGGGTGATACTATGTGCAAGCCACTGAGTATTCGTCATTATTCTGATGTGTTCAACGGGAAATGACAAAGTGTAAACAAATATGACTATGTGATGAATAAGTACAGGTATATGTGTGTAAACTTATGAGAAATATGCTCGATATGTGATCGAATTTTGGCAAGGCTATTATGGAGTAAGTGTTACTATGAAAGTTAATACAAAGAAAACATAAAAGAGTAAAGTTAGCAATAAAACAGTTTTGGACAGCAGCAATTGTGCGAATTTGAAAAATCACCAAAAATGATGGAAATCAAATTAGAGGTTGAATAAGAAATGAAATTAAAGCTTATTGAGTCTATTTCATATAAAAGGAACGATGTAAGCAAAAGAATTTCATATTGTGAGATATTTGAATTCTTGTGAGACAAAGTCAGAATGATTTCGGAATCCCTTGTTCTGACTTTTAAAAATCATTAAAAAAATGTAAAAATATAATTATAGGTTATAATTTATATGATTAAAATCCATAATGAGTCTATTTTCAAAAAAAAAAAAAAACCAAATAGGAACATCATCCGGATACCATGTGAGGAGATAATTAATTTTTAGTGAAGAAGGTTCAAAGCTGTCAGACAGCAGAATAGAGGAGATTTGAATGAATAAACTGTACTTATTGGCTAAACCAAAGTTCTAAAAATTTTATGGTAAGAAGATATGTGAGTCTAGTTTCAAGGAAAATTTGTAGATCTTAATTTGGAGTTCCGTAACTCAAGATATAAATAATTTAGTGACTGTGCCTCGAGTAGATAGCTTGAGATGAATATGAGTGAATAGTGGAACTATGTGCAATTATGATTGTATTATCTTGAGAACATATTGTGAAGACTTATAAAAGCATGTTAATAAATTAATTACTATTTACATACCTACTTACTAAGCTATAATACTTACCCCATTCTTTTCCTTTTTCCTATTGTGTCACAGATGCTAGCTCGAGTTGGAGGTCGTCAGAGATTCTATCACACTAACAAGTTATTGATATTGTATCAAAGATTTTCAAGTCTTTTTAAGTCTATGGCATGTATAGGGACTTGATTATCTGTGTATATGTTAATATGAGTTGGCCTAGAATGTTGGCCTATGCTATTAGAAGCTTATTATTGTATAAGGCCGTTTAATGTGGATAATAATTGTTATGATATACATCTATGATAATGCATTTCAAGGATGTGTATGCTTGAATGTGTTGGATGAGTAAATGTGTGATAATTATGAGTGGTAAATGTGATTGGCTGTGTAAGTTGCATGATGTGAATGGTTAAGAGTGTATGTGTGATTATGCATGATGAATGTGGTTTGTAAATGGTATGTGGATGTCTTAGTGTGGGTGTTTGAATGCTTAATAATACCATGTTGTGTGATGATAAATTTGTATAAATGTATAAGTATTTTGGGATTGCAAAGGGCTTAGTAAATAACCTTACTTGTGGCCACACGAGTAGCCACACGACCATGTGCCCAAGGTGTATGAATTCTGCACTTGATTTTTGAAAATTTGAAATGCCACACGGCCTAACACACGGGCATGTATCTCAGCTGTGTGAAGGGCATGGCCTTGGACACAAACGTGTGCCCCTGTTTTTTAAGAAGTTTTTTAGTGCTTTCAAAAGTTCTTAGTTTAGTCCTAGACGACTTCCAAGGTATGTATTGGGCCTCGTAGGCCCTATTTAGGGACTCAAAGATAAAAATTTGAAAAGTTTCAATTTGGATGAAATTTTATGACTCAGTTTAATACGTTTACAAGTGTATGTGTTTCGGTAATGCCTCGTATCCTATTCCAGCGTCAAATACGGGTAAGGGATGTTACAATTACTGGTATTAGACCATCAACTAACTCATTTTTTAAACCAAACTTCAAGTAAACATATCATAGGCATATGTATTCATATCTCATATGTCCAACAATTCAAATAGACAACCATTCGGTTATCAAATTTAACTCAATAAGTCAAAACATTTCCATCACCCACTTTATAAGCTAAACATGCTATCTCATATCTTAACATCAAAACAATATGTCACTTATAATTATTCAAACGACCATCAAACATACGCAAAAAATAATCATTATTTTATAATTTTATCAATCCATATTATACCACTTTTCATACTTCCAAAATGAGTTAACCAATAAGCCGAATATACACCCTACTTACCATTCCTCATTGCCAAATCATATATCCAAACACCATAAGTATATATATACCATGTATTAAGCTTATCAACATAAGCTAATTTGTAAGTCATTCATGTTATAACTAACCAAGACATATAACCAAAACACCATATATACATGCCACGAAACATACTTACCAAATTAAACTTATATCATAATCAAATATACCGAATTTAAGCATCATGATCAAGCCATTTTTGCATAGCTAAATATATACAAATTTCAAAATCAAACATAACAAAACTAGCCTATACATGCCACATAACCAAGAACTCAAAGCTTTTATTTACCGAAGTGATAACCGGATAGTGTGATGAGGTCTCCAATGACTTCCAACCTGAACAAGTCTTCGAAACTCTATAAACATAGGAAAAACACACAGAGTAAGCTTTGAAAGCTTAGTAAGTTTTGAAAGCTTAGTAAGTTCTTATCTTAATAAACTTAACATAACAAATAATTTTATTACAATGCCATAAGCATGATATGCTATCTCACACAACTTTTCTAAATTTTATAACATGTTTTCATATCGAATCATCATCATTTAGTATATTACTTATTTAGATAACTTTAGCTTTTACAAGCTTATTTAGTTCAATTCTCATATATCCTTCAATTCACACTTTCATATAGCCAAAGGAGCACATATTGGGGAATAACACATTTAATCACATATCTCTCTTATATGAATCTCATATCATCATTATACTCAAACTCACCTTTCATTCATATAGCATCTGACAATTTCACGTATGCAAATTTATAATTCACATCTTATTCATTTGTTTATGTTTCATTTGCACATATTCGCATTTCATTTCCATATACATCACATAACATTCTTTGCATATATACTTACCTTTCATTTTCAATCATTGTATACATTTCAACGTACCTGAATTGGAATGTCATTCACTTAGTCATTTATTTCTCGGAATGCTCGTTGAACCATTCAAAATCAATAAGGATACTTAAATAGCTTGGAAAGCTCGTACAATGCCAATGTCCCAGACATGGTCTTACATGTAATCAAATATCGACGCCACTGTCCCAGATAGAGTCTTACACGAAGTTATATATGATGCCGATGTCCCAGACATGGTCTTACACATAAATCTCAAATCGATGCCAACGCCCTAGACGTGGTCTTACACAATAACACATATCATAATCCTATGTCATGACATATGTATCCCAACTATTCCTATGGTTTATACGGGGCTTTCAGATGTTATTACATTATCGATGCTTTCTCGTATTCATATAACTTGCTTCTCAAACAACTCAATATCATAATAACATATATAACTTATTCAAAATACAAATATTTGCATTACCATTCAGAATTGAATTCAATCACACAAATAATATGCATTTATAACATGATTTTATAACATCTATTAAAATACGAACTTACCTCATTCACGTTAATGACATTGTGACCTTATGGAACCATTGGATATAGTTGGCATGCCATAGGATTGTGAGTACTTACCTTCATTATTTTGATGGGATTACGCCTGAAGATAGCATTGGAGAGATAAGGGAATGTTGGGCATATTTTTGTTCAAAGGAGACATTGCAGGGCTCTATGAGTCAAGAGTGTTGGAGAGTGTGAGCATTCGTTCTAAACTGATATCAGGAATAGAGTAAGGTTCTTTGAGTCCAAAAGTGAGGCATTGTAAGGAGATCTGTTTATCCAATGTGTGGTGATAGAGTCCACTTATAGGTGGTGGTAGAGTCCCTTATATGTTTCATAATCGCAAAAATGTCATTTTATCATTATTTGAGATATATGAGTTATGATGTGGTATGAATGAAATGTTATATTGAATGAACTTTTATTATGCATGAACTATTATTTCATATGAACTACTATTTTATGCAAACTGCCTATTCCATGTGAACCATTTAATTCATGTAAACTATTATCTTGTGTGAGCTGTGATAAAAAGTGAATCATTTAAGTATGCCTATTTCACCTAACCTGATTGATGTGTTTATTTGTAGTATGTTTGAGCACTCACTGAGCTTTCATAAGCTCACCCGCTGTTTTATATCATTACAGTGATTTAGCTTGTGAAGAAGTGGGGAAGTGAGCCATTGAAGTGATCCATAATAAGGCTATGCCTTGGTATGTTGATTTGTCCCAAAATCTAATTGACGAAGGAAATATGGGACCAAATTATGGAATTTAGAATTAGAACTAGTTATAATTGTTGTGTTGTAATTGGACATTATGAACTTTTTAATTGGTTGGTTTGGAAATTTTCTTACTGCTTCAGATAAATGATTGAATGGTAGATTGTGAATGCTTAATGAATGGTATGAGTAATTATTCGACTAACTCCTAAGTGCAGGTTGAAGAGTCGTTGGTTATCGAGGTAAGTTTTATATGTTTTATGTGTGATTTGGAAGTTAATCATGAACTTAGTTAGCATGAAATGTAAAATTGGACAAATTATGTAAATAGTGGGTGGCCTGTTAACTAATTAAATGATGATGTTTTAAGGAATCTTCCTAAACAAGATTTATACATATTACTCTACTATACTATTTTCAACCTTGTAAAATAGTGTTTTCTATTGTTTTACTACATTACGATTTAGTTCTAATCATTTATTTTTAAATAAAATGACTTCTAAAATATTTTCAAATATAACTTTTAAATACACTATTACCTACATAAATGTTCAATTGAAGCTTTTAGAATATTTACTTGTTAATAATTTAATTTACAAATTATGCTGATGACCTGATGATCAGAGTAGCGTAACAAAAGCATGAATTTAGGATTTTGCATATTTAAATGAATAACTGTGTGAGGAATGATTGGTTGAATGGTGTGTTTTGTGGTGTTTCAACAGAGAGTTATTTCGGTGGCTAATGTGACGTTAAAAGAAATTATTGTTTGCTTCTTAGCATATCAATTTTAAACTCTTTCTTCTGGTTTCTTTAAGGTTTATGGTGGCGTTGTCTTTTTGTATGTTTCTGTGTCCAGTAGTGTGGGCTACTTGTGGATCTAGGTGGTTACGGAAAATGATATGGCAGATCTGCATAACTCAAAAGAGGAGGATGTTGTTATTCAGATTGTAGGGGTTCTGACTACACCCACGCTTTTATATGATTCATGTTCAGTGGACTATTTTGATACAACCAGTGTGGTGCATTTCCCTACTATGCGAAATACTTTGGCCAATCTTTCGAATCTTTTAAGGGGTATTCAATTTCGGATATGGTTGAAAAGTGAGTTTTTTCTTTTTTTTTCCATCGGGTTGACATTGATCGAGTGGTGAATAGTACTCCATGGATGTTTATTAATCACCTACTCGTGCTCCATTTTTCCAAGCAAATGAAGATCCAATGCTTGTGCTGCTAATTTATTCATATTTTTGGGTGTAGGTTCATTTTTTTTCACCAGATCTGTTTTTAAAAACTGTTGCTAGGCAATTGGGAAACTTTGTTGGTTTGTTTGAAGAGTATGATGCTAAATAGGTCAGTGGTGGATATATTTCTTATTTCACATGTGAGTGCAACTTGATATTCGATCTCCTTTGAAGTGTAGGAAGAAAATCCAATTATCTACTGGTAATTCTATTTATGTCTAATTTTGTTATGAGAAATTAATATTTTTTATCTACTTGTGTGGTTGTCTAGTGCACGGGGATTGTTTCTGTCCCATTCGGTTAACAATGGAAGTTAATGAATTTGATATGGGGTGGGATATGTCACTAAGGGAGGTGGGAAGGAAGGCCACTCTTGTTCAAAGTGTTTGGTTGCAAAAGGAAAATGTTGGTGGTTTGGTAGGGGTGTTTCCTCGGATAGGGCTACAAGCAGTTATCTTTGGACTTCTCCTTCGACAAAAACCATAAGCACGATTATTCTACTATTGGGATTTAATCTAGAGGGGGTTGCATCGGGGGGACAAAAGGAGTACTTTGGGTGTTGTGGGTATGGTCCCAATTGTAATATCCCGAATTAGGGCCTAATCGGAATAGTGGTTTCGTAACCACAAATCCGAGGTAGAAATAATTATTTTATAATTATTTTGATGTTTATGATATGATTTTATGATGGTGTGAAAATTTCGTGAAGAAATTCTATGCATAAAGTGTTTAATTTGAAACTAGGGACTAAATTGAATAAATTGCAAAACTTGCATTCTAGGAGTTTTCAGTATGAAATTGCTTTGAAATATTAATTAGGAGGTCTTAAATTGCAATTAGACCAATTTTATGTTCATGGACAAACTAGGACATGGAGGGAATTTTTGAAAGTTTAGTATGGAGGGGCATTTTGGTCATTTGGACATTTAATGAAATAAAAAGGGAAAAATAACACAAAATTGGTCATCTTCTTCATTACCACGAAATTTCAAGGGTTCTCCATAGCTAGGGTTTGTTTCAAGCTTCCAAGCTTCATAGTAAGTGATTCTAAGCCCCGTTTTTAATGATTTTTACGTTTTTGAAATCCCGGTAGCTCGATAAAGCTTATGTTAGCAATAATTTAAGTTAGGGTTCATATTTGGAAAAATAACCATAGGTGAAATTTGTGTATTTTGATGTTTTATGATAGAATATGAGGTTTTAAATTATGTTAGAAAACTTGTGCTACTCGGTTTTAAGTAAAAACGAGTAAAACGGCTTAATCGGTAAAAGTACATATTATTCATAAGTAAGTGTTTTAGTATGAATTTGAGCTTGCTAATGGTAAATAAATGATCAGCATGTCCTAAAACATAAGAATTTGTGATAAAATTTAATTCCCGAGCTTTGGGGCAAAAGTGTAAATATGCAAAAGTTTAGGGGCAAAATTGTAATTTTTCCAAAATTTGAATTTAGGACTATTTTGATAATGTGAGTTTTAAATAAGCTAAATGTGTTATTTTAGATCAAGAAAGACGTGGAATCAACCTTGATCGAGGAAAAGAAAAGATTACGGACTAAATTGCAAAAATCTTTGTATTTTGGTACTAAGGTAAGTTCATGTGTAAATAATGTAACATAATTGTTATTTTTAAGTTGATTGATGTTATTTATATGATATGCTGAATTTTTATCATGAAATATGTGCTTTGTGGTTATTTTCAAAATTAATGTAAATTAAGTATGCTACTTGTTAAAAGTAAATTGCTACCGAGTATTGGTTTCGGCATTCTGTGGAAGACGGCAAGGATATGTGACTGAGGAAAATCCCGTTGAACCTTAGGAATAGATTAGGATACAAGTGACATGTCACTAGGATGGTTGGGCATCCGAACTCGTTGAGTTGAGTCCGAGTTCACTTATGGATGCGAATATCCGAGCTCGTTGAGTTGAGTCCGAGTTCGTGAGATGTAACTAGGCATTCGAGCTCGTTGAGTTGAGTCCGAGTTCACTTATGGATGCGAACGCCCGAGCTCGTTGAGTTGAGTCCGAGTTCGTTTATGGGCGGGTTACATGACTGATTGGCTACATATATAGCACTTATGTGCAAATGATCCGTGTATCCGAGTTGTATTCCAATGTGTTCAACGGGTAAAATTCAAGTGAAATGGAAAAGCACTCAAGATGTAAGTGACGATTCGGTAATATTGAGAAATGGCCGTATTGGACAGGTATGTACTTAACCCTTGGGTTGAAACCCGAGACAACAACAAAAATGTGGTAAGATGAAGTATGATGACTAGAATTGCGACATATGTTTTGGTGATGCTATGTTAATGTTGTTTGGCATAATGACTTTGTTATGTTACTTGTTATTTGCATGTAAACTTACTAAGCATTTATGCTTACTCCCTCCTTTTCATTCATTGTAGTTTTGGACAAGCCGGCTCGAGAATCGGGATAGGTCGAAGACTCGTTCACACTATCCAAAGGACTTTTTGGTAAATGGCTTGTAAGATTTAGTATGGCATGTATAGTAATATACCTACTTTGTGTAAATAATCTTGTGATATGGTGGTGGTTTGGTTGAGGAAATGCTTGATAATGTTGAGTCATTGAAATGGCTAATATAGATTATGTTTGATGTCATGAAAGAATAATAGGTTATCTAGTATATAAAAGCTTTTATGAAAATGAAATTAGCCATAAAACAGAACATTGCAGCAACACTGACGTAAGTTTGAAAATTCACTAAAAATCATATAAATCGAATTTGATGATGGATTAGTTATGAAATTGAAGCTTATCATGTCTACTTTCATATGGAAGAAGAAAAACAGGTAAAGGAGTTATACGTTATGAGATATTTGAGTTTTAGTGAAACAGGGCCAGAGCAATTTCTGGATCCCCTGTTCCAACTTTGAAAATTCACCATAAATTGTACAAAAATAATTAGGAGAATTAATTTATATGCCTAGATTCCTTATTGAATATAGTTTTAATAGAAATAAATGGTATAGTTATATGAAATTTTTACAGGGAGAAAAGTGATTCGTAATGAGTAGAGGTCAGTGCAGTCGAGTTCTGAAACAGGGGAAACTTTAACTAATAAACTGTACTAATCCGCTCAACCAAAAATTCTAGAAAAAAATTAGTGAATATATATATGAGTCTAGATTCAGGTAAAATTTACGGATCTTGATTTCGAGTTTCGTAACTCGAGATATGATTTTTTGAGCGACCATGACGCAGAAAACAATTTATTCCGAAAATGAAAATAGATTTTATAAAGTTGTTTAAAATGGTAAATTGTGTTTAGTAACACCTCAAGCTCGACTCCGGTGACGGTTTCGGGCGTGGGGACGTTACATTTGGTGGTATCAGAGCAGGTTTAGTCGGTTCTCGGACTAACGTGTTTTATGTACGGATTTTGCTATACATGCCATATGTGTATATTGTGATAGTGTGACGACTTCTGACTGTTTAAATGATTTTTTTTATAGTAAATGGATCCCGATCCAGCCGTGGCTGATGAAGTAGAGAGTAATGCGCCAGCTCCGGCTGAAGGGGCAGCGCCGACTGAAAATCCACCACCTACTGTTGGTCAGGGAGGAGAAAGGGATCGGGAAGCCTTTCTCCAAATGATGAGTGCATGGTACACTGAGTTCGTTCGTACGAACCCGAATGTACGACCTCCCCCACCTCCCCCAATTCCTCAACCTGTACCTCCGATGCCTCAAGATGTGAGTATGATAAAATTTCAAAGAACTCCAGTTGATAAAATCCGTAAGCTCGGGGCCGAAGAATTCAGAGCTAATATAGATGATGACGCAGAAAAAGCAGAGTTCTGGCTTGAGAATTCCATCCGGGTATTTGATGAATTGTCCTGTACACCTGAGGAATGCTTAAAATGTGCTATATCTTTGTTGAGAGATTCAGCATATAATTGGTGGAAGACACTGATTTCCGTGGTACCGAAAGAGAGGGTAACTTGGGAATTCTTTCAAGAAGAGTTTCGGAAGAAATACATCAGTGAAAGATTTATTGATCAGAAGCGCAAGGAATTCCTCGAGTTGAAACAAGGTAACATGACCGTTACAGAATATGAAAGAGAGTTTGTTCGACTGAGTAAGTATGCCAGAGAATATGTTCCTACCGAGGCCAAAATGTGTAGGCGATTTGAAGATGGGCTCAATGAAGAAATTAAAGTATTTGTTGGGATTCTTGAATTAAAGGAAATGGTGGTACTTGTCGACCGAGCTTGCAAGGCCGAAGAACTACTTAAAGAGAAGAAAAAGGCAGAATCTGAGACACAAAACTGGAAGAAAAGACAAATGACTAATGCACCCTCACAGCAATCCGGAAGATCAAGAAATATGAATCCTCGTTCCCAAGTTTCAGCTGGACAATCCTATGGGAATTTTAAAAAGCAAAATGTGGGTCCTAAGTCCCAAACTACTTCAGCAGCCAGTGTAGGGAACACGAGATTTGTTAAACCCGAGTGTCAGCGGTGTGGCAGAAATCATTTTGGTCCGTGCAGAGCAAACGAATGTTTCCGATGTGGTTCTCCGGATCATTTTATTAGAGACTGCCCCGAGAGAATTGAAAAAGAAAAATTTCAGAATACAAAAGCTAGTGGTGCAGATTCGCGAGAAAGGTATCCAAGAAAAGCTGGGAGCGAAGCAAGTAGCAAGAATGTAGCCAGAGATGCAGCAGTTAGATCTGAAGGAAGGGCTCCGGCTAGAACTTATGCTATTAAAGCTCGTGAAGATGCTTCCTCTCCTGATGTGATTACCGGTATATTTTCTCTTTATGATGTTAATGTTACTGCTCTAATTGATCCTGGTTCTACTCATTCATATGTATGCATGAAATTGGCGTCTAGCATGAATATACCTGTTGAGAATACAGAATTTATGATTAAAGTGTCAAACCCGTTAGGCAAATGTGTTATAGTTGATAAAGTATGCAAGAAATGTCCTTTAATGATTCGGGGTTATTACTTTCCGGCCGACTTGATGTTGTTGCCGTTTGATGAGTTTGATGTTATTTTGGGTATGGACTGGTTGACATCGCATGATGCCATAGTAAATTGTAAACAGAAAGTTATTGAACTAAAGTGTGAAAATGGTGAAACTCTGCGGGTTGAATCAGATAAATCAGAGGCATTGTCTAGTGTAATCTCTTCAATGTCGGCTCAGAGATATTTGAGAAAGGGTTATGAAGCTTATCTGGCATATGTATTAAATACAAAAGAAATAGAAAAGAAAGTGGAATCAGTGCCGATTGTATGTGAATTTCCGGATGTATTTCCTGAAGAATTGCCGGGTTTGCCTCCAGTCAGGGAAGTAGAATTTGGTATAGAGTTGATGCCGGGAACAGCTCCAATCTCGATTGCTCCGTATAGAATGGCACCAACGGAATTAAAAGAATTAAAGTCACAGTTGCAAGAGTTGACAGACAAAGGCTTTGTGAGACCGAGTTTTTCGCCTTGGGGTGCTCCGGTATTGTTTGTGAAAAAGAAGGATGGTTCGATGAGATTGTGTGTAGACTATCGGCAATTAAACAAAGTGACAATTAAGAACAAGTATCCGTTGCCAAGAATTGATGATTTATTCGATCAGCTGAAAGGAGCAACATGGTTTTCAAAGATTGATTTGAGATCTGGATACTATCAGCTGCGGGTAAAAGAGTCAGATGTGCCTAAAACTGCTTTTAGAACAAGGTACGGTCATTATGAATTTTTAGTTATGCCGTTTGGATTAACAAATGCTCCTGCCGTGTTTATGGATTTGATGAATCGAATATTTCGGCCATACTTGGATAAGTTTGTTGTGGTATTTATAGATGATATCTTGATTTATTCGAAAGATGAGACAGAGCATGCTGAGCACTTGAGGATAGTTTTGCAAACTTTGCGAGACAAGCAGTTATATGCCAAGTTTAGTAAAAGTGAATTTTGGCTTCGGGAAGTTGGATTTTTGGGTCATATTGTTTCGGGTGATGGTATACGGGTTGATCCCAGTAAACTTTCAGCTATTGTGGATTGGAAGCCACCGAAGAATGTAACCGAGGTTAGAAGTTTCTTGGGGCTAGCCGGATATTATCGACGGTTTGTGAACGGATTTTCTATAATTGCTGCTCCTATGACTAGATTACTTCGCAAGGATGTTAAATTTGAGTGGACGGAAGAATGTCAACAAAGTTTCGAAGAATTGAAAAAGTTATTGACAGAGGCACCAGTGTTAGTACAGCCCGAGTTAGGTAAAGAATTTGTGGTATATAGTGATGCTTCTCTAAATGGTTTGGGATGTGTACTGATGCAAGAAGGAAAGGTTGTGGCTTATGCTTCAAGGCAGTTAAAACCTCACGAGAGGAATTATCCGACCCATGATTTAGAGTTGGCTGCGGTGGTGTTTGCTTTGAAGATTTGGCGACATTATCTGTACGGTGAGAAATGTCGGGTATACACCGACCATAAAAGTCTTAAATATTTGATGTCACAAAAGGACTTGAATTTGAGACAACGAAGATGGTTGGAGTTATTAAAAGATTACGAGCTTGTGATTGACTACCATCCAGGAAAAGCAAATGTAGTTGCTGATGCTTTGAGTAGAAAACTGTTGGCTGCTTTGAGAGTTATGAACACTCAGTTGGAAATGTCAGATGATGGTTCCATTCTGGCCGAACTAAAAGTAAGACCGATGTTTTTACAAGAGATTTGTGAAGTTCAGAAAAGCGATGAAGACTTGCAAGCCAAAAGAAAGCAATGTGAGGTGGATACAGAGTCAGATTTCAGAATCGGTCCTGATGGTTGCTTGATGTTTAAAGATCGGATTTGTGTACCGAAAAATGAGGAGTTAATTCAAAAGATTTTGCAGGAAGCACATGGTGGTTATTTGTCGATTCATCCAGGCAGGACGAAAATGTATAATGATTTGAAGAAAATGTACTGGTGGAAAGGAATGAAAAGGGATATATCAGAATTTGTGTCCAAATGCTTAATTTGTCAACAGGTGAAAGCAGAACACCAAGTGCCTTCAGGATTACTTCAGCCTATTATGGTTCCTGAATGGAAATGGGATCGGATTACTATGGATTTTGTTTCAGGGTTGCCGTTAACTCCAGGAAAGAAAGATGCCATTTGGGTAATAGTTGACAGATTGACTAAATCGGCTCATTTCATTCCAGTACGTATGGATTATTCTCTTAACAAGTTAGCTGAATTGTATGTTAGAGAAATTGTTAGACTACATGGAATACCATTGTCAATCATTTCAGACAGAGATTCGAGATTTACTTCGCGGTTCTGGCAAAAGTTGCAAGAAGCGTTAGGTACAAGGTTAAATTTCAGTACTGCTTTTCATCCACAGACGGATGGGCAATCAGAAAGAGTAATTCAGATTCTTGAAGACATGCTTCGATGTTGTGTATTAGAGTTTCAAGGAAGCTGGGAAAGATATTTACCGTTGGTGGAATTTGCTTATAATAACAGTTACCAGACAAGTTTGAAAATGGCACCTTATGAAGCATTGTATGGTCGTAAGTGTCGGACGCCTTTGTATTGGACCGAACTCAAGGAAAATCAGATTTATGGGGTCGATCTAATTAAAGAAACTGAAGAAAAAGTGAAGATAATTCGAGATTGTTTAAAAGCTGCTTCAGATAGACAGAAATCTTATGCAGATTTGAAACGAAAGGAAATCGAGTTTCAAGTTGGTGATAAGGTATTTTTAAAGGTGTCTCCATGGAAGAAAGTTATTAGATTTGGACGGAAGGGCAAATTAAGTCCGCGTTTTATCGGGCCGTATGAAATAATTGAAAGAGTTGGGCCGGTAGCTTATCGGTTAGCATTACCATCTGAGTTAGAGAAAATTCATGACGTGTTCCATGTATCTATGTTACGTCGGTATCGCTCGGATCCTTCACATGTAGTTTCACCGACAGAAATTGAACTACAACCAGATATGACCTATGAAGAAGAACCGATAAAAGTTTTAGCTCGAGAGGTCAAACAACTAAGAAACAAAAGTATTGCTCTTGTGAAAGTGTTGTGGCAAAAGCATGGGATAGAAGAGGCTACATGGGAACCCGAGGAAACTATGAGAAAACAATACCCACATCTGTTTACCGGTAAGATTTTCGAGGACGAAAATCCTTAAAAGGGGGGGAGAGTTGTAATATCCCGAATTAGGGCCTAATCGGAATAGTGGTTTCGTAACCACAAATTCGAGGTAGAAATAATTATTTTATAATTATTTTGATGTTTATGATATGATTTTATGATGGTGTGAAAATTTCGTGAAGAAATTCTATGCATAAAGTGTTTAATTTGAAACTAGGGACTAAATTGAATAAATTGCAAAACTTGCATTCTAGGAGTTTTCAGTATGAAATTGCTTTGAAATATTAATTAGGAGGTCTTAAATTGCAATTAGACCAATTTTATGTTCATGGACAAACTAGGACATGGAGGGAATTTTTGAAAGTTTAGTATGGAGGGGCATTTTGGTCATTTGGACATTTAATGAAATAAAAAGGGAAAAATAACACAAAATTGGTCATCTTCTTCATTACCACGAAATTTCAAGGGTTCTCCATAGCTAGGGTTTGTTTCAAGCTTCCAAGCTTCATAGTAAGTGATTCTAAGCCCCGTTTTTAATGATTTTTACGTTTTTGAAATCCCGGTAGCTCGATAAAGCTTATGTTAGCAATAATTTAAGTTAGGGTTCATATTTGGAAAAATACCCATAGGTGAAATTTGTGTATTTTGATGTTTTATGATAGAATATGAGGTTTTAAATTATGTTAGAAAACTTGTGCTACTCGGTTTTAAGTAAAAACGAGTAAAACGGCTTAATCGGTAAAAGTACATATTATTCATAAGTAAGTGTTTTAGTATGAATTTGAGCTTGCTAATGGTAAATAAATGATCAGCATGTCCTAAAACATAAGAATTTGTGATAAAATTTAATTCCCGAGCTTTGGGGCAAAAGTGTAAATATGCAAAAGTTTAGGGGCAAAATTGTAATTTTTCCAAAATTTGAATTTAGGACTATTTTGATAATGTGAGTTTTAAATAAGCTAAATGTGTTATTTTAGATCAAGAAAGACGTGGAATCAACCTTGATCGAGGAAAAGAAAAGATTACGGACTAAATTGCAAAAATCTTTGTATTTTGGTACTAAGGTAAGTTCATGTGTAAATAATGTAACATAATTGTTATTTTTAAGTTGATTGATGTTATTTATATGATATGCTGAATTTTTATCATGAAATATGTGCTTTGTGGTTATTTTCAAAATTAATGTAAATTAAGTATGCTACTTGTTAAAAGTAAATTGCTACCGAGTATTGGTTTCGGCATTCTGTGGAAGACGGCAAGGATATGTGACTGAGGAAAATCCCGTTTGAACCTTAGGAATAGATTAGGATACAAGTGACATGTCACTAGGATGGTTGGGCATCCGAACTCGTTGAGTTGAGTCCGAGTTCACTTATGGATGCGAATATCCGAGCTCGTTGAGTTGAGTCCGAGTTCGTGAGATGTAACTAGGCATCCGAGCTCGTTGAGTTGAGTCCGAGTTCACTTATGGATGCGAACGCCCGAGCTCGTTGAGTTGAGTCCGAGTTCGTTTATGGGCGGGTTACATGACTGATTGGCTACATATATAGCACTTATGTGCAAATGATCCGTGTATCCGAGTTGTATTCCAATGTGTTCAACGGGTAAAATTCAAGTGAAATGGAAAAGCACTCAAGATGTAAGTGACGATTCGGTAATATTGAGAAATGGCCGTATTGGACAGGTATGTACTTAACCCTTGGGTTGAAACCCGAGACAACAACAAAAATGTGGTAAGATGAAGTATGATGACTAGAATTGCGACATATGTTTTGGTGATGCTATGTTAATGTTGTTTGGCATAATGACTTTGTTATGTTACTTGTTATTTGCATGTAAACTTACTAAGCATTTATGCTTACTCCCTCCTTTTCATTCATTGTAGTTTTGGACAAGCCGGCTCGAGAATCGGGATAGGTCGAAGACTCGTTCACACTATCCAAAGGACTTTTTGGTAAATGGCTTGTAAGATTTAGTATGGCATGTATAGTAATATACCTACTTTGTGTAAATAATCTTGTGATATGGTGGTGGTTTGGTTGAGGAAATGCTTGATAATGTTGAGTCATTGAAATGGCTAATATAGATTATGTTTGATGTCATGAAAGAATAATAGGTTATCTAGTATATAAAAGCTTTTATGAAAATGAAATTAGCCATAAAACAGAACATTGCAGCAACACTGACGTAAGTTTGAAAATTCACTAAAAATCATATAAATCGAATTTGATGATGGATTAGTTATGAAATTGAAGCTTATCATGTCTACTTTCATATGGAAGAAGAAAAACAGGTAAAGGAGTTATACGTTATGAGATATTTGAGTTTTAGTGAAACAGGGCCAGAGCAATTTCTGGATCCCCTGTTCCAACTTTGAAAATTCACCATAAATTGTACAAAAATAATTAGGAGAATTACTTTATATGCCTAGATTCCTTATTGAATATAGTTTTAATAGAAATAAACGGTATAGTTATATGAAATTTTTACAGGGAGAAAAGTGATTCGTAATGAGTAGAGGTCAGTGCAGTCGAGTTCTGAAACAGGGGAAACTTTAACTAATAAACTGTACTAATCCGCTCAACCAAAAATTCTAGAAAAAAATTAGTGAATATATATATGAGTCTAGATTCAGGTAAAATTTACGGATCTTGATTTCGAGTTTTGTAACTCGAGATATGATTTTTTGAGCGACCATGACGCAGAAAACAATTTATTCCGAAAATGAAAATAGATTTTATAAAGTTGTTTAAAATGGTAAATTGTGTTTAGTAACACCTCAAGCTCGACTCCGGTGACGGTTTCGGGTGTGGGGACGTTACACCAATGGTTCATGATTTAAAAGATAATCCAATGGATGAATTTGATGGTAAGAAACAAAAAAGAATAGTTGGTTCCACTAGATATGTTTCTGAATGTTCAGATTTAGCAGGGGATAGTGATGAGCGTGGTTTGTCTTGTCAAAGGACTTTATGGGTAGCCTCCATGGGGCAAGTCGGTAGACAACCATGAAAATTCTATGTTGGAATGTCTGTGGGTTGGGGAGTCCACGGATGCTGAATTGTATAATCCCCAAATTGTCTTCTTTATGGAGATGAAATTAGATTAAGTTTGTATGGAATATGTTCAAAGTAGTAGTGGTTTTTTCATGGTATTGATGTTGTGATAGATGGTACGAGAGGGGCTTAGCTTGGATTGCTGTTTGAATGTGCTAGTTCATTTGCGCAGTTTTTCTCATTTTCATACAGATGTGGAAGTTCAGGAAAGTGTTGGAGAAGATAAATGGCAGTTCACGGGGTTCTATGGCTCTTCAGATATACGATTTTAAGTTGAGGCTTGGAGTATTTATGATTTTTGGGTCATGTTTAGAGTCTTCCTTGGTTGGTTTTTAAGGATTTCAATGAACTACTTTATTCTTTTAAGAAGAAAGGTGGAGTGTTAAGAGATGGAAGGCACATGGATGAGTTCAGTAGTGTCTTGCTGGATTGTCATTTGGAGGATTTGGGTTATGAGGGTCTGTGGTTTACTTGGGAATGGAGTAATTTAATAGAAAATAATATTAGAGAATGACTAGATTGGAAGATAGCTAATTCTACTTGGTGGGATTGATTTTTGACCTTTTCCCTGAAGCATTTACTGCATTCAATACCATGTCATTGCCCACTACTGATTGATACAGCACGTCCTTTGTGACAAAGGGTGAGATCTTTCTGGTTTGATGTTTGGTGGGTTTTGGAAGATTTATGTGAATCGAAGATACGTCGTCTTTGGGACAGTGGTGTCGGTTGTGTCCCACAATGGTTGGTAATGCTTTGCCATGGTTTGTAGAGGTGGGCTACTAGTTTACGAGGTGGAAGAGGTGAGAGAATGTAAAGTTTGCATGATCGGATCATGGATCTTGATATGGTGGATAGGGATGAGGAAAATTTGATGGAGCTTATGAGTGCAAAATTGGAGATGAATTTGGAGATTGATAAAGTCGAGTTATTTTAGGAACAAATAGCTCAGGCAAATTGGTTGAAATTGGGTGATAGGAACACAAGGTTTTTCCATCGGTTTGCAATTCACAGACGGAGGGTTAATATAGTAAGTTGCCTTATTAAGAATGATAGGAGCTTGGTTCATGAAGGTGGGTGTTTGTTTGATGTTGCCAATGCCTATTTCATGCAATTGTTCACTTTTCAAGGGTAGGGTGATTTGAGGCATATTCTGGAGGGGGTCCACTTGTGTATTACTGGAGATATGAATGCATCTTTAATGAATGAATTTACGCATCAAGAAATCTATGTGGCTTTAAAGGTAATGGCTCCGACTAAAGCATTAGGTTTGGATGGGCTTCCTACATTGTTTTATCAAAAGTTTTGGCATATTGTTGAGCGTGATATTGGTGCATATTGTCTTGAAATCTTGAACGGTCTTATGTCTACTAATATAAACAAAACTCATATAGTGCTTATTCTTGAAGTTGCAAATCCTACGAGAATTCAACAGTTTCATCCTAATAGTCTTTGTTCTGTTCTGTACAAAATTGTCTCGAAAGTTGTGGTACGTAGGTGTTAGAGAGTGTTGCATTTGTGTGTGGATGAGGCCCAGAATGCTTTTGTTCCTGGTCTATTGATTATAGTTAACATCATCTTGGCACTTGAAATTCTTAATGTGTATCGCCAAAAGAGGAGGGGAAAGAAAGGGCACTTCGCTTTAAAGCTTGACATGAGTAAGGCTTATGATAGCGCAGAGTGGAGCTAAGATAACTTACGGTACTTTTGAAGGCTTTAAATAAACTCATTTTAGAGAAAACCCATAGTTGTACTTTGAGTTAGTTTAAAAGCATTCATTTATTAGGTCATCTGTATTTAGGATTCATTTTATTATTGACAGTGTTTCAGAAAAATCATTCGTTCGTTGCTTAACTTTGGAAAACCTTAATGTTAACTAATGCAATAGTAAAAACATTATTCATGTGATTTTGGAAATCTAGTTGCCTTTTTAATTTGTTTTTCAAAAACGGCTTCTTTACAATGCAGCAAAAATTAGGAAAAAATGTCAAATTTACTTAAGGTGGATATCATGCATTTTTTGGTTATTATGCTTGAGTAGTCCATGCAAGAAAAAAATCCCCAAATGAAAAGTTACCAAGCCACAGACCAAAAATAATTAAAAATTACAAATCAATCCAATAGAGACTTACTAATAATACTTATTAAAAATAGTTTGATGTCAAGGTGATTCTCCATATACTGGGTCCCATCCTAGTTTTGAGGTTTACCTGGAAAGTTAAACACTATGGGGGAGTGAGCTTATGAAAGCTCAGTGTGAGTTGAACAGTTATTTAAACAGGCATAATCACCAAATATAGTGAAGCATATTAACATTTTTAGAAAAACACAGAACCATCATTAAGATTTCATATCATTACATAGTCATTATCAAATCAATGTCAAACGATGTATGAGCATGGAATGATGCTTATGGTGCAATGCAAAAGTTCCTACCCAAACTATCCATTGTACACCACAAGTTCTCTAGAACCCCACTGCCAAACTCCAACGAATGCGAGCAAAGCTTAATGTGGTAAAACCACAAAACAATCAAAGTTCCAGAAAATCTGCCATTTAATGAAGAATGTGATAAAATTGTCAATCTCCACACTACTCCTGGTGTAGTGCACTAACTACGAATAAATGTAAACTTAATATGCCACCAGTACTCCATAGAACTCATTCGTTAACCACAATAACAATCCCATCCCAATGCACATGCAAGATGTCATACAATCCCATACATAGTCATGAATTCAATACTTTCACATTTCTTTGGCATGATCAACACACCTTCATATTATCAAGTACTTTTAGTAAATAGGATCATTTATCCAACTTTCAAATCACCATTAAGATAGTGTTTGTAAAAGCCCATTTTTAGTCAAATTGGAACAATAGTTTTGGGACCACAAATTCGAGGTCAAAAAAATTATTTTATTATTAAGTGTTTATAGCATGATAGCATGGTTGTGTGAAATTTTCGTGAAGAAATTTTATCATTTAATTACTTAATTCGATAAAAAGGACTAAATCGTGTAAAGTGAAAAAGTGATGCTCTAATAGCTAAAAGTACTAAATGGCTATGAAATTAAACAGTGGAGGTCCTTATGCTGTAATTATACCCTTGTTAATGTGAGTGGACATGTTTGGACATGGTTTATGTGATTTTCAAATGTTATAATAAAGGTTGTAAAAGTAAATTAGTTATTAAGGTTAATTAAATAAAACAAAGTTAATCATCATCTTCTTCCATCTATATTTTCAACCAAAAATTTAAGAAGGAAGCCATTAAAATAGCTTTAAGGTTTGGCCAAGCTCTATTCATGCGTGTAAGTCCGTTTTTGTCCTTGTTTTCAATGACTTCTATGTTTTTAAGTTCGTTGCCCAATATAGTTAGCCCGTACCTTTGATTTCAAAACTGTTAAAGTATGTGAGTGTTGCCATTGATGAATACATTTGTTCTTTGATGATTAATGATAGATTAGGAATGTATGATGATAGATTAACAAGTTTTATTAAGTGATTTTTAGTAAAATGTCCAAATAGGGATTAATTTGTGAAATGTGTATTAATTTGTGAAATGTGTAAAATGTGTGGCTAAAAGTGTGAATAATTGATAAATATGGGCTGCTAGGGACCTAATAGTAATTTGGAAAGCATGGGTTTATAAGGAATTTCATGAATTTGTGATTTTATGAATTAAGGACTAATTTACATAAATGTTTAAATATTGGGGGCAAAAATGTAATTTACTATATTATAGATTGTGGACTAAATTGAGTAAAAAGATGAATGAATAAGTTGAATTTGATTACTTATAGCTCAAGAAAGGAGGAATTCAGATTTAGATCAGGGAAAGAACAAGGTCTCGGACTAATCGACTAATTACGTCTTTTTGGCATCCGAGGTAAGTTCGTATGTTAATAAGCATTGTTAAATTGTGTTTTTAATGCTTTACTATTGAATTGAATTGTGATTATGACTGGAAATGAGCTTACAGATACAATCAGCAAAGATTTGAAAGTGTGAAGCCCCGTTCGAACCTTAAGAATAGTTTAGGATACGAATGTCATGACATTAGGGTTATTGTGATTATGTGATCTGGGTGCTGCTCTCGTACATCCTACAATGGCTGGGTTTTCGACATGTGTTGCGGTACCTGACAGCTTGTGTGAGTAGTACTGTATAGCTACGTCTTGACTGATAGCTTGTGTGACTAGGCCCGTTGTTAGCTCGTGAGTGAGCATGATATGTGACACGATATTGAGATAGCTTCAGCTATATATGTGGCACTTAGCATGCAATATGTTCTCGAGTATCCTATAGTAATTTCGAATGGTTCAATGGGCATAACTGAGATGTGGATAAAAGTAAGACTGCTTCAAGTGATACAGGTACATCTGGAAACCATTTTTGTCTATGAAAACCAAATGGTATAATTACCATTTAAGGACCTCTATGTCAATTATGCTCTTCAATTTAATCCTTTCCTATCTAGAACTCATATTTATCAACTTTTTCACACAAGACCTAATAGGTAAATTAGATATGTAATTCATAAAATTTTCTATTGATACTCTAACACATGTTTCTAATCACTCAGTAAATTATAAAAATTAATCAGAATAAATTTTTCTACTTCAGATTTGTGGTTTCGAAACCACTATTCCATTTAGGCCTTAAATCGGGTTGTCACAAGTCTCTCCTCTTTTTGAGATTTTCGTCCCCGAAAATCTTACTGTTAAAAAGGTTTGGGTACTGTTTTCTCATAGCTTCCTTTGGTTCCCATGTTGCCTCTTCTACTACATGTTTTTGCTACAATACTTTTACTAACTTTAACTTTTTATTTCTGAGTTCCTTGGTCTCCTGTGACAAAATTTTAACTGGTTGTTCACTGTAACTCATATTTGGCTGAATTTCCACTCCTATAGGAGAAATAACATGTGAAGGATCTGATCGATATCGTCGTAGCATAGATACATGAAAAACATTATGAATCCTATCGAGTTCTAGCGATAATGCCAATCGATAAGCAACCGGTCCAATTTTTTCTATGATTTCATATGGTCAGATGAATCTTGGACTTAATTTACCTTTTCGACCAAATCAAAAAACTTTCTTCCAAGGTGATACTTTTAAAAATACTTTATCCTTGACCTAAAATTCAATCTCCTTCCATTTAAGATCGTCGTATGATTTTTGATGGCCATAAGCAGCTTTCAAACTTTCCCAAATCACTTTTACTTTTTCTTCTGTTTCCCGAATCAAATCAACCCCATGTATCTTCTTTTCACTAAGTTCTATCCAATATAACAGTGTTCTACATTTTCTACCATATAAAGTTTCATACGGAGCCATTTTAATGCTGGACTGATAGATATTATTATAAGCAAATTCGATCAAAGGTAGATACCTCTCCCAATTAACTTTAAACTCTACTATACAACATTGGAGCATATCTTTCAATACCTGAATTACACGCTCAGTTTGGCCATAATTTGAGGATGAAATGTAATACTAAAATACAACTGAGTACCCAAGGCTTCTTGCAATTTTTTCTAGAAAAAAGATGTAAATCGGGGATCTCTATCCGATATGACAGAAACAAGCACTCCATGTAGCCTAACAATCTCAGATATGGACAATTCAACCAGTTTATCTAAAGAATAATCCATGTGTACCGGAATAAAGTGTGCTGATTTAGTTAATCAGTCAACAATCACCCAAATGGCATCTCTCTTCCTTGGAGACAATGGTAACCCAGATACAAAATCCATAGTAATTATTTCCTATTTCCATTCTGGTGCAGTGATTGGCTGAAGTAAACCCGAAGCTACCTGATGCTCAGCTTTAACCTGCTGACATATCAAACACTTTGATAGAAATTCAGAAATATCATGTTTTATACCTGGCCATCAGTACATATTTTTCAAATCATTATACATTTTATTACTCCCCAGATGTACAAACATGGTACCACTGTGAGCCTCATGTAAAATCTTCTATATGAGCTCTAATTTTCAGGTACACATACCTTGCCTCTGAATAATAAGCAACCATCGATCGCTACTTGAATTTAGAATTAGTACCCGACTCACATTGAGCCCGTTTAGTTTGTAACTTTTCATCATTTTTCTGAGCCTTACAGATCTGCTGTATAAACACTAGTCTAGCTCTCATTTTAGCTATAACTAAACCATCATCAGACAAGGATAATTGAGTATTCATAGATCATAAAGCAAATAAAGATTTTCGGCTCAAAGCATCAACTACAACATTAGCCTTACCCGAATGGTAATCAATAATCAAATCATAATCCTTTATCAGTTCAAGCCACCTGCGCTGTCTCAAATTCAAATCTTTCTGTGTCATCAAGTATTTCAGGCTTTTATGATCAGTATAAATATGACATTCTCACCGTACATGTATTGCCGCCATATCTTCAATGTAAATACAATAGCAGCTAATTTGAGATCATGTACCGGGTAATTTCTTTCATGTGGCTTAAGTTGTCTTGAAGCATAGGCTATTACTTTACCTTCTTGCATCAAGACACAACCTAAACCGTTTAATGATGCATCACTATAAATAATAAATTCTTTACCCGGTTCAGGCTGTACCAACACAGGTGCTTTTGTCAACAATTCTTTCAATCTATCAAAACTCTACTGGCATTCTTCAGTCCACTCGAATTTAACATCTTTCTATAATAAACAAGTTATTGGAGAAGCTATCATAGAGAACCCCTATACAAATCTACGATAATAGCCAGCTAAACCGAAGAAACTTCTAACTTCGGATACATTCTTCGGTGGACTCCAATTCATAATAGCTGAGATTTTACTCGGATCCACCCTGATGCCTTCGGTGGATACAATATGTCTAAGAAACCTCACTTCTAGAAGCCAAAATTCACATTTACTAAATTTAGCATATAACTGTTTCTCTTGTAGAATTTGCAACACAATTCTCAAATGTTTTGTATGTTCCTTTTCATCCCGAGAATTAACCAGAATATCATGAATGAATACTACCAAATCTATCTAAATAAGGTTTGATTATATAGTTCATCAAGTACATAAATACCGTAGGTGCATTAGTTAGCCCAAACGGCATAACGAGAAACTCATAATGTCCGTACCTGGTTCTGAAGGCTGTCTTTAACACATCTGACTCCTTTACTGTAACTGATAGTAACCTGATCGGAGATCAATCTTTGAGAATACTGTGGCACCTTTCATCTGATCAAATAAGTCATCAATCCGGGGCAACGGGTACTTATTCTTTATAGTTACCTTATTGAGCTATAGATAGTTGATATGCAATCTCAAGGACCCGTCTTTCTTTTTCATGAACAGAACTAGAGCACCCCAAGGTGAATGACTTGGTCAAACAAAACCTCTATGCACAAGTTCCTGTAACTGTGTCTTTAAATCCTTTAATTCTGTAGGAGCCATCTAGTACGGAGCTATGGAAATCGGAGTAGTTCCTGAAATCAAATCTATAGAAAATTCCACTTCTCTTTCTGGTGGTAACGCTGGTAATTCCTCTGGAAACATATCAGAAAATTCACATACTACCGGTACTGCATGAATCTTTGACTCTGATACTTTAGTGTCGAGTATATAAGCCAAATAAGCATCATACCCTTTTTTTAACATATCTCTATGCTGCCATCACTGAAATCACATTAGATAACCCCTCTATCTGATCAGATTTAACCCGGAGCAACTCACCATTCTAACATTTTAACAAAAAATATTTCTGTCTATAGTTTACTACTGCATCATGCTGAGTTAGCCAATCCATACCCAAAATAACATCAAACTCATAAAATGGCAATAAAATCAGATCAGCCAGAAAACAGTAGCCTTGAATCATCAAAGGACAATTCCTATGAACCTTATCTACGAGCACATGTTTGCCTAAAGGATTTGATACTTTAACTACAAATTCAGTTAATTCCATAGGCAATTTCTTACTATCTACTAAATTTTCACAAATATAAGAATGAGTGGACCCGGGGTCAATCAATACAATAACATCAGTATTATAAAGTGAGAAAGTACTAGTATCACATCGGGAGAGGATGCCTCCTCACGAGCTCGTATAGCATAAGCTCTAGTAAGTGTTCTTGTTTCTGACCTTGCTGCTGAGTCTTTTGTAACGCCTTGATTTCAGGACTTTTCAGGATTTCTGTATTTTTGGTGAATCTTAAAATTCTGATGTCTGAATGTGTAATTTATGTTTTAAGTACATTAGTGGGCCTCTAGAGGGCCCAAGTTTAAATTAAAATCCAGTAGATTTGGTAAATTTTTTTTGCTTAGAGGAAAGGGATCTGGTAATGTGGGCTTTTAATATTAAGTAGGCAAAATGGATCACAGGAGAGCCCCTAGCAAAATGGCTAAATGGCGCCACTGAGGTGCTAAAAAATGGCGTGTGGGAGATAAGGGTGAGCCAAGGTTCGAATCCCTTGGAGCACAATTATGCAGTTTTTTATAAGCAGGAAAGGTAAGAGTTGGACTTCAAGTGAAACGCTGGCAAGAAGAGTTTGAAGTGTTCAGGAGAGTGGAATTAAGAGTGATAAGGGGAGGGAATTTAGGGGCTGATTGGGAAGAGAAGTGTTGGCCGGCCAAGGGACTTTAGCTAGGCAAACGGCTAAGGGTCCTAGGTGCTTAGAGTTTTGACATGTTGGGGCAGTGAGTGCCAAATTTCCCTTTGTACTATTCTTCAAGTTGGTTTGGTCTTCCTTCTGCTTAGCTGAAATAGGGTATAGTACCTTAAGGTTTATTCTTCTTACTCTTTCTTTTTGATAGAAGCCTAAAATAGAAGCTTCCACTTCTCCCTGTGCCGTTTTCTTTACCAAAACCGAATACTCACTTCTCCTCTCCTCTATTATTTTCTTCTTTTCTTCTTCTTCTTCCATCCGTATCCCTTACTTCTTCATCTCATTCCCTCTCACTTTGATGATCACAAAAGCCAAAAGCAAAGCCTTCCATTGCCGATTTCCTTTTTGCTGAAACCTTTGAAACCAAATCCCAAAACCTTGAATACTTCTTGCCGATTTCTTCTATAGCCGAATCTATCCTGCTCATATTTCTCTTCTCTTTCTCTTCTTTCTTTTCTTCATCAAACTCTCTAAAAACCAAGAAAGCCAGATACCTTTTATGGCTGAATACTTCATCTTTTCTTCTAAAGCTGAAATCTTTATGCCTGTGGTGTCAAAGCCGAATCTTAGATCAAACTTATCTCTTCTCGTGATTGCAAATGAAACTATCGTAGATCAGGGTTAGGGTGCTAGTAGGAACTCGCCTTGACAAGGTTAAGTGTTGGTAAGTATTTCGAAACTCTTTTCCATTAGTTATCCATGTTTTAAGGTAAAAGCCGAAATCCATGCTTTGAAGGCTAACACTGTTGGACATCTAGATCTAGTTCATATTTCGGCAAAGGTAAGAACTTTAGGGCCTAAGGTGTTAATGGCCGAATATGGTAAGGAGTTTAGTACATGATAGTTATCAACTTGTAGCCTAACATGTGGGTAACAAATGGTAGGATATCGTAGGGAATCTCGTCGTCAATTCGTCGCTAAATAGGTGTGTAAACGACAGTCTTCTATAGACTATATCGGCAAAAGCCGAAAAGCCAAAATATCGAAGGGCTGGTATTTCGAGACTTGCGAGCGTGCGAGCGCTCGCAAGACAATTTGATTGTTAAATATGGTAAACTTAATGTTAAGGTTGCAGAGTGCGCAATTTTGTGCACTTTGGTGAATTTGGGCTTAATGGGTCGAAATCGGGTTAATGGGCCAACAGGCCCAACTTGGTAAAAACGCACGGTAAGTGTTTCTGCTAATACGTTAATGGCTATAATAAGAATGAAACCCTAATTATAGGTGAAATTACTGAACTACCCCTAAGTATAAAAATTACCATTATACCCCTAGGTGCAAAATGACCGTTATACCCCTAGGGTTAATTTTGACTGAAATACATGATATTTTGATTCTATATGTTGTATGCCATGACATGTATATCTGTTGCATGAGATATGCGCTATATTGATCGAGGAAGCATTTTGGTGGCTCTGCCACAAATATCTGTTTCTGGTGGCTACGCCACAAACATCTGTTCTGGTGGCTCTGCCACAATATCTGTATCTGGTGACTCTGTCACATTATTTGTTCTGGCAGCTCTATTGCAAATTCTGTGGTGTGTAGCGGATGGGTGGGTTGAGTTGTCTCCCCACATTGTGTAAGGCTAGTATGGGGGTGTATACGGTTGGATATGGGTTGGGTTTCTGCATACGTGGTATATCTACTCTGTTTCTATCATTGGCCTATGGGCTTCATTCGGAATTCTGTATCGAGCTAAGGCCCAATTAAATCTGACTCTGAGGCTTGATCTGATTGGGACTGTGGTTAGGTTATTTTACACACTGAGTTTCCCAAACTCACCCCTTATTTTCATCCATGCACGTAATCCCCAACCATAGAGGACTTGGAGCTGAGAGGGATTCAGAGTGGCCACATATTCTGCAAGTTTAGTTTCATCACACATTTTATTTAGTATTTTAATTATTTCATTTTTTTTGGTTTTTAAGTTGTAATAAGGACGCTCTTAATATTTTATGGTTTTATTAACTGCCCCTATTTATACTCGATTTTTAACTGATAGATTTAGGCCGCTTGGATTTTTGTTCAAAATTAATAAACAATTTCAAACTCAACGAATGTAACAAATGGATAATCTAACGACTTAATAATCGGTGTTTCTTTTAATCAACAATTAACAACTATTTTACAAAATCACCCTGATTGCTATAAACAAAGAACACAATTAACCGTAAGTTAACGTGATACGTCGAACTTGGCCGTAACGTCCAGGCTGCGTTTGAGGTGTTACATCTTTTACCATACCTCTACTACTAGTCCCACCTCCAACATTCCACGGGGGTCTACCTCTGCCAGTAGTATTACTCTGCCTAACACTCTTAGCTTTCTCTTCTTCCACTTTATCGGGATAGTCCTTAATAAATTGCTCTCTAGAGCCACATCTATAACAGGCACGACTAATAAATAACACTTACTGAAGTGTCGTCTACCACAATGCTGGCATTTGGGTCTATTAGATCTCACATTACCCACACTTGCCATTGACGTAGCTGGAGTTCTAGAACCTAAATGGGGTTTCCCACGATCTTGGCTTCAATACTCAATTGAAGTGTTCTTTCAAGGATTTATCTCCCTGGACCTCTTTGACTAGCATTGAAATGACTTGTTCATCGGTCTCTTTCTTTGATCCCGGGCTTCATTAGTAGCTTTTGTTTTTTCTTTATTCAACTCCTCATCTTTACGAGCTCTGTCGACCAGTACCACTATTTCTTTAAATTTTAGAGTTCCCACTAACACCTTAATGTCTTCATTATGTCACTCTTCAAAACATCATTGCTTTTGTAGAAACACATTCTTATGCATATTTACTGAGTCTTACAAACTCGTGGTCATATTCAGCCATGGTCATCTTACCTTGTTTCAATTCTAGAAATTTCTTTTGTTTCTGATTGATAAATCACTGACAAAAATATTTCTTTTGAAACTCTTCCAAGAAGAAATCCCAGTTACTTTTTCCTTTAGAACTACAGATATAAAAGTCTTCCACCAATGATAGGCTGAATCTTTCAGTAATGATACTGCACATTTTAAACACTCTTCAGGTGTGCAAGATAATTCATCAAAGATCCGCATAGAATTCTCGAGCCAGAACTCTGCTTTTCCTGGATCATTATCAATGTTTGCTCTAAATTCTTTAGCCCCTTGTTTACAGATCTTATCTACCAGAGGTTTTGTTGATCGTACCATATCAATACTCTGTGGAGCTAGGGGGACCGGTCGTGGTGTAGCTGGGGGAGGAGGAGGTTGAGCATTAGGGTTTGTTCTAATAAAATTTGTATACTAGTCATTCATCATTTACAAAAAAACATTCCTAGCTTCGTCTTTCTGACCCGATGTCTCATGTCTACTTTCTACAGGCGCAGTCCCTTGCGCGGGAGCCGGCACATTACTTTTAGTATCATCAGCCGCTGCTCGATCAAGATCCATTGCTATATAAAACAAAACACAGTTTGGTAATGTCAGGAGTCACCACACTATCACAATATATTTACGGCATGTATAGATAGACTTTCACACTCACTATACTGGTCCGAGAACTGACTAAACCACATCTCTGATACCACTAAAATGTAACACCTTTTACCTGTAACACCCTGATTTTGGGCCTAGAGGAATTGGGCCTTGGGCGTGGGTGCGTTTAAAAATTTTGAGAGTATGATAATGGCACAAATTTCATGTTAGAATGGTTGGGCTAGTATTTTGAAGTATTTAGGGGTCTCTATGAAGTCTTAAGTTTGAATTATGGGTTAGGAAAATTTTTGTTTTTCAGATTTTAGGGAACCCTGACCTAGGAGTTATGACCTTTAATAAATGTAGAGGAAATAAGTCATAGATTGGGTTATTGTGAAGTGGCTAAATGACGCCACAAGTGGAGCAGGAAGGTGGCGTCACACTGGAAGGCTAGGGATCCAAGGTTCAAGCGTGGCTTAGAGCATTAAGGGGATATTATTTGCTTTTGTGCTGTGTGGGTGGTGGAACTGGAGTTAAACTCTTCATGAAAGAAGTTTGAAATGACCTTCAAGTCTAAAAGGGTAATGAAGAGTAAGATAAGGCATGATAAGGGGAGAAAGTTTAGGAGATAAGGGATGAGGAAGAGTTGGAGTTAGGGTGGTAATTAGGAGGTTAAATTCGGCTAAGGGTTGGGTGGGTGCCGACTTTTGGGTTTTGAAAGTAGCTTCTGCCCAATTCATGCTTGAATTTTTGGGATTTGGGGTATTTTCTTTTAGTTAAAAATTGAAGCTCTCCTTTGGTTGGGTTATAGTGTCGAAATTGCACCAAAAGTAACCTTTGTGCATCCTTTGTATCTCACCTTTTCTTCATACTGAATATTGCTACTCCTTCCTTCTCTACTCTTTCACTCTTTTTGTTTCACCAAGCCAAGTACCTCAACTCTTTTGCTCAAACCGTTTGCACTCTTTTCTTCTCATCACTATCGACTAACACTTAGATCCATATTCCAACCCTCAGTTTGCCAAAGCTACTTCTAAATTCCTTCTCTTTTTCAGTTCGCAAGTTCAGATACCCTCACGTCAAGGTTGCGTTTAAGGTAAGTGACCAATTGTGTTAGGTATTTAAGTAAGGTTCGTTAGCAAGGTAAGTGGGGGGCATCACTTTGCTTTATATGGTGTTCGATAAGTCTTTAAGTGTAGATTATATCACATGTGTTGTAGATCTCATTGGTTGAATGCTGGTAATGCAGATCTTGGAGTTAATCGTGGTTAGCGATTAAGTGAAGGGGTAATAAGGCGAAGACGTCCAAGGTAAGGGATGTGTATGGTTTTGGGTTTTGGTAAAGAAGAAGATAACTTTTAATTTGACTAATTATAGGTTGGAGATTGGTGGTCGTGGGTGCCAAATCTCAAAAAGGAGTGTACATACACTGCACACATGATAAATCGGCAAAAGTTGAAATCCCAAAAAGCCAAAATGTCGAAAAGCCAAAAAGCTGAAAGGCTGGCGCTGGTAACCACGTGAGCGTGCAAACACTCGTGTGGAGGTACTGATACGACAACTGGGGCCAAAGGAGCAATATCACGGTCTCGGGCCACTTTTTGGCCAATCGAGATAGAATGGGCTGAATTGACCTGACGGGCTCGTGGGCCCAAATCGGCAGAAATTGATAAGTGATATTAAGTGACAAGCTGGTATAGTTGGTTGAATGGTTTGGAATGGATTGGGCTTGATGGGCCATATATTTGTGATTGGGCCTAATGGGCCATATAGATATGATTGGGCCTAGTGGGCTATATGTGAATTTAGGAAAGTATGTGGACTTGTTAGGGTTTTATAATGGACTTTAGGCCTAGTTTCTAATGAATCCTTAAGATGCAAAAAACTTAATTAACTTATCAAGCACGTCTGTGGACAAGTCGTAAGGTTAGGGTGTGGCAATGGGCATATGCATGTCTAGGATTGGATCTAGGGAGAGCTTGGTACTTAAGCGGTCTTAATGACCAACCTCCTCTTCTTTGGAATCCTACCTGGTGCATAGTGTCTATTCACTTTAGCCAACGAGGATTGTTGACGGGCCAAAGTTCATAATTAAGACCCACACTGTTAAAAAATTACTAAAATACCCCTGTAGGGTAGAATTACTGAAATACCTCTGTAGGGTAGAATTACTAAAATACCCTTGTAGGGTAGAATTACTAAAATACCCCTGTAGGGTTGAAATACCGAATGAAATGACTAAAATTCCCTCCTTGTATAAAGGACTAAAATACCCATAGGTGCTTAATATGTGGAAATGTGTATGTTGCATTCATGTGATGTATGTTGCACTTGGGTGGGTTTGGTGGTACGGAGGAAGATATGTGAGGATCGTATTGTAACACCCCTATCCCGTAACCATCACCGGAATAGGTAAGGGGCATTACCAGAAATTAGAAAATATCACAGAATAGAATACTTGTAATCATCACCACAGAAATCAGATATTGAGTCCCTTATGAGGCTTACTAAACCTCAAACATGCATTACATACGGTTCAAGACTAAACCGATCACAACCAGAAACTCATATGCAAAATCAAAAATTTTTTACAATTTAGGGACACACGGCCGTGCCCCTAGCCCGTGTACTCACACACGGTCGTGCCCTACCAGACATGCCCAAAGTACTCAGCCCGTGGTCGAAACTGACCAAACTCACACGGTCACTATACACGCCCGTGTGTCCAGACCGTGGCCAACACTGCCAAATGCCACACGACTACTAGACATGCCCGTGTGTCTAGGCCGTGTGCAATTCTGTCCAAAAACACTAAGATGTAGGGTTTACACGGCCGGAGTACACGCCCGTGCCTCCTGGCCGTGTGGCACAAATATAGGCTTGGTTTAAGCCAATTTGCCACCCAAATAAGGGTCAAACCTACAAGCATAGATATGCAACACATATGCCTCAATTACCAACCATTTTGAGCTCGATTTATACCTCATTTCAACCATTTCATGGTTTTTCATGCACAAGTATAATAGCTTAGCAAATGTTTACAAATTTCATACCAAAGTGACCTTATACACATAGCCAAAATAACCACTCTTCAAACAAGCATATAAGTAGCCACAAGGCTTCATAATTCACCTACCAAAACCTCACCTTGCCATTTATCATACATAGCATTTTTAAAGCATCCATTGCTAAGCATTCACATAACATAACATTTTAACATTTCAAAGCTTGACAAAGACTTTCTAGCCTATACATGCCATAATTCACATATTTACAAATCTCAAAAGTACAAAAGACAAAATTGATAGTGTGTGACGATCCTTGACTATTCCCGAGCCTTTAGTAGCGACGAAAACTGTAAAACAGTAGAAAATACAAATAGAGTAAGCTACTAAGAGCTGAGTAAGTCAAATATACATAATTCAACTATAAATACACATAATGTGCCAACCATGAGCGAATACACATATCCATTTCATGCCAATTCATGAAACAAAACTTTATCCAAATTTCATATGCATTTCATATCTCGATTCCACATTTCTATACAAATTTCGCATTTAACAGATCATTAGCAACCAGAATCTCTCTACTCAGAATTTCGTACGATACGTACGTATCTGAATTAGGCATATAAGGTAAGCATTTACCAGTTTAAAAAAGGTTCACTTCGAGTCGTTAAGAAAGATACAAAATTTAGATAGGCCATATACAATACCGACGTCCCGGACCTGGTCTTACATGTTATTCACTGTTGATGCCACTGTCCTGGACAGGGTCTTACACGAGTCGTAAGTGATGCCCGTGTCCCAGACACAGTCTTACACACTATCACAAATCAATGCCTTCGTCCCGGACGAGGTCTTACATGATCTTGTTTCATCATTTCTCAATCGAATACGATTCTGACTTTCCCGGTCAGGCTCTTAAGGCCATTCAGTTCAGTTTATTATTTCAAAATAATATTATCAGACAATAAATATAACACATATTTGTAATTTGACTTACCTCGTATGGAGTTAACGGATGCGAGTTGACCAATCAATGATTTTGGACTTCCCTCGATCTAAGTCTGTTTTTCTTTGTTCTTGATCTTAATCAAGGTTTACAATTGCCGAACCCTCAAATGGTTTTCTCCTTTTCTTTTCTTGATAAAAATCAGCTAAAGATGGACAAAAATGACTAATTTTATGCTTTGGTATTGTTTAATGAATATAAATTATTAGTTTACCATTTTGTCCCTCATAAAAACTATTTAACAAACACATAGTCTAAGGTCATTTATGACCACTCATGCTTTAAATGGGTTAATTGCCACATACGGCCCTCATATTAAAACGCCACATACAAAAGGCACCTTTCACATATGGAATGCTAACTTCACCTTCATGCAGTTTAATCCTTTTCCACAATTAAGCACAGAAGCAATCAAATTAATATACAAACCTTTCACAGAAGTAAATTTGTACAGCACAGATACAGAAAATAATATCAAAACATTTTTTTTAGACTCGGGTATGTGGTTCCGAAATCACTTTCTGACTAGGGCCTAGATTGGGTTGATACAGCTCTACCCCTTTAAGGATTTTCGTCCTCGAAAATCTTACCGTTAAATAGATTTCGATATTGATTTCTCATAGCATCTTCGGGTTCCCATGTCGATTCTTCGACCCCGTGTCAATGCCATAGAACTTTAACTAATGGAATTCTTTTATTTCGCAATTCTTTAATTTCATGAGACAGAGTACGAATTGGTTTTTCTTCATACGTCATATCAGACTGTAATTCAATCTCAGAAGGATTTAGTACGTGAGACAGATCAGCTCTATATCTCCGAAGCATAGATACGTGAAACACGTTGTGTATCTTTTCTAACTTAGACGGTAGTCTTAATCTATAAGCAACTGGCCCAATACGCTCAATGATCTCATACGGTCTGATGAACCTCGGACTCAATTTACCCTTTTTACCGAATTGGAATAATTTCTTCCATGGAGATACTTTCAAAAATACTCTATCGCCGATTTCAAATTCAATGTCTTTTCATTTCAAATCCGCATAAGATTTCTGACGGTGAGAAGCAGCTTTCAGACTATCTCGGATTACTTTCACTTTCTGTTCAGTCTCTTTTATCAGATCAACACCGTGAATTTTATTTTCACTGAGCTCAGACTAGTATAACGGAGTTCTACATTTTCTCCCGTATAAAGCTTCATAAAGTGCTATCTTAAGGCTTGATTGAAAACTATTATTGTAAGCGAATTCAATCAAAGATAAGTATTGATCCCACGTACCTTCGAAATCCAGTATACAGCATCTCAGCATATCTTCAAGTATCTGAATGATCCGTTCAGACTGGCCATCTATTTGCGCATGAAAAGCAGTACTGAAATGCAATTTAGTTCCCAGAGCATCTTGTAACTTCTTCCAGAATCGTGAAGTGAATCTCGAATCTCTATCAGACACAATCGACAAAGGTATTCCGTGCAATCTTATGATATTAGAGATGTAAAGCTCAGATAGCTTCTCAAGTGAGAAGTCAAATCGTACAGGAATGAAATGGGCTGACTTTGTCAATCTATCAACAATAAGTCTATTTTCAAGAGAAATAAGCGGGAACATCATCCGAGTCCCGTATGAGGAGATAATTAAATTTTAATGAAGAAAGGTCGGAACAGTTATACAGCAGAACATGGGTAACTTTAAAGTATAAACTGTACTTATTGGCTAAACCAAAAATTTTGAAAATTTTATGGTAAGAAGATATGTGAGTCTAGTTTCAGGGAAAATTAACGGATCTTAATTTGGATTTCTGTAGCTCAAGATATAAATAATTTAGTGACTATGACGCAGGTGGATAGCTTGAATGTTCACATATAAGTAAATAGTGAAATTATTGATAATGTTACTTATAAGCATATTATATAAATTAAGGATGTGGAATGGAGAGGAAGAGGAGGAAAATATGTATGAATATTCAGTTAGCATGACTAATTTGTATGTTTTAAGCCCAAGGACTAAATCGAATAAAAGTAAAACTTTATGGGTAATTTTGTAAAAATGTTAGAAATGATCAAATTACATGAAATGGATTATTTTATTATTTAAATTGAAAATTTTAAATGAAAATTGTTAATTTAGTTCAAGATCGACTCTTTCTTTCTTGGAGTCAGAGGCAATTCCGAAACAAAATTTGTAGTTACACGGTCCCATTTCCATTCAGGAATCATAACTGGTTGTAGCAAACCAGACTGTACCTGATGTTCAGCTTTAACTTGCTGACAGATCAAACACTTCATAACGAAGTCAAAAATATCTCTTTTCATTCCTGGCCACCAATACCACTGCTTTAAATCATTATACATTTTCGTGCTTCCAGGATGTACCGACAACTTACTACCATGAGCTTCACTCAAAATTATTTGAAGTAATTCTGGATTTCTCGGAACACAGAGTCTATTTCTGAATCTCAGATAGTCACTGTCATCTATTCGGAATTAAGAATCAGAATTACATTTTGTTTACAATTCATTATCAGACTTTTGAGCCTCACAGATCTGTTGAATAAACAAGGGTTTTGCTTTCAACTCAGCACAAACCAAATGTGTTTTCATTGTACACAATGTAGATAATGATTTCCGACTCAGAACATCAGCTACCACATTCGCTTTGCCCGGATGATAATCAATGACCAATTTGTAATCTTTTAGCAGTTCTAACCACCGTCTCTATCGCAAATTCAGATCTTTCTGCGTCATTAAGTATTTCAGACTTTTATGATCAGTAAACACATGGCACTTCTCACCAAACAGATAATGACGCCAAATTTTCAGAGCAAAAACAATCGCAGCCAATTCAAGATCATGTGTTGGATAGTTCTTCTCGTGTGGTTTTAACTGTCTAGAAGCATATGCAATAACATTGCCTTCTTGCATCAAAACATAGGTGAGACCATTCAATGAAGCATCACTATAAACAATGAACTCTTTGCAAGATCCGGGTTGCACAAGCACTGGAGCTTTTGTTAACAGAACTTTAAGCTGATCAAAGCTTTTCTGACACTGTTCAGACCATTCAAGCTTCATTTCTTTCTGAAGCAATTTAGTCAACGGAGTTGCTATCACAGAGAAATCTTTCACAAAACGACGATAATAACCAGCCAATCCCAGAAAACTATGAACTTCAGACACGTTTCTCGGAGGTTTCCAATCCACGATAGCTGAGATTTTTCTCGGATCAACTCGGATACCAGATGTAGATACAATATGACCCAGAAAACTAACTTCGCTTAACCAGAACTCACATTTGCTGAACTTTGCATAAAGTTGTTTATCACGCAGAGTCTGAAGCACAATTCTCAAATGTTCAGCATGTTCACTCTTATTTCGTGAATAAATCAAAATGTTATCAATGAATACAACAACAAATTTATCTAAATACGGTCTAAAAATTCTATTAATCATATCCATAAACACAGCAGGAGCATTCGTTAACCCGAAAGGCATAACTAAAAATTCATAATACCCGTACCTTGTTCTAAAGGTTGTCTTCGGAATGTCAGAATCTTTCACACGCAATTGATAATAACCTGATCTCAGATGTATTTTCAAAAATACAGAAGCATCTTTCAATTGATCAAACAAATCACCAATTCGGGGCAAAGGGTATTTATTCTTCACAGTGGCTTTGTTGAGCTGATGGAAGTTAATGCACATTCTCATCGTACTATCTTTCTTTTTCACGAACAGGACAGGAGCACCCCGTAGTGAAAAACTCGGTCTAGCCAACCCTTGATCAGTTAATTCTTGCCACTGGGTCTTTAATTCTTTCAATTCTGTAGGTGCAAGCCTATACGGAGCCATAGAAATCAGAGTAGTTCTAGGAACTAACTCAATACCAAACTCAACTTCACGAATCAGAGGTAAACCTGGTAGTTCTTCAGGAAACACATCAGAAAATTTACAGACAACAAGCACAGATTCAATTTTCTTTTCTAACACTTTTGAATCTATGAAAAAAGAAAGATAGGCTTCGCAACCTTTTCTCACATGTTTCTGAGCTTTTAATGCAGATATCACAATTGGCAACCCATTCAGATCACTAAACTCAATACGAATAATCTCATCATTCTTGTATCTCAAATCAATAACTTTTCGCTTACAGTTCACAACAGCATCATGCGGTGTTAACCAGTCCATTCCCAGAATTACATCAAATTCATCAAAAGGCAAAAGCATTAAATCAGCCAGAAAACAGATATCACGAATCATTAACGGACAGTTCCTACAGACTTTGTCAGCTAGAACACTTTTACCTAAAGGATTCGATACTTTCACTACGAATTCAGTAGACTCTATTGGCAAGGTCTTACTATATGCTAAATTCATACAGATATACGAATGCGTTGATCCAGGATCAATCAAAGCAATTACAGAGGTATCGTCTAGGGTAAAAGTACCAGTAATCACGTCTGGGGATGAAGCTTCCTCACGAGCTCAGATCGCATAGGCTCTAGCAGATGCACGAGTCTCAGATCAAACTGTAGCATCTCTATTGGCTCTCTGACCCTCACTCATATTACTTGGGTTTCTGGAAGGTCTACCGCGAGTCAAAACATTACCCGGTTTTGCATTTTGTTCTATTTCTTGATCAGCAGATTCAGGGCAGTCTCTTACGAAGTGATCTAATGATCCACATCGAAAGCAAGCTCTGTCATTCAGTCTACAATTTCCCGGATGCCTTCTACCACAGTGCTTACATTCAGGTCGATCAGATCAGGCATTACCCACACTGGCAACAGAAGTAGCAGAATTTCTGAAGCTTGATCGCGATCTATCACAGTTCTGACTTGAATGTCCCAGATTAACCCTCGATCTTCCAGAATCATCTCTGAACTTTTTCGACGAAGTCTGGATTGATTTACCAGAAGATCTTTTTCGGGCTTCTCTATTCTCAGAATCAACTTTATTCTTTTCTCTAATTAGTTCTTCAACTTTACAAGCTCTTTCTACTAGTACCACAAACTCATTCAGATCAAGTATACCAACCAGAAGTTTTATGTCCTCATTTAGGCCCTCAACGAACCTTTTAGACATAATAGTCTCGGTTGCAACACATTCTCGAGCATACTGACTTAGTCGAACAAATTCCCGTTCACACTTAGTAACAGACTTACTCCCTTCCTTTAAGTCCAAAAATTCTTTACGTTTCTGATCAATGAACCGTTGGCTAATGTATTTCTTTCGGAACTTAGATTGGAAGAAATCCCATGTAACTCGTTCACTTGGAACCACAGAAATTAAAGTCTTCCACCAGTGATACGCTGAGTCTCGTAACAAGGAAACAACACATTTTAGACAATCCTCAGGAGTACATAATAACTCATCAAATACTCTCACAGTATTCTCAAGCCAGAACTCTGCTCGTTCAGAATCATCATTAGTCGTAGCCCTGAACCCCTTAGCCCTAAATTTACAGATTTTATCCATTGGAGGTCTATTAACTCGAATCAGATCATTTACAGGTAACACGTTTAGAGCTTGAGGGGGTCGAGGTTGCTGAGCAGCCAGATTCGTACGAACTAATTCTGAAAACCACTCGTTCATCATATGGAAGAAGGCTCTCTTTGCCTCTCCACTATGATCACTAACATTCGGTACTGTCTAAGCAAGCACTTCCCTTGAGCGGGAGCAGGCGCATTACTTTCGACATCGTCAACTACGGCTCTTTCGGGATCCATTGCTATAAGAAAAACACATTTAATCGTCAGGATTTCATCACACTATCCCAATTCAGATTTATGGCATGTATAGCTAGACTCAGACATGCTACGTTAGTCCTAGAACCGACTAAACCGTAGCTCTGATACCAACAAAATGTAACACCCCTACCCCGTAACTGTCACCTGAATAGGTAAGGGGTATTACCGGAAATCAGAAAACATCACAAAATAGAATACTTGTAATCATCACCACAAAAATCAGATATTAAGTCCCTTATGAGGCTTACTAAACCTCAAACATGCATTACATACGGTTCGGGACTAAACCAATCACAACCAGAAACTCATATGCAAAATCAGAAAATTTTTACAATTTAGGGACACACCTGCTGTGCCCCTAGTCCGTGTACTCACACACAGTCGTGCCCTACCAGACACGCCTAAAGTACTCAGCCTGTGGTCAAAACTGACCAAACTCACACAGTCACTATACACGCCCGTGTGTCTAGACCGTGGCCAACACTGCCAAATACCACACGGCTACCAGACACGCCCGTGTGTCTAGGCCGTGTGCAATTCTATCAAAAAACACTAAGATGCAGGGTTTACATGGCTGGAGTACATGCCCGTGTCTCCTGGCCGTGTGGCACAAATATAGGCTTGGTTTAAGGCAATTTGCCACCCAAATAAGGGTCAAACCTACAAGCATAGATATGCAACACATATGCCTCAGTTACCAACCATTTCGAGCTCGATTCATACCTCATTTCAACCATTTCATGGTTTATCATGCACAAGTATAATAGCTTAGAAAATGTTTACAAATTTCATACCAAAGTGACCTTATACACATAGCCAAAATAACCACTCTTCAAACAAGCATATAAGTAGCCACATGGCTTCATAATTCACATACCAAAACCTCACCTTGCCATTTATCATACATAGCATTTTTAAAGCATCCATTACTAAGCATTCACATAACATAACATTTTAACATTTCAAAGCTTAAAGAAGACTTTCTAGCCTATACATGCCATAATTCACATATTTACAAATCTCAAAAGTACCAAAGACGAAATCGATAGTGTCTGACGATCCTTGACTATTCCCGAGCCTTCAGTAGCGACGAAAACTGTAAAACAGTAGAAAATACAAATAGAGTAAGCTATTAAGAGCTTAGTAAGTCAAATATACATAATTCAACTATAAATAGACATAATGTGCCAACCATGAGCGAATACACATATCCATTTCATGCCAATTCATGAAACAAACCTTTATCCAAATTTCATATGCATTTCATATCTCGATTCCACATTTCTATACAAATTTCACATTTAACAGATCATTAGCAACCAGAATCTCTCTACTCAGAATTTCGTATGATACGTACGTACCTGAATCAGACATATAAGGTAAGCATTTATCCGTTTAAAAAACATTCTCTTCGAGTCGTTCAGAAAGATACAGAATTCAGATAGGCCATATATAATGCCGACGTCCCGGACGTGGTCTTACATGTTATTCACTATCGATGCCATTGTCCCGGACAGGGTCTTACACGAGTCGTAAGTGATGCCAGTGTCCCAGACACGGTCTTACACACTATCACAAATCAATGCCTTCGTCCCGGACGAGGTCTTACATGATCTTGTTTCATCATTTCTTAATTGAATACGATTCTGACTTTCCCAGTCAGGCTCTTAAGGCCATTCAATTCAGTTTATTATTTCAAAAGAATATTATCAGACAATAAATATAACACATATTTGTAATTTGACTTACCTCGTACAGAGTTAATAGATGTGAGTCGACTAATCGACGATTTTGGACTTCTCTTGATCTAAGTCCGTTTTTCTTTGTTTTTTATCTTAATCAAGGTTTACAATTGCCGAACCCTCAAATGGTTTTCTCCTTTTCTTTTCTTGATAAAAATCGGCTAAAGATGGACAAAAATGACTAATTTCATGCTTTGGTTTTGTTTAATGAATATAAATTATTAGTTTACCATTTTGTCCCTCATTAAAACTATTTAACAAACACATAGTCTAAGGTCATTTATGACCACTCATGCTTCAAATGGGTTAATTGCCACATAAGGCCCTCATATTAAAAAGCCACATACAAAAGGCACCTTTCACATATGGAACGCTAACTTCACCTTCATGCAGTTTAATCATTTTCCACAATTAAGCACAGAAACAATCAAATTAATAAACAAACCTTTCACAGATGCAAATTCGTACAGCACAGGCACAGAAAATAATATCAAAACATTTTTTTCGGACTCGGGTATGTGGTTCCAAAACCACTTTTTGACTAGGGCCTAGATTGGGCTGTTACACGCATAGTCACTTGACGACCGTGGATCCATCAGTGGCTGTAAGCCCATTCTATATTTAGTAGCCTTGCTGCAACGACTGAGTAGTGCCGCAACCGGTGCTACCATTGGAGTGTAGGGATGGGTGGGTTGATATTTATATCCCCACAGAAGTGCATGTAACAGTCCGATTTAAACCCAATTGTGTTTGTCTTTGAAATTTGAGGTGTTTAGTATGCAATTTGTCCATGACAATAAGTAATGGACAGTAAAGACTTTAAATTATAATGGTTTTATATTAGTTAATAAAGGTTAAATATGTAATTGAATTAAAAAGTTAATATATTACAAAACATAAAATAATAAAGCCATGGTTTATACTTTTCTCTTTGACCGAATATGAAATTAGAAAGAAAAAGAAAAAGAAACTAGGTTTCGGTTGTATTCAAGCTTAATTAAGGTATGAGTTTAGCTCGATTTTTGCTAATTTTTACGTTTTTGAGATCGTTGCTTCGAATACTACTCGACCCATGCCTGAATTTCAAATTTTGATGATGTATTCATGAGTTGCCATTATTGATATCTTGGTGGATTTTGTGTTTGATGTTGTTAAATAAGAGATATGTGTTAGATTACTAAGTTTGTATTGGAAATTTTCATGAAAATTAAGTAAATAGGGCTTAGTTGCAAAAATAGTAAATAGAGGGACTAGATTATGAATTAAATTAAATGCGAGAACTTGTAGGGGCTTGAGGAGTAGTCGGCTTTAGCTTAGAGTAAGTAAATTATATTTGTTTTGTGTTTTGTGAATTTAGGACTTAATTGCTAAATGTGTAAAATGTATCGGGCAAAAGTGCAATTTGCCCATTTTTGTGTTTTTGAGTGAATTGGATTGAATATTTGATTAAATAAGTTTAATTTATATTAGTTTAGATCAACAAAAGAGAAAATCGGATTCGGATCGGGGAAAAAGAAAAATAGACAATAGTCAGTTTACATCGTTTGTCGATATCCGAGGTAAGTCTTTAAGCAATTAAACATCTTTTATTTTGAATGTAAAATGGTTTAATATGATGATTCAAATTTTATAGATTTATAGTAGAGTAGCTGAATGTGGTTAAACATGGAATTAATGTAGTTGAGTTTTATTCGATTGAGTTAAAACTTCTGAAAGTTCGTATAAATTATGTGGAATATCTGAAATGTTTGTTATATGAATTGTTTATGAGATAGCTTTATAATAATGATATTCGGGCTATGAGCCTAACAAGCAATGCGCTGGTGAATTAAATCAGACTTTATGCCTAGCAGGCTTATTGCCGGTGAATAAAATCAGACTTTGAGTCTAGTAGGCCTTGTGCTAGTGTGTGAGTCAGGCTTATGCCTAGCAGGTTTTATGCCGGTGATTTATTTCAAGTCTGTGTCTATAAGACTTCATATTGATGTGGAAAGTGAGCAAGTAAGTTGATCCAAATGATTTCTATATTTGACCACATAGGTAAGTATATATGTGAGGTTATATTGAACTTATATATTCGGCTACATGTGAGGTTATATTGAACTTATGTATTCAATTACATGTGAGCTTATATGGAACTTGTATATATTCGGTTACATGTGAGGTCATATTGAGCTTATATAATCGGCCATATGAAATAATATAATGAACCTTGTGAATTTGGTGATATAAGTAAGTTTTTATGAGTTGATATATTGGATTTTATATATACTTGGTTATATAGGTAAGTGTTTATGTGGTGTTATAATTGACCTTGAATATTCAGCCAAGTTAACTTATTTGAGTTAAAGTATATCTTTAATGGTACAATTCAGGTTGTATGAAATGATTTGATTATTTATTTGAGTTGTTTAATTTGCTTAAAGCTTACTAAGCTAAGTCAGCTTACTTTGTGTTTTTTATTTTTTGTTACTTAGTTTTATAGATTTTGATTGTAAGTCACGAGCTCGGGGATTGTTATAGAAGTCATCCACACTATTGTCCACTTTTGGTACTTTTAAAATTTTATTTTTGAACTTATGGCATGTATAGGCTAATATGAATTTTGTTCAACCGTAGATATGTATAAACTTAGCCATGGGAATATGGCTCAACTTCAAAGTTTGGATGTGGCTATGTTTGGAAATGGTTTATTCCGTTTTGATTTTAATGTTATGTGAAATGAATGAAAAGTATATGTGATGGGTGTTCTATGTTTTAGGAAATAGTTTGAAAATGATTAGTGAACTTGATTTGATTATTGATAATTTAAAAATGTTAATAAAGTATGTGTATGTTTGAATATGACAGTTTTATTTAGTTCAATTTACATGGAAAGTACTTATGTACTTAAAGTAGTTAATTGTATAATGATATGAGTATTGTTAATAAAGTTAAATAAAGATTATTTATTGAGATTCTTTGTCTAATATGGATTGTAAATGAAACAAAGATAAATTACCAAATGAATAGTGATTTATGTAATAGTATACTATAGGAATTATATGAATTATAGAAAGACATTAATTATATATATAAGTATATGTTAGTGTATTTGAATGATGCTTGCCATTATGGTTTGGTTTATAATGAAAGTGCATGTGTATCTATATATTTGCTTAAGAATAAATGCTTTATGATAATATTATTCGGTTTAATATACACATGTATAGAACTAAGAAATATAATATTTATATATATATTTTAAAATATACGAATATGATTAAAGTGATAACTATATGAATTGAGCTATGTTTTTATAAGGCATATGATGTATGGTTTTGAAGTGTGTTTATTGGTTTGAAAATATGATTATATGCATGGTATAGATTCGGCTAAATTCAGAGGTATAATTCGTATATGCAATATGATTATTAATATTTAATTAGCCATTTGTTATATATATATATATATATATATATGAATATGTGAATGTTCGGAATTATGTTTTTATCCAGTAATACCTCATGACCCTAGTCTGCGACGGATACGGGTTAGGGGTGTTATAGTGTAGGGTTGGAAGGGAAAATGGAGTGTAGGGTTGGATTGGGATGGGAGCATTGCATACATGTGATGTTGATATTGATATGATATGGGCTAAGGCCCAACTGAGGCCACTAAGGGCTTAGGCCCGAAGGCCACTATATATTGTGTTATAGGCTAGGGCCCAACTGAGGCCATTGTGGGCTAAGGCCCAAAGGCCACCGTTTTTGATAGGGCTTAGGCCCAATGTGTTGATTGCATGTTGATATGATTGCCGAAGGTTGTACACACTAAATTTTCAAAAACTCACACCCTCTTTTATTTTTTTTCAAGTGACCCTCAGTAGGCGGCTCGACGTAGGAGAAGACTCGGAGGTGGTCGCACTGCAAGTTAATTAAGAAATTTTTATAGTTTCAAATTACTTTATCTTTAATTAATTTTATTTCGTTGGGATGTAATAAGGCCTATCATCTCTGGTACGAATTTTTATTCGGGTTTCTTTATTATTATTACTGTTGAATTCTTGGTTTTGAAATTTAAACATGGTTTCTAAATCAACATAATATCTGAACGATTTCTTAAAACATGAGCTTTCGCTGTAATTTAACAAGATATGTACACTTGGGTTTTCAACTTATAAACTTAAAGCTTTTACTCAAACTCACCTAAACTTATGATCAAGCGAACCCTCTAATGAACACGTTTTAACCTAAGTTATTTTTCTAACAAAACTGTTTTGAACATAAACCCTTATTCGAATCACGGACAGACGAATGTCTTCAAAGTCTTCTAAGTATACAATTTATATGAGTCACCCTTCAATGCGACACCACCGGATTCGGCCATAACGTTTGGGTCAGGTTTGGGGGTGTTACATTACCCGTGTTCAATACCGGAACAGGATACGAGTATTACCAGAATAGCATACATGTAATCATAATAAATCGAGTCATAAAATGATTATCTAAATTAAAACCCTTCAACTATTCATTCATCCTCTAGACATTAAATTCACATATATCATAAACTTGTAATTTATGTAATATTAAACCACATCGATAACATAATATGAGTGATATATCAAATATTAGAAATCAACATTTCAAGTAATATTACTACAATATACAACAATATACTAAAGCCTTCTATACATGCCATAGTTCCAAAATATGTTTACAAAATACCAAAAGGAAGGATAGATAGTGTTGGTGAGCTTCCGACAACTTTTTCGAGTCATGAACAAACTTGATTACACTCGGTACAAAATACAGATATTTTGCAATTTAGTCTACAATCTTTTCATTTCCTCGATCAAGGTCGATTCCATGTCTTTCTTGATTATGAGCTGGAGAAGTTGAAGAAACCCTAGCTATGGTGTCCCTTGGAGTTTCGGTCTACTTGAAGAAGATGGACAACATTTTGCCATATTTTTCCCTTTTTAATCTTTTAATTACCAAATGACTAAAATGCCCTTCATTAAAACTTTGGTTATTTTTATCAATGTATGTCCTTTTTTGTCCATGAAAACCAAATGGTACAATTACCATTTAAGGACCTCTACTTCAATTATGCTCTTCAATTTAATCCTTTCCTATCTAGAACTCATAATGCTTAAAAGCTCACAAGGGTTGGAGATTGGTCAGAGCATTTTCACACTATCCACCAGCTCGTTTTGGTGTAAATAGTAAACTTATTTTGGTAAAATGACATGTATTGGTTAAATAGTTCATACGTTAAAATATTTTGGTTGTAATTAGCCATTCGAATGGCTAATGTTTAATATGCTTTAGTGTATTTCTATAAGGGATTAACATGTTTGATATGCGTTGGAAATGGTTGATAGAAAAGGGTAAGTATTGGAAATACATGAATGCATATGATGATAGATCATGCTAGATGATAGAGTTTGCTTGGTTATAATGCTTGAATTGGAAATAAATGAATACATGAACGGCCTGACCACATGGGCATGTGACCCTTGCACCTAGGAAAAATTTTGAAATTTCGTGAAAAATTCTCTAAGTCCCTGATTTAGTCCCGACTCATTCTAATGTATGATTTGGGGCTCGAGGGCCTTAAAAAGTGACTTTATGATAAATTTTTGACATGAATGATAAAATAATGTAAAATGCCTATATTCATTTTGTAATTTTTGGTAATGCTCTGTAACCTTATTCCAGTGAAGGACACGGGTTAGGGGTGTCACATTTGTTGGTATCAAAGCAATGGTTTAGTCGATTCTCGGACTAACGTAGTAAGTTCGTGTCTAGCTATACATGCCATTATATAAATTGTGATAGTGTGATATCTCCTGACCATTTTAAATGTGTTTTTCATAGAGTAATGTCTTCCAACCAAGCTAGAGCTGAATCCGAGGAAGCAGAGAGCACTGGTCAAGCTTTTGTACAAAGAGCTGCATCTAGTAGCAATAGAAGGTCTGTGTCTGAGGGCCGAGGTGAGGAGGCAAAAAAAGCCTTCTTCCAAATGATGGCCAAGTGGTTCACTGAATATTTAAGAACAAATCCTACTGTTCAACAACCTCCCCTTCCTGTTCCTCAACCAGTTCCTGATGTGTCACAACATATTGAACTAATTAGAACTGGTAAGCCTTCGGTTGATAAAATTTGAAAATATGGGGCAGAAGAATTTCGAGCTACTACTGATGATGATCCTGAAAGGACTGAATTTTGGCTAGAAAATACTATCAGGGTTCTAGATGAGTTATCATATACACCTGTCGAATGCTTGAAATGTGCAATATCCTTACTGAAAGACTCAGCTTATCAGTGGTGGAGTACTTTGATTTTTGTTGTGCCAAGGGAAAATGTTACATGGGAGTATTTTCAAATAGAATTTAGATAGAAGTATATTAGCCAGAGATTTCTGGATTAAAAAAATGAAAGAATTTCTAGAGCTTAAATAGAGAAACATGATTGTATCCGAATACGAGTGGGAATTTGTTCGGCTAAGCAAGTATGCCAGAGAATGGGTCTTGACTGAGGCTGATATGTGTAAACATTTTGAAGAAGGATTAAATGAAGACATCAAGCTATTGATAGGAATTCTTGAATTAATAGAATTTGTAGCACTGGCTGATCGGGCACACAAAGCTAAGGAATTAAGCAAAGAGAAGAGGCAAGCAAAAAAAGAAGCCTGGATTTCTAGTAAAATATTTATGGGGAAGTCACAAGCATCTACTTCAAAGAAATAAAAAAAATGCCATGATCATTTTACCACTTTTGTGGCATATTCTAGAAAAGAGAGGGGTTCTCAACGCTCTAACCCAAAATCTACTTCTCTATCTGTAACAAGTGTTGGAGTGTTGGTAACGACAAACCAAAATGTAAACATTGTAATCAATTTTATTTTGGGGAGTGTCGTTTGAGAAGTGGAGCTTACTATAGATGCGATTCTCTTGACCATTTTCTCAAAGATTGTCTGGAAAAGATTAACAAAGATACTGATCAGACTTTGAAGCCGAGTAATCTCGCCCCGAGAGGCAGACCACCTCGTTACTCCAGAAATGTTAGTGGTGGTAGAGGTGTAGCAAAAGATTCAATAGTTAAATCTAAAGCACGAGCACCGGCTAGAACATATGCTATACATGTAAGAGAGGATGCCTTTGCACCAGACATTATTACCGGTACTTTTTCTCTTTTTGATACTGATATTACTGTTTTGATTGATCCTGGTTCAACACATTCATACATATGCATGAATTTAGTGTCTGTTAAAAATTTACCTGTTGAATTCACTAAATTTGTGGTTAAAGTTTCAAACCCCCTGGCCAGTATGTTATGGTGGATAAAGCTTGTAAAAGCATTCCATTGATGGTAAGGGGTTATTGTTTCTTGGCTGATTTGTTGCTACTGCCTTTTGATGAATTTGTTGTGATTTTGGGAATGGACTGGCAAACTCAGCATGATGCAGTGGTAAATTGTAAACAGAAGTACATTGTGCTAAAATGTCAAGATGGTAAATTAATTCATGTTAAATCTGATAAACTGGATGGGTTATCTAATATGATTTCAGCCATCTTAGCACAGATATATATCAGAAAAAGATGTGATGTCTATCTTGCTTATGTAATGGATACTAAAGGGTCTAAATCCAAGATGAAGTTAGTGCCGGTTGTTTGTTAGTTTCATGATAGATTTCCAGAGGAATTACCCAGATTACCGCCAGTCAGAGAGGTGGAATTTTCTATAGACCTTATTCTTCGAACAACTCCTATGTCTATAGCACCCTATAGAATGGCTCTGACAGAATTAAAAGAGTTGAAAGCACAGTTACAAGAACTAACTAACAAAGGTTTTGGTCGACCCAGTACTTCACCTTGGGGTGCGCCAGTTTTGTTTGTAAAGAAGAAAGATGGATCGCTAAGGTTATGTATTGATTACAGACAGCTCAACAAAGTCACAATTAAGAACAAGTATCCACTACCTCGAATTGAAGATCTATTTGATTAGTTGAAAGGTACCATTGTATTTTCGAAGATTGATCTTTGCTCTGGTTACTATCAATCATGGGTAAAAGAATTAGATGTACCGAAGACAACTTTTAGAACCAGGTATGGAAATTATGAGTTCCTTGTGATGCCATTTAGTTTGACAAACGCACCAGCGGTATTTAAGTATCTAATGAACATAATTTTTATTTCATATCTAGACAAGTTTGTGATGGTGTTTATTGATGATATTTTGGTATATTTTTGGGATGGAGTTGAACATGTTGATCATTTGATAATTGTGCTACAAATTTTGCGTGAGAAACAACTGTATGCCAAATTCAGTAAATGTGAATTTTGGCTACGGGAAGTCGATTTCCTTGGGCATATAGTGTCTATAGAAGGTATTAGGGTAGATCTGAGTAAAATCTCAGCTATTATTATTGGACGCCACCGAAAAATGTATCTAAAGTTAGAAGTTTTTTGGGATTAGTTGGATACTATCAGAGATTTGTACAAGGGTTCTTAATGATAGCTTCTTCGATAACTCGTTTATTGTAAAAAGATGTAAAATTTGAGTGGTCTGATGAATGTCAGTAGAGTTTTGATAGATTGAAAGCTTTGTTGACTGAAGCACCTATGTTAGTACAGCCTGAATAGGGTAAGGAATTTGTGATTTACAGTGATGCATCATTAAATGGTTTAGGCTATGTCTTTATGCAAGAAGGTAAAGTAGTAGCCTATGCTTCTAGACAGCTTAAGCCACATAAAAGAATTACCCGATACATGATTTAGAGTTGGCAGCCATTGTTTTTGTGTTAAAAATATGGCGACATTATTTGTTTGGTGAAAAATGTCATATCTTTACTGATCACAAAAGCTTGAAACATTTGATGTCACAAAAAGATTTGAACTTGAGACAGCATAGGTGGCTTGAACTATTGAAAGATTATGATCTGGTTATAGATTATCATCTGGGGAAAGCCAATATGGTGGCAAATGCTTTAAGTAGAAAGTCACTATTTGCTTTGCGAGCATTGAGTACTCGATTGACTTTATCTGATGATTGTTCAATATTAGCTGAGGTAAAAGCTAAATTGGTATTTTCGGTAGCAAATCTGCGAGGCTCAGCAAGATGATAGTGAGTTAAAAGAAAAATGGATATAGAGTGAATTAACTTCTCATTCAAAATTTCAAATTGGGTCTGATTATTGTTTGTTATTCAGAGGTAGAGTATGTCTGTGCATCAAGGAAGTAACTAAATGTATAATGATTTGAAAAGGATGTACTGGTGGCTGGGAATGAAACAGGATTTTTCATAATTTGTATCTAAGTGCTTGATATGTCAGCAAGTTAAAGTTGAACATCAAATGTAACGCCCCAAACCCAGCCCAGACGTTATGGCCAAATCTAGTGTGTCACATCACCTAGAACTAACCATGTTACCTAGTTACTAAGATTAGGGTGAGCTTTGCAAAACTGATTTTTAAGTCTTAAGAGAAATTCCCGGTTTATTGGTGAGCGTCCTATTCATTACTAGTTATTAAAAGATTCCTTATATAAAACTTAACTTGTTACTCGATTGAATCGCGTGACTGATTTTGAAAACCTTTGATTAATCTTAAAAAAAATTCGCCCAGCTATATTTGAAATAATTTAAGTAATGTAAGAATAAGTAATTAAAACCCAAAATAAAAATAAATAGAGTGGCCTTATTACAAATCCAAATTTAAAATAAAAACAATTAAATAAAGTAAAGGATTAATTAACTTAAAACCAGAAACGCAGTCTTCGTGGCCACTCTGAATCCCTCCTAGCTCTAAGCCCACAGTCTAGGGCTCACCTGTAAGGATGGAAGAAAAATGGGTGAGTTTGGAAAGCTCAGTGTGTAGAGAAACCAATCCAAAGCCCAAATTAGCTCAAGCCCACTGGGCCTAAGCCCTATCCAGTCTCAGTAATTACAGGGCCAAAGCCCTATTCAGATACAGTAAACTGGGCCTTGCCCATTTCAGATAAAAGTACCGCCCGTAGGCCCATTTCAGTAACAGAACAGATATCAATTATGAATGCAAGCCTAACCCAGCCTAAATCCAACCGTTACACTCCACCCGTACCAACCCTACACTCCATGTGGGGAATAACTCAACCCACCAAGCCCTACACTCCAGAGTTGCAGCATAGCTGCTCAGATAACAGTAAAATGAGGCAAAGCCTCCAGTACGTGGTCAAGCCACTTTCAGTACTTCCCCCATCAGTATCCCAGTCCCATGCAACAGATATTTATGACATGGCATGCAATAAACAATAGTAGTAAAACATGCGTTTTCGTCTAACCTAGCCCTAGGGGTATAATGGTCATTTTACACCTAGGGGTAATTTAGTAATTTCCACCCATAATGGGTATTCAGTAATTATGCCAATTTCTAGGGTTTCATACACATCTTAATCAGAGATATTCTAACTTTTATCCTAATAGTTTATTTAGTCCATTTTAGTAGTTTACAGCCATTGGGCCCTAAAACCCCTAATGGGCCCTATAGTGACATTTAGTTTGTTTAGCCCATTTAGTCCAAATTTTACAATCAATTTACTAGTTTTAGCAGTTTTAGACCTACAGTATATCTGTATACACTTATTGCCTATTTTACCCATATGGGCTCGTAAGCCTATTGGGCTCAGTTTCAGACCATCAAGGCCCAATTTACCGAAGTGCATGAAATTGTGCACTCAGCCATCCTACCACTTGTGATTTCAGATCCAAAGGTTTCTAATCGACTTACGAGCGTTCGCACGCTCACAAGCCCACAAAATGCCAGAATTCTGACATTTCGGTTTTTCAGCTTTTGCCAATTCAGACTACAGAAGGGTGTTCGATACACACCTGTTTTGCAACAACTGCTAACGAGATCTCCCACGATATCCTACAATCGATCACTAGACACATCAGATCCAAAATACAATGACAACCATCATAATCTTACTTACCATAATCGGCCATCACCACTTAAGGCCCTTGAGATCTTACCTTTGCCGAAACTAGTGACTAGATCTAGATCTAGCCGTTCCACTTGTCCAAGCCTTTGATCAGTCGCCTCTAGAACACACTAACACCAAAATAAATCATCTGTTAATAACCTTTAGAGCCCTAAGCCCTAATCGACAGCCTCCCTAAGGCTCTAGGGATTTCGGCTTTTCTAAATCCTAAAATAGAGAATAGATCTGAGATATCGAGTACTTACCATAGGTTCCCCTTCTATTTCTACTCAGATCTGGTGCAGATCTAGCCCCTAAACACTAGCAGAGATCGAGTCTCAGAGATCTAAACATTCGACTACAAGTCCCTAAAAATATGGTGTTTTTGGCTTTTTAAATAGTAAAGAACAATATGATTTGGTGTTGTGGTTTTGAAGTAGTGTTGCTGACAGGGGTTAGGGGTTTAGAGGATGTAAAAATTGGCCAAAAGAGATGCAAGAATGGTAGGAGGATTTGGCTAGAAGAAATCAACACAAGAAGCAACCTTCCGAGATTTTGGCTTTTAGTAGTAGGTGGGTTTTAGAAGAAAAGAATGGCAGATTCAGTTTTTGAAGCAAAGAAAAGGAAAAATGAATAAGGAGGAGAGGTGATTTTGGCTAGAGACGAAAAGAAAAAGAAAAGAATGGAAGAGAGGAGAAGAGAAGAAAGAACTCGGCACCCAAGAGATCTATCTTGCGTTTTCGGCTTTTTGCGACACTGAAAAGATAATAGAACGAAAGTGAAGGCTCTAGGTGGCAAACCCTAATTCGGCAAGACAGAAAAGAAAATAAAACCTACCCTAATGGCCATTCAAACCAATGGCCCAACCTTCCTAAAGCCCTAGCCGAATTCCACTTGAGCTCTATCACATGCCCGGCACATGCACAAAAAAAAAAGTATCATATGTTTACCTTGTGACTTGAACTCTGGCCCTTAAACTCAGTCCACACGCGACTTTTTTAGGAGCTTAGTGGCGCCCCCTTGCCACTTTACCAAGGCCCTCTTTGTGTCTCAATTTTCTAACTTTTTCTTAAAGGCCCACTTAACTAAGTCTCTTTCACTTAGAATCCAAGTTGCTATTTCTGTCGGGTTTTAACTTTGGCTTGGGCCTTCTAAAGACCCACTATCACACTTAAACATAATTTCAGTAACCAAAATTCCAAAATTTCAAGATTTCACCAAAAATCAACAAAACTCGAAAAATCTCGAAAATCAGGGCGTTACAACTCTACCCCCTAAAAAAATTTCGACATCGAAATTTACCTGATCCGAATAGTTGAGGGTATTGTTGACGCATCATCTCTTCTAGCACCCTAGTAGCCTCCTCTCTACCATGATTACGCCAAAGCACCTTTACTAACGGAACTGACTTCTTCCTCAATACTATGACCTCGCGATCCAATATTTGCATATGCTCCTCTTCAAAGGTCAAATCGGTCTTTACCTTAATCTCCTCTACAGGCATGACATGTGAAGGATCCAATCGATACTGTCTTAGCATGGATACATGAAAGATGTCATGGATTCAATCCAACTCTGATGGTAACTCCAACTGATACGCCACTGGCCCTACTCGTTTAAGAACCCGATAAGGCCCAATAAACCGCGGACTCAACTTGCCTTTCTTACCAAACCTCAAGATCTTCTTCCAAGAAGAAACCTTCAAGAATACCATATCCCCTACGGCGACCTCGATTTCTCTACGTTTTAGATCCGCATACGACTTCTGCCTATTAGAGGCCTCTTTTAACCAATCTTTGATCAACTTAACCTTTCTTTCAGTGTCTGCTACTAATTCTGGTCCAAGCACTTGTCGCTCTCCCAACTCTGTCCAACACGTAGGCGTACGACACCTTCGCCCATACAGTGCCTCATATGGAGCCATCTAAATGCTCGCTTGATAGCTGTTATTGTGCACAAATTCCACCAATGGTAAGTAGTCCTCCCAACTACCTCGAAAGTTGATGACACAACCCCTTAACATATCCTCCAGAACCTGAATAACCCTTTCCGACTGCCCATCCGTCTGAGGGTGAAAAGCAGTGCTGAAGTCCAATCGCGTGCCCAACGCCTCATGCAACTTTTACCAGAATCGAGACGAAAACCTAGGGTCTCGATTAGAAATAATCGACACTAGTACCCCATGCAGTCGCACTATCTCCGCCACATACAGCTTAGCCAACTTTTGCAGTGAGTAATCAGTTCAGACAGGAATGAAATGGGCAGATTTTGTTAACCTATCCACAATCACCCATACTGAATCTTTCTTGGAGGGTGACAAAGGTAGCCCACTTACAAAATCCATGGTTACTATCTCCCATTTCCAAAGTGGAATCTTTACTGGCTGCAACAGTCTAGAAGGCAGTTGGTGCTCAGCTTTAACTTGCTGGCACGTCAGACATTTCCCCACAAATTCCGTCACCTCTCGCTTAAGTCCAGGCCACCAATACACCTCTCGCATGTCTCGATACAGCTTATTCCCTCCAGGATGCATGGCACAAGGTCCACCATGAGCCTCTTTCAGAATCGCCTCCCTCAATTCAGAGTCCTTAGGAATACAAACTCTTCTACGAAAGTAAAGAACTCCATCAGTATTCAGTCCAAAATCTGAATTCTTCTCTTTCTCAGCTTGTTGAAACTAAGGAATCAACGACTCATCCTTTAACTGTTTCTCTTTAATCTACTCAGTCCAAGTTGGTCTCACTTCCAACTCCGCCAATAGACTTCCATCGTCATAAAGACTCAAACGAGCAAACATCACTCTCAACTCAGCTACAGCCCTTCGACTTAGTGCATTAGCTACCACATTCGCCTTGCCTGGGTGGTACTCAATCGAACAATCATAACCCTTAAGCAACTCTATCCATCTTTGTTGCCTAACATTCAACTCCTTCTGTGTCAACAAATACTTGAGACTTTTATGGTCTGTGTATATAATACACTTTTCCCCATATAGATAGTGTCTCCAGATTTTCAACACAAAGATCACCGCTGCCAACTCTAAATCATACGTGGGGTAATTCGCTTCATGAGGCTTCAGCTGTCATGAAGCATAAGCGACTACTTTACCCTCTTACATCAGTATACAGCCTAGGCCCACATGCGACGCATCACTGTACATAGTGAAATCCTTTCCAGACTCCGGCTGAATCAGCACTAGCAACTCAGTCAAAACCTTTTTCAATTTATCAAAAGCCTCTTGTTGTTTCTCAGTCCATACAAACGCTACTCCTTTTCTTAATAGCTTCGTCAATGGTGCAGCAATTAGAGAAAATCCTTCTACAAACTTTCTGTAATAGCCTGCCAGACCCAGAAAACTCCGAATTTTCGCTACTGACCTTGGTGGCTTCCATTCCAGAACTGCCTCAATTTTTCAAGGGTCTACCCTAATCCCCTCAGCAGAAACAACGTGACCCAGAAAAGTCACTTCTCGAAGCCAAAATTCACACGTATTGAATTTTGCGTAGAGTTGCTTTTCTTTCAGCACTTGAAGTACAATACGGAGATGCTCATCATGCTTCTCCTCAGTTTTCGAATATACCAGAATATTGTTGATAAAGACGACTACAAATCGGTCCAAGTAAGGTTGGAACACTCGAATCATCAGATCTACGAAAGTTGTAGGTGCATTCGTCGTCCAAACGACATAACCAAAAACTCGTAATGACCATACTGAGTTCTGAATGCTGTCTTATAAATATCCGCCTCCTTTACCCTTAACTGATGATATCCAGATTGAAGATCGATCTTGGAAAACACTGAATCTCCTCTAAGCTGGTCAAACAGATCGTCGATTCTTGGCAGATGATACTTGTTCTTTATCGTCAGTTTGTTCAACTGGCGATAATTGATGCACATACGCATCGTCCCATCGTTCTTCTTCACGAATAGCATCGGTGCTCCCCATGGAGACACAGTCGGTCTAATGAAGCCTCTATCCAACAACTTTTGGATTTGTGCTTTCAGTTCCACCAGCTCCTTTGGTGCCAATAAGGCGCAATGGACACTGAAGTCGTTCCAGGCAGCAAGTCGATTCCAAACTCGACTTCTCAGTTTGGAGGTAATCCAGTAAGCTCCTCAGGGAAGACATCTTGAAATTCCCTAATAGGTCTAACTGTTTCCACAGTCAGATTCTCAGTCTCAGTTTGACTTACAAAAGCCAAGTACGCCTCGCATCCCTTGCGAATCAGTTTATCAGCCCTTAAGGCCGAAACAACATTGGACAAGTAGTCCTTTCGCCCTTCAATAACCATTACCTCCTCATCCTCGGCAGTTCTTAACACCATCCTCTTAGCCGCACAATCCAAAGTCGCCCTATGCTTGGTCAACCAGTCTATTCCTAAGATCAGATCGAACTCTCCGAATGGTAACTCCGTCAAGTCTCCACAAAAAATCCTACCTTGAGCATCTAAAGGCACCTCCCTAAAGAGTTTATCTACCCTAACTGAGTGACCTAGTGGACTTATCATAGTTACCCCACTTACAGCTTCCTCAAAGTGCACACCCAACGACCTAGAAATGTTACATGCATCGTACGAATGAGTTGTTCCCACATCTATCAGAGCAGTGTAAGGCATGCTAGAGATTAAAAACGTACCAGTTATGATGTCAGGTGCATCACCCCCTCTCGACGACGAGCAGCATAAACTAGTGCTGGCTGATGAGCCTCAACATTTCCAGCACCCCTGCCAGGTGCTCCATGACCACGACCATTTCCATTGCCACCTTTACCTTGTCCACGACCTCTCGGCGGTAGCAGTCCACCTCGCAATGGTTGAACAACCCTCTGTTCAGCAACTTGAGTCTAAGCCGGCATCCGAGGATAATCCTTAATTCTATGTTCCTTGGACCCACATTGAAGGCCTGCCCCAGTACGCTTCTAGCACTCTCCCAGATGCACTCTACCACAATCTCTGCAAGCCTGTGGTCTAACCGTATTTACTGGAACTGTTGGAGCTGGTTCCTCCACTCTAGCTCTTTTGGCATTTCAATTTGCAGCTCCAAATGGTCCAGAATCCCTCCTAAATTAGTTCCGATCCTTATCACAGTTCTGTCATTCCGTTCGCTTCACCTCTTCGGCTATCTTTGCCTTCTCCACCAATGCAGAAAAATCGCGCTCCCTCTGCGGAGCTATCAACACCCTTAGTTCATCTCTAAGGCCATCATTAAAACAAACACTACGCTCGTACTCGGTAGAAACTATCCCACTGGCATACCGACTCAACCTCAAAAATTCTGCCTTATACTCAGCAACGGACTTATTGCCCTGGGTCAGGTTTAGAAATTCTTTCCTACGAGCATCCACATAACTCGCTCCGATATACTTCCCCTTGAAGGACGTCTTAAACAGTTCCCAGGTTACCCGCTCAGCTGGGGTACTCTCCCTTACAGTGATCCACCATTGATATGCCTCGTCTCGCAGTAGAGACACCGCTCCCTTCAGCTTTTGCTCCACCTATTAATCCAGGTCGTCCATAATCCGTTCCGTAGCTTCCAGCCAATACTCAGCTACATTTGGGGCTACTCCAGATATGCCCCCTGAAGACCTCTGCTCCGTTAGCTTAGAGTCACTCAGAAATAGATCCCCTATTCACTGGCCCAACATTAGCTCCAGTGACTCTTTTTAGGACCCTTAACATTGCCTGTGACAAGGCATCATCCCCTGCAGCCCGATCATATGGCCCATTTTCTACTACCGACGGTGGGCGTGCCCCACCAGCTGGCATGTGTTCCAAAGATGAAGACCCAGCTTGAACACTACCTCGACCAAGTCTACGGCCTCGTCCACGAGTAGCTCTCGTACCCATATCGACTTACCTGATTACGAATTTTATGACATTAGTTTAATATTTCAGTTGTTTATTACAGATGTCTTATGTACAAATAGAGTTTCAGAGTTTGTTTTCGTGAAATCGTAGCCTAGTTACAATCTTTGTCTCCTAGAGTTTAGTTTCCCTACAATCTCAGTCTTATAGTTTTCAATACTACCCTATCTATAGTATCATAATAGGGTCTCAGTTCTATCTACAGTGTCATTTCAAAATAGTACAGTGTAAGAGACAGAAATACTTATAGACTTGGTGCCGGGGATTCAGTGTGCCACTTCTTCAAATACCAGATTTTAGAAAACTCTGAAAGATTTAAACTTTTCAAAATCAAACCTTTAAAACATGTATATTTTGAAGAAAACAAGTTTGAAAAGGGGTTTTTTCTAAAATTTTCAAAAACTGATTTAAAAAATACCTTTCTTGGGCCTAAAATTTAAAAATTTTAGAAAAACTTTTTAGACCTGATCCACAGCCAAGTTGTTGCAACCGGGCTCTGATACCACTACATGTAACGCCCCAAACCCGGCCCAGACGTTATGGCCAAATTTGGTGTGTCACATCACCTAGAACTAACCATGTTACCTAGTTACTAAGATTAGGGTGAGCTTTGCAAAACTAATTTTTAAGTCTTAAGAGAAATTCCTGATTTATTGTGAGCGTACTATTCATTACCAGTTATTAAAAGATTCCTTATATAAAACTTAACTTGTTACTCGATTGAATCACGTGACTAATTTTGAAAACGTTTGATTAATCTTAAGAAAAACTCGTGCAGCTATATTTGAAATTATTTAAGTAATGTAAGAATAAGTAATTAAAACCCAAAATAAAAATAAATAGAGCGGCCTTATTACAAATCCAAATTTAAAATAAAAACGATTAAATAAAGTAAAGGATTAATTAACTTAAAACCAAAAATGCAGTCTTCGTGGCCACTCTGAATCCCTCCTAGCTCCAAGTCCACAATCTAGGGCTCACCTGCAAGCATGGAAGAAAAAGGGGTGAGTTTGGAAAACTCAGTGTGTAAAGAAACCCATCCAAAGCCCAAATCAGCTCAAGCCCACTAGGCCTAAGCCCTATCTAGTCTCAGTAATTACTGGGCCGAAGCCCTATTCAGATATAGTAAACTGGGCCTTGCCCATTTCAGATAACAGTATGGCCCGTAGGCCCATTTCAGTGACAGAACAGATATCAATTATGAATGCAAGCCCAACTCAGCATAAATCCAACCGCTACATTCCACCCGTACCAGCCCTACACTCCATGTGGGAAATAACTCAACCCACCCAGCCCTACACTCCACAGTTGTAGCATAGCTACTCAGATAACAGTAAAATGAGGCAAAGCCTCCCGTACATGGTCAAGCCACTTTCAGTACTTGCCCCATCAATATCCTAGTCCCATACAATAGATATTCATGACATGGCATGCAGTAAACAGTAGCAGTAAAACATGCATTTTCGTCCAACCTAGCCCTAGAGGTATAATGGTTATATTACACCTAGGGGTAATTTAGTAATTTCCACCCATAAGTGGTATTTCAGTAATTATGCCAATTTCTAGGGTTTCATACACATCTTAATCAGAAATAGTCTAACTTTTATCCTAGTAGTTTATTTAGTCCATTTTAGCAGTTTACAACCATTGGGCCCTAAAACCCCTAATAGGCTCTATAGTGACATTTAGTTAGTTTAGCCCATTTAGTCCAAATTTTACGATCGATTTACTAGTTTTAGCAGTTTTGGACCTATAGTCTATCTGTATACACTTATTGCCTATTTTTACCCATATGGGCCCTTCAGCCCATTGGGCCCAATTTTAGCCCATCAAGGCCCAATTTACTGAAGTACACGAAATTATGCACTCAGCCATCTTACCACTTGCGATTTTAGATCCAAAGGTTTCCAATCAACTTACAAGCATTCGGACGCTCACAAGCCCATAAAATGTAAGAATTTTGACATTTCGGCTTTTCGACTTTTGCCGATTTATATTACAGAAGGGTATTCGATACACACCTATTTTGCGACAACTGCTAACGAGATCTCCCACGATATCCTACAATCGATCACTAGACACATCAGATCCAAAATACAATGACAACCATCATAATCCTACTTACCATAATCGGCCATCACCACTTAAGGCCCTTGAGATCTTACCTTTGCCGAAACTAGTGACTAGATCAAGATCTAGCCATTCCACTTGTCCAAGCCTTTGATCAGTCGCCTCTAGAACACACTAACACCGAAATAAATCATCTGTTAATAACCTTTAGAGCCCTAAGCCCCAATCGACAGCCTCCCTAAGACTCTAGGGATTTCGGCTTTTCTAAATCCTGAAATAGAGAATAGATCTGAGATATCGAGTACTTACCATAGGTTCCCCTTCTATTTCTACTCAGATCTGGTGCAGATCTAGCCCCTAAACACTAGCAGAGATCGAGTCTCAGAGATCTAAACATTCGACTACAAGTCCCTAAAAATATAGTGTTTTTGGCTTTTTAAATAATAAAGAACAATATGATTTGGTGTTGTGGTTTTGAAGTAGTGTTGCTGACAGGGGTTAGGGGTTTAGAGGATGTAAAAATTGGCCAAAAGAGATGCAAGAATGGTAGGAGGATTTGGCTAGAAGAAATCAACACAAGAAGCAACCTTCCGAGATTTTAGCTTTTAGTAGTGGATGGGTTTTAGAAAAAAGGAATGGCAGATTCGGTTTTTGAAGCAAAGAAAAGGAAAGATGAACGAGGAGGAGAGGTGATTTCAGCTAGAGAAGAAAAGAAAAAGAAAAGAATGGAAGAGAGGAAAAGAGAAGAAAGAATTCGGCACCCAGGAGATCTATCTTGCGTTTTTGGCTTTTTGCTACACTGAGAAGAGAATAGAATGAAAGTTAAGGCTCTAGGTGGCTAACCCTAATTTAGCAAGACAAAAAAGAAAATAAAACCTACCCTAATGGCCATTCAAACCAACAACCCAACCTTCCTAAAGCCCTAGTCGAATTCCACTTGAGCTCTATCACATGCCCAGCACATGCACAAAAATAAAAGTATCATTTGCTTACCTTGTGACTCGAACTCTGGCCCTTAAACTTAGTCCACACGCCACTTTTTTAGGAGCTTAGTGGTGCCCCCTTGCCACTTTACCAAGGCCCTCTTTGTGTCTCAATTTACTAACTTTTTCTTAATGGCCCACTTAACCAAGTCTCTTTCACTTAGAACCCAAGTTACTATTTCTGTTGGGTTTTAACTTAGGCTTGGGCCTTCTAAAGGCCCACTAACACACTTAAACATAATTTTAGTAACCAAAATACCAAAATTTCAAAATTTCACCAAAAATCACAAAAACCCAAAAAATCACGAAAATCAGGGCGTTACATCAAGTGCCTTCGAGATTATTACAACCAGTTACGATACCGGAATAGAAATGGGAAAGAGTTACTATAGACTTTATGTAAGGATTGCCCCTATTTCCAGAAAAGAAATATGCCATTTGGGTAATCGTTGATTGACTAACAAAGTCTGCACACTTTATTCCAGTACATATGTATTTCTCTTTGGATAGATTGGTTGAATTATATGTGTCTGAGATTGTTAGATTACATGGAGTACCAATCTCCATTATTTCAGATAGAGATTCTTGATTTATGTCTCAATTTTGGAATAAGCCGTAAGAAGCTTTGGGTATTCAATTGTATTTTAGCACTACATTCCATCCTCAGACTGATGGACAGGTCGAACGTGTTATACAGATTTTGGAGGATATGCTTCGATGTTGTGTGCTAAAATTTTAAGGTAACTAGGAAAAATATCTGCCCCTAGCTGAATTTGCTTATAATAACATTTATTAGTCCAACATTAGAATGGCACCGTATGAGGCTTTGTATGGCCGTAAATGTAGAACTCGATTGTACATGACAGAACTCAATGAGAAAAAGATACACAAAGTTGATTTAGTCTGTGAAACTGAAGAAAAGGTGAAAGTAATTCAAGATAGTTTGAAAGCAGCTTCTGATTGCCAAAAGTCTTATGCTGATCTTAAACGAAAAGAGATAGAATTTTAGGTCAGTGAGAAGGTGTTATTGAAAGTTTTACCTTAAAAGAAAGTTCTTTGGTTTGGCAGTAAAGGTAAATTGAGTCCGTGGTTTATTGGGCAGTATGAAATTATTCAAAGAATCGAGCCTATTGCGTACCGATTGGCATTACCACCAGTGCTTGATAGAATTCATAATGTTTTTCATGTGTCGATGTTATGACAGTATCGGTCAGACCTTTCACATGTTATCTCCCCAACGGAGGTTGAAATCCAGCCTGATATGACCTATAGTGAGGAACCGATCAAAATCATGGCAAGGGAGATGAAAGAGTTAGGAAATAAAAAGGTAGCTCTAGTGAAAGTTCTTTAGCAATGACATGAAATAGAGGAAGCTACCTGGGAACTAGAGGAAACACTGAGAAAGCAATATCCAAACCTTTTCACTGGTAAGATTTTCGAGGATGAAAATTCTTGAGGAGAGTTGTAACAACCTATTTTCAGTGAAATCAGAACAGTGGTTTCAGGACCATAAATCTGAGCTAGAAAGAAATTTTATTTTCATATTATTACATGGTGTAACGCCCCCACGCCCGAGACCGTCGCCAGAGTCGAGCTTGAGGTGTTACTACACATAATTTACCATTTTAAATAACTTTACATTATCTATTTTGATTTTCGGAATAAGCAGTTTATCTGCATCATGGTCGCTTGAAAAATCATATCTCGAGTTACAAAACTCGAAATCAAGATCTGTAAATTTTCCCTGAATCTAGACTCATGTATCTATCTACTAATTGTTTTCTAGAATTTTTAGATTGGCCGATTAGTACAGTTTATTAGTTAAAGTTGCCCCTGTTTCAGAACTCAACTGCATTGACCTCTACTTATTACGAACCACTTTTCTCCCTGTAAAAAATTCATATGACTATGCCGTTTCTTTATCATAAAATTAGACTCAATAAGAATTCTGAAAATATAAAGTAATCCTCCTAATTAATTTTTTAAAATTTATGGTGAATTTCCAAATTTGGAATAGGGGATCCAGAAATCGCTCTGGCCCTGTTTTACTAAAACTCAGATATCTCATAAAATACAATACCTTTACCTGTTTTGTTTGTTCCATATGAAAATAGACACAATAAGATTTAATTTCATATATTATTCACCATCAAAACATGTTTCTATTATTTTTAGTGATTTTTCAAACTCACGTCACTGCTGTTACAATGTTATGTTTTTAAGCTACTTTCACATTTTTCCTTAATTTCCATGTGACAGTTATCACTCAAGCATACATACTATCATACTTGTATATCATTAGCCATTTCATTAGCTATTCACTATCAAGTATTTACATCCCATTCATTGAACATGTCATAAGACATCCATATCAAAAGAAGCCAATTCCCTATACATGCCATACACGAAAAGAAACGTCTAACTATACCGATAGGATTCCTCGATAGTGTGATCGGATCTCCGACATTTCCTTTGATCCCTGAGTGGCTTGGCAAGAACTATAAGAAGAAAGAAATAAAGAGGGTAAGCACTAGGATTAGTAAGTTTACAAGCAAATAAATTACAACATTCATCATATGGGATAAATATGCAAACTATCACTTAGCATTATAAGCTTTCTTTACATCTCATTTTCTGCCTTCTTCTTCTTCACTTACCTTCTTTCTTACCTGACCTTTCATTATTCACGATTACAATCTACCTTTCCTTTGCTGATAATTCACTGTACATTTACTTGAATAATGGCCCGTTGAACCATTCGGAATACTAAGGATACTAGGGTCGTTATTGTCTAACAATATCCTGCCAATGCCATGTCTTTGACATGGACTTACATGAATTATTCCTGTCTCCAATGCCATATATCTAATATGGACTTACATGGCTCAATCCTGTCTCCAAAGCCATATATCTGATATGGACTTACATGGCTCATTCTTGTCTCCAAAGCCGTATATCTAGTACAGACTTACATGGCTCATTTCTGTCCTGTCCTGTCCTGTCGACCCCTAATGTCATGACATTCGTATCCTAACATTCCTAAGGTTCAATCGAGACTTTCTACTGCTTTTCTCTGTCATATCACCTTATATTCAACTTGATTATTTTCATAAAATGAATATATAAATGCTGGAAAATGACAATAGTAATGTAAAATAACAGAATATTGCATTTATTTACCGTAAACTTACCTCGATACCAAATGTGACTAAACTTTACAATTTAGTCCTTTACTTTTTCTTTTCCCCGATCTACTCCCGAATTTCTTTCTTCTTGATCTATAATAGCAAATTTAACTTATTTAATATCAACATTTATCAAAACAGCACTTTACTCAAACTTTGGCAAAATTACATTTTTGCCCCTAAACTTTTGCATATTTACACTTTTGCCCCAAGACTCAGAAATCAAAACTTATCACAAATTCTTGTATTTTAGGACACTCTGATCATTTATTTACCAACATCATCTTCAAATTCCTACTATAACATACACTTGTGTACAATAGGTATTTTTACCAATTAAGCCCTTTTACTTGTTTTTACCTAAAACCGAGTAGCTCAAGTTGTCTAGCATAATTTAAAACCTCATATTCTATCAAAAAAAATCAAAAAACACAAATTTCACCTATGGGTATTTTTCCAAATATGAACCCTAACTTAAAATATTGCTAACATAAGCTTTATCGAGCTATCGGGACTACGAAAATGTAAAGAACATTAAAAACGGGGCTTGGAATCACTTACTATGGAGCTTGGAAGCTTGAAACAAACCCTAGCTATGGAGAACCCTTGAAATTTCGTGGTAATGAAGAATATGATCAATTTTGTGCTATTTTTCCCTTTTTATTTCATGTTAATATCCAAATGACCAAAATGCCCCTCCTTACTAAACTTTCAAAAATTCCATCCATGTCCAAATTTTGTCCATGAACTTAAAATTGGCCAAATTACTATTTAAGACCTCCTAATTAATATTTCAAAACAGTTTCATACTAGAAATTTCTAGAATGCAAGTTTTGCAACTTATTCGATTTAGTCCCTAATTTTAAATTAAGCACTTTACGCATAGAAATTCTTCAAGAAATTTTCACACCGTCATGCAATCATAATATAGACCTCAAAATAATTATAAAATAATTATTTCTATCTCGGATTTGTGGTTACGAAACCACTATTCTTATTAGCCCTATTTTGGGATGTTACACATAGTCTGCATTATGATAGGAATGTTACATGAAAAATTCTGATTTTTGTGAAATTTATGGACTATTATTATTATATATGAAAATCAGGTAGGCTTGGAATAAGGAATAAATTGCATGAATTTCATTTTCTGAGACTAAGGACAAAATTGGAATTTATGAAAACTACTGGGGAAAAAGGTAATTTTGCCTAAGGTGTAAATTAAATCTTATTGAATGTGAATTGTATTAAATTGATGTTAAAATTTATTTATATAGATCCGAAAAACACAAATACGAAGTTAGATCGAGGAAAAGAAAAAGTGCTAGATTAGTAGACTTTTGTATACGAACAAGTGACGGGATAAGTTCGTGTAACCTAATCATGTATATTTATATGTTTGAATTAATAGTTGTTTATGTGAGAATTGTATAAATTGCTTGAAAAATGACAAGTTTCATTTCAAGAATGAAATTCAATGGAGACGTGATTTTTCCATATTGATTATAATCCTGCATTTGTTGAGAATATTATAGCTTGGATGAGCATCCTATTAAAAGCCTTGTTGAGCATCATGTTTTATAGTTCTTGTAAGCATCATGATTGGTAGTGATTATGCATGCATTATGCACTATCCCAGCTCTGTTGTGAGCGTCCTGTTACATGATTCGATCAGTTGTGGTCTTGCATATGTTGCGGACAAAAATGCATCTCTTTTTGAGCGTCCTGTTATGCGATCGATTATGATCTCGCATATGTTGCGGACATAAACGCAACTCTATATGAGCGTCCTATTAGTGCTCGCTTGAACTCCTTGATATGTGGCTATCCAGAGCTCCTGTTGCATGGCTCTTTATGAGCATCCTTGATAGGCTCTTCATGAGCTTCTCAGTTAAAAAGTTCTTTGTGAACCTCCTATTTATGGCTCCTATGAGCATTTTTATTTAGCTTGGATAAGCATCCTATTACATGGCTCATTTGAGCATCCTGATATATGTGGGTTGAGAATGTGCTCCATGATTATATGCCCTAATCGGTACCCCGAAACATGTATTGACGAATTACTAATTCAAATACCTGAGTATTCATCAATATTTCTATAATTCAATGGAATAAATTCCTGACATGAGAAACTATGAGATTAAAAGAATTATATATATCAAATGCTTATGAAATACCTAAAAGTTTGTAGTATGATAAGCTCATCCATGTTTAATTGTTATACATGAGAAAAATGTGACTAACTTGCTTATTTGAGTGTTAGTGATTAGGCAAATTTTTCCAAATTGTTGGAAAGCATGTTATTGTTATGCTTGTCTAAATGAATATAACTTGGTAAGTTTAATTCCTATTATACGAACATACTAAGCATTTAATGCTTATTAGGTTTTTTTTTTCTCTACTTTATACTGCTCAAAAGCTCGCAAGGATTGGAGATTGGTCAGAGCATTTTCACACTATCCTCTAGCTAATTTTGATATAAATAGTTAACTTATTTTGGTATAATGGAATGTATAGGTTAAATAGTTCATACGTTAAAATATTTTGGTTGTAATTAGCCATTGGGATGACTAATGTTTAATATACTTTGATGTACTTATATAAGGGATTAACATGTTCGATATGGGTTGGAAATGGTTGATAGAAAAAGGTAAGTATTGGAAATACATGAATGCATGTGATAATACATCATGCTAGATGATAGAGTTTGCATGGTTATAATGCTTGAATTGGTTGGTAGATGATTGCAAGTATTGGTGTAGGTTTTTGGCAAAATTTGGGTGAGAAATTAGGTTAGGAAATGGCCTTATTTTGTCCATACAGGTAGACACACGGGCATGTGTCTTGACTGTGTGTGACACACGGCCTTGCACATGGGCATGTGGTTTGGCCATGTGTCCCTTGTATCTTAAAATTGAGAAACAGAATGCTTAGAATTGGGTACATGGGCTTGTGTCTCAGATGTGTGAAACAGATGGCCTAGAACACGGGCGTGTGTCTTGGCCCTGTGAAACCTGCACCTAATTTTCCAAAAATTAAATTCTCCACATAGCCTAGGACACAAGTGTGTGACTTGGCCGTGTGACCCATGCACTTAATTAAATTACAAAACCGAGAGTTACACGAGTTAGGGACACGAGCGTGTGCCCTACCTTATATGCCATACGGCTTGAGACATGGGCGTGTCATCTGGCCGTGTGAGCCACATGGCCTGACCACATGGGCGTGTGACCCCTGCACCTAGGAAAAATTTTGAAATTGCGCGAAAAGTTCTCTAACTCTCCGATTTAGTCTAATATATATTTGTGGCTCGAGGGCCCTAAAAAGGGAATTTATAATAAATTTTTGACATGAATGATAAAATAATATAAAAGTTTTGTATTCATTCTGTAATTTCTGGTAATGCTTCGTAACCTTGTTCTGGCGACTGACATGGCTGAAACAGGGTTTCGGAGCATTACCAAAACTTTCAGAACATTTTTCGATAATTCATGTAAATTACTATTCATTTTTTGAAATCATTCATAATGTCCCTTATATGGACCCTCGAGGCCCAAAACAAGTATTGGAATTGAATGGGGACTAAATCGAGAACTCAAGGAATTTCTTGCAAAATCCCAAAAATTTTCTCACTATGAAGAGTCACACACCCGTGTGGTATGGGACTCGCCCGTGTGGTCAGGCCGTGTGATTTTACACGCTCGTGTCCCTAACCCGTGTAACTCTTTGACTTGCAACTCATGAACAAATTGATGCCACAAGGCCAAGTCACACGCCCATGTGCTAGGCTGTGTGGTTAATTCAAATTTTTGAAAAATAGGTGCAAGATTCAAGCAGCCAAGACACACACCCGTGTTCTAGGCTATATAGCACACACAGCTGAGACACACGCTCGTGTGCTCTATTTTGAGCATTCTATTTCTCAAAATTTAAGGTGCAAGGGACACACGGCCTAACTACACACCCATCTAGCTGGCTGTATGCCACACACGGTCTAGACACATGCCCGTGTGTCTACCTGTGTGGACAAAATAAAGCCATTTCTAGCTTCATTTGTCACCTAAAATTACACCAATGGCCTATACTAAAACTCACATCTGAAAACCAACCAATCCAAACATTGAATTCAAGCAATTTATAACATCTAACATGATATATTGTTACATGCATTCATGCTTTTAATCTTATCTTTTTATAAGCATACTCATTTAACCTTTCCCAATCAATCAATAATAAACACCTATATTATCTCCATAAAATAAACTTAAATACATATATACATGTACCAAAACATAATCATCTCTAGCCATTCCAATGGCTAGACTACCATAATCATTTACATTTACATGCCAATATGACCAATATAACCTATACATGCCATTATAACTGTAACGCCCCAAAATCCCGAAACTTTTATTTTTGTGTGTTGTAGTTGACGTGTATGATTAGCACTATTTGAGTATTAATTTTAAGGTATTACAAAGTTTCTTTGAAGTCTTAGGGTTAAGGTAGACCATAGGGAAAATTTTAATTTTTGCCTTAGTGGAACCCTAATTCAGGTATTAGGCCTTTCAAACAAATTAAGAGGAAATAAGACATAGACGGGCCTGTGGCCTAGTGGCAAAGTGACGCCACTTAGGGGACAGGAAGGTGGCATTACTGGGAGACTTGGAGGTCCAAGGTTCAAGTGTCAGTTTCGACATTAAGAGGATTATTTTGCAGTTGTTCTGTGCAAGTGGTCGTGATGATTTGAAACTCTGGTATGAAGAGGTTGGATGTATGTTGAAAAGAAAATTTAGGCAGGATAAGGGGGAGAAATAATAGGAAGTGATCAAAGAGAGAATTGTTGGATGAAGTGGAGCCGAATGGGACTTTAGGGGAAGGGAGAAATTGGCTTAAGTAGGGGTTAGTGCAAATTGTGGCATTTTCTTTTAGGGTATAGCCAAATGCTCTTGGTTCGTCTTGCTTTCGGCATATGTGTGTGTGTTTTGTTTCGGGTTTTTCCTTCTTTATTCGATTAGAGAGCATTGTGGTTCGCATCACATACTCATTCTTTCAAACCTTAAGAGCCAAATCCTCTCAATACTTCTTCTTTTCCCCTACTTCTCCTCACATCATCTTATAGCCAAACGTTTGCTTTCAAACCACCTTGCCGGTGCTGATTTTTTACTTGTTCTCCTAAAATGACTATCTTGTTTCTTAGATCTACACTTCCGCAATCGGTTGTGTTAAAGGCCGATTTACTTTCTTTTTCTTCTCCCAAAAAGCTGAATATTATCCCTATTCCCTTATAACTGATTAGCCCTACCACTTTACCAACTTGTTGTTGTTTCTCCTCCATCACAAATTTGTTCTTGTCATCCACTACTTTTAATCGATTCTTAGAAGCTGGATCTCACTTATAAGCTATCTAGGCTGCGGGATCAAAGATCAAGTTTTGGTAAGTACATATTCATCCTTATTCCTCTTTGCCTTAGTGAAAGCCGAATGGCTTATCTAATTATTCTTTTCTCGTTGAATCTACATACCTCTTAATCAGCCAATAAAGGATTCAATCGCAAGGAGGGGAGATCATTTTGAAACCAAGCATCTTAAGAGGGTGGAAGTCGGTTCAATTAAGGTAAGGGTTGTAGTAGGTTCAGTTTCAATTTTGAGAATTGCTAGATCTTGTAAGTGACTAATCGAGTTCTCTAAATGGAATATGGGTCCTACGCATGTAAGCTGTAACGGTTCTCTTCAAAAAGGTGTGTACATACACTGCACATATGACAAATCGAAAAAAGCCGAAATCCTGAAATGTCAAAATGCCGAAAAGTTGAAAAGTTGAAAGGCTGGCGTCGACAACCACACAAGCGTGCGAACGCTCGTGTGGAGATACCGATAGGACAACCGGGGGAAAGGGAGTGATCACATGGTCTTGGGCCACTTTTTGGCAATCGGGCTAGAATGGGCTAGATGGGCCCAACGGGCTCGTGGGCCCAAATCGGAAAAAGTTGATAAGTGATAGTAAGTGATGAGCTAATAAAGTTGGGTGAATGTTTAGAATGGATTAGGCCTGATGGGCCGTACATTTATGATTGGGCCTAATGGGCCATATAAATATGATTGGGCCTGATAGGTCATATGTGAATTTAGGAAAGTATGTGGACTTGCTAGGGTTTTATAATGGACTTTAGGCCTAGTTTCTAATGAATCCTTAAGCAGCATAAAACTTAATTAACTTATCAAGCATGTTTGTGGACAAGTCATAAGGTTAGAGTGTGGCAATCGGCATATTTCTATTCACTTTAGCCAACAGGGACTTGTGGACGGGCCAAAGTTCGTAATTAAGACCCACACTGTTAAGAAATTACTAAAACACCTCTGTAGGTTAGAATTACTAAAATACCCCTATAGGGTAGAATTACTGAAATACCCCTGTAGGGTAGAAATACCAACAAAATGACTAAAATGCCCTTGATAAACTGTAAATTATACATATTTCTATCCCACATTTAGCATATTTATGGATGAATTATCATTGAATTTGTGGAATTTGATGCTCCTAATCCTTTAATTTCATGTTTTATACTTAGGTCAGCATAGGAGAGTGAAAAGAACGAGAAACGGGCCAAAAATGGAGAAGATAGGCCAAAGTAAGAGATTAACATGGCCTAGAGTTCCTTATACGGGTGAACCACACGCCCGTGCCAAATTAACAAGCTTGAACATGGCCTGGGCTCGATTCACACGGGCGTGCCACACAGGCGTGTCCTTGTCATAACGAGTTTCAATTTCACGCGAAAAAAGCTACTTAGGGGCTAAGAAAGACACTCCAAACTCCATATAAACACCCTAGGAGGCGACTATAAAGGTGTACAGTGTTCCCGCCAAGATTCAGAGTAGAAGACAGGGAATTACTCGAAGAAAGCCGATTGATCCATCTTAGAAGCAAGGATCTACATCGAGACTGAGGATCTCCCTTCAATCCTTTCAGGGGTTTTGGGTTTTCTTTATGTTTTGTTATTTGCTTTACTCTGAGATGTGTTCTTTTATAAACATGAACTAAATCCCCAAATACCCGAGGGGGATGAAATGTAACATCCCAAATTTTGGGCCTAGATGAATTGGGCTTTGGGCTTTGGGTCTCATAATTTTTTTTTAATAAGCAAAAAAATGACAAATGACATGTTGGCTTTAAGGGTTTAATAAATTTGAAGTGTCTAGGGGTGTTGGAGAAGTTCTAGATTTAAACTTTGAGGTGAAAGAATTTTAATTTAATAATTAAAGGAACCTTGATTGCAAGTAGCTTGGCTTTTAAATAAATGGAGATAAAATAGGACACAAGCGAGGCTGTGGTGTAGTGGATAAGTGACGCCACTTAGGGTGCAGAGAGGTGGCATTAGTGGCAAGCAAGGGGATCCTAGGTTTGAGTGCTGGCTTGGTATTTTTAGGAATTTTATTTTTGCCTTCTAGATGGTTGGTAGTGGCGTGGAACTGGACTCTAAGAGAAGTGATGAGAAGAGAAATTTTTGGTAGGGATTGAGGAGCTTATCGTGGAGAAAAGTTAGGAGATGTGGATAGAAGAAGTGGTGGAGTCGAATTGGCAATTAAAGGCAATTTCGACTAGTATATATATGTGCCAATTTTGGGGTTCTAGGCTAATGCCAAATTCTTTCTTCTTATTTTGTCGAAAACTACTTTTCTCTCCAAGTACCCAAAAGCCTAAAAACTCTTATTCTTCCCTTTAAGTTTGTGCTGATTTTTTCCCTTCCTTTCTCATTAAACTCTTCTCTTTCTTGCTCCTAGTTCACCTTCTCTAAGCCGAATATTTTGTTAGCCGAACATTCTCTGTGCCGTACTACTCCACTTTTGGGTGATTGCTTCTTGGGTAAATGTTCTTGATCTTAGTTGGCTGAATGGTCACAGTTAAAGGAAGGGGGACTTGTGTTGGATACAAGTCACCTATTATTTTGGTTTTAATAGTTAAGATTGGTGCAGATCTAGGAGTTGATTGTTGTTAGTGATTAAAGAAGGGGCTGTTATAACTTGGTGCGCAAGGTAAGGTGAAAGGTGAGGTTTCAGTTTTGCTAAAGATATGTATTAAGCATGCGATTAGTTGAAGGATGATATCGACTGTAGGTTCGGGGCTCAGGAAATTGTAACACGCTTTATTTCCATGTGCGTACATACATTGCACACACACGATAGATCGGCAAATCCTGAAAAGCCGAAAAGCCGAAATGTCAAAAAACTGAAAATTTGGCTATAGTAGTCCTATGAGTGCGTGAACACTCGTACGAGGGTATTCGATATGTTAACAGAGGCCCCATGAGCTATCTCATGGACTTGGGTCACATTTTGGCTAATCGGGCCAGAATGGGCCCAATGGGCAGACGGGCTTGTGGGCTCAAGCTAGCAAAAATTGATATGTTAGTAATAAGTGATGAGTTGATGAAGTCATTGAATGGTTTGGAAATTTGATTGGACCTAATGGGCCATACAAATGTGATTGGGCCTAATAGGCCATACGAATGTGATTGGGCCTAATGGGCCATATAAAAGAGATTGGGCCTGATGGGCTATATGAATGCATGAAAGCATGTAGACTTGCTAGGGTTTTATAATAGACTTTTAGGCCTAGTTTCTAATGAATCCTCAAGCACATAAAACTTAATTAATTTATCAAGCATGTCTTTAGACAAGTCGTAAGGTTAGAGTGTGGCAATGGGCTTATGCATGTCTAGGATTGGATATAGGAGAGCTTGGTACTTAAGCGGTCTTAATGACCCACCTCCTCTTCTTTGGAATCCTACCTGGTGCATAGTGTCTGTTCACTCTAGCCAAGGAGGACTTGTTGACGGGCCAAAGTTCGTAATTAAGACCCATATGTTAGAAAGTTACTAAAATACCCCTGTAAGGTAGAGTTACTGAAATACCCCTGTAGGGTAGAATTACTGAAATACCCTTGTGTTATAAGTATGACTTATGTATACTATATGCTATATGTTGCACTCATGTGTTATGATGTTGCATGTGGGTGGGAATTATGTTGGAGGAAGTGTTATATGAGGGTCGCACGGTCGCTTGACGACTGTGGGTCTAACGAAGGCTTTTAAACCATGAGCAGTTTTGCTGCAACGTTAGGTAGTACCGCAACCGGTGTTACAATTGATGTGTATCGGTTGGATGGGGTGGGCATTGCATCATTGCATTATAGCATACATGATTGCTCAAGATTTTGTGCTTTTATTGTATTGGGCTCAAGCTCAAGATGACTTGTGTTGCATGATATATATATATTGTTGCTGAGGGTTGTACACACTGAGTTTTGAAACTAACTCCCTCTTTTATTTTTCTCAAGTGATGTAACACCCCTTACCCGAGACCGTCGCCGGAGTCGAGCATGAGGCGTTACCGGACTTAACTTACTAATTCGGGCATAAAAATTTGCTTTTAAAAAATTAGTTTATTTTCATGCATTCAATAAGTCCCTAAGAAGGGTCATCGAGACCCTAAATCATGCTATTGAAATGGTTTGGGGCCAAACCGAGATCAATAAATTTTTTTTGATTACTTAAACGAACGAAAATAAATTATTTCTCTGTTCTTTATAAAACTATCCAACTGCATCATAGTAACTAAATAAATCATAACTCGAGTTACGGAACTCGAAATTCAATTCCGTGAATTTTCCCTAAAACTAGACTCATATAGCTTCTTAATAATTTTTTATAGAATTTTTAGTCTAGCCAATTAGTATAGTTTATTAGTTAAAATCTCTCCTATTATGTAGTTTGACTACTCTGATGTCCATTCACTACGAATTAATTTTCTCTCTTTAAAAAATTCAAATAGGCATGTAGTTTATTTCATTTGAAACTAGAGTCAATAAGGAATCTAGGCATATAAACTATAATTCCTAATTATTTATGTACAATTTATGGTGAACTTTTAAAATCAGAACAGGGGATCAAGAAGTCAATCTGGAGCAGTCTCACTCAAATGCAAATAACTCATAATATACAACTCTTTTACTTACTCTTCTTCTTCCACATGAAAATAGACTCATTAAGCTTTGATTTCATGTCTCATTCACTATTTAATTCCATTTCTAATATTTTTAGTGATTTTTCAAAATCACATCACTGCTGCTGTTTGAATCTGTTTTTAAGCTATTTTCATCTTTTTCATAGTTTCCATATGATAATTACCATTTAGGCATACATAGTATTAAACCTATGTTTGATTAGTCATTCCAATAGCTAATCATCAAAAAGTATTTACATACCATTCATTAAACATATCCTAAGGACATTCATGCCAAAAGAAGCCAAATCCCTATACATGCCATACGCGAAATGAAACGTCTAGCTATACCAAAATGATGCTGTTGATAGTGTGACTGGATCTCTGACGTTCCTTGCGATCCCCGAGTTGGCTTGGCAAGTACTATAAAAAGAAGGAAAATAAAGAGAGTAAGCACTAAGCTTAGTAAGTTTACAAGTAAATAAATCACAACATTCACCCTAAATAATAGTTAATCATAGTATCATCAAGCATCATAAGTTTTCCTTACACCTCATTTCTTACCCTCTTCCTTATTCACTTACTTTCTTTCTTACTTGATTATTTAATAAACTCATGAATATAAATTACCTTTCCTTTGCTGAAAATTTCCTGTAATTTAACCTGTACAATAGCCCGTTGAACCACTTGGAATACTAAGGATACTCGGGTTTTCCTACCTGATAATAGCATGTTAATGCCATGCTCTAGACATGGTCTTACATGAGATGTTCCCTGTCCTACCAAAGCCATATTTTTTAATATGGACTTATATGGTATATTCCTGTCCTGTCTGATAACCCAAAATGTCATGACATTCCTTATCCCAAACATTCATAGAGTTCAAACGGGGCTTTCTGATACTTTTTCTCTGTCATCTCGTCTTTAGTTCAACTTCGAATATTTTCATAAAGTAAATGTATATATGCTGGAAATTAACAACATTAATGTAAAATAATGAAATATTGCATTTATTTACCATAAACTTACCTCGATACAAAATATGGTTAAACTTGACAATTTAGTCCTTTACTTTTTCCTTTCCCCGATCTACTCCCGAATTTCGTTCTTCTTGATCTATAATTGCAATTTAGCTTATTTAATACTCACATTTATCAAAATAATCCTTAACTCTAACTTTGGAAAAATTACAATTTTGCCCCTAAACTTTTACATATTTACACTTTTGCCCCAAAGCTCGAAAATTAAACTTTTTCCCTAATTCTTATGTTTTATGAAATGATGATCATTTTCCCTTAATGGCAACATCAAATGCTCACTCTAACATGTACTTATGAACAATAGGTATTTTTACCGATTAAGCCCTTTTACTCGTTTTTACTTAAAACCGAGTAGCACAAGTTGTTTAACATAATTGAAAACCTCATATTCTATCATAAAACATCAAAATAAACACTTTTCAACTATGGGTATTTTTCCAAATATGAACCCTAGGTTAAATTATTGCTAGAATAAGCTAAATAAAGTTACCGAGACTCTGAAAACGTAAAGAACATTAAAAATAGGGCTTGGAATCACTTACTATGGAGCTTGGAAGCTTGAAACAAACCCTAGCTATGGAGAACCCTTGAAATTTTGTGCTAATGAAGAAAATGGACATATTTTGCCATCTTTTTCCCTTTTTTAATCTTTTAATTACCAAATGACTAAAATACCCTTCATGCCTTTCTTTGAAAATTTTTCATGTACAAGCCCATTTTTGTCCAAAATTTTAGAAATTGGTCAAATTTCTATTTAAGACCCTCTAATTAATATTCCAAGGCAATTTCATACTAAAAGCTTCTAGAATGCAAGTTTTGCTACTTATTCTATTTAGTCCCTAATTTCAAATTAAGCACTTTATGCATAGAATTTCTTCACGAAATTTTCACAAAATCATGCAATCATATCATAAACCTCAAAATAATTATAAAATAATTATTTGTATCTCGGATTTGTGGTGACGAAACTACTGTTCCGATTAGGCCCTATTTTGGGATGTTACAAGTGAACCTTAGTAGGCGGTTCGATGGATGGAGGGACTCAGAGGTTGCCAACTAGCAAGACAACTTAGACTTGATTCTTTTTCTTTATTAAAAGTCCTAGTATTTTAATTGTTTAAGTCTGAATTGTAATAAGGCCTTTTCTCTGGTTATTACTGTTCATTATGATGCTTTAAGACTGGAACATGGATTTACTCGTTTTAAACATAGTTTAAGTTTTTTTTTCTTTTCTAAAACCACTTGTTTTTTTTTTTAAACAAGCTTCCACAGTTAAAGTAAATTTTTCCAAAGTAACTTATAACATGAAGTAAAAAGTTCAAAATGACTTTTGAATATACCTTGTTATAAAAGAACGTACAAACTAGGTTTTTACTTAAAATTTCTTTAGAAGGGTTTTTTAATGAAAACAAGGTTTTCGATAAAACACTTCAATGTGACACGCTAGATTCGGCCATAACGTTCGGGCCGGGTTCGGGGTGTTGTATGAAACCTAAAGAGGAATCTTGTTATTGCTATCTGAACTATATGATAAATATTTGATTTGTTCTTAATTATGTTTTTTAATTCTTGAGTTGATATTTCAGGATATTAATTCAAGTTGAATGTGCTTATTCAGAGGAGCAAAAGTCCCTGTTTAAGAGTAGATCCAACACAATTAAGCGGAGTTGATCACAATCCTAGACATAGGATGACAAAAATCTACCGGATTAGAGTCAAATCTAATAGGTGGATCCATAGAACGAGTTAATGCAAAACTAGGGGTTTTAATTAGAAAGAGATTTCAATTAATCAACCTAGGGTTAGTTGTTCTTATTCTCGACGTCGATATTAACATAATTTAGGGATCTCTACGGATTAAGTCGAATGAAGAAATCGTCTAGTTCAGGGTTAAATAACAAGTGAAGTCTAGGTGCTTTCTTCCTTAGGTATTGCCTTTTTGAATTAAGTTTTCCTAAAGTAATTTCCCAATTTACTCTTTGTGGTGTCTTTAGTTAGCTAGAATTTTAGTTTACCAACAAACCCTCTTTATTTTTAGGCTAGATAATAGGAAGAAAGTCATTACTAGTACTTTTAATTCCTTGGATTTGATATTTCGGTCTTACCACTGGCTATACTACTACTCGATAGGTGCGCTTGCCTTTTATTGTGATAATAGTTAGTTTCCAGGTACGATCATTATTACTTCATCGAAATTACAATAAAGTTTTTGGCACCGTTGTCGGGGAACTAAGATATTAGGAACACTTGATTCCTATTACTTTAGCTATTTTTACTTTATTTGTAATTTATTTTCTATTTTTCTTACTAAATTTTTCTTTTTCCTTTCCCTGACAGGTGTCTCTAGTTTATGACTAGAAGAAACCCGTTAGGACCACTATTGTTTGATAATGACTTAGAAGCCACAATTCACGGAAACCGAAGAAACATAAGGCGAAGCCTATAGTACATAGAACAAGGACAAGAGAACAAAATCGAATCTACTAAAGAGATGGACGTAAATTAGGATAATCTACCACATCCGATGATAGCCGCAAATCCTGTGAATAAAAACCCTGTTCCTCGTACTACGCAAATCCTGTGAATAAAAACCCTGTTCCTCGTACTATGTATGATTATGCTAAACCTAATCTAGGTGGTACTGAATCTAGTATTGTTAGGCCTGCTATTGCTGCAAATAATTTTGAACTGAAACCTAACACTATTCAAATGACACAACAGTTTGTTCAGTTTGATGGTTCGTAGGATTAAGATCCTAACTTACATTTATCTAATTTTTTGGAAGTCTGCGACACATTCAAAATAAATGGCATTTCTGATGATGCCATTCGTCTTCGGTTATTCCCTTTTTTCCTTGAGGAATAAAGCTAAAAAGTGGTTAAATTCTCTACCCAGAGGATCAATCACTACTTGGGAACAAATGACCGAAAAGTTTTTACTTAAATATTTTTCGCCTGCTAAAACGGCAAAGTTGAGGAATGATATCTCTTCTTTTGTGCAGATGGATTTAGAAACACTCTACGATGCTTGGGATAGATATAAGGATTTATTGAGAAGGTGCCCTCACCATGGGTTACCTCTATGGTTACAGGTTCAAAGTTTTCACAATGGTTTGGACCCCTCAATGAAACAGATGATTGATGCAGCTGCCAGTGGAACAATCAATAACAAAACCCCAGAGGCAGCTTACAAGTTTATAGAGGAGATGTCACTGAATAACTATCAGTGGCAAGTGATGAGAACAAAGCCACAAAAAGTTACCAGAGTTTTTAATGTTGACGCGGTCACCATGCTTACAAACTAGGTAGAACTTCTCAATAAAAAGGTTGATAGTTTCATTGGTTCTACGTAGGTACATACAGCGATGCAGTGTGACTCAACTCTAGGAAACAAGAGCAATCCAGAGTAATTCTCTTATGGACATGGCATGGAAAATGAGCAAGTCAACTATACGGGTAATAATCCTCGACCTCAAAACAATCCTTATAGTAACACTTACGATATAGGTTGGAGGAACCACCTAATTTCTTATAGGGAGGACAAGGCAATCAAGGAAATCAGAGACCACCCCCTTCGGGATTTCAACAACCACCTTACCAGCAAGAGAAAAAGCCGAACCTTGAGGAGATGCTCACGAAATTTATCTCCGTATCAGAAACTCATTTTTAGAACACTAAGACGACACTTAAAATTTAGCAAGCATCCATTCAAGGACTCGAAACTCAAATAGGCCAGCTCACTAAGCTAATTTCTGAAAGACCATAAGGTGGTTTGCTGAGCAACACCGAGACTAACCCTAAGGAGCAACTCCACCATTGACATGATTGATAAATGAGGGTTAGTTAAAGCCAAATCAGAGCCAAGTTAGGAAACTATGGTAAGTAAATGTAAGGGTGAGGTAACTCATAAAGAACCAATTGTCAAAAAGTATAAGCCTCGTATCCCATACCCAAATGCAACAAGGAAAGACAGCACTGATGAACAATTCGGTAATTTCCTTAAACTGTTAAAGAAATTACACATTAACTTACCATTTATTGAAGCTCTTTCGCAGATGCCAAATGCAGTTAAGTTCTTGAAGGAGCTCTTAGCAAACAAACAGAAATTAGACGAATCGTCACATGTGGAGCTGAATGCAGTTTGTTCAGCCATTTTATAAAATAAGCTGCCCGACAAACTAAAAGATCCAGGGAGTTTCACAATCCCTTGTTTGATTGGTAGCTTGGATGTTAAAAATGCTTTTGCTGATTTAGGGGCTAGTATAAATTTAATGGCTGATAAACTATTTAAACAACTAAGTCTTGGGAAACCCAAACAAACTAGGATGAGCATTCAACTGGTTGATAAAACCATTAGATTTCCTAGGGGTATAATTGAAGATGTTCTGGTTAAAATTGACAAATTCATATTCCTAGTGGACTTTGTTGTTTTAGACATAGATGAGGATAGCAATGTGCCATTAGTTCTAGGGCGACCCTTCTTAGCAACTGCAAGGACTAAAATTGATGTAGGCACAAGTGAACTCATACTATGTGTAGGTGATGACACAATTACTTTGCAAGCTCATAATTCTAATAAGAGTGTTAATGATAAAGATTTTATTACGAGTCCTTGTAATAAGAATGATCTCACTATCCAACCTTCTCTGCAGGGTACTTCTATGAAAGTGCAACTGAGCCACATTCAAGTTCATACGATAACAAGGGAACAATCCATGAAGAACGAATGCTACAGATCGAAGAACTAGACGAGTGGCTGAACTACCGCTAAGGGAAACCTAAGATATGCCACATCAAACCAAAGCATCACCATGACAACCCTAAGGTAAAGACAAATTAATTTAAGGTAGGGGATAAGGTATTATTGGAGGAGAAGGATCCTCAAATCTCGAATTCAAAATTTCATACAGGTGACACACCTCCCTTCACGGTAATAAAAATTTTCCCCTATGGTACAGTCGAGATAACACATAAGACATTTGGAACTTTCAATGTAAATTATACTCGACTTAAACCTTATTTTGATATTAAAACTGATAGAAGGAGAGAGGAGTGTGAACTCCTCAAACCACTGTGACTGTGCAAGCTTGAGATAAGTCGAGCTTAGACTATAAACAAGCGTTCCTCGGGAGGCAACCCGAGCACTAACATAGCTAATTTCTTTAACTTAACATCTAAATCTTAAACTGACTTCATGAATGCAGATTTTCCAAAGCCACATGGCCATTCACACGGGCGTGCCTAAAGCCGTGGACACACCACGGGTGGAGACACGGCCGTGTGAAAACAGAGGAAAAGTTTTCCCTAGACACGGGCTTCTACAAAACACCACGACCACGCGATATGGGCGTGGGCGAACCTGCCAAATCTACACGCCCGTGCCAATAGGCTGTGGATGAAACTGAGAAATCAGCACGGGCGTGTGACATGCCCGTGCCTATCACCTGTGGCCAAACCATACGTCTATGAAACACACGGGCTAGACTCAGAGCACACGGATGTATGCCCAATCCCCTATCTTAAACCACCCATTATTCATCACCACACCACCACCACCTCATGACTCATCTGTTGATAAGAATATTTGAGTCCAGTTTCATTTATTTTTACTTTATTTTATCTGCCTTCTTAAGTTTCTTTCATTTATATTTTTCCTTTTCCTTCTAAATACCTTAATTTTTGCACTTTATTTCCTATTGAGTAATACTTTAATTCTCCTCACAGTTGTGTTTATTCTCTTCAGTAGCCCAAAATCATGAACATCAAGTAGTCTTTTCCCTAATACAACTTTCACTATTCTAAGGAATTCATCAAAAATTCTTGGAGTCTTGTTTCTATCCCTCACTTATGATCTATGCTTATATTTTTACCTATCTTCATACATTGAGGACAATGCACATCTTAAGTGTGGGGGGATTATAAGTTGAATTGTTCTCGAATGCCTGAATTTTACCTTGTCCCTCAAGTCACTTTCTCATATCACTATTAGAATGAATTTTGATTGAATTATGATTTTTATTGATATGTTTAGGATTAAGACATAGGTAGTTGTGCTTTGATTATTCAAACTTTAAGACATTAGAGAATCAACCATGATAAGTTGAAATTTTTGAGAATCTAAAATTTTCTAGGTTGTTTTCCCCAAATTTAGGTATTATCTTGAGATTTGAAATTTGCAGGATTGATATCAAAAGCCATAATTCTGGTGAGATCTTTGAGCCTTTTGAGCTTACATCCTTTCGTGCTCACTTTTATTGTTGCTTTGAGTGAGTCAATATTGATCTATTATTCTAGAACTTGCTTCGATTATACATGTCAAGACCACACCATTGATTTGATATATTGAGATGATAAAGGCACTTAGGTTTAACCCACTTACTCTATAAAAGCCTACCTTCATATTTAACCATTAGTAAGCCCTTTTGAGCCTAACAAACCATTTTGTTTTATTTATTCACCCTCAAGATTAACCCATAACTCATTATTGTTGAAATCCCCCTAATTACTTTGATCCATATTTTTGTCGAGATTTGAATTGAACAATTATCTAGCTATGTTCTCCTTTTTAGTTTGTAAATTCATAAAATTTTTTATTTGTTCTTAAAAAAACCCAGTTGTTTAGCATATTATTTATAATTATGTACTATAGATCTTAAACGATGTTAGTCATGAGGAAAAAGCTCAAATGTATGAATTTATTTCAGTGATAGAGATTTTTCTATTTAGATGGTTTTTCAGTTCAATCTCGATTGTAACCCTCTTTTTCAGCTTGTGACCACACCCCTAACCAAAGCCCCATTACAACCCTTTAAAGACCTTTTGATCGACGTATCATCTCAATCTATAATGGCAGAGATTTGATTTTCATGCAAGCTTATGGTAATAACTTTTCATGTTGACTAATGAGTGCTTAATTTTCGAACCCTAAACACTTCGAGCGGATAGAGTGAATCTTTAGTGAGGATGTCAACTCTTGTTGATTTTGAGTTCATGGTAATTACTTAGAAGAGGGGAGAAAACCTATATTTTTGTGATAAAATTCTCAACATTAGATTGTTTGAGACTTTAATGTTCTTTTAGTGGAATTCTCAATATATGATTACTTGTGGATTAGTTTGAAACATTATTAATAAGAACTATAAGTTGAGAAGAATGTTTTTTAATTGTGAGTTGAGATTTTGCTTGAGCACAAGTAAAGGCTTAAGTGTGGGGGTATTTGATAAACCGTAAATTATATATATTTTTATCCCACATTTAGCATATTTATGGATGAATTATCGTTGAATTTGTGGAATTTGATGGTCCTAATCTTTTAATTTGATGTTTTATACTTAGGTCAGCATAGGTGAGTGAAAAGAACAAGAAACGGGCCAAAAATGGAGAAAATGGGCCAAAGTAAGAGATCAACACGGCCTAGAGTTCCTCACAGGGGTGAACCACATGCCTGTGCCAAATTAACAGGCTTGAACACGGCCTGGGCTCGATTCACACGGGCGTGCCACTCAGGTATGTCCCTATCATAACGAGTTTCAATTTCACGCAGAAAAAGCTACTTAGGGGCTAAGAAAGACACTCCAAACTCTATATAAAGACCCTAGGAGGCGACTATAAGGGTGTAGAGTGTCCCCACCAAGACCCAGAGTAGAAGACAAGGAATTACCCAAAGAAAGCCTATTGATCCATCTTAGAAGCAAGGATCTACATCGAGACTGAGGATCTCCCTTCAATCCTTTCAGGGGCTTTGGGTTTTCTTTCTGTTTTGTTATTTTCTTTACTCTGAGATGTATTTTTTTATAAACATGAACTAAATCCCCAAATACCTGAGGGGGATGAAACCTAATGATGAATCTTGTTATTGTTATCTGAACTATATGATAAATATTTGATTTATTCTTAATTCTATTTTTAGGATATTAATTCAAGTCGAATGTGCTTATTCAGAGGAGAAAAAGTCCCAGTTTAAGAGTAGATCCAACACAATTAAGCGAAGTTGATCGCAATCCTAGACATAGGACGACGAAAATCTGCCAGATTAGAGTCAAATCTAATAGGGGGATCCATAGAACGAGTTAATGCAAAACTAGAGATTTCAATTAATCAACCTAGGGTTAGTTGTTCTTATTCTCGACGAAGATATTAACATAATTTATGGATCTCTACGGATCAAGTCGAATGAAGAAATTGTCTAGTTTAGGGTTAAATAACAAGTGAAGTCTAGGTGGATTCTTCCTTAGGTATTGCCTTTGTCAATTAAGTTTTCCTAAAGTAATTTCCCAATTTACTCTTTGTCGTGTCTTTAGTTAGCTAGAATTTTAGTTTACCAACAAAATCCTCTTTATTTTTAGGCTAGATAATAGGAAGAAAGTCATTACTAGTACTTTCAATTCCTTGGATTCGATATTTCGGTCTTGCCACTAACTATACTACTACTCGATAGGTGCGCTTGCCTTTTATCATGATAATTGTTAGTTTACAGGTACGGTCATTATTACTTCATCGAAATCACGATTGGCCCTCATTGTATAAAGGACTAAAATACCGCTAGGTGCTTAATATGTGGAAATGTGTATGTTGCATTCATGTGATGTATGTTGCACTTGGGTGGGTTTGATGGTACGGAGGAAGATATGTGAGGCTCGCATAGTCACTTGACGACCGTGGATCTACCGGTGGCTTTAAGCCCATTATATGTTTAGCAGCCTTGCTGCAATGATTGAGTAGTGCCACAACAGGTGCTACCATTGGAGTGTAGGGATGGGTGGGTTGATATTTATATCCCCACAGGAGTGTAGGGTTGGAAGGGAAAATGGAGTGCAGGGTTGGATTGGAATGGTAGCACTGCATTCATGTGATATTGATGTGATATGGGCTAAGGCCCAAATGAGGCCACCAGGGGCTTATGCCCGAAGGCCACTGTATATTGTGTTATGGGCTAGGGCCCAACTACGACCATTGTGGGTTAAGGCCCAAAGGCCACCAATATTGATAGGGCTTAGACCCAATGTGTTAATTGCATGTTGACATGATTGTTGAGGGTCATACACACTGAGTTTTCAAAAACTCACACCCTTTTTTTATTTTTTTAGGTGACCTTTAGTAGGCGGCTAGGCGTAGGAGAGGACTCGGAGGTGGCCACACTGCAAGTTAATTAAGAGTTTCAATAATTTCAAATGACTTTATCTTTAATTATTGTTTTCATTGAAATGTAATAAGGCCTATCATCTCCGGTACGAATTTACATTGGGATTTCTTTATTATTATGATTACTGTTGAATTATTAGTTTTTCTTAAAAATTTAAACATGTTTTCAAAATCAATATAATTAATTTATTATTTTTCTTAAACATGAGCTTTTTCTCCCAAAATCAAAGCTTTTATCTAACTCAGCTGAACTTTTAAGACAAATGGATTTTTACCTTTAAATGTTATTGTAGTGAAGCCGATTTGAAATTAACCCTTGATTTGAACCACAAACGAATGATAGCCAAAGTTTTTCAATGTATCGAATTTGTGCGAGTTACCCTGCAATGTGACATCACTCGATTCGACCATAATGTCTGGACTGGGTTTGGGGTGTTACAATAACCATAATTGATTTACCATATTGTCCCGACATGGGCCAATAGATAATGTGAGTGATCTCTGCCAAGCTTCCATTCCAATGAGCTTCTGATTTACTCTAAAACAGGGTAATAAAACTAATTAAGCATAAAATGCTTAGTAAGTTCGTATAACATGGTACTTAACTAGCCATTCATTCTATTTTGAGGTAACTATGTAAGGCATATTCAATCAATTTGACCTCAAGCCCTACACATATTCTCATTGCCCTTTTTAGTCATATATTCCATAATAACATCAAAATATATACGGGCTCAACAACAATCAGGTTTCCATGAACATATGCTTTCCACATCATGTATTCATTTAGCATGTATAAATCATCTCTTTATATTACAAGTATAATTTCATAATAGTTCATCTCGAGTTCAGATTAATTCATGTCAGAGCCTTGCTCATATCATTCAAATTATCAAGGTCACACGAGTAGTAGTTCGCTCAATGAGTACAAGTCTATAATCAAGGATAAACATTCTCATCAAATAATTTTCATGTGCAAATATCATCATCTCATGTTTCCATATATAAATTATCATGTATTATCATCTCATGTATTCCTGGCAAATACATGTAATAACTTATTTCTTATTCATATCTTCTCATGTCTGGACTGTTACCCATTGAATTTATTTGAAATATCGATGGAAACATAGGTAGTACACTTGAGGTGTACAAATCTATCCTCATAGATGAATATGTTTGTTGAACAAATTTCCATGTTCATATATCATAATTTCATACTTCCATATTTCATATAACATCATTTCTATGTACTTCAAGCAAATACATGTAAAAAACCATCTCTTTTCATGTCAGGGTTTTACTTGTTGAATTATTGAAAATATCGATGGCTCTTCAGGTAGTAGACCTAAAGTGTACAATTCAGGAATCCATCAATTCATGTTCAGGGGTACCCATTAGGGCAGATAACCAGAAATCCCACTCTTAAGCCACGTATCATACAACAAGATTACCAGTCCAGGCTAAATCCTTTCTATAACATATGCTCTAAAGAGCTTGATCTAGATTACTTGTCCGGGCTAAATCCAATCTGTATTATATGCTCAAGAAGGTTTATATCAACATTACCCGTCTAGGCTAAATCCTATTTATAATGAGGTCAATAGGATTACTCGTCTGAGTTAAATCCCGTCAGCAACAAATGCAGGACCTCATTCATTTTGGGAAATCACATATCCATCGATTTTCCATTTTATTTAACAGGGATTTAAACATTTTCCTCAAGCATTATCGGGCATGTGATTATTTCATACATCCACAACATTCGTATAATTCAAATAAACACATTCCACATTCATTTCAAGCATATAAGTAATATGCTCATCGTTTATCCTTTATCATCTATCAGGCCTTATCATTTAATTTAATCATTTTTATTTATTGGGCTTGATCGGATATGTAATCATTTCACATTTTTATGACATTTATACATTTTACATAAACATAATCAATGCAAGCATGTAAGTAAACACAATTTAGTTACATTAACTTACCTTGACAATGTTCGTGTACGTAAAATCTACTAATCTGACATTTTCTTCTTTCCTCGTTCTAGCTTCGAATTTGGTCTATCCAGATCTAATTTGGCGATGAAAGTTTCTTCTCTCTCTCCTAAGGTTTCCATGTATTTTTGGGGAAGAAGATGAGAAAATAAGATCATATTTTCCTTTATCATCTTTTAATTAATGAATTTATTTCAATTTCCAATTTAGTCATTGCCCTTTTTCTAAATTTCCATGGATGAGTCACCAAAATATCTACATAATTTTCTTAATGATTTAATTACCAAATAAGGACCTCAAATTTTGAATTCCATAGCTATTTACTCATTATAGCTACTAGAATTCAACTTTTGCCTTTTATGCAATTTAGCTCGTCTCATAATTAAGCACAAAATAAGTAAAATTTTTGCATCGAAATTTTCACATGACATCACTACCATAAGACGGACCTTGTAATAAAATAAAAATAAATTTTATTTTTGGATTGGATTTGTGGTCCAGAAACCACTATTCCAATCTCACTAAAATTAGGCTGTTACACATTCCGTATGCCAGGCCCTGATGAATCATTAAACTAACTAAAAATATGACGAAGGCAAGCACACATATAGAATAATAGTATAACTATGGTGAGTCGAGAATATCGTATCCACAAGGACTAAAAGTACTAGTACTTACTATTTTTCTATTATTTAGCCGATAAATTGAAGGAATTGTTTTTAATCTAAAATTAACTAAACTAATTACTAAGAACACAATAGAGAATGAATTGGAAAATATAATCGAATAAGACTAATAAGATAGGCAATACCTAGGAAAGAATCACCTAGACTTCACTATTATTCTAAATCTAAATTAAACTATTTATTCACTTGCGCCTTGATCTGTAGAAATCCCTAAATTATGTTAATATCTCTTTCAAGTGTAAAAACAACTGACTCTAGGTTGATTAATTGAAATCTCTTTCTAATTAAAATCCCTATTGTCGCATTAACTCGATCTATGGATTCCCCTATTAGATTTGACTCTAATCTGGTAGATTTATGTCGTCCTATTTCTAGGATTGCATGCATCTCTACTTAATTATGCTAGATCTACTCTTAAACAGGGACTTTTGCTCTATTGAAATAAGCATATTAAACATGAATTAATATTTTGAAAATATTAAAACATGAAATAAGCATACATAATTAAGAACAAGAATCAAGTATTTATCATGTAATTCAGAAATCAAACAATAAGATCCATATAGGTTTGATCTTTTCTAAATATTTAGGGAATTTAGTTCATAATCTGGAATAATATCATCTCAAAGTTAGGAAAACAAGAAGACATGAAGAAACCCAATAAAACTTCTAAAGAAATTGAATGGAGATCTTCAATCTTGAAGGAGATCCAGGTCTAAAATGAATCTTGTGGCATTCTTCGAGTCTTTTCTTTGTTCTTCTCTACATGTCTCCTTAGGTCCTCTTCTAGTGTGTATTTATAGACTTTAGAATGCTCAGAAAGCCTAAAAATTGGTTTTTTTCGTGTGTTTAGGAAATAGAGAGTGATATTGACACGAGCTGGCACATGGGCTTGTGGACAGCCCGTGTGGCTCACACGAGTGTGTGGCTAGCCCGTGTGGAAAAATGCTCAGGCTGTGTGTAACCTGAAAATAGCTTTTTTTGTCCCATTTTTGCCCGTTTTTCACTCATTTCACTTCCCTATGCTCACCTAAGTATAGAAACATGAGTTTAAAGGATTAGGAGCATCAAATTCACTAATTTACATAAAAATCAACCAAAATACACATTAAGAATAGGATTAAAATATGTTACTTTTATCAAGTCCCATCCTAGTTTTGATGTTTACCTGAAAAATTAAACACTATGAGGTGTGAGCTTAGGAAAGCTCAGTGCGAGTCGAACAATTATTTAAACAAACATAAATATCAAATACAATGACTCATGTAACACCCCAAACCTGGCCCAGATGTTATGGCCAGATCGGGTGTGTCACATGACGGTTACATTCAAAATCAAATTTATCGTTAAAAAGTTTCTTCTTAATTTAAAAGCCCCGTTTAGATTTTAGACGTAGAAGAAAATTCGGTTAAATCTATTGTTTTGTAAGTTGAAAACGTATTAGAAAAGTAGTTGACATATTTGTTGTATTCGTTTGTTTATGTTATAAAAGCTCTAAATATTTGAGAACAAAATACGTGTGAGTTTCTTGAAATTGTTTGATATTAGTTTTGAAAACCTGATAAACTATTCTACCAGTTTAAAATGATAAAGCAGCTCAAATAACAAAAATTAAAGCAAAAACCCCATAATGGTCTTATTACACAAATAATACCCAAACTGAACTTAAACAAAAACAATATTCGGAAGCAGAAGACATGTGTCCACCCTGAGTCCCTCGCAAATCAAAATCGTTTATGGTTGGCGGTTTCCTGTACATTTAAAATAAGAGGTGAGTTTGTGAAAACTCAGTGAGTAACTTCCCTAACCAATAATAGTGAACATATATGCAAATCAAACTGGGCCGAAGCCTTATACAGAAGTAGATCAGTTTGGACCTGGGCCCTATACAGAATAGAGTGGGCCAAAGCCCATTACAAAATTAGTACAGTACATGCATGAAAGACACAACCCAGTCCAACCATAACACCTCCCGTACCCGCCATGACACCATGTGAGGAATAACTCGACTCACCCAGCCTGCACACTAATACATAGCCATGCTGCTAATAACAGATATCGTGGCAGAGCCATCAGAAACAGAAGATGTGGCAAAGCCACCATACAGAATTACGTTGCAGAGACACTATTATAGAGGTACCTCCAACATTAAACCCAACCCCATGCAGAATAACATATCATATTCAAATATAACATGCATGCAGATTAATAGACACAAATTTAGTCTTACATATATCAAACAACCTATCTCTAGGGGTATAAAAGCCTTTTAGGCAGTCAGGGTAAAATGGTAATTTTACCCTCAAGGGTATTTTGGTCATTTTACTAAGTTTCGGTGTCTTGGCACCTAACATGACCTCCTAACAGGTTTAACGTGGCTCCAAGCGACTTAGATAGCCTATATGATTAAAATAGTATATATGGGCCCAAACCCATATTGGGCCCAGATGGGCCCACATGCTCGTGTGACCTACTCAGTCCCGTTTTATGTACGGCATCACGAGCCTTATCATTTAACATATCAACGATTAGTTACCAAGTAATTTACCCATATGGGCTCATAGGCCCATTGGGCCCATTTCGGCCAATCGAGGCCCATAACGGCCCTAGTGCACGAAATCGTGCATGATAGCCTCTATAGTCTATTGCCCATAGTTTGTGGGCTCGGTTCAGCCTACAGGTGTTTGCACGCCCGTAAGGACTTGAATGCTGATGTTTCGGCATTTTGGCTTTTGTTGATCTACACTACAGTAGGGTGTGGTTACACAGCTTTTCACAAAGACGCCTCCAATTCTACGAATACCAAACCTACAACCATTCCAGATTGCCATCAATCATCCGCTTAACAAGAAATGTTTAGAGATACTCACTCAAAATGGCCACATAAAATACCTTGTGCAAAATGAAATTCGTTCCCCCTTTAGACTGCATAAAATACCTTCACTCCTCGAAAAACCCTAGCAAAATTCGACAACCACAGAGTAAAACCAAACAGTCATTAAGGTGAAATAAGAGTGAATAAGTAGGATACAAATGGCTCATAGGAGAACAAGAAATCGCAACCCTGAGAAAAGAAGAACTAACCAATATTCGACCTAGACTCCAATCTATACGTTGCCCCAGTAATCAAAAGAGATATTCGGTTATACTAAGAGAAAATTGCACGATCGAGAGGAGAAGAAAAGAAGATGAATATAAGGAAAAGGTGATCAGCTCAGAGAAGAAGAGGAAATGGAGCTATGTTCGGCTAGAAGGAATGATGAGAAAGAATTAAGAAAAGAAAAGTGAAAAAGGGAAGGAAGATGTAGAGTTCGGCTAAGAAGAATGAGAGGAGAATCAGTGAGGTTTGGCCAAATAACAATCTAGGTAGATAGAAGAAATGAATTCAGCTTTGGAAAGAAAGCCAACAAGAATGCCCAAACAAATGGTCACCAAGCAAGCACGCAATGTAAAACAAAAAGAAGAAGAGGAGGAATTCAACCCTTGATGTCTCAAATCTTGGTAATGTGAACAATACCAATTGAAGAAAATAGTTTAGGCAAAAGAGAACCAAAAGAGAAAGTGTAATGCCCTCTTACCCTAGACCGTCGCCGGAGTCGAGCTTGAGGTGTTACTAAACTTATTTTATCACTTTTTTTAAATTTTAAATCAACTAATTTAATTTTCGTAGCAAGCTGTCTTTATGCGTCATAGTAGCTTAAAAAATCATATCTCGAGTTACAAAACTTGAAATCAAGATCCGTAAATTTTCCCTGAAACTGGACTTATATATCTATCTACTAACTTGTTTCTAGAATTTTTGGTTGGGCCAATTAGTACAGTTTATTAGTTAAAGTTACCCCAATTTCAGGATTCGACTGCACTGACCTTTGCTTACTGCAAACCAATTTTCTCTCTGTAAAAAATTCATATGACTATTCTGTTTGTTTCTCCTAAAACTAGACTCATTAAGAATTCTGTACATATACAATATGCCTCCTAATTATTTTTGTACAATTTATGGTGAATTTCCAAAGTTGGAACAGGGGATCCAGAAATCACTCTGGCCCTATTTCACTAAAACTCAAATATATCACAACATATAACTCTTTTACCTGTTTTGTTTCTTCCATATGAAAATAGACACAATAAGATTAAATTTCATATTTTATTCACCATGAAATCGTGTCTCTACTATTTTTAGTGATTTTTCAAACTCATGTCACTGCTGTTGAAAAATTCTGTTTTATAACAAAGTTCACCTTTTTATGGATTTTCATGGACTAAGTAGCACATTAAACATACATGACACCAAATATGATCTAAATTGGCCATTCCAATGGCTAATCATTATCAAGCATTTTCTCAACAAAACCACAACCATATCATAAGGTTATTCACACAAAATGATTATAATGCTATACATGCCATATTCAAAATACAAGCCATTATACCAAGTTGTCCCGGATAGTGTGATCATTCCTTCGACCCTTCCCGATTTCCGAGCTAGCTTGTCAAAACTACAATGAATGAAAAGAAGGGAGTAAGCATAAATGCTTAGTAAATTCACATGTAAATAACAAGTAACATAATCATGCAAATCAACACAACCACCAATTACATAGTATCATTAAAACATTCATGGAACAAGAATACTTGCTATCTTACCACATTCTTGTCTTACCAAGTTCTCAATTCAAGATTTAGGCTCATACCTGTCCAACTTCCTCTTTCACCATACTTTCCAACATACCTCTTTCGTTTAGGCATTCTCATCATTCATTTAAAAATCTACCCGTTGAACACATAGGAATATAACTCGGATACACAAATCGTATACACATAAGTGTCATATCCGTAGCCAAGCTACCATGTAACCTGCCCATAAACAAACTCGGACTCAACTCAACGAGCTCGGGCGTTCGCATCCATAAGTGAACTCGGACTCAACTCAACGAGCTCGGATGCCTAGTTACATCTCATGAACTCGGACTCAACTCAACGAGCTCGGAACTCAATCATCCTAGTGACATGTCACTTGTATCCTAATCTATTCCCAAGGTTCAAACGGGATTTTCTTCAATCGCACATCTTTGTCGTCTTCCTCGAAATGTCGGAACCGATATTTGGTAGCATTTCATATTTATCAAGTAGCTCACATAATTTGTATATTACTAAATAATAATTCACAAAGCATAATATTTCATTATAATAAGTGTCATATCATATAAATAACATTAAATTGCTTAAAATAACAATTATGTTACCTTATTTACACATGAACTTACCTCGGTACAAAATATAGAAATTTTGCAATTTAGTCCACAATCTTTTCTTTTCCTCGATCAAGATCGATTCCATGTCTTTCTTGATCTAAAATAACACATTTAGCTTATTTAATACTCACATTCATCAAAACGGTCCTTGACCCTAACTTTGTCAAAATTATAAATTTGCCCCTAAACTTTTGCATATTTACACTTTTGCCCTAAGGCTCGGAAATTAAACTTTATCCCAAATTCTTATGTTTTAGGACATGCTGATCATTTATTTACCATTATCAAGATCAAATTCTAACTACAACATGCACTTATGAACAATTGGTATTTTTACCAATTAAGCCGTTTTACTCGTTTTTACTTAAAACCGAGTAGCACAAATTGTTTAACATAATTTAAAACCTCATATTCTATCATAAAACATCAAAATACACAATTATTCAACATGGGTCAATTTTTGAAATCAAACCCTAGCTCAAATAAATGGTAGAAATAGAGAAATCATGTTACTGGGATTTCAAAAACGTAAAAATCATTAAAAACGGGGCTAGAATGGACTTACAATCGAGCTTGGAAGCTTGAAAAACCCTAGCCATGGTTTCTCCATGCTATTTTCAGCCTTGAGGAAGAAGATGAGCAAAAATTGGCTTTTAATTTGATTTTTAATTCATTTAATCACTAAATGACCAAAATGCACCTAACTTAAAATTTTTTTTTCACCCATTTCATGTCCATTTTTGTCCAATAAATAAACCAATGGTCTAATTACCATTTAAGGACCTCCAATTTAAATTTTCATAACAATTGAACACCTCTAACATATAGAACTCAACTTTTGCACTTTTTACAATTTAGTCCTTTTGACTAAATTGAGTGCCCAAACGTCAAAATTTTCGTACGAAATTTTTTTACAAAATAATCTCATAAAAATTTAAACCATAAAAATATAAATAAAACACATTTCAATTTAACACCTTTACCATTTGACAAACATGCCCTTAATGCCTTTCTTTGTAATTTTTCATATACAAGCCCATTTTTGTCCAAAATTTTAGAAAATGGTCAAATTGCTATTTAAGACCTCCTAATTAATATTCCAAAGCAATTTAATACTAAAAACTTCTAGAATGCAAGTTTTGCAACTTATTCGATTTAGTCCCTAATTTCAAATTAAGCACTTTATGCATAGAATTTCTTCACGAAATTTTCACACAATCATGCAATCATATCATAAGCCTCAAAATAATTATAAAATGATTATTTATATCTCGGATTTGTGGTCACAAAACCACTATTTCAATTAGGCCCTAATTCGGGATATTACAGAAAGGAAGAGGTTAAAACCAAAAAGAAACAAACCACTTAAAGAAGAAATCAACTACCAAAAAGTTTTTCTAATTCGACTACAAAAGGTAAATACTGATTCTACTTACCCCAAAACTGAAATGCACACTGAAGAACACTCTAGCTGAATTTTGGCACTCAAACACCCCTAATTCGGCTAGCAATTCCCTCAAACCCAACTCCTTGAAAATCTCCATAATACTCTGCACATATTTCTCTCATTGATCTCTTCCAACATCCTATTTCAAATTCAAATTTCAACCACCAGACCAAGTCAAATTCTCATCTCTTACCAAGTCTCCAACCAACTTAAGTGTTTGAATTCCTTTCCACCTCTTGCCGCCCCATGAAGCAAAAATAACTCATTTTGCTTGCAAGGGAGTTTGAACCACAGCTCTCCCCCTTGCTAATGATGCCGTAAGCCACTCCACTACAGGCCTTTTTGTGTCATGAGACCCCAATAATTTTACTTAAGTACTATAAGCTAACATCCATACACCCTAAGCCAAAAAATTAAAATTTTGCCTAAGGTTTGGCTTGACTCCAAGCCTTCTAGAGGCCCCCCAAACACACCTAAATCATCAATCCAGCATACCCAACCACGCAATTGTTAATTTATGCAAAAACCAAATACCCTATAATTTGGGGCATTAAACTCTACCCCTCTTAAAGAAGTTTGGCCTCGAAATTTACCTGGTTAAAATAAGTGAGGGTATTATTGTTGTATCACCTCTTCAGGCTCCCACGTGGCTTCCTCTATACCGTGATTATACTAGAGCACTTTGACCAGTGGAACAGACATTTTCCTTAGTACTTTTACATCACGATCCAAAATTTGCACTGGTTCTTCCACGAAAGTCAGATCAGGTTTAACTTCAATCTCCTCAATTGGCACTATATGTGAGGGATCAGAACAGTATCGCCTCAGCATGGAGACATGAAAAACATCGTGAATCCAGTCTAATTCAGGAGGCAGTTCAAGCTGATACGCTACCGGACCCACCCATTTCAAAACTCGATAAGTCCCAATAATTCGAGGGCTTAGCTTGCCCTTTCTTCCAAAATCTTAAGATCTTCTTCCAATGTGAGACCTTTAAAAATACCAAATCTCCCACAGAGTACTCAATCTCTTTACGCTTCAAATCGGCATATGGCTTCTGCCTATCGGATGCTTCTGTTAACCGATCCCTAATCAACTTAACTTTGTCTTCAGTATCTGCAACTAACTCAGGCCCTAACACTTGACGCTCCCCCAGTTCAGTCTAACACGTATGTGTACGACACCAATGACCATACAATGCCTCGTATGGTGCCACCTGAATACTTGCCTGGTAACTATTATTATATGCGAACTCAGCTAACGGCAAGTAATCTTCCTAGCTACCCCGAAAATCAATAATGCAACTTCTTAGGATATCTTCCAGTATCTGAATCACCCTTTCCGACTGTCCATCCATCTGAGGGTGAAAGGTAGTGCTAAAATCCAACCTAGTACCGAATGCCTCGTGCAACATCTTCCAAAACCAGGATGTGAATCTAGGGTCTCTGTCAGAAATAATCGATACTGGAACCCCATGCAGTCTCACAATTTCAGCTACATATAACTTAGCTAACTTCTGAAGTGAATAACCCGTATGGACTATTATAAAATGGGCAGATTTCGTCAATTTGTCTACAATAACCCAAGCTGAGTCATTCTTAGAAGGCATCAAGGGTAGCCCACTCACAAAAACCCTTTCCCACTTCCAAAGTGGAATCTTGACTGGTTGCAGTAACCCATAAGGTAGTTGATGCTCAGCTTTCACTTGCTGGCATGTCAGACACCTACCCACAAATTTTATTACCTCGCGCTTAAGTCTAGGCCACTAGTACAACTTACGCAAATCCCGATATAACTAATTCCCACCAGGATGCATGGGACAAGGACTACCATGCGCCTCTCGCAGTATTGACTACCTCAGATCAAAGTCTTTCGAAAGACAAACTCGTTGACGGAAGCATAAAATTCCTTCACTCTTCGGCCCAAAATTAGAACTCTCACCATTCTTCACTTGTCGAAACCGAGAAACCAGTGTTTCATCTAACAACTGCTTTTCTTTAATTTTCTCAGTCCATGCTGGTCTTACTTGTAGTTCAGCCAGTAAACTACCATCATTAAAGAGGCTGAGACGAGTGAACATCGCTCTCAGATCAGATACAGCCCTACGACTTAGTGCATCTGCTACCACGTTAGCCTTACTCGAGTGGTATTCAATTAAACAATCATAGTCCTTAAGCAACTCTATCCATCTTCGTTGCCTAATGTTAAACTCCTTTGAGTAAGGAGGTATTTAAGGCTTTTATGGTCCGTGTAAATGATACACTCCTCCCCGTATAAGTAGTGCCTCCAGATCCTTAGTGTAAATATCACCACAGCTAATTCCAAGTCGTGAGTAAGGTAGTTCACCTCGTGGGGCTTAAGTTGTCGTGATGCGTAAGCCATGACTTTACCTTCTTGCATTAGCACACAACCCAATCCAATGTGTGACACATCACTATACACCGTAAAATCCTTTCCAGACTCAAGCTGTATTAGAATAGGGGCTTCGGTCAGAACTTTCTTCAATTTCTCAAAACTCTCCTATTGCTTATCAGTCCATCTAAACAGTACCCCTTTTCTCAATAACTTAGTTAAAGGTGCCGCAATCATAGAAAACCCTTCCACAAACCGTCTATAATATCCACCTAGTCCTGGAAAGCTTTGAATTTTTGATATCATCCTCGGTGATTTCCAATCCAACACCGCTTTGACTTGCACTTGCTGACTTTTGCATAAAGTCGCTTCTCCCTTAAATTTTGTAGAACAATCTGGAGATGCTCATCATGGTCCTTCTCAGTTTTCGAATACACCAGGATGTCGTCTATAAAGACAACCATAAACTGATCCAGATAGGGTTGAAATACCCAGTTCATTAAGGCCATAAATGCCACTGGTGCATTTGTAAGTCCAAACGGCATTACCAAGAACTCATAGTGACCATGCCACGTTCTGAATGCCGTCTTATAAATGTCTGTCTCTTTAATCCTCAATTGATGGTATCCAGAACGAAGGTCAATCTTGGAGAATATTGAAGCTCCTTTAAGTTGATCAAAAAGGTTGTCAATCCTTGGCAGGGGGTACTTGTTCTTGATCGTCAGCTTGTCCAACTGGCGATAGTCGATGCACATACGCATTGTCCCATCCTTCTTTTTGACAAACAACACTAGTGCTCCCTACAAAGACACACTCGATTGAATAAACCCTCGGTCCAGAAGCTCTTGAGTTTATGCCTTTAACTCTACAAGCTCCTCCGGTGCCATCCTATAAGGGGTGATGGACACTGGAGCTGTTCCTGGCAGCAGCTCAATTCCAAATTCGACCTCACGGGTCGGAGGTAACCCCGGAAGCTCATCAGGAAAACTGTCCAAAAATTCCCTAACAGTTCTAACATCACCCACGGAAGGACCTTTAGAATCAGATTTGCTCACATAAGCTAAGAACGCCTCACAACCCTTGTGAACCAGCTTCTCGGCCCTTAACGCCAAGATAATGTTAGACAAATAATCTCTTCGCTCCCCTATCATAGCTACCTCCTCATCCTCAGGAGTCTTTAAAACCATACACTTAGCAGTGCAGTCCAAGTCAGCACGATGCTTAATAAGCCAACCCATACCCAAGATGAGATCGAATTCTCCAAACGGTAGTTCCATTAGATCCGTAGGAAAGATTCTACCTTGCACTTCTAAGAGCACATCTCTAAAAAGTTTGTCTACCCTAACAGACTTTCCCAGTGGACTAATTACAAACATCTCATGTAACAGCCTGATTTGGACCCTAGTCGGAATAGTGGTTTCAGGACCACATATCCAAGTCTAAAAATATTTTAATATTATTTTTTATGTTTGTGATATATGATTTAGCATTTGTGAAATTTTTGTGATTTAATTTGTCTATCTTTGTACTTAATTGTGAAAAAGGATTGAATTGTATATGTGGTAAAATTAGTATGCTATATGTTTAAGTGTTTAATTAAAATGGCTTTTAAATAATGATGGCCTTATGTAAATTAAAATGGCTTTTAAATAATGATAGCCTTATGTAGCAATTAAACCATTAAAGGTTTGAGTGGTCATAAATGACCTTAAAACATATGTTTTTATATGGTTTAATTAAGGGATAAAATGGTAAATGTTTTATTATTATGTGTTAATAAATAAAACAAAAGAAACATGGCCATTTTCACTTAGTTTTGCCGAAAATCAAAGGAAAAGAGAAGAAAATAAGCTTCCTAGGTTTCGACTAGCTTAATCTTTGATTAAGGTATGAGATTTCGTTTGTCTTTGATAATTTTTACGTTTCTGTGATAGTTGTTTCAAAATCTTCCATGCTCATTTCTCAATTTCTATTTTTGATGAAGTTTATGAAAAATGTCATTGATGCTATTTGAAGCTTTGTGATGAAATTGAATGAATAATGATGGATAGGTGTTGAATAAACATATTTTACCATGAGTTTTTGATGAATTGAGCTATGTGGGCTAATTTGTGAAAATGAGACTTTGGGAGGACTAATTTGTGAAATAAATGTGTTATATGGGTTTTTATGAAAGCCATAAATATTCGGCCAAGCTTGTATTTAGATGAATTTTGTAAATTTGATGTCTTTGTATATTAGGGACTAATTTGTTAAAGTATGAAACTGTGAGGGATAAAATGCAAAATACCCTAAATGAATGTTTATGGATTGGATTGAATGAAATGGAATATTGAATGGCTGAATTTGGATTTATTTAGATCCAGAACCAAGGAAATCAGACTTAGATCGAGGAAAGTCTAAAATAGTTGAATAGTCGGCTCAAATATGTTAATTTCGTACGAGGTAAGTGCATATACAAGTATGAGTTATATTGATGTATGTATATATACTTGAATTATAAACTGTATTAGACGACCATGAAAGCCTGATGTACAATTTTGATTATTGAATGATGAAATGATATCATGTAACACCTCGTTTGGGACGTAGGCATTGATTTGAGAGTTTTTGTGTAAGACCACATCTGGGACGTTGGCATCGGTATGTTTTTCTGTGTAAGACAGTGCTTGGGACACTGGCATCGCATGAGTTTTGTGTAAGACCTTGTTCGAGACAGAGGCATCAGTATTGAACAACATGTAAGACCACGTCAGGGACGTCAGCATTGTTCGAGACTTCCATGTTCTGTATTATCACCGAATGAATTGAAGTGAAATTTTGAAATACAAATGAATACATATTATTGATGTCTGATACAGGTATGTCTGTTCTGTACTGAATTTCTGAGAATGGAAAATATGATGTTGCGAACTATGGGTATGAATGATAAATGAGTATGTCTGACACATAACTGTATATATATATATATATATATATATGTATAAAATGGTTATCAACTGGCACTTATGAATTGCATATTCTTGTATTTGGCTTACTAAGCTCATTGTGGCTTACTCTATTTATTCTTTCAACTGTTTTATAGATATCGTAGCTACTAAGGGCTCGGGGACAGTCAAGGATCATCACCACACCATCAAGCTTGATTTTGGTACCTTTTGAATGTACAAAGTTTATGTATGGCATGTATAGGCTAGAAGGTCTATATGTTAAGTTTAGATTTGTTTATATGTAATGCCATGAGAGTTGGCTAGTAAATGGTGTGTTTGTACTTGGTTTTGGTCTATGGTTTGTGGTGCCAAATTGTGTAAGTTTATAATGGTTATTTAGCCTTGTATGATTTGGTTATCTTGAAACACCTCAATGTGATGAATGGCAAGAATTGTATATGGTATGAATGAGTTAGGTGCAATGTGTTTAGTCATGAACCTTATTTGTTTTATAGATATGTTTGGTGTGAGAATTGAATATGATTGTATGTGAATGGTTTAATCATATTGAGGTATGTTTTTAGGCATTGAATGTAGTTGGAATCGTGGTATCTTTGTGGCATGAATTTGGCTTGTAGGCTTGACCCTTAGTGGGTGGAAAGTAAGACTTAAACCAAATCTGCTTAGTGCCACACGGCTATGGCACACAGGCATGCCTTATGACCGTGTTGATTTTCCAGTATTGACACAGAGATTCACACAGCCAAGACCCACAAGCGTGTCTTATGGCCGTGGTGAAAAGTCAGTATGCCAGCTCTGTTTTGGCACGGCTTGAGTGTATAGGCGTGCCTGAGTCTCGTGTAGGGCACACGGCCTGCTCACACGGACGTGTGACCTCCAAAATTTGGAAAATTTTACATGTATTGTGAAATTTGTGAATGTGTTTGGTTTAGTCCTGACCCTATCTAAATGCATGTTTGAGGTCTTATAGATATCCAATAGGGACTTAGTGTCTGAATCTTGTAAACTATGGATATTTTGTTCTGATCTATTCTAAAACTCTGGTAACGCCCCTTACCTATTCTGGTGACGGTCGGGGGATAGGGGTGTTACATCTCACTAGTAGTGTTCTCAGATTGCATACCCAACATCCCAGACACTTTGTACACAACATATGAGTGTGTAGACCCAATATTAATCAAGGCAGTGTATAGCATGTTGTAAATTAAAAACGCACTAGTTATGACATTAGGGGCATCACCATCCTCTCGGCGACGAGCAGCGTAGACCAAAGCTAGCTGTCGTGCCTCAGCGTTACCAGCACCTCTGCTCGGTGCTCTATGACCACGTCCAATCCCATTTCTGCCCCTGGCCTGGCCACGGCCTCTCAGTGGCTGTTGACAACCTCTTACTGGCTGAGTAACCCTTTACTCTGCGGCTTGCATCTGTACCGGCCTCTGAGGGCAATCCCTGACTTAGTGATCCTTAGACCCACATCGGAAGCATGCACCAGTATGCCTCAAACATTCACCCTGATGCGACCTCCTACAATCATCACAAGTCTGAGGTCTAACCATAGTAACCGAAACTGCTTGATCCTGCTCATCAACTCTGGCCCTCTTAACAGGCCTTCCTAAAGAACCTGAGGGCCTTGAATCCCTCCTGAATCTGACCCTATCCTTTTCACGACTCTGACGCTCTGAGTGCTTCACATCCTCAGCTTTCATAGCTTTTTCAACCAGGGCGGCAAAATCACGCTCCCGTTGTGGAGCAATTAACACCCGCAGCTCGTCTCTGAGACCATCCTTGAACCGCACACTGCGCTCGTACTTAGTAGCAACAATTCCACGGGCATATCTACTTAACCATAAAAACTCCACGTTGTATTCCGCTACGGACTTACTTCCCTAAGTCAAACTTAAGAACTCTTTCCTTCGAGTGTCAACATAACTCGCTCCGACGTACTTTCCTTGAAAAGCCATCTTGAAGAAGTCCCATGTCAACCGATCAGCTGACGTACCATCTCTCACCGTGAGCCACCATTAGTAGGCCTCATCATGCAGTAAAGACACTACTCCCTTTAGTTTCTACTCCACCGAGCAGTCCAGATCATTCATTATTCGCTCAGTGTTCTCTAACCAATACTCGGCCACATTCAGGGTTACGCTAGATACACCCCTGAAGATCTCTGATCTATTAGCCCAAAGTCACTTAGAAATTGATCCACGGCCCACAGACCCAATACTTGCTCTAGCTACCCTCTCTAATACTCAAAGCATCGCCTGGGACAAAGCATCGTCCCATGCAACTCGATCCTGAGACCCTGTCTCAGTCGCTAGTGATGCTGGTGCTTCTCTAGCAGGCATATGTCTTGACACTGAAGATCCAGCTCGAGCACTTCCTCGGCCTTTACCACGGCCCCTTTTGCATGCAGCTCTTGTGCTCATATCGATATAGCATATTATCTGATTTACGAATTTTATGAATTAGTTCACCATTTCAGTAATTATTAAGGATGTTTTATGCAGAAGGCAGTAATTTAGAGTTTTGTTTTTGCAGATCGAAATCTAGCTACAATTTCCAATGTTCTACAATTTTTAGTTTTCCCTAACTATAGAGTTTCAATAAAGTACTACTATCTACAGTAGTTTCTCAGTATCACAGTTCAATCTCCTACAGTTAAGAATAACAGAAGACTTACAAATTTGGTGCCGGAGACTCGGTGTGCTACACTTCCCGTAACACTTTTTAGAACAATTCAAATTCTTTATCAGAAAAAATTATTTTACCCAACATTAAAACAAACCTCATTAAAAACCTTCCAAAAGCCCATATTTTGGGAAAAATTCTCAAAAGAAACCGTTTTAAGAGAATTTTCAAAGAAATCAATCCTTTCAAAACAATTTAAATCATTAAAAATCAATTTTAAGGAAACATTTTAAAACCCACACCATGGTTGAGTTTTGCAACCTGGCTTTGATACCACTAAATATAACACCCAAACCCGGCGCAGACGTTATGGCCAGATCTAGTGTGTCACATGATGGTTATGTTCAAAATCAGATTTATCGTTAAATAGTTTCTTCTTAATTTAAAAGTCCCGTTTAGATTTTAGACGTAGAATAAATTTTGGTTAAACCTATTATTTTGTAAGTTGAAAACGTATTAGAAAAGTACTTGACATATTTGTTGTATTTGTTTGTTTAAGTTATAAAAGCTCTGAATATTTGAAAACAAAATGCGTGTGAGTTCCTTGAAAACATTGATATTAGTTTTGAAAACCTGATAAACTATTCTACTAGTTTAAAATGATAAAGCAGCTCAAATAATGAAAATTAAAGCAAAAACCCCATAATGGCCTTATTACACAAATAATACCCAAACTGAACTTAAATAAAAACAATCATCAAAAGCAGAAGAAATATGGCCACCCCGAGTCCCTCGCAGCTCCAAATCGTCTATGCTGGGGGTTACCTGCACATTTAAAATAAGAGGTGAGTTTGTGAAAACTCAGTGTGTAACTTCCCCAACCAATAATAGTGAACAGATATGCAGATCAAACTAGGCCGAAGCCCTATACAGAAACAGATTAGTTTAGGCCTTAGCCCTATACAGAAAATAGTGGGCCAAAGCCCATTATAGAGTCAGTACAGTACAAGCATGAAAGACCCAACCCAGTCCAACCATCACACTTGTCGTACCCGCCATCACACCATGTGGGGAATAACTTGACCCACCCAGCCCACACACCAATACGCATCCATGATTCTCATAACAGATATCGTGGCAGAGCCACCAGAAATAGAAGACGTGGCGAAGCCACTATACAAAATTACGTGGCAGAGCCACTATTACAAAGCTACCTCTAACATTATACCCAACCCTATGTAGAATAACATATGATATTCAAATATAGCATGCATGCAGATTAACAGACACAGATTTAGTCTTACATATATCAAACAACCTACCTCTAGGGGTATAAAAGCATTTTAAGCAGTCAGGGGTAAAATGGTAATTTTACCCCTCAGGGGTGTTTTGGTCATTTTACTAAGTTTCAATGTCTCAACACCTAACATGACCTCCTAATAGGTCTACTGTCACTCCAATCGACTCAGATAGCCTATATGATTAAAACAGTGTATATAGGCCGAAACCTTTATTAGGCCCAAGTGGGCCCACACGCTCGTGTAGCCCACTCAGTCCTGTTTTATGTACGGCATCACGAGCCTTATCATTCAACAAATCAACAATCAGTTACCAAGTAATTAACCCATATGGGCCCGTGACCCATTAGGCCTATTTCGACCCATCGAGTCCCACAACGTCCCAAGTACACGAAATCACGCATGATAGCCTCTACAGTCTATTGCCCATGATTCGTAGGCTCGGTTCAGCCCACAGGCATTCACACACCCGTAAGACCTCTAATGCCGACATTTCGGCATTTCAGCTTTTCAGCTTTTGCCGATCTACACTAAGTAGGGTGTGGTTACACATCTTTTCACGAAAGCACCTCCAATTCTACAAACACCAAACCTACAACCACTTCAGATTACCATCAATCATCCGCTTAACAAGAAATGTTTAGAGACACTCACTCAAAACGGCCACATAAAATACCTTGTGCAAAATGAAATTCGTTCCCCCCTTTAGACTAATGATTAGAACAAATTCACACCACTACCAATTTGTTGTAATACCACAACCTTATTAGCACAACCGATTCCAAATGTGGCTTGGAAGCCACAACATTCGGCTATAGAACAAAGGCACAATCGGCTTATGCCTTGCAACAAAAGGTGCTACTTTTACCTTTATCAAATAATAGGAGGTACACTTAACTAACGCTTGAGCCCCCTTCACTCCTCGAAACACCCTAGCAATGTTCGACAACCACAGAGTAAAACCAAATAGTCATTAAGGTGAAATAAGAGTGAATAAGTAGGATACAAATGGCTCATAGGAGAATAAGAAATCGCAACCCTGAGAAAAGAAGAACTAACCAATATTCGACCTAGACTCCAATCTATACGTCGCCCTAGTAATCAAAAGAGATATTCAGTTATACCAAGAGAAAATTATACAATCGAAAGGAGAAGAAAAGAAGATGAATCTAAGGAAAAGGTGATCGGCTCAGAGAAGAAGAGGAAATGATGCTATGTTCAGCTAGAAGGAATGATGAGAAAAAATTAAGAAAAGAAAAGTGAAAAAGGGAAAGGAGATGTAGAGTTTGGCTAAGAAGAATGAGAGGAGAATTAATGAGGTTCGGCCAAATAATGATCTAGGTAGAGAGAAGAAAAGAATTCGGCTTTGGAAAGAAAGCCAACAAGAAATGCCCAAACAAATGGTCACCAAGTAAGCACGCAATGTAAAACAAAAAGAAGAAGAGAAGGTATTTGGCACTTGATGTCTCAAATCTCGATAACGTGAATAATACCAATTGAAGAAAACAGGCTAGGAAAAAGAGAACCGGAAGAGAAAGGAAGAGGTCAAAACCAAAAAAAAATAAACAACTTAAAGAAGAAATTAGCTACCAAAAAGCTTTTTTAATTTAGCTACAAAAGGTAAATACTGATTCTACTTGCCCCAAATGCAAAATGCACACTCCAGAACACTCTAGCCGAATTTGGCACTCAAACATCCCCCAATTCGGCTAGCAATTCCCTCAAACCCTACTCCTTGAAAATCTCCATAATACTCTCCACATATTTCTCTCATTCATCTTTTCCAACAACCCATTTCAAATTCAAATTTCAACACCAGACCAAGTAAAATTCTCATCTCTTACCAAGTCTCCAACCAACTCAAGTGTTTGAATTCCTTTCCACCTCTTGCTGCCCCCATAAAGCAAAAATAACTCATTTTGCTTGCAAGGGAGTTTGAACCCCAGCTTTCCTCCTTGCTAATGACACCATAAGGCACTCCACTACAAGCATTTTGTGTCATGAAACCCCAATAATTTTACTTAAGTACTATAAGCTAACATCCATATCCCCTAAGCCCAAAAATTAAAATTTTACCAAAAGTTTGGCTTGATCCCAGGCCTTCTAGAGGCCCCCCAAACACACCTAAATCATCAATCCAGCACACCCAAACATGCAATTGTCAATTTATGCAAAAACCAAAGACCCTAAAATTTGGGGCGTCACAAATCATATTAGCATTAACAGAAGAACACAAAACCATCATTGGAATTTCATGGCTATTATCAAATTGATGTTAAATGGTGTATGTAAATGGGGTGACACATATGGTGCAATGCAAAAGTTCTTACCCAAACTATCTGTTGCACACCACAAGTTCCTCAGAACCCATCTGCCAAATTCCAATGAATATGAGCAAAGCTCGACGTGGTAAAACCACCAAATAATCAAAGTGTTAGAAAATTTGCCATTAAACGAATAATGCTATAAAATCACATCTCCGCACTACTCCTGGTGCAGTGCACTGACTACAAATAAATGTGGACTTAATATGTCGCCAGTACTCCATGGAACTCCTTCGTCAACCATAATAACAATCTCACCCCAATGCACATGCAAGATTAGGATCATTTATCCAACTTTCAAATCAACATTAAGATGGTGTCGTTCAACATATCACAATCTCATGTAAACTTACAATACTTTTCCAAGTGCATGAATAATAGTCTTTCACATATTTCATAGCAAATAATCCATACAAATATATTTTACATAAGCCTCATTCTCAATCAAAAACATGTTATACATGCAACCAACATTCATCATATCAACTAATCACCAACAACAATTTCAATCATTCAACCATTCAATCATGCTCACATATTTGCTAACTTGCCAAACAATTAGGACTCAAAACGTTCCCTGTTCGACCACTTACAATTTAATTACAAATCCAATTAGCCAAACGCGACCAACAAGCTTAGTCATCACTAATATCATTTAAAAGTAATATTAAAACATTCAAGTTAATGAGTTAAGATCCACACCTTAATTACACTCTATTGCAGCACACTTGCAAATATCCCGATTTCTCTTTAAGACCTTAAAATGAACCTAAATTAAAAATCATCATTTAAATAAATTAATATACCACTTAACGTAACAGCTTGTTTTTTAGTGGTGTCAAAAATAGTGGTTTCGGGGCCACAAATTCGATAAGTAATTTTGTAAATATTATTATTTAATATTTACGAGTTGAATCTCGTTTTAAAAAGGTTTCTGATATGATAATTTATGTTATATAAATGGCTAATTAAGTTCAAGTGGTAAGATCTTAAAGTCAAATGGTTTTAGAAAATGAGGTATCAGACCTCGTTTCTATAAACCAAGCAATAAATATTTTTATAAATATTTAAGTAGTGTTATTAAGGTTGTATTAAAGTTTCATTAAGAAATTTTGATGTTTTAAGGGTTAATTAAGAAAAAAGGACTAAATCGTAAAAGTTGAAAAAGTCAATTGCTATTAGTTTAAAGGTGTCTAATAGCTATGAAAAGGTAAATTTTTGGAGTTAGTTTGTAATTATACCAAGTTAATTGTTGGTGGACGGTTTTAGGTAATTAAAAAGCTTGAATTTGGTTGATTTTTAAATGGACAACATTGTAATTTCATAATTAAATTAAGTAAAAGAAATAAAATGGCTTGAATACTATCATCTCTTTGGTTTTCTAAAGCAAAAACGAAAACAACATGGATTTAGGATGTAATCTTTCGGGTTTGGTGGAATTTCATGCATGGTATGGTGTTTTTGCGCCGTTTCAAATAATTTTTATGTTTTTGATATTGTTGCAACTATGTCCAACTAGCCCATACCTCCGATTTTGAAACTGTTAAAGATTTTGAATGTTACCATTGATGAATATTTGTGATTTTAGATGTTAAATGATGAATTTGAAGTATTAGTTGTTATTTATAAGTATTTTGTTAAGTGGTTTTTGATGAATTTAACAATTAGGGATTAAATTGTTGAAATAGTAAAAATGCAAGGACTTGATGTGAAAGTTTTATAAATTGAGCTGTATTGGAACCTATGAACATTTGTCTGGCATGGGTTTGCAATAAAAATGGTTAATTTGCATGTTTTATGCTCAGGGTCTAAATTGAATAAAAGTAAAATGTTAAGGGCAATTTTGTAAAAATGTCAAAATAATTAAATTGAATAAAATTAATATTTTTACTATCTAAATTAATGAATTGAATGAAATTATTAATTTAGATCAAGAACGAGTGGAAATTCTAGAAGAGGAAATTACCAAATAGCCCTGTACTTTGTCATTGCTGCAATTTAGCCAGGTAAGTTCATATGAACTATAATCACTTAAAATGTTAATTAAATTGAATATTTAATGTGTTTTTCTAATGTAAATGATTCAATATATATGTTATTATGCAATTTATCATGTCATGAAACGATGAATCCAATGACGTACGATGCTTATCGAGCCCTGTTTGAACCTTAAGAATATAGAGGATACAAATGACATGTCATTAGGGTTACCATGTTTCAGGAGTTGGTCCTGAATGTCCTCCTGATGGTTGAGGTCTGACATTTGTTGCGGATACTCTTCAGTTTGTGTGAGCGGCATCGTGCATCTACATTCTAAGTGTCAACTTGTGTGAGCAGACCCATTTAGGGCTCGAGTGAGCAACAATAAAAAGGAAAAGAAAAAGGAATGGTTTCCACCATATGTTTAGCACACTTTGTGTGAGCTTTGCCACATATCTGATAATATTCTAAGTGATTCAACGAGCATGTATAGGGAAGGAATTGTAAGTGTTCCAATTGACTATTTTATGAAATTATAGAAAGGTATGAAATTAATTGATCAAAGTATGTATAACTAAGTTTCATTGAAAGTATGATATGTTAAGAAAAAATGATGAACTCAAATGAATTACGCTCATGTGTAATGGCTTACTTATGTTAAATTCATGTGAATTATGTTTGAATATGCTAACATGTGTTGTGGATGGTGCTTAGGCTTGTGCCAAGCTTATGGTTGGATTATATCATGCTTAATCTTAATTATATACATTGAAATGGTAAGTGTTCAAATGGCAATATGCTTGTTCATGAAAGGTAGTGCGAATCAAAACATGTATTCCCTAATGAAATGGTTTATCTTGTGGTTGATCCCAAAATATTTTTGTATAAATGCATTAACTTGTATATTGATGATGATATTTAAGCTTTTTTCAAGATTGTGGTTATGGTTGATATTTATGCTTATGTCTTGTATTATGCAAATGAAATAGGTAAGAAAAGGTAATGAAATGGTAAGTTCATATTGAGATGTAATTTGATCATATAACAGAATTAATGAGTTATATAAGGTACTTATACGTGAGAAATCTACTAATGTTATGGATAAATACACTAATTCATGAATTGATGATGTTATTTAAGTTTATGCTAAGTAAATGAAATGGAAAGTAAATAAATGGAATGATAAGTAAATGGAGTTGTTCATAGTCTTATGAAAAGGTTAAAGATTGTGAAATATGTCTTATAAAATCCTATTATGTTAGGAATGAAAAGTGCATGTGATGTTGATGAGCTTACTCATTTGTGAGTTTATGGTCATATAGTTTGATAAATCATATGGCATTGGTTTAGGTTTATATTTATCCTATAAAGTTCATTATTGAAATGAAAGGTTATGTTTAAGTTTATACAAGCTTACTAAGCATTCATTACTTATGTAATTACTTTCATTTACTTTACAGATTATCAGAAACTCGATTAGTTTGGAAGCTCATCAGAGATCTATCACGCTATCTAGCGATTATATCGGTTGATTTTGATATTTTGGCCAAGGCTATAATGGCATGTATAGGTGACCTTATGTATAAGGTTTAGTTGATGTTTATGGCGTGTAAAAGTTACCTTGAATTTATGGTACTTTTGGTACTTTGATGCCTTGATGGTTGGTGTTATTATGGCTAAGTTGATGTATGATGAAATGACCAATTTGGTATATGCTAATATGTTTATATTGTGGCCATGTTAGGTTATGCTTTAAGATGGTTATGAGCTATGTATTTTGGTATGAATATGGTCAATTATGCCTATGGTTAGGTGTATTTGTTTGTTTGTGTTTGAGATGCCTATATGGCATATTGGTGTAACACCTGTAACCCGTATCCATCGCTGGAATAGGGTTATGGAACATTACCAAACTTATAACATAACTCATCCTACATTTTACATACATTTCTCATTCTAAATATAAATCATTCACACATATTGATATAGTCCCTAATACGAGCTCTCAAGGCTCACAATAGACATTAGAATCAATTCAGGACTAAACTGAGAACTTAGGAAAATTTTGGAAAACATTGAAAATTTTCAAATACAGGGGACACATGCCCGTGTGACTAGGCCGTGTGAGACACACCTGTGTCACAGGCCGTGTCCTAGACTGTGTCCTACCCTGTGTAACTCTCTGACTTGTGTCACACAGCCAACCATATGCCCGTGTGACTAGCTCGTGTAACTCTCTAACTTGCTTCCTTTAAAAACTACAGGGGACACAGGGCTGTGTCACTTGACCGTGTGTTACACATGGCTGAGACACATGCCCGTGTCTCTGCCCGTATGGACAAAAATAGACTATTTTCCAAGCCACATTTCTCACCCAAATTTGGTGCCAACCTACACAACTCAAAAGCATATATCCACGACCAAAATAGGCAATCAATTCAACCAAATCAAGCCTAAAACATACCATTTCATTACCAACCACACATTACTCATAATCATCCCAAATGACCATTCAAACACATACCAATTTCATGTCCAAAAATCACATAAATGATCAAGTGCCTATATTTACTTTCATATGCCTATTTCATAATCATTATGGTACATCTAAATCTTACCAATTTTATATTCAATTCATCAAACAAATTAGTACAATTAAAATTACACAAGATAAACCAATCACTCATACATATATATACATACCAACACATATACCAAATTAAGCCAAATCACATGGCCACATACGTATCAAACTCATATAGGCTTCATTAGCCAAAATTACCTATACATATCATATAACCACAATGCTTATACATGCCATATAACCAAGTTCACTAAGTTCAAAAGTACCAAAATAATAGCTGGATAGTGTGATGAGATCTCTGACGACTTCCAAACCGAGCGAGGTTTTGAATCACTATAAAACATGGAAAAGAAAGCAAAGTAAGCTATATAGCTTAGTAAGCTCATATAATCTAGAATTAATCAGAATTTAGGTAATTAAACATAGTATATTTCAATCAATTTGTCAAATGCCTATGTACATGAATTCATTAATAGGTTAGTCATGTAAAATACATATAATCATCAAATCATATGGATGAATACAACACTCAATCAAACTTCATATACATATATCTTCCATTTCATATTTCAATATATCATATAATGTCATTACCTTATAGTTCATGTATCATTTGTAGTAACTCATTTCAATCTCATGTAACCTAAAATAAAACTTTTATAACACCCCAAACCCAGCCTAGATGTTATGACCAAATCTGGCGATGTCACATGGATTGAAAAGCTGCGTAGTTTGGGTAAAGCATTAAATTGTTATTTTAAACCAGTAGTCCATTACTTATCATTTGATTTTAGAAATGTTAGTAAATTAATTGATTTGCCAAAACATTATCTATAGCAGAAGCTTTAGAAACAGTTGTGTTTAATTAAAAATCGTTCGTGTTAAGGAAAACCTTTATTTCTTGTAAAAACTGTATTTTTGTTGAGTTTTGTAGAAATATGATCATAAATGTGGTTAAATCCCAATTTAAGCAACAATTTGAAAAGTCCAAAATTTTACATGAAAATACCCAAAAATGAAATAAAACAAAAGTAAAAACCATAATCAAATCCAATCTATAATATGTGGTTACCGTCGAATCCCCTGTTACACTGATCCGCCTAACTCTGAGGGTTACCTGTACAGATCAAACAGAAAAGGGTGAGTTTGCATAAACTCAGTGTGTAACCCCACAGACTTAACCATGCATGCATACATAATTTCAGAATCAGTCAAATACAGACTAGGGCCTAAGCCCATTACAGATACAGAAGCAGATTTGGGCCAAAGCCCATCATAGATACAGATACAAATAGAGATTCGGGCCTAAGCCCTTCTCAGATACAAATACAGATACAGATGTGCGAATCAGAAATAAAAATCCTACCCCCATCCTCTACACACCATCTCTGACCATCCCTACACACCATGTGGAGTTTAAAACACCCACCCAACCTTACACGAGTTTAAAACACCCACCCAACCTTACACACCATGTTGTACCGAATGCGGCACATATCAGATCTATTGCAACCATTGATATACGTGATATGAAGTAATAAAATTTATAATAATGATCGTACCAAAAACTAACTAATATCACGATTTTAAGGCAAGCGCACCTATCAAACAGTAGTATAGTTTAGCGGCAAGACCAATATATCGTACCCAAGGGAACCAAAAGTACTAATACTTACTTCCTTTCTATTATTTAACCTAAAGAATAAGAGAGGTTTTTATGAAACTAAACTAATTCTAAAACTAAACTAAGAATGGACAAAAAGTAAATTGGGGAAAAACTCTTTGGGGAAAGACTGATTGATTGGGCAATACTCAAGAGAGAATCCACCTAGACTTCACTTGTTATTAACTTCTTGAACTAGATGATTTCTTCACTTGACTTGATTTGTAGAGATCCCTAATATATGTTAATACCTTCATCAAGGATAAGAACAACTAATCCTAGGTTGATTAACTGAAATCTCTTTCTAGTTAAAACCCCTAGTCTTGCATTAACTCGATCTATGGATCCCACTATTAGGTTTGACCCTAATCTGGCAAGTTTATGTCACCCTATGTCTAGGGTTGCATGCAACTCCGCTTAATTATGCTAGATCTACTATTAAACAGGGACTTTTGCTCCTCTGCCTAAGCACATCAAAACTTAAATTAATACCTAGGATTATTAAAACAAGCATTAAGCACACATAATTAAGAACAATTCAAGTATTTATCATATAATTCAAGAATGAATAATAACATGATCTGTCTTAGGTTTCATCCTACTCAAGTATTTGGGGGATTTAGTTCATAATTAATAAAGAAAACATCTCAGAAGAAATAAGATAACAAAACATAAAGAACCCAAAAACCCATAAAGGAATTTAAGGAGATCCCCTGTCTTGATGCAGAATTCGACTTCTGGGATGAATCAATCGGCTTCCCTTGGAGTAATCCCTTACTTCCACTCTTTGTGTTGGCAGAAAGAAGGCTCTCTTTTTTGGGAGAAAAGAGTACACCCTTATAGTTGCCTCCTAGGGTCTTTATATAGAGCTTTGGGATACCTTTCTTAGCATCTAAGTATCCAAATTCGAGTGAAATTGCACTTCCTCACGACAGGGACACGCCCATGTGCCACGCCCGTATGGATCAACAAGAGGCCGTGGTTGGGTCTGTTAAGGGTGGCACGGTCGTGTGGCCTGGCCGTGCTTGTCGGGGCTGGACTGTGTTAGACCTTATGTGGCACGGTCGTGTGGTGACTCCTTGGGCCGTGTCATTTTCACACTTTGGCCCATTTTCTTCGTTTTCAGTCTGTTTTTCATTCTTTTCTCTTCCCTATGCTCTCCTGAGTATACAACATGAAATAGAAGGGTTAAGAGCACCAATTCTCACAAAATTAATAATAATTCATCTAGAAATTAGGCTAAACATGAGGTAAAAATATGTATAATTTATCGTTTATCAAATACCCCCACACTTAAGCCTTTGCTTGTCCTCAAGCAAAATCTCAATCCCTAATTAAGAATCATTCCTCTCAACTTACAATCTTTATCAATAATGTTTCAAACTAATTCACAAGTAGTCATACAATGAAAATTCAATCAGAGGAACATTAAAGATTCAATCACTCTAAGTTGAGAATTTTATCATTGAAACATAGGTTTCTTCCCTGCTCCTAAGTAATTATTTTCAATCAAAATTAGCAGGAGTTGACATCCTCACTAAAGATTCACTCTATCCACTCAAAATGTTTAGGGTTCTAAAATCAAGCACTCTCTAGTCAATTTGAAAAGTTATTACCATAGGCTTGCTAGAAAATCAAATCTCCATCACTGTAGATTGATATGATACATCAGTCAAAAGGTCTTTCAATGGTTGTAATGGGGCTTGGTTAGGGGTGTTGTCACAATCTGAAAAAGAAATGGTTAGAATCGAGATTGAACTGAAAAGTTATCTAGCTAGAAAAAAACTCTATCACTGGAACATATTCCTAGGGCTAAGCCTTATGATGATATCGTTATACCCTTGGTAGCCTAAAAATAGAAATATGCAAAAACTATTGAACTATTACAGATTACAACTAAATTTCTTTAATATACATACATATTTTTTTTAAGAACAATTCAAGTACAATTCATTATAAACCTTACAATCTGGAAAAAAGAATAAAGCTAGATAATAATTTCAACTCAAATCTCGACAAAAATAGGGATCAAAGTAATTGAATGGAATTCAACAAAAATGGGTTATTGGTTAATAATTAAAGGTAAGTCAAAGAATAGGTTGTTACGCTTAAACGGGTTCACTAGGGGTTAATTTATGGAGGTAGGCTTTTATGGAGTAAGTGGGTTAAATCCTAAGTTCCTTTATCATTTTGGTATATCAAATTAATGATGTGGTCTTGACATGTATAGTCAAAGCAAGTTCTAGAATAACAAATCAGTATTGACTCACTCAAAGTAATAATAAAGTGAGCACGAAAGAATGTATGCTCAAAAGGCTAAAAAATCTCACTAGAATTATGGCTTTGATGTCAATCCTACGAATTTCAAATCTCAAGATAACACTTAAAATTATGGCTCAACGTATCATGCTTGATTCCCTAATGTTTTAAAGTTTGAATAATCAAAGTACAAGCACCTATGCCTTGATTCTCAACTTATCAATAAAAATCATAAATCAATTAGAATTAATTCTTATTAGAAGACTGAAGATAATGCAGATTTGAGAACAATGCAACAAGTTAAAAGAAAATTCAGGGATTTCAAGGAGAATGTAATGACTGAAAGTAAGTTCCTCCCTCCCAGACTTAAGATGTACATTGCCTTCAATGTATAAGGATTTCATTAGTAGCAATAGAAGCACAAGATCATAAGATAGGGAAAGGCTTGAAACTCCCTGAATTTTGGATGAATTTGTGAGACGAAGATCGGACTTGGAAGAGCCAGCAGTTGTGGCAGGGTTGTCCTATTTCCATATGGATATGAGCTGTAGAGCTCCATTGAAACTGCGAAAGTTTTTATCAGTCGTAGGGAATTTGGATTAAAGAATATGTTTGTTAAGGGGGAGCCAATATGAAGAAATTAAAAATAAAGAAAGAAAATAAATTATATTCTAAAAATACTAAAATTCAAATAATGAAAAAGATAAAATGAACTAAAAATAAAAGTAAAAGGAAAAAGGAAAATAAAGTTAGAAGAAAAGGTGAAAATAGAGTTAAAATAAAAATTAAGATAAAATTAAAGTTAAGAGGAACAGAAGTCTCTAATCCTCAGATGGATCACGCGGTGGCAGTGGTGAAGTGATGTGAAGGTGCTGGCATATCTGCTGTAGTGTTGCATCGATATGATCGAAGCGCTGGAAGCATTTCTGCTCGAATCAGGATAGGCGTTCAGATATGTCAGCATGAGAAGCTGCCGCATGAACTGGGCAATGAGGTGGTGGTGGGTCGGTAGGTGCATCATCCTCCGGTGGTGGGACATCATCAGGAATGTCCTCTTGATCCTCGACCTCCTGGATGAGGCGGTACTGAAAAGGGTTGCCTCCTGGTCTCCGCTGGATCATCCTCATATGGTGCATAATCTAGATGCCTTGAAGGGATATCTGGCCGACGAGTGTGTATGAGGATGTCTGGGCTGCTGTGTTGAGGAGCGCGAAGTGACGGGCCAGGCGTGTAATGTACGGGCCCATGGATATAACGCCCTTGAGATGTCGCTCGGTTTGGTACTGCATAGTGTTAATGATAAAGAAGGCGAGGTCGATAGGGTGCATGTTCACCATGCTCCATAAGAAATAGGCGTCGTGTGTGTTGACGACGCTTGTGCTGTCTACCTGTCTGAGTATACGCGAGAAGAGCGTGAAGGTACCTTAATGACAGCGTGAAGGCGGTCGCCTTCGTGAGACTGGGGTCGTAGGAGGGATACCCTGGGGCGATATTGTACCAATAGTCGACTGGTTTGAGATGGATGCGACGAGGAAGTGTAAGGAAGTCTTCCTCCTCCATGGACTGCTCTGTGTAGAGGCCGAGAGCTGAGCCGAACTCTGGACACTAAGGTGGCGTACATGACCTCCTAAGTGAAACTAGACCGTCCCAGGATCATCGAATTGGCTCATGACGGTCTGAAGATGGAAGGTGGAGCAGAACTCCAGAGTGAGTTCAAGGTATGTAGGCTCGATGATTTGGAAGAACTGCTCTCAAGGATCCGTCATCAGTAGGGCCCGGACTGCATCTGCGAGGTTGACTTACTCTAGTGCATCCCAATCAATGCATCGGCCAACACTTAATGTACGGGCCCGTAGTATCTGAAACAAGTCCTCTTGGGAGTCTTGGGGAAATGTAATGAATGGGTGGTAACCCTTGGAGGTGGGCCTCGATAATGAACCACCTGGCCCCTTACGTTTCTTTGAAGGTGGGACGGCAGCTTTCTTATTGCGTGATATGGACATAATGCCTAAAAACAAAATAACATATATTAGGCCTAAAAATTGAAATTGAATTTAATCAAAAACTATATATAAAATAATATGTAGATTAGAATGATAATGTTCCTAAAAATAAAATGGGGACTAACCTAAATAATATAAATTATCCATCCTAATGTGATATAAAAAATAAGCAATATGGGTATGTATTTATACTAATTACATGAGAATTTAGGAAAAATGGCACTCAAATGTAGCTCTAAATGGCATGAAATTACAAGGTTCTCCATAGCATTCTAGAGTGTTCATGCTAATTCAATCAATTCCATACTTTGAAATAATGCTAATCCTAAATATAACATGATATTAGAATAAAAATAAAATCGATTAGTAAAAATTAGAAAGAAAAATGAGAAAATAGAACAAAATAGGAGAGGTATGCGGTGGACCACGTTCGTGGGTGAGGTGGCATGGTCATGGGAGCACTGCAGACACCGGCGGCGACACTAGGGAGGTTGAGGGAAAGGGTGGTTTGAGAGGATTTAGGGTTTAGAATGGGAGAAGATGATGAATAGTGGCCCCTATTTATAGTTTTTGGGTCACACGGGCATGGCACACGCCCGTGTGAGTCAGGTTTTGCCAGTGTGACTCGAAATTTAGTGATTTTGGCGCACTTGGTTCGAGGTACATGCCCGTGTTGGCCATCTCGCACGGCCGTTTGTGATATTGTCCGCTTTTCACACGATCGTGTAGGTAGTCACACGGCCGTGTCTAAATTGATAGTGTTGGCCACGGTTTGGGGACACGGGCGTGTGGCTTTGTGCATGCCCGTGTCTAAATGGAAGGGTTGCCAGGGCCATGTCGCACGCCCGTGGTGATTTATCGTTAGCCCGTGCTTTGGGAAAAAATTTCCTCTGTTTGTACATGGCCTGGGTGCATGACCGTGTCTCTGCTTTAAATGTTCACATGGCCTTAGGCACGCCCGTGTCCGTGGCCATATGGTCCTAAATTTCTATATTAAAAAGGGTTAGTTGATGTATTAAAAGACTAAAATCAAAATAGGAAGAAAGTTTACTAAGTTAGTCCTCGGGTTGCCTCCCGAGAAGCGCTTATTTAGAGTCTAAGCTTGACTCTACCTGGATGTATCATGAAGGGATCTCATGGAGCTAAAGCTCCTCCCTGTTATCTTTAAAATTCTCACCTCTATAGTGTTTAAGCCTATGGCCATTTACCTTGAAAGTACCGTGGTTAGGGTGAGTTACCTCAATTGTGCCGTATGGAAAAACTTTCATTACCGTGAAGTAGGGTGCATCATTTGTATGTTCTTCTGAATTTGAGGTTCGAGGATCGTCGTCCCTTAAAATTACCTTATCCCCTATCTTGAACTGATTCGTTTGTTTCTGAGGGTCATCTTGATGAAGCTCTGGGTTGGTGTGGCATATTTTGGGTTTTTCATGATAGTTTAGCCACTCATCTAGTTCCTCGATCTGAAGTATTGGCTTTTCATGTGCATATCCCTCGGATGGACTTGTCTGTTGGTTGGTTGCCTCTATGTAGAGTGTATCCTACACAGAAGGTTGGGTGGTGAGTTCAATGTTTTTACAAGGACCCGTAGCTATATTATTATATGTTGTCTTAATCGAGTTCTAAGCTTGTAAAATGACTGTGTCATCACCAACATGTAATGTGAGTTCGCCTGTTTCTAAATCAATTTTTGTCCTAGTGGTTGCTAAAAAGGGTCGCCCTAAAATTAGGGGTACATTGCTGTCCTCATCAATGTCTAAAACAACAAAGTCAACTGGGAATATAAATTTATCAATTTTGACAAGTACATCTTCAATTATTCCCTTAGGTGCCCTAATAGTTTTTTCAGCTAGTTGAATGCTCATCTTGGTTTTCTTAGGGTTTCCTAAACCTAGTTGTTTAAACAGTTTATACGGCATAACATTTATACTAGCCCCTAAATCAGCTAAAGCATTTTTTGCATTTAGGTTACCAAGTAGATAAGGAATAGTAAAACTCCCTGGATCTTTTAGTTTGGTTGGCAATTTATTCTGTAAAATAGCTGAGCATACTGCATTTAGTTCCACATGAGGTTTCTCATCTAGCTTCCACTTGTTTGTAAAAAGTTCTCTTAAGAATTTAACAGCATTTGGCATCTGTAAAATTGCTTCAACAAATGGTAAGTTAATATGTTATTTCTTTAAAAGTTTAAAGAACTTACCAAATTGCTCATCTGTGCAGTCTTTTTTTAGCGCATTTGGGTATGGGATATGAGGCTTGTGTTCTTTGATGTCTGGCTTGTTATTGCTTACCTCTACCTTACCTTTACTCACCTCAGGCTCCTTACATAACTTTGGGTCATCTTTGGTTAACGCCTCCTCATCTATTGTGTTCATGGCATGAAGTTGTTCTTTAGGGTTGGTCTCTGTGTTACTTGGTAGTCCACCTTGTGGTCTTTCTAATATTAACTTTGCGAGTTGACCAATTTGATTCTCAAGTCCTTTAATTGATGCTTGCTGGTTCTTTAATGCCGTCTCAGTGTTTTGAAAACGGCTTTCTGACATGGCCATGAATTTGGTGAACATCTCTTCAAGATTTGGCTTTTTCTCCTGTTGTGGTGGTGGCTGCTGAAATCCCGGAGGGGGCTATTGTCTTTGATTCCCTTGTCGTCCCAAGAAAAATTGGGGTGGTTCTGCCAACCTGCATTATATGTGTTACTATAAGGATTATTTTGAGATTTAAAATTGTTACCCATATAATTGGCTTGCTCCATTTCTGTGCCATGGCCGTAGGATGAACAGTCTAGAGTAAACATATTCCCGTGAGTTGCGTCACACTGCATCACTGGTTGTGCCTGCGTAGAACCAACAAAATTATCAAACTTTTTATTTAGAAGTTCTACTTGGTTAGTAAGCATGGTGACAGCATCAATATTATAAACTCCTGTAGCTTTTGTCAGCTTTGTCCTCATGACTTGCCACTGATAGTTATTCAGTGACATCTCTTCAATAAATTCATAAGCTGCTTCTGGCGTTTTGTTGTTAATTGTTCCTCCTACGGCTGCATCAATCATTGGCCTTGTTGATGGGTTCAAACCATTGTGGAAGGTTTGAACTTGTAACCACAAAGGTAGTCCATGGTGAGGGCACCTTCGCAAAAGATCTTTGTATCTCTCCCAGGAATCGTAAAGTGTTTCTAAATCCATCTGCACAAAAGAAGAGATATCGTTTCGTAATTTAGCTGTTTTAGCTGGAGGAAAATATTTAAGTAAAAATTTTTTCTATCATCTATTCCCATGTAGTGATTGAGCCTCGTAGTAAAGAATTTAACCACTGTTTGGCTTTATTTCTCAAAGAGAATAGGAATAGCCTTAGACGAATGGCATCATCAGAAACGCCATTAATTTTAAAAGTATCACAAAGTTCCAAAAAGTTGGCTATGTGTGAATTTGGATCTTCATCCTGTAAACCATCAAACTGCACAAATTCTTGTATCATCTGACTAGTGTTAGGTTTTAATTCAAAATTATTTGCAGCAATAGTAGGTCTAATAATACTAGATTGAGCACCAGCCAAACTAGGTTTAGCATAATCATACATAGCATGAGGAGCATCATTTTGATTCACTGGTTGCGCGGCTATTGCGGAAGGTGGTGGAATGTCCTGATTTGCTTCCATCCCTTCCGTAGGTTCAGGTTCTTGTTCTAGATAATGAAGGCTTCGTCTGATTTCTCTGCGAGTTCTACGAACTGTCGCGTCTAAATCTTCATCAAAAAGTAATGGCCCTGCTGGGTTGTTTCTAGTCATAAACTAGAAATACCTAGAAGGAAAAAGCAAAGAAAATTAAAATAAAATAAATATAAATAAAGACCGAAAATAAATAAATATAGTAATGGCTAAAGTAATAGAAATTGTGTTTTCTTAATATTTCACTTCCCCGGCAATGGCGCCAAAAACATGATATACGTGATATGAAGTAATAAAATTTATAATAATGATCGTACCGAAAACTAACTAATATCACGATTTTAAGGTAAGCGCACCTATCGAACAGTAATATAGTTTAGCGGTAAGACCGAGATATCGTACCCAAGGGAACCGAAAGTACTAATACTTACTTCCTTTCTATTATTTAACCTAAAGAATAAGAGGGGTTTTTATGAAACTAAACTAATTCTAAAACTAAACTAAGAATGGACAAAAAGTAAATTGGGGAAAAACTCTTTGGGGAAAGACTGATTGATTGGACAATAGTCAAAGGAGAATCCACCTAGACTTCACTTGTTATTAACTTCTTGAACTAGATGATTTCTTCACTTGACTTGATCCGTATAGATCCCTAATTTATGTTAATACCTCCGTCGAGGATAAGAACAACTAATCCTAGGTTGATTAACTAAAATCTCTTTCTAGTTAAAACCCCTAGTCTTGCATTAACTCGATCTATGGATCCCACTATTAGGTTTGACCCTAATCAGGCAGGTTTATGTCACCCTATGTCTAGGGTTTCATGCAACTCCGCTTAATTATGCTAGATCTACTCTTAAATAGGGACTTTTGCTCCTCTGCCTAAGCACATCAAAACTTGAATTAATACCTAGGATTATTAAAACAAGCATTAAGCACACATAATTAAGAACAATTCAATTATTTATCATATAATTCAAGGATGAATAATAACAAGATCTGTCTTAAGTTTCATCCTACTCAAGTATTTGGGGGATTTAGTTCATAATTAATAAAGAAAACATCTCAGAAGAAATAAGATAACAAAACGTAAAGAACCCAAAAACCCCTGAAGGAATATAAGGAGATCCTCTGTCTTGATGTAGAATTCGACTTCTGGGATGAGTCAATCAGCTTCCCTTGGAGTAATCCCTTGCTTCCACTCTTTGTGTTGGCAGAAAAAAGGTGCTCCTTTTTGGGAAAAAAAGTACACCCTTAGAGTTGCCTCCTAGGGTCTTTATATAGAGCTTTGGGATGCCTTTCTTAGCCTCTAAGTATCCAAATCCCAGTGAAATTGCACTTCCTCACGACAGGGACACGCCCGTGTGCCACGCCCGTGTGGATCGACAAGAGGCTATGGTTGGGCCTGTTGAGGGTGGCACGGCCGTGTGGCCTGGCCGTGCTTGTTGGGGCTGGACCGTGTTGGGCCTTATGTGGCACGGCCGTGTGCCACGGCCGTGTGGTGACTCCTTGGGCCGTGTCATTTTCACACTTTGGCCTATTTTCTTCGTTTTTGGTCTGTTTTTCGTTCTTTTCTCTTCCCTATGCTCTCCTGAGTATACAACATGAAATAGAAGGGTTAAGAGCACCAATTCTCACAAAATTAATAATAATTCATCCAGAAATTAGGCTAAACATGAGATAAAAATATGTATAATTTATCATTTATCAGCCATACTGCCAGATAATAGGCATAAATTGCCTTTCAGATCACTTTCTCCAATATACATCATCCCATCCCAATGACAGATACAGTAAATACAGAATCATACAGATTAATCATGAGCAACTACAGATATATAATGCCAGTATAGATATATGTATTAGATAAGTCAGACATGCGTGATAATAACTTGCTCAGAACATAATATCAGTCATTCAGATCATACAAATTAGGGTCTAGTTAGCCCTTACCGACTCTATAAAAGGCCCACATTCGTTTGGGACGACCCGTGCAACCCTAGGAAAAAATTCAAATAAACGGGCCACACACCTGTGTGGGCCCACATGCCCAGATTGGCCTTGCCCGTATGGTCACATGGCCTGGCCCAGAAACCCACACAGCCCAATTTGGTCTAGCCCATGTCCAGTACACGGCCTAGCACACTAGCGACCGCACGCCCGTGTGGTGTCAACAAAATGGTTTTCGGCTTTTGCCAAAACCTCATTTTCTGTGTTTTCATGCACACACCTGGTACGATTATGCTACAAAACCACTCTCGAGGCCTTCAAAACCTATAACATAGCATTCAAATGTCTAATTAACAGTCGATTATGAAGTAACACATAACCCAAATGATGCACAAGACTTACTAAAAATACTAACAAACCCTAGCATGTTCTAGGCTATTCGAACGCAACTTTACTGCTCACCACCTCCTTCTAATCCACCAAAAATATAGAAATCAACCCTTCGCCACAACAAATATAAATCCCATCAATGTTCTAGAATTCACAAGTTACCAAACATTATGAATTCACTTACCTAAATTGCACGACGAAGACAAAAATAATGGGAATGGAAATACAATAGCAGAAAAAGAGGAACAACACCGAAAGAGAAAAGAGGAAGAGAAAACGACAAAGGGGAAAACAGAAAATTAATGACAGAAATTTTGGGAGGGGAGAGAGAGCTGAAATTTTTCAAAAAAAGAATCCAAATCAAATTTGATAACCCTCACATCCATCAAATCTCTCCTCACTAATCCCACTAACAAACTACCATGGGGTTTCCCAACTCTATCGAAATTCCTTACTAGATAATCGAGCAAAAATAAACTCCCATGCTCACGCAGGGATTCGAACACAGGACCTTCAATAAGCTAACACTCCACTTAACACCAGACCAGCATGCCCATTATGATATCAAACAGAAAAAAATAAATATAAACCTACTCGCCAAGGGTCAGGCTTAATTCCAAAAAATAACAAAAATTGCTAAAGATAGGGCTAGAACTCGGGACCTCACACGTACACCTAGAACACTTAACCACTGAAGCAGACAGATATTTGTGTCAAGTTTGAAAAACCCGAAATAACAAAAAATTTGGGGCATTAAAACTGTGCCCGTTGAACCACTTAAAATATCGTTAGATACATGGGTAGTACACACAAGGTGCACTAAACTGTAATTTGTCAATTCTTGTACATGTATGCTTTTTCAAGCTATAAACGGTAAGCTCTAATAAGCTGAGAAATGGTAAGCTCCTACTAGCTAAAATATCAGTAAGCTCATACAAGTTGTGGTGAGTCCGCAACACTTGCACGATCTCAACCAAATCGGTAACCCTAAAGACATGTCACTTGTATCCTACGAATTCTTAAGGTTCAAACGGGGCTTGGTATTCTTCAAACTCATTTATTAGGCATTCAATAATCATGTATTTTAGTTTCTCAATTCACATACATACATTTCAAATAAATATATATAAATGCTCAATTCTAATTATACGAACTTACCTTATATTCAAACAACGGATTTGATCGTCTACTAGATAACTTTGTCTTTTCCCGATCTAATTTCGATCTTTACTTTTCTTGATCTATATATAATCAAATTTAGCTTATTCAATTATCATTCTATTCAATTTAGGCCAAAATACATGTTTTAGCAAGTTTACACTTTTACCCCTCAACTTTTAACTACTTTACAATTTAGTCATTATCCTAAAAAAATGCAAATTCTTGCAATTCAACCCATACCCATGCTAGCTGAATTTCATATAGATCCCTAGAAAGCCATATATTTCATTTATTTCACAATTTCACCATGGATTTAACACATTTTTCAATTAAATCCCTAATTGACATTTTTATCAAAAATCCCTTAACAAATTTTGTTTATCTAACAACAACCATTCATTTTCTACTATCAAACATCAAAACACATGCATTTTTATCAATGCCAAAACCTTAGACTTTTAACAGTTTCACAAATTAGTCCTTGGGCTAGCTAGATTACGTTACAACGACCTCAAAAACATAAAAATCATCAAAAGCCGAGTCAAAAATCACTTACATGCATGGATTTATGTAGCCGAATGCTTCAAGCTCATTTAATGGCTTCCTTTGTTTCTTATTTTCAGTGGACGAATGAAGAAAAATGATAACCATGTTTGTTTTATTTTGATTTAACTTTAATTACTAATTTACTATTTTAACCTTTATTATTAACCTTTATAATCACTTAATATGTAACAGCCTGAACTTGGGCCTCGTCAAAATAGTGGTTTCGGGACCACAAATCCGACGAGAAAAAAATTATTTTTATTATATTTTATGGTCTACAATTTCACGGAATGATTTCGTGAAAATTTTGTTCGAAAATTTCGACGTTTGGGCACTCAATTTAGTCAAAAGGACTAAATTGTAAAAAGTGCAAAACTTGAGATCTACATCTTATTGTTATGAAATTTTAAATTGGAGGTCCTTAAATGGCAATTAGACCATTGGTTAATTTTTTGGAAAAAATGGACATGATATAGGTGAAATAGAATATTTTTAAGTTAGGGGCATTTTGGTCATTTAGTGATTAAATGATTAAATAAACAAAATTAAAAGCCAATTTTTGTCCATCTTCAAGCCTTGGCTGAATTTCACAAGGGGAAACCATGGGTAGGGTTTTTCAAGCTTTCAAGCTCGATTGTAAGTCCATTCTAGCCTCGTTTTTAATGATTTTTACGTTTTTGAAATCCTCATAACAAGATCTATCTATTTCTACCACTAATTTGAGATATTGTTAAAGTCTAGGGTTTTGAACCATGATGAATATGAGTGTATTTTGATGATTAATGGTAGATTATGCATGTTTATGGTTAGAGAAGCAACTTTTACTAAGTGATTTTCGGTGAAAATGCATAAAAGGACCTATTTGTAAAAGTTATGAAATATGTGTTAAGCATCTATTTTAATGGAAAATGTGGGCTGCTATAAACATGAAAATGGTTTGGCTAGGCTTAAAGTGCAAAGAAATTGAATGAAAAATCATTTTACGAGCCTAGGGGCAAAATTTTAAATATGTGAAACTTTAGGGGCAAAAACGTAATTTTTCCATGATATGATTTTTGGGCCAAATTGAATAATGTGACTAATAAATAAGTGAAATGTGTTATTATAGATCAAGAAAGACGAGGAATTGACATTGGTCGGGGAAAAGAAAATGTTTTGGACTAAAACGCAAAAATTGTCATTTTTGTACCGAGGTAAGTTTGTATGAAAATAATATGTCGTTTTTACTTATGTTATAATATTTTGTTATTTTACATAAGATATGGTTGTATATTGAATGATTATTTGATGTAAATTATGAATTGAGATTGACTATGGATGAAATTGACAAAGTGAGAATAAGTGAGAAATTTCCTAGTTGAACTGTCGGAATAGAAAAGGATACGAAGGACGTCATGAGAACTCATTTATAGTACTATGTGTAGGTACTATTAGTATAAGATAGTTATGGTCACATGTGTAGTACTAATTGCAGGCTACTATGCATACCGGATAGCTTTGGTCACGTGTGTAATACTATGTGCAGGCTACTACGTGTATCGGATGGTATTGGTCACATGTGTAGTACTAAGTGTAGGCTACTATGTGTACTGGAAAGCATTGATCATAAGGGTGGTTCTATGTGCGGAACCACCGTGTATCTGTTATTATTCCGAAGTGTTCATCGGGAAAATGACTAAGTAAAATTTTGTGTGACTATGTGGTGATAAGTACAGGTATATGTATGTGTATACTCATGAGCAATGTGTTCAGTATGTGATTGAAATGTGGTAAAGTTGCAAAGGAATAAGTTAAGTGATAAAGTCTTGTATCATGCATGCAAGTTGAATTATGTTATTGAATGTTAAGCTTATCGTTCTAATGTTTCATGAAAGAGTAAAATTTGAAATAAAACAGTTTTGGACAGCAAAAGTTGTTTGACTTTGAAAAATCACCAAAAATGCTTGAAATTTAATTAGAGGTTTAATGAGGTATGAAATTAAAGATTATTGAGTCTATTTTTAGATAAAAGAAATATAGTAAGCAAAGGAATTTTATATTATGAGATATTTGAATTTTAGTGAGACAGGGTCAGAATGATTTCGGAATCCCCTGTTCTGACTTTGGAAAATCATTAAAAATTGTAAAAAAATAATCGTTGGATATAATTTATATGATAAAATTTCTTAATGAGTCTAATTTCAAGAAAAACAAATGGGAACATTATCCAAACTCTGTATAATGAGATAATTAATTTTTAGTGAAGAAGGGTCGGAACTATCGAATAGTGAAATAGGGGAGATTTTTAAGAATAAACTGTACTTATTGGAGAACCCAAAAATTCTAAAAATTTTATGGTAAGAATATATATGAGTATAGTTTTAGGGAAAATTAGCAGATCTAAATTTGGAGTTCCGTAGCTCTAGATATAATAAATTCAGTGACTGTGACTCGAGTAAACATCTTGAGATGAACATGAGTAAAAAGTGGAACTGTGTGCAATTATGATTATAATATTTTGAGGACATATTGTGAAGATTTACAAAAGCATGTTAATAAATTTTTTATTATTTGCATACTTACTTACTAAGCTATAATGCTTCCCTTCTCTTCCTTTTTCCTATAGTGTCACAAATGCTAGCTCGAGTTGGAGGTCGCCGGAGACACAATCACACTATCAAGCTATTGGTCAATATAAAAAGGTTTTCAAGTATTTATGAGTCTATGGCATGTATAGGGACTTGGTTAATTGTTTATATGTTATTATGAGTTGGCCTAAAATATTAGCCTATGCTATTTGAAGGTCTTTGTTCTATAAGGCCATTTAATGTGGCTATTATTGGTTATGTTATAAGTTAAAATGATGCAATTCATAAATGAGCATGCTTGCACATGTGTGTGGATGAATTAGTGCAAGATGTTAATGTGATAAATGTGGCATACGAAGGTTATTGGGAAAGTGAGTGAGATGTTGTACATGACGTGTCATTGGAATGATGAACTTATGTCTTGGATATGGCCAATTGTGTGTCTAATAATGCCATGTTACGAGTGAAAGGAAATTGGTACAAGTGTGTAAGTATGTCAGAGTGGCAAAGGGCTTGGTAAGTATCCTTACTTGTAACCACACGAGTAGCCACACGGCCATGTGTTCAGGGCATGTGAAGTCTGCACTAAATTTTTAGAAATTCAAAACGCCACACGGCCTAGCACACGGGCGTGTGCCTTGGTTGTGTGACCCAAAATGTGTAACACCCCATACCCGAGTTCGACACCTGGACAGGGTACAAGGCATTACTGTACTTAAACATACTTGAATACATAAACTCAAGCTATAAAAAAATTTATTTCATGTCAAGACCTTTCATGCATTCTCTTACTATCCTTATTAAGGGCTTACGAGGCCCAGAAGGTATATCGGGTGCATTCCAGAACTGATCCAGGAACTTTCGGGCACTTAGAAAATTCTTTCCTAAAATAGGGCCACATGCCTGTATGGGATGGGACACGCTTGTTGCGCTGGCCGTGTGGTCACACACGCCCATGTCCCTTGCCCGTGTAGAATTTATTTCTTATTTCAAACCTACAGTTTTGGACACGGCTTGGACACATGCCCGTGTGCCCATCCGTGTGGACAATTTGTAACGCCTCAAATTTTGGGCCTAGAAGTATTGGGCCTTGAGTATTTAATTGTGCAAGAAAATGACACGATTAAATGTCTACTTCAGTGGTTAAGGGTCCTGAGAGGTGTTGGAGAAGTCCTGAGATTAAATCTAGGCTCTAGGAAAATTTTAGTTTTTCCTCTTAAGTAAACTTTGCCTTTAGCATGTTGGCCTTATAAACTATTATGGTTAACATATGACACAAAGAGCCTACTGGTCTAATTGGTAAGTGGCGTGTGAAGTGTTCATGGGGCCTGGGGTTCAAGTCTTGGCATGTGCGAAATTTTTGTTTTACTTATTTAAGAGAACTCTGACTTTGGCTTATAGGCTTTTAAATTGTTACAAATAAAATATGACACAAAGGAGCATGGTGGTATAGTGGAAGACGGCATGTGGGGTGATCTTGAGGTTAGAGGTTTGAATCTTGTGATGCACTATGGGGTGTTTATTTTTGTCAGTTGTGTTGTGAGTTGGTGGAATTTGAATTGAATAATGCTTAGTGGAGTTTGAACTAGTCATAGAGAGAATTAAGGAGGGATATTTGGAGAGATTTGAAGAGAGAATATCTGGAGGGAAAATAGGGAATTTTGAATAGAGGGAGTATTGGTGCCAATTGGAAACTCTAAGCACCCCTATTGTAACACCCTGATTTTGGGCCTAGAAGAATTGGGCCCCAAGCGTGGATGCGCTTAAAATTTTCAAAAGTATGATAACGGTACAAATTGCATGTTAGAATGGTTGGGCTAGTGATTTTGAAGTATTTAGGGGTCTCTATGAAGTCCTAAGTTCGAATTTTAGGTTAGGAAAATTTTTGTTTTTCAGCCTTTAGGGAACCCTGACCCTAGGGGTTATGACCTTTAAATAAATTTAGAGGAAATAAGTCACAAATTGGGTTGTGATGAAGTGGCTAAATGACACCACAAGAGGAGCAGGAAGGTGGCGTCACACGAAGAGGTTGGGGATCCAAGGTTCGAGCGTGGCTTAGAGCAATAAGGGGATATTATTTTGTTTTGTGCCATGTGGGTGGTGGAAGTGGAGTTAAATTCTTCATGAAAGAAATTTGAGCTGGCCTTCAATTCTGAAAGGGTGATGAAGAGTAAGATAAGGCATGATAAGTGGAGAAAGTTTAGGAGATAAGAGATGAGGGCGAGTTGGAGTTAGGGTGGTAATTTGGAGGTTAAATTTGGCTAAGGGTTGGGTAGGTGCCGACTTTGGGGTTTTGGAGGTAGCTTTTGCCGAATTCATACTTGAATTTTCAGCATTTGAGGTATATTCTTTTTGTCAAAAATTGAAGCTCTCCTTTGGTTGGGTTATAGTGCCAAAATTGCACCAAAAATTAACCTTTGTGCATCCTTTTTGTCTCACCTTTTCTCCATAGCCAAATAGTGCTACTCCTCCCTTCTCTACTCTTTCACTCTTTTTGTTTCACCAAGCCAAGTACCTCAACTCTTATTCTCAAACCGTTTGAACTCTTTTCTTGTTATTCTCCACTTTCCATTCAAAAGCCAGATCTTTTCGGTTTCTTTAAGGAGTGACCGATTGTTCTATCACCTTCGCCGATCCACTCTTTTCTTCTCATTACTATCGACTAACACTTATATCCATATTCCAACCCTTGGTTTGCTGAAGCTACTTCTCAGTTTCCCTCTCTTTTTCAGTTGGCAAGATCGGATACCCTCTCTCCAAGGTTGCGATTAAGGTAAGAGACCATTTGTGTTAAGTATTCAAGTAAGGTTTGTTAGCAAGGTAAGTGAGGGGGCGTCACTTTGCTTTATATGGTGTTCAATAGGTCCTTAAGTGTAGATTTTACCACATGTGTTGTAGATCTCATTAGTTAAATGCTGGTAATGCAGATCTTGGAGTTAATCGTGGTTAGCAATTAAGTGAAGGGGTAATAATGCGAAAACGTCCAAGATAAGGGATGTGTATGATTTCGGGTTTTGGTAAAAAAGAAGATGGTTGTTAAGCAAAGTGTAATGGCCAATTTTGGCCCAATAAAAAAAAAAACAAATAAAAACCAAATATTAATAAAAGTCCCTTTACAGTTTTAGTGGCCCAAATTTACAAACCCAATTAAAGCCCACTACCCCGAATGACCCAATAGCCTGAACCAGGCAGCAAACCCTAGCCCGAGAATTTGAAGACCCTTCAGCCTTCGTGCCGCAAGCCTCTGCCACGCGCGCACCAATCCTCGGGCCTCCAGCAGCCAACAGCTTGGCTCCGTACCATCATCTGCACACCCGTACGAGACCAGGCTCCAGCACATCACCGTGCGTCCCACCGCTCGTACGGCCTCCGCGAACCACCGTACATCCACGTAGTCGCGTACCTGCAAAAGACAACAAAAATGCCAGCAAAGAGACACAGCAGCGAAAAATATATTGTATTTTTTCATTTTTAATTGTTTTTTTCTTTTCCTCTCAAATCGGCTATAAAAAAGGCTGAAGAAATCATTGTAAGGGGGTTACGATTTTGGGATATCGAAAATAAAAAACAAAAGGTATTGTTCAATAGATTGCTTAACCCTTTTTTCTCTTCGAATCTACTGTATAGGCATAAATTTTTTAAAAAGGATTAAAAACCTCACCTGGTGCGTCGATCGGAGTCCCGAATCCCTTCTCCTCGTCGCCATAGGAGTCGAGAGGGGCTTTCGAAGGATTAAGGGCAGCAAAATCGTCGGGCATACCCTTTATGCGACGTCCACAGTCGATCCCATGGCCGAATGGTCGATTCAATGGCCGAATGGTCGATCCAATGGCCGAATAGTCGCCCAACGGGACCGATGGAAGCCCCTGTTCCGATCGATCTAGGGAGAACCGAGAGTTTCATTTTTTTGTTGTTGTTTCTGTCGATTTGAAGTGCGGCCGACATTAGGGATTTAGGTTTTTTATTTTTGTATTTAAATGGTGCCGTATAAGCACCCTACCCGATCGAGACCCGCTTTTGACCCGATGACCCGACCCACACGTGAGCAGACCCGCGTGTTTTGGGTCACTGAGGGTACATTTGCGTGTTTAGTCCTCGCGTTTCGTGGTGCCGTTCGAGTAGGTCCTATTTTGCTTCTTTTATTTTCTTTAAATTCCGCCATAAGATTTTGTCCCGAGTTCATTTTAATCCATGGTTCAACGCACCGTTTTAATAGTGGAAATATTTGCATGTTTGGTCCTTTATTATTTGTATGTATTTTTATTTTAATCCTCAACCTGTTTTAGTATATTCACTTATTTGCCTTCCGTTTATATTATTATTACTATTATTATTATTATTATTATTATTATTATTATTATTATTATTATTACATTTTCATTTTATACTTATTACTATTGTTGTGTTTATTTTTTTAGATTGGTGTTATTATCATTTCAAGATTTCTTTTATATTATGTTTAATATATATTTTTTAATGTTTTAATATTATGTTTTCATTTTATTTAATATTATGTTTGTTATTATTTTATCATTATTATTTTCATCATCTTTGTATTTCATTATTCCTTTGTTACTATTAATATTTTTATATTATTACCATCTTCCTCTTATTATTACTTTAATATACTATTATTATACTCTTAATATTTATTTTCATTTTTATATGTTTGATTTGATAATCATTTTGATGTTCTTTCAAGGTTACATTATTTTTCATTGTTTCGCTTGCTATTACGTATATGTTATCTTTTGGAATTTTTTATACATTATTTAGTTTAAGCTAAGTTTATGTATTATTTATTTTAAACTTTGTATAGGTTAGTTACTTTAAATTTGTTTTATACGTTATTCTAAACGGTTTTATATGTATGTTTGTATATAAAAATATATATTTTTCTTCATTCTTTTTACTTTAGACTCTTATACATTATTTTAAATAAATATATATATTACTTGTTTTAAATCACTTCATATATTCTTAAAGCTCCATTTATTTATCTAAAAGGGTTTCATTATTATTTTTATTAAATTCCTTTTATTATTACCCTTTTTATATATGTACACACATATTAATTTCGTACTTTTAAAACATTTTGTTTAAAATTGTATTTAGCCTCTCTTGATGTGTCCCAATATTATATATACAAGTTTTACCTAAAATTATTTTACGTAATATAAATGCTTAGCTTTTATATCATTTCATGTAGGTATCTCTTTGTAAATTCACCTATGTACATGTATATTTCCTTAAGAGTATAGTTATATACATATATAGCTCGATTTTGAAATATTATTGATGTCTTTAGCTAGTGCCAAACCTTAGCATTTCTATTTATTTTAATTCCCAATTCCAAAATTCTTGTTTAAAACTCATTTATGTGTCCTTTTATTTGTTTTGGGACTTCGTTTTGAAATGGTTTTAAATTCATAAAACTTTGAATGTTGTTTCTACTATTAACATAATGTGGATGTGAGATTATCACTATGGTGCATTCCTTAATTTATTCTTTCGCATGAATTAGCTTGTTTGTGTGCCATCATTAATATTCCATGCTTATAATCATGCTTTATTTCCATCATCGCATCGCTTACTCGCCCGAATATTTTATCCGAATTAATTAAATAAACTCATTTTCTTAATCAACGTTTTAATCGCTTATTCGACAATTTCTCGAAAATAAGGCGACATTCTAGTTTGGAAATTCGAGGAATCGTGCCCTAACGTGCTGGGCCGCGATTCTTTCATTTGTTCAAACAATCAAATACCCTTTTTGATCTCACTCGACTTCTTTAATTTTTCAAAGTAAGGCAATGTCCTCTGTTCGAAAATCTGAGAAATCGTGCCCTAACGTGTTGGGTTTCGTTCTTTCGATTAGACCGAATACGTGGACACCCTTCTCATAATTTTCAAACGTGTAAATTTTTGGAATAAGATTCGACCATGGATTCGAGGGTTTAAAGGACCGTGTCCTAACGTGTTGGATGCGATGCTATATTCCTTTGAAACGAGAGAATCTTTCCGTCCAACTTAAACCGTTCAAATGCTTTAAAAGAAACCATATTTCAAAACTTTTGACATAAGGATATTTTTAATCAATTCGGTACCAATTTTGGGCGTGACGAGGGTGCTAACCCTTCCTCGCATGTAACCGACTCCCGAACCCGATTTCTCAAAATTTCGTAGACCAAAAATAAATCATTTTAATAAACCAAAATGTTTTATTAAATTGATTTAAGCTGTCCCGACCACACCTCGAAAAAAGGGCCGGTGGCGACTCCCGTTTTAATTTTTGTTTTCAAAACCAAAGTTAATTCCCCGTTTTTCATTTTTTTTTAAACGAAAAAGACGGTTTTGACACAAAGGATTAACTTTTAATTTGACTGGTTATAGGTTGGAGATTGGTGGTTGTGGGTGCCGAATCTCAAAAAAGTGTGTACAAACATCGTATACACAGTGAATCGGCAAAAGCTGAAATCTTGGAAAACCAGAATACCGAAAGGCCAAAAAGCCAAAAGGTTGGTGATGGCAACCACCCGAGCATGCGAACGCTCGTGGTGAGATACCAATACGGTGACAGAGGCTCTGTGGGCAATTCCATGGACTCGGCCTACTATTTGGCTAACTGGGCCGGGACAAGCTGAATGGGCCTGACGGGCTCATGGGCCCAGATAAGCGAAAATTAGTAGAATGTTAATGTGACAGCCCTAGTTCGACCTTAGTCGGGAAGCGGTTTCGAAACTGCTAAACCGAGTCAAAAAAATTTTAATAAATGATGTGAGTTGTGTAGTTGATATGAGTTTTGGTATGTGTTATAAAAATTGTGTGAAAATTTGACTTTTAAAATGATTAATTGCTTAAAGAGGGCTTAAGTGTTGAACTTTGGAATTATAGTAGGTAAAAAATCAAAGTGACTAAAAAGTAGAAATTTACAAAGAATTGTCTTTGCATGTTAAATTTACCATTTCCACTCTAGTGGACGGTAATGATGATGTTTAATTATATTATATGCATTTTTGTTTTATTAGAAAATAAGAGATAATGCATAAAATAAGATTTAATGGAAATAATCAAAAGGAAGCCATTTCTTTCTTTCTTTTGCCGTGAGTGAGGATTGAAATGAAGGGGTGTGAAGCTTGAACATTCGGTCACCTTCAAAACCAAAATAAGGTATGAAATTATGATTAGTTTTTGATGATTTTTTAGAAGTTGGAATGGTTAGAACATCTTCTAGCTAGCCCACATTTAGATTTTTTGTGAATGTGGAAGTATTTTGAGCTTTCGGTAATGTAGAAGATCTAAGGAAATGGTTGTGAACGTATTTGCTATTTTCTCTTTGGGATTTCGGATAGGGAAGACTTAAATTTTGTTAAATTGAGTTTCAATGGAGGTTTATATGAGTGTGAGTATTTTGACTAACAATTTGAGTGTTGGCCGAATATAGAAATAGGTGAGACTTGGTGAAATTGTGGTTGTGGGTGCTAAGGGGGATTCACGGCTACTAAAGAATGAAATTTAGCATGTTTTATATGATTAATATATGGGGTGTGAAATTATGCCATGAAATTAAAGTACTATGGAGTTTAGTACATATTATTAAGATTTGCCCAATGAACCAATTGTGTATTAATTAGACTTTTAAAATAGAAAATAGTGAACTATGTTGTTAACTCATAAATTCGATTTTGATATTTAGAAAAATGAAGTCTTTAGTCATTTTGTTAATTAGAGAATTTAGATGTTTTGATTTGTTTGATATTAACATTCGGCCATAAGGTATAGTATATCATTAAAGATGTTCATTTAGAGGTAGTTTGAAGTATTATGTATTAAGTTGGTTAAGAAAGCTATGTATACTTGCCCTAAATCTTTAGTCTTTATATGACATGTAACTTAATTAGGTTCAGCCGAATGTGATTGTACATGAAGTTTGTATATATGTTTTGTTGGAATGCTAATAAGGCGAAGAGGTGAGAGGAACGAATAAAGTCTAACCTAATTAAATTTGTTTAAATTAAGATCAAGAACAAAGAGGGACACCCTCGGACAAAGGAAAAGCAAAGGTCGTGGAATAGCTAAATCGTGCACTAAACAGGAAGATACGAGGTAAGTCCTTGAGTAACAAATCTTCATTTATGATAAGGTGATGTTATAATGTATTTGTATAATATGTGATGCTTAATGAAAGACGGTATGTTCGAATGTAAATTTTTGGAAATGAATGTGTGAGAAATTGTTGGAAGCCGATTACTAAGGTGTAATATTAATGTGTTTAGATGTGAAAATTTTGTTCTTTGCTTACAAATAAACAAACTGTATGCAGTATGATTGGTATTATGCCGAAATTCTGGGTTTGTATCTGAATGGTTATTGAAAGATGATATGAAAGATATGCTGATATGTACGAGTATAAATTTCGTTGTTAAAGCCGAGCTTAGTCTCGAAGGGCTTACGAGCCAGAGTTAAAGCCGAGCTTAGTCTCGAAGGGCTTACGAGCCAGAGTTAAAGCCGAGCTTAGTCTTGAAGGGCTTTCGAGCCAGAGTTAAAGCCAAGCTTAGTCTCGAAGGGCTTTCGAGCCAGAGTTAAAGCCGAGCTTAGTCTCGAAGGGCTTTCGAGCCAGAGTTAAAGCCGAGCTTAGTCTCGAAGGGCTTAAAGCCAGTGGTAAGTTTCGGGTTTGGCCTTGAAGCCCATTCGTGGTGAAAATCGGATATGGGTTAAATGAATAGGCTCACGTATGAATAATTATTTAAAATAATATCACCCTTGACATAACAAATGCGCCACTTAAAGTAAAGGAAACAGGTATGCATTCTATGCTCTCAATGATTTAGAATGTCATTGAATTTGATTTAGTTGAGCCTGGTAAGGATTTGTGAACTATTGTTTAATATCATTTGTATGTATAAGAAATCTGATGTGGGGGTGTACAATTACGTACTCATTGATTATACAAAGAAGAAAATGGAACTGCTTGATTTGAGTGAATAACTCTTTGATTGTATTAAGCTTCCTTTTGTGATATACATGTGAGCAAATTAGTAATATGGGTAATGATCATAATTGGCCAAAGAAGGTTTAATCATGAGTTGATAATACTATGCCCTTCATTTATTTTGATTAAGTGACTTAAGTACTTACTAAGCAAGTATTTGCTTACTCTGTTGTCCCTGCTCTCAATTTTGTAGATTCTTGATCGAAAGCTACGGTCCCGAAAATTTCAGAATTGAAGTCATCTACACTATCACTTATCTTTTGGTACGGGTAACCAAGTCTAGAAATGGCATGTATAGGTTTAGCCTTTGGCGGTTATGCAAACACCTTTTGATTTTGTAACTAAGTTAGGCCATGCGTAAATGGCTCTCTTAAATTTTTCACTTTTATAGTCATGGTATTAACTAGATTATGTTATATGTGAATGGTTGCAATATGCATGTTTGTAAGCAAATTTTGAAGCATGCCATACCTTATTAATGGTGGTCTATGAAATTTAGGTATTGAATGTGACTAGGGACAAGTTTTATTACGTACATCGTTTTAAACTTTGTAAATCGGTATAGTTGTTTTCGGTGGATAAGCATTTGCCCAACAGTGACAAGTATACCTTTATGTTTAGTAAAGATTTTCTGTTAGTATCATGTGGCTTTACAAAGAATTGGTCTGGTGGTGCCTCCTGACCCTCCTGCGATGGGACCCGGTTTAGGGGCGTTACATTTTATTGGTATCAGAGCTACGGTTTAGTCGATTCTCGGACTGCCGTAGTAAGTATGAGTTTAGCCATACATGCCATTTAGTGTCATTTTGATAGTAAGATGACTTCTGATATCTGAAATGTGATTTTTGATATAGAATGGATCCCGAACCTGATCGAACCGTAGCAGACGATGTTGAGAGTGTAGCTCCTGCTCCAGCGCAAGGGACAGCGCCACCCGACTCTCAGCCAAATATTGGTCGTCGAGATGATGATATTAAACCAGCTTTTTATGCAATGATGAGTGGCTGGTTCGCTCAATTCGCTAGATCAAATCCGGCTGTTCCGCAACCTCCGCCCCTGAATACTCCGTTTTCGACTTTTACGACTCCTCCTGTGACCGATCCAGTATGATCGAGTAGGCCCCCTGTTGACAAAATTAGAAAATATGGGGCCGAAGAATTCCGGGCTACCCCTAGTGACGATACCGAGCGGGCCGAGTTTTGGCTCGACAATACCATCTGAGTGTTCGATGAACTGTCTTGCACACCCGAGGAGTGTCTTAAATGTGCGGTGTCTCTGTTACGTGACGCTGCCTACGACTGGTGGAATACCCTGGTTTCTGTTGTTCCAAAGGAACGGGTCAACTGGGAATTTTCCCAAACCGAGTTCCGTAAGAAATACATCAGCCAGAGATTCATCGATCAAAAACGGAAGGAATTTCTAGAACTCAAACAAGGTCAGATGTCAGTAACCGAGTACGAGAGAGAATTCGTGCGACTTAGTCGTTATGCTCGAGAATGTGTATCCTCCAAGGCTATTATGTGTAAGCGTTTTGAGGACGGATTAAATGAAGACATCAGGCTGCTAGTGGGAATTCTAGAAATTAAGGAGTTTGTCGTGTTAGTCGAGCGAGCTTGTAAAGCTGAAGAGCTCAGTAATGAAAAAAGAAAAGCCGAAGATGGAAATAGAGAGTTCCGTAAGAGATCTGCGGGAAAATCTGTTCAGAAATCGTCCAAAAAGACTAGAGATGACTCAGGCCGATCTAAATATACATCGGGTCTTTCTAGACGAGAACACCATCGACCTCCCATGAGTTCGCGAGCTACTTCCATTGCCAGTGTGGGTAACGAACGTCGGGATAGATTGGATTGCAATTATTGTGGTAAATGGCACCCGGGGAGTTGTAGGCATCGTGACCGCTCTTGTTTCAGATGTGGATCTACCGACCATTTTATTAAAGATTGTCCGAGAAATGATGAACGCACTCCCGATCCGACTCAGAGACCTAGTGGCACAGCTTCGCGGGGTAGACCACCGCGACAGGGTGGAAATATTAGCGGCAGTCAGAGAGGGACTAGAGATACTACAGTTAGATCCGAGGCTCAAGCACCGGCCAGAGCATATGCTATTCGTGCCCGCGAGGAAGCTTCTTCTCCGGATGTTATTACTGGTACTTTCACCCTTTTTAATACTGATGTTATTGCCCTGATTGATCCTGGTTCGACCCATTCATATGTGTGTGAAACTTTAGTCTCCAGCAAGACTCTTCCTGTTGAGTCTACTGAATTTGTAATTCGAGTGTCGAACCCTTTGGGTCATTGTGTTCTGGTTGATAAAATATGCAAGAAATGTCCGTTAATGGTTCGAGATTTCTGTTTTCCGGCAGACTTGATGCTTCTACCATTCGACGAATTTGACATTATTCTCAGAATGGACTGGTTGACCGTTCATGACACGATAGTAAATTGTAAGCGGAAAACTATCGATTTGCGATGTTCGAATAATGAAATAATCCGAATTGAGTCCATTGATCTAAGTGGGCCACCTGCAATAATTACAACCATGACAGCTCAGAAATACGTGAGGAAGGGTTATGAAGCGTATTTGGCCTATGTGTTAGATAACAAAGTTTCCGACGGAGAACTTGAGACGGTGCCTGTAGTCTACGAGTTTTTAGATGTATTTCCCGAAGAATTACCGGGATTGCCGCCTGTAAGAGAGGTCGAGTTCGGTATAGAGTTGATTCCAGGTACGACACCGATTTCGATTGCCCCGTATCGTATGGCACCTACCGAATTAAAAGAATTAAAATCTCAGCTGCAAGAGTTGACGGATAGAGGCTTTGCGCGACCTAGTTTTTCGCCTTGGGGTGCACCGGTTTTGTTTGTGAAAAAGAAGGACGGGACTATGAGAATGTGCATCGACTATCGACAGCTGAATAAAGCCACGGTAAAGAATAAGTATCCGTTGCCCCGAATTGAGGACTTGTTCGATCAGTTGAGAGGAGCCTCAGTCTTTTCGAAGATTGATTTGTGATCCGGCTATTATCAGTTAAGAGTTAGAGATTCCGACGTACTGAAGACGGCATTTAGTACAAGATACGGTCACTATGAGTTCTTAGTGATGCCGTTTGGACTCACCAATGCCCCCGCAGTATTCATGGATTTGATGAATCGGGTATTTAGGCCGTTTTTGGATCGCTTTGTGGTAGTGTTCATCGATGATATTCTGATTTACTCTCACAATGAAGCCGAGCATGCCGAGCATTTGAGACTAGTACTTCAGACCTTACGTGAAAATCAATTGTATGCAAAATTCAGCAAGTGCGAATTTTGGTTGCGCGAGGTCGGGTTCTTGGGGCATATAGTATCTTCTTCGGGTATTAGAGTTGATCCGAACAAAATTTCAGCTATTCTTGACTGGAAACCCCCTAAAAATATTACTGAAGTTTGAAGCTTTTTAGGACTCGCTGGTTATTACCGACGATTCGTCAAGGGTTTTTCGATGATTGCGACTCCATTGACGAGACTGCTGCAAAAAGATATCAAGTTCGAGTGGTCAGATAAGTGTCAGAAAAGCTTCGACCAACTGAAAACCCTTTTGACGGAAGCTCCAGTGTTAGTTCAGCCAGAAATCGGTAAAGAGTTTGTAGTTTATAGTGATGCCTCTCTGAACGGTTTAGGTTGCATTTTGATGCAAGAAGGCCGGGTTATTGCTTATGCTTCGAGACAGTTGAAGCCTCACAAGCGAAATTATCTGACTCATGACTTTGAATTAGCCGCTATTGTTTTCGCTTTGAAGATTTGGCGACACTACCTGTTCGGTGAAAAATGTCACATCTTCTCCGATCACAAAAGTCTCAAGTATCTGATGTCTCAAAAAGATTTGAATTTGAGACAAAGGCGGTGGCTAGAATTACTAAAAGACTATGAGCTTGTTATTGATTATCACCCGGGAAAAGCTAATGTAGTTGCAGACGCTCTTAGCCGAAAATCTTTATTTTCCTTGCGAGCTATGAACGTGAAGCTAACGATGTAAGCGGATGATGTGTTGATGGCCGAATTGGTAGCAAGACCTGTGCTACTTCAACAGATTTGTGAGGCTCAGAAAGCCGACGATGACTTAGTTGCCAGACGAGTTCAGTGTGAGTCGATTGTGAATTTAGAGTTTCGAGTCGATGGAAATGATTGTTTGAGATTTAAGGACCGATTGTGTGTTCTGAAAAAGTCCAAGCTAGTTTCGATGATTTTGAATGAAGTCCATAATAGCCGAATGACAGTCCATCCGGGTAGTACGAAGATGTATAATGATTTGAAGCGACAATATTGGTGGCACGGCATGAAACGAGACATCTCTAATTTTGTATCTAAATGCCTAATATGTCAGCAAGTAAAAGCGGAACATCAGGTGCCGTCGGGATTACTTCAACCGATTTTGATACCCGAGTGGAAATGGGATCGCGTTACAATGGACTCTGTGTCGGGTTTACCGTTGACGCCGAGCAAAAAGGACTCCATTTGGGTTGTTGTTGATTGATTAACGAAATCAGCCCATTTAATCCCGGTTCGCACTGACTTTTCGCTTGGTAAATTAGCGAAATTATACGTTTCTCAGATTGTGCGACTGCATGGGGTGCCGACTTCTATTGTTTCTGATCGAGACCCTCGATTTACTTCTAGATTTTGGAGGAAGCTGCAAGAAGCTTTGGGTACTAAACTTCATTTCAGCACCGCTTTTCATCCGCAGACGGACGGTCAATCTGAACGGGTTAATCAGATACTCGAGGACATGTTGAGATGTTGCATCCTCGAGTTTAGTGGCTCGTGGGAGAAATATTTACCCCTAGTGGAATTCGCGTATAATAACAGCTTCCAGTCGAGTATTTAGATGGCGCCCTATGAAGCTCTTTACGGTCAAAAATACCGTACACCTCTATTTTGGACCGAACTTAGTGAAGATAAGATTCTCGGAGTTGATTTAGTAAGAGAAGCGAAGTAGAAAGTGGAGTTAATTCGCGACAGTTTGAGAATGGCATCCGATCGTCAGAAATCATACGCGGATTTAAAACGAAAAGACATCGAGTATCAAGTGGGTGATAGGGTGTTTTTGAAAGTTTCACCTTGGAAAAAGATACTCCGTTTTGGCCGCAAAGGCAAGTTGAGTTCGAGATTTATTGGGCCGTACGAAATTTCAGAACGGATTGGGCCGGTTGCTTATAGACTGATTTTGCCTCCTGAGCTTGAAAAGATCCACAATGTTTTCCATGTATCGATGCTTCGTCGATATAAATTCGATCCTTCGCATGTGTTAAATTCGTCTGAAGTTGAAATTCAACCTAATTTGAGTTATGAGGAAGAACCTATCCGTATTTTAGCTCGAGAGGTTAAAGAATTACGAAACAAGAGAGTTCCGTTAGTAACAATATTATGGATCAAGCATTGGATCGAGGAAGCAACTTGGGAGTCTGAGAGTACTATGAAAGAACGATATCCACATCTATTTTCGTGTAAGATTTTCAGGGACGAAAATCCTTTTAAGGGGGAGGGAGTTGTGATAGCCCTAGTTCGACCATAGTCGGGAAGCGGTTTCGGGACTGCTAAACCGAGTCAAAAAAATTTAATAAATGATGTGAGTTGTGTAGTTGATATGAGTTTTGGTATGTGTTATAAAAATTGTGTGAAAATTTGACCTTTAAAATGATTAATTTCTTAAAGAGGGCTTAAGTGTTGAACTTTGGAATTATAGTAAGCAGAAAATCAAAGTGACTAAAAAGTAGAAATTTACAAAGAATTGTCTTTGCATGTCAAATTTACCATTTCCACTCTAGTGGACGGTAATGATGATGTTTAATTATATTATATGCATTTTTGTTTTATTAGAAAATAAGAGATAATGCATAAAATAAGATTTAATGGAAATAATCAAAAGGAAGCCATTTCTTTCTTTCTTTTGCCGTGAGTGAGGATTGAAATGGAGGGGTGTGAAGCTTGAACATTCGGTCACCTTCAAAACCAAAATAAGGTATGAAATCAAGATTAGTTTTTGATGATTTTTTAGAAGTTGGAATGGTTAGAACATCTTCTAGCTAGCCCACATTTAGATTTTTTGTGAATGTGGAAGTATTTTGAGCCTTCGGTAATGTAGAAGATCTAAGGAAATGGTTGTGAACGTATTTGCTATTTTCTCTTTGGGATTTCGGATAGGGAAGACTTAAATTTTGTTAAATTGAGTTTCAATGGAGGTTTATATGAGTGTGAGTATTTTGACTAACAATTTGAGTGTTGGCCGAATATAGAAATAGGTGAGACTTGGTGAAATTGTGGTTGTGGGTGCTAAGGGGGATTCACGGCTACTAAAGAATGAAATTTAGCATGTTTTATATGATTAATATATGGGGTGTGAAATTATGCATTGAAATTAAAGTACTATGGAGTTTAGTACATATTATTAAGATTTGCCGAATGAACCAATTGTGTATTAGTTAGACTTTTAAAATAGAAAATAGTGAACTATGTTGTTAACTCATAAATTCGATTTTGATATTTAGAAAAATGAAGTCTTTAGTCATTTTGTTAATTAGAGAATTTAGATGTTTTGATTTGTTTGATATTAACATTCGGCCATAAGGTATAGTATATCATTAAAGATGTTCATTTAGAGGTAGTTTGAAGTATTATGTATTAAGTTGGTTAAGAAAGCTATGTATACTTGCCCTAAATCTTTAGTCTTTATATGACATGTAACTTAATTAGGTTCAGCCGAATGTGATTGTACATGAAGTTTGTATATATGTTTTGTTGGAATGCTAATAAGGCGAAGAGGTGATAGGAACGAATAAAGTCTAACTTAATTAAATTTGTTTAAATTAAGATCAAGAACAAAGAGGGACACCCTCGGACAAAGGAAAAGCAAAGGTCGTGGAATAGCTAAATCATGCACTAAACAGGAAGATACGAGGTAAGTCCTTGAGTAACAAATCTTCATTTATGATAAGGTGATGTTATAATGCATTTGTATAATATGTGATGCTTAATGAAAGACGGTATGTTCGAATGTAAATTTTTGGAAACGAATGTGTGAGAAATTGTTGGAAGCCGATTACTAAGGTGTAATATTAATGTGTTTAGATGTGAAAATTTTGTTCTTTGCTTACAAATAAACAAACTGTATGCAGTATGATTGGTATTATGCCGAAATTCTGGGTCTGTATCTGAATGGTTATTGAAAGATGATATGAAAGATATGCTGATATGTACAAGTATAAATTTCGTTGTTAAAGCCAAGCTTAGTCTCGAAGGGCTTACGAGCCAGAGTTAAAGCCGAGCTTAGTCTCGAAGGGCTTACGAGCCAGAGTTAAAGCCGAGCTTAGTCTCGAAGGGCTTTCGAGCCAGAGTTAAAGCCAAGCTTAGTCTCGAAGGGCTTTCGAGCCAGAGTTAAAGCCGAGCTTAGTCTCGAAGGGCTTTTGAGCCAGAGTTAAAGCCGAGCTTAGTCTCGAAGGGCTTAAAGCCAGTGGTAAGTTTCGGGTTTGGCCTTGAAGCCCATTCGTGGTGAAAATCGGATATGGGTTAAATGAATAGGCTCACGTATGAATAATTATTTAAAATAATATCGCCCTTGACATAACAAATGCGCCACTTAAAGTAAAGGAAACAGGTATGCATTCTATGCTCTCAATGATTTAGAATGTCATTGAATTTGATTTAGTTGAGCCTGGTAAGGATTTTTGAACTATTGTTTAATATCATTTGTATGTATAAGAAATCTGATGTGGGGGTGTACAATTACGTACTCGATTGATTATACAAAGAAGAAAATGGAACTGCTTGATTTGAGTGAATAACTCTTTGATTGTATTAAGCTTCCTTTTGTGATATACATGTGAGTAAATTAGTAATATGGGTAATGATCATAATCGGCCAAAGAAGGTTTAATCATGAGTTGATAATACTATGCCCTTCATTTATTTTGATTAAGTTACTTAAGTACTTACTAAGCAAGTATTTGCTTACTCTGTTGTCCCTGCTCTCAATTTTGTAGATTCTTGATCGAAAGCTACGGTCCCGAAAATTTCGGAATTGAAGTCATCTACACTATCACTTATCTTTTGGTACGGGTAACCAAGTCTAGAAATGGCATGTATAGGTTTAGCCTTTGGCGGTTATGCAAACACCTTTTGATTTTGTAACTAAGTTAGGCCATGCGTAAATGGCTCTCTTAAATTTTTCACTTTTATAGTCATGGTATTAACTAGATTATGTTATATGTGAATGGTTGCAATATGCATGTTTGTAAGCAAATTTTGAAGCATGTCATACCTTATTAATGGTGGTCTATGAAATTTGGGTATTGAATGTGACTAGGGACAAGTTTTATTACGTACATCGTTTTAAACTTTGTAAATCCGTATAGTTGTTTTCGGTGGATAAGCATTTGCCCAACAGTGACAAGTATACCTTTATGTTTAGTAAAGATTTTCTGTTAGTATCATGTGGCTTTACAAAGAATTGGTCTGGTGGTGCCTCCTGACCCTCCTGCGATGGGACCCGGTTTAGGGGCGTTACATTTTATTGGTATCAGAGCTACGGTTTAGTCGATTCTCGGACTGCCGTAGTAAGTATGAGTTTAGCCATACATGCCATTTAGTGTCATTTTGATAGTGAGATGACTTCTGACATCTGAAATGTGATTTTTGATATAGAATGGATCCCGAACCTGATCGAACCGTAGCAGACGATGTTGAGAGTGTAGCTCCTGCTCCAGCGCAAGGGACAGCGCCACCCGACTCTCAGCCAAATATTGGTCGTCGAGATGATGATATTAGACCAGCTTTTTATGCAATGATGAGTGGCTGGTTCGCTCAATTCGCTAGATCAAATCCGGCTGTTCCGCAACCTCCGCCCCTGAATACTCCGTTTTCGACTTTTACGACTCCTCCTGTGACCGATCCAGTGAGATCGAGTAGGCACCCTGTTGACAAAATTAGAAAATATGGGGCCGAAGAATTCCGGGCTACCCCTAGTGACGATGCCGAGCGGGCCGAGTTTTGGCTCGACAATACCATCCGAGTGTTCGATGAACTGTCCTGCACACCCGAGGAGTGTCTTAAATGTGCGGTGTCTCTGTTACGTGACGCTGCCTACTACTGGTGGAATACCCTGGTTTCTGTTGTTCCAAAGGAACGGGTCAACTGGGAATTTTCCCAAACCAAGTTCCGTAAGAAATACATCAGCCAGAGATTCATTGATCAAAAACGGAAGGAATTTCTAGAACTCAAACAAGGTCAGATGTTAGTAACCGAGTACGAGAGAGAATTCGTGCGACTTAGTCGTTATGCTCGAGAATGTGTATCCTCCAAGGCTATTATGTGTAAGCGTTTTGAGGACGGATTAAATGAAGACATCAGGCTGCTAGTGGGAATTCTAGAAATTAAGGAGTTTGTCGTGTTAGTCGAGCGAGCTTGTAAAGCTGAAGAGCTCAGTAATGAAAAAAGAAAAGCCGAAGATGGAAATAGAGAGTTCCGTAAGAGATCTGTAGGAAAATCTGTTCAGAAATCGTCCAAAAAGACTAGAGATGACTCAGGCCGATCTAAATATACATCGGGTCTTTCTAGACGAGAACACCATCGACCTCCCATGAGTTCGCGAGCTACTTCCATTGCCAGTGTGGGTAACGAACGTCGGGATAGATTGGATTGCAATTATTGTGGTAAATGGCACCCGGGGAGTTGTAGGCATCGTGACCGCTCTTGTTTTAGATGTGGATCTGCCGACCATTTTATTAAAGATTGTCCGAGAAATGATGAACGCACTCCCGATCCGACTCAGAGACCTAGTGGCACAGCTTCGCGGGGTAGACCACCGCGACGGGGTGGAAATATTAGCGGCAGTCAGAGAGGGACTAGAGATACTACAGTTAGATCCGAGGCTCGAGCACCGGCCAGAGCATATGCTATTCGTGCCCGCGAGGAAGCTTCTTCTCCGGATGTTATTACTGGTACTTTCACCCTTTTTAATACTGATGTTATTGCCTTGATTGATCCTGGTTCGACCCATTCATATGTGTGTGAAACTTTAGTCTCCAGCAAGACTCTTCCTGTTGAGTCTACTGAATTTGTAATTCGGGTGTCGAACCCTTTGGGTCATTGTGTTCTGGTTGATAAAGTATGCAAGAAATGTCCGTTAATGGTTCGAGATTTCTGTTTTCCGGCAGACTTGATGCTTCTACCATTCGACGAATTTGACATTATTCTCGGAATGGACTGGTTGACCGTTCATGACGCGATAGTAAATTGTAAGCGGAAAACTATCGATTTGCGATGTTCGAATAATGAAATAATCCGAATTGAGTCCATTGATCTAAGTGGGCCACCTACAATAATTACAACCATGACAGCTCAGAAATACGTGAGGAAGGGTTATGCAGCGTATTTGGCCTATGTGTTAGATACAAAGTTTCCGACGGAGAACTTGAGACGGTGCCTGTAGTCTAAGAGTTTTTAGATGTATTTCCCGAAGAATTACCGGGATTGCCGCCTGTAAGAGAGGTCGAGTTCGGTATAGAGTTGATTCCAGGTACGACACCGATTTCGATTGCCCCGTATCGTATGGCACCTACCGAATTAAAAGAATTAAAATCTCAGCTGTAAGAGTTGACGGATAGAGGCTTTGCGCGACCTAGTTTTTCGCCTTGGGGTGCACCGGTTTTGTTTGTGAAAAAGAAGGACGGGACTATGAGAATGTGCATCGACTATTGACAGCTGAATAAAGCCACGGTAAAGAATAAGTATCCGTTGCCCCGAATTGAGGACTTGTTCGATCAGTTGAGAGGAGCCTCAGTCTTTTCGAAGATTGATTTGCGATCCGGCTATTATCAATTAAGAGTTAGAGATTCCGACGTACTGAAGACGGCATTTAGTACAAGATACGGTCACTATGAGTTCTTAGTGATGCCATTTGGACTCACCAATGCCCCCGCAGTATTCATGGATTTGATGAATCGGGTATTTAGGCTGTTTTTGGATCGCTTTGTGGTAGTGTTCATTGATGATATTCTGATTTACTCTCGCAATGAAGCCGAGCATGCCGAGCATTTGAGACTAGTACTTCAGACCTTACGTGAAAATCAATTGTATGCGAAATTCAGCAAGTGCGAATTTTGGTTGCGCGAGGTCGGGTTCTTGGGGCATATAGTATCTTCTTCGAGTATTCGAGTTGATCCGAACAAAATTTCAGCTATTCTCGACTGGAAACCCCCTAAAAATATTACTGAAGTTTGAAGCTTTTTAGGACTCGCTGGTTATTACCGACGATTCGTCAAGGGTTTTTCGATGATTGCGACTCCATTGACGAGACTGCTGCAAAAAGATATCAAGTTCAAGTGTTCGGATAAGTGTCAGAAAAGCTTCGACCAACTGAAAACCCTTTTGACGGAAGCTCTAGTGTTAGTTCAGCCAGAAATCGGTAAAGAGTTTGTAGTTTATAGTGATGCCTCTCTGAACGGTTTAGGTTGCGTTTTGATGCAAGAAGGCCGGGTTATTGCTTATGCTTTGAGACAGTTGAAGCCTCACGAGCGAAATTATCTGACTCATGACCTTGAATTAGCCGCTATTGTTTTCGCTTTGAAGATTTGGCGACACTACCTGTTCGGTGAAAAATGTCACATCTTCTCCGATCACAAAAGTCTCAAGTATCTGATGTCTCAAAAAGATTTGAATTTGAGACAAAAGCGGTGGCTAGAATTGCTAAAAGACTATGAGCTTGTTATTGATTATCACCCGGGAAAAGCTAATGTAGTTGCAGACGCTCTTAGCCGAAAATCTTTATTTTCCTTGTGAGCTATGAACGTGAAGCTAACGATGTAAGCGGATGATGTGTTGATGGCCGAATTGGTAGCAAGACCTGTGCTACTTCAACAGATTTGTGAGGCTCAGAAAGCCGACGACGACTTAGTTGCCAGACGAGTTCAGTGTGAGTCGATTGTGAATTCAGAGTTTCGAGTCGATGGAAATGATTGTTTGAGATTTAAGGACCGATTGTGTGTTCTGAAAAAGTCCAAGCTAGTTTCGATGATTTTGAATGAAGTCCATAATAGCCGAATGACAGTCCATCCGGGTAGTACGAATATGTATAATGATTTGAAGCGACAATATTGGTGGCACGGCATGAAACGAGACATCTCTAATTTTGTATCTAAATGCCTAATATGTCAGCAAGTAAAAGCGGAACATCAGGTGCCGTCGGGATTACTTCAGCCGATTTTGATACCCGAGTGGAAATGGGATCGCGTTACAATGGACTTTGTGTCGGGTTTACCGTTGACGCCGAGCAAAAAGGACTCCATTTGGGTTGTTGTTGATTGATTAACGAAATCAGCCCATTTAATCCCGGTTCGTACTGACTTTTCGCTTGGTAAATTAGCGGAATTATACGTTTCTCAGATTGTGCGACTGCATGGGGTGCCGACTTCTATTGTTTCTGATCGAGACCCTCGATTTACTTCTAGATTTTGGAGGAAGCTGCAAGAAGCTTTGGGTACTAAACTTCATTTCAGCACCGCTTTTCATCCGCAGACGGACGGTCAATCTGAACGGGTTATTCAGATACTCGAGGACATGTTGAGATGTTGCATCCTTGAGTTTAGTGGCTCGTGGGAGAAATATTTACCCCTAGTGGAATTCGCGTATAATAACAGCTTCCAGTCGAGTATTCAGATGGCGCCCTATGAAGCTCTTTACGGTCAAAAAGGCCGTACACCTCTGTTTTGGACCGAACTTAGTGAAGATAAGATTCTCGGAGTTGATTTAGTCAGAGAAGCGAAGTAGAAAGTGGAGTTAATTCGCGACAGTTTGAGAATGGCATCCGATTGTCAAAAATCATATGCGGATTTAAAACGAAAAGACATCGAGTATCAAGTGGGTGATAGGGTGTTTTTGAAAGTTTCACCTTGGAAAAAGATACTCCGTTTTGGCCGCAAAGGCAAGTTGAGTTCGAGATTTATTGGGCCGTACGAAATTTCAGAACGGATTGGGCCGGTTGCTTATAGACTGATTTTGCCTCCTGAGCTTGAAAAGATCCCCAATGTTTTCCATGTATCGATGCTTCGTCGATATAAATCCAATCCTTCGCATGTGTTAAATTCGTCCGAAGTTGAAATTCAACCTAATTTGAGTTATGAGGAAGAACCTATCCGTATTTTAGCTCGAGAGGTTAAAGAATTACGAAACAAGAGAGTTCCGTTAGTAAAAATATTATGGATCAAGCATGGGATCGAGGAAGCAACTTGGGAGCCCGAGAGTACTATGAAAGAACGATATCCACATCTATTTTCGGGTAAGATTTTTGGGGATGAAAATCCTTTTAAGGGGGAGGGAGTTGTGACAGCCCTAGTTCGACCATAGTCGGGAAGCGGTTTCGGGACTGCTAAACCGAGTCAAAAAAAATTTAATAAATGATGTGAGTTGTGTAGTTGATATGAGTTTTGGTATGTGTTATAAAAATTGTGTGAAAATTTGACCTTTAAAATGATTAATTTCTTAAAGAGGGCTTAAGTGTTGAACTTTGGAATTATAGTAGGCAAAAAATCAAAGTGACTAAAAAGTAGAAATTTACAAAGAATTGTCTTTGCATGTCAAATTTACCATTTCCACTCTAGTGGACGGTAATGATGATGTTTAATTATATTATATGCATTTTTGTTTTATTAGAAAATAAGAGATAATGCATAAAATAAGATTTAATGGAAATAATCAAAAAGAAGCCATTTCTTTCTTTCTTTTGCCGTGAGTAAGGATTGAAATGGAGGGGTGTGAAGCTTGAACATTCGGTCACCTTCAAAACCAAAATAAGTTATGAAATTATGATTAGTTTTTGATGATTTTTTAGAAGTTGGAATGGCTAGAACATCTTCTAGCTAGCCCACGTTTAGATTTTTTGTGAATGTGGAAGTATTTTGAGCTTTCGGTAATGTAGAAGATCTAAGGAAATGGTTGTGAACGTATTTGCTATTTTCTCTTTGGGATTTCGGATAGGGAAGACTTAAATTTTGTTAAATTGAGTTTCAATGGAGGTTTATATGAGTGTGAGTATTTTGACTAACAATTTGAGTGTTAGCCGAATATAGAAATAGGTGAGACTTGGTGAAATTGTGGTTGTGGGTGCTAAGGGGGATTCACGGCTACTAAAGAATGAAATTTAGCATGTTTTATATGATTAATATATGGGGTGTGAAATTATGCCATGAAATTAAAGTACTATGGAGTTTAGTACATATTATTAAGATTTGCCGAATGAACCAATTGTGTATTAATTAGACTTTTAAAATAGAAAATAGTGAACTATGTTGTTAACTCATAAATTCGATTTTGATATTTAGAAAAATGAAGTCTTTAGTTATTTTGTTAATTAGAGAATTTAGATGTTTTGATTTGTTTGATATTAACATTCGGCCATAAGGTATAGTATATCATTAAAGATGTTCATTTAGAGGTAGTTTGAAGTATTATGTATTAAGTTGGTTAAGAAAGCTATGTATACTTGCCCTAAATCTTTAGTCTTTATATGACATGTAACTTAATTAGGTTCAGCCGAATGTGATTGTACATGAAGTTTGTATATATGTTTTGTTGGAATGCTAATAAGGCTAAGAGGTGAGAGGAACGAATAAAGTCTAACCTAATTAAATTTGTTTAAATTAAGATCAAGAACAAAGAGGGACACCCTCAGACAAAGGAAAAGCAAAGGTCGTGGAATAGCTAAATCGTGCACTAAACAGGAAGATACAAGGTAAGTCCTTGAGTAACAAATCTTCATTTATGATAAGGTGATGTTATAATGCATTTGTATAATATGTGATGCTTAATGAAAGACGGTATGTTCGAATGTAAATTTTTGGAAATAAATGTGTGAGAAATTGTTGGAAGCCGATTACTAAGGTGTAATATTAATGTGTTTAGATGTGAAAATTTTGTTCTTTGCTTACAAATAAACAAACTGTATGCAGTATGATTGGTATTATGCCGAAATTCTGGGTTTGTATCTGAATGGTTATTGAAAGATGATATGAAAGATATGCTGATATGTACGAGTATAAATTTCGTTGTTAAAGCCGAGCTTAGTCTCGAAGGGCTTACGAGCCAGAGTTAAAGCCGAGCTTAGTCTCGAAGGGCTTACGAGCCAGAGTTAAGGCCGAGCTTAGTCTCGAAGGGCTTTCGAGCTAGAGTTAAAGCCGAGCTTAGTCTCGAAGGGCTTTCGAGCCAGAGTTAAGCCGAGCTTAGTCTCGAAGGGCTTAAAGCCAGTGGTAAGTTTCGGGTTTGGCCTTGAAGCCCATTCGTGGTGAAAATCGGATATGGGTTAAATGAATAGGCTTACATATGAATAATTATTTAAAATAATATCGCCCTTGACATAACAAATGCGCCACTTAAAGTAAAGGAAACAGGTATGCATTCTATGCTCTCAATGATTTAGAATGTCATTGAATTTGATTTAGTTGAGCCTGGTAAGGATTTGTGAACTATTGTTTAATATCATTTGTATGTATAAGAAATCTAATGTGGGGGTGTACAATTACGTACTCGATTGATTATACAAAGTAGAAAATGGAACTGCTTGATTTGAGTGAATAACTCTTTGATTGTATTAAGCTTCCTTTTGTGATATACATGTGAGCAAATTAGTAATATGGGTAATGATCATAATCGGCCAAAGAAGGTTTAATCATGAGTTGATAATACTATGCCCTTCATTTATTTTGATTAAGTTACTTAAGTACTTACTAAGCAAGTATTTGCTTACTCTGTTGTCCTTGCTCTCAATTTTGTAGATTCTTGATCGAAAGCTACGGTCTCGAAAATTTCGGAATTGAAGTCATCTACACTATCACTTATCTTTTGGTACGGGTAACCAAGTCTAGAAATGGCATGTATAGGTTTAGCCTTTGGCGGTTATGCAAACACCTTTTGATTTTGTAACTAAGTTAGGCCATGCATAAATGGCTCTCTTAAATTTTTCACTTTTATAGTCATGGTATTAACTAGATTATGTTATATGTGAATGGTTGCAATATGCATGTTTGTAAGCAAATTTTGAAGCATGTCATACCTTATTAATGGTGGTCTATGAAATTTAGGTATTGAATGTGACTAGGGACAAGTTTTATTACGTACATCGTTTTAAACTTTGTAAATCGGTATAGTTGTTTTCGGTGGATAAGCATTTGCCCAACAGTGACAAGTATACCTTTATGTTTAGTAAAGATTTTCTGTTAGTATCATGTGGCTTTACAAAGAATTGGTCTGGTGGTGCCTCCTGACCCTCCTGCGATGGGACCCGGTTTAGGGGCGTTACAGTTAATAAGTGACGAGCAGATTAAGTCGGTTGTATGGCTTGGATTAGATTTGGGCATGATGGGCCGTATAAGTGTGACTGGACCTAGTGGGCCATATAAATGTGATTAAGCCTAATGGGTTATTCGAATGTATGTGGACTTGATAGGGTTAGGGAATGGACTTTTAGGCCTAGTAGCTAATGATTGGTTAAGCAAACATAAAACTTAATTAACCAATTAAAGGTAGCTGTGGACAAGTTATAAGGTTTAAGTGTGGCAATGGGTATATGCATGTCTAGGATTGGATCTAGGGAGAGCTTGGTACTTAAGCAGTCTTAATGACTCACCTTCTCTTCTCTGGAATCCTACCTGGTGTACAGTATCTGTTCACTTTAGCCAACGAGGACTGGTTGACAGGACACGACACATAATTAGACCCATGGTGACAAAATTACTAAAATGCCCCTATAAGGTAGAATTGCTGAGATACCCCTATAGGGTAGAATTACTAAAATATCCCTATGTGCCATGAATAAGACTTATGCATGTTATATGTTATCTATTGCATTCATGTGCTATTGTATTGCATATGGGCTGGGATATGATTGGAGGAAGTGTATATAAGGGTCGCGCGGTTGCTTGACGACTGTGGATCCAATGAAGGTTTTGAGCCACGAGTAGCTTTGTTGCAACGATGAGTAGTGTCGCAATCGGTGCTACAACAAATGCTTTTAAGCCACTAGTAGTTCTGCTGCAACGATGAGTGGTGCTGCAACCGGTGTCACAACAGGTGTATAAGGATTGGTGGGTCGAGTATCTCCCCACAGGTGTGTAGGGTTGGAAGGGGGTGTACAAGGGTGGTTATGGGTAACTGCATATGGCATAATCATCTTGATATTTTATGATGGGCTCGAGCCCAACCGAGGCTATCATGGGCTAGGGCCCAAAGGCCAATGTTAATGCGATATCGGCTCAGGCCCAACTGAGGCTGCTTTGGGCTAAGGCCCAAAGGCCACCGTTAATGAATAAAGCTTAGGCCCAAATTGCTATTTTATGATTTGTGTTCTCGAGGGTTGTACACACTGAGTTTTCGTAAACTCACTCCCTTCTTTAATTTTTCAGGTGACCCTCAATAGGTGGCTACACTGCAACTTGTTTTAATGATCAGTAGTTTTATTTATTTACCTTATTTTAAATTATTTTTTTTGGGTTGTAATAAGGCCTTTTATCTTTAATATGATTTTATATTTGGTTTTATTATTATAACTGTCAGATTTTTAAAATTATTCATGTTTTCTAAATCAACATAAATATCTGAACGTTTCCTAAAACATGAGCTTCCGCCGTATTTAACAAGAAACTTAACAACATTTGCAAACTCGAGTTTTCAACTGGCAAACTCAAAGTTTTTATTTAAACTCACCTGAACTTTTAATTAAGCAAACATTCAAAAGGATTGGCTTTAAAATAAAATATTTTTCTAATAAAGCGGTTTGGAAAATAAACCCTTATTTGAACAACGAGTGAACGATTATCTCAAAGTCTTCCAACATATTCGATTTGTACGAGTCACCCTTCAATGTGACACCACCAGATTCAGCCATAATGTCTGGGCTGGGTTTGGGGTGTTACACCTATGGAATTCATTTTAGGTAGGTGTATTGGGGTTTCACTCTTTTCCTTTCAAGTTTCGGTGGCTAGGAAAATTTAGAGGCTCTTCTTCACTCGGTTTTTGGCCAACACGCTTTTGTCTATAGTTTTGCTGACTTTTTCCTTTGTGCCAAAGTTTGCTAGTGTTTTCAAGTATCTTTCGGCTTTCAGTCTGCCTATGACTTTCGGCTCTCTCTCTCTCCTAATTCTTAAGCCCTTCGATTTGGTTGTTCTCTTCCTCTCCTTAGATCTTGAGTTTCTTTTGGCCGAACACTTCTATGTTCTCCCCTTTCCCAATTCTTTTGGTTTCAATATCTTTTCACTCTCACTCAACACTGTGCTTTGGCTGACTACTTCCTCTTCCCCTCTCTTTTGTTGCTTTTGATTTTATCCTTGAACCAATTGCTTCCTCCTTGTTACCTCTCAATCAGTTTTCCTACGGCCGAATATTCCTCTTCCTTTGTGCGCTAACTTTTCTTTCTTCTTCTCTATCGATTATAGTGGGTGATGGATGTGCTAGTTTCGTCTGGGTCGCAGTTAATGGTTATTGGGTGGTAGGAGGCCGATTGTTCTCTCCTTTGTTGTTGGTCATATTTTTAGTGGTTTCTAAGGCTAGTAATAAGGTGTTTACAACGACAAGAGTGTGCGAAATCTCATTCATTCAATAAGGGTTTGGGTGCTCGTGGGCTATTTACTCGATTTCATAATTAGGTGTGTAGCACTACCCTGTATCTGATATTTGGCTAAAGAGCCGAAAGAGTGTGTACGCACACACTGTTTTCAACTATAGATCGGCAAAAAGACGAAAAGCTGAAAGATTGGGCTTTGAGGCCACATGGGCTTGTGAATGCACATGTGATTCACCAAGCCCACGAAATATGGGTGTACGACGACTAAAGCTGTAATGGGCCATGCCGGGCCGAAATGGGCCATGTGGGTCCAATGGGCTCGTACGACCCATACGGGTAAATCTCACGACGTGTGGTAAATATTGGGCAGGGCTGTGTAGTTTACATGGTCGTGGTTAATTCTAGGCTAGATGGGCCATAAAAGTGTGTGGGCCCACCTAAGCCGCATACTGGTCTTGGGCCCAATTGCACTGTTGTGACTGTTTCAGGTGCACGAGACGATCGTAGACCTACTGTTGGGTCGGTAGGTGAGTTTAGACCCATTTTAATGAAAATGACCAAATTACCCCTGGAGGGTAAAATGACCGAATTACCCCTAGAGGGTAGAATGACCGAATTACCCCTGAAGGGTAAAATTATCGAATAACCCCTAAAGGGTAAAATGACCGAATTACCCTTGGAGGGTAAAATGACCGAATTACCCCTAGAGGGTAAAACTATCGAATTACCCCTAGAAGGTAAAATGACTGAATTACCCCTGGATGGTAAAACGACCGAATTACCCCTAGAGGGTAAAACGATCGAATTACCCCTGGAGGGTAAAATGACCGAATTACCCCTGAAGGGTAAAACGACCGAATTACACCTAGAGGGTAAAATGACCGTAATACCCCTGTAGAATAAAATGACTGTAATACCCCTGTAAGGTAGAATGATTGTTATGCCTTTTATAATGGTTGATTGATTGAGTATGGTATGTGATATTTATGTGTTTTGCATACATGCACGACACGCTGCATGGGTTGGGTTATTGTTATGGAGGAAGTACTGATCTGTTAGGGTCGCACAGGTCGCGCGAGACTACTGTGGACCGACCGAATGCTTAAAGCCGTATATTCGTACTGATCTGTTAAGGTCGCATAGGTCATACAAGACGACTGTGGACCGACTAATGGCTCTGTGTCGTTCATACTATCGATGGCTTAGTGCCGATCATTTTACTGATGGCTTGGTGCCAAGCATATTATCGATGGCTTAGTGTTACCCAATTTACCGATGGCTTTGTGCCACGCATATTATCAATGGCTTAGTACCGTTCATATTACTGAAAGTAGGTTGTATTGATGGCTTAAAGCCACTTATCTTACTAGCAAGTATGCTGCGATTCTGATTACGGGCAGCTAAGCTGCAATTCAGTTATCTGGCAGCCTTGCTGCAATATTGGTGTGCTGGCTGGGTGGGTTGATGTTATCCCTACATGGTGTGTTGGTGGTACAGAGTAAGGTGTGTTGGCTGGATTGGGGTGGGATTACATGCATCATACATATACATACTGCATTCTGATTCTGTTACTGTAATGGGCTAAGCCCCATCTAGCACTGTCTGCTATAATGGGCTCAGGCCCAGACCGCTTCTATATTCTATATTTTTTGACTCACTATTTTTATATTAGGGATTATACACTGAGCTTTTGTAAACTCACCCCACTTTTAACTATACAAGTAATCCCCAGCGTTAGGTGGATTGGTGCTGTGAGGTACTCAAGGGTGGCCTGTACTCAAGGGTGGCCACACAACTGCATCTGCTTTCACATTCGACTTTGATTTACACTAATTTTAATTTGGGTTTATTTATTTTTGTAATAAGGCCTCTTTAATTTTTTACTGTTACTTTGGGATTTTACTTATTATGATTTATACCTGTTGTAAATAAAATGCAGTTTTCCAAAACATTAACTGTTTTCAAAATGTCACGTTTTCGTAACAAGGTTTTTTTAAGCTTCCACAACAAACATTATTTTCTTTAAGTGCAACAACGTGTAAAAGTGATTAACAAATATCCGATAAAGTTGTAATAAGGTTTTTTTAATATAAAGTGAGTTTTCAAAAGGAATCATGTTTTCAAAAATCACCTCAAGCGGGTAGATTTGAGAATTAACAAAGAGGCTTTAACCTTCGGACGGGTTTTTATCAACAAGAAATGTGACACCGCCAGATTTGGCCGTAATGTCTAGGCTGAGTTTGGGGGTGTTACACAATTATAGGCTATTTTCCAAGCCTTTTTGCCACCTTGAACACATCCAACTCATACCAACTTCAAACGCACAAATCAAGATATAAAATAAATTAAAAACATTCATAATTGAGACGCTCACATGCCATCATGCATGTCATGAAATTTCATCCTCATTGCATAAAATATAACTTAATCAACATAAGCCCATTCATAAGGCTATTACAATGCCACATGAGTAATATTACTAGCCAATACATTTGGCTACACAAAATGACACTTATCGAAATAATCAACACCCTATACATGCCATACAACAAAAAAGACTAACTTAGATATACCAAAATGAATGGCTTGATAGTGTGACTTCGAGCTCCGACTTTGATCAATCCTCGAGCTAATTAGGCAAATCTACATGGAAAGGGATAATAAAGGGGTAAGTATAAAATGCTTAGTAAGTTGCATGAAATAAAATAGCAGTAAATGTCATGGAAAGTCATTCAAACATGGCATCATGGAGTTTATATAACTTCTTACTCTTTCTTATATCTTACTTATTCTTGTAACATATTCATTCAATACCTACTTACTCCCGTGACTTACTCTTTTCCCATGGCTTACTCATTCAAATGCTTTGCTCATTCTCATGCCTTACATTTTCATAATTTCTCATGACTTACTCAAATGTACATGTAACACTCATCATGAATTGTTAGCTAAACAACTTAGATACATTCTCTATTAACATGCTTAGAATATCGAAGGATACCCATAGTGTCATTCTTCTGGTGAGGTGCCAAAGCCATATCCTAGAGATTGTCTTACATGGGACATCAAACTGATGACGAAACCATATCCCAGATATGGTCTTACATGGTATCTCATATCGATGTCGATGCCATGTCCCAAACATGGTCTTACACGAGATTGTAAACTGATGCCGATGTCATGTCCTAGACATGGTCTTACACGGGATCTCTCTTAGATGCCCATGCCATGTCCTAGACATTGTCTTGTAGGGGATTTATATCTCGTCTCGGTGTCGACGCCATGTCCCAGATATGGTCTTATACTGGACCTCATATGGATACTAATGCCATGTCCCAAACATAGTCTTACATGGGATCACATCTAGATGCCAATGCCATGTCCCAGACATGGTCTTACATGGGATCTCAGTTTTGTGCCGATGCCATGTCCCAGACATGGTCTTACACGGGACCTACAATGCTCATGACATGATTACGGTATCTTTCGTATCTTTGATACTTATATGGAATTTTCCTTTCATGTTTCCATCATCTTTTGGTAAGAATTCATGTAATTGAATTTCATGGAATTTTACATAATCACATAGAATATCATCATCATAAATTTGAATAATGCACAGGGCTAATCTATTACATACAGCTTACCTCGAGTCCAAAATGTGGGTGAGTGCTCAGTTTAGTCCACTACTTTACTTTTCCACCGATTTCGATCTCAGTTTCGTATTTCTTGATCTAAATTGACAAATTTAGCTTATTTAGTACCCACATTGACTAAATGGCCCATAATTCACACTTTGACAAAATTTATAATTTTGCCCCAAAACTTTTGCATATTTGCAAAATAGTCCCTAGGCTCGTAAAATGAAATGCACTCACTTTCTTAACTACTCAAGCCTACTCGAACCTCTCATGTACTTAAGCCTACTCAAGCCTACTCAAGACTACACATTTTACTAACTTTGCAATTTGGTCCCTATTAGGGACTTTCATGAAAAATCACCTAGAGAAAGCTGTTTACTACACTTTAAACTTTCATAATCTACCACTAGACATCAAAATACTTGCATGTCAGGTATGGGTATATTTTTGAATATAACCCTAGCTCAAATTAGTGGTAGAAATAGCTGATTAAGCTACGAGGATTTCAAAAATACGAAGGACATGAAAAACGGGGCTTGGAGTCAGTTACTTGGAGCTTAGAAATGAAGGAACTCTAGCTATGGAGGGCTTGTGATTTTTGGCACTCTAGGGAAGGAAGATGGACACTTTTTTGCTTTCTTTTTCCCTTTTTATTTCATTTATTTACCAAATGGCCAAAATGCCCTTACACCCTTTCTTTAAAATTTTGCCTTTCCAAGGGCATTTTTGTTCATAGTGCCAAAAATTGGTCTAATTGCTAAATAAGGACTCATAATAATTTTTAAAATGCTAATTCATCCTTAAATATTCTAGAAACTTAATTTTAACATTTGCAATTTAGTCCTAAAGGACAACTTAGTCATATTTTCTCAAAATTTCCTTTATGAATATTTATCACTATTATGCAATCATGTCATAAACCTAAAAATAATCATAAATCATACTTTTCTACTTCAAATTTGTGGTCTCAAAACCACTATTCTGACTAAGCCCTAATTCGGGCTGTTACAAAATGAATGATGATGTCATAAACAGAATGTCCCTGATTGAGCACACTGGTAGAGACACAGGTGTGTGTCTTGGTCGTGTGGTGGACACAGCTTGCCCACATGAACATGTTCCAATCTACACGAGCGTGTGCCCTACTTTTCATGAAAAATTTTCGGTGTTCTCGAAAGTTTTCGGTTTAGTCCCATACTATTCCTGAAGTATGTTTTGGACTTCGTAGACCCATTTAAGGGAATTGAAGGTGAAATATGAATAGTTTTAATTTAAATGAAACTTTATGACTCAATTTAGTACATAAGCATGTGTTTGTGTTCCGGTAATGCCTTGTACCCTGTTCCGACATTGAACACGGGTAAGGGGTGTTACATAATATGTGTCCAAAAATGTCCGCTAACTATTATAAGGGTCTAATTACCACATAAGGACCTCCACTTTAAAGTTCTATAGCTAATAGACCTCAAAATGATAATAAAATAAATATTTTTATATTGGATTTGTGGTCCCGAAACCACTGTTTTAATTTCACTGAAAATAGTCAGTTACAATTGGTTGGATGGTTAAATAGCCTATTGAATTGGTATTATTTTACATGATTTGGGTATTTTTTTTAAGGTCCTGGTTAAATGTACAAGTTTTTTGTAGGTTCATGCTTGAATGGGTGAAAATAAGGGCTTGATTTTGGCCACTTTCTTGTGCACATGGGCTTAGACAAGGCCATGTGTCTCAACCGTGTGTGACATATAACCATGTGACACGGGTATGTGTCCCCTCTAGGTTTTAAAGGTTGATTTTCAAAAGTTACACGGCCTGGCACATGGGCGTGTGGCTTGGCCATGTAACCCAAGTCAGTGAGTTACACGAGCATGGACACAGTTTGGGACACAGCCGTGTGTCCCTATTTCGAATGTTTCACAGCCTGAGATACGGGTGTGTGTCTCAGTCGTGTGACCCTTGCAATTTAAATTTTTCTAACTTTTTCCTCAATGTTTCAAATGTTCCCGATTTAGTCCTGAATTTGTTTTTAAAGTGTTTCTAGGGCCTCGAGGGCTCGAATAAGGGACGATTTGCATGTGTATGAATGGATTATACAGTGATTAGTATAATGTTTGGAAATGTATGTTTTTAAGTTAAGTTTGTATAGTATGCTCTGTAACCCTACTCTGGTGACGAATATGAGTTACAGGTGTTACACTTAAACAACCCCAAATCAGCCTCTTATGGGTTCAAATAAAACAATATATTTATAACGATTTTTGGATCCAAATTAACTAGGTCTCTTATACTTGTTTGATACGAAACATATACGCGAATGTATAATGAGTTCACTACTGTTTTGGGGTGTTTAAATCAATATCTAGCACAATTAAGTAATGAAAAATCAGTAGTCATTACATCATTAAAATCTTTAACCTAATAAATTATCCATTTCCCGAACAATTAAATCGAAACTATGTACTAACCCATAATCAACCACACATACGCTTCCTGAATTCTTAGATCTGAGTCGTCAAATGATCAACATTGAATTTTTCCTAAATCACACATGATTAAGGCTCATTAGGAAGAGTTCAAGAACCAAAGATATTGCTGGAAATAGATGGGAAAAATGAAAGAAACAACAGCCCGCTTTTGTGCCTCTGGACACGGCATACTACCACCAACAGTGGCAAAATCGAGGCTAGTTTAAAACCAAAATTGATATCACTTTAAATGTTGGAAAAATACCCATTAAATCTTTAAAACTCACACCAATTCCAAATCTAAAAATTTAGGTGTTTTATTGAAAGATCAATTAAGAAAAAATGAAAGAAAATGACTTGGAAAATAGCCTAACTTTGGGCCACACAGCCAGCCACCACGGCCATGTGTGTAGGGTGTAACACCCCAAACCTAACCTAGACGTTATGGCCGAATATGGCGGCGTCACATTGAAGGGTGAAATGTAATATTTGTTGTTGGAAAAATCTCAAAATCATTTGGTCAATTCGCTATTAACAGTAACTTTAAAATGGGTTCCATTTCCAAAATGTGCGTCGTTTGTTGATTCTTTGGTTTTTAAAACAAATGTCATTGAAAAACTAGGTTCAACTTATTTTAGTATATTAAAGGTTGATTATAAACCTTATGTTGTTAACAATAATCTCATTATTTTAAAAACGTTATTAAACTTTCAACATTCGTTTACAGCGGAAGCTTTTCTTTGAAAACATTTGCATACTTATGTTTGGTTTATAAAATGTTGTTTTCTTTTTAAAATGTAACACCCCCTAACCCGAGACCACCGCCGGTGGGGTTAAGAAGTATTACTGAACAACTTCCAACCTTCACACAATCCTTGATACCTTAGTTACACAAATAGTAATTCATTCCTAACTAATTCCATAAGCATATACATATATTACAAGCAATCACTCAATCTACCACCATGACTATAGCGACACCAATTTCCGAGTTCATTTGACGAGGCAAAACAAGTCCTAATTAGTGAAGTAAAAGTTCCATGCGTACAATGTCCATTTGCACCTTTAACAAAATAAACATTAATTTAAAATGTTACTATTCATTTAGTAAAACAATAGCTATCGAATAGAAACATAATATAACCAAGTTGTCAACTCAATTCTCGAGATTTATATCAAGGCCGAATGCCCTAATGAGTTCATATAATCACATAAATTTAACTCAATCATAAAAGCAGCCAGTACATTCTATGGCCGAATGCCTAAATCAACTTAAATACCTCTTTAATATAATACACGAACCATCCATTTAACATTAATCTATTTAATCAAAAGAGTTGCATTAATATAAACATACTCATTTTTTTTCATTCTTTAGAGTTTAGGCCATGTTCGCATAGCCAGAATTACACAGACTATTTAAATTTCTAAGTACTCAAAAGAAAGGCTATACATGCCATATCATGAACTAAAAACTTATAAAAGGGATTTGAGATAGGTGCGATGACTTCTATTACGATCCCGAGCTCTCGACGGATTTGAGATCTAAATGTAAGAAATAAGTAAATAAAACAGATGAGATTCCACTCAGTAAGTCATAAGCAGTTAATACACAATTAACTTGATATATATTCATTGAATGATGAAAGCTAATATCGAATATGTCAATATATATATCCCTATATTGAGAGGCATCTAGTATGACAAGTACCTTCTTTGCATCAATCTTCGTGTTCATATAACATGCTCAACACCAAGAATATTCATACACTAGTTCATATTTCCATTTCATCGTACAAATGCTTATTAATTATAAGTATTTACCTAGAACATACTTTCTATCCAACATCATGGGTCACATATCTCCTTTAGGTTGATTACATACAAGTATATGTCAACTAATCAATTGTATAGATCTACTTTATTATTCACACACAAAGTGACTAAGTGACCAAATCAACATGTATATTACTCGATTAAATTTTCGCACACAAAGTGCCTTCCATTTCCAGCTTATACGCACACATAGTGCTGCCCATTTTCGCACACAAAATGCCTTCCATTTCCAGCATATACGCACACATAGTGCTGCCCATTTTCGCAAACAAAGTGCCTTCCATTTCCAGCATATACGCACACATAGTGCTACCCATTTTCGCACACAAAGTACCTTCCATTTCCACCATATACGCACACATAGTGCTGCCCATTTTTGCACACAAAGTTAACATTTTTAATTCGATTTCATTAACATAAACAATTAACTCCCATTCAACATTTATACACATATAAAATTTACAACTCACAAGCTATACGTACATTAAGTACACATTTTAACAAGAATTAGCTGCTTATAACTTACCTTTTCATCAGATGAAGCGACTTCAACCGGCTACTCGTCAACCTTGGTTTTGCCTTTACTTGATCCCGCTCCTCTAGGCTCGTAGGCTTGAATTCAAAGTAACTTTAATATGTCATTTTGTCATCATTTATGTACCCCATTTAGTAAAATCATAATCCACTAGAAACAAGTAGTATCTATTCCTTCTTAACTTCATATTTGGCAAAGTGTACATATACATATATTTCAACTCAAAATAACACCTTATGCTTAACGTCATTTTGTTACCAAATTAGGCACCATCCTAAGTTGGCCGAATATATATATTCATACATTCATATAATTTCACACATGTTATTAGCTTACCATCCCCCTTTTACATCCAAATAGCCAAATGGTGTTAACCTCCTAAACCACAACATCAAAATTCATCAATTCAAACATTACAACCTTAACCGAATGCCATCCTAGGTTCAAAAACATATTATTATAATTATACTCACACTCATACATTTTAAACATCTATTCATCACCCCATTTCCCTTATTCAAACTTAACTCACCCAAGACATGCTTAGCCTCAATAAAGACAACCTTTCTCCCCTTAGGACATATACGGCAATTTCATTACCCTAGACCACTTCATCCTCATCAAATGCTTAAATACCCATTCAAAGTCACATTCGGCAAACCCATAAACAAAGATAAAAATTCACACATTCACTTCTAATCTAAAACGCCAATTCTACCCTTTTTCTTTTATACAAGCCGAATGTAAACACCAATTTCATACACAAGAACCAAGTTCTACTAACCTATTGCTTCATTACAACCATTTTCAATTTAAAGCATCAAAACATCTCTCAATCCTTCATTCACTTCTATGGCCGATTACACTACAACCTACTACTTTAAAAATTATCACATGGGCTATGCAATGTACTTAGCAACAACCCCAAATTCATGAAATATAAAGAAAATTACATAAAAACATACCAAATTTCAAGTTATGCCAAGTGATCGAATGCCTTTTTCTTTTGCTCTTGTTCTTCTTTTCATTTGGCACCACCAAAGAATTCCACAACCATTTTCTTTTTTTTTTCATTTTGTTAATTCATGCATGATTTAATTTGTTGGTTTCCAAAATTAGCCTTAGTAATTTTATTTCTTTTCCACTAACCAAGGGCCGAAGAGGTCCATGACTAATTCCCTTGGCCAATTTGCATGTTAACTCCCCTTTGTTTATTTCACATTAAAATTTCGGAAATAACTAATCTTTCCCATAATTAGTCTTTTACGCAATTTAAGCCCTTATTCATTAATTAATACCCGGTTAGCTAAATTTTAACTTGAAACTTTAACATGTGATATTTCACCGAATATAACACACAAAAATAATAAAAACAAAAAAAAATTTCTGACTCGGTTTCGTGGTTCCGAAACCACTTCCCGACTAGTGTTAAATTAGGGCTGTCACAACTCTCCCCCTTAGGGATTTTTGTCCCCGAAAATTCTTACCATCGAAAAGGTTAGGATATCTTTCTCTCATTGAGTCCTCGAGTTCCCAGGTCTCTTCTTCGACTCCGTGTTTGAGCCACAGCACTTTTACTAAAGCAATTTTCTTGTTTCGTAATTCTTTCATCTCTTGAGCCAAAATACGAACAGGTTCTTCCTCGTAACTAAGATCATACTGAATTTCAATCTCTGACGAGCTAATCACATGTGAAGGATCGGATCTATACCGCCTCAGCATCGAAACATGAAAACACATTATGTATCTTTGCAAGTTCAAGTGGCAAAATCAATCTATAAGCAATCGGCCCAATCCGTTCTGATATCTCGTACGGTCTGATAAATCTTGGACTCAATTTGCCTTTACGGCCGAAACGAAGTAGATTTTTCCAAGGCGAGACTTTTAGAAATACTTTCTCTCCAATTTGATATTCAATGTGTTTGCATTTCTTATCCGCATACGATTTCTGATGATCTGATGCTGCTCTCAGGCTATCACAAATTACTTTCACCTTTTCTTCAGCTTCTTTGATCAAATCAACCCCGTAGATCTTATTTTCATTCAGGCCGGTCCAAAATAGTGGTGTACGGCATTTACGACCGTACAATGCCTTGTATGGTGCCATTTTGATACTTGATTGAAAGCTATTGTTGTAAGCGAATTCAATCAAAGGTAAATATTGTTCCCACGAGCCCCTAAACTCGAGAATACAACATCTCAACATGTCTTCAAGTATCTGAATGACCCGCTCCGATTGACCATCGGTTTGGGGATAAAAGGCGGTGCTGAAATGCAATCTAGTACCCAATGCTTCTTGTAATTTCTTCCAAAATCACGAAGTGAACCTCGAATCTCTATTCGATATAATAGAAGTGGGCACCCCGTGCAATCTCACGATCTGAAAAATATATAACTCCGCTAGCCTGTCTAGTGACTAATCGATACATACCGGAATAAAATGGGTGGACTTCGTCAATTTATCAACAATAATCCAGATTGAGTCTTTCTTGCTAGGAGTCAACGGTAGTCTAGAAACGAAATCCATCGTGACGCGATCCCATTTCCACTCAGGTATCATAATCGGTTGCAATAAACCCGTAGGCACCTGATGTTCGGCTTTCACTTGCTGGCATATCAAACGCTTGGAAACAAAATCAGAGATGTCCCGTTTCGTACCGTGCCACCAGCACTAACTTTTCAAATCATTATACATTTTTGTGCTTCCCGGGTGAACAGACATTCGGCTACTATGAGCCTCATTTAGAATCATTGATACAATCTCTAAATTCTTCGGAATGCATAATCGGCCTCTGAATCTTAAGCAATCATTATCGTCAACCTGAAACTCTGAACTCACACTAGGATCACACTGAGCCCGTTTAGCAGCCAACTCACCATCAGTTTTCTGAGCTTTACTAATCTGTCGAATTAACACGGGTTTAGCTTTAAGTTCTGCTATTATCACATCATCAGCTGACATAGATAAGTGCACACCCATCGCCTATAATGAAAATAGTGATTTTTGACTAAGAGCGTCGGCAACTACGTTAGCTTTTCCCGGATGATAGTCAATGGTAAGCTCGTAATCCTTTATTAGTTCCAACCACCGCCGTTGTTTCAAATTCAAGTCTTTCTAAGTCATCAAATATTTGAGGCTTTTGTGATCAGAATAAATATGACATTTCTCCTCGAACAAATAATGACACCAAATTTTCAGAGCGAACACAATAGCAGCTAACTCGAGATCATGTGTCGGATAATTTCTCTCATGAGGTTTCAGCTGTCTCGAAGTGTATGTGACAACTCTACCTTCTTGCATCAATACACAACCCAAACCATTCAGAGATGCATCGCTATAGATCACAAATTCTTTATCGGATTCAGGTTGAACTAACACTGGAGCTTCGGTTAAAAAGGCCTTCAGTTGATCAAAACTTTTCTGACACTTATCTGACCACTCGAATTTTACATCTTTCTGTAGCAATTTTGCCATCGGTGTTGCTATCATTGAGAAACCCTTCACAAACCGTCTATAATACCCAGCAAGTCCCAAAAAACTTTGAACTTTCGTAATATTCTTCGGAGGTTTCCAATCAAGTATCGCGAAAATTTTGCTCGAATCAACTCGAATACCCGATGTAGATACAATATGCCCCAGAAAGCTCACTTCTTTCAACCAGAACTCGCACTTACTGAATTTCGCATATAGCTGCTTATCTCGTAAAATCTGTAATACCAACCTCAAATGTTCGGCATGTTCGGTTTCATCGCGTGAATAGATCAAAATGTCATCTATAAATACAACCACAAACTGATCTAGAAACTACCTGAAAATTCGATTCATTAAATCCATAAATACCGTCAGGGCATTAGTGAGCCCAAACGGCATCACTAAAAATTCATAATGTCCGTACCTCGTTCTAAAAGCAGTTTTAGGAACATCGAAATCTTTTACTCGCAACTAATAATAGCCCGACTACAGATCAATCTTTGAAAACACTGACGCTCCTTTTAACTGATCAAATAAGTCATCAATACGTGGTAGTGGATATTTATTCTTTATAGTCGCCTTATTCAGTTGTCGATAGTCAATACACATCCTCATAGTCCCATCTTTCTTTCTCACGAACAAAACTGGTGCACCCAGGGAGAGAAGCTGGGTCGGGCAAAACCTCGATCGGTCAACTCTTGCAACTGGGATTTCAATTCTTTCAACTCGATCGGTGCCATACGATATGGAGCAATCGAAATTGGAGTCGTACCTGGAACCAAATCTATATCGAATTCAACCTCTCTAACGGGGAGCAATCCCGATAACTCTTCAGGGAACACATCAAGATACTCGCAAACTATAGGTACTGTCTCAAGTCTCTGTCCCGCTACCTTACTATCCAATATATAGGCCAGGAAAGCTTCACAGCCCTTTTTCATGTATTTCCGAGCCAACACAGCAGATATTACTATCGGTAGCTTACTCGAATCACTTGACTCAACTTTGATTAATTCACCATTTGAACATTGCAATTCTACTATTTTACGCTTGCAATCTACTATAGCATCATGTGCTGTTAACCAGTCCATTCTGAGGATAATATCGAATTCATCAAAGGGTAGTAACATCAAATCTGTCGGAAAACATGAAGTTCGGATTAGCAGAGGACATTTCTTGCACACCTTATCAACTAGTACACATCGGCCCAACGGGTTGGATACCCGAATCACAAATTCAGTAGACTCAACAGGTAGAGTCTTACTGGTTACTAATGTTTCACACACATAAGAATGAGTCGAACCAAGATCAATCAAAGCAAGTACAGTAGTATCATAGAGAGTAAATGTACCAGTAATAACATCAGGGGAAGATGCCTCTTCCCGAGCATGGATGGCATAGGCTCTGGCAGGTGCACGAGCCTCGGATCTAATTGCCGCCTTAGAATTCCCTCTCTGACTACTGCTTCTGCCTCCTACATTCCTCGGTGGCCTACCCCTAACTGTTGCACCACTCGATCTAGCACTCTAGATCCTATTCTTCTCATCAAGTTTAGTGCAATCCCGAACATAATGTTCTCGCGAACCACATCTATAACAAGTTCGGTTGATAGATCTGCACCAACATTCACCCAAGTGTTGCCTACCACACTGTGGACACTCTGGTTTATCTTGTCTATTGCTGTCAACACTAGCCGCTGATGTCGCTCGTGAATCCACTGGAGGTCGTTCTCGAATAGAAATCCCCCCAGCCGTATCTGATCTGTTACTGTCATCTCTATACTTCTTCGCAGACGAGAAGGAAGATTTACTTGCCATTCTCTTACGAAAATCCCTAGCTTCAGATTCAGCTTTTCTTTTCTCTTTCCCCAATTCTTACGCCTTGCATGCCCTTTCAACCAGTACTACGAACTCCTTTATTTCAAGAATACCCACAAGTAGCTTTAATTCTTCATTCAGCCCTTCCTCGAACCTTTTACACATAGTCACCTCATCAGCAACACATTCCCGTGTGTACCGACTGAGCCTCACAAATTAACGTTCATATTCAGCTACCGTCATACGGCCTTGTTTAAGTTCAAGGAATTCTTTGCGCTTTCGATCAATGAATTGTTGACTAATATATTTCTTGCGAAACTCTATCTGGAAGAAATCCCATGTGACTCGTTCTTTCGGGACAATCAAACTTAAAGTTCTCCACCAATAATAGGCCGAATCACGCAATTAGGATATAGCGCATTTCAAGCACTCATCGGGGGTACAGGACAGCTCGTCGAAAACACGAATGGTATTGTCTAACCAAAATTCGACTCTCTCAGCATCATCGGTAGTTGTAGCCCTGAACTCTTTATCCTTTTAATTCCTGATCTTATCAACAGGGGGCCTATTCGATCTCAAAGGAGCATTAGTCGTAGGTATTGTAGTTTCCAGAAGAGGGTTATTAAAATTTGGGGGCAGTTGAACAGCCGAATTTGTTTGAGTATATTGAGCAAACCACTCGTTCACCATCGAAAAGAAGGCTTGCTTAGTTCCATCGTCTTAATTTCCTGCGGAAGGCTGAGAATTAACCGGCGCTGTCCCTTGCGCGGGAGCAGGTGCTATACTCTCAACATCATCCGCTAAAGCTCGCTCGGGATTAGGTTCCATTTACTAAACAATACAAAATTTAACCGTTAGAAGTCATCACACTATCAATTACTCACATATGACATGTATAGCTAGATTTTCACGCGCTACGTTAGTCCTAGAATCGACTAAACCGTGGCTCTGATACCACTAAATGTAACACCCCTAACCTGAGACCGCAGTCGGTGGGGTTAAGAAGTATTACCGAACAACTTCGGACCTTCACACAATACTTAATACCTTAGTTACACAAATAGTAATTCATTCCTAAGTAATTCCATAAGTATATACATATATTGCAAGCAATCACTTAATCTACCACCATGATTATAGCCACACCAATTTCCGAGTTCATTTGACGAGGCAAAACAAGTCCTAATTAGTGAAGCAAAAGTTCCATGCGTACCATGTCCATTTGCACCTTTAACCAAATAAACATTAATTTAAAATGTTACTATTCATTTAGTAAAACAATAGCTATCGAATAGAAACATAATATAACCAAGTTGTCAACTCAATTCTCGAGATTTATATCAAGTCCGAATGCCCTAATAAGTGCATATAATCACATAAATTTAACTTAATCATAAAAGCAGCCAGTACATTCTATGGCCGAACGCGTAAATCAACTTAAATAACTCTTTAATATAATACACGAACCATCCATTTAACATTAATCTATTTAATCAAAAGAGTTGCATTAATATAAACATACTCATTTTTTTTCATTCTTTAGAGTTTAGGCCATGTTCGCATAGCCAGAATTACAAAGACTATTTAAATTTCTAAGTGCTCAAAAGAAAGGCTATACATGCCATATCATGAACTAAAAACTTATAAAAGGGATTTGAGATAGGTGCGATGACTTCTATTACGATCCCGAGCTCTCAACGGATTTGAGATCTAAATGTAAGAAATAAGTAAATAAAACAGATGAGATTCCACTCAGTAAGTCATAAGCAGTTAATACACAATTAAATTGATATATATTCATTGAGTGATGAAAGCTAATATCGAATATGTCAATATATATATCTTTATATCGAGAGGCATTTAGTATGACAAGTACCCTCTTTGCATCAATCTTCGTGTTCATATAACATGCTCAACACCAAGAATATTCATACACTAGTTCATATTTCCATTTCATCGTACAAATGCTTATTAATTATAAGTATTTACCTAGAACATACTTTCTATCCAACATCGTGGGTCACATATCTCCTTTAGGTTGATTACATACAACTATATGCCAACTAATCAATTGTATAGATCTACTTTATTATTCGCACACAAAGTGACTAAGTGACCAAATCAACATGTATATTACTCGATTAAATTTTCGCACACAAAGTGCCTTCCATTTCCAGCTTATACGCACACATAGTGCTGCCCATTTTCGCACACAAAGTGCCTTCCATTCCCAGCATATACGCACACATAGTGCTGCCCATTTTTGCACACAAAGTGCCTTCCATTTCTAGCATATACGCACACATAGTGCTGCCCATTTTCACACACAAAGTGCCTTCCATTTCCAGCATATACGCACACATAGTGCTGCCCATTTTCGCACACAAAGTTAACATTTTTAATTCGATTTCATTAACATAAACAATTAACTCCCATTCAACATTTATGCACATATAAAATTTAAACTCACAAGCTACACGTACATTAAGTACACATTTTTACAAGAATTAGTTGCTTATAACTTACCTTTTCGTCAGATGAAGCGACTTCAACCGGCTACTCGTCAACCTTGGTTTTGCATTTACTCGATCCCGCTCCTCTAGGCTTGCGGGCTTGAATTCAAAGTAAATTTAATATGTCATTTTGTAATCATTTATGTACCCTATTCAGCAAAATCATAATCCACTAGAAACAAGTAGTATCTATTCCTTCTTAACTTCATATTCGGCAAAGTGTACATATATATATATATCAACTCAAAATAACACCTTATGCTTAACGTCATTTTGTTACCAAATTAGGCACCATCCTAAGTTGGCCGAATATATATATTCATACATTCATATAATTTCACACATGTTATTAGCTTACCATCCCCCTTTTACATCCAAATAGCCGAATGGTGTTAACCTCCTAAACCACAACATCAAAATTCATCAATTCAAACATTACAACCTTAACCGAATGCTATCCTAGGTTCAAAAACATATTATTATAATTATACTCACACTCATACATTTTAAACATCTATTCATCACCCCATTTCCCTTATTCAAACTTAACTCACCCAAGACATGCTTAGCCTCAATAAAGACAACCTTACTCCCCTTATGACATATACGGTAATTTCATTACCCTAGACCACTTCATCCTCATCAAATGCTTAAATACCCATTCAAAGTCACATTCGGCAAACCCATAAGCAAAGATAAAAATTCACACATTCACTTCTAATCTAAAACGCCAATTTTACCCTTTTTCTTTTATACAAGCCGAATGCAAACACCCATTTCATACACAAGAACCAAGTTCTACTAACCTATTGCTTCATTACAACCATTTTCAATTTAAAGCATCAAAACATCTCTTAATCCTTCATTCACTTCTATGGCTGATTACACCACAACCTACTACTTTAAAAATTATCACATGGGCTATGCAATGTACTTAGCAACAACCTCAAATTCATGAAATATAAAGAAAATTACATGAAAACATACCAAATTTCAAGTTATGCCAAGTGACCGAATGCCTTTTTCTTTTGCTCTTGTTCTTCTTTTCATTCAGCACGACCAAAGAATTCCACAACCATTTTCTTCTTCTTTTTTTTTTTGCATTTTGTTAATTCATCCATGATTTAATTTGTTGGTTTTTAAAATTAGCCTTAGTAATTTTATTTCTTTTCCACTAACCAAGGGCCGAATAGGTCCATGACTAATTCCCTTGGCCAATTTGCATGTTAACTCCCCCTTGTTTATTTCACATTAAAATTTCAGAAATCACTAATCTTTCCCATAATTAGTCTTTTATGCAATTTAAGCCCTTATTCATTAATTTATACCTGGTTAGCTAACTTTTAACTTGAAACTTTAACATGTGATATTTCACCGAATATAACACACAAAAATAATAAAAACAAAAAAAATTTCTAACTCAGTTTTGTCGTTCCGAAACCACTTCTCGACTAGGGTTAAATTAGGGCTGTGCGACCCTAACAGATCAATCACTTCCTCCAATTACAATATCTTATCCTTATGCAGCATAATGTCACGTATGAAAGCAAAACATAAATATCAGATGGCATACATAATCAATCATATATCACATAGAGGTATTATAGATATTTTTACACTACAGGGGCATAATAGTCATTTCTCATTTTAGGGTCTAGGCACACTTCCCGCCCCATCAATAGGACCACAGTTTTCTCGTGAGACCCTGTAACCTTTAGCAATCAAATAGTACAATTGGGCCCATAGCCCATTATGTTGCCTAAGTGGGGCCCACATGCTCATATGGCCTGCTAAGCCAGATTTGACCTTAGCCATATAAACGACAAAGCTAGGTCCCATATTTCCTGCAAGTCTGTGATAATTGCCTGTGTGGAGGCCCACGAGCCTATTGGGCCCACACGACCTATTTCAGCCCAAAACGGCCTAAGCCCATGAGGTCGCTCATGGTGGCCTCTACCATCATATCGAATTTTCCATACATGCATTTGTGCGCCCGTGTGGCAACCGTTGTTGTACTTTTCAGCTTTTCAACTTTTTAGCTTTTCACCGTTCTACGATTTAGAGCAGTGTGAGTACACACCTGATTACAAAACTGTTCCAAGTTTCTCAAGCACCCAACCTACAACCATCCCAAACATGCAGTTAGTCTTTCCTTTATTGGCATTCAGAAGTTCTAAATCCCCACAACCAATAATCACTACCCACCTTGGCTACAAAATCCGCGCTTTATTCTCCTTCGATCACTGGCTAAAACTGATCACACGCTTCTTTCTGATTTATGGCCTTAATAACAGATCTTATAAGACAGATTCATCACATGTGTGGGTTAAACCCACCAGTATCACTTTTATGAGCATAGGGATATTCGGCATATGCCCAAAGAGTAAGGTAATGTTCTTACCTTAATTGAATAGCAATGGAAGAGAGGGTTTTGAAGGCTAGATTAACCCTTGTACTCCTTCACTCTTCGGGAAAACCTAGAATCCCACAATATCATATCTTGAAGAAAGGACGAGAAACACAATTAAAGAACACAAGAAGAAAATATTCGGCTTATCAACAAAAGACAAAAGAGAAACAAATTTGAACACCCATACAGGAAAAATAGAGAAACAAAAGAGGGGAAAAATATAAGTACCCATCGATTGTCAAAAACTCTTGAAACCTGAAACAACAACACCAACAGCAGAACACAATAGCAAACGGCCAAAACACAATAATAGGGGAATAGCGAAGAAAATAGAGTAAGCAAAAAGAAAGGAACGATCGGCTAGAGGAGAAACCGAGAAGGAAAAATAGTGAGTCAGTTTACCAAACAAAAGAGTCAAGGAAGAAAAGATAGTATAGAGAAGAGAGAAGATGGAAGTTCGGCTAGGGGGAAAATCGAAAGAAAAGAATAGTGAGTGAGAGAGAACTTGGCTCAATAGGTGCTGGGATTAAGGGGAACAAATGTTATCAATGAAACAAAAGACAGTAACCAAGACCCGTAAGGTACTTACCAAGACTAGCAAAAATTCAGTGCTAAAAACAAAACTACCAAAACGTGCTTGATAAAAACGATATAGAGAAAAAGAAATCCTGAAAACACAGTACGACAATGGTTGCCACACGAGTGCACGAGCGCACATATGGAAAATTCGATATGATGGTAGAGGCCACCATGAGTGACCTCATGGGCTTAGGCTACTTTTGGGCCGAAATGGGCTATGTGGGCCCAATGGGGTCGTAGGCCCCACACGGGCAATTATCACAGACATACAGGAAATATTGAACCTGGCTATGTCGTTCATATGGCTAAGGTCAAATTTGGCTTAGCAGGCCATACGAGCATGTAGGCCCCACTTGGGCCACATAATGGGCTTTGGGCCCAATTGTACTATTTGATTACTAAAGGTTGTACGGGTTGGACGAGATGATTGTGGACCTACTGATGGGTCGATAAGTGTACCTAGACCTTGAAATGAGAAATGATTGTTATGCCCTTATAGGGTAAAATGTCTATAATACCCCTATGTGATATGTGATTGATTATGTATGCCATCTAATATTTATGTTTTGCATTCATACATGACATTATGCTACATAGGGATGGGATCTTATAATTAGAGGAAGTGATTGATCTACTAGGGTTACACAGGTCGCACGAGATACCTGTAGACCCACCGACGGCTTAAAGCCGCTTATATGATTGGTAGCTTTGCTGCGATAGTGGTCAGTGCCACAACCGGTGCTAACATTGGGAGTGTAGGGATGAGTGGGTTGATTTAATCCCTACAAGAATGTAGGGTTGGATAGGAGATAGAGTATAGGGTCGGTTGGGGTTATATGCAACACATATTCTAATTTTTGATACTGATATGAGCTAAGGCCCAGCCGAGGCTATTACGGGCTAAGGCCCAATTGCCACTGTTACTATAATGGGCTTAGGCCTAAACTGATGTGTTGCATGTTATTTGTTTGTTGGGGTTGTACACACTGAGTTTTTGTAAACTCACCCCTATTTTTAATTGTACAGGTAATCCCTACTGATAGACGGTTCAACGTATCGAAGGACTCAGAAGAGGTCACATTATGGATAGCTAAATTTTAGTACTTTATTTTATTTTATTTACGTTTTCATTATTTGTGTTTTGATGTAATAAGGCCTCCAGGGGTAATTCGATCATTTTACCCTCTAGAGGTAATTTGTCATTTTACCCTCTAGGGGTAATTCGGTCATTTTACCCTCCAGGGGTCATTTTACCCTCTAGGGGTAATTCGGTCATTTTACCCTCCAGGGGTAATTCGGTCATTTTACCCATCGAGGGTAATTCAGTCAATTTACCCATCGAGGGTAATTCGGTCATTTTACCCATCGAGGGTAATTTGGTCATTTTACTCATAACGGGTCTAGACTCACCTGTCGACCCAATAGAAGGTCTACGATCATCTCGTGCACCCTAACAGTCATAACAGTGCAATGGGCCCTAAGGCCCACAATACGGCCCAAGTGGGCCCACACACTCATGCGGCCCATCTGGCCTAGAATTAACCACGGCCATGCAAAGTACACAGCCTTGTCCAATATTTGTCACATGTCATGAGATTTACCGGTGTGGGCCCCACAAGCCCATTGGGCCCATACGGCCTATTCCGGCCCAGTGTGGCCCATTATAGCCTTAATCTTCTTACACCCACATTTCGTGGACTCGGTGAATCACATGTGCATTCGCACGCCCATGTGGCCTCGAAGCCCACTCTTTCAGCTTTTTGGCTTTTCGGCTTTTTGGCTTTTTGCCGACCTATAGTTGAAAACAGTGTGTGTGTACACACTCTTTCGGCTCTTCAACTGATTATGAAATAAAGGGTAGTGCTACACACCTGTTTGCGAAGTTGGGTGAACAATCCACAAGCGCCAAAGCCTACATTTAATCAAGGTACTCAATTAGTCGTTTGGCAACAGGGCCTCAACCTTTCTTATTACGAACCCAACTTATCACTTCTACTTACCTTGATTGACTAGGGGCGACTTAGTCCTCTAAGTTTGTTAACCAGTGTTGATTACATGCCTTGCCAAAAAACTGTATTACACACACAAATTTTATTAACCAAGATTAATCAAATACATGGCCTAAATCCAAAAACAAGGTAGCGTTCTACCTTAATTGAATAATAGAATAGAGGGTTTTGATGGCTTGAGAATCCTTACACTTCTCACTTCTCGGGAAATCCTAAAAATCCAACGAACACCCATTATGGGGAAGAAGTCATAATTCGGCAATCAAAGAACATAAAGAGAAGAAGTATTTAGCTTTTAGAAAAAGTAGAAGAAACAGATTTGAACACATATTGCATTAATAGAGAAACAACAGAGAGAACTTATGAGTACCTATCGATTCCTTAAAACCCTTGCAAGACCGAAACAACACCAACATTAGAGCACAGAAACAAATGCCCAAAGTCCAAATAATAGAGAAATATCGAAGAAAATAGGGTAAAGAAAGAGAAAGGAATAATCGGCTAGAGGAGGAATTGAGAAGAAAAGGCAGTGAGTCAATTTACCAAACAAGAGAGGCCAAGAGGAAAAGAAGAAAAGAACGTATAGAGAAGAGAAAAGAGAGAGGTCTGGCCAAAAGGAAAAATCAACTGAACTGAGATGAACAGGATATTCGGCCAACACTTGGAAGAATAGAGAGGAGACAAGAGCAGAAGAATGATTTCGGCAAAGGTTGAACAGAAGGAATAGAACCAAGGAGAGAGAGTAAATTGGCAGAAATCAAAACCAAAAGAAAAGAGAGAGACTTAGGAAAAAGGGTAGCACAAAGTCTTCGGTAGCCCTAAGAAAGACCCAAAACATAAATCCCGTACAAACCTATACCACAATCGGCCTTCAAGGCTACCAAAATCTAAAATTGAATAAAGAAATGAGGGGATAACACCCTTACCTAAATTCATGAACTCCCTACTCCCAAATTCAGCACAACACCCCCACACACTTCCACTCCTTGATTTTCTCCCTTATCACCTACTAAAAATCCTCCTTGATTTACTCCTCATATCACTCCACAATCAAATTCAATTCAAACACTCATGACCACTTCAACCTCAAAGTCTCAGTCCAACTCCAACTCCTACACAATTCAGGCAGCAAAATAAATATTTCTTTGCTCAAGGCGTGCCTCGAACACAAGCCCTCTTGGAACCATTGACATACCACTTACCACTCAACCATAGGCTCCTTTTGTGTCCTATATTATTCGCAACAATTTAAAAGCCTGTAAGTCAAAGTCAGTGTTAACTTAATTAAGTAAAACAAAAATTCTACACACGCCAAGACTTGAACCTCAGACCTTATAGTTACACATCACGCCACCTTGCCACTAGACCACAAGCTCTCCTTGTGTCATATTTTAACCATAATAATTTATAAAGCCTACATGCTGAAGGCAAGGTTTATTTAAGAGGAAAAACTAAAATTTTCCTAGAGCCTAGATTTGATCCCAGGACTTATCCAACACTTCACAGAACCCTTAACCACTGAAGCAGACATTTATTTGTGTCATTTTCTTACACAATTAAATACTTATATATAGCCTCCTTATTGATCCATACCAAAGGCCCAATATTTCCAATCCCAAAATTTAGGGCTTTACAATTTACATGCTGACGTAATAAATAGAATACCCCAGTTTTTCACATGGGGTGAGAGCATGAGTGTGTCGAGGCCGTCTGGAGGACACGGGCCAATGACACAGGCATGTGCTCGGCCGTGTGAAAACCCCTGTAGGTTTGAAATGAAGAATAATTTTCCAATAATTCAGCATGGGTAGGGACACGGGCGTGTGTGACCACACAGCCTGCCCACATGAGCATGTCCCTGTCTCACACGGGCGTGTGCCCTGTTTTTGACTTAATCTTCCAAAATTTTTTTAAGTTCTCGATTTGGCCTCAGACCACTCTTAAACTATGTTTTGGGCCTCATAAGCCCTTTTTAAGAATCGTATGATATATTATGCAAAGGTTTTACATTGGAATGAAATTTTATGGCTTGATTTTGTATGATTGTGATAAACGATAAATTATACATATTTTTACCTCATGTTTAGCCTATATTTTAGATGGATTATCATTAATTTTTTGAGAATTGGTGCTCTTAATCTTTCTTTTCATATCTTATACTCAGGAGAGCATAGGGAAGAGAAAAGAACGGAAAACGGGCCAAAAGCTATGAAAATGGGCTAAAATATGAAATCGACATGGCCCAAGGAATCACCACACGACCGTGGCACACGGTCGTGCCACATGAAGATCACACGGTCTAGCCCCCGGTAAGCATGACCAGGCCATACGATCGTGCCTCCACTAACAGACTCTCGCACGGCCTCTTGTTATGGCACACGGGCGTGGCACACGGACGTGTCCCTATCGTGGGGAAAAGGAATTTCACTCGGATTTGGATACTTAGAGGCTAAGAAAGCCATTCTAAACTCCATATAAAGACCCTAAGGGGCAACTTCAAGGGTGTGATTATTTCCTGCTAATGGAATACTCTTTTCTCTCAAGAAAGAGCACCATATTTCTGCCAACACAAGGAGTGAAAGCAATGGATTACTCCAAGGGAAGCCGATTGATTCATCCTAGAAGCCAGAATTCTATATCAAGACAGAGGATCTCCCTAAATTCCTTCAAGGGTGTTCGGGATCTTTATGTTTTGTTATCTTAATTCTTCTGAGATGTTTTCTTTCTTTATTATGAACTAAACCCCTCAAATACTTGAGGGGGATGAAAGCTAAAACAAATCTTGTTATTATTTATTCTTGAGTTATATGATAAATACTTGAGTTGTTCTTAATTATGTGTGCTTAATTCTTGTGTTAATAAACCTAGGTATTAATTCAATAAACGGATGTGCTTAAAGCAGAGGAGCAAAAGTCCCTGTAATAAGATTAGATCTACCATAATTAAGCAGAGTTGCATGCAACCCTAGACATAGGGCGACATAAATTTGCCAGATTAGGGTCAAACCTAATATGGGGAACCATAGATCGAATTAATGCAACCTAGGGTGTTAATTAATAAAGAAACTTTAGTTAACAACTTAGGCCTAGTTGCTCTTCGCCTCGACGGAGGGTTTAGCATAAATTAGGGATCTCTACGGATCAAGTCAAGTGAATAAATCATCTAGCTCAAGAACCAATAAGAAGTGAAGTCTAGATGGATTTTCCCTTAAGTATTGCTTATATTAATCAGCTTTTCCCTAAAGTTTTCCCCAATTTACTTTTTGTGCACTTTTAGTTAGTTTTAAAATTAGTTTCAACCAAACCTCTTTTATTTTTAGGCTAGATAATAGAAAGGAAGTAAGTATTAGTACTTTTGGTTCCCTTGGGTCTGATAACTCGGTCTTATCGCTAAACTATACTACTATTCGATAGGTGCGCTTGCCTTTAAGATCATGATATTAGTTAGTTTTGGTGTGATCAGTTTTTATAAATTTTATTACTTAATATCGCGAACATATCAGATTGGTTGTGTTTATTATCCAGTAATGCCTCGTACTTGATTCTGGAATTGAACTCGGGTAAGAGGTGTTACAACACGGCTTGAGCATATATGCATGTGACTCAATCGTGTAACTCCTATTTTGTAGCTATATTGGGCAGTGTAGCACACAAACTGGACACACGACTGTGTCTAGTGACTGTGTGGCCAACTCAGGATGACACATAGGCTAGACACATGAGCGTGTCTATTGACCGTGTGGCTCTAGTCATTGTTGTACACGAGCTAAGGATAATTGTGAGGCACGGTCATGTGAGACACACGGCCTAGCCATACGTGTGTGTGACCTGTTCTAAAGGAAACAATTTTTTAAGCTCATCAAGGTTTCAAATGATATTAGTTTAGTCCCGACTCTTTCTTAAAGCATGTTTGAGGTCACGTAGACCTTCTAAACGGACATTATGTATGAGATTGATGATGGAATGATGATGTATGGTTTATAAATGTGTAATATTTGTGAATTTTTTGGTTGTTTGTAATACCTCGTAACCCTAATCAGGCAACGAATTACGGGTTAGGGGTGTTACATTTGGTCGGTATCAGAGCTACGGTTTAGTCAATTCTAGGACTAACATAGTATGTTCAAGTCTAGCTATACATGCCATATTTATGAATTGAGATAGTGTGATGAATCCTGACAATTGAAATGTGTTTTTATATAGTAAATGGATCCTGAAAAAGTCGTAATTGATGATGTTTAAAGTAACGTACAGGCTCCTATTCAAAAGGTAGTGCCACTTGAATCTAGAGTTGCAACGAGTAGCCACGAGGGAAAGACTAACCAAGCCTTTTTCCAGATGATGAATGAATGGTTTACAGAATTCATTCGTATGAATCTGGCTGCACAACAACCTCCACCCCCATCTGTTACTCAACAAATTCCTATGATCCCATAAGTTATTAATCCGCTAAGACCAAGTAAGCCACCAGTTGACAAAATTCAAAAATTTGGGGCTAAAAAGTTTTGAGCCAATGTTGATGTTGATGCAGAGAGAGCTGAGTTTTGGCTTGAAAACATGACGAGAGTGTTTGATTAACTATCTTGCACAACAGATGAATGTATTAAATGTATGGTATCCTTACTTCAGGATAATACGTACCATTGGTGGAAAACCTTGATATCTGTGATTTCGAGGGAACGAGTCACCTGGGAATTCTTTCAATCAAAATTTCAAAAAAAAGTATATCAGTCAATGATTTCTCTATAAAAAACATAAAGAATTTCTTGAACTTAAACAAGACCAAATGACGGTGACAGAATATGAATGGGAATTTGTGTGATTGAGCAAGTATGCTCGAGAATATGTTGCTACCGAAGAGATTATGTGTAAACAATTCATTAAGGGATTGAATGAATATAAAGCTTCTAGTTGCAATTCTTGAGCTGAAAGAATTTGTTGTTCTAGTTGAGAGGGCTTGTAAAGTCGAGGATCTTAGTAAAGAAAAGAAAAAAGCTGATTCAGAAGCTCAAGATTCAAGAAAACGATCAATGGGAAAGCAGCATCAATCTTCCTCTAACAAATTTAGAGGATCATATACTCATTCAAATGCTTTGGTGGGATTTTCAAACAAAGATCGTGCAAAACAATACTCTGGATCTAAGGCTCGAGCTACTTCAGTGATGAGTGTAGGTAGTGTTTGAGATAATAAACCCGAGTGCCAGTAGTGTGGTAGACAACATTTTGGTGAATGTTCAAACAAAAGTAATAAAGCTTGCTATAAGTGTGGATTGCTAGATCATTTCAAGCGAGATTGTCCCGAGTTGGTTGAACAAGAAATGTTACAAAATGTGAGACAGAATACTACTGTGACCCGAGGGAGACCACCTAGGGGTGCCGATAACGTAAGTGATAGTCGAGGGGCTACAAAAGATACAGCTATAAGGTCTAAAGCTAGAGCACCTGCCAGAGCCTACGCTATCTAAGCTTAAGAGGAAGGTTTGTCTCCTAACGTTATTACAGGTATATTCACTCTTTACAATACTTCTGTGATTGCATTGATATATCCTGGATCCACGCATTCTTATATATGTATGAATTTAGTGCATAGTAAGACTTTGCCTATAGAGTCTACTAAATTCGTAATTAGAGTATCGAACCCTTTGGGCAAAAGTGTCCTGGTTGATAAAGTATGCAAGAATTGCCATTAATGATTCACGATATCTATTTTTCAGCTGATCTGATGCTATTGCCTTTCGATGGATTTGATGTAATTCTGGGTAAGGATTGGTTGACCTTGCATGATGCTATTGTGAATTGTAAAAGAAAAGTTATTAATTTGAGATGCAAGAATGATGAAATAGTCCAGATTGAATCCAGTGATTTGAATGGGTTGCCTGCTGTAATATCTGCAATGAAAGCTCAAAAATATGTAAGGGTTGTGAAGCTTATTTAGCTTATGTGATAGATGCGAAAGTGACTGATAGGAAAATCGAATTAGTGTCTGTTGTTCGTGAATACCTTGATGTGTTTCCTAAAGAACTTCTGAGACTACTTCTTGTTCGAGAAGTCGAGGTTGGCATTGAATTGATGCCAGGGACTACTCCGATTTTGATAGCTCAATATAGAATGGCACCGACAAAATTAAAAGACTTAAAGTCTCAATTGCAAGAGCTGATCGATGGAGATTTCGCGAGACCGAGTTTCTCACTTTAGGATACTCCGGTTTTGTTTGAGAAAAAGAAAGACATCATGATGAGAATGTGCATTTACCACCAGTTGAATAAAGTTACTATAAAGAACAAATATCCTTTGCCTAGAATCAATGATTTATTTAATCATTTGAAAGGGGCTGCTATGGTTTTAAAAATAGATTTGAGATCAGGATACTATCAGCTATAAGTTAAGTACTCAGATGTACCAAAGACTACTTTCCAGACAACGTACAGACATTATGAGTTTCTCGTTATGTCTTTCAGATTAACAAACACAACCTACTAATTTTATAGATTTAATGAATCAGATCCTTAGACCATATTTGGATCTATTTGTAGTAGTGTTTATCGATGATATACTAATCTATTCTAGTGATGAGTTAGAGCATGCTGAACATTTGAGAATAGTGTTACAGACTTTGTGAGATAAGCAATTGTACGCAAAATTTAGTAAATGTGAGTTCTAGTTAAGAGAAGTTAGTTTCCTGGGACATGTTGTATCAGCAGCGGGTATTCAGGTTGATTCGAGTAAGATTTCGGCTATACTTGATTGGAAACCTCCGAGAAATGTTTTTAAAGTCTGAAGTTTTCTAGGATTTGCTGGTTCTTACAGAAGATTTGTGAAAGGATTCTCAACGATTGCAACCCCAATGACGAAGCTATTACAAAAAGATGTTAAGTTTGAGTGGTAGGAAAAGTGCCAGAAAAGTTTTGATCAGTTGAAACCTCTTTTGACCGAAGCTCTAGTGCTAGTTCAGCCAAAATAGGGCAAAGAATTTGTTATTTTTAGTGATGCATCTTTAAATGGTCTGGGTTGTGTTTTGATGCAAGAAGGCAAAGTTGTAGCTTATGCCTCGTGACAGTTAAACCCACACGAAAAGAATTATCTGAATCATGATCTGGAATTGGCAGCTATCGTTTTTGCATTGAAGATAGGGCGCCACTATCTGTTTGGTGAGAAATGTCACATTTATTCTGATCACAAAAGTTTAAAATGTTTGATAACTCAGAAAGATTTGAATTTGAGACAAAGATGATGGTTAGAGTTGTTAAAAGATTACGAACTTGTGATTGATTACCATCCGGGAAAGGCTAATGTTGTTGCTGATGCTTTAAGCTGAAAATCTCTGTTTGCTCTTCCTACAATGAATGCACATATGATTATGTCTGATGATGGCATGATTGTAGCCAAGTTGAAAGCAAGGCCGTTATTCATTCAGTAGATTTGTGAAGCTCGGAGAGTTGATAATGAATTATTAGAAAAATTGGCTCAATGTGATTTGAATAATGATTCAAAATTCTGAGTTGATGCCGAGGGTTGTCTAAGATTCAGAGATCGAATATGTGTTTAAAGGAATCCAGAATTGATTCGAATGATTTTAAATGAAGCTCATAGTAGTTGGTTATCTGTTCACCAGGGTAGCACTAAAATGTATAAATATTTGAAACAAATTTATTGGTGACAAGGTACGAAACAAGATATATTGGAATTTGTTTCGAAATGTTTAATATGTCAGCAAGTTAAAGCTAAGCATCACATACCTTCTAGATTGCTTCAACCGATTATGATTCTTGAATGGAAATGAGACCGAGTCACGTTGGATTTTGTATCCGGTTTACCGTTGACACCGAGCAAGAAAGATGCAATCTGGGTTATTATGGATAGATTGACTAAATCGGCTTACTTTATTTTGGTTCGTACAGATTACTCTCTTGATAAGCTTGCTGAATTATATATTTCTCAGATTGTGAGATTACACAGGGTACCTATTTCTATTGTTTCGGATAGAGATCCGAGTTTCACATCGTGATTTTGGAAGAAACTGTAAAATGCATTAGGTACAAAACTACATAGTAGCACTGCTTTTCATCCTCAGATAGATGGCCAGTCTAAATAGATTATTCATGTTCTCGAGCATATGCTGAGATGTTGCATTCTTGAGTTTAAAGGTATGTGGGAACGATAACTGTCATTGGTTGAGTTTGCTTATAATAACAGTTTTCAATCGAGTATCAAAATAGCACCTTACGAAGCTAGGTACAGTCGTAAGTGTCGTACACTCTTGTATTGGATAGAACTCAGCGAAAACAAGATACACGAGGTCGATTAAATTAAAGAGACTGAACAGAAAGTGAAAGTGATTCGAGAAAGTTTGAAAGTAGCTTTAGATTTCAATAATTGTACGCAGACTTGAAACGAAAAGATATTGAATTTGAGATCGATGAAAAAGTATTTTTAAAGGTGTCACCGTCGAAGAAAGTACTTCGATTCAGATGTAAATGCAAGTTGAGTTCGAGATTTATCGGACCATTTGAGATTTTAGAACGTATCGAGCCTGTTGCTTTGTGGCAGCCCTAATTTGACCCTAGTCGGAATATGGTTTCGGGACAACAAAATCGAGTCGAAAAATTTTCTAAATGCTCATTTCTATGTCTATTATATGTGTTAAATCATGTGTGAAGTTTTTGATGTTTTGATGTAGTCATTTGATGTGAATTTGTGAAAAAGGACTCAAGTGATAAAATTTAAAGATGTGATGATGGTTTTTAAAGGGCTGAATAATACATGCATTAAAAGTAAGGGACTTGCATGTCAAATTTCCCTGTTTATAATAAGTGGCCGGCCATGACATGATTACTTCCACTAGTTTATGTTTTCTTATATTATTAAATTGAAATTAGATTAAAATTATTATAATAAAATGTATTAAGTATGAAAAGATGAATAAAACAAAAGAAAGAGAGAAATTTGTTCATCTTTTTTTGGGAGCTTTAGCTGAAAAACACTTAGGAGAAGAAGAAAGAAAACTCAAGGGGAGAACCGGCCATGCATGTTAAAACTTAAGGTATGTTTGAAGTTATTTTTGGACATCTTGGTGTGTTTTGAGTTAGATGTTAGTTCTCCTTTGTAAAACATGTTAAAACATTAGATTTGGGTGAGTTGAAGCTTTCGGCTATGAAGCTTTGAGTGTGTTTAAATGGTGTTTTTTTTTTAGAAAGGTGAAGGCTTGTTTGGTCATGTTATTTGAGTCATTGATAGTTAGTAAGATGAGCTTGTTAAAAGAAATTTGCTGATAGGTTAAATAACTTTGAGAAAATTGGTTATCCTAGATTGCCGAATGCATTATGAAAGCTCTAATGATGAAGTTGGGATTGTGATATGAATTAAGTTTGATAGTTTGGAAAATTAAAAGTATAGTTTTGGTGTTGGTGTTTGTAATGCTGAATCTAAACTAATTTAGTCATTAATAATAATCGGTTTTGGGTTATTAGATGAGGTTAGATGATTCAAATGGTATAAATGAATGCATGGAATTATTGATTGACCGAATATGAGCTTGATATATATATATATATATATTGATTTGATTCACTATAGTACTCGGCAATGAGTTTTGGTAAATTGATAAATAAAATGTTTCATTTGTGGTTTATGAAATAATGCTTTAATGTATGTCTTAGGTAAGAAATTCGGTCATGAGTACCTTGAGATGATGTTAAACAAAAATATAATGTTTTTAAAGTAGGTGCCGAATGTGAAAGAAGTTTAAATGACTAGTTAAGTGATATGTTTGACTACTTTTTTTTTTTTTTGAATATTATGAGAAATGTGTTTGAGAGGTTCAAATGGTGAGTTCAAGGTTATATAAATAGATTTGATAGACTTTGAAATTAAAAGTAAGACCTTGGTGTTTTGTATATGTATAGCTGAACCTAGAAAATAATATTTTGAATGTGGACATTCAGTTTTAAATTTATTAAGTAATGTTTTAAATGTTCTAATATCAAAAGGAAGTGAAATCAACATTCGGTCATGTTAATTATAATTGATGATTGATAAATGAAATTGTTAAAAATGTTGAAGTTTAGTACTAAAGTCTTTATGTTTATGATGAAATGGCCAAATGAGATTATTTATATAAGACATGTAGCTGAATGGCTATTAGCTTATAAACTAAAATAGTGCTTAAGATTTATGTGGTACTATGTTTCCATAATCAATTGCTGAATGTGAGTGATAAGTAATTAAACAAATTTATTTGTTTCACTTAAGCTCAAGAGCAAAGAGGAGCAAGGTCTGATAAGGGAAAAGAAAAAAATTAATTGAGTAGCCAACCACAACTGTTCGAATATATCCGAGGTAAGTCTAGAGTAGTCACATTCAGTACGTAATTGAAAATGCCTTGATATGTGTATGATAGTTGTGCTGTGACCTATCGATTCTATTTGAATTAAGAATTATGTGATAAATAATTATGTATATGGCTTATAGCCGAATGATCACTATGAGTTAAGCTTGAATGGTGAATTGGATTTATGATGTTTATGTATGACTTTTGAACCAAAATTTAAATGATGGTGTTCATATGATACTTACATCCGAATGTAACAAATGAGTACTAATGTGATATGTTATATGAGATGTGATAATATGTGAATAATTATTCATGATACTTGATGTATATCCGGACTTGAGGTCCGAGGCTTGGTGCTGGATTTATATTCGAACTTAAAGTTCGCAGGCTTCGTGCTGGTATTGTATCCGGGTTTTAAAGTCCCGCAAGCATAATGTTGGTGAATTAATTTAGATTTTGATATTGAATGATCATAGTAAACCACCATCGAGTAAGTACTATACATTTAAGATGTTCAGGTACGTATTACCTACTCATATGTGAATTGACTTTGAAATGGATCATTAGTATCAGCAAAGAATATAGATGTGATTGATTCTTATATTGTAAATATGAGGATGACCTAATCGGTCATGGTATGTTTGTATATGAAAGTATATGCTACAAATTTCCTTATTGTACTATTGTACATTATGCCAAGGGATTTTGTAAGTTATCAGTTTCATAGTTTGATATACGTATGTGGATGATTTCCATATTTGCAGATAAGAGAATGACCTAACAGGTCGATATCTTCATTTGTGAAAGTATATGACTAAATTTTTATGATATGCGCTTTTAAAGTAAAGTGAAGTATGTGAGGAAAATCTATAAGTACTTGGGTATATTCAGCCATAATACTATAAGGATTGAGAATGAGTTGGTTTAATTGAATGTTTTGGTTGACGATAAGTCTTTAATTGTTTGTGATACTTAAAACTTACTAAGCTTATGAAAGCTTACTCTGTTATCTATTTCTCTGTTTTATAGATTGTCGATTTTGACCACCGACTTGGGGATCGTCAGCAGTTCGTCACACTATCGATCTTTTTGGTGCAGTTATATTTTGTACTCAATATGGCATGTATAGATTAGGCTGATGAAACAATATTTTGTAATTGTAAATATTTGACCATACAAAAGTGGCATATGACTTAAATGTTTGAATGTATTTCAGTTTGTGTTTTATGACTAAGTGATTGTGAAAATGAAGGATTTGGTTCAGTAATATTTCTTAACCCTAATTTGGTGATCGGATACGGGTTAGGGGTGTTACATGCTTATAAACTATTGTTGCCATTTGAGCTAGAAAAGATTCATAATGTATTTCATGTTTCGATGCTTAGGAGATACCAATCAGATCCCTCGCAAGTGATAACCCCTACTGAAGTTAAGAATCAACCTGATCTACCGTATAGCGAAGAACCAATTCAAATTCTAGCTCGTGAGATCAAAGAATTGAGAAATAAGAAAATTTCATTAGTAAAAGAGTTGTGGCACAAACACGGAGTTGAAGAGGCTATGTGGGTGCCTAAAGCTATCATGAGACAACAATATCTAAATCTATTTAACGGTAAGATTTTTAGGGACAAAAATCCCTAAGGGGGAGAGTTATAACAACTCAGTTTAGACCCTAGTCAGAATAGTCGTTTCGAGACAACATATCTGAATCAAAAAAATATTTTAATATTATATTTCGTGTCTATAGCATGTGAATTGATATCCATGAAAATTCTGTGATTTAATTTGTCCGTTTGTGTGATTAATTTGCAAAAAGGATTAAATTGCACAAAAGATAAAATTCGCATGCTATATGTTCAATATGTCTAATTGGAATGGCTTTTGAATATTATGGCCTTAAGTGGTAATTGTACCATTGAATGTTTGAGTGGTCATAAATGACCTTAATATATGTATTTTATATGTTTATAAATGAAGGTATGTTTTGCATAATTAAGGTATGTTTTCACTTTGGTTTTTGATGATTTTTATGTTTTTGAGATTGTTGCTTAGTCTATTATCAAGACCTTATTGTAATTTAAGGAATTGATGATGTTCTTAAGATGTACCATTGATGAAATGGTGAGCTTTGAGATGATAGTTGGTAGTAAATGAAAGATATGTATTGGGTTAATATATTTTGTTATTGGATTTTTGATGAACTTAGCTAAATAAGGCTAAATTATGAATATAATAGTTTGAGGGACTAAAATGTGAAATTGTTGAAATAAATGGGCTTGATTAGATTAAGGGAGAATCCGGCCTAGCTTGAAAAGAAATAAATTTTGTGTATTTGATTGTTTTATAAAATAGGGACTAAATTGTCAAAATGTGAAAATGTGAGGGCTAAATTGCAAAATGCCCTAAATGTGTGTTCATGGATTAAATTGATTGAGTTGTGATTGAATGAGTTATTTTTAATGTGTATAGATCAAGAAAAACAAAATCCGGATTTGGATCGCGGGAAATCGAAAGTAGACGAGTAACCGACTTATTTTGGCCATTCACACTTGAAGTAAGTTGATAAGTAGTAATTTAGTTATAAATGCTATGAATTGCATTAATATCGAATGAAATGTGATGAATGAAATCTCGAATGAGATACGATTAGTGAATCTATTGTTAAGGAAGGGAATGGTATGGAAATGTATTGTAAGAAAGCTCAGTTGAACTGTAAGATTAGTTTTGGAATGTAGTGACATGTCACTAGGATTTAATTTTGGCTTCGGGCCATGATATCGGCACTATGAGTGCGAATAATACATTGATTTGGCTACGGGCCATGGTATAGGTATTATGAGGGAGTAACCTTGATTTTGCTACAGGCCATGGTATAGGTGCTCCGGGATAAGTTACCTTGATTTGGCTACGGGCCATGGTATATGTACTTATCGGATGAAATGTTTGTATATTCAATTCTTAATTCGGATGGTTCAACGAATGAGCTATGGTTATGAATTTAGAAGAGATTGTATGAAATGAGTAGGTACGTATGATGTACATACTTGTTTATGAGGAAATAGGTGATGAAATCACTTGAATCAATGGAGGAAAGTCCATGTATTTGAGTAAACCATATGGTAAGGCATGGATAAAAGTTTGTGACATTATGTTCATGGATTGATTTGGGTAAATGGTTGATTTACTATTTTTGTTATATGCTGAATTACTTGTTTATGACTTACTAAGCTTTAAAGCTTACTTGGTGTGTTTATTTCTATTTTATAGATTATCGAAGCTACTGAAGGCTCAGGAATCATCGAGGATCTTCATCGCACTATCCGGACCCATTTTCGTACCTTTTTTGATTGTTAATGTTAAGTATGGCATGTATAGTCTAGGGGTATTTTGAATACATTTTGAGTTGTGAATATGTTATGCCAAGTGAATTGGCTAATTAAGTATGTGTATATGCTTGGTTTGGTATGAGTTCATGATGTTTATTTGGTATGTTATATGATGCGTTATGGCCTACTTTAAAATGGTCATTTTGGTTTAAACCAAATGGTGATTTTGGTGAGTTTTGGTTATAAAATGAAATAGTATATGAATGAGTTGTGATACAAATGTTTTGTTGTGATCATGAATAATGATTTGTTATGTATTAGCATTGAAATTAAATGAGAATTTGGTTGAGTATACTATGGATAGATGGATGTATGATTGAGGTTGGGATTTGGCTGAATTGGTTGTCTATTTATGCATAAAGGATATGTATTTGAAGTTTGTAGGTATTTGGTAAATTTTGGGTATGAAAATGGCTTAAACCAAGCCTACTTCGTGCCACATAGCTTGAGCACACGGGCGTGTGACACAACCATGTAACCCTTGTTTTGTAGCTATATTAGGTAGTATCGCACACAGACTGGACACACGGCCGTGTCTGGTGACCGTGTGGCCAACTCTGGATAACACACGGGCTGGACACATGGGCATGTCTAATGATAGTGTGACCCTAGTCATTGTTGCACACGAGCTAAGGAGAATTGTGAGCCATGGTCGTGTGACATACGGCCTAGCCACATGGACGTGTGCCCTGTTCTAAAGGAAAAATTTTTCTAAGTCTCATCAAAGTTTCAAATGATATCGGTTTAGTCCCGACTCTTTCTTAAAGCATGTTTGAGGTCACGTAGACCTTCTAAAGGGACTTTATGTATGAGATTGATGATGGAATGATAATGTATGATTTATAAATGTGTAATATTTGTGAATTGTTTCGGTTGTTTGTAATACCTCGTAACCCTAATCAGGTGATGGATTACAGTTTAAGGGTGTTACATTGCTATTCTTCTGTCTTCCATTGGTATCCTATTATGTTACGTTAGAGATAAATAGTTGACGAATGTATGAACAGTGTTTCTTTTCCTTTTGGTTTTCTTTGAGGAATCATCAGGATCTCTATTTTTTCATATGAGTAGTATTCTCAGACATCAGGAATCATCAGGATTCCATTATCTTTGTTTTCTTATCATCCCTATTGTTTAATTGATCAAGCATGACTTATCTTTAAAGTTGATATTGGAAAAAGTGTGGATTATGACAATTCAAGTTTAAAGTTGATATCGGCAAAAGTTGAAGAAACCCTAGCTATGGTGTCTTGAGAATTTCCTCCAACGTAGGAGGAAGATGAGCACAATTTTGTCTTATTTTTCCCTTTTTATTCTTTTATTAGCTAAATAACCAAAATGCCCTTTTAACCCTTCTTTGAAATTTTACCCTTCCATGTCCATTTTCGTCCATCATGATATATAATGGTCTAATTACTAAATAAGAACCTCTATTTTAAAATTTCATTTCAATTAGGCACCCCATGCTTCTAAAACACATATTTTGCACTTTTTGCAATGTAGTCCTAATAATAAAATTGGACCCTCTATCGATAAAATTTCATAACAAAACTTTCACATATGCATTTAATCATATTATAAGCCTTAAAACCTTATCATAATATATTTTTCTACTTCAGATTCGTGGTTCCGAAACCACCATTTTGACTTGACCCTAAATTGGGATGTTATAACTCTCCACCCTTTAGGGATTTTCGTCCTCGAAAATCTTACCGAAAAAGGGGATTGGGTATTGCTTTCTCATGGTTTCCTCAAGTTCTCACGTAACCTCTTCTACTCCATGCCTTTTCCACAATACATTCACTAAGGCTATACTTTTTTTCCTCAATTACTTGACTTCACAAGCCAAAATCTGAATCAGTTCATCATCATATGTCATATCTGATCGAATCTCAATCTTTGTTGGGGAAATCAGATGTGAAGGAGCAGAACGATGTCATCGCAACATCGACACATGGAGCATGTTGTGAATTCTTTCCAACTCTATCAGTAAGACTAACTGATATGCCACTCGCCCTATTTTCCAAGCCATTTGCCACTCTCAATTGCTCACTCACATGCACACTTTCAAAGGCACTTAACATGGCATGATTGAGCACTTAAACATACACAAACAAGACATGATCATCATCATTTCATCTCTACTTGTACATTCATAAGACTTCATATCATCATTCGACTATCAATAATCATAGGCCATATCATAAAGGCATTGGCACATGCATGCATATATGAATAGGTTTACAACCCAAGAATCATTACGAGCCACATCTCATGGCCTTAAACAATATGAATCAAATATCATCATAAGCCAACACATTTACTAAACCAATATAATATATAACAAAAAGTCCAAGTCCCTATACATGCCATACGACCAAAATCACAACTTTAACTACCAATTACGATAGTTGGATAGTGTGATAAGGTCTCCAACAACTCCCAACCCGAGCAAGTCTTCAAAATCCTGTAAACATAGGGAAAATAACATAAAGTAATCTATAAAGCTTAGTAAGTTCATCTGAAATAAACACAACTTATCGAACATATACTTTTAAGTGTTTTGATTACTATGATGTAAACTCATTTAATTTCACCTTTATACTATGAATCCAAACTCATAAATTTACCCAAGTTTCACAAGATTATTCTTTTGTATGTTCATATGGATCGAGTACTTTTGTATCATTTTGTCCACATTTATACATACATAATCAAATATCAATATAACCTTATTCAACGCAATATATTCAATCCACTATCTACCACATTTAGTTTAGCCAATATAATCATGTAAATATTATCAAATAACCGTACTCCGCACATAATTGCCATACTTACATAAAATTTGACCCAATATGACTCATATCTCATATATCCTTCAAATCACAATTCAATACAGCCAAATAAACACATTGTGGCATGAAACATACTCATACACTAATCTTTGTCGTTTCATATACATGTTCCACTATAAGCTCACCAATTCACTTCCATTTGATCCTTACATAGATTTGATACGTACGTGTTTCACTTAATTCAGTCTCACTTAAATTCTCGTCTTGACTTTGCCCGTTGGATCATTTGAAATCTTGCACATAAATGCCACACATGTAGCCAAGCTACCACATATCTCATAACACATATAGACTCGCTCTTGAGCTATCCACGGGTCTACTCACACGAGCTAACGGTCAGTACGTTACTACACAGTGCTGCTCACACAAACTGTCGGGCATCCGCAACACATGCCGGAGTACTCAACCACTGGTAGGACTTATAAGACCAGCACCCAATGTACCACCCCTTACTTGTGTCCGACGCCAGGACAAGGTACAAGGCATTATCGAAATTCAACATAACCAATCATACAAAACTAAGTCATAAAATTTCATCCAAATTAAAACATTTCATGTTTCATCAAAACTCCCTAATATGGGCTTACGAGGCCCAATACATGCTTTGATAGTGGTTCGGGACCAAACCAAGAACTTTTGAAAACTTTAAAAAATTTCTTAAACAATAGAGGCACACGCCCTAAGCACATGGCCGTGTGGCCAGCCGTATGGATGAGAGTTAGGCTATTTACCAAGGTTTTTTCCATCCAAAACTGTAACACCCCAAACCCGGCCCAGACATTACGGCCAAGCCTGGTGTGTCACATTACCTACACCTAACCTCGTTACCTAGTTACTAATATGAAGGTGAATTTGGCAAAACGGATATTTAAATTTTTAAGAGAAATTCTCGGTTTATTAAGTGATCGTCCTATTCATTTTATTATAAAAAATTAACCCGTTGCTTATGTACTTGAGTGGCCGATTAAAAACGTTTGATTGATTTTAGGAAAACTCGCACAAATAATTTCAAATAATTTTAAGTAATGTGAAAATAGAAAATCCCATAAGAATAAATTTAGCGGCCTTATTACAAACCCAAATAAAAATATTAATTAATAAAATAAGTAGTAAATTAAATAAAACTAGTTAAACTAGTGTTTTTGATTCTCATGGCCACTCTGAATCCCTCCCAGCTCCAAGTCCATTGTCTAGGGCTCACTTGCAAGGATGGAAAGAAGAGAGGGTGAGTTTGAAAACTCAGTGTGTAACGAATCCCATCCAGAGCCCAAATTAGCTCAGGCCCACTGGGCCTAAGCCCTATCCAATCTCAACATTAACTGGGCCGAAGCCTTTCACATATCGATACTGGGCCTTAGCCCTTTTCAGATACAGTATCACTGGGCCGAAACCTTTCATATAACAGTAAATGGTATGGCCCAAAGGTCCATTTCAATAACAAATCAAATATGCATGCATGAACCCATATCAATCTGTGGGGAAGCTACTCAACCCACCTAACCGCTACTCTCTACTCGTACCAACCAACACACCATGTGGGGAGAACTACTCAACCTACCCAACCACTACTCTCCATTGGCAGCATAGTTGCTTTATTATATAACATGAGGCCTAGCCTCTTTCGGTAAACTAGGGCAAATCCCTTTTCGATAAACTGGGGCAAAAGCCCTTTTCGGTAAACTGGGGCAAAAACCCTTTAACACTTCCTCCATTCATAAAAATCCCAAATCCCATGCAACAGATATCATGATATGACATACAATAATCAGAAACAGTGAATCATGCAAATCAATCCAATTTAACCCTAGGGGTATAACAGTCATTTTATACCTAGGGGTAAAATAGTAATTCCTCACTTTTTAGGGTATTTCAGTAATTAATCCACCTTTTAGGATTTTATCCCTATTTTATGCCACTAATAACTCTACTTCCGTCATTGTAGCTTATTTACCATGTTTTACCAATTTTAGTCACTTGGCCCTAAAACCCCTAATGGCCCTACTGTGTCCTTTTAGCGATTTAAGCCCATTAAGTACAGAACTTATAAATTAATTATTAATTTAACCCATTTTACGCCTACAGTCTACAAGGATACGTTTATTACACATTTTCACCCCTATAGGCCTGTAAGCCCATTGGGCCCATATTCAGCCCATCGAGGCCCAACTACTGAATTGGACGAAATTACACACGTAACTAGCTTACCACTTGCGATTTCCAAACCAATGATTTCTAACCGTTTTGTGAGCATTCGCATACTCACATGCCCACGAAATGCCCGAATTTCGACATTTCGGCTTTTGCCGATTAAGACTATATAGGGGTGTTTGATACACACCTGTTTGACGATTTCACCGGTAAGATCTCCTCCCAAAACGATCCTACAATCGATTAAACCACATTAATATCTAAAACCCAAATCGAATACTTACCCCTAAGCAATACACACATTCGGCCACCCTCCTACAGTGGCTCCTTAACACTTACTTTTGTCGAAGTAGGAACTAGATCTAGATCTAGCTGTTCCCCCTTGCTCAAGTCTTCAATCAACCGCCTCTAAAACATAATAATACTAAAAGAAATCGTTCGTTAATGACTTTCAGAGTCCCATGCCCAAATCGACAGCCTCCCTAGACTTTAGGGACTTCGGCTTTTACTAAATTAGAAAATATACATATATCTGAGTTGATAAGCACTTACCACTGTTTTCTCTTCGATTTCTACACAGATCTGAGGTAGATCTATCATTTAAACGCTAACAACACCCTTACCTTTGAGATCTAAAAAATCGGCTAAGAACCCCAAAAAGAATGACGTTTTCGGCTTTTGTCTGATGAAGAAGATGATGATTTGATGGTATAGTTTGGAGTGGTGTTGCCGAAAAGTAGTAAGGGTTTAAAGAAGGTAGAAATTGGTCAAAATAGATGAAAAGAATAGGGAAATTTTGGCTAAAAGAAATCGGCAGGAAAAGAAAGTTTTCGGGATTTCAGCTCTTTTGACAAACGGCTATGGTGGTTTTTAGAGGGTTGGAGTTGAACAAAAAGATGAATAGGGTGGTAGGGAGGTTTCGGCTAGAGGAGATAGCAATAAGAAAAGAAAAAGAATGGAGAAGAAAGAAGCAAAAGAGATTTCGGCACAAAGAAGAAGAAAGCTACGTTTTCGGTCACTTTTGTGAAGTGGAGAAAAGAATGACTTAAGGTGGCTAACCCTAATTGTTAGTATAAAAGAAAAGAAAGCTAAGTTGCTCTAATTGCCACTTAAACATTCGGCCCACACTCCCCTAAGGCCCTTGTCGATTTAACTTAAATGAGCACATGCCCAGCACATGCCTAAAAATTAAAAATAACCATACGCTTACCTTACAGCTTGAACTTTGGACCCTTTTATTCCTTCCCAGGTGCCACTTTTTTAGGAACTTAGTGGCGCCTCCTTGCCACTTCACCAAGACCCTATTTGTTTCATGGTTTACGAACTTTTTCTTAAAAGCCCACTTGACCAAGTCCCCTTTCACTAAAATCCAAACTGGATATTTTATCGGGTTTTAACCTAGGCTTGGGCCTTCTATAGGCCCACTAACACCCTTAAACATACTTCCAACAATCAAACACCCAAAAATTTCAAAATTCCACCAAAATCACAAAAAGTCAAAAATTCCCAAAATTCAGGGCGTTACAACTCTACCCTCCTTAAAGAAATTTCGGCCTCAAAATTTACCTGATCCAAACAATTGAGGATATTGCGGACGTATCGTCTCTCCTGGCTCCCACGTGGCCTCTTCTCTGTCATGGTTACGCTATAGCACTTTCACTAATAGAACTGACTTCCTTCTTAAAACTTTAACCTCTTGATCTAGAATTTGCACAGGCTCCTCCTCAAAGGTTAAATCAGTCTTTACCTCAATTTCCTCCACTGGTACAATATGTTATGGATCCGACCGATATCGCCTTAGCATGGACACATGAAAAACATCATGAATACGGTCCAGCTCTGGTGGTAACTCCAACAGATATGCTATTGGCCCTATTTGCTTAAGAATTCGATAAGGCCCAATGAACCGCGGACTCAACTTGCCCTTCCTACCAAATCTCAAAATCTTTTTCCATGGTGAAACCTTCAGAAAGACCATGTCCCCAACAGCATACTTGATTTCCTTACGCTTAAGGTTTGCATATAACTTCTACCTATCAGACGCCTCTTTTAACCGGTCTCGAATCAGTTTAACCTTACTTTCAGTATTTGCCACCAACTCTGGTCCAAGAACTTGTCGCTCCCCTAGCTCGGTCCAACATGTAGGCGTACGACATCTTCGCCCATAAAGTGCCTCATACGGAGCCATCTGAATACTCACTTGGTAGCTATTGTTGTATGCAAATTCTGCTAACGACAAGTAGTCCTTCCAACTGCCACAAAATTCGATAACACAACCTCTTAACATATCTTTCAAAACTTGAATAGCTCTTTCTGACTGTCCATCTGTCTGGGGATGGAAGGCAGTGCTGAAATCCAATTGCGTACCCAACGCCTCATATAGTTTCTGCCAGAATCGAGACATAAATCGAGGATCTCAATCAGAGATTATTGAAACTGGCACCCCATGCAAACGCACTATCTCTGCCATGTACAACTTAGCCAACTTCTGAAGTGAGCAATCGGTCCTAACTGGTATGAAATTAGCAGACTTCGTCAATCCATCCACGACTACCCAAACAGAATCTTTCTTCGAGGGTGTCAAAGGTAACCCACTCACGAAATCCATAGGTACTCTCTCCCACTTCCATTGTGGAATTTTCACTAGCTACAACAAACCAGAAGGCAGTTTTTGCTCAGCCTTAACTTGTTGTCACGTCAGACACTTCCCAACGAATTTAGTCACCTCTCGCTTAAGTCCAGGCCACCAATACACCTCTCGCAAGTCTCGATATAATTTATTACCTTCGGGGTGCATAAAACAAAGTCCACCATGAGCCTCCTTTAAAATCATTTGTCTCAAGTTAGAGTCCTTCGATATGCACATTCTACCACGAAAACACAAAACTCTATCAGAATTTAGTCCAAAATCTCCGCTCTCATCATCCTTAACTTGCTAAAATCGCGAAGCCAACGACTCAACCTTTAATTGCTTCTCCTTAATCTGCTCAGTCCAAGTGGGTCTCACTTGCAATTCCGCCAACAAGCTCCCATCATCGTACAAACTTAAGCGAGCAAACATAGCTCTTAACTCAGCAATAGCCCTACAGCTCAACGCATCAGCCACTACGTTAGCCTTGCCTGGGTAATACTCAATCGACCAGTCGTAGTCCTTAAGCAACTCTATCCATCTTCGTTGCCTAAGGTTTAGCTCCTTTTGAGTCAACAGGTACTTGAGACTTTTATGGTCAGTGTATATAATACACTTTTCCCCATAAAGGTAATGTCTCCAGATTTTCAACACAAAGATCATCGCTGCCAACTCCAGATCATGCGTAGGGTAATTTGCTTCATAAGGCTTCAGCTGCCGTGAAGCATAAGCGACTACCTTACCCTATTGCATCAGTACACAGCCCAATCCTACAAGGGATGCATCACTGTACACTGTGAAGTCCTTTCCAGACTCTGGCTGAATTAGCACTGGTGCTTCAGTCAAAACCTTCTTCAACTTGTCAAAAGCTTCTTGCTGTTTCTCAGTCCACACAAAAGGTACTCCTTTCCTTATCAATTTCGTCAACAGCACTACGATAAGAGAAAACCCCTCTACAAATCTTCTATAGTAGCCTGCCAGACCCAGGAAACTCTGAATTTCTGACACTAACCTCGATGGCTTCCAATCCAAAACCACTTCAATTTTCCGAGGATCAACCCTAATCCCCTCGGCTGAAACAACATGACCCAGAAAAGTCACTTCTCGCAACCAAAACCCACACTTACTAAACTTCGCATATAGCTGCTTCTCTCTCAACACTTGCAAAACAATTCAGAGATATCATGCTTCTCCTCAGTTTCTGAATACACCAGTATATCATCAATAAAGACGACCACAAACCGATCCAAATACGGCTGGAACACTCGATTCATTAAATCCATAAAAGCTGCAAGCGCATTCGTCAACCCAAAAGGCATAACCAGAAACTCGTAGTGACCATACTGAGTTCTGAACGCTGTCTTATGAACATCCACCTCCTTTACCCTTAGATGATGATATCCAGATCGAAGGTCAATCTTGGAAAACACTGAAGCTCCTCTAAGTTGGTCAAACAGTTCATCGATTCTCGGTAGAGGATACTTATTCTTTATCATCAGTTTGTTCAACTAGCGATAATCGATGCACATTCGCATCGTCCTATCCTTCTTTTTCACGAAAAGCACAGGTGCTCCCCATGGAGACATGCTCGATCTAATGAAACCCCTATCCAACAACTCTTGAATTTGGGCTTTCAGTTCCACTAGCTCCTTCAGTGCCATCCTATAGGGCGCGATGGACACTGGAGCCGTTCCAGGCAACAAGTCAATTCCAAACTCGACTTCCCGATTTGGGGGTAATCTAGGAAGCTCTTCTGAGAAAACATCTTGAAACTCCTTAACACTCCTGACTGCCTCCACTGTCACATCCTCAGACTCAGTTTGGCATACGTACGCCAAGTACACCTCGCAACCTTTGCGAATCAGCTTTTCAGCCCTTAAGGCTGAAACCACACTAGACAAATAATCCCTTCGCTCTCCAATAACCATCATTTCCTCGACCTCGGCCGTCCTCAACACCATTCTCTTAGCCGCACAGTCCAAAGTTGCCCTATGCTTAGCTAACCAGTCCATTCCCAAAATCAAGTCGAACTCTCAGAATGGCAACTCCATTAAGTCTCCAGTAAAGATCTTACCTTATGTCTCTAAAGGCACCTCCCTAAAGAGTTTATCTACCCTAACCGAGTGACCTAGTGGACTGAGTACAGTTACCCCACTCATAGTTTCCTCAAAGTACACACCTAACGACCCAGAAATGTTACATGCAACATACAAGTTTGTTGATCCCACATCAATCAAAGTAGTGTACGGTATGCTAGAAATTAAGAACGTACCCGTTATGACGTCAGGTGCATCACCCTCCTCTCGGTGACGAGCAGCATACACCAAGGCTAGCTGATGGGCCTCAACATTACCAGTACCCCTACCAGGTGCTCCACGTCCACGGCCATTTCTGTTACCACCTCTTCCTTGACCACGGCCCCTCGGCGGTGGCAGTCCTACTCGCACTGGTTGAGTAACCCTTTGCTCCACAACCTGATTCTAATTTTGATCCTGTGTTGATCTCCTAGGACACTCTTTGAACTTATGCTCCTTAGACCCACATCGAAAACACGCCCCAGTCCGTTTCCAACATTCCCCCAAATGAGTCTTACCATAGTCTCCACAAGCTTGTGGCCTAACTGTATTCACCGAAACTGTTCGAACCGCTTCCTCCACTCTAGCCCTCTTGGCATTTCGGTTTGCAGCACCAGAAGGCCCAATATCCCTCCTAAAGCGGTTTCGATCCTTCTCACAGTTTTCTCGCTCAGTTCTCTTTACCTCCTCAGCTATCTTGGCCTTCTCCAGCAAAGCAACAAAGTCGTGCTCCCTCTGCCAAGCTATCAGCACCTTCAGCTCATCTCTGAGACCATCCTCAAAACGAACACTACGCTCGTACTCAGTGGAAACTCTTCTGATGGCGTATCAACTCAGCCTCAGAAATTTCGCCTCATACTCAGCAACAGATTTATTACCCTGGGTCAAATTCAGAAATTCCTTTCTGCGAGCATCCACGTAGCTTGCTCCAACATATTTCCCCTTGAAAGATGCCTTAAATAACTCTCAAGTTACCCGCTCAGCTGGGGTACCTTCCTTTATAGTGATCCACCACTGGTACGCCTCATCTCGTAGTAGTGACACAGCTCCTTTTAGCTTCTACTCCTCCGAGCAGTCTAAGTCATCCATAATCTTCTCCATGGCTTCCAACCAATACTCAGCCACATTTGGGGCCACTCTAGAGATGCCCCTGAAGACCTCTGCTCCGTTAGCCCCGAGTCGCTCAGAAATAGATCCCCTACTTATGGGCCCAACATTAGCCCCAGCAACCCTTTCCAGAACCCTTAACATGGCCTGGGACAAAATGTCATCCCCTGCGGCCCGATCGTACGGCCCATTTTTCGCAACCAGTGGTGGTCATGCCTCAGCAGCTGGCATGTGTTCCAAAGACGAAGACCCAGCTTGAACACTGCCTCGGCCACGTCTACGACCTCATCCACGAGCAGCTCTCGTATTCATAACGTCTTATCTTATTACAAATTTTATGACATTAGGTAATCTTTCAGTTCCTTATTACAGAATATTTTATGCTCAGATAGAGTTTCAAGTTTTGTTTTCGCGTATTCGCAGCCTAGCTACTGACTCAATCTTATAGGGTTTAGTTTCCCTACTGTCTCAGTCTTGAAATCATAGTACTATCTTATTCACAGTATCATATCAAGGCTTAGCTCTATCTACAGTATTGTTTCAAGTTTAGTATAGTATATAAATAGGGATACTTACAGACTTGGTGCCAGGCATTCAGTGTGCCAATTCTTCAGTTATCAGACTTCAGAAACTCAAAACCTTTCAAATTAAACATTTAAAACATGCATACTTTGAAGAAAACGTGTTTTGAAAAGATTTTCTAATTTTTCAAAAAATATTGATTTTCAAGAAATACCTTTCCTAGGCTTAAGTATAAAAATTTTAAAAACTTCTTTGGACCCGATCCACAGCCGAGCTGTTGCAACCGGACTCTGATACCACTAAATGTAACACCCTAAACCTGGCCCAGACGTTACGGCCAAGCCCGGTGTGTCACATTACCTATACCTAACCTCGTTACCTAGTTACTAATATGAAGGTGAATTTGGCAAAATGGATATTGAAATTTTTAAGAGAAATTCCCGGTTTATTACATGATCGTCCTATTCATTTTATTATAAAAAATTAACTCGTTGCTTATGTACTTGAGTGACCGATTAAAAACGTTTGATTGATTTTAGGAAAACTCGCGCAAATAATTTCAAATTAATTTTAAGTAATGTGAAAATAGAAAATCCAATAAGAATAAATTTAGCAACCTTATTACAAACCCAAATAAAAATATTAATGAATAAAATAAGTAGTAAATTAAATAAAACTAGTTAAACCAGTGTTTTTGATTCTCATGGCCACTCTGAATCCCTCCCAGCTCCAAGTCCACTGTCTAGGGCCTACTTGCAAGGATGGAAAGAAGAGAGGGTGAGTTTGAAAACTTAGTGCGTAATGAATCCCATCTAGAGCCCAAATCGGCTAAAAACCCCCAAAAGAATGACGTTTTCGGCTTTTTTCTGACGAAAAAGATGATGATTTGATGGTATAGTTTGGAGTGGTGTTGCTGAAAAGCAGTAAGGGTTTAAAGAAGGTAGAAATTGGTCAAAAATAGATGAAAAGAATAGGGAAATTTTGGCTAAAAGAAATCGGCAGGAAAAGAAAGTTTTCGGGATTTCAGCTCTTTTAACAAATGGCTATGGTGGTTGGAGTTGAACAAAAAGATGAATAGGGTGGTAGGGAGGTTTCGGCTAGAGAAGATAGCAACAAGAAAAGAAAAAGAATGGAGAAGAAAGAAGCAAAAGAGATTTCGGCACAAAGAAGAAGAAAGCTGCGTTTTCGGTCACTTTTGTGAAGTGGAGAAAAGAATGACTTAAGGTGGCTAACCCTAATTGTCAGTATAAAAGAAAAGAAAGCTAAGTTGCCCTAATTGCCACTTAAACATTTGGCCCACACTCCCCTAAGGCCCTTGTCGATTTCACTTAAATGAACACATGCCCAGCACGTGCCTAAAAATTAAAAATAACCATACACTTACCCTACAGCTTGAACCCTGGACCCTTTTATTCCTCCCCAGGCGCCACTTTTTTAGGAACTTAGTGGCGCCTCCTTGCCACTTCACCAAGACCTTATTTGTGTCATGTTTTACGAAGTTTTTCTTAAAAGCCCACTTGACCAGGTCCCCTTTCACCAAAATCCAAACTTGATATTTTACCGGGTTTCAACCTAGGCCTGGGCCTTCTATAGGCCCACTAACACCCTTAAACATACTACCAACAATCAAACACCCAAAAATTTCAAAATTCCACCAAAATCACAAAAACTCAAAAATTCCCGAAATTCAGGGCGTTACAAAAACATTTACACACTTATACCAAATTTATCAACACACAACATGGCATTATCATAAACATGCAACTTAACCAATAATTACCAACATCAATGGCCTTATACAAAATGAACTATCAAATAACATAGGCCAACATTTTAGGCCAAATCAATTATGACACATAACAAAGAAACCAGGTCCTCTATACATGCCATAATTCAAAATATTACTTTCAAAATACCAATAGAGTGTTGATAGTGTGGATGGATCTCCGATGATCTCCGTACCTCGAGCTATCTTAGTGACACTATAAGACAAGAGAAAGAAAGGGGGTAAGCAAATAGCTTAGTAAGTTAATATGTAAATAATAAACAATATATTAATATGCTTTTATCAATCTTCACAATATGTTCTCAAAATAATACAATCATAATTGCACGTAGTTCCAATATTTACTCAAGTTCATATCTAGCTATCTACTCGAGTCATAGTCACTAAATTATTTATATCTTGAGTTACACAGCTCCAAATAAAGATCCAAAAATTTTCCCTGAAACTAGACTCCCATATATTTTTACCATAAAATTTTTAGAATTTTTTATTCAGAAAATAAGTACATTTTATTCTTTAAAGTTTCCCCTGTTTCGCTGTCTGGCGATTCTAACCCCTCTTCACTAAAAAATAATTATCTCCTTGTACGGGATCCAGATGATTTTCTCGTTTGTTTATTTTAAAAATAGACTCATTAAGGATTTTAATCATATAAATTATAACCCATAATTATTTTTCTTACAATTTTTAATTATTTTTCAAAGTCATAACAGGGGATTTCGAAATCATTCTGACCCTGTCTAACAAAAATTCAAATATCTCATAATATGAAATTCATTTCCTTACACCGTTTCTTTTATGTGAAAATACACTCAATAGTATTTAATTTCATATCTTATTTAACATCTAATTAGATTTCCACAACTTTTGGTGATTTTTCAAAATTATACAACTGTTGCTGTCCAAAACTATTTTATTGCTAATTTTACTCTTTCATGATTTCTTTTTTTCAACTTCCATTTACACATACATAACACCAAAACATATCCATTTCTAGCCATTTACAAATTTTTACATGCCATCCATTGGCCAATTTAATCTATACATCAACAACAAAAACTTAAACATATCATGTCTCAATTTAATTTAACCTCAAAGCCCCACACATGATCATCAATCACATTTACCACATATTTATACATCATAAGCGTAGACCTATAATCACAAGGTCATCAGAAGTTCATTCTCATAGGTATAACTTACTCATATATATTCTTACCAAAATTCGATCAAATACCGAGCACATTGCTCGTGAGTGAACACGTACGTATACCTGCACTTAATTGTCACATATTCACATTCATTTGCACTTTAGTCATTTTCTCGTTGAACACATCAGAATATTAATGGATACTCGGTGGCCTGTACACTTGTAGCCAAAGCGACCTTCTTCACAAAGTGGCCTTCACATAGTACCACACATGTGACCAAAGTTATCTTTCTTCACAAAGTGGCCTTCACATGGTACCACACTTGTGATTAAGCTATCTTTCTTCACACAGTGGCCCTCATATAGTACCACACTTGTTATCAAGCTATCTCTTCTCAAAGTGGCCTTCACATAGTACCACACTTGAGTCACTAGTGACATGTCACTTGTATCCTTTTCTATTCCAAATGTTCAACTAGGAAATTTCTCACTTTTCTATACTTGTCAATTTCATTCAATATTTAGCCACATTTCATAAAACATAATAAAATATGATAACGTAAGTAAAAATGATGCATTATTTACATACAAACTTACCTCGGTGCAAAATATGACGAATTTGCAATTTAGTCCACAACCTTTTCTTTTCCCCGATCAAGGTCAGTTCCTTGCCTTTCTTGATATATAATAAAAAATTTAACTCATTTAATACTCACATGATTCAATTTAGTCCAAAAATCACAGTATGGAAAAATTATATTTTTGCCCCTAAAGTTTCACATATTTACAATTTTGTCCTTAGCCTCGTAAAATGAAAAGTACTTATTTTTCTCAAATCCTAAGCCTAGCTAATTCATATTCCCTCTTATAGTAGCCCACATTTTTCACTAAATCACATTTTCTACACATAATTTTTCAACTTTTACAAATAGGTCATTTTATGCAATTTCGTCAAAAAATCACTTAGTAAAAGTTGTTTATCACACCCCAAACTTTCATATTCTTCCATAAAACATAAAAACACATGCACAGCATCCATGGGTAAATTTTTAAACACAAACTCTAGCTCAAAATAATGGTAGAAATAGCTAAACCGAGCTACGAGGAAAATGTAAAGAATAGTAAAAACAGGGCTAAAATGGACTAACAATCGAGCTTGGAAGCTTGAAAAAACCCTAGCTATGTCTTCCTCATGTGAAATTCAGCCAAGGGTTGACGATGAACAAAAATTGGCTTTTAATTTTCTTTTTAATTCATTTTAATGACTAAATGACCAAAATGCCCCTAACTTAAAAATATTCTATTTCTCCTATCTCATGTCCATTTTTGTCCAAAAAATTAACTAATGGTCTAATTACCATTTAAGGATCTCCAATTTAAAATTTCATAGTAATTTCACACTTCTAGCTTCTAGAACTTAAGTTTTGCACTTTTTACAATTTAGTCCTTTTTACTAAATTGAGTGCCCAAACGTCAAAATTTTCTGACGAGATTTTCGCAAAACCATTCCATAAAACTGTAGATCATAAAAATATAAGAATATTAAATTTTTCCTTGCTAAATTTGTTACCCCGAAACCACTATTCCGATTAGGCCCAAAATTAGGTTGTTACAACTCTCCCCCTTTAGGGATTTTCGTCCCCAAAATTCTTACCGAAAAAAAGGTTTGGTACTCTTTTCTCATGACTTCTCATGGTTCCCACGTAGCCTCTTCTACTCCATGTCTTTGCCACAACACTTTTACTATGGCTATACTTTTGTTTCTCAACTGTTTAACTTCCCGAGCCAAAATCTTTATCAGTTCCTCATCATAGCTCATATCTAACCGAATCTCAATCTCTACCAGAGAAATCACATGTGAAGGATCGGAACGATATCGTCGTAACATCGATACATGAAACATATTATGAATTCTTTCTAACTCTGCCTGTAAAGCTAACCAATACACCACTAGTTTAATCCTGTCAATAACCTCATACTATCCAATGAAATGCGAACACAACTTGCCCTTTCGGCCAAATCTTAGAATTTTCTTCCATGGAGATACTTTCAAAAACACTTTATCACCCACTTGAAACTTGATCTCTTTTCTTTTCAAATCCGTGTATGACTTTTGTCGATCTAAAGTAACTTTTAGACAATCACAGATTAGTTTCACTTTCTCTTCAGTTTCTCTAACTAGATCAACTCCATGAACCTGTTTCTCACTGAGCTCGGTCTAATACAAAAGAGTTCGACATTTGTGACCATATAATGCTTCATACGGCGCCATCTGTATACTCGATTGAAAACTATTGTTGTAGGCAAACTCGACCAAAGTTAGATATTTCTCCCAACTACCTTTGAATTCTAAAACACAACATCGTAGCATGTCTTCAAGAACTTGAATTACTCTTTCGAATTGACCGTCGGTTTGCGGATGAAACGCGGTACTAAAATTCAATCTCATACCTAAGGCTTCTTGCAACATTTTCCAAAACCTCGAAGTGAACCTCAGATCTTTATCCAGAATAATAGACATAGGCACTCTATGCAATCTCACAATTTTAGTAATATATAACTCAGCCAACTTATCAAGTCAGTAATTGGTACGTACCTATATAAAGTGAGCCAATTTCATTAATTTATCAACAATAACCCAAACAGCACCTTTCTTTCTTGGAGTCAGAGGCAAACCTATTACAAAATCCATCGTGATTTTATCCCATTTCCACTCAGGAACCATCACTAGCTGAAGTAAACCTGAAGGCACCTGATGCTCGGCTTTCACTTGTTGGAAAATCAAACACTTTGATACAAACTCATAAATATCTCTTTTCAATTGGACCTCCAATACAATTTCTTCAATCATTATACATTTTTGTACAACCCAGATGAATTGACAAACAACCACTGTGTGCCTCATGTAAAATTTTATGAATCAACTCATCATTTTAACACTTCAACTCAAGGGTTTTCTGTCTACAATTTACCTTGGCGTCGTGCAATGTTAACCAATCTATACCCAAAATAACATCAAACTCATCAAATGGTAACAGCATTAAATCAGCCAGAAAACAATGACCCCGAATCATATTTGCCTAAGGGATTTGACATTTTACTTACAAATTCAGTAAACTCAACAGATAAATGCTTACTAGATACCAAATTCACACAAACATAGGAATGAGTAGATCTGAGGTCAATCAATGCAATAATAGTAGTATCATAGAGAGAGAATGTACCAGTAATCACATCGGGAGATGACGCCTTCTCACGAGCACGTACGGCATAAGCTCTAGTAGGTGCTTTAGCTTCTGATCTCACAGCTGAATCTTTCACCACACTTTTACTGCTAGCTCCGCTTTCAGTATTTCTCGGTGGTCTACCTCTGTTGGCAGTATTACCCGGTCTAACACTCTGAAATTTTTCTTCTTCAACCTTCTCAGGGTAATCTTCAATGTAGTGCTCCAGAGAACCACACTTGAAACAAGCTCGGCTAATTAACCAACACTTACTAAAATGTCGCCTACCACAATACTGACACTTGGGTTTATTAGACCTCACATTACACACACTTGCCATTGAAGTAGCTTGAGCTTTAGAACCCTAATATGATCTCCCACAGTCTCGGTGCAAATACCCAGCCAAAATAGTCAATCGAGGATTCATCTCTTTGGACTTCTTTAACTGAGATTGGAATGACCTACTCATTGGCCTTTTTTTTGCATCTTGGGCCTCAATCACAGCTTTTCTCTTTTCTTTGTTCAGTTCTTCGGCAACCAATACCATAAATTCTTTCAGTTCTAAAATCCCAACTAACAGTCTGATGTTTTCATTTAACCCATCATCGAATCTCTTACACATGATAGCCTCTATGGACACACACACTCCTTGGCATATTTACTGAGTCTAACAAACTCTCTTTCGTATTCTGCCACAGACATTTAGCCCTACTTTAACTCGAGAAACTCTTTGCATTTCTGATCAATAAACCGTTGGCTTATGTACTTCTTTCTAAATTCCTTTTGGAAGAAATCCCATGTAACCCTTTCTTTCAAAACCATGGATACTAGTGTCTTCCACCAATGATATACTGAATCCCTCAGTAAAGATATAGCACATTTCAAGAATTCTTCAGGAGTAGAAGATGGCTCATCAAATACCCAAATAGAATTCTCAAGCCAAAACTCTACTTTCTTGGGATCATCATCTATATTAGCCCTAAATTCTTTAGCCCCTTACTTTCAGATTTTATCAATTGAAGGCTTATTCAATCTTACCAAATCAACACCTTGGAGAGCTACGGGGACCTGTTGGGAATAGAAGGGGGTGGAGGAGGTTGAGCATTCAGATTTGCTCGAACAAATTCTGTATACCAATTATTTATCATATGGAGGAAGGCTTCCCGAGCCCCATTCCCTGACTATGTATTTGAGGTCTACTATCCATTAGCGCAGTCCCTTGCACGAGAACAAATGCGTTACTCCCTACGTCATCAGCTACTGCTCGGTCGAGATCCATTTACTACATAAAAACACAATTTAAATTGTCTAGAGCTATCACACTATCACAGTATATTTATGGCATGCTAGATAGACTTTCACACACATTGTGTTAGTATGAGAACCGACTAAACCATAGCTCTGATACCACCAAATGTAACACCCCTTACCAGTGTCCGATGCCGGGACAAGGTACGAGGCGTTATTGGACTTCAACATAACTAATCATACAAAATCAAGTCATAAATTTTCATCCAAATTAAAACTTTTCATGTTTCATCATAAACTCCCTAATATAGGCTTACGAGGCCCAATATATACTTTGAAAGTGGTTCGGGACCAAACTGAGAACTTCTGAAAACTTTGAAAATTTTCTAGAAAATCAGGGGCACACGCCCTGAGCACATAACCGTGTGGCCAGCTGTGTGGATGAAAGTTAGGCTATTTACCAAGCTTTTTTCCATCCAAAACATTTACACACTTATCCCAAATTTATCAACACATAACATGGCATTTTCATAAACATACAACTTAACCAATAAGAGCCAACATCAATGGCCTTACACAAAATGAACTATCAAATAACATAGGCCAACATTTTAGGCCAAACCAATTATGTAACACCCCAAGACCCGTACACATCGCCGGATGGTCAAGAGGCATTACCCGACATTCGCATAAGCTAACAAGGTATCACTCGTACAAGTATATATAAACGCTTATGGAGAATGGTTTAAGGTATATCATATTTCATATCTGAGTTATACGAATAAGATCAAAACCATATGTGCATCATCTATTGCAAAACACCTAGCTTCATGGATAAAAGCTATTCATGCAGTTCAGAAGCTTAAACCGAATCTATTCATGTCTTTAGGTTCATGTCGCAAATTCATATCTAACTACCCTTGAATAAACATCCAATCCACTCATATATATATATATGAATAAGCATACCGAATGATAACATCGACCCTAAAGTTTCATCATTTAGATTTTCACATTCTTATTCAAGCAATGCATATAACTCAAAGTACATATCATCATCTTAAAGACCACATGTAGATGTAAAGCATCTTAAAAAGCCATTTTCGTATGGCTATGCTTAATTACAACATCAAAATAAAAGTTTCTTAATTAACAACCACAAAATGCATCCTATACATGCCATTTACAATAGTTTAGCTAATTAAATACCGAACAAGGCTTTGATAGTAGAGATGACTTCGAAATCAAGATTCCCAAGACCGTAGCTACCGATCGAGATCTATAAAATAGAAAATTAAAAGCAACAGAGTAAGCAATTATATTCTTAGTAAGTTTTTAAGTAACAAAGATCATTTGAAAGAGTAGCATAGCAATATTTAAGCTTGTTTATTTTATCCTTTGGCCGAATAGGAAAAATACTATGGTAACACTTTTATCATTCATATCACAAAGGTAATTTCAGGGTATCCGACTAAATTCAACCTATAACCGAACACGTTCATTTCAAGTATCAAGCTAAACTCTTCTAATTCAGAACAAAGACATCATAATCAAGTCATAGGCGTTTAAGTAACCTTTAATAATAGTCAAAGCATTCCCACCAAATTCTAATCTCACAATTTATAAGTAACAAAATTCTTGACAAAGAGTAAGATGCATACCGGGCTATCTTACGGTAGGTAACACATTTAATAGGACTGTCTCGACATTTATTTTATAATACCAGCACGGATGCCCTTCGGGACCAAGCCCAGTTTCAACACTGGCTCAAAGCACTTCCGAACTAAGTCCGGTTATATTACTGGCTTGAAAGCCCTTCGAGGCTAAGCTCAGATCGTATCACTGGCTCGAAAGCCCTTCGAGACTAAGCTCGGATCATACCACTGGCTCGAAAGCTCTTCGAGACTAAGCTCGGATCATACCACTGGCTCGAAAGCCCTTCGAGACTAAGCTCGGATCTATACCTCAATTTAATGTTCACTCACGTATATGTATAAGTACCATATCACATCTGAATCATTAGTCATAAACAAAGGACAAAATTTCGTATCATGGTATAACAAAGTTCAAAGTTCACGTGCCATTTCCAACACTTTCATAAATTATATTTGCCACAACATCATTCAAACATATACTTAAGTCTTAATCAATACATTAGGCATTCATACTATGATTCCACCATGTCATGAACAAAAATTCATTACTCAAGAACTTACCTTGTATCTTTCGGAGAAATTTTGATTTGACTATCCCGTGACCTTGGCCTTCCCTTTATCCGAAGCTGTCCCTATGTGCTCTTGAGCTTAATTTAAACAAAGAAAGAATGTGCTAATCAAAAGCCCTCTTTAAGTAATTAATCACTTTAAAGATCAAATTTCCACACAAATTTTTAGCACATATCAATTCTCATATCAAACACACAATTCATATCATTCAAAAAATTTTCTGACTCGGTATAGTGATCCCGAAATCACTTCCCGACTAGGGTCAAAATAAGGCTGTCACAACTCTCCCCCTATAGGGATTTTCGTCCCCGAAAAGCTTACCCGAAAATAGATTTGGCTATCTTTCTTTCACAACATTCTAGGGCTCCCAAGTTGCTTCCTCGATCCCGTGCTTGAGCCACAGCACTTTTACTAACGGAACCTTTTTATTTCTTAGTTCTTTAACCTCTCGAGCTAGAATTCGGATAGGTTCCTCTTCATAACTCAAATCAGGTTGAATTTCAACTTTCGACGGATTAATCACATGCGAAGGATCGATTCTATAACGATGGAGCATTGACACATGAAAAACGTTGTGGATCTTTTCTAGTTCAGGGGGCAAACTCAATCTATAAGCAACTGGCCCAATCTGTTCTGATATCTCGTACGGCCCGATGAATCTCGGACTTAATTTGCCTTTACGTCCGAATCTGAGCACTTTTTTCCAAGGTGAAACCTTCAAAAACACTTTATCACCGACTTGATACTTGATGTCTTTACGTTTTAGATCTGCGTACGATTTCTGACGATCGGATGCCATTCTCAAACTGTCACGAATTATTTTCACTTTCTATTCAGCTTCTCTGACTAAATCAACTCCGATAACCTTATCCTCACTAAGCTTGGTCCAAAATAGAGGTGTACGGCATCTTCGACCGTAAAGAGCTTCGTAGGGTGCCATCTGAATATTCGTCTGGAAGCTGTTATTATACGCGAATTCAACCAGGGGTAAATATTTTTCCCATGAGCCACTGAACTCGAGAATGCAACATCTCAACATGTCCTCGAGTATTTGAATAACCCATTTGGATTGACCGTCAGTCTGCGGATGGAAAGAGATGCTAAAATAAAGTTTAGTTCCCAATGCCTCGTGTAATTTCTTCCAGAATCGTGAAGTAAAGCGAGGATCTCAGTCTGAAACAATAGAAGTCAGCACTCCGTGCAATCGTACAATCTGGGAAACATATAATTTCGCTAACTTATCAAGTGAAAAGTTTGTACGAACCGGAATGAAATGAGCTGATTTGGTTAGTCTATCCACAATAACCCAAATGGAGTCTTTCTTGCTCGGCGATAACGGTAAACCAGATACAAAGTCCATTGTAACACAATCCCATTTCCACTCGGGTATCAAAATCGGCTGAAGTAAACCCGAAGGCACCTGATTTTCCGCTTTTACTTGCTGACACACCAAACACTTAGATACAAATTCGGAGATGTCCCGTTTCATACCGTGCCACCAATATTGTCGTTTCAAGTCATTATACATTTTCGTGGTACCCGGATGAACTGACATTCGGCTATTGTGGGCTTCATTCAAAATCGTCGAAACTAGCTCAGAATTTCTCGGAACACACAATCAATCCCTAAATCTCAAACAATCTTTTGCATCAATTTGAACTCCGTAACCTCACCCGACATACATTGAGCTCGCTTAGAAATCAAGTCATCATCGACTTTCTAAGCCTCACAAATTTGTCGTACAAACACTGGCTCTGCTCTTATTTCGGCTATCAACACATCATCTGCCGACATTGTTAGTTTCACGTTCATAGCTCGCAAGGTAAATAGAAATTTTCGGCTAAGAGCATCTGCAACTACATTAGCTTTTCCCGGGTGATAATCAATAACAAGTTCATAGTCTTTAAGCAATTCTAGCCATCGCCTTTGTCTCTAATTCAAATCTCTTTGAGACATCAAATACTTGAGACTTTTGTGATCAGAGAAGATGTGACATTTCTCACCGAACAGATAGTGTCGCCAAATCTTCAAGGAAAAAACAATAGCGGCTAATTCAAGATCATGAGTCGGATAATTTCACTCGTGAGGCTTCAACTGTCTCGAAGCATAAGCGACAACCCGACCTTCTTGCATCAAAATGCAGCCTAAACCGTTCAGAGATGCATCACTATAAACTACAAACTGTTTACCGGATTCTGGCTGAACTAACACTGGAGCTTCCGTCAAAAGGGTTTTCAACTAGTCGAAACTTTGCTGACATTTATCAGACCACTCGAACTTGACATCTTTTTGCAACAGTCTCGTCAATGGAGTCGCAATCATCGAAAAACCTTTAACGAATCGTCCGTAATAACCGGTGAGTCCTAAGAAGCTTCGAACCTCAAAAACATTTTTAGGGGGTTTCCAGTCGAGGATAGCTGAAATTTTATTCGGGTCGACTCGAATACCCGAAGCAGACACTATGTGTCCCAAGAAGCCGACCTCACGCAACCAAAATTCGCACTTGCTGAATTTCGCTTACAATTGATTTTCACGTAAAATCAGAAGTACAAGTCTCAAATGCTCGGCATGCTCGATCTCATCGCGAGAGTAAATCAAAATATCATCGATGAACACTACTACAAAATGGTCCAAAAATAGCCTAAACACCCGGTTCATTAAATCCATGAAAACCGCAGGGGTATTAGTGAGCCCAAACAGCATCACTAAGAATTTGTAGTGTCCGTATCTCGTTCTGAATGCAGTCTTTGGCACATCGGAATCTCTAACCCTCAACTGGTAATAACCGGATCATAAATCAATCTTCGAAAACACTGAAGCTCCTTTCAATTGATCAAACAATTCATCGATTCGGGGCAATGGATACTTATTCTTTACAATGACTTTATTCAACTGTCGATAGTCGATGCACATTCTTATAGTCCCGTCTTTCTTTTTCACAAACAAAATCGGCGCACCCCAGGGTGAGAAACTCGGTAGCGCAAAACCTCTGTTTGTCAACTCTTGCAGCTGAGATTTCAATTCCTTTAACTCAATAGGTGCCATACGGTACGAGGTAATCGAAATTGGAGTCGTACCTGGTACCAACTCTATACCAAACTCGACATCTCTTACTAATGGCAATCCCGGCAATTCTTCGGGAAACACATCCGAAAACTCACAAACTACAGGCACAGTTTCAAGTTCTCGTTCGGAAACTTTGTTGTCTAGCACATAGGCTTGATATGCTTCATAACCCTTTTTCACGTATTTCTAAGCTAACATGGAAGTGATTACGGCAGGTAGCCCATTTAAATCAGCGGATTCAATTCAGATTGTTTCATTATTCGAACATCACAAATCAATAGTCTTTCACTTGCAATTCAGTATCGCGTCGTATACGGTCAACCAATCCATTTCGAGTATAATGTCAAATTCATTGAAGGGTAAAAGCATCAAATCTGCCGAAAAACAGAAATCTCAAACCATTAGAGGACATTTCTTGCATACTTTATCAACCAGAACACAACGACCCAAAGGATTTGACACTCGAACTACGAACTCAGTAGACTCAACAGGAAGAGTCTTACCGGAGGCTAAGGTTTCACACACATATGAATGGGTCGAACCAGGATCAATTAGGGCAATAACATCAGTGTTAAAGAGTGTGAAAGTACCAGTAATAACATCCGGAGAAGAAGCCTCCTCACAGGCACGAATAGCATATGCTCTGGCGGGTGCTCGAGCCTCGGATCTGACTGCAGTGTCTCTAGTCCCTCTCTGACTACCACTAGTATTACCTCCTCACCGCGGTGGTCTACCCCGTGCAGCCGTGCCACTAGGTCTCTGACTCGGATCGGGAGTGCATTTATCAACTTTCAGACAATCTTTGATAAAATGATCGGCAGATCCGCGTCGGAAGCAGGAGCGGTCATGATGTCTATAGCTCCCCAGGTGCCATTTACCACAGTGTTTACATTCAGATCTATCCCGACGTTCATTTCCAACACTAGCAATAGAAGTAGCTCGCGAGCTCACAAGGGGTCGATGATGATCACGTCTAGAAAAACCTGAAGTATACTTGGATCGACCCGAGTCATCTCTAACTTTTTGGACGATTGCTGAACAGATTTTCCTGCAGATCTCTTACGGAACTCTCTAGCTTCCTCCTCGGCTTTTCTTTTCTCATTACTGAGCTCTTCGGCTTTGCAAGCTCGCTCGACTAGCACGACAAATTCTTTAATTTCTAGAATTCCCACTAGTAGTCTGATTTCTTCGTTTAACCCATCCTCGAAACGCTTACACATAATAGCCTCGAAGGATACACATTCGCGAGCATATCGGCTAAGACGCACGAATTCTCTCTCGTATTCGTTTACTGACATCTGACCTTGTTTAAGCTCAAGAAATTCTTTCCGTTTCTGATCAATGAACCTCTGACTAATATATTTCTTACGAAACTCGATTTGGAAAAACTTCCAGGTGACTCACTCTTTTAGAACAACAGAAACCAGAGTATTCCACCAGTAGTAGGCAGCGTCGCGTAACAGAGATACCGCACATTTCAGACACTCCTCGGGTGTGCAGGACAGTTTATCAAACACTCGAATGGTATTGTCGAGCCAAAACTCGGCCCGCTCAGCATCATCACTAGGAGTAGCCCAGAACTCCTCAGCCCCGTATTTTCTAATTTTGTCAACAGGGGGCCTACTTGGTCTCACCGGATAGGTCACAGGTGGGGCCACATAGGTTGGGAGCGGAGCATTCGGAGGCGGGGGTTGTGGAACAGCCGAATTCGATCTAAGAAATTGAGCGAACCAGTCGCTCATCATCGTATAAAAGGCTTGTCTCGTGTCATCGTCTCGATGACTATTATTCGACTGAGAGTCATTCGGCACTGTCCCTTGCGCGGGAGCAGGCGCTACCCTCTCAACATCGTCTGCTACGGCTCGATCAGGTTCAGGATCTATTTTATACCAAAAATCACATTTCAGATGTCAGAAGTCATCTCACTATCACAATAACATTAAATGGCATGTATAGCTAGACACATACTTACTACAGTAGTCCGAGAATTGACTAAACCGTAGCTCTGATACCAATAAAATGTAATACCCCAAGACCCGTACACGTCGCCAGAGGGTCAAGAGGCATTACCCGACATTCACATAAGCTAACAAGGTATCACTCGTACAAGCATATATAAACGCTTATGGAGAATGGTTTAAGGTATATCAGATTTCATATCTGAGTTATACGAATAAGATCAAAACCATATGTGCATCATCTATTGCAAAACACCTAGCTTCATGGATAAAAGCTATTCATGCAGTTTAGAAGCTTAAACCGAATCTTTTCATATCTTTAGGTTCATGTCAGAAATTCACATCTAACTACCCTTGAATAAACATCCAATCCACTCATATATATATATATGAATAAGCATACCGAATGATAACATCGATCCTAATGTAACGCCTTAATTTTCAGGATTTTTAGGGTTAATGAGATTTTTGGTGAAGTTGGGAAATTTTGTGTTTTGATTGCTAAAATGGTGTTTGGATGTGTTAGTGGGCCTTTAGGAAGCCCAAACTTCGGTTAAAAATCGATAAAAATAGTTAAGTACGTTTTAAGTAAAAAGGGAGGAACTGGGTCAAGAGGGCCCTTAAGAAAAACTGTGTAAAATATATCGCAAAGGGAGCCTTGGTAGAGTGGAAAGGTGGCACCACTAAAGCTCCTAAAAAAGTGGTGCCTAGATGGGTATTGAAGGACAAGGGCTCGAGTTGCAAGGTAGGATTATTGCTCTTTTTAATTTTTAAGCATGTGCCGGACATATGACTAATTGAAGTAGGAATTTCAGCAAGGGCTTTTAGGGACTTGGGCCGATTACTCAAGTGTGATATTAGGGTTATATCTTTTTCTACTTTCTATCATGAGAGTTAGGGTTAGCCACCTTAGGAATTATTTCTCTCTTCTACTGTCAGAAAAGCCAAAATTTGCCTCCCTAGGAAGCTCATCGCCGAATTCTTTCTCTCCACCTCTACCATTACTTTTCTTCACTTTTCTTCTTCCTCTTTGATTTATTCCTGAGCTGAACCCCCCTCATCCCCTCATTCATCTTCTCTTTTGATCACACCCTCCATAAAATCACCATAATCAATTTCCTTAAAAAGCTGAAATCTCGAAAAGAACTCAGCTTTGTGTCGAATCCTTCTAAGCCGAATTACCCCTGTTCCCTTCACCTGTTGTGGTCAATTACTACCTCCCCTTGAGCCACATCATTATCGACACCATCACCCAGATCCATAGTCTAAATAGTCATCTTCTCCACCAGTTGAAAAGCTAAAATCGCCATAACCATAGGAGCTTTTGGCTGAATTCCTAGATCTCAGAAATTCAGTTTCTGTCTGCGTATAAGGGTTAGATCTACTCAGATCTGAGTTAGAATCAAGGTAAAAGCAGTGGTAAGTGGTTATCAACTCAGATCTTTAAGATATTTCGTACTTTGGAAAAGCTGAAAGTCCCTAAAGTTAGGGAGGTTTTCGATCTAGTCTATTAGGGATTTAAAGTAGTATTTTGGTTCTTTTTGGGTGTTAGTTAGCAAGGAAGGTGATCAAGCAAGGACTGGAAGGCATCGGTATCATTAGATCTAGATCTAGTGCATCTAAATTGACAGAGGTAAGTTTTCATGGCCATTAAGGGTGTGGCCGAATATGGTAAGGGATTTTGGTTGTAGTTTTTCGTAGATCTATTGATTAATCACTTAGATAATGGATTGTAGGAATGGGCGCATAGGAAATCTCGTCAGTGGAACTGCAAAACAGGTGTGTGATTCGAACACCTTCATTGTTCAAATCGGCAAAAGCCAAAAAGCCAAAATGCCGAAGTTCCGGCATTTTGAGGGCTTGTGAGCATGTGAATGCTCTCAAGTTGGTACGGAAAAGTTGGATTTGGAACCGACACTAGTAGGAGAGTTTGTCACGGAATTTTGGGCACTTTGGTAAGTTGGGCCTCGGTGGGCCGAATATAGGCCTAATGGGCTTTTGGGCCCATTTGGGATAAGAATAGGTTTAAAGGTAATAATATGGACTATAGTCGTAAAAACTATTAAAATGAGTAATGGATTAGAGATTAAGACTTAAATGGGCTTAACGGGCTAATTGACATGGTAGGGCCTATTAGGGGTTTTAGGGCCTAAGGGCTAAAACTGATTAACTGAATTAAATGAGTTTCTGTAACGACCACTGTAATAGTAGAGGCTGTAATAATAATAAACACTGTAATAAGAGAACAGAATTACTAAAATACCCTTAGGGTGAGAAATTACTGATTTACCCTTAGGTGGAAGATTACTATTATACCCCAGGGCTAGAATCGACTGTATTGTTGACATGACTGTTTCTGTTACTGCATATCATGATGTATGTATGGCTGATGCATGGTTGGGTTTATATTGGAGGAAGTGTAAGTGGCACTGCCATGTTACTGAAAGGGGCTATGCCTCGTACTGTTCTTAAAGGGGCTTTGCCTCGTATACTATTTATCTGAGCAGCCATGCTGCAACTGTGGTGTGTGGGCTGGGTGGGTCGAGTTATTCCCCACATGGTGTGTTGGCAGGTACGGGTGGTGTGTAGCAGACGGTGGGTTGAGTAGTCTCCCCAATTAGGTTGCATTCATACTGTTATACTATACTGTACTATTATGGGCTTATGGGCCAAACTGTTATATGAATAGGGCTTCGGCCCAGTATCTGTTATAGAGCTTTGGCCCAGTATCTGTAATCTGAATAGGGCTTCGGCCCAGTAACTGACTGAGATCGGTTAGGGCTCAGGCCCAGTGGGCTCGAGCCGATGTGGGCTTTGGATGGGTTCTGCACACACTGAGTTTCCCCAAACAAACCCTTTTCTTTTCCATCCTTGCAGCAGAGCCCTAGAGCGTGACTTGGAGGCTGGAAGGGATTCAAAGTGGCCACGAAGACTGAACTCGCATTTTAATTGGTTTATTAATTTAATTACTTTTTACTATTGGTTTTATTTTGTTATGGGTTGTAATAAGGCCACTATACCTGTTTTTATTTGGGATTTTCAACTGTTTTATTTCAACCACAAATACACACCGTTTTTGAAAATTAAACAAACGTTTTCTTAACCAACCTAACATTTCAAATGGCTAAGTAGGATAATAAGGTTAAATTGAATCGCTTAACCAAATGGAATAGAGACTAAGTTGAATAATTATTAAAACGGGAATTTCCAAAAATCAAGCATTACTTTTCAAAACTCACCATCGGACTTAGTAAATAGTGCGGCGTAGGATAGTCTAGGTGATGTAGCACACCGGACATGGCCATAATGTCTGGGCCAGGTTCGGGGTGTTACACCTAAAGTTTCATCATTTAGATTTCCACATTCCCATTCAAGCAATGCATGTAACTCAAAGTACATATCATCATCTTAAAGACCACATGTAGAAGTAAAGCATCTTGAAAAGCCATTTTCGCATGGCTATGCTTAATTACAACATCAAAATAAAAGTTTCTTAATTAACAACCACAAAATGCATCCTATACATGCCATTTACAAAAGTTTAGCTAATTAAATACCGAACAGGGCTTTGATAGTAGAGATGACTTCGAAATCAAGATTTCCGAGATCGTAGCTACCGATCGAGATATATAAAACAGAAAATTAAAAGCAACAGAGTAAGCAATTATATGCTTAGTAAGTTTTTAAGTAACAAAGATCATTTGAAAGAGTAGCATAGCAATATTTAAGCTTGTTTATTTTATCCTTTGGCCGAATAGGAAAAATACTATGGTAACACTTTTATCATTCATATCACAAAGGTAATTTCAGGGTATCCGACTAAATTCAACTTATAAACGAACACGTTCATTTCAAGTATCAAGCTAAACTCTTCTAATTCAGAACAAATACATCATAATCAAGTCATAGGCATTTAAGTAACCTTTAATAATAGTCAAAGCATTCCCACCAAATTCTAATCTCACAATTTATAAGTAACAAAATTCTCGACAAAGAGCAAGATGTATACTTGGCTATCTTACGGTAGGTAACACATTTAATAGAACTGTCTCGACATTTATTTTATAATACCGGCACTGATGCCTTTCGGAACCAAGCCCGGTTTCAACACTGGCTCAAAGCGCTTCGGAACTAGGTCCGGTTATATTACTGGCTTGAAAGCCCTTCGAGGCTAAGCTCGGATCGTATCACTGGCTCAAAAGCCCTTCGAGACTAAGCTCGGATCATACCATTGGCTCGAAAGCCCTTCGAGACTAAGCTTAGATCTATACCTCAATTTAATGTTCACTCACGTATACGTATAAGTACCATATCACATCTGAATCATTAGTCATAAACAAAGGACAAAATTTCGTATCATGGCATAACAAAATTCAATGTTCACGTGCCATTTCCAACACTTTCATAAATTATATTTGCCACAACATCATTCAAACATATACTTAAGTCTCAATCAATACATTACGCATTCATACTATGATTCCACTATGTCATGAACAAAAATTCATTACTCAAGAACTTACCTTGTATCTTTCTGAGAAATTTTGATTTGACTATTCCGTGACCTTGGCCTTCCCTTTATCCGAAGCTGTCCCTATGTGCTCTTGAGCTTAATTTAAACAAAGAAAGAATGTGCTAATCAAAATCCTATTATACCAAGTATTTGGCCACTTTAATCACTACCAAAGTTTCATTCAAGACTAAAGTCACAAAATTCATAATTACCAATTCATTCAATTTATCACAAATTAAAGCAAGGAAATCTATTCTCTCATTTGCTAAATACATGAGTATCTTGTATACTCCCAACAATATCATATTTAGTCACGGTTACACATACCTTAATAATCAACCTTTTTCAATGTATACACATAATCACATCAAGCAAGTCTTATCATCAATTGTCTTACCTCAAGTTGTCCGAATATGCATTTTTATCTAAACACACGTACATTATTAAATTGCACCCACATTAAGCAATTTACTACCTATTCTATCCGGCCACAAAATTTTAATTCATCAAAATTAATAGGTCTAAAACTCATTCTATTTACTAACAACAAAGCATTGTTGATATTACTTCAAATATACAAGACCGTACCTCACATAGGTATACTTTCTTCTTTGACGAAATTACTAAGCTCCTTACTAAAATTACAATGGTTCATATCAATAGACTCACCCAACACCGTTCGTACAAGCTCCATGACATAGCCGCATACACCGTTAAAAATAGAAATTAGAAATGCACTCATTTAGACAACCAAATATCACAAGACCTTTGCATTCATTTTTATACAAAATCTCCTAGCTTCAAACTTAATTTCACAATCATAAAACCCCATTAACACAACCAACGTTTCCCATTTAGGCCTTTTATGCCAATGCCATACGTTCATTTCAAGAAAAAATGTCATACATGGTTCAACTTCAAGATTTCAACTCAAGGTTTTAAAGATTCATGGTTTCTAGCAACATTGAGTCTAATTAGTCATCATTCAAATTTTTAGCAAGAACTTCAACCATTTCCTACATTTCTTAGCTAAAACCGAATGCTTATAAACACCTCAAAGTCAAAAATTCACATATGGGTTGTGTTAAGGACCTACTAATCAACCACATTTTACAATTTCTAAAGGAATCATCAAGAAACATACCTTAATTTACAAATGAAGCAGCCAAATGCCCAAACCTCTCTTCCCTTCTCCTTTCTTTGAGTTTCGGCAATGGAGGAAAGAGAAATGAGCATTCACTTGATATTACCTCTTTTTCTTATCTATTTTTTTAATTAATTCACTATAATATATGTCATTATAAAACAAATTATAAAATATTATTTAAGCATCATCATTACCGTCCACTAAAGTAGAATTGGGTAAATTGACATGCAAAACCAATTCCATGGTAACTCATACTATTTAGCCACTATGATTTTTGCACATCACATTTTCAAAGTTTAACAATTAAGCCCTCTTTAAGTAATTAATCACTTTAAAGATCAAATTTCCACACAAATTTTTAGCACATATCAATTCTCATATCAAACACACAATTCATATCATTCAATAAATTTTCTGACTCGGTATAGCGATCCCGAAATCACTTCCCGACTAGGGTTGAAATAGGGCTGTCACAAATTATGACACATAACAAAGTAACCAAGTCCTCTATACATGCCATAATTCAAAATATTGCTTTCAAAATACCAAAAGAGTATTGATAGTGTGCATGGATCTCTGAGGATCTCCGTACCCTGAGCTAGCTTGGTGACACTATAAGACAAGAGAAAGAAAGGGGGTAAGCATATAGCTTAGTAAGTTAATAAGTAAATAATAAACAATTTATTAATATGCTCTTATCAATCTTCACAATATGTTCTCAAAATAATACAATCATAATTGCACATAGTTCCAATATTTACTCAAGTTCATATCTAGTTGTCTACTTGAGTTAGACCCTAAATTATTTATATCTCGAGTTACAAAACTCCAAATTAAGATCCAAAAATTTTCCCTAAAACTAGACTCACATATCTTCTTATCATAAAATTTTCAGAATTTTTGGTTTAGCCAATAAGTATAGTTTATTCTATAAAGTTTCCCTTGTTTTGCTATCCAACAATCCCAACCCCTCTTTACTAAAAATTAATTATCTCCTCGTACGGGATCTAGATGATGTTCCCATTTTTTTTTGAAGATAGACTCATTAAGGATTTTAATCATATAAATTATAACCCATAATTATTTTTGTACAATTTTTAATGATTTTTCGAAGTCAGAATAGGGGATTCCAAAATCATTTTGACCCTATCTCACAAAAATTCAAGTATCTCATAATATGAAATTCTTTTGCTTACATTGTTTCTTTTATGTAAAAATAGACTCAATAAGATTTAATTTCATATCTTTTTTAACCTCTAATTAGATTTCCACAATTTTTGGTGATTTTTCAAATTTATACAACTATCGCTGTCTAAAACTATTTTATTGCTAATTTTACTCTTTCATGATTTCTTTGTTTCAACTTCCATTTACACATACATAACACCAAAACATATCCATTACTAGCCATTTACAAATATTTACATTCCATGCATTGGCCAATTTAATCTATACAGCAACAACAAAAACTTAAACATATCATGTCTCAATTTAATTTAACCTAAAAGCCCCACATGTAACACCCCAAACCCAGCCCAGACATTATGGCCGAGTCTGGCGTGTTACATCAAGGTGTCGTAAAAGAAACGGTATTGTCGAGAAAAGTTCATTTAATTTTCAAATGTTTGTGTTTAGCAAATTAACCAGTCAAAAAGATTTCCAAAACTAAGACTTTATTGACAAAAAATCTGAACTTAGTTTAAAACCCATCTCATTTTTATTGCTAGAGAAAAATTCAGTAAATTATGTTATTATAAGTTGGAAACGTCTTAGCAAAATGATTGCCATACTTATGATCGCTGATTTCTTAAACTGATCAAAATCGCGGAAGCTTTTCCAATTTAAAAACCATGATATTTAAAATGTGTGTTATTCTTTGAAAACACTTATTGTTTTGAAAACTTGTTTTACTACTCTAGCAGGTTTAAGCCAAAAAAAAAAGCGCCCAATTAAAAGTTAAATCCTCAAATGGCCTTATTACAAAAATCAAAACCCAGTATGTAACTTAAGTGAATAAAATCAAAAGCAAAACAGCAGCGATCGTGTGGCCATCTCCAAGTCCCTCGCAGCACTGATCCATCTAACGCTAGGGATTACCTACACAATTAAAAACGGGGTGAGTTTACAAAAACTCAGTGTGCACTCCCCTAATAAGAAACCAGTCAGTCAGTTAAATAAATAGGTTACAAATATAGTCTAGGCCTGAGCCCATTACAGTAACAGATAGTATCAAATGGGCCTTAGTCCACTTTAATAACAGAATCAAAACTAGAACATATGTGGGCCTGAGCCTAATACAGTATCAATCCAGAACAATAATGCAACAGTGCAACATGCAAACCATCCCTATCCAGCCAACTCACCACCCATACCAACCAACACACCATGTGGGGATAAAATCGACCCACCTAGCCATCACACCAATATTGCAGTAAGGATGCTAGATAATAGAATCGCAGCGTAACTGCTAGTAACAGTAAATGTGGCATAGCCACCAAAACAGTAACCACGTGGCAGAGCGACTAAAACTTCCTCCATAACAATATCCCAACCCCATGCAGTATGTCATGTCACAAATAATACGTGTATGCAGTATGTCATACTAAGAAAGAACATTCAAATCATAGCACAAATCAGTCATCTACCCTCGAGGGGTAAAATAGTTATTTTACCCTCCAAGGTATTTTGGTCATTTCTATCAGAACGGATCTAGGCACATTTACTGGCCCATCAGAGGGCCTACAGTCGTCTCGGGCAATTGTGTAACCTCAACATGCAAAACACTATGAATGGGCCCGAAGCCCATTATACGACCCAAGTGGGCCCAAATGTCCATGTGGCCCACTAAGCCCAGAAACAACCTTAGCCATGTGTGCGACACAGCCGGGTCCAATATTCCCACATACCCGTGAGATTTACCCTACGGGGGTAATTCAGTCATTCTGCCCTATAAGGGTATAATGGTCATTCTGTCCTACAGGGGTATAACGGTCATCCAACCCTACAAGGGTATTACGGTCATTCTGCCCTACAGGGGTATTATGGTCATTCTGCCCTACAGGGGTAGTACGGTCAGTCTGCCCTACAAAGGTATTATAGTCATTCTGCTCTACGGTCATTCTGCTCTACAAGCGCATTATGATCATTCTATCCTACAACAGTATTATGGTCATTCCGCCCTACAGAGGTAGTACGGTTATTCTGTCTTACCAGGGTATTACGGTCATTCTTATGCAATTTGGGCCTAAGTACACTTATCGGCCCATCAAAAGATTTACAGTTGCCTCCAGCGACTTAAGCAACCCTAACGGTCCTAACGGTGAGAGTGGGCCCAAGGCCCATTACTCGACCCAAATGGGCCCTCACGCTTGTACGGCCCAATTAACCCAAAAGTAGCCACGGTTAAACATACTACACAGCCCAGTCCATGTTTTTACCACCTAACATGAATTGTATTCATGTGGGCCCACAAGCCCACTAGGCCCACACAGCCCATTTCGGCCCAGACACATCCTAAGCCACGTGTGTGACACAGCTAGTTCAACCTTTCCGTCTGACAGTGAGATTCACCCATATAGGCTCATGGGCCCAACGTGGCCTATACACCCAAGCCCACGAGGACACGCGTGGTGGCTTCATTCTTCGTACGACCACGCTCGTAGGCTCGATTCACCATACTAGCATTCGCACACTTGTGTGGTATCATTCACCGGTAGTTTAGCTTATCGGCATATGCCGGTCTACAATCAGTATAATGTGAAAAACACACACTTTATCGGCTTATGCCGATCCACAGAAATAGGGATACTATTACACACATGTTTTGCTAAACGAATAATCACTTCATGAGCACCACACCTCTCAATTGAGTGCAAACCAGTCTATTCCACTTAGATCATTGGCTAAAAATCAATCACCTGTCCTTTGCGATAATCTGAACCATCACACAAATCTTTGTGGCCTTACATTCACGAAATATTGCCCAAAACAACATATACCATATTCAGCCATTACCCAAAAGGAAATAAGGCTAAGTATTTACCTTAACAGGAGACTGAGGAAAAGATCTAGGTTGCTTCAATAACACTAACAAACCCTTTCAACCTTTAAGAAACTGATTGTTAAATAACACCTAGGTTAAGCCTTCGACTTCATGAAAACAAGATGCTAAAAAGAGGGGATATTCAACTTAATCACATCTTAGGAATAACAAAAGAAACATTGGGAAAAGAGAAATAACAGGTTCGGTTAAGAGGGTAAAACAAAGAATGAAAGAGAAAAAAAAGACAAAAAAGTGTAATGAGCCAATATTGGAAGAGAAGAGAGATACAAAAATTCAGCTAACTTGGAGAAGGAATGGTTAGAAGAGAAGAAAAACTAGAAAGGCAAGAGAAATACTATTCAGTTTTGAGAAATAGAGAGATGGAAAGAACGGAGAAAGAAAGTCAATTAGACAATTACCAAGAAGTGAATTCAACACTGCTAACCCATTTTCCAGAACCCAAATAAAAAACAACAGGATTCGAAAGTGGTAACAAGACAATTTCGCACTAAAAGCAAAGAAAATTCAGCAACACCTCTCTAAAAATGCATAAAAGCTTAAAATGAACACAAGGACTCCCTAGTCAAATTTGCAACCCCCAAATCCCCAATCGGCTTCAACTTCTCCCTTTTCAAACTCCTTGAATGTCTCCCCAAATAACTCCCCTTATCCCTCCCTGATTTCTTCCACAACCAACTCATAAGACCAATTCAAACTCTCCAACACTAGAGTTCAAATCCAACACCAACTCTTGCCGCCTCATGAATAAAATACATATTCCCTTTTTACTTGCAATGGGAATCGAACACCAATCCCCTAGTAGAAGCTACACGCCACCTTGCCACCAAGCCACAAGCTCTCTTTGTGTCCAATTTGTCCACAATTACTTATAAAGTCTATAGGCCAAAGTCCAGGTTCCTTTAAAAGAAAACAAAATAAATTGCAAGAGCCAAGACTTGAACCCAAGCTCCTTGCAGCCTTAATGACGCCACAACCACTAGACCACATGCTTCCTTGTGACATTTTTTTAACAAAATAATTTAAAATGCCTACTTCCATGTAACAACCCTAATTTGACCCTAGTCAGAAAGTGGTTTCGGAACCACAAAATTGGGTCACGAAAATAATAAAATGCTATATTTTATGTCTATTATATGTGAAATTAGCATGTGTGATAAATTAAATATGAGAACTTAATTATTAGTATGTTTATTTGATTGAATTGGATTGATTGTGAAAATTAGAAGATAAGGTGGCCAAATGTTATAGTGGCCGAATGTTGAGGTTTGAATTGTATGGTCTTTGCATGGCTAATTAACCATTTTATATGGTGCACGGTAGTGGATGGTTGACAAAACCATTATATGCATTTTTATATTGATAATTTATAAAGATATAATTATGTTATATTATAAAATATGTTATTATATGTGAGTGGGAGTTAAAAACTAGGGAATATTTTATTTCTCACCCTTGGCCGAAACACTTAGAAAAAAATAAGGAAGAAAAGAATTTCTGAAGCAAGAGCATTCGGCTGATTTTGTGTTCAAATTAAGGTAAGATTTTGTGATTTATTTCTTTAAATTCTTATGAATTAAGGATACTTGTTAAGTAGTGGTCAAAGCCCATGTAGAAATTATGGAATTGGTGTTCATTCATGCTCTCGGTTATGAATTAGAAGTAGAAATTGGTTGTGGATTTCATACTTCATTTAGTGATAGTGAATAGATGATGTGGAGTTAATTGAATGTAAAAATATGTGGATTATATGGTGAATTAGAATCGGCTAATATGTTCAATTTAAATTGCTAATTGCCGAATGTGGATGTGAGTATTATATTGGGAAAAAGTTGTTGTTAAATAGTGGGATTAGAAACATAGGGTGATAAATTAGACATTAATATGGAGAAGAAGTGTTTTGTGATTTATCTTTTATGAAGTAATCTTTTGATGGGTGGAAATTTAGACTTGCCGTGTAGGAGTAGTTCTCGAATGGGAATTTAGACAAAGGGTAAGGTAATGTTTGTGTTTATTTCAAAGATTGAAGTTTTAATGTTTTAAAATAGTGATGAAGGGAAAGATGAATTTGAACTTATAAATTTTATTTTAAAGGTTGTTAGTTGAATTTAGTGAATCACAGTGAAGTATTCGGCCATTAGATGAATATGGTCATATGGCATTAAGATTAGATATATATATAAGTAGTTGTAAACAAATGTTTGAGGAATCGGCTTTAAGCTTTGATATTATAATTTTCAATATGAATGATGTTTTGGTAAATATATGTATAATCGGTTACTTGATAAGTATAAGTAGGAAATATTAAAGTTGATTCATGAATGAATGTATTTGAGGTTATGTATACTTGGTTAAATCAATGACTTGCTTGTGAAAGTGCCGATTGTTACTTAGAAATAATAATGGATTCATTGAGGTACGGAATAATTGGTTGTAACTTGTAATGTATACGTATTGGTTTCAAAATAAAATATATATACTTGGCCAAATGTATGGTTAAGAAAGTATATGTGTTTCTTGTTTTGAATGAAATAGTAATGACCAAATGAGATGTATGAATAAGGTTTAATACAAGTTAAATTGTTTAATTCTAGCTCAAGATCAAAAAGAGCCAACCTCAGATCGGGGGAAGACAAAGATAATTGAGTAGCCGGTCCGTAGTAGTTCAACGACACCGAGGTAAGTCTATAAGCAATTAAACCATGGTTATTTTGTATGCAATTGTCGAATATGCAATTGATAAGGATTTATTGGAAAATATACATGTAATTGCTAGTCGGGTATGTGATGTTTCATGGACTTATTTAAGTCCCTTTGAGGTGTTCATAATGAATGAGACTGGGCATTTGGTGTGCTAGTAACTATGGCACTACGTGTGCGAAGAACTATGGCACTATGTGTGCGAAGAATTATGACACTATGTGTGCGAGAGAATAAGGCACTTTGTGTGCGAGTAAGTATATGCACTATGTGTGCGAAATCATTAACCGAGCACTATGTGTTCGATATCGGTCATATGGCACTATGTGTGTGAATTGATAAAGAAAATATAAGTTTTAAAAGAAAAGGCACGTATGATGTGTGTGTATGGAAAGTATATGCGTGCACTTAATTATGTTAGATCAGATGGATTTGAGAAGTGGATTATAAGCTTATGGATAATTAAGATTAAGATTCATTAAAGTATAAAATGTAGTTAACCATAGAGTATTAATTCGATTGATGGAGGGGTTGTATAACTTGTGGCTAAGTCGAATAATCTGAGTGATTTTGACTACTGATCAATCTGAAATGAGTATTGATTTTGGGATGAGGTATATTAATATATGTGACATATAGAATAATTTGGTTTTCGAAATGGAATGATGGATGCAATCTTAGTCATTATTATCTTTTGTATTTAATATCTTGAATTACTCTATAAAATTTGCTAATGACTTACTGAGTATTAGCTCATGCAAGCTGTTTGTTCATTCTTATTTAGAACTTTGTTTCGTTGGGAGCTCGGGACCATTATCGAAGTCATCACACTTATCGCCATCCTTTTGGTATTTTTTTGAAACGACTTTAAGTTAATATTCATGGCATGTATATGTTAGACATAGTTGTGATTTTTGTCTTTTAGAAAGATGTAAATATATATATATTGGATAAGCCATGCGAATATGGCATATTATCCACTTTGTTGATATTTTGATAAGTTATGTTTGCTAGTAGGTATATTTATAATATGAGCAATATGTTCTCTTGTGATTGTTTTGATGTATTGAGAGATGTGGAAGTAGAAAGTTGGTTAATGTCCATTTGAGGAAATGAAGTGAATTTCATTTGGATGTCGTGTATGTGTACTTATATTGTATGAATGACTTGGCTTTATACTTCATTATATTCGGCAAATGGTAAAAGTTTTATGCAATATGAATAGTTTAATATATGATTGTATGTGGTCAAATTAATCTATGAAATCTTGGTTACTCATATACGTGCATATATGCTTGTTTTGGGCTATTGAATTTTTGGCGGATAGTTTGGTATGTCATTTTTATTAGAGATGAACTATTCATGTGCGTAACTAAATTCCTTATTCATGCGTACGTGGAATGTTTTGAAAGCAAGTTTAGTTTAGTAAAGCCTGGTGACCCATTCGGGCGATGGATTCGGGTTTTAGTGTGTTACATTTTAATTAGTATCAGAGCTACGGTTTAGTCTATTCTAGGACTAAAGTAGCGCGTGTGAGTCTAGCTATACATGCCATAATGTGAATATATGATAGTGTGATGACTTCTGACAGTTAAACTATTGTTTTCGTTTAGTAAATGGAACCTGATCTCGAGCGAGCCATAGCGGACAACGTTGAAAGTATAGCGCCTGCTCCCGCGCAAGGGACAGCGCCGGTAGATTCTCGACCATCCGCAAGTAATCAAGAGGATGGGGTTAGGAAGCTCTCTTTTCCATAATGAATAAGTGGTTTGCCCAGTATACTCGTACAAATCTGGCTGCTCAACAACCCCCTAACTCAAATAATCCTCCCCCGGTACCTATAATGCCTATGACTACTGATCCGTTGAGATCGATTAAACCCCCTGTTGACAAGATCAGGATGTACGGGGCCAAGAAATTCAGAGCCACAGCTACTGATGATGCGAAGAGAGCTGAATTCTGGCTTGATAATACTATCTATGTTTTTGATGAACTGTCCTGCACACCCGATGAGTGTTTGAAATGCGCTATATCCTTATTGCGGGATTCGGCCTATTATTAGTGGAGAACTCTGAGTTCTATTGTCTTGAAAGAATAGGTTACGTGGGATTTCTTTCAGACGGAGTTTCACAAGAAATATATCAGCTAGAGTGTAAAGAATTTCTTGAACTTAAACAAGGTCGTATGATGGTATCCGAATATGAACGTGAATTTGTGAGGCTCAGTCGTTATGCACGGGAATGTATTGTTGATGAAGTTGCCATGTGTTAAAGGTTTGAAGAAGGATTGAATGAAGACTTAAAGCTACTTATGGGTATTCTTGAAATAAAAGAGTTCGTAATACTTGTTGAACGAGCTTGCAAGGCTGAAGAGCTTGGAAAAGAGAAAAGAAAAGCTGAATCTGAAGCTAGAGATTTTCGTAAGAGGACTGCGAGTAAAACTTCTTTCTCGGCTGCGAAGAATTTTAGAGAGGATAGTAACAGATCAAAGACGACTGCGGGGATTTCTATTCGAGAGCGACCTTCAGTGGATTCCTGAGCTACCTCAGCAGCTAGTGTTGGCAGCAATCGATAAGATAAACCTGAGTGTCTACAGTATGGTAGACGACACGTAGGCCAATGCTGGGGCAAGTTTATCAACAGAGCTTGTTATATATGTGGTTCGCGAGACCATTTCGTTCGAGATTGCACGGAACCTGATGAGAAAAATAAGATGCAGAGTGCGAGATCGAGTGGTGCAACAATTGAGGGTAGGCCACCGAGAAACATAGGAGGTAGGAGTGGTAATCAGAGAGGGAAGTCTGATGCAGCGGTTTGATCCGAGGCTTGTGCACCCGCCAGAGCCTATGCCATCCGTGCACGAGAGGAGGCATCCTCACCTGACTAATCACTGGTACATTCACTCTCTATGATACTAGTGTACTTGCTTTGATTGATCCTGGTTGGACTCATTCTTATGTGTGAAACTTTAGTATCCAGTAAGACTCTACCTGTTGAGTCTACTGAGTTTGTGATACGAGTGTCGAATCCATTGGGTCGATATGTGCTGGTTGATAAGGTGTGCAAGAAATGTCCTTTGATAATTCAAAATTCCTGTTTTCCAACAGATTTGATGCTATTACCCTTTGATGAATTTGATATTATTCTCGGAATGGAATGGTTAACCGTACATGACGCTGTAGTGAGTTGCAAGCGAAAGACAATAGATTTGTGATGTTTGAATGGTGAAATGATTCGAGTTGAGTCAAGTGATCTGAGCGGGTTACCGGCAGTGATATCTTTCGTGTTGGCTCGGAAATATGTGAGAAAGGGCCATGAAGCTTATCTTGCATACGTACTGGATAGTAAGGTAGCTGAACGAAAGCTTGAGACTATGCCTGTGGTTTGCGAGTATATGGATGTATTTCCTGAGGAATTACCGGGATTGCCACCTGTTAGAGAGGTTGAGTTTGGCATAGAGTTGGTTCCGGGTATGACCTTGATTTCGATTGCTCTGTATCATATGGCACCGACTGAGTTGAAAGAGTTGAAATCTCAGTTGCAAGAGTTGACAGATAGAGGTTTTGCACAACCCAGTTTCTCACCCTAGGGTGCATAGGTGCTTTTTGTGAAAAAGAAGGACGGAACTATGTGAATGTGCATCGATTATCGTTAGCTTAATAAAGTCACGATAAAGAATAAAGATCCATTGCCGAGAATTGATGATTTGTTTGATCAGCTAAAGGGAGCTTTGATATTTTTGAAGATAGATTTGAGATCCGGTTATTATCAGTTGCGAGTCAGAGATTTAGATGTGCCTAAAATTGCTTTCAGAACGAGGTACGGACACTACGAGTTTTTAGTGATGTCGTTTGGTCTTACTAATGCTCCTACTATTTTCATGGATTTAATGAATCGGATTTTCAGGCAGTTTTTAGATCGATTTGTAGTCGTGTTTATAGATGACATTCTGATCTATTCACACGATGAAACTGAGCATGCCGAGCACTTGAGATTGGTGTTACAGATTTTGCGGGATAAGCAGCTTTACGCGAAATTCAGTAAATATGAGTTCTGGTTGCGCGAGGTTAGCTTTTTGGGACATGTTGTATCCGCATCAGGAATTCGGGTAGATCCGAGTAAAATCTCAGCAATTCTTGATTGGAAGCCTCCAAGGAGTGTTTTAGAAGTTCGGAGCTTTTCGAGACTCGCCAGGTATTACCGACGATTCGTTAAAGGTTTCTCGATGATCGCAACACCGTTGACGAAACTGATTCAGAAAGATATCAAGTTTGAGTGGTCTGAGAAGTGTCAGAAAGTTTTCGACCAACTGAAAACTCTTTTGACCGAAGCTCCAGTGTTAGTTCAGCCAGAGTCCGGTAAAGAGTTCGTAGTTTATAGTGATGCTTCTTTGAACGGTTTGGGTTGCGTGTTAATGCAAGAGGGTAGAGTTGACGCGTATGCTTCGAGACAGCTAAAGCCTCACAAAAGGAATTATCCGACACATGATCTTGAGTTAGCTGCTATTGTGTTCACTCTAAAAATTTGGCGTCACTACTTATTCGGAGAGAAATGTCACGTTTACTTTGATCATAAAAGCCTCAAATACTTGATGACTCAGAAATACCTGAATTTAAGACAACGACAGTGGTTAGAACTATTGAAAGATTACGAACTTGTCATTGACTATCATCCTGGAAAAGCTAACGTAGTTGCTGATGCTCTTACTCGGAAATCACTATTTTAGAGCTATGAATGTGCACTTGTCTATGTCTGCTGATGATGAGTTGATAGCGGAACTGAAAGCAAAACTGACATTGATACGTCAAATTTGGGAAGCACAAAAAGTTGACAAAGATTTGAATGCAAAGCGAGCTCATTGCGGTTTAAAAGATGATTCTGAGTTTCAGATTGATACAGATGACTGTTTGAGATTCAAGAATCGATTATACATTCTGAAGAATTCAGAACTTATTCCAATAATTTTGAACGAGGCTCATAGCAGCCGAATGTCAATTCACCCAGGTAGCACGAAAATGTACAACGATTTGAAGCGCCAGTATTGGTGGCACAGTATTAAACAAGACATTTCAGACTTTGTTTCGAAATGTTTGATATGTCAACAAGTAAAAGCAGAACATCAGCTGTCTTCGGGATTGCTACAGCCGAGCATGATACCTGAGTGGAAATGGGAACAAGTCACGATGGACTTTGTATCTGGTCTACCGTTGACCTTGAGGAAGAACGACTCAATCTGGGTTATTGTTGATAGATTGACAAAGTCAGCTCATTTTATCCCTATTCGTATAGACTTTTCACTCGATAAGTTAGCGAATTGTATGTCTCTCAGATTGTACGATTGCATGGAGTACCTACTTCTATTGTTTCGGATAGAGACTCCATATTTACATCGCGATTCTGGAAGAAATTGCATGAGGCATTGGGTACTAAGTTGCATTTTAGCACCGCTTTCATCCCCAGACGGACGATCAATCTGAGCGAGTCATTCAGGTACTCGAGGATATGTTGAGATGTTGCATCATTGAGTTTAGTGGTTCGTGGGAATAGTACTTGCCATTGATTGAATTCACTTACAACAATAGTTTTCAATCGAGTATCAAGATGGCTCCTTAAGAAGCTTTGTACGGTCGTAAATGCCGTACATCGTTGTTTTGGACTGAGCTCAGTGAGAATAAGATTTACGGAGTTGATTTGATAAAAGATGCCGAGCAGAAAGTAAAAGTAATCCGTGATAGTTTAAAAGTAGCATGATATGCGTGATATGAAGTAATAAAATTTATAAAGAACTTGATCACACCAAAACTAACTAATATCACGACGTTGAGGCAAGCGCACCTGTCGAACAGTAATATAGCTTAGTGGCAAGACCGAGTTATCGTACCCAAGGGAACCAAAAGTACTAGTACTTACTTCCTTTCTATTATCTAGCCTAAAAATAAAAGAGGGTTGTTTAAACTAATTCTAAAACTAACTAAGAAAGTTTAAAGAGTAAATTGGGAAAACTTTTAGTGAAAAGCTGATTGATATGGGCAATACTCAAGGGAGAATCCACCTAGACTTCACTTGTTACTATTTTCTTGAACTATATGATTTCTTTGCTTGACTTGATCCGTAGAGATCCCTAACTTATGCTAAACCCTCCGTCGAGGCGTAGAGCAACTAGGCCTAAGTGGTTAATTAAAGTTCCTTTATTAATTAACTCCCTAGGTTGCATTAATTCGATCTATGGCTCCCCATATTAGGTTTGACCCTAATCCGGCAGATTTATGTCGCCCTATGTCTAGGGTTGCATGCAACTCCGCTTAATTCTGGTAGATCTACTCTTATCACAGGGACTTTTGCTCCTCTGCTCTAAGCACATCGAATTCTTAAAGTAATGCCTAGGATTATTAAATCAAGAATGAAGAACACATAATTAAGAACAATTCAAGTATTTATCAAATAAATCAAGAATAAATAACAAGATCTGTCTGAGGTTTCATCCCCCTCAAGTATTTGATAGGTTTAGTTCATGATAAAAAAAAGGAAACATCACAGAAGATATAAAATAATAAAACATAAAAGAAACCAAAAACCCCTGAAGGAATTTAGGGAGATCCTCTATGTTGCTGCAGAATTCCAACTTCTGAGATGAATCAATCGGCTTTCTCCTTTGGAGTAATCCCTTGCTTCTATTCGCATCTAAAAAGTATCTCAAAGTTGTTGCCTCATGGGGTCTTTATATAGAGCTTTTAAGGGGCCTTTCTTAGCCTCTAAGCATCCCAATTTGAGTGAAATTCCCCTCACGACTAGAACACGCCCCTGTGCCACGCCAGTGTGACTTCGACAGAGGCCGTATGATTTTCTCAATGGAGGCATAGCCGTGTGGCCTGGCCGTGCTTGTCGGGGCTTTGACCGTGTAATCTTCATGTGGCACGCTCGTGTGGCACGGCCGTGTGGCATGTCTTGAGCCATGTTCTGACATTTTGGCCCATTTTTCATCGTTTTTAACCTGTTTTCCATTCTTTTCTCTTCCCTATGCTCTCTTGAGTATAAGATATGAAAAAGGAAGATTAAGAGCATCGATTCGCACAAAATTAATCATAATTCATCCAAAATATAGGCTAAACATGGGGTAAAAATATGTATAATTTAACGTTTATCAAATACCCCCACACTTAAGCCTTTGATTGTCCTCAAGCAAAATCTCAATCCCTAAAAAGAATTATTCTTCTCAACCTACAATTTTTATCAATAATGTTTTAAACTAATCTACAGGTAATCATACAATGAAACATTTAATCAGAAGAACATTAAAGATTCAATTACTCTAAGTTGAAAATTTTATCATTGAAAACATAAGTCTCTTCTTTCCTTCTAAGTAGTTATCTCTCCATCTTAATTAACAGGAGTTGACATCCCCACTAAAGGTTCACTCTATCCACTCAAAGTGTTTAGGGTTCAAATTTAAGCACTCCCTAGTCAACCTGAAAAGTTATTACCATAAGCTTGCAAGAAAATCAAATCTCCACCACTATAATTTGATATGATACATCGATCAAAAGGTATTTTAATGGCTGTAATGGGGCTTGGTTAGGGGTGTTGTCACAGGCTGCAAAAGAGGGTTAGAATCGATATCGAATTGAACAATTATCTAGCTAGAAAAATCTCTATCACTGGAACATATTTCTCAAGCTAATTCTTATGATAATATCAACTTTGCCTTGGTAGCTTTAAAGTACAAATATGCAAAAAACTTAATTGAACTATAGATTACAATTGAATTTCACTGTATATAAACATGTTTGTTTTTGTTTTTTTTTTAGGAACAATTCAAGTAATACAATAAATTGAATAAAGATTTACATACTAGAAAAGAGAATGAAGCTTAGATAATAAATTCAGCTCAAATCTCGACAAAAATAGGGATCAAAAGTAATTGAATGGAAAATTCAACAAAAACAGGTTAATGGTTAATAATCAGCGGGTAAGTCAAAGAATGGGTTGTTAGGCTCAACGGGGTTCTCTAGGGGTTAATTGATGGAGGTAGGCTTTTTGTGGAGTAAGTGGGTTAAATCTTAGGTGCCTTTATCATTTCGGTATATCAAATCAATGATGTGGTCTCGACATGTATAATCAACGCAAGTTCTAGAATAACAATTCAGTATTGACTCACTCAAAGCAATAATAGAAGTGAGCACGAAAGGATGTATGCTCAAAAAGGCTCAAATTCTCACTAGAATTATGGCTTTTGATGTCATTCCTGTGAAATTCAAATCTCAAGATAATACTTAAAATTAGGGAAGATAACCTATGCAAAAAATGGGGTTCTCAAAAATTTCAACTTATCATGCTTGATTCCCTAATGTTTTTAAAGTTTGAATAATCAAAGTACAATTGCCTATCTCTTAGTTCTCAACATATTAATAAAAATCATAAATCAATCAGAATTAATTCCTAATAGGAAACTGAGGAAAATGCAGAGAACAATGCATGAAGTACAAATTCAAGGATTTTCATGAAAGATATACTGAATTAAAGTATGTTTCCCCCCTCCCACACTTAAGATGTACATTTCCCTCAATGTACAAAGATATAAAAATAGCAATAAAAGTATAATATCATAAGATAGGGAGAGAATCGAAACTCCCTGAATTGTGGATAAGTTTTGTGAGGAAGAGTTGGCAATTGTGGCAGGGTGCTCCCTTTTTCATAGAAGTTAGAGCTCCTTTGAAACTGTGAAGGGATTTATTAGCCGTGGGAGGTGAAGATGAAGAGGGGTTACTTCATTAGGAGATGGTCGAAGAAAATAAAATAAACAGAATAAATAAAAAATGAAAATTCAAATAAAGAAAAAAATTAAAAATAAACCTAAAAAAGGAAAATAAAGTTAGAAGAAAAGGTGAAAATAAGGATCAGTGTTTAAGAGTTAGAATAAAGTAATAATAAAAGATAAAAGATAAAATAAAAGTAAAACAAAATAAAGATAAAAATAAAGATAAAAGAGGATCTAGTCCTCTGATGGATCTCGTAGTGGTGGGGAAATGCCGAGGTGCTGACATATGTGCGCTAAAGTGGCGTCGATGTAATTGAGGCGCTGCTCAAATTGGTCCAGGCGCTCGTGTATGTCTGCATGTGGGGCTGCTGTATAGGTGGGTCGTCTGGGGCGTGGTGGCTCGGCGGGTTCATCCTCCTCAAGTGGTGACGATGGGACATCATCAGCAACGTCCTCTAGGTACTTGCCTTCCTGGACAAGGCGAAAGTGAAAGTGGCCGCCACCTGGCCGTCGCTCTACCATCCTCATATGTAGCATGCTCTGGATGCCCTGGGAGGACATCTGGCCAAGTAGGGTATAAGAGGATGTCTAGGCTGCGGTGTTGAATAGGCCGAAGTAGCGGCCTAGTCTCGTGATGTACGGGCCCATGGAAATGACGCCTCTCCTGTGCCTCTCAGTCTGGTGCTGCTTGGCAAGTACGATAAAGTATGCAAAGTTGATGACGTGCCCGTTCGCCATGCACCACAGGAAGTAGACGTCGTGAGTGTTGAAGACGCCTGTGCTCTCTCGTCGACCTATAAGAGTGTGAGTAAGAAGAGCATAAATATACCTCAGAGATGGCACGAGGGAGGTTGCCTTGCTGACGCTGGGGTTATAAGTCTGACGTCCTGGGGCTATCTCATTCCAGCATTCGATGGGCCAAATGTGGATGCGTCGAGCGAGGGTAGGGAAGTCCTCTTCCATCATGAACTGCTCAGTGTAGAGCCTAAGTGCCGCGCCGAACTCTGGCACGCTGAGGTGTCGTACGAGTCCTCCCAAACGGAATTGGACCGTCCCTAGATCGTCAAATCTGGTCATTACGGTCTGGAGGTGGAATGTGGAGCAGAATTCAAGGGTGAGCTCTAGGTAAGTAGGCTCCACAATCCTGAAGAACTGGTCCCATGGGTCAGTCGCTAACAGGGCTCGGACAGCGTCCACCAGGTTTACTTGCACGAGGGCCTCCCAGTCAATACACCGGCCCATAGAGATAGTGCGTGCCCGGAGTAGCTGATAGTGTTCCTCTTGGGAGTCTTGGGTAAAAGTGATGAACGGGTGGCGTGCCTCAGAGGTGGGTCGCAAAGATGAACTCCCAGGTCCCTTTCGTTTTTTAGAGGTGGGGACAGCAGCTTTTCTGGCACGTGAAGATGACATAGTATCTGAAATAACAAAAGCATTAGTCCTAAATAAAATAAAATTGGATTTAAACTAGATAGGTAATAAAATAACATGACAATGTTCTTAAAATAACAAGTGAGGACTAACCTAAATAGTAGAATCTAATAATGTTAAAATCTTATAACAAAAACTGAGAACTATGGGTATATATAAGGGGAAATTATGGCAAAATGGGATGCAAATAGAAGTTTAAATAGCAAAGAGATGGAAGTCTAAATAGCAAGCAAAAGTGCAATTAAGTGGCATGCAATCCTAATTGATTCTATATTGTTCTAGAGTATTCATCCTGTGTTTCCTAATTCCATGCTTAAATCAACAATTTAGACAAAAGTAAAATGAAATAAAAATGAAATAAAACAAAAATAAATGAAAAAAATGAGAAAATAGAACCAATTATGATGTTGCACAGTCGTGGGGGCTGTTACACGGGCGTGGGAAGGATGAAATCATGTATGGTGGCATTTAGAGGGTTGTGGCGGCATTTGTGGTGGCTTAGGGGGAAGTTTGGGTGAGAAATGTTAGGGTTTGAGTGAAAAGGGAAAGTGAAAAATGCCTCTTATTTATACATTTTGGGTCACACGGGCATGTACAGGCCCGTGTGAGTCGTATTCAACCCGTGTTTTTCAAAAATCAGAGGTTTTAGCGCGCCATGTTCTGATGAGCACGCCCGTGTGGTTGGTTCACACGGCTGTGGGAGATCAGGTCTTCGTTACTCACACGGTCGTGTGATGGTATACACGGCCGTGTGCGATCGTGTTCGTGTTTCATACGGTCGTGTGTTATGTGCCACAGGAGTGTGAATGTTGACAGTGTTTTCCACGAGCTAAGAACACAGGCGTGGGGATTTGTTTAAGCCCGTGTTGATACTGCAGGGTTGCCACGGCCATGTCGCACGGCCGTGGGCCATTGTTGATAGCCCGTGTGGAATTCGTAAGGTCGCCGCGGCCATATCACACGGCCGTGGGGATTTATCGATGGCTCGTGTTTTGAGAAAATTTTGCTCTGTTTTTACACGGTCTGGGTGCACAACCGTGCCCCTGTTTTAAGTGTGCGCACAGCCTAAGGCACGCCCGTGTGCCTGGCCGTGTGGTCCTAAATTTCTTTATTCAAAGAGTTAGTTTATGCATGAAAAAATACTAAAAAAATTTTAAAGAAAAGAAAGCTGCTAAGTTAGTGCTCGGGTTGCCTCCTGAGAAGCGCTTATTTAGAGTCTAAGCTCGACTCTACCTGGATGTGTCAAGAAAGGATGTGGTGGAGCCGAAGCTCCTCCCCATTTTCTGCAAAATTCCCACCTCTATAATGTTTAAGCCTATGGCCATTTACCTTGAATGTACCGTGGTTAGGGTGAGTTACCTCAATGGTGCCATATGGAAAGACATTTAGAATAGTGAATGGTCCTGACCACCTTGACTTGAGTTTTCCAGGGAATAGTTTCAGCCTTGAGTTGTAAAGTAAGACAAGATCACCTGTTTTGAACTGCTTAGGTTGTTTCCGCCTTTTGTTATGACGTCGCTTCATGGCTTCCTTATATAGTCGTGAGTTCTCGTAAGCATTGTAGCGCCATTTATCAAGTTCATTCAACTGCATTAATCTCTTCTCTCTTGCATTCTTAAAGTCAAGGTTTAAAAATTTTATAGCCCAAAATGCTTTATGTTCAAGTTCAAATGGTAGATGCCATTTTTTCCATAAACAAGTCTATAGGGAGATGTTCTTATGGGTGTTTTAAAAGTAGTTCTATAAGCCCATAATGCATCATCTAACTTTCTTGACCAATCTTTCCTATTTGTTTCTATGGTTTTCTTTAAAATGCGTTTTAGCTCCCTATTGGTCACTTCGACTTGGCCACTGGTTTGTGGATGATAAGGGGTGGCTGTTCTATTATGTATTCCATACCTTTTCAAGACATTTTCAAATTGGGTATTGCAAAAATGTGTGCCCCTATCACTAATGATTATCCTAGGTGTTCCAAATCGAGAGAAAAGTTTTTTCAAAAAACGTACTACCATTCTAGCATCATTCATAGGTAAAGCTTAGGCTTCTACCCATTTTGACATGTAATCTACTACTACTAATATGTATTTATTCCCAAATGAATTAGGGAATGGACCCATAAAATCGATACCCCATACATCAAATATTTCATATGAAAGTATATGGTTCTGAGGCATTTCATTATGCTAAGAGATATTACCTATTCGTTGGCATTTATCACAAGAGGTCACATACCTGTTGGAATCTCCGAAAAGTGTAGGCCAGTAAAAGCCTGATTCGAGTACCTTATGAGCAGTTCTAGTTCCGCTGTGATGTCCTCCTGTGGGCCCTAAGTGGCAGTGATTCAAAATTTGATATGCTTTTGTGTCATCAACGCATCTTCGTATAACCTAATCTGTACAAATTCAAAAAAGAAAAGGATCTTCCCAAAAGTAGTTCTTCACATTAGCAAAAAATAGCTTCTTTTGCTGATGGGTTAGCCCTTTTCGGGTTATGTGAGCTGCTAAATAATTTGCAAAATCAGCAAACCAAGGAGTTGTCGTACTTGCTAAGGCTAGGAGTTGTTCCTCAGGGAATAGATCGTTTATCTTATCGAGGTACTTGGGCTGTGTGTTTTCTAGTCTTGAGAGGTGATCTACCGCCAAGTTTTCAGCTCCTTTCTTGTCCTTTATTTCCAAGTCGAATTCCTGTAACAATAGAATCCATCTTATTAATCGAGGTTTTGCATCAGTTTTAGTTAAGAGGTAGCGAAGAGCCGAATGATCAGTATAAACAATGACTTTTGACAGAGTTAAATAAGATCTAAATTTGTCAAATGCAAAAATAACAGCTAGCAATTCTTTCTCTGTGGTAGTGTAATTTGCTTGAGCGGCTGTCAAAGTTCTGCTAGCATAATAGATCAGCTGGAAGTGCTTGTCTCTTCGCTGTCCTAAAACTGCACCTACTACAAAATCACTTGCATCACACATTAGTTCAAAAGGTATATTCCAATCATGAGATCATAATCGGGGCGTTGACTAACTTTTCCTTAAGGGTCTTGAAGGATTCTAGACATTCTTGGTCAAAGTTGAAGGGTACGTCTTTTTCTAGTAATTTAGTTAAAGGCTTAGCTATTTTAGAAAAGTCTTTAATGAATCTAGGATAAAAACTGGCATGATCTAAAAAGCTTCTTATAGCCTTAACTGAACTAGGAGAAGGTAGTTTTTCAATAGTTTCTATCTTTGCTTTGTCTACCTTTATTCCTTTACTAAAGATTTTACGTCCTAATACAATACATTTTTGGACCATAAAGTGACATTTTTCCCAATTAAGCACTAGATTTGTGTCTTTACATCTCATCAGAACATGCTTTAAATTGTTTAGACAGTGTTGGAAAGAATTATCGAAAACGGAGAAATCATCCATAAATACCTCCATGATGTCTTCCACAAATTCATTTAAGATAGCTAGCATGCATCGCTGAAAAGTAGCAGGAGCGTTACATAAACCAAAAGGCATTCTACGATAAGCAAACGTACCGTATGGGCATGTGAACATCGTTTTCTCTTGATCTTCTGGGGCTATAGGGATTTGGAAGTAACCAGAGAGGCCATCTAGGAAGTAATAATACATGTGACCTGATAGTCTTTCTAACATCTTATCAATAAAGGGTAAAGGAAAATGATCTTTTCGAGTGGCGTCATTCAGTTTCTTGTAATCAATGCAAACTCTCCATCCTGTGACTGTTCTTGTAGGTATCAACTCTTCTTTGTCATTAGTCACCACGGTCAATCCACCTTTCTTAGGAACTGCCTGTACAGGGTTTACCCAAGAACTGTCAGAAATAGGATAAATAATACCTGCATCTAGAAGTTTAATTACCTCAGCTTTTACAACTTCTTTCATGTTGGGATTCAATCGTCTCTGGGCTTGCACTGATGGTTTGAATTCGTCCTCCATTAAAATTTTGTGGGTGTAAAAAGAAGGATTAATTCCCTTTATATCTGAAATTTTCTAAGCTATAGCACGTCTGTGTTCTCTTAACACATGGAGTAGGTTCCTCTTTCTCTACAATGCTTAAATCAGATGCGATAATGACTAGTAAAGTTGATTCTTCCCCTAAAAAGGCATATTCTAAATGATCTAGCAAATTGTTTTAGTTCTAATTTTGGGGGTTTAGTAATGGAAGGTTTTTGTCTCAATTCATCACTCATCTTTAAATTTTCATAACTTATGTGTCTAGCGATGATTTCATTATAATCCAATTCTTTCCTTACTTCATCGATTTCGGGGGTGGTTTCATCTTTCCCCCCACCTTGAACAAGACACAGTTCCAACATGTCTGTGAGAGAAAGTTCCTAAAAATTGTCTTGAACAAAGTGATCAATCATATCAACAAAATAACAAGAATCATCTTGTTCTTTAGAAAATTTCATGGCATCATAGATTTTAAATACAACTTTTTCCTCACGAACTCTAAGTGCTAATTTTCCATCCCCTACATCAATAACAGCTCTAGCAGTGGCTAAAAATGGGCGTCCTAAAATCAAGGGTACTTCAATGTCCTCATCCATGTCAAGCACAACAAAATCAACAGGGAATATGAACTTATCTACCTTTACTAACACATCTTCAATGATTCCCCTAGGATATTTAACAGATCTATCGGCTAATTGAATACTCATCCTAGTGGGTTTAGGTTCCCCTAGACCTAGTTGCTTGAACATTTTATAAGGCATGAGATTAATGCTCGCACCTAAATCAGCTAATGCTTTATTAATAATTAGACTACCAATCAAACAAGGAATAGTAAAACTCCCTAGATCTTTCAGTTTTGCCGGCAGTTTATTTTGAAGAATAGCTGAGCATTCCTTGTTGAGTTCTACTGTGGCCAATTCTTCCAGCTTCTTTTTATCTGTCAGAAGTTCTTTAAGGAACTTTGCATACTTCGGCATCTGCGAAATTGCTTCAACAAAAGGTAAGTTAATGTTTAATTGTTTAAAAAGTTCAAGGAACTTACCGAATTGAGTGTCTGTTTGGTCTTTCTTTAACCTTGCCGGATATGGAATACGTGGCTTGTATTCTTTGAGTGTTGGAGGAGTGTTTTCCCTGGGTTCCTCTGTCTTTTCTTCTGAAAGTTCTGGAATAGTCTTCTTTTCTGGCTCAGCTAGGACCTTTCCATCTCTTAAAGTAATCACTTTGACATGTTCTCTGGGATTTGGCTCAGTGTTACTTGGTAATCCTCCTTGTGGTCTTTCTGAAATTAATTTTGCAAGGTGACCAATTTGGTTTTCAAGCCTTTGAATTGATGCTTGCTGATCTTTCAATGCCATTTCAGTGCTTTGAAAACGGGTCTCTGATGCGGCCATAAATTTGGTAAACAGCTCTTCCAGATTCAGTTTCTTCTTATGTTGCGGTGGTGGCTGCTGAAATCCTGGAGGAGGCTGTTGTCTTTGATTTCCTTGTCCACCCCATGAAAAATTTGGGTGATTTCTCCAACTTGCATTATAAGTATTACTATAAGGGTTATTTTGAGGTCTAAAATTGTTACCCATATAGTTGGCTTGTTCAGTTTCCATGCTGTATCCATAGGATGCGAAATCTGGATTGAACGTGTTTCCTTGAGTTGCGTCGCATTACATCACTGGTTGTCCTGTGCAGAACTAACAAAATTATCAAACTTTTTATTTAAAAGTTCTAATTGGTTAGTAAGCATGGCGACAGCATCAATATTATAAACTCCTACAGCTTTTGTTGGCTTTGTCCTCGTGACTTGCCACTAATAATTATTCAATGACATCTCTTCAATAAATTCATAAGCTGCTTCAGGTGTTTTATTATTGATCATCCCTCCTGCGGCTGCATCGATCATTTGTCTGGTTGACGGGTTTAAACCATTGTGGAAGGTTTGAACTTGTAGCCACAAAGGTAGACCATGATGAGGGCACCTTCTCAAAAGATCTTTGTATCTCTCCCATGCATCGTATAATGTTTCTAAATCCATCTGCACAAAGGAAGAAATATCGTTTCGTAATTTGGCTGTTTTAGTTGAAGGAAAATATTTTAGTAGAAATTTTTCGGTCATCTGCTCCCATGTGGTAATTGAGCCTCGTGGTAAACAATTTAACCACTGTTTGGCTTTATTTCTCAAAGAGAATGGAAATAGCCTCAATCGAATGGCATCATCAGAAATGCCATTTATTTTGAAGGTATCACATAGTTCCAAGAAATTGGCTATGTGTGAGTTTGGATCTTCGTCCTCTAAACCATCAAACTGCACCAATTGCTGTATCATCTGAATAGTGTTAGGCTTTAACTCAAAATTATTAGCAGCAATAGTAGGTCTAAGAATGCTAGTTTGGGTACCAGCCAAACTAGGTTTAGCATAGTCATACATAGTGTGATGAGCTTCTTCTTGATTTGCTGGTGGCGCCACTATTGTGGGAGGTGGTGGAACGTTTTGATTTGCTTCCATCGCTTCTGTAGGTTCTAGCTCTTGCTCAGGTTCTTGTTCAGGATAATGTAGACTACGTCTAATCGCTCTGCGATTTCTGCGAACTCTCGCTTCTAGATCTTCGTCAAAAAGTAGTGGTCCTGTTGGGATGTTTCTAGTCATAAACTAAAAATACATGAAAAGAAAAAGCAAAGAAAAACTCAAAAATTTAAAAGAAAATAAATAAATAAAAACTGAAAATAAAAATAAAAGAAAAATAAATAAATATATATATATAGTAATGGCTAAAGTGATAGAAATCGAGCTTTATTAATATTTTAGTTCCCCGGCAACGGCGTCAAAGACTTGATATGCATGATATGAAGTAATAAAATTTATAAAGAACTTGATCACACCAAAACTAACTAATATCATGACGTTGAGGCAAGCGCACCTGTCGAACAGTAATATAGCTTAGTGGCAAGACCGAGTTATCATACCCAAATGAACCAAAAGTACTAGTACTTATTTCCTTTCTATTATCTAGCCTAAAAATAAAAGAGGGTTGTTTAAACTAATTCTAAAACTAACTAAGAAAGTTTAAAGAGTAAATTGGGAAAACTTTTAGGCAAAAGCTGATTGATATGGGCAATACTCAAGGGAGAATCCACCTAGACTTCACTTGTTACTATTTTCTTGAACTATGTGATTTCTTTACTTGACTTGATCCGTAGAGATCCCTAACTTATACTAAACCCTCCGTCGAGGCGTAGAGCAACTAGGCCTAAGTGGTTAATTAAAGTTCCCTTATTAATTAACTCCCTAGGTTGCATTAATTCGATCTATGGCTCTCCATATTAGGTTTGACCCTAATCCGGCAGATTTATGTCGCCTTATGTCTAGGGTTGCATGCAACTCCGCTTAATTATGGTAGATCTACTCTTATCACAGGGACTTTTGCTCCTCTGCTCTAAGCACATCTAATTCTTGAAGTAATCCCTAGGATTATTAAATCAAGAATGAAGAACGCATAATTAAGAACAATTCAAGTATTTATCAAATAAATCAAGAATAAATAACAAGATCTGTCTTAGCTTTCATCCCCTTAAGTATTTGAGAGGTTTAGTTCATGATAAAAAAAAGACACATCACAAAAGATATAAAATAATAAAACATAAAAGAAACCAAAAACCCCTAAAGGAATTTAGGGAGATCCTCTACGTTGCTGCAGAATTCCAACTTCTGAGATGAATCAATCGGCTTTCTCCTTTGGAGTAATCCCTTGCTTCTATTCGTATCTAAAAAGTATCTCAAAGTTGTTGCCTCATGGGGTCTTTATATAAAGCTTTTGGGGGGCCTTTCTTAGCCTCTAAGCATCCCAATTTGAGTGAAATTCCCCTTCCTCACAACTAGAACACGCCCGTATGCCACGCCCGTGTGACTTCGACAGAGGCTATGTGATTTTCTCGGTGGAGGCACGGCCGTGTGGCCTGGCCGTGCTTGTCGGGGCTTTGACCGTGTGATCTTCATGTGGAATGCCCGTGTGGCACGGCCGTGTGGCATGTCTTGGGCCGTGTTGTTCGCACATTTTGGCCCATTTTTCATCGTTTTTAACCTGTTTTCCGTTCTTTTCTCTTCCCTATGCTCTCCTGAGTATAAGATATGAAAAAGGAAGATTAAGAGCATCGATTCGCACAAAATTGATCATAATTCATCCAAAATATACGCTAAACATGGGGTAAAAGTATGTATAATTTAACGTTTATCACAGCATCAGATCGTTAGAAATCATACGCGAATTTGAAACGAGAAAATATAGAATATCAAGTCAGAGACAGAGTATTTCTTAAAGTCTCACCGTGGAAAAAGGTGCTCAGATTCGACCGTAAAGGCAAATTGAGTCCAAGATTTATCGGACCATATGAAATTTCAGAACGAATTGGACCGATAGCATATAGATTGATTTTGCCCCCCAAGGTGGAAAAGATTCACGATGTTTTCCATATTTTGATGCTCCGACGGTATAGGTCCAATCCCTCTCATGTGATTAATCCATCAGAAATTGAAATTCAGTCTGATTTGAGCTATGAGGAAGAACCGGCTCGTATTCTGGCTCGAGAGATGAAAGAATTGTGGAATAAGAAAATTCCTTTAGTGAAAGTGTTGTGGCTTAAGCACGGAGTCAAGGAAGCGACTTGGGAGCTCGAGGACTCGATGAGAGAACGATACCCTAACCTATTCGCTGGTAAGATCTTTCGGGGACGAAAAATTTCCATAGGGGGAGAATTGTAACAGCCCTAATTTGACCCTAGTCGGAAAGTGGTTTTGGAACCACAAAACCGGGTCACGAAAATAATAAAATGCTATATTTTATGTCTATTATATGTAAAATTAGCATGTGTGATAAATTAAATATGAGAACTTAATTATTAGTATGTTTATTTGATTGAATTGGACTTGATTGTGAAAATTAGAAGATAAGGTGGCCAAATGTTATAGTGGCCGAATGTTGAGGTTTGAATTATATGGTCTTTGCATGGCTAATTAACCATTTTATATGGTGCACGGTAGTGGATGGTTGACAAAACCATTATATGCATTTTTATATTGATAATTTATAAAGATAAAATTATGTTATATTATAAAATATGTTATTATTTGTGAGTGGGAGTTAAAAAATAGGGAATATTTTATTTCTCACCCTTGGCCGAAACACTTAGAAAAAAAATAAGGAAGAAAAGAATTTGTGAAGCAAGTGCATTCGGCTGATTTTGTGTTCAAATTAAAGTAAGATTTTGTGATTCATTTCTTTAAATTCTTATAAATTAAGGATACTTGTTATGTAGTGGTCAAAGCCTATGTAGAAATTATGGAATTGGTGTTCATTCATGCTCTCGGTTATGAATTAGAAGTAGAAATTAGTTGTGGATTTCATGCTTCATTTAGTGATAGTGAATAGATGATGTGGAGTTAATTGAATGTAAAAATATGTGGATTATATGGTGAATTAGAATCGGCTAATGTGTTCAATTTAAATTGCTAATTGCCGAATGTGGATGTGAGTATTATATTGGGAAAAAGTTGTTGTTAAATGGTGGGATTAGAAACATAGGGTGATAAATTAGACATTAATATGGAGAAGAAGTGTTTTGTGATTTATCTTTTATGAAGTAATCTTTTGATGGGTGGAAATTTAGACTTGCCGTGTAGGAGTAGTTCTCGAATGGGAATTTAGGCAAAGGGTAAGGTAATGTTTGTGTTTATTTCAAGGATTGAAGTTTTAATGTTTTAAAATAGTGATGAAGGGAAAGATGAATTTGAACTTATAAATTTTATTTTAAAGGTTGTTAGTTGAATTTAGTGAATCACAGTGAAGTATTTGGCCATTAGATGAATATGGTCATATGGCATTAAGATTAGATATATATATATATATAAGTAGTTGTAAACAAATGTTTGAGGAATCGGCTTTAAGCTTTGATATTATAATCAATATGAATGATGTTTTAGTAAATATATGTATAATCGGTTACTTGGTAAGTATAAGTAGGAAATATTAAAGTTGATTCATGAATGAATGTATTTGAGGTTGTGTATACTTGGTTAAATCAATGATTTGCTTGTGAAAGTGCCGATTGTTACTTAGAAATAATAATGGATCCATTGAGGTACGGAATAATTGGTTGTAACTTGTAATGTATACGTATTGGTTTCGAAATAAATATATATATACTTGGCCGAATGTATGGTTAAGAAAGTATATATGTTTCTTGTTTTGAATGAAAGAGTAATGACCAAATGAGATGTATAAATAAGGTTTAATATAAGTTAAATTGTTTAATTCAAGCTCAAGATCAAAAAGAGCCAACCTCGGAACGGGGGAAGACAAAGATAATTGAGTAGCCAATCCGTAGTAGTTCAATGACACCGAGGTAAGTCTATAAGCAATTAAACCATGGTTATTTTGTATGCAATTGTCGAATATGCAATTGATAAGGATTTATTGGAAAATATACATGTAATTGCTGGTCGGGTATGTGATGTTTCATGGACTTATTTAAGTCCTTTTGAGGTGTTCATAATGAATGAGACCGGGCATTTGGTGTGCTAGTAACTATGGCACTATGTGTGCGAAGAACTATGGCACTATGTGTGCGAAGAATTATGGCACTATGTGTGCGAGAGAATAAGGCACTTTGTGTGTGAGTGAGTATATACACTATGTGTGCGAAATCATTAACCGAGCACTATATGTGCGATATCGATCATATGGTGCTATGTGTGCGAATTGATAAAGAAAATATAAGTTTTAAAAGAAAAGGCACGTATGATGTGTGTGTATAGAATGTATATGCGTGCACTTACTTAATTATGTTAGATCATATGGATTTGAGAAGTGGATTATAAGCTTATGGATAATTAAGATTAAGATTCATTAAAGTATAAAATGTAGTTAACCATAAAGTATTAATTCGATTGATGGAGGGGTTGTATAACCTGTGGCTGAGTCGAATAATCTGAGTGATTTTGACTACTGATCAATCTGAAATGAGTATAGATTTTGGGATGAGGTATATTGATATATGTGACATATGGAATAATTTGGTTTTCGAAATGGAATGATGGATGCAATCTTAGTCATTGTTATCTTTTGTATTTACTATCTTGAATTACTCTATAAAATTTGCTTATGACTTACTGAGTATTAGCTCATGCAAGCTGTTTGTTCATTCTTATTTAGATCTTTGTTTCGTTGGGAGCTCGGGACCATTATCTAAGTCATCACACTTATCGCCATCCTTTTGGTATTTTTTTGAAACGACTTTAAGTTAATATTCATGGCATGTATATGTTAGACATAGTTGTGATTTTTGTCTTTTGGGAAGATGTAAATATATATATTGGATAAGCCATGCGAATATGGCATATTATCCACTTTGTTGATATTTTGATAAGTTATGTTTGCTAGTAGGTATATTTATAATATGAGCAATATGTTCTCTTGTGATTGTTTTGATGTATTGAGAGATGTGGAAGTAGAAAGTTGGTTAATGTCCATTTGAGGAAATGAAGTGAATTTCATTTGGATGCCGTGTATGTGTACTTATATTGTATGAATGACTTGGCTTTATCCTTCATTATATTCGGCAAACGGTAAAAGTTTTATGCAATATGAATAGTTTAATATATGATTGTATGTGGTCAAATTAATCAATGAAATCTTGGTTACTCATATACGTGCATATATGCTTGTTTTGGGCTATTGAATTTTTGGAGCATAGTTTGGTATTTCATTTTTATTAGAGATGAACTATTCATGTGCGTAACTAAATTCCTTATTCATGTGTACATGGAATGTTTTGAAAGCAAGTTTAGTTTAGTTAAGCCTGGTGACCCATTCCGGCAATGGATTCAGGTTTTAGGGTGTTACATTCCACACATCCAGGGTTTAATTCACTTAAAACCAAAATTTTTGCCAAAGCCCAGGTTTCAACCTAGGACTTTTCCAACACCTCTGAAGACACTTAACCACTTAAGCAAATGTGGTAAATGTGGTAAATGTGGTAAATACTTCTAGGCCAAAAATCAAGGCGTTACACCACACATCATCATCAATCACATTTACCACGTATTTATACATCATAAGCATAGACCTATAATCATGAGGTCATCACAAGATCATTCTCATAGGTATAACTTACTCATTTATATTCTTACCAAAATTCAGTCACATACCGAGCACATTGCTCGTGAGTGTACACATACAAATACCTGCACTTAATCGTCACATAATCACATTCATTTGCACTTTAGTCATTTTCCCATTGAACACATCAAAATATTAATGGATACCCTGTGGTTTGCACATAGTACCACCCTTGTAGTCAAAGTTACCTTCTTCACAAAGTGGCCTTCACATAGTACAACACTTGTGACCAAAGATATCTTTTTCGCAAAGTGGCCTTCACATATTACCACACTTGTGATCAAGCTATCTTTCTTCATAAAGTGGCCTTCACATAGTACCACACTTGTGATCAAGCTATCTCTTCTCAAAGTGGCCTTCACATAGTACCACACTTGAGTCACTAGTGACATGTCACTTGTATCCTATTCTATTCCTAATGTTCAACTAGGAAATTTCTCACTTTTCTATACTTGTCAATTTCATGCAATATTTAGCCACATTTCATAAAACATAATAAAATACGATAACGCAAGTAAAAGCGATGCATTATTTACATACAAACTTACCTCGGTGCAAAATATGACGAATTTGCAATTTAGTCCACAACATTTTCTTTTCCCCGATCAAGGTCAATTCATTGCCTTTCTTGATCTATAATAACAAATTTAACTCATTTAATACTCACATTATTCAATTTAGTCCAAAAATTACACTATGGAAAAATTATATTTTTGCCCCTAAAGTTTCACATATTTATAATCTTGCCCCTAGCCTCGTAAAATGAAAAGCACTTATTTTTCTCAAATCCTAAGCCTAGCCGATTCATATTCCCTCTTATAGCAGCCCACATTTTTCACTAAATCACATTTTCTACACATAATTTTTCAACTTTTACAAATAGGTCATTTTATGCAATTTCATCAAAAATCACTTAGTAAAAGTTGTTTACCACATCCCAAACTTTCATATTCTTCCATAAATAATCAAAAAACATGCATGTCATCCATGGATGAATTTTTAAACACAAACCCTAGCTTAAAATAATGGTAGAAATAGCTAAATCGAGTTACGAGAATCTCAAAAATGTAAAGAACATTAAAAACGAGGCTAAAACAGACTTACGATCGCGCTTGGAAGCTTGAAAAACCCTAGCTATGTCTTCCTCATGTGAAATTCAGCCAAGGGGTTGAAGATAGACAAAAATTGGCTTTTAATTTGGTTTTTAATTCATTTTAATACTAAATGACCAAAATGCCCCTAACTTAAAAATATTCTATTTCACCTATCTCATGTCCATTTTTGTCCAAAAAATTAACCAATGGTCTAATTACACTTTAAGGATCTCCAATTTAAAATTTCATAGCAATTTGACACCTCTACCTTCTAGAACTCAAGTTTTGCACTTTTTACAATTTAATCCTTTTGACTAAATTGAGTGCCCAAACGTCAAAATTTTCAAAGGAGATTTTCGCAAAATCATTCCATAAAAATCGTAGATCATAAAAATATAAGAATATTAAATTTTTCCTCATCGAATTTGTGGCCCCAAAACCACTATTCTGACTAGGCCCAAAATCGGGCTGTTACACCCGGATCACATATGCATAGTACAATGCCATATCCCGAATATGGTCTTACATGTAATCACATATCGATGCCATAGCCCAGCTATGGTCTTCACAAAATCTCATACCGACGCCATGTCCCAGACATGGTCTTACACGTGATCGCACATAAATATACCGATGCCACATCCCAGATATGGTTTTATACGGATTCACATATCACATATCGATGCCATATATCAGATTTGGTCTACACAGAATCACATATAATATATCGATGCCAGAGCCCAACTATGGTCTTATATGAAATCATATATTGCTATGCTCCAATCATGGTCTGTTCCGTCAATTCATTTTTCGCTATAAAACGATCATAATCTATCCAGCATTTTTACTCATTTTAAAGTTTTACTTTAAATTCCACAATTCATTCAAATATACAATATTAATCCATAATTAACACTGTAACACCCCAAACCCGGCCCAGATGTCACGTCCAAATCTGATGTGTCACATCACCTATAACTAACCATGTTACCTAGTTACTAAGATTGGGGTGAGCTTAGCAAACCGATATTGTGGGTTTAAGAGAAATTCCCGATTTTTTTGAGAACGTCCTAAACATTACTAGTTATTAAGAGGATAATATTATAACTTAACTTTGTTGCTCGTTTGAAACGTGTGATGAGATTTTGAAAACATTTGATTAATTTTAAGAAAACCTTGCGCAGCTATATTCAATATAATTAAACTAGTGTATGAATAAGTAATTAAAAACCCAAAACAAAAATAATTAGAGCGGCCTTATTACAACCTAGAACCATAATAAAAATAATTAAAAATTAAAATAGAAATAAAATAAATTAAAATAGAACTTAAATAACTGTAGTCCATGTGGCCACTCCGAATCCCTTCCAGCTCCAAGTCCACCAATCTAAGGCTCGCCTGCATTGATGGAGAGAAAGGAGTGAGTTTGGAAACTCAGTGTGTAAGGAAAGCCCATCCAGAGCCCAAATCAGCTCAAGCCCACTAGGCCTACGCCCTATCCAGTCTCAGTTTTAACTGGGCCGAAGCCCTATCCAGATACAGTAAACTTGACATTAGCCCTTTTCAGATAACAGTATGGCCTATAGGTCTATTACAGTAACAGATCAATGAATATGCAGGTATACAAGCCCAAACCCAGCCTATGTCCATCCGCTACAGTCCACCCATACCAGCCCTACACTCCATGTGGGGAATAACTCAAACCACCCAGCCCTACACTCCACAATTGCAGCATAGCTGCTCAGATAACAGTAAAATGAGGCAAAGCCTCCAGTACGTGGTCAAGCCACTTTCAGTACTTCCTCCATCAATATCCCAGTCCCATGCAACAGATATTCATGACATGGCATGCAATAAACAGTAACAGTAAAACATGCGTTTTGGTCAAACTTAGCCCTAGGGGTATAATGCTCATTTTACACCTAGGGGTAATTCAGTAATTTCCACCCATAAGGTTATTTCAGTAATTATGCAATTTCTAGGGTTTCATACACATTTTAATCAGAAATAGTCTAACTTTTATCTCTGTAGTTTATTTAGTCCATTTTAGCAGTTTACAGTCATTAGGCCCTAAAACCCCTAATGAGCCCTACAAGGTCATTTAGCTATTTTAGCCCATTTAGTCCAAATTTTACGATCAATTTACTAGTTTTAGCAGTTTTGGACCTACTGTCTATCTGTACATATTTATTGCCTATTTCTACCCACATGGGCCCATAAGCCTATTGGGCCCAATTTTAGCCCATTAAGGCCCAATTTACCGAAGTGCATGAAATTGTGCACTCAACCATCTTACCACTTGTGATTATAGAACCAATGGTTTCCACTCGACTTACGAGTGTTCGCACGCTCACAAGCCCACGAAATGCCGGAATTTTGGCATTTCGGCTTTTCGACTTTTGCCGATTTGAACCACAAGAGGGTGTTCGACACACACTTGATTTACGACGAACGCTACCAAGATCCCCCATGATATCCTACAACCAATCACTAAACATATCAGATCCAAATTACAATGACCACCATCATCATCTTACTTACCATAATCGGCCATTAACACCTAAGGCCCTTGAGATCTTACCTTTGCCAAAACTAGTGACTAGATCTAGATCTAATCGCTCCACTTGTCCAAGCCCTCAATCAATAGCCTCTAGAACATACTAACACTGAAATAAATCATTTATTAATAACCTTTAGAGCCCTAAGCCACAATCGACAGCCACCATAAGACCCTAGGGATTTCGACTTTTCTAAATCCCGAAATAAAGATTAGATCTGAGATGTCGAGTACTTACCACAGGTTCTTTCAATCAAACGATTCTCCTTTCGTTGCTACTTAGATTTAATACAGATCTAGCCCTTAAACACTAGTAGAGATCGAGTCTTAGAAATCTGAAGATTCGGCTACAAGTCCTAAAAAAATATGGTGTTTTCGGCTTTTGAAGTGGTGAAGGAAAAGATGATTTGAGACTATGGTTGGAAAGGTGTTTGTCGACAGAGCCTAAGGGTTTGGAGAGTAAAAAATTCGACTACAAGTGAGGAAAAAACAAAGAGGATTTAGCTATAGGCAAATCAGCACAGGAAGCAACCTTTTGGGATTTCGGCTTTTAGTAGCTGATGAGTTTGAGAAGAAAAGAATGATAACTTCGGTTTCTGAAGAAAAGAAAATGAAAGATGAGTGAGGAGGAGAGGTGGTTTCGGCTAGAGGAGAAAAGAAGAAGAAAAGAATGGAAGTGAGGAGAACAAAAGGAAGAATTCGGCACCAAGGAAAGCTTACTTGAGTTTTTCAGCTTTTTGGCACACTAAGGGGAGAATAGAACAAAAGTGAAAACTCTAGGTGGCTAACCCTAATTTGGCAAGACAGAAAAGAAATTAAAACTTGCCCTAATGGCCAATCAAACCAACGGCCCAACCTTCCTCAAGCCCTAGCCGAATTCCACTTGAGCTCTATCACATGCCTGGCACATGCACAAAAATAAAAGTATCATCTGCTTACCTTGTGACTTGAACTCTGGCCCTTAAACTCAGTCCTCACGCCATTTTTTTAGGAGCTTAGTGGTGCCCCCTTACCACTATACCAAGGCCCTCTTTGTGTCTCAGTTCACTAACTTTTTCTTAAAGGCCCACTTAACCAAGTCCCTTTCACTTAAAAACCGAAGTTGATTTTTCTATCGGGTTTTAACTTAGGCTTAGGCCTCCTAAAGGCCCACTAACACTCTTAAACATAATTTCAATAACCAAAAAACCAAAATTTCAAGATTTCACCAAAAAATCACAGAAACCCGAAAAATCCTAAAAATCAGGGCATTACAACTCTACCCCCTTAAAGAAATTTCAACCTCACAATTTACCTGATCCAAATAGGTGAGGGTATTGTTGACGTATTGCCTCTTCTGGCTCCCAAGTAGCCTCCGCCCTACCATGGTTACGCCAAAGCACCTTCACTAATGGAACTGACTTCTTCCTCAATTCTTTGACCTCTCAGTCCAGTATTTGCACAGGCTCCTCTTCAAAGGTCAAATCGGTCTTCACCTCAATCTGCTCTACTGGTACGACATGTGAAGGATCCGATCGATACTGTCTTAGCATGGACACATGAAAGATGTCATGGATTCTATCTAACCCCGATAGTAACTCCAATTGATACGCTACTGGCCCTACTCGTTTAAGAACTCGATAAGGCCCAATAAACCGCAGACTCAGTTTGCCTCTCTTGCCAAACCTCAAGATCTTCTTCTAGGGCGAGACTTTTAGAAATACCATATCCCTAACAGCGAACTCAATCTTCTTACGCTTTAAATCAGCATATGACTTCTGTCTATCAGACGCCTCCTTTAACCGATTTCTGATCAACTTAACCTTACTTTCAGTGTCTGCTACTAATCCCAGTCCAAGAACTTGTCGTTCTCCCAACTCTGTCCAACACGTAGGCGTACGACACCTTCACCCATAAAGTGCCTCATATGGAGCCATCTGAATACTCGCCTGATAACTGTTGTTGTAAACAAATTCCGCCAATAGTAAGTAGTCCTCCCAACTACCAAGGAAATCAATGACACAACCCCTTAACATATCCTCCAGAACCTGAATAACCCTTTCCGACTGTCCATCTATCTGAGGGTGAAAAGCAGTGCTGAAGTCCAATTGTGTACCCAACGCCTCATGCAACTTTTGCTAGAATCGAGATGTAAACTAGGGTCTCGATCAAAAATAATCGAAACTGGCACCCCATGCAGTCGTACTATCTCTACCACATACAGCTTAGCCAACTTTTGCAATGAGTAATCAGTTTGGATAGGTATGAAATGGGCAGATTTTGTTAACCTATCCACAATTACCCACACAGAGTCCTTCTTGGAGGGTGTCAAGGGTAGCCCACTTACGAAATCCATAGTAACTCTCTCCCACTTCCAAAGTGGAATTTTCACCAGTTGTAACAGTCCAGAAAGAAGTTGGTGCTCAACCTTAACTTGCTGGCACGTCAGATATTTTCCCACAAATTCAGTCACCTCACGCTTAAGTCCAGGCCACCAGTACACCTTTCACAAGTCTCGATACAGCTTATTCCCTCTAGGACGCATGGCACAGGGTCCACCATGAGCCTCTTTCAGAATTGACTGCCTCAATTTAGAGTCATTCGGAATACAAACTCTTCCATAAAAGCAAAGAACTCCATCAGTATTCAGTCCAAAATCCAAATTCTCATCATTTTCAACTTGCTGAAATCGAGGAACCAACGATTCATCCTTTAATTGCTTCTCTTTAATCTGCTCAATTCAAGTTGGTCTCACTTGCAACTCCGCCAACAGACTTCTATCATTGTACAGACTCAAACGAGCAAACATCGCTTTCAACTCAGTTACAGCCCTTCGGCTTAGTGCATCAGCCACCACAATCGCCTTGCCTAGGTGGTACTCAATCGAACAATTGCAATCCTTAAGCAACTCTATCCATCTTCGTTGCCTAAGATTCAACTCCTTCTGAGTCAATAGATACTTGAGACTTTTATGGTCTGTGTATATAATACACTTTTCCCCATATAGATGGTGTCTCTAGATTTTCAACATAAAGATCATCGCTGCCAACTCTAGATCATGCGTAGGGTAATTCGTTTTGTGAGGCTTCAGCTGTCGAGAGGCATAAGCGACTACCTTACGCTCTTGCATCAGTACACAGCCTAGGCCAACATGTGATGCATCACTGTACACAGTAAAATCCTTTCCAGACTCTGGCTGAATCAACATTGGCGAATCAATTAATACCTTTTTCAACTTGTCAAAAGCTTCTTGCTGTTTCTCAGTCCAAACAAACACTACTCCTTTTCTTAACAGTTTCGTTAGCAGTGCAGCAATCAGAGAAAATCCCTCTACAAATCTTCTGTAGTACCCTGCCAGACCCTGAAAGCTCCAAATTTCTGATACTGACTTCGGTGGCTTCCATTCCAGAACTGCCTCAATTTTTCGAGGGTCTACCCTAATCCCCTCAGCAGAAACAACGTGGCCCAGAAAAGTCACTTCTCGTAACCAAAATTCACACTTACTGAACTTCGCATAGAGTTGCTTCTCTCTCAACACTTGAAGCACAATACGGAGATGCTCATCATGCTTCTACTTAGTTTCTACGTATACCAGGATATCGTCGATAAAGACGACTACGAATCGGTCCAAGTAAGGTTGGAACACTCGATTCATCAGATCCATGAAAGCTGCAGGTGCATTCGTCAGTCCAAAAGGCATAACAAGAAACTCGTAATGACCATACCGAGTTCTGAATGCTGTCTTATGAATATCTACCTCCTTTACCCTTAATTGATGGTATCCAGATTGAAGATCGATCTTGGAAAATACCGAAGCTCCTCTAAGCTGGTCAAACAGATCGTCAATTCTTGGCAGAGGATATTTGTTCTTTATCGTCAGTTTATTCAACTGGCGATAATCGATACACATACGCATCGTCCCATCCTTCTTTTTCATAAATAGTACTGGTACTCCCCACGGAGATACACTCAGTCTAATGAAGCCTCTATCCAATAACTCTTGGATTTGTGCTTTCAATTCCACCAACTCCTTTGGTGCCATCCTATAAGGCGTGATGGACACTGGAGCCGTTCCAGGCAGCAAGTCAATTCCAAACTCAACTTTTCGATTCGAAGGTAATCTAGGAAGCTCCTCAGGGAATACATCTTGAAATTCCCTAACAGTTCTGACTATCTCCACAGTCAAATCTTCAATCTAAGTTGGCTTATAAAAGCCAAGTACGCCTCGCATCCTTTGCGAATCAGTTTCTCAGCCCTTAAGGCCGAAACAACATTGGACAAATAGTCCCTTCGATCCCCAACCACCATTACCTCCTCACCCTCGGTTGTCCTCAACACCATCCTCTTAGCATCACAATCCAGTGTCGCCCTATGCTTAGTTAACCAGTCTATTCCCAAAATAAGATCGAACTCTCCGAAGGGTAACTCCATTAAGTCTCCAGCAAAGATCCTACCTTGAGTCTCTAAATGCACCTCCCTAAAGAGTTTATCTACCCTAACCGAGTGACCTAGAGAACTTATCACAGTTACCCCACTCACAATTTTCTCAGAGTGCACATCCAACGACCCAGAAATGTCACATGAAACATACGAATGGGTTGATCCCACCTCTATCAGAGCAGTGTAGGGCATGCTAGAGATAAAAAATGTACCGGTTACGACGTCAAGTGCATCACCCTCCTCTCGGTGACGAGCAGCATACACCAAGGCTGGCTGACGAGCCTCAGCATTGCCAGCACCCTTGCCAGGTGCTCCACGACCATGACCATTTCCATTGCCACATCTACCTTGTCTACGACCTCTCGGCGGTAGCGGTCCACCTCGCACTGGTTGAACAACCCCTTGTTCAGCAACTTGAGTTTGAGCCAGTCTCCTAGGACAGTCCTTGATCCCATGTTCCTTGGATCCACATCGGAGACATGCTCCAGTACGCTTCCAACATTCTCCAAAATGCACTCTCGTACAGTCCCCGCAAGGCTGCGGTCTAACTGTATTCACTGGAACTGCTTAAACTAGTTCTTCCACTCTAGCTCTTTTAACATTTCGGTTTGCAGCTCCAGATGGTCTAATATCCCTCCTAAAGCGATTTTGATCCTTATCACGGTTCTGCCATTCAGCTCGTTTCACCTCTTCGGCTATCTTAGCCTTCTCTACTAGAGCAGAAAAATCGCGCTCCCTCTACGGAGCTATCAGCACCCTTAACTCATCCCTAAGGCCATCCTCAAAACAAACACTACGCTCGTATTCAGTAGAAACTATCCCGCTAGCATACCTACTCAACCTCAGAAATTCTGCCTCATACTCAGCAACGGACTTATTACCCTGGGTCAGGTTCAGGAATTCCTTCCTACGTGCATCCACATAGCTTGCCCCGATGTACTTTCCCTTGAAGGACGTCTTAAACAGTTCCCAGGTTACCCACTCAGCTGGGGTACTCTCCCTTACAGTGATCCACCATTAATAAGCCTCGTCTCACAGCAACGACACTGCACCTTTCAGCTTTTGCACCACCGAGCAATCTAGGTCCTCCATAATCCATTCCGTAGCTTCCAGCCAATACACAGCTACATTTGGGGCCACTCCAGATATGCCCCTAAAGACCTCTGCTCCGTTAGCCTGGAGTCGCTCAAAAATAGATCCCCTATTTACTAGCCCAACACTAGCTCTAACAACCCTTTCCAGAACCCTTAACATTGCCTGTGACAAGGCATCACCCCCTGCAGCCCGATCATATAGCCCATTTTCAGCTACCGGTGGCGGTCGTGCCCCTTCAGCTGGCATGTTTTCCGAAGATGAAGACCCAGCTTGAACACTGTCTCGGCCACGTCCACAGCCTCGTCCACGAGCAGCTCTCTTACTCATATCGACTTATTTGATTACGAATTTTATAACATTAGTTTAATACTTCAGTTGTTTATTACAAATGTCTTATGCACAGATAGAGTTTTAGAGTTTGTTTTCGCGAAATCGTTGCCTAGCTACAGTCTCAGTTTTTCTAGGGTTTAGTTTCCTAACAGTCTCAGTCTCTACAATTTTCAGTACTACCCTATCTACAGTATCATAGTAGGGTCTTAGTTCTATCTACAGTAATATTTTAGTATAGTACAGTATGAGAAACAGTAATACTTACAGACTTGGTAAAGGGGATTCAGTATGCCACTTCCTCAGAAACCAGATTTTAGAAACCCAGAAAACTTAAACCTTTTAAAAAAAAACTTTAAAACATGTATTCCTTGAAAATAACTTTGAAAAGGGTTTTCTTAGAGAATTTTCCAGAACCGTTTCCAAAATACCCCTCTTAGGCCTAACTTTTAAAAATTTTTGAGAAGCTTTTTGGACTCGATCCACAGTCGAGTTGTTGCAACCGGGCTCTAATACCATTAAATGTAACACCCCAAACCCGGCCCAAATGTTACGGCCAAATCTGGTGTGTCACATTACCTACAACTAACCATGTTACCTAGTTACTAAGATTGGGGTGAGCTTAGCAAACCGATATTCTGGGTTTAAGAGAAATTCCCGATTTTTTTGAGAACATCCTAAACATTACTAGTTATTAAGAGGATAATATTATAACTTAACTTTGTTACTCGTTTGAAATGTGTGATGAGATTTTGAAAACATTTGATTAATTTTAAGAAAAACTTGTGCAGCTATATTCAATATAATTAAAGTAGTGTATGAATAAGTAATTAAAAACCCAAAACAAAAATAATTAGAGCGGCCTTATTATAACCCAGAACCATAATAAAAATAATTAAAAATTAATAAGAAAACAAAATAAATTAAAATAGAACTTAAATAACTGCAGTCCATCTGGCCACTCCGAATCACTCCCAGCTCCAAGTCCACCAATCTAGGGCTCACTTGCATTGATGGAGAGAAAGGGGTGAGTTTGGAAACTCAGCCCATCCAGAGCCCAAATCAACTCAAGCCCACTAGGCCTACGCCCTATCCAGTCTTAGTTTTAACTGGCCCGAAACCCTATCCAGATACAGTAAACTGGGCCTTAGCAATTTTAAGATAACAGTATGGACCATAGGCCCATTACAGTAACAGATCAATGAATATGCAGGTATGCAAGCCCAAACCCAGCCTATGTCCATCCGCTACACCCCACCCGTACCAGCCTTACACTCTATGTGGGGAATAACTCAACCCACCCAGCCCTACACTCCACAGTTGCAGCATAGCTGCTCAGATCACAGTAAAATAAGGCAAAGCCTCCAGTACGTGGTCAAGCCACTTTTAGTACTTCCTCCATCAATATCCCAGTCCCATGCAACAGATATTCATGATATGGCATGCAATAAACAGTAACAGTAAAACATGCGTTTTGGTCAAACTTAGCCCTAGGGGTATAATGGTCATTTTACACCTATGGGTAATTCAGTAATTTCCACCCATAAGGTTATTTCAGTAATTATGCCAATTTCTAGGGTTTCATACACATTTTAATCATAAATAGTCTACCTTTTTTCTCCGTAGTTTATTTAGTCCATTTTAGCAGTTTATAGTCATTGGGCCCTAAAACCACTAATGGGCCCTATAGGGTCATTTAGCTATTTTAGCCCATGTAGTCCAAATTTTATGATCAATTTACCAATTTTAGCAGTTTTGAACCTACAGTCTATCTGTACATATTTATTGCCTATTTCTACCCACATGGGCCTGTAAGCCCATTAGGCCCAATTTTAGCCCATCAAGGCCAAATTTATAGAAGTGCACGAAATTGCGCACTCAACCATCTTACCACTTGTGATTACAAAACCAATGGTTTCCACTCGACTTACGAGCGTTCACACGCTCACAAGCCCACAAAATGTCAGAATTTCGGTATTTCGACTTTTCAGCTTTTGCCGATTTGAACCATAAGAGGGTGTTCAACACACACCTGATTTGCGACAAACGCTACCAAGATCCCCCACGATATCCTACAACTAGTCACTAAACATATCAGATCCAAATTACAATGACCACCATCATCATCTAACTTACCATAATCGGCCATCAACACCTAAGGCCCTTGAGATCTTACCTTTGCCGAAACTAGTGACTAGATCTAGATCTAGTCGCTCCACTTGTCCAAGCCCTCAATCAGTAGCCTCTAGAACACACTAACACCAAAATAAATCATTTGTTAATAACCTTTAGAGCCTTAAGCCCCAATCGACTGCCTCCCTAAGACTCTAGGGATTTCGGCTTTTCTAAATCCCGAAATAAAGATTAGATCTGAGATGTCGAGTACTTACCACAGGTCCTTTCAATCAAATGATTCCCCTTTCGTTGCTACTCAGATCTGATTCAGATCTAGCCCTTAAACACGAGCAGAGATCGAGTCTTAGAGATCTAAAGATTCGGCTACAAGTCCTAAAAAAATGGTGTTTTCGGCTTTTGAAGTGGTGAAGGAAAAGATGATTTGAGACTATGGTTGGAAAGGTGTTTGTCGACAAAGCCTAAGGGTTTGGAGAGTAAGAAATTCCGCTACAAGTGAGGAAAAAACAAAGAGGATTCGGCTATAGGCAAATCAGTACAGGAAACAACCTTTCGGGATTTCGGCTTTTAGTAGCTGATGAGTTTGAGAAGAAAAGAATGACAACTTCAGTTTCTAAAGAAAAGAAAATGAAATATGAGTGAGGAGGAGAGGTGGTTTCGGCTAGAGGAGAAAAGAAGAAGAAAAGAATGGAAGTGAGGAGAAGAGAAGGAAGAATTCGGCACCAAGGAAAGCTTACTTGTGTTTTTTGTCTTTTTGGCACACGAAGGAGAGAATAGAACGAAAGTGAAAACTCTAGGTGGCTAACCCTAATTCGGCAAGACAGAAAAGAAATTAAAGCTTGCCCTAATGGCCATTCAAACCAATGGCCCAATCTTCCTAAAGCCCTAGCCGAATTCCACTTGAGCTCTATCACATGCCCGACACATGCAAAAAAATAAAAGTATCATCTGCTTACCCTGTAACTTGAACTCTGGCCGTTAAACTCAGTCCACACGCCATTTTTTTAGGAGCTTAGTGGTGCCCCCTTGCCACTATACCAAGGCTCTCTTTGTGTCTCAGTTCACTAACTTTTTCTTAAAGGCCCACTTAACCAAGTCTCTTTCACTTAAAAATCGAATTTGATTTTTCTGTCGGGTTTTAACTTAGGCTTGGGCCTCCTAAAGGCCCACTAATATACTTAAACATAATTTCAGTAACCAAAACACGAAAATTTCAAGATTTCACCAAAAAATCACAGAAACCCGAAAAATCCTGAAAATTAGGGCTTTACAAACACAATTCAATAACGTTTATTAACATACAAACTTACCTTGATACCAAAAATGGTAAAAAGGACCTAATTGTCAAACTCCCGTTTTCCCTTGTTCTAGGCCTAAATCTCATTTTTCTTTATCAATAATATCAAGTTTAGCTCACTTATTAGTCATATTATTCAACGTGACCGAAAAATTATATTATGGCAAAATTACATTTTTGCCCCTAAAGTTTCACATATTTACACTTTTGCCCTTAGGCTCGTAAAATGAAATGTGTTCAATTTCTTCAATTCCCAAGCCTAGCCAAGCCTCTTTTATACTTATTGCAGCCCACATTTTCCATAAAAATCATATTTTTATCACTTATTTTATCACTTTTACAATTTAGTCCTTTTAGGCATTTTCATCGAAAATCAATTAGTAAAAGTCGTTTCTCTAATCATAAACATGCATTTTCTACCATTAATCATCAAAATACACAAATTTCTAGCATGGGTCAAATCCTAGACCTTCATCATATCTCAAATAAGTGGTATAAATAGATAGATCATGATATAAGGATTTTGAAAACGTAAAAATAATTAAAAACGGGGTTAGAACGGAATCACAATCGAGCTTGGAAGCTTGAAAAACCCTAGCCATGGTTTCTTCATGGTAATTTCGGCCATAGCTTGAAGATGGACAAAAATTGGCTCTTAATTTTGTTTATTTAATCATTTAATCACTAAATGACCAAAATGCCCCTAGCTTAAAAATTTTCTATTTCACCTATTTTCATGTCCATTTTTGTCCAAAAAATTAACCAATGGTCTAATTACCATTTAAGGACCTCAAAGTTAAAATTTCATAACAATTGGACACCTCTAACATGTAGAACTTAATTTTTGCACTTTTTACAATTTAGTCCTTTTTACTAAATTGAGTGCCCAAACGTCAAAATTTTCAAACAAAATTTCCACGAAATCATCCTGTGAAATTGTAGACTATAAAAATATAATAAAAAATTAAAATTTTTCTCTTCAGATATGCGGTCCCGAAACCACTGTTCCGACTAGGCCCAAAAGAGGGCGGTTACAACTCTCCCCCTTTAGGGATTTTCGTCCTCGAAAATCTTACTGGAAAAGAGATTTGAGATTTTCTTTCTCATAGCCTTATCAAGTTCTCACAACTAAGATTCTGATATGTTCCTCAGTATACATCACATAAATCTATGTTTCAATGCTTTCATGTATCGAGTCTGCCGATGTTTTCTGTCAACCCGCATGGTTTTCTACCCGTTACAAATTACATTCACTTTCAGTTCAATTTGTCTAATAAAATAAATCTCAAGAATCCTTTTTTCACAAAGCTCAATCCAGTAATAACGGAGTTTTGTAATTACAATCATGCGATATTTCATACAATACCATCTTTATACTCATAGGATAATTATTAATATGCTCAAACGTACTTAACAGTAATTGTCTTTTTCTCAATTGCTTTCAGATTAAAAAACACGGTGACAAAATATATTTTCAAGAATCTGTATCACTTTCTCAGATCAACTATCAAATCAAGGATGAATTGGGGAAATAAATTCAATTTCGTACTTAATGCTTATTGTAGTATCTTTCAAAATCGTAATATAATTTTGGATCTTTATCCAAATCAATGAAGACTAGCACTCTGATGAACTTATAACTCATCTAGTCTATCAAGAAAGATTCATATGTACTGAGATAAAATGTGTAAACTTCTTCAACGACCAACAATAATTCATATATCATCCTTCTTTTTTGGTAATAAGAACAATTTCTATACAATATCCATCGAAATTCTATTCAATTTCCATTATAGATATCAACGCATGCTATAACAGCCCCAAAGGCACTTGGTGATCAGCTTTAACTTGCTGACAAATGAAACATTTAAACATAAATTTAGAATTATCTCTTTTCGTATCTGCTCACCAAAATTGTAACACCCCTATCCCCAAATCGTTGCCGAAATAGGTAAGGGGCACTACCGGACTTGTAACTCAGACCAAAGTTGTAATACTTTAAACTTATCAAACATCATAACAATTCATATAATAATCCATCAAAGCATGTTTAAAACAATCATATAAAGTTTCATTCATTCATCAAGGACTAAAATGATATCATATAAAAGATATGAGAAAACATAAGAAAATTTTTGAAATAAGGTCACACGGGCGTGTGCCCAGGCCGTCCGCCTCACACGGCTGCCTGACACGCCCATGTGCCTGAGCCGTGTCAAAACAGGGCATACACATCGACTTAAGCCCACGGATACCAAACACGGCCGTGTGTCCAGCCCGTGTGGCATTTTGACCAATTCAACTACAATACAGGGGTTACACGATTGAGTCACACGCCCGTGTGCCCTGACCGTGTGGCACAAAATAGGTATGGTAATAACCATATTCATACCCCAAATACTAATGTACCTACAAGCAATACTTTACAACATTCCATATACTAATTAAGCAACCAATTCAACCAAAAACAAGTGCATTTATACCAATTCATATTCAACCAATCTCATACCAATTTGTATCAACCAAACAAGTACTAAATAAGCCAATTCCATACCAAATCAACTTACCAAAATTTTAACAAAGACACCTATCAGATATCCACATTTAAACCTCACCTAAGTCATGTGCTATTCATCCAAAATATCATATAAAGAGCACCACACATAATGCATTCATGAAAAGCTAACCATTCTCATTTCAAGCCATATCTCATAGCTTGAATAAGGGCCCAAAATCATACCACATTCTTTAACATAGTTACCATAAACATTAATTTATAAACTAGCCTATACATGCCATATTTACCACATTTACAAAGATTCAAAAGTACCGAAAGCTTGAGTGGATAGTGTGATTACGATCTCTAACTTTGTCCGGAATCCAACTAGCTTCCGAATCTATAAAACACGAAAGAAAATAAATAGAGTAAGCTTTAAAAGCTTAGTAAGCCCGTATAATATAGAATTTAACTTACCGAAGTGAAATTAAAAACGTAGAATAACAATATTAATCCAATTCATATGATCTTAATGCCTATTCAACCACCACAACCATGTTAGTCATTTAACCATCATATATTCATTCAATCCAAAGATGAAATAAACATGTAATATTCATGTACCATGCTTCATATATCAATTCATTCATTTATCATATACTCATATAATATATGTACTCTTATAACCATGTAACCATTTGTCTATACATATCAATGTCCCATATAACATATAAATCATGTAACATATAACTAGTAAATATATTCTTGTAATATGTAATTCATGTAGTTCAGGTATTAAACATCCCATATACATCTTGTATCTTTTGTAACATGTACCATATAAACATGTACTTGTAGCATATAGTCTATGTAACTTGTATCACTTATAACATGTATTTCATATATTACTTATCGGTAATTTGCCCATTGAACCTTTGAGAACATCGAGGGATACTCGGGTGATACACACACATTGTATATATATAACCTGTAAATCCGTCAAATCATTGTGTATGCTCTTTCGAGCTATGTACGGTATACTCCTCCTGAGCCGGTAACGGTAAGCCCAAAGGTTGAACATGTAATCCTGAAGGATAAACGGTAAGTCCGAAGAATGAATGGTAAGCCCAAAGGCCGAACATGTAATCTCGAAGGATGAACGGTAAGTCCGAAGACTAAACATGTAGCTAATGAGCTGTGGTGAGTCCGCAACAAATGCAGGAGCTCAACCATCCTGTAGCCCTAGCGACATGTCACTTGTATCCTACGACTTTCTACGACTCAAACGAGACTCGGTAATCACTTATACATATAACCAATAGACACTTCCATCTTTAATTTAATATATATACATTTATACCATAAAAAACTCAACATGTATTCAATAGGCAATCTGATTTTTCTATAATTCATTATACAATCAATAATTTTAATATTAGCAATTATAATTATAATATAAATTCAATTCTAATTATACGAACTTACCTCGATTTAGGTTGTAAACTCGAAATCTACTTGTCTATCTTACGTTTTCCCCGATCAAGTTCTGGGATTTGTTTGTCTTGATCTATATTAATCAAATTTAACTCAATTATTCATTAACACATTCAATTTAGTCCAAAACATGTAAATTTGGCAAATTACATGTTTGCCCCTATATTTTAACCACTTTGCAATTTAGTCCTTCATGCACAAAATAATAAATTATACATTTTCCAGAAAAATTTACCATTGCCAAATATTCATGTTAATCACACAAATACATATCTTTCATTAATTTACATTTCTTACCACAAAAATTCTATCTTTTTCAATTTAATCCATATACTCAATTTTATCAAAAATTACTATATAAAACTTGTATATTACTAAATAACCATCAATAATCCACCATTATTTATCAAAACAACCAAGCATTCTGCAATGGTTTATTTCAAAAACAACACCTATTTTAGAAATTGAGATACGAGTCAATTATATCGAGCTACAATGAGCTCAAAAACATAACAATCATTAAAAACGGATCAAAAACCATACCTTAATCACTTAGAAAAACATGGCCAAATGCAAGCTTTTAAAAATGGTGGTTCTTCCTCTTACAATCGACATGAAGAAGAAAAATAAGACTATCATAACACTATCATTCTGTAGGACATAATATAATAATAATAAAAATATTTTAACTCGGTTAAGTGGTCCCGAAACCACTCGTTCTGATTAGGGTCTAAACTGGGCTATTACAACTCTCCCTCTTTAGGGATTTTTGTCTTGAAAATCTTATCGGTAAACAGGTTAGGGTACGATTTTTGCATAGCTTCCTCGGGTTCCCATGTAGCTTCCTCTATTCTGTGTTTACACCAAAGAAATTTCACAAGTGCTATATGTTTATTTCTCAACTCTTTGATCTCTCGGGCCAAAATTCAAAGCGGTTCTTCACTATACGAAAAATCAGGCTGTATTTCCACATCAATAAGAGAGATGATATGTGATGGCTCAGATCTATATCGTCGAAGCATTGAAACATGGAAAACATCATGTGTCTTTTCAAGTTCAGATGGTAATGATAGTCGATAAGCTAAAAGCCCTATTCTTTCAACTATTTCGTACGGCCCGATGAATCGCGGATTTAACTTTCCTTTCGGCCGAAATGAAGAATTTTCTTTCAGGGAGATACTTTCAAGAATACTCGGTCTCCGACCTGAAACTCTATCTCTTTAGGTTTCAAATCAGCATATGATTTCTGTCTATCCGAAGCTGCTTTTAAACTATCCCGAATCACTTTCACTTTTTCTTCAGTTTCTCTGATCAAATCAACCCTGTGTATTTTTTTCTTACTCAATTCTGTCTAGTATAACGGTGCTCGACATTTACAACCGCATAGTGCTTCGTACAGAGCCATTTTCAAACTCGTCTGGAAACTGTTATTATAAGCAAATTCAATCAGAGGTAAGTGTTTCTCCTAGCTACCTTCAAATTCAAGTATGCAACATCGTAACATATCCTCTAAAATCTGTATAACTCTTTCGGACTGCCCGTCAGCCTGAGGATGAAATGCTATACTGAAACTTAATTTCGTTCCTAAAGCTTCTTGCAATTTCCTCTAAAATCTCGATGTGAATCTCGGATCTCTATCGGAGATAATAGACAATGGTACACCATGTAATCGTACAATCTCAGACAAATACAATTCAGCTAATCTATCCAGGGAGTAATCTGTACGTACCGGTATAAAATGAGTAGACGTCGTTAATCTATCAACGATAACCCAGATTGTATCTTTCTTTTTTGGAGTCAAGGGTAATCCCAATACGAAATCCATTGTAACTCTATCCCATTTCCATTCCAGAATCATCACTGGCTGTATTAAACTTGACGGTACCTGATGTTCAGCCTTTACTTACTGACAAATCAAACATTTCAATACAAACTTGGATATATCACGTTTCATTCCCGACCACCAGTATAATTGCTTCAAATTATTATACATTTTAGTGCTACCCGGATGAACAGAAAAGCGGCTATCATGTCTTCGTGTAACACTTTCTAAATAAGCTCGGTATCTTTCGGTAGACAAATTCTATTCTAGAACATTAAACAATCATCAGTTCTAATACTAAATTCAGAATCAGAATTAGACTCACAGTAAAGTCGTTTAGCTTGTAACTCTGTGTCAACTTTTTGAGCTTTGCGTATTTGTTGCAGAAATACAGGTTTAGCTTTTAACTCAGCTAAAATAGATCTGTTATGACATAGCCTCATCTGAATGTTCATATCTCGCAAAGCAAATAGGGACTTTCGATTCAAAGCATCAGCTACTACATTCGACTTTTGTTGCGGAGGCCCTTGCATACCTTCAAGCAGTTAGCTTGGGACTGGATCTTGGCTTTCAAGATGTGGTTGTTGAAGGAGATGCCCTAATAGTGATTCTTAAAGTTCTTTCCCCTATGTCTAATAACTCTATTCTTGGAGCTTACATCAGGGATATTAAACTGTGGGTTAGGTCTTTTTAACGGTGTGCTTTTAGGCATGTGCTTCGTAAAGGGAACATAGTGGCCCATTTGTTGGCTACAGAGGTTTGAAGGGTAGGGATAGTTATTACCTGGTGGGTGGGTGCTTGATTTTACGCTGTTGGCAATGGAGAGTGATCGTCGATCTGTATTGAGAGGAGAGGAAAGGGGGAGTGGGAAGGACTTTGTGGGGCACATTGAGATGAGGATTGATTTGGAAGGAAAGGGAGAGCTGAGGGGACTCAAATGGTTTCTGATGGGTTTCGGAAAGGGTGAGTTTCATCTTTGGGGAGTCTTGGAAGTTGCTTGTGTGCTAGAATTCTTAGATCTGGACGCTTGAAGGGTCTTGATGTTTGGGATCATCGTTGCTGGTTACTTTGCTGGTGGCGTTTCAGCTGCTCTTTTGTTGAACAACCAGCTGGTTTTGGGGAACAGCTCATCCTTGGAAGTGATTGCTCTTTATCGTCTGCTGTTTAAGCTGCTCTTTGCTGGGCTTTCTTTTGGTTTGTTTTATTGGCTTTATATTTGGGTTGTTTCCTATTTTGGGTTTGATTTGTTGGACTTCTTTTTATTTTATTTTGTTTTAATATTAACCCAGCTTCCTTAAAAAAAAAAAGTTCATCCACCGCCGCCCCATCAAGAAACAGAATAACACACCGACACTTCAAATCTTCTCTTTGCTCTCACTTTTCCATGGATTTCTTGTCTACCATAGCCATTAAAGCTGCTTCTTCGTCCTTGAGCTGTTCATCGTTATTTGCTATCTCTCAAACCCAAATCAAGCCCAAAACCACTCCTTTTCAACTTCTATGGAATACCCTGAGTCCATCAAAACTCCTTCTTCAAGTCCGTCAAGTGCATTCAATCTCCTCCTCCTGGTTCTCTTCCTTCAAAGCCCACTACGTTTTCATGCTCTGCTGTTACATAGTTTCCAACCCAGACGCTCATCTCCCACTTGAAAATTCTGTTCAAATTCTTTTCTTTGGGTTTGAAATTCTTCATCTCTCATGCCCAAAAACCGCTGTTCAATCGTTAATCATTTGAAAAACTTTGAAATTTTGCTGTTACACTGCCTCCAAACACTTGCATTTGCGTTGTCTTTTGGGTTCAATGTTTGAGAAACAAATTTGATTTATTTAGATGGAAAATGTAAACTAATTTTGTTATACATGTATAGACCCTTATGGAGGAACTTCTCTAGAAAAGATTCCATCTGAGCTAGTAGGCATTCTACTCAATTTCTTCTCTTATCCTTTACTACGATTCTCTTCTCCCTCCTTTCCCCGACTGATTCGAACCGGGTCATATGTTGCACGGCCCGAGTTTGACTCGATGCCCAGATGCACTCTGAAGGGAACAGTAGACTCTGAGTTGACAGCGATTTCGGCGAAAGGGTTCTGCGCTTGCTTGGTTTCGGTTCTTGATGGTGCGGCGCCCAAGGAAGTGCTGCAATTAAAAATAGGAGAAAATAAAATATTTAAATGCATGTGGTGGAGCCCGGAATAAACAAAAAAATAGTGGGAATGTCATGCAATTTTAAGTGAAGTGACTAAAATAAATCAATTTTGTAATATAAGTGTTCATTTTGTAAATATTTTTATTTTAAATGCTTAAAATGAAAATTTTGAAAAATTGAGTGACTATATTTGTACTTTACCCTATATAATATCATATAAGTTACTTAATTTTTATTTGAACTTATTAATTTCAAATTATATTAATTACTATACTTTTAATTTTTGTATTAATTTTGTATGATTTTTTTTCTTTGCACAACTTGTAAAATTTTCCTTTTATTTCAAAAATGCCTTTAGTTCTTTTTTTTTTTTTTGTCTTTTTACTATCTATTATATATAATTTTTACATGCATTTTGTAATTATAATTTTCTATGAAAATATTTTAAATTATTATTGGTGTGAGTTATTTTCATCGAAATAATTTAAAATTTATTTACTTCAAAAATCTTTTTTACTCATCCTTTTCGGTTTTTCCTTTTAAAGGCAATAATTTCAATAACAGCTATTTTTTATTTCAATTTTTATGAATATTTAACTTAATAATTATGTCTATTAAAATTTTAAATTAAAACATAAACTTTTTTAAAAAAATTCAACTTTTCTCTTTTATTTATAACACATTAAATAAAATAATATATTATTAATTAAAAATCTGGGTTAAGTTGGGTGATATGAATCTGAAAATATTATGTCAAATCGAACCTAATACTATGAAGAGCATTTTATGAATTAAAAACAGCCATGCAAGTGTCTTTCACATAAGAATTCCTTTTTTATGATTAATACGTTTTTCATATTCTATTCATCAAAATTTAAAGTTGTTTCAACTTAGTTTAAGGGACGCATAAGATTCTATAATATATATATATATATATATATATATTTTTTTAGGAATTATACATTTGCAATAATAATAATATATACTAGTCTATATAAATAATAATGTCGATATTAATCGAATTAAAATTCAATCGATAACAATAATTTAATTTCTAAAATACAACTATTTGTATTGAATCAGATTATAAACTCATCTATTCCCCACATTAAAAAACAAAAACTATAATCCTCATAAAAACACCCAACCAAAGGTATTCTCCGCAATCAACTTGAAAAATAAGTAGGCAGACATATTGATTATCACCCATACCTAACAATAAAGCTGTCCCGAAATCTATACCAAACTTCAATGACAAATCTAATTACCTTGAGTCTCTACAATATTTGGAATTCATCTTCCCTTCCCTAATGTTTCAATTGCTTAAATATTCAAATTTTACAAAAATAATTTGAGTGAAAAGTTGTCGTTCCATAAACAATCCAAATTCCTCAACTTCAGAACAAATAAATAAAAACATTTTTGAAAATATCTTGTTCTGCTTCTCAATCCCTATAAATAAATCATATTATAAAAAATAACTAAATTAACCCTATAATAATGTTAAGCTTAATCTACAGTTTTTTTTTTAAGGTTGCTGGGTTTCCTCTTCATCTTCCTATTTTTCTTCTTCTCCCTCTTCAACTTCTCCTTTGCTTCTCTTTTTATTTTTTTATTTAGCTTTTGCTTTAACTAAATAACCCTATTTACTAGTCTTAAGCTATTAGGAACTAGAGGTATCTGTTATATATATATATAGATATAGATTATAACATCAAATAATAACCTTGAATTTCTTTACTTAAAATTAAATTTAATACACTGTCATTGTATAAATCTATGCGTCACCAATGATTTAGGTGATAACACAACATCACTTTACTTTATTTCTAATAATGTATCATCGTTAAATTTACTTATTTCATTAATGATACAAAAAATTATGCATTAAGTTATCAAATATTAATTCTTTAAAAAATAATAAGTAATGAAGAACAATGCTTGGCGATGGCAATGGGGCTGATCTGATGATGTCTACTAGTGAAGGTAATAGGGTTGAAACTCATACTTTAGATGATCAAGTCACCAAGAAGGTGAGGTACAAGGATACACATGTTGATTCGGACAAATCGAGGGATATGGATTTACCTTATCTTGGAAGGATAGGCTAGTGGGCTAGGGGCAATCGGATTCGAAAAAGACAACTGAATTCTTAGTTTCAGAAGGTGATGATGATTTTGAATTTTGTGAAGGGGATATTAGGAAATCAACTATCAATAGTATTCCTGCGATCAAGTTTTTGAAAAGGATTCATCAGTTTCTCATTAGGGATATGTCTACTACGCTAGTGTTAAAATTGTTGCGATGGAATATACTATGCAACTCTTTTTAATAAGATCCATAGTCTTTGAAGACCTTTTGCGCCAATCCAACTGATGGAAATTGACAATGGTTATTTTCTGGCAAAATTCCTGGACGAATGGGACTTCAACAAAGTGATATTTCAAAGACTTTGCATCGTTTTTGAAAAATACCTAATGATGCAACCTTGGACAATTGATTTTAATCTGTCTCTGCCATACCCTAGTATTATGATAACCTAGATTACATTTCCAGGCTTTTCGGGGCATTTTTACAATAGAAAGGTACCATGGGAGATTGGGGAAATGATAGGAAGAGTTGCTAAACTAGATTTCAACACAAATACTAAAAGTAGGGGGTGTTTTGCTCGTATGGTAGTCTATATTAATTCAGACAAACTGTTGGTATAACACCCCTAACTCGTATCTGTCGTCGGAATAGCCATGAGTTATTACTGATCAAATCACATCATTTAACACATACATCTCATACATTAAGCATTTATTTTCAAATGTCATTCAAACACAATCACAATGTCCCTTATACGGGCCTACAAGGCCTTTAACATGCTTTAGAGATGATTGGAGACCAAACCGATAACATACGAAAACTTTGAAAACTTTAAAAAATTTCAAGAATACAGGGGTCACATGCTCGTGTGAATAGGCTGTGTGCCTCACATGGCCACCAGACATGTCCGTGTCACAAGCTCTGTGGAAACAAGGCATACATACTAACTTGCATCACACGGCTGACCGTACACCCATGTGCTTGGTCGTGTGAAAACTAAAGGGTATACTGACTTGGGTCAGATGGCCAGTCACATGCCCATGTGTCTAGCTCGTGTGCCTATTCGAAATGGCCCCACACGCCTGTGTTTAGGCCATGTGCTAGACCTTGTCAAACCTGTAAGGTATATTGACTTATGCCACATGGCCAGTCACACGCCCGTGTGTGAGGCTGTGTGGTACATACTAAATTAATTTGAATTGCAACACTAGGGGACACATGGCCGTGTACCATGACCGTGTGTCACACACCACTGAGACATACGCCCGTGTCTCTGCCCATGTGTAATAGCCTGATTTTGGGCCTAGTCAAAACAGTAGTTTCAGAACCACTAATCCGGAGTCGGAGAAATTATTTTTAATATTATTTTATGTATTGTAGCATGATTATATAAGTGCATGAAAATTTTGGTGAAATAATTTTAGCGATTGGGTGCTTAATTTTGAATACGGACTAAATCGCGTAAAGGTCAAAAGTTCTATTTTGTTAGCAAATTATGTAAATAGAAAATTGAATAAAATGGAGAGGTTTTATATGGCAAATAAACCCATTAAATATGCATGGCCGGCCATAGGAGGTCATATGGGACAAAAATTTTGAAAAGTTACAAGGTGGTGGGGTTAGGTGACTTAATGTGTAATAAAATAAAACAAAAAGAAAAAGTTGTCATTTTCTTTCATCCTTCCCCTTTCCCCACTGAAAATGGCAGCAACATGGGGGTTTGAGAGCTTCAAAAATTTCAGCCACTTTTCATCATCACAAGTAACTGATTTTAAGGTCATTTCTTGATAATTTTAGTACTTTTAGAACCCTTGTAGCATGAGCTACCTATTTGGAGGACTATTTTGCATAATGGATGAAAGTCTAGGGTGTTGCGATGTGAGTATTTATGTTGTTTGCTGGATTTTTATGGAAGAAAATGAAGTATGGTTAACAATTTTTGTAAAAAGGAGTTTTCATGAAAACACCTAAAAAGGGCTATTTTGTAAAGTTTGTAAAATAAGTTGTAAATGTGTGAAATAATTGAAATTGTGAGTAACTATAGTTATAAAGAGAACTCAGCTAGGCTTGCTAAAGGAGGAAATTTGATAAATTAGATTTACGAGCCTAAGGATAAAATCGTAATTTTTGTAAAGTCTAAGGGCAAAACGATCATTTTGCCAAATTATAATTATAGAATGTTTTAATTAATGTAGTGATTAAATGAGTGAATTTCATCATGTTAGATCAAGAAAATCGAGATTTGGGCTTGAATTGGAAAGTACGAGATTATGGACTAAAATGGAGAAATTAGTGGAAATTGCATTCAAGGTAAGTCCATGTGACTAAATAAACATGTTATTGTTAATATTCATGTTACTGTTAATATACTTGAAATCTATTTTGCGATGATTGTATTGAATTACATGTTGATGGGGTTATGTATGAGGAAGTGATGCCAAATGTTAAGAACATTTTTATGATGGTTGAATACAATGGAAGTTTGATGGAATATGACATTCCATTGAAACAAGTAAGTTGGTGTGATAATAATGATGTATTATTGTTATTATTATTATTGTTTAAAGCCTAAATGGATAAGGCTTAAAATGAGTAAATTTATATGTAAATGATACCTCTTCTATTAATGTTTTTTATTCATGAATGCTTTAGACGATATGTGATTGAACATTATTGACATTGGGTGAAAATGTGAGAAGTGAAGTTATGAATAAAATTCTATGAACTATTGAAAAGATGGGCTAAGTGCGATACCATCGAAAATTATTACTAAAGATGGGCTAAGTACGATACCATTGAAAATTATTGATAAAGATGGGCTAAGTGCGATACCATCGAAAATTATTGATAAAGATAGGCTAAGTGTGACACCATCAAAAAATTATTGATAAAGATGGGCTATTGATAAAGATGGGCTAAGTGTGTTACCATTGAAAATTGTTAATAAAAGGTAGGCTAAGTGCGTTACCACCGTAAATCATAAATAAAGGTGAGCTAAGTGCATTATCACCGGAAATTATTGATAATGATGGGCTATGTGCGAAACCACCGGATAATTATTGAAATTGATGAGCTAAGTGCGAATTATCCACCTTGTTGATTTATAGTACCAATGAACTAAGTGAAAATTATTGTAAAATATCAATATTGGTGGGCTATGTGCGAAACCACCTTATAATTGCTAATATGAATGGCTATGTGCGAACCATTGAGCATGAATTATTATATTGAGGTGTTTATTGAAAAATATGGTAAAGTTGCAAATGAGTAGGTTACACATGTGAGGATGATTTTATGATGACCTGGTGATTATAGGTCTATATTTACGATGTATGAAAGCATGGTAAAATCGATTGGTGACATGTATGCTTAAAAAAGAAGCTAAAACAAAGAAAGCATGAGAAAGTAAATTTGTGATAAAGCAGTTCCGAAACAGCAGTAGTTCCGTGATTTTGAAAAATCACCAAAAATGGTGGGAATTGAATTAGAGATTGGATGAGATATGAAATTAAATTTTAACGAGTCTGTTTTTACATAAAATAAATGGTGCGAGCAAAAAAATCTCACAAGATGAGATATTTGAAATTTAGTGAAATAGGGTCAGATAGATTACGAGGTCCCCTGTTCTAACTTGGGAAAATTATTAGAAATTGTACAAAAATAATTATGGGAAAAAGTTTATATGGTTAGATTCCTTAATGAGTTTATTTTTATAAGAAATAAACAAGAACCTTATTTGAATTCTGTACAAAGAGATAAATAAATTTTAGAGAAGAGAGGTCGAAACTGTCGAACCGCAAAATAGGGGCAACTTTAATGAATAAACTGTACTAATTGGCTTGACAAAAAATTTTGGAAATTTTATGGTAAGAAGAGGTATGAGCCTAGTTTTATGTAAAATTAGTGGATCTAAATTTTGAGTTCTATAGCTCCGGATACAAATAATTTAGTGGCTGTAACTCGAGAATGCCGCTAGACCTGAGCATAGGTAAAAAGGTAACTATGATAGGATTACCTTGAGATCATGTTGAAAGAATTGGTGGAAGCATATTGATAAATTGCTTATCATTTTCATATGGAATTACTAAGCATGAAGCTTACTCCCTCTTTTCCATCTTTTTTAGCTTTGATAGGTTAGCTCGAGTTGGAGATTGTCGGAGGCAGCATCACACTATCAAGTCACAACCTTTGGAATAATGAAGCATATGATAGAATTTCAAGTGAGTGGCAAGAATTTCAAGTGAGTGGCATGTATAGGGATCTAGTTTTAGGGCATGTATTCTCATGATTTTTGCCAAGTGTATTAGCTTATATTAAGTTATATGAATATGGCCATGAGATGTGGCTCATATTGATTACAGTTTGAAAATCTAGCTATTAATGTTATGTCTAATGTTTATGATGTGATTATGTCTATTTGTCATGCATGGTTGGTAATATGACATGTATGTTGGATGTATACTCTATGACCATTTGAGGTGATCATAGTCATGTAGTAATTGCATGTTATAAAAACCTCACGACGATGGTTGAACAAGAGTGCTCGAGGGATTATGGGTAATATGAAGGCTTGGAAAATAGCCTAAGTGTTGGCCACACGAGCTGGGACACGGCCGTGTGTCTTAACCATGTGAAGGACACGGCCGAGACACGAGCGTGTGCCGTGGCCATGTGAGTGAAGACGTTAGAAACAAAATGTCAATGTTCTTACACACGGGCTGCGACATGGACGTGTCATGGTCGTGTGAGGGACACGGGCTGGGCACACGGGCATGTGCCAGGCCGTGTAAAAACCCCTGTAGGTTCGATGTCAGAAATTAATTCCATACGGGCAAGGGGCACGGACGTGTCCCCAGGTGCTTAAACTATGTGAGGCACACGGGCCGTCAGCACGGCCATGTTTAAAGGCCACACGGGCGTGTGCCCTGTTTATAATAGTTTTTAGGGAAAGTTTCCTAAGTGCCAGAAATGGTCCCGAGTTGTTTCAAAACTATGATTTTGGCCTCATAGGCCAATATGAAGGTCCATAGGACAATGTTGGAAAAAGTTTTAAATTGGGACGCATTTCAATGGGTTAGAGTTGAACGGTTGCATATGGTTTTGTAAGGTAACACCTCGTATCCTATTCCGGTGTCGGATACGAGTAAGGGGTGTTACACCGTGTGGACAAAAATAGGCCATTTACAAGGCCATTTTGCCACCGTAATTCAAGTATACCTACACAAGGCAAATGGTACTAAATTAATACACAAAGGGCATCCAATTCAACCTTAATTCATGCACAAACCATGCTATACAATTCCAACCATTTCACTTACTCAAACATATACCCAAAACAACATGATCATTAACCATAATTCATACATATATATGCCAACCTAATTCACCCTTCAACATCGAAACCAATCCTCAACAACACATTTCTCAAGCATTTAAACACCACATCATAACTAACCATTTGTACATCCTTAACCATCATTAAGCATATCAAACAAAATCTTAGAACATGGAAAAATACACATTACATATCTCATACCTAATAACCACTTGGCAACCATAATACTATAACCACAACCACATCAAAATATGCCATTTCACAAGGCATTATATACATCAAACTTTGCAACTTTAACAAGCCATTTCAAAGGCCAAACACATTACCAAAACACTTATCAAAATGATCCAAGCCTATACATGTCATAACCATAAATATATACAATCTCAAAAGGTACCAAATAGATATCTGATAGTGCGATGATATTCCTGATGATCCCTGGATCCGAGCTAGTTTTGATTCACTATAAAACATAGAAAAAATAACATGAAGTAAGTTTCATAGCTTAGTAAGCTCGTATGATAATAAAATTAACTTAACAAATATAAGAAAATCAACCAAATAAACTTAATATGACATAACATCTATCAATACACAAAACTTCTCATGTTCATCACATAATCATATAAGAACTTATCAATTTCTTCCATTCGATACTCAAGTAGGTTTCGTACGTACCTATATTACTTAATTCAATTGTACTTCCATTCTCATCTTGACTATGCCCGTTGGACCATTTGGAATCTCTAAAGGATACTCAAGAACACATATACATAGTAACAATGACATATCCCAAATATGGTCTTACATGTAATCTAGTATTGATGCCAATAGCCCAGCTATGGTCTTACACGAAATCTCATATCGATGTCATATCCTAGATATGGTCTTACACGTAATCAAATTTTAGAAACCCTAATGTCATGATATTTGTATCCTAAGCTACTCCTAAGGTTTGTACGGGACTTTCACTTGTTGATTCTCAGACGATCACATGTCATAGACTTATATACAATCCTTTCCATTTCAATTCAATAATACTAAAGCATATAATACACAATTCAACAACAAATATTAACATACGAACTTAACTTGGGTGTGGAATTGACGAAACGAGTCAACAACTCGATAATCTTACCTTTCCCCGATCTAAATCCGAATTCTTTCTTTCTTGATCTATATGTAATAAAATTTAGCTTATTCAATTAACCATTCATTCAATTTAATCCAAATCACACATTTAGGCATAATTGCACATTAGCCCTTAAACTTGCACACTTTTAACAATTTAGTCTTTATTTCATAAAATCACAAATTACTACAATTTCATTACAAGCCAAGCTAGCCAAATCTTATACATGCTCAATACAATCCACATTTTTCATTTATTTCACATTTTAACACACACAATTTGCACATTTCACAATTTAATCCCTATTATGCATTTTTAGAGGTGTTCATGGGCCGGGCCGGGCTCAATAAAAAATTTAGGCCTATTCATCAGGCTTGGTCGGGCTAGGCCCAAAAATGAGCCTAAAATTTTACCCAAGCCCAACCCATATAAAAATGCTAAAACCTAGGCCCGGCCTGGCCAGCCCGTATTGATTTTTAATATTATTTTATATAATTTTTAAATATATATAATACATCAAAAATACTAAAAAAAATCAAAATAAATATTTACCAACAAATTGAAAATAAATTTTAAAAAAATATACAGACTTAAATAACACTAAGACAGATGTAACTTAACAAGCAAATACCTCTAAAACAATAACAAAATTAACAAATGTCTTTAAAATAATAACCAAATTAACAATAAAATAAGTTTTATACAATATCCAAACAATAACAACAAAATAATAGCAACATAATAGTAATATGGTAGCAAAATAGGGAGAAAACAACAAGAAAATAACATTCAAAAATAAAAAAAAAATAGCAAATTTTTTTGTCCTTTTGTGAATTCGGGCCGGGCCCGGGCTACAAATACATTACCCGAGGCCTGACCCATTTTTTAAATGGGCCCTATTTTTTTTCCAAGCCTATTTTTCGGGCCTATATTTTTGCCCAAACCCTCCCACATTTCGGTCGGGCCTTCGGGCCAAGCTGGGCCGCCCGGCCCATGCACACCTCTATGCATTTTCATCAAAAATAACTTTACCAAACATGTATAACTATCATCAAATACTCATATTTCATCAAAAACCATCAAAGAACTCAAGTATTCATCAACGGAAACATACATAATCTTTAACAATTTTGAAATCAGAGGTACGGGCTAGCTAGCTTACGAAGCAACTATCATAAAAACATAGAAATCATCAAAAATCGAGCAAAAATCACATAGCTATTAAACCATTCAAGGGCCACCGAATGCTTCAAACTTTCCCAAGCCCTTATTTTCTCTTTTGCAATCGGTTTTAGTGAAGAAGATGAGACCATATTCAACTTTTGTTTTATTTTAATTAACCTTTATTTTACAAATTACCTTAATAACCTTAATTACATAATACATACCCATTAATGTCCATCAACATTAGTAATGGTATAATAACATCATAAGGACTTCCACCTTTTAATTTCATAGCTATTAAACACTTTAACTATGAGAACATCAACTTTTTTTAATTTCACAGCTATTAAACACTTTAACTATGGGAACATCAACTTTGCATTTTATGCGATTTAATCCTTTTACAAATTAGACATCCAATCGGTAAAATTAATTGACGAAACTTTTACACATACTTACTAACATGCTGTAAACACAAAAAAATATTAAAATAATTTTTTGACCTCAGATTTATGGTTTCGAAACCACTGTTCCAATTTAGCCAAAAACGCGCTGTTACAATTGGTGTCACAAGTGTTGATTAATGGCAGATCTCAGCGTATAGAATATGAATCATTACTAGTTAGTTGTTTCTCCAATAGGTGCTACAGTTATTCTCGAGTCAAGAGTGTAACGCAATTGGAGCAACAAAATCCTCCACTTGAAACGCCTACGGTGGTGGTTGGCATGACAAATGGGGTAGATGCCTACGAGCTGTGGATGGTTGTTAAGAGGAAATCACAGAGGATATCAAGCAAACAAAGATCTGAAAAGGAAAATCCAGGGCAATTTTCTATGGGATCTAGATTCTCTACGTTGGTTACCTTAGATAAGGATGAAGAAGTTATTGCTGATGATGGTGAGAAATCTAAGGGTTTCAAACCTAAGGGAAAGGAAATTATTGTAAACTTTAATTTGGGGGTTTTGAATAAGGGTGGCAGTGCTGTTGTTAGGTTAACTAGAGAGCTGGGTAGTAAGTTTTCTCAAGTAGGCCATGTGAAGGTGAATGGTTTGCCAGGCCCAATGGATAATGATGGCTTTATGGACGGTAGTGAGGTTTCTGGGTGGATTGGAGCATTTTCCTCTATGACCCCAAGAATTTGTCTGTTTCAGAAAGTGCCCTTGTGAAACCAACCGAAATTCTAATTGGGGCCAATATTGTCTGTTTCAGAAAGTGCCCTTGTGAAACCAACCGAAATTCTAATTGGGGCCAATATTGACTTTAAGATTTCGAGTTCTGACTCTCAAGGTTTTAATTTGGTGGTCCAATCGATTTTGAAACAAATGGAATCAGACTTTTGTAATGAGATTTCCCCTAGTGTGCATACTGTCGAAACTCTAACTACAAGAAATTTAAGTTTAGGTGTTGAGTTTAATTCTAAAACTATTTCTCATTTTAACCTGACATTTAGAGGTCCAATGAAGGTTGGTATTCCGTTGAGTGAAGGTGTTTTGGACCTCGTAAAGCATTCAACTATCACGTTAAAAAAAAAAATTACAACCAAAAAGCACATCTAAAAATGATGGAGGAAGTTTGAAAGGGAGTGGTTTTGTAACTTTAGGTGTGCAAGGACAAGGAGTTGGTGAGAAAACCAGAGTTGGTAGGGGCGGGAAGAAACTTAACAAGTCTCTTCGTGGGTGTGGGAGTCATTTTAAAATTTCTAGAATTTCAAAGTCCTTTTGTCTGACTCAATGAACTCCATTGTTGATCTTATTAATTCTCATTTAGAGATAAAGTCCAATAAGAGGGACCTTAATGAAATTGGTACAAGGCTAGCGAATAAGTCAATTTTCAATTAGTGGAGGTCAGTTTCCTTCTTAATTTATTTTTATTATGAATTTATTAATTTTTTTAGAATTTTTAAAGATATGCTAATGTTAAATTTCCCCGAATTTTTCCATGAGTATAATATGGAGTATAAACCAAATATTATTGATTTGCTTGAGCCGAGAGTCAATGGTGCTAAGGTAGATAGAATTATCACTAGGTTGGGGTTCCAACGATCTCATCATATGGAAGCAATTGGATATTCTAGAGGCATTTGGATTGGTTGGAAGGACTCAATTCAAGTTAAGTTTATTTGAAACCAAACTCAGTTTGTTTTGCTAAAAGTCTCCTGTGGTTTTCCCTTGCAAGATATTTTTGTCTCATTTGTTTATGGAAATCCCAAAAGATAGAAAAGAAAGTTGCTTTGGCAAGATTTAAATTTAGTTATCCTTTCAAATTTGTATCCATGGGTAGTTTTTAGGGACTTTAATGCTATTCTTTATTCGAGTGAAAAGAAAGACGATCGTTCCAGAGGTAAAGGTTGTTCTTTTTTTTTGGTGAATTTGTGGAAATGGCAAAACTTCATGATTTGGAATTCAAAGGTTCTTTTTTCACTTGGCTTAGAGGTGGTGTTTTTAAGATATTAGATTTTTCTCTCGGTAATGATGCTTGGTTAAGAGCATTCTTTAATAGTTTAGTTACTCATCTTCCACGAATCAAATTAGATCATAGTCCTTTTTTTCTATCCATTTCTCTGGAGATTCTTTTACCTAAAAGAAAATCATTCCGTTTTTTGGTAAGATGGACTAAGCACCCAGATTTCCCCTCATTTGTTCAAAGTAAATGGAATTTTAATAGGAGTATTTCAGAGTCTTTATCCCACCTTACCTCTAGTGTAAAGGAATGGAATAAGTCTACGTATGGACATATTGGGACTTACAAAAAGGCGTTTAATAAAAAAGTTTTTGAATTTTCAAAAGATAATGGAACGTTCAAGCTCGAGTCATTTATTTAAGAGGGAATTGAGGTTAAGAAAAGAGCTAGAAACCTCCATCATGAGGAGTTACTTTGGAACCAAAAATAAATATCTGATTGGTTTAAATTGGGTGATCACAATACCAAGTATTTTCATAAACGCATGCTTTAAAGAAGGAAATTTAATAAAATCACAACCTTGCAGAATGCTGACAAAGAGTGGACTTATGACCGGATGTTCTACGGACAGAAGCGGTAGATTTCTTTCAAAAATTACATGGCAATATTGTAGAACTATTGAGGGGTTTACCCCTAAGTTCTTTTCCTAATCTTGATTATCCTGATATTGAGTTTATGGGTAGACCGATATCTGACGAGAAAATTAAGAAGATATTATTAGACATGGCTCTTTTGAAAGCCCTAGGTAGTGACGGATTCCACGCTCTATTTTTTCAAAACCAATGGAAGGTTGTTAGGAGAGATATTTGTAAGTGGGTTAAGAATGTTTTTGATGGATGGAGTACTGATTTTGAGTTAAACAATACACTATTATATCTTATTACGAAGTTGCTAATCCCTAAAATTTTACTCAATTTCTTCCAATTAGTTTGTGTTCGGTACTATACAAACTAGTTATGAAGATTATAGTCAATCAGTTTAAACTTATTTTCCCCAAATTATTTGCTTAAGAATAAGCAGTGTTCATAACAGGTAGAACCATTATGGATAATACCATTATAGCTCAGGAGATTATACACTCTATGAAAGGAAAGCAGAATAACAAGCAATAGATGTAATATTGATTTGGAGAAGACATGTGTAAGGGCACGATAAGAGTTTATCGATGCCTCGCTCTAGGCTGGAGGAATTCTAAATTTCTTTAGGAATGTAATTATGTCTATGATCTCTAACTCTACTATGCAAGTTTTATGGAACGGAATACCTACGTAGAAATTCAGGCTAGTTAGGAGAATTCGATAGGGTTTTCCACTGTCTCCATACCTCTTTGTGTTATGTATAGAATGGCCGGGACATAGTATTCACACTACTGTCTCATTAGGCACATAATGTCCCATCCAATTATCCTACTTTGGTCGGATTTTATCTTATTTATTCTTTGCAAATGATTTGGTTATCTTCATCGAAAAAGACGTCCAACAAGCCAAATTACTTAAGGACATTTTAGAGAATTTTTGCGCTTTCTCTAGTCACAAGATTAATGCTGGGAAGACAAATATTTCTTTTCAAGTCAGTTGGAGAAAATTAGGCAAAGGTAATTAGCAGTGTGCTTGGTTTCCAAAAAGTGGAGGATTTAAGGTATTATTTGGGGGTTCCCCTATTCCATGAAAGAGTCACTAACAATACCTTGAGGTTTGTGTTGGAAAAGGTTCGAAACAAATTGCAGAGTTAAGAGGCTAGACAACTTTCGCTTACAGGTAGAGCTACCTTGGTGCAAGCAATACTATTACCTATTCCTATATATTTTATGCAGTCTGTGATGAATCCTAATGGAATTAGTGAAGAGATTAAACATATGGCCAAACAATTCATTTGGGGGGTATTCTAATGGTAAGAAGAAGATGCCACTTATTGGAAGGGATTTTGTGTGCCAACCACGATGTTGTGGGGGTCTTAGACTTAGGCCATTAAGAGGTCAAAATACCTCTTTCTTACTAAAACTTGGGTTTAATTTAGTTGTAAAAGATAATACCTTATGGGTCTTTGTCTTTCAATCTAAATATTGAAAGGAGTAAATGCTCTTTTCTTTGAAAGGACTCTCTAAGGTTTGGTCTTTGCTTCGGGATAATCTAGTTTGGTCAATGGGAAATGAAAATAGTATTCACTATTAAAAAGATCACTAGATTCGAAAACATGCCTTTTAATTAGCCATATTCCCTCATAGACCAATATTCCTTTGGGTGTTTACTTAGTGACATGGTAACGAATGAAAGTACGTGGAATTTAGACCTTTTTTGGGTTTGGCTATTGGATGATGTCATTAATAGTATTGTGAGCATTCCCCCTTCCCATCCTTGAGCAAGAATGAATAGGGTTATTTGGATGCATAATCGAATAGGGTCTTTTTCCTTGAAAAGTACATATTGGATGTTATTGAAAGGATCTTAGTCCCCTAGAAACACGAAGTGGAATTTGGAATGGAAGTTTTAAGGCCAAAAAGGAAGGTTTTTCCTGTGGTTAGTGCTTAAGCAACATCTACTTACTAATGTCGAGTGTGTGAGAAGCGGTGTTGGTCACAACAACTCTTGCACGCTTTGTAGTAATTCTATGGAAGATATTTTACATGTGCTTAAGGATTATTCAGCTGCGAAGTAAGTTTAGACGCAAGTCATTCCAGTTAATCACCATGTTACATTTTTTTCGACCATGAATAGCTTGTTTCTATTTTGCAAAATATTTTGAGATTAAATATAATGAGGGGTTAGTTGGCCTTTTCTTTTTGGCTTGATTAATTGGCACATTTGGAAAAATAGAAATCTCTTCATTTTCTAAGGTTCGGCTTGGAGTTCTTTTGAGATTGCTAAAGTCTCGTATAGTTGGGCAAAACAATACATGTCAGTTTGTAACACCCTGAATTCTAATAACCCAAAATTAAGAATAATTAAGAGACTAAATTGGAAGAGACTATAAAATGGCAGCCTCTATTGAAAGGAATAGGAAAGAAACCGAATTAGACTTGGTCAAGATCCAATTCTAGTTAGTTAGAATAGATTCCACTGGTTCCTTAGTGAGAGACATAATAATTAGTAATGTGCAGTTCTCATAGAATTAGATTTGGCACGAGAAAGTCTATAAATAATTAGGAGATGGCTTCCCAGGAATGATTTTCTTCCCGACCTTATTTAAAATTCTCTTATCTTCATCTTCTTTGGTAGTTCGAGGAATGAGTGGTATGGAAAGTTCTGCATAGAGCAGACATCATGAGAAAGAAGCTGGAAAAGTAGGAAAACCAGTAAGCAGGTAAGGTTCTTAACTCTTCTGTGGACGTAGGATTAAGTTATGGACATTAGAACCATTTTAAGGGTTCTGCTTGCTATGAAAGCTTAAGTTTTTAAGATGTAGTATAAGTTTAACCAGTAGATTTTTTGTTGTAATCTACTTCTTGGAGGATGGAAGATCCAATGCTCGATAAAAAAGGGTAAATGATGAGAATAATAAAGTTTAAGGTGAGTTCTGGACTCCAAACCCATTATTATAGTTTACACCATTAAAGCACGCCATGTTTGCATAAACATGAGATATGATTATATGAGTTCATTGCATGATTGTGGGTAAAACTTAAGGGGTTAGACGAAGTTTAGGAAATGAAATAGGGAGAGAACACATTATTTATTACTTCGGGCGAAGCTTTGGACCTTGCGAAGGGAATATTGTAGTGTTTGAGCATAAAGGTTAAGTGGTGTTAAGGAGGTAATGGGAAAAGGATTTGGGAAATGAAATAATGGAATGATATTTATTGCAACTACGGTATCAACTAGTCCTTCGAGGCGACACTGTGATGATGGTATATGGTGTAAGACTATAGATGAAAGAGGCTATTTCAGTCTGGTATGTAGTACGTAGTGTAAAACCATGAATAGAAGATATCATGGTTGCACGGTACGAGGTAAATGGTAATGGTGTAAGACCATGGATGAAAGACGCCATGGTTGTCACGTAAATGGTGTAAGATATGCAGTGTAAGACCATAAATAAAAGATGTTATGGCAACTAGATATGACGAGTAAGACCATGGATAAAATAATCTATGGCATCATGAGGTAATACACTAGGATGATGAATCGGTGTAAGACCATAGATGAAAGACTCCATGGCCTTAATAGGATAAGTCTACCAAGAGAGTAAACACAAATAGAGTAAGTCTGTAGGGACATTAAACACAAAATAGAGTAAGTCCACTGGACTAGTAAATACAGATAGTACGTCGGGACAATAAACATAAGATAAAGTCCGCCGGACAATAAACACAAGGTAAGTCTAATGAGATGTAAATAGGAAGGTGAGAAAGGTATAAAATCATAGTTAGGCTACGACATCCCATATAGTCCACCAAGAAATAGATGTGGAAAGCACGCCAGAACCTTAAGTTAAGAGTATGGGCTTATGTGCCAAGTATGAAAATCCACGCATGTGGAAGAAAAGTAAAGAAAGTGTAAGCATGGTAGCAGATCATGAAGAAATGACCAAAATTGGTGATAAAGATGGAAGCCAACAAGGTATGAGCAATGACCCAACGAGAACTAGAGAAAGATAAAGTAGTGCATAAAGTGACCTAAGTATAGAAAGGTAAGAAGAGAAAATGTCTAATGATCACAAGCAATGATTTGAGAAGAAAAGCCACCAAGAAGTGCTCAAATAAGTTGTATAAGAGAAGAAAATCTTGTGGAATGATGGAGAAGTGCCCTCCCAAGATAAGGATACTGTCCAAAGGACAATTTGTCAGTCAATACTATTCCTCTATGAGAAAAGTCTAATGTGGGTATACGGCCACCAAGACAACCTCGTAGGGACGAAACAGATAAGTAATATGGCATGCTCGTATAACCACATAGACGTTAGCCTGTAGGTCTCACAAATTTTGTTGACCTTTACGTTTGAGATCGACAGGTTCCTAAGTAGTGGAAGAAATGTGAACGGGCTCGCTAGAATAGCAAGTTATGCCAACGGACAGCATGATACAAACATGTCAACAAAATCATCGGGACTAGTATAAGGGTAAGAGGAAGTTTGCTAAGAAAGGTATGTCCTATGGACCCTTGGGCAGAAAGGTAAAAAGGGATACCACAGAGGTACAAGATGGGAATATAGGTGTATAGCCAAGTAAAGTGAGGGTTGGTAAACGCCTTACATGTAGGGTGTAAGAAAGAAAGAAGAAAATACAAGAAATAAAGATAGGACTCGTAGATGTCGAGAGGTATCTGAATTTCGATCAAATAGAAAGTTCAACCAAAGGAACGTCTCATGAAGAGTCGAGTAGCTTGAAGGTTCAAATAGAATCCGCCACCCCGATGTAAAATGCCCGCATTGATCGAATAAAGATTATTTATATTTAGTTTATTTATTGTTCGTTACCTCGTGCGATGGGGTTTTATTATGGTAAAACTAAGGAACTCACTAAGTTCATTCGAACTTACGAATTTGATAGATGTTCGCAGTGAGGATGGTCGAGGACTTTGAGGAGGGACCAAGCTAGATGGAGTGGAGATCGAAGATTACTGATGTATCAAAGCATACACAGAGGGAGATGGTATCATTGGAGGCTTCACCTCAGCTTAAACCATGGTGTAGCTAAACGACGTCTTTAGGGTCTAGATTTTGAATCAGTTAGCCCTAGTCAAATCCTAGGAAAATTATTTGTAAACAAACAGATCTGAGTAGAAACTGAAATAATTTGAAGGATTAAGCATTCAGTGGCTTAATGCTTTAGTTGTAAGAATTATTATTAATTTCTTTATTTAATAGATTTCATTTTATATTGTTTATAATAGTTAATTTAGTAAGTTTAAGTATAGGTCCTTCGTGACGTTCCATACCCGAATTCAACGAATGTGTCAGGCATAGGGTGTTACATAATTCATGAGGTTATTTGGAGTAGCTATCAGGAAAATAGTTTTAGTTAGTCTTTGTCAAAAAATTGTGTCCATTTAAATTCTGATGGAACAATTAAACATGACTCGAGATTAGGGGTACTGGGGGAATGATGCATAATAGGGTGGGAGAGTGGATTTTCGGGTATAATGCGTACTGTGGGGAAATGCTCAGCCTTTGATGCAGAATTATGAGATACATTAGATGGTTTGGTCCTCCTCCAGTGGCAAGGTTATAGTAAGATAGTGATTCATTTTGATAGTTTGTAGCTGATTAAAAGCATCCAAGATAGTTCATTGATGGATTCAAACTTTGCTTTGATTAGATAAATTCATCAGATATTGTTGATAGTTGAACATTGGAGTATAAGACATGTCTCCAAAGAGAAAAATCGAGTTCTTGATTGCCTAGCCAAAATGTCACTTAACAAGAAGGAAGATCTACAAATTTTTGACAGGATGCCAAGGGAGGTTTGAGATCTCATGCAATTTAAATGTAATCCTTATTTCTTTTCACTATAAAAAAGTAATTGCTATTTTTGTTGTGGCATATTAATAATTATAAAAATTGAATATCATTTATTCCATGGTGATATATTCAAATCGATATGCTAAAAAGTTGTTCAACTTAAAAAGGGAGCAAGTGAAAGAAATATAAGGACAACTTTGAATTAGACGCTACAAGAGAATAATGCTAGAAACTTCTCAAATAAGAAAAAGAAAGAATAATACTAGAAACTAAGAAAGCTGAGTGCATACTGTCACAGACCATTACGTAAGAACTTATTATTATTATTATTTTATTCTCATAATATGGAAACAAACAAAACTACTCCATCAAATAATTTGACACACAATCCAAACACAATTGAAATAATAATAAAAAGGCAGAAAACAATGCAACACAACAACATAGGAATGGTGTACATGATCCATGCATATCCTAAAACCTTGCTCAAAGTCCGTTCAAGTTTTGGTAAGAAGCCATCAAATGTTGCACAAACTCATCGATACACTTGTCCGAGCACCCTCCTTCATTGATTGTTTTCATGGCTGAATCCCTCCATTTGTTGGCATTTCTCTTTATCTCTTTGCTTTTCTCCCCTTCCATTACTTCCTTCAAGCACCTCAACAGCTCATCTTTCCTCACTACACCCACCTCATCTTCCTTGGCTCTCACCCCTATCTCCCAAATCTCCTCCACGAACTTCGCATCGGTCAATTGATCGGTCCATTTCGGTACACCGATCATCGGCACACCGAGGCTCAGCCCTTCTAAGGTTGAGTTCCACCCACAGTGTGTCACGAAGCAGCCCACGGTTCTATGTGCCAGCATTTCTAGCTGGTTACACCATGTTACAACCTTGCCCTTCTCTTGAACCGAGTCTAGGAACCATTTGGGCAATTTTTGCTGTTCTGAGTCTCTTACGACCCATAGGAAATACATATTGCTTTCCTTTAAACCCCATGCGAGCTCTGCTATTTGTTCTTCGGATAATGAAACCATGCTTCCAAAGGAAACGTAGACCACTGAGTTAGATGGCTTTGTTTCAAGCCATTCTATGCACTCTTCGCTAAGTGGCTTCCATAGACTCGAACCATACCCTCTATCACCTTTGATCCTTTCATCTAAGTATGCGGATGGTACCATCGGGCCAATCAACTTGGCTGGCCAGATCTCTGACACCCCTCTTGCTTCCTATAGCAGCATGTAATTAAAACTATCACCACCAAATTAAGAAAAATATTTGCAGTTAGTGAGATACTAAACATACCTTTCCTTCGAGTTCTTCGAAGGTGTTACTGAAAACCCAATCTGCTTGGTTCAAATTCGAATACTGACTCAACTTCATGGCCAAGTAAGCAGGGTAACTATCGGGAAACCTCAGAAAACTGGGCAAGTCCGGGAAATTCAACGGAGGCAGTCCCGGTAAAAGCAACGGCGTCGTTTCAGGAGTGAGTGGTAGAGTGAGAAGACCATGGTGAATATGGGCAAAGATGCTACACACAGTTGCAGAGTTGGTAAAAAATGCAGCTCCATAAATCCCATGCTGCTTGGCTACATCAAGAGCCCACGGTAGAAATGAGTCGTACACCACACAGTTAACTGGAGTGGCTGAGTTGCTGAACTTTTGGATGAGTTCAGCCAGGGTTCTGGAACCATGGTCCCTGAATGACTTGAGGTAAAAGTCTACATTTCCTGCCTGAGAAAAACCACCTTCATCGAACCCATCCGAGATGGGTTCCACCCCAATGTGAGCAGCGGATATGGAGTTGAGGGTGTAATGGGTGGTGGCTAGTGTTGCCTTCACACCTTTAGAGGCTAAACGTTTTGCAAATTGGAGAAGAGGGTTAATGTGGCCTTGACTTGGGTATGGGAGTACTAGTACATGCCCTTTCATTTGTTTGTCCTCCATTTCTTTGCTAAGTGCTCCCTCTCTCTCTCTCTGTATCTCTATCATGCATTGAGCGAGGGCTGCTTGGTTGGAGGGGTTTCATTTATAGACAAGATCAAATTAGATAGGAGGATCTTAACGTACATATTCCTGTTTTATTTATTATATTATATTATATCAGTTATATTATTTTAAGATTTAAAAATTAAATTGAAATATTATTTCATATTATATTTCTCTTTCCGTCTTTATCTTCTTTTCGGACCATCAATTCACCCCTTTAAAATTAATAGGTAAAAATATTTTTCAGTGTTTTTTAATTTCGAAATTATTTTCTCTTAAAAAATAAACTAATTTAATTTTAATCAATTTTGAAAGTGAGCAACTAATTATTATTAATCACGACTTAATGTTTTTCATAAATTATACATAGTTTTTATTGCGATAATAATAAATTTAGCTCTTAAAGTTTACCCATATTATTAATTTGGCATTGATTTAATAAATTTATCGTGCAATATCTATGTAAATGCTAAGGTTGAGTTTTTTAAAATTAAAGTCAAAATGGCGAAATATGTAAATATCGAATGTTAATTGTTACTATACCAATTAAAATTATATACAGTTGATAGAAATCAATTATGTCATGATTGATTGTTGTAAGTTTTTTTCTTTTGAAATTGACAGGAATTAAATTGCTGTAACTTTTGAGAGAGTTAAGACGGATTAGCTTTATATTTGCTTCATCTTTCACCTTCCCCATTTCTCTCGGCATTAGGGGTGAGCGTTTGATCGAATCGAATGAAAAAATTTCGAGTTAATCGAGTTGACGAATCATATTTTATCATCCTAATTTGATTTAAATTTTTTTCAAATCGTGTCGAGTAAAATGGAATTCGAATTGAATCGAAACGAATATATTTGTTCGAGTTAAATTTTAAAAAATAATTTTGGGTTCTTATAACCACTGTCACCCCATCGAAATAAAATTTATCCATCGTAATCAGATTTTTTATTAACTTTTATCACCTCATAATAATATTTTATATACAAGTTAGTTTTTTTCTTGCTTAGTTGTTTCAATTATCTTCAAATTCTTGTCACTATGTATTTTAGAATTAAAAAATATATTAAATGTAAAAATCTGATTTTTTAATAAAAGTTATTTTAAAGATAAAATGTGAAATTGATAACAATATAAAATTTTAACACGAATATTTTATGGCATTATTAATAATTTAATTTTAATATAAATATTGTCGAAACCATTTTTATTTCGGAAAACAGGAGCCGACTTTAAGAAAATGCCACCAATCTTTTTTTCGAGGTGTGATCGGGTCACTTGAGATTGATCATTTTAATAAAACAATTTGATTTACTAAAACATCGATTTTGGTCTATGAAATTCTAGAAAACAGGTTCGGGAGTTGGTTACGCACGAGAAAGGATTAGCACCCTCGTAATGCCCAAAATTGGTACCTAATTGATTAAGTAATGTCTTAATGTCGAAAATTTGAAAAGATTTTAAAGTACGATCCTTTTTATTAATGTTAATTTTAAACCCTTGAGAATAATATTGTCTTTTGATTTTCAAAACTCAGGCATTTTAATTTTAAAAGGATATTCGATTATTTGGGTTAAAAGAGAAAATTTGAAACCCAGTAAGTTAGGGCACGACCTCTCAAATTTCTCAAATACGGAATATTACCTTTGTTTTTTAAAAATTATTACCCTAGGACAACAAAACCTCACATCCAGTGAGTTAGGAAGCAACATCTCGAATTCTCGAGAATAAGCCTTTATTTAAAACTCGTGTATTTAATTTTAAAAGGATATTCCACTGTTTAGGTCAAACGAGAAAAATCGAAACCTAGTAAATTAGGGTATAGTTTTCTCGAATTTCCAAAATGCAAAATATTGTCTTATTTTTAAGAGTTTACTTTTGAAATTTGAGGAAAATCAATGCAATATTTAAAAAAGGTTACATCGATGAATTACGACATTATGAAAATATGAATAAACAATTTATAGTACACATAATGACAATAATCACATATCATAAACCAATATCAACAATAAAAATATGAATAATAAAACAAAAACAACAATAAGAATAACAATAAAGTAGGCAAAAAAAAAAAAAAACTAACTTTTAAATCAGATAGGACAAGCAAATAAATAAATAAATACATAAAAAGATGTTAAAGAAAGTAATTTGCGAAATAATGAAAATAAAATATTAAATTTAAAGAATCAAAAAAATAATTTTAAAATTATACCAAAAGATATAAATACATAAATAAAAAAAAACCTACCTATGTAAAAATTTAGGTAAATATATATATATATATATATATATAATAGTAACAATATTACTAAACTAATTAATTTTATAATAAAATAACAAAAATAACAATAAAAGGACTAATAAAACAAAAATTTGGGATAAATCTAAAATAAAAAGGAAAGGGGAGGACCTATCCGAACACGCGAATAACATGGGAGGACCTGAAGGGAAATTATAACCGTCCTCCCAAAATGCATCGTTTCAATAAGGATTAAAATGAAACCGATATAAAAATAATGGGGTAAGAATTAAAACATATGAAACTTGATTGCAAAAGCCTAAAGAAACGGAAGGGCTGTGGGCACAAATATCCCATTAATCCAAAAACATGCGGATCTTTGGCAGTATTCGGGTCGGATCTCGAGTCTTAACCAAAACAACGTCGTTTTGGCAATTAAGGCTTTAGTCAAATCGGCGTCGTATTACCCTTATATAAATTGCTAAAATTAGAAAAAAAAAAAAAGCATTTCCCATTTTATTCTTTCAAAAAGAATCTGAGAATTCACAGATTCTCTCTCGCCCCTTTTGCTCGGTCGTCAAACCTCCGTTTGTCCACTGTGGTAGCCACCGCAGACCGTGGCCGAGGCTACAAAACATTGGGTTTTTCAGTCCCTTTTTTAGCCTCCTTCAAACCTCGTTTAAAAAAAAAAAGAAACTAAAAACTGATTTCTATTTAAAAAAAAAGAAAAGGGATGATGCGCATAATAGTCCCCCTTTCCGTTGCCTTTCGAGCCCTCATCAGAACCCTTATGGGTTCTTGGGTGTTCAGACGCTAGCAGCGTTCGGCCGAGAAGGGAGAATTGAATCGGTAAGTTTTGTTTTTTTTTTTTTATGTTTTTTTCCTAAAAAATGAAAGATAAAAAAATAAAAATAGAGTGAAGAAATAAAGGAACAGCCTTTAGAAATTTTTCTATTCTGTTTTTGATTGCTGTGTATTCGTAACCTTTACATTGTGTTATTTGTGGCCTCTTATAGTCGAAAGAAAAAAGAAAATAAAAATACAAAAAAATGTTTCTTTTTTTTCTACTTTTTTCCTTTGTTTTCTTCTGCGTCTGTTGTCCTTGCAGGTATAGAGGCGCCCAGCTGGAGGTGACGTGGCGGGTACGGAGGTGGTGGGACGAAGGCGTACGCCACTGTTAATATTTCTGCCCTTCTCCTTTTTGTTGCGAATTAGTGTATTTTTGGCATTTGTGGGCTGCTGGGGTTAGATCTGATTTTAGGCCTTTGTATTTAGGTGTTTAGTTGGTTTGGGCTTGTTTTGGCCTGTTGTAAATGAACATTTGGACTGATTTGGTTATTATTATTTTTTGTTTTTGTATGGTTTATGGGCCCGGGCAAATTGGGCCTATTACAAATATTCAATATGATTAAACAATTCAATAATATAAATAATATAAAATGTAAAATTTAATTTAATAATATAAATAGTAGATATAAATAAAATTATTACTATTTATGTTTAGGGTGTTTTTTTTTTGGATAATTTTGATTTTTTATTTAGGAGTAAATGGTGAGAAGTAAAAGTTTAGAGGGAAAATAAAAAGTTTTGAAGAGTAAAAGTTTGAGGGAAAGTAAATAGGGAGAGTAAAATTTTGGAGGGAAAATATTAAAAAAAATTTGGGGTGGGGGATGGATTTGGGGTAGATGGGGGGTGAGATGAGAATGGAGTAAAAGTTTTAAGGGGAAAGTGAGAGTGAGTAAAATTTTTTGGGGAAAATAAAAAGTTTTGAGAGTAAAATTTTGAAAAAAAAAAGTAAATAGGAGAATAAAATTTTGGTGGAAAATAGATTTTGGGTAGGTGAGGGGTTGGGATGGGAAGGGAGTAAAAGTTTTGGGGGGAAAGTGAGAAGAAGTAAAAGTTTTGAGGAAAAAGTAAAAAGGTTTTGGAGTTTAGGGTAAAAATGTAAAATATTATAGTTTGATATTCGATTTATTTGAATTATTTGAGTTATTCGAATTCGAAAACTCAACTGGATTCGAACTTGAAATTCAAAAAAAAATTCGAGTTGACTCGAATAATTTGAATAACTCAATTCATTTAACTCAAAATTTAATTTTTTTTTTGTTTCTTTCAAGTTAAATCGAATTTTGCTCATCCTACTCGACATTTTGAACATTTCATCAACTGTTACAAACTTGTCTTCACAACAATACTCAGCTGTAACCAGTTTGAATTTCAGGTCCCCAAAAACTCCTCTAATCATCTTTTTTACTGTACATACTCCAGATTTTCCGCATAAACAGAGACTGCATGATTACTCCTTTTTCTGTTTTCCTTACAATTAAACGTTTTGCATGAGTAATGAATTTAAAATTTGCTTAACCCCACCAAAGAAATTAAAAAAAAATACAACATCAGTAATGGGTTTTTTGTTTTAAAAAGCAATCATAATAAAAAAAAAAAAATTGAGATTGCTAAAATTATTGAAGATTCTGCAGGAGTTGAGGAAAAAAATTTCGTATGAAAGAATGAGCTGAGAATTGAACGTGATACATGGGGAGGAAGCAGAAGCAGAATAATAGTAATTTTAATACTTTGAAAACAAGATTTTTGAATTAGAATCTTCTAAAGGCATTGGCTAATAACTGTGTAAACCAATCCTCTGAAAGACAAACAGAATGATTAAATATAATTGTACAATGCCTAACTCCCTAAACAACATTCAATGACCTAAAATGCATGCGCAACCACAACTACATTAATTCAATTATATATTAAATAAATTTTTAAAATTGACACAAGAAAATATGAGTGCATATATATACATTTTTAAAGAAATTTAATTTTAAAAATAGTGAAAGATAAACAATGTGTTTTTCGCCTCAGCATACATAAATACGTACTTTTATTTTATATATATATATATATATTTAATTAATTGGTGAGATTAAATTGAATATAATGTTTGTATGGCATAATAATTATATCGTGCTTGGAATGGTGGTTAATGGGGAAGCCAAGTGGAGCATGTTTGGGCTGATAGAACCGAAAAAGGCAAAAATGCGTTGGATTGGATGAGTATATATTACTGTAACGATTTTATTTTGAAATACTGAGCATTTATGGCCAACTTTTATTTCTTAAACTATTATAATCATATTTTTTTCAAAAAAAAAAACCTCGTTTTTTTATTTGTTATGCTAAATAAGGGTGAACAAAATCCGATTCGATTTGAAAAACTCCATAAATCAGTGACTTAATCGTTTGATAACAGATTTGATTTTAAAAATCTTAATTTTTTATAGCTATAAAATTATAATAATTATTTAAAATGAAATTCATTTTAAGAAATATCAAATTAAAATTTAATTTATATTCTCACTTAAATACATATAAATATTTAAAACTTATATTCTCAACAAATATTTTCAAAACTTATAAATTTTAGATAATTGTATTAATATATTTTATTTAATGTAAAACTAATATATTATTTTAAAGGTTTAAGAGTCTTGAAAGATATTTAATTTTTTTTTTAAATTAATTAAGCTATTAAAAAAATGTTTTTGATTAATATTGTACTGATGTGACTATTAATAATGACTGATTAGTCATTATTTCACATCAACATAATTACTAATGTGGATCATAACATTGGCATAATTGTGTGACCAACGGTATATTTAAAGAATAGTAGCTTAAATAGTCTTTTTCATATCTATTAATAAATTAATAAAGGATGATTTAAATTATCAAAATTTAATAATTAAATAATTAAATTATAATTTTTATAATTAAAGGACGAAACTCTAAACTTATTAATAATTATGTTATCATGATGTAACATACCTATGTTTTATATCCTTTTATTACTTAATGCTAAATTTGATTTTGTTTCCGTCGGTGTTATTTAATTATCAAGTTGCTTTGTTTCATCCAAAAGATATGAAAATTCTCTAATATTTTTAATAAATTTTTATAATTTATAATTTTTATAATTAAAAATAATTTTTTTTAAAATGATCATATTCTGTAATGTTTTAAACTTTATAAGTTTTTTCTAACATGATGATCCACGCTATCATGACATGTCAAAAAATAACACCTAAGTTTATTAGTTAATAATCATGCCAATACATTAACCGTCAAAAACGGATCCTAATAATTAAAAGGTTTAATTGATGTAATTTTTGAATATAAGGACTATATTAAATGTGTTTTTATTTAGTAATTTAATTGATTTTTTTAAAAATGTTACGGGGCTTCTTAAACCATTAAATATGTTTTTATTAATAATAAACATCATTACAATTTGAAAAATGATAAAATTAATAAATTTTTTATTTTATTTAACAAAAATAATTTTGAAACTTATCATCATATTTCTAGTAAAATATCTAGTCAATCAAATGTATCCATGATTTAAAAAATTAATTAATTAATATTTTCCTATGTATATCAAACATTGAAATATTACTTTCTTGATAATCACATTCTCATCACTTATATCCCATTGAAATATGAACATTGAAAAATATCACAATATTAATTTTTTAGTTTTTATTGGAAAAAATAGATATTATAAAAGTTTTTCTCTTATTAGAGGTCCAACTCCAGAAACCCAAAATAATTACTAATTTATGGAAAATCTTAAATTAATTAATGAAATTGAATCCATTCAAAGAACAAGTGCCTTCTAGTGTCACAGGCCAAGGTGCAAAGCTCGTGACCATCGCACAAAATACATCCCATGGAGATCTATTGGTTAGATGGGGATTAGTTGACCCACAAGAATTGACCCGATTCAAAGAACTAATGAAGAAACTTATCTATTTGAAGCCTGGGTGGCCCAATGAAGCAGATATAGAAAGTTAGACTACCCTGGTAAATAGGGAAACTAATCTTATAAGATTGAAGAGAATAATATCTGATAAGATTATATTTGATTTGATTATGTAATCTTGTAAATCCTTTAATTGTAGGGATAGGCTTCATCTATAAATAGAGAGCCTCCCCTTAGTTGTAAATCATCCATTATATTCCTCTTTAGTTATGAATACTAAAGTGAGAGCATTTACTCAAACATTGCTCGTGTATTATTTTCTGTGGCTATTCTGTTCTTTTGAGCATTTTTTTACTTGTATTGCTTTCGCCATATAAATTGGTGCCTTGGGGGAATTATGCGATAATCCTCACCTTGTTGGGAGTTAGGTTAACTTAGGTGTGCTTGAAACAAAGGAATACTCTAAGGCTGCATGGATTGCGAGACTAAAGTTCTAGCCCTGTGAAAGTTGGTATCCGAGCTTAGGTTGCGAAGGCACTATTCAAGATGTCGAAAGAAGTTACTGATAAGAATGAGTTAGTAGAGACCCATTAGTGGTCCAGAAAACCAATCCTATTTGAAGGACAAGTTGTTGGCTATAGAGGAATGAGTGGTTAATTTCAAGAAGTCCACGAGGGACGTGAGAGAGACACTCGATGTGGTTAAGGGACGCACAGAAGATTTGAAAGAGCTACTCAAGGATTTTGTGATAAAGTCTTTTAGTTCCAATGTGGAAAAGCTGCAAAAGTTGCTCAATTCCATTAGGAATAAGCTGACAGAGAGGAATGATGCTTTTGAGGCCATGGTGATGGCTTTAAAGGAGGAAAAAATGATCACAATGAGGGCTTTGAGCACAAGAATAGAAGAGTTCAACGGAGAGCTTGTCTTGTGTCGAGAAACCATGGATAGAGGAGTTTTGAGTGCAACACTCAATTGCGAGGTAGATGTTCTGAAGCCAAAAGAGTTTGTGGGGAGACGATCCGCATACGATATGGATAATTTCTTATGGAGGATGGAGCAATACTTCTATGCCAAAGGCATCATGGACGATGCTAGTAAGCTAAACACTACTACCATGTTTCTTACTAATTTTGCGCTTTTATGGTGAAGGAGTAGGTCTACAAGTAAAAGGCATAGTGAGATCGGGACTTGGAAAGAGTTCTAGCATGAGTTGAAATGCCAGTTTTACCTGGAATATGCCAAGGAAGAAGCTCAAGAAAAGTTGTGATAGCTTATGCAACGAGTTACAGTTGGAGAGTATGTTCAAGAATTCAAGGAACTCATACTCCAAATTTCAGATATGAATGATAATGAGGTGTTTCTTGCCTTCAAGAAAGGGTTAAAGCTATGGGTCAGACATGAATTAGAACGTAGAGGTGTCTAAGAGTTGTCGAAAGCCATGAAAATAGCAGATTTCGTGATCAAGCTAGGTCTAGGAAAAGATAAGCTTGAGTCTTCTGAGTTCAAGAAAAGGGCGTATGTAGGGGGAACAATGAGGAAGATAGTGGCAATGGCAACGACAATGATGGTAATGGGAAACCACGAGATGGGAAGAAGAAATCCAACAACCCGAAGGAAAAGATGAGTAAGATGAGATGCTTCCTTTGTGATGGTTCATATGTGTTAAAGATATGTCTGAAGTGATCCATGCTTTCAAGAAATGACAAGCTGGAAAGGGGGGCCAAGAGATTTGGGTTAAGTGCAACTAGTGTTGAAGCCAAAGAGGACAAATAAAACAAGATGTCAGTGGAGTGCTTCTTATGTGGTAGTTCACATAGGTTGTGGAGCTATCCAAAAAAGTCTTCCTTCGAAGGGATGATGGGTCAAACAATGCACCCAAGAAACTTGGTTTAAGTGCAAGGGGTGTTGAAGCCACAAATGTGATGAGGAACAAGAAGAAGTGAGTGAAATGCTTCTTGTGTTGTGGTTCACATTAGTTGCAGAACTATCTAGAATAATCCAAGCTAACCATAGTCAAGAGAAAGGTAACAACAGAGCTTGTTGAGTCATCATAGGGGCTTCCACCTAAGGAAGAGGTGAGTTATGCATCAAACTTAGAGGAAATAGTAGTGATGCAAATGTTAAAGCTAGGACCAATAAAGCTCAATTCGGGGAAAGCGACGGAGCTTGCTGAGTTGTTGGAGAGACTTCCACCCAAAGAAGAGGTGAGTTGTGCATCGGACTTTGAGGAAAAAATATGGATGCAAATATTGAAGTTAGGATCAATAAGGCTAATTTCTGTTGAATCATCGGAGGAGCTACCACTTAAGGGAGAGGTGAGTTGTACATCAGACTTTGGGTAAGTGTGATGCAAACTGGATAGTTGAGCCGAGTAAATGCATCGAGTGAGGTAAATCTTGAACACTATGGTAGTGTTTTACATTTGGACTTACCATTACCTTAGCAAGAACATAGAGGCCCTTTCAAAGTTCTGAAGTAAGGAAGTTGAGTGGCTATGGGCAAGCCAAAGCCTAGTTGTATGGATTAAAAGGATTCGAATTGAGGCAAGTCAGAATTAGGGCAAGTGAAAGCAATGACTTCTTGCTAATGAGATATACCAACGAGTGGAATAAATGGAGTTAAGAGGCGATGAAAGTTGAGGCAAAATTTTTTAGGGGTAGGACGACTCGATAGTGAGACTAGTTGGGAAAGAGCTAAGGCATCAAGAAAGTTTCTAGACAAATCAAGTTAGTGCCATTTTGAAAGTGCAATAAGGGCGTTGTGAGAATGGATGGGGGAGAATGTCACAGGCCAAGGTGCAAAGCCCGTGACCATCGCACAAAATGCATCCCATTGAGGTCTATCAATTAGATGGGGATAATTTGACCCACGAGAATTGGCTTGATTCAAAGAATTGATTAAGAAGCTGTCTATTTGAAGCTTGGATAGCCTAATGAAGCATATATGGAAAGTTATGCTACCTTGGTAATTAAGGAAACTAATCTTAGAATATTGAAGAGAATAATAACTGATAAGATTATATTTGATTTAATTATGCAATCTTATAAATCCTTCAATTATAAGGACATGCTTCATCTCGTCCGTCAATGTAACTCGATCTATACCGTCAAATTTGGGGGAGTTCAACTATAAATAGAGCCTCCCCTTAGTTATAAATCATCCATTGTATTCCATTCTTTAGTTGTGAATACTAAAGTTATAGAACTGAAATAAATTCATATAGCATGACCATTTAGATAATTGTATTTTAATAATAACCACATTAAGTCATAATAGTGGAATTTACATTAAAAAATATGTTAGTAAATTTTCAATTATGAAGTCTAACAACCTGTAATCTAAATCTGATGATCGGGTCAGGTATAGGGTGTTATAAGAATTGCCTCTATTGGTGACCTTGCTAATAAAATCGAGAAGGGGTTAGCTATTGCTGTTAAGTTGTTAGAAGAGGCTAGACTTAGAGAGGTAACATCATTGGAGAAACATGTCTATTTGAAGAAGCTTAGAAATGCACTGAAATCTTTAAAAGGATGTGTAGATGGAAGAAATAAGGATGATGTAGAGGAAGATATAGCCATGGTGGAAGCTCTGGCAGTTCAACTTACTCAAAGAAGAGAGTTTATTCAAGCAAAGGCAAAAGTGAAGAAATTAGCAACTTTCCTAAAGCAAACTTTGGAAGATACTAAAAAACTTGTCGATGAGGAAAGAAATTTTGCTTCTGCTGAAATTAGGAATGCTAGAGCAACAACTTAAAAAGCAGAAGAGGCCCTCTAAGAGAAAGAAGAAATGTAACACCCCAAGACTCAGCCAAGTAGGTTCAACTCGAATCCGGTGTGCCACATTAACCACCGAAGTGACTCTTCGTTAACTCCCAACCTAATCTCCAACACACCATTTATAAACAATAAATAATGTGTTAAATTAAAACACAATAGTGGAAATAATTCACACACTATGGAAAACATGTGAGTTTACAAAACCACAAAGAAAGGTTCGTATGTCTTAACAACAATAAGACTTACGAGTTCGCAAACATTAAATAACAGTAATTTGCATAATAATATCTAACACGATTTAATTTCACACAAAGTACTAGTTCGCACCAAAAACATAGGTTCGCTAAATACCAACAGTTCGTGTATTATCTAAGTTCGAAATATGAACATACATCAAAGGTTCGTATATAAACAGACTTCGCATACAAAGGAAACATACATGCAAAGGTTACCACACTTTAGAGGAGTACTTAAAAATACATGGGTTCACACACATATATGGGTTTGCTAAGTGAGGGGTACTATGTAATTATTGAAGCTGCAGAAAAATTATACTTTCAACAAATTAGATTTACATATGATAGCTGAAGGAATATACATAACACCCATGCATGAATAAACATTGATCTTTATTCAGAATAATTAATGATAGTAGGATATTCCATATATGGTTTGCAATAACAAGTAGACTTAACATAAAAGAGATTATTTCAAATAGAGTCAACTTATGAAAATTTTAAACCCACGTGATAATATAAACCCCATCGCCGAATTTCCCAAGTTTGCTAATATTAATATAGGAGTGAGCCTTGCCAAGTCATAAACCTCACCATTACTATTCGTGACCTACTTACTTGCGAAGTAAGAGAGGAGTGAGTGAGTTCATTGTGAACTTAGTGAATAACTAGAAATCCACATGGTATGCTTAAAAAAAAAACTTAAAACAGGAAAAAGACTTAATCTTAAAATTGTTTCGAGTGTTGGGTTTGTGGGTGAGGTTGCGAGACCTAGTTCTTAAATCCTATCAGAAAACATAGGTTTTGTAAAAGCATTTTCAAAAACATAGTAGCCAAATATCAAAGTTTGCTAATAGGGTATGCCTTAAGTCGTGAGGCCTATTTCACTTAAAAGAAACATTTAAAAACTCATGTCTAGGTTCGCCTTAGGTCGTGAAGCCAACTTGCACATACTTTTTAAAAAACTCGAACAAGGTCCACCTTAGGTCGCAAAATCGATTTGCACATACTTATTAGAAAACACAAACAGGGTTTGCCTTAGGTTGCAAGACCGGTTCGCTTATCAAAATATTATCTCATTGGATATGAAAATCTCCTTATAACACCTCAGAATGACTCAAAGAGTCTAGAAACATGTCCCATAAATGCAACACGAGGCAATACACTCTCTTATACACCAACATGTCTTGGTGAATGGATAGTAGCTTAACATTCCCTTATCTCTCCACATGTCCCACTGCCTCAACACCTAAAATCAATGACAAGCTTTACTGCGAATCTTATAGGTGAGTACTTACAATCCTTTGGTATACCAATATACCCAATATGACTCACAAAGGAGCATGTGTAGACAGAGATAGCTCATATAGGGAGCTAGCATAAAATATTTTGAAACAGTCTTGTAGCTTAAAACTACGGTTTTGTAGAAAACTTACCTTGGAAACTTAGTTTCGAAAACATAGTTCTTTAGAAAGCATATCGGTTAACATACTTACAACAAAACCCATATTACCCTTTTGAAAATATTGATTCACATTCATATGATGATCCAAATCACTCATACTAAAAACATGGCAGTTAGCATATTTCTAATAAATCCTAGATCACTCACCGAAATACTAAGAAACTTAAACAATAATGGATTTGCCTTTATCCTTGTTGGTAGATGGTTTAGCTGGTTTGCGACATGCATAAATGCATATAGAGTACTTAAACAGAACAAAACATACAGATTTCACACATGTGTAACGTAGTTTGTGCAATTGTACATAGTCGTTCAAGTAATAAGTAAAATGAGTTATTGTCTCCACAGGGACTGTATAAGCTTAACTGATTAATTGCAAAATTATGATTAACAATTTGATGTAAAAACTCAATAATTTGGATGGTGATGATTAAATTAAGAAAAATTAACTAGATGCAAAGATTGATCTCTATGCAATTCTAATCTAGATGCAATTTACGTAAATGTATGAATGAATGGCTTTAGCAACAAAAAGAATCAACAATAAATGGGCTAGGATAATTATATTAATCAATTCAATGTACTTTATCATGCTTAACAATGTTCGGAGATACTTCTACGGCAACTCGATCTTTCATGAGTTTGAAAACCAAATTAAGTCCTTTCGGAGTCTTTCACTTAGTTAAATATGCATTTTACTGATCATATTAACTAAGGGTTTCTTAGCATTTATGTAAGGTCATAGGGACATTTATGTTTGCAACAGTTTAATTACATAAACCTAAAAATTATGCTAGGTAATAGAGCTAACTAAAGATATTACGAACCTCAACTTAGTCGGGTTTAAGGATCTAAATTGAGCATTGCACTTTTCAATTATGTGTCTACTAGCCGTTGTCTAGTTAGGATCGCTCAACTAATCTGAGTGCACCCAATCATGTATGAATGAAATGCATAAAGATATTAATTGAAAACATGATTGACTGAGGCGTAAACATGAATAAAATAGATCTTATTGAATTAACATAATCATCCTAGCAAATAGGATTTAAAATATCATTGTTGATGTCAAAAATAATAAACTCAAAGCAAACATAAATGAAATAGACTACAAGAGGAAATAGTAAACTCTATTTAGTTCAGCAGCCTTTCAGATCTATTTTAACTGATTCAGTTCAGTAGCCTTTCGGATCGACTCTAACTAATTCAATTCAGCAGCCTTTTGGATCTATTTTGACTGATGTGCTTCTCCGTTCTACTTGGTGCTTATTTTTCTAAGGAATTCCTAAGGTGGCCAGCCAAATAATGCTTTTGACAAAGCTTTTGTGACTAAAGGATGGGAAGGAGATGGGCGACTATGCAAGGGGAAGGAAAAGGGAAATGGAATGTGGAGAAAATGCTAATGAGAGAAGATAAATGAGATGTGAGGGATGAAAGATGAGGGATTAAGGGATTGGTGTATGGTATTTATAGGCGAAGGTAATAGGTAGAGTTAGCTAAAAATAGATTCAAAATTCCTTCTTTTTCGACCACACAGGGCCAGCCATATTTCAAGGAGAAAGGGATGACTAAATCTCCTCATTTTGAATTCAAACCAAGGATATTAATAACGATAGGGTGAATGGTTTCAATAGCCAAGTAGTTAGGCTAATTTCTGATTATTTTCCAATTGTAAGAACCTTCAATTAAAAACCCCAAAGCTTGCTTTTGGGTTGCCATCAACTTGTGCTGAAACTGGGCTTTAGTTCCCCTTTGTTGGACAGTTTGTTAGTCTAATAATTTAGCAGACATGTCCATCTTTTAGCACCTGTCTTACTGGGTTAAATTATCAACCTCATGACCCAAATTGCATGGTCTTGCCATCCACATCATTTAATTTGTGCATGTTCACATTAATCACATCTTCAATGGTACTCCTACATAGTTAAAAATCACATATTAATAAATTAACATGAAATAATATAAAATATGTACAAAAATAATGTAATTAAGCACAATTTCACATACTTTTTAAATTAATGTCCAATATTACTAATTAAGTAAAATTCACTTATTTTAGTAATAATTACTCAAGATAAACAAAATTATTAAGTAAAAAGGTGGTAAACGTAATTAGAAAAACCATATATAATTTTGAGTTTACAACATGCAAACGAACCTAGCTATCAGAACAATCATACCTAATAACACAGAGACTTACCTTGCTGCTTAGAACAGAGACTTTGACTGTAGAATATTCAGTGAAGAATTTCATAGAATTAAGGATCATATTTATAAACCTAAGAGTCTTGGAAATCTTAGGAAACCCTACTTGACGTAGGAAAGACGTTATTTGCATGTAAAGTATTCCTAGATACACTATATCTTTATTTTCTAATTTGAGTATGACTCTATCTTTGACTGATGAACACCGGTTTGCAACTTACCTAGCGAACCCTAGCTCGCCAAACAGACTGGCAAACTCCTACTAGAAAAAAGTCTAGTGAACCTCCTTACCACATTTTTTGGTATACACTGTCATAGGCAAATTTCTTGCTGACGCTCTTTTTATGGCAAACCCTCAGCTTACCTAATTTTGGCATACACTCACTTGCAAGACTAAAGCTTCCAGGCTAGATCTGGAGATGTTATAACAAATGTCTCAAGCTCTAGGAAAATAGGACTCAGAAGAACTAATGAAGGAGGTTCAAGAGGCTAAATAAATCAAAATGCTGCACTAAACAAGCAAGGTTATAGATATGGAACATGAGCTTCGTGTGCATTAAGGTTTCAACTTGTAGAAAATTCTAAGCATTCTCTACTGCTTCAGAAAGAGCTAGTAAGAAGCAAGTTTGAGTTTCTTAAAAAGAACCTTGAGTTTGCAACAATTGGAGTAAGGAGGAGTGTTGAAGATTTACTTCAGCTACTATAACAAAATATCTAGCTAATTTTAACAAGTTCTGATTTGTTACTGATTGTTAGAGATTTTTTAAGGCTTATGAATTTTTTAGTAGTCTATTTTTAGTCAATGATTGTTAATTTTTTTTCTATAATTTTCAATTCAATAAAATATACGCTCTCAGATGAGAGAAACAGAGCAGAAGAATACCACTTCTAATAAAATTTCATGTTAAGAGAGAATTGGAATAGATAAATTTTACGACTCACTTCACCTTATTTCTCTGACAGGTGATGTCCAGTTTTCAAGGAAATTGCAAATTTCCTGCAATTGTGTTGTTAGTCAATTTTATTTATGAAAATTGTTTTTCAACCATTGACTATCATTATTATTAACAGTGTTTTCTATATTTTGAGTTGTTGATGAAACACTATTTTTACTTTTATTTTTATTTTATGTTAATGTAATATAAATATAACTGTATAGCTTTACGGGAAATAAAGTCTAAAATATGTATGGACATGCATGTTTAAATAATTTTTTAATTATCTAATAGGTTTAAATATTTCTAATACTCATTTGAAATTTGAAAATGTTGTAAATTAAATGGATGTCTATAACCCCTTAAGTATATTAAAGTAATGAGATAAAATTTTTTAGTTCATTCGTAATCAAGAGATCATTAAATGGAGTAATTAAGAAAACTTAGTTAATTAAATGTAATACATTTATTGAATGTAAAGGAGCTTATAAATAGCACCTTGTAAATGAAAATAAGACAATGAAAATTCTACTGTATTTTCATCCATTTTATTTATTGTTTTATTAATTTTCTATAACACGTTACCAGCACGAGCTTCTACGAGTTCATAGTGAAGTTCACATTATTTCGACTTTATATAATTTGTCCGTATAACTCTCGTTAAACTATATACGGTATACATATTTTCATAATTCTTTTCTTTTATTTTCTAGATGAAATATTTGCTTTGGGTAACATTTGCACATTTATTTTTTCAACTAATATCTAATAATGATAATTATATATACATGTTTTTTTAAAAGAAATTTCAATTAATGTAATTTGTGTTAAGTTATTATTATGACTATTCCGCTCTATGCCAATATTTGACATACATATTATTATTTAGCAAATTTGGTATATATAATTGAATTATTTTACAATTGAGAATACTTATTATTTTACAAATATTTTTTTATTTTTTTTATTTTGATTCAAGTGATTATAATGTCAAATCTTGCCAAACTTGAATTTGCGGCCTTAGACATCTTAGGCAAGAATTATTTGTCATGGGTGTTAGATGCTGAAATTCACCTAGATGCTAAAGGTCTAGGAAATACTATATTAGCAGATAAAGAAGCATCTAATCAAGATAAGACAAAAGCAATGATTTTCATCCGTCATCATCTACATGAAGGATTAAAAGTGGAATATCTCACAGTGAAAGACCCTCTTGAGTTGTGGAAAAATTTGAAAGCTCCCTAAAGCTTGTCATGATTGGATGCACTTACGATTGCAATATTTTAAGACTATAAGTGAATACAATTCAGAACTTTTCAAAATTAGTTCTCAACTAAAATTATATGGAGAAAACATAACTGATGAGGACTTGTTAGAGAAAACATTTTCAACCTTTCACGCTACTAATATGCTCCTGCAACAGTAATACCGTGAAAAAAGGTTTTAAAATGTATTCTAAATTGATTTCATGCCTTTTAGTGGCTGAACAAAATAATGAGCTGTTCACGAAAAATCATGGAATTCGTCCCACTGGTTCTACACCATTCTCTGAAGTGAATGTAGCAGTACATAATAATTACGAAAATAGAAAATATAGAGGTCGCGACCATGGTCGTAGACGTAGTGGGGGACGTGGTCGAGGATGTATTAGTAATCGTTATCATGGTGGTTATAACACTGATACTTCTAACCACCATAAAAAGAATGATAATGAAAAACAAGAAAGAAGTGGTCAAAATAATCCTTCAAAGACTGTTGAAAATATATGCTACTGATGTGGTATGAAGGGGCATTGGTCACATACCTGTCGTACATCTGAACATTTAGTGAAACTTTATCAAGCATCCATTAAAAAGAAGGGAAAGCATATGGAGACAAATTTTATATCCCAAAATGATGAAATGTAGGCAAAAGATGAAGATATTCATTATAATACTAAAGCTAACCATGCCTACGAGGGTGATAAATTTAATGACCTTAATAATATAACTCACCTAGATGTGGCAGATTTCTTTGAGAATCATTAAAAAAAATTTATGTTATTTTGACATTTTTATATTGTTTTAAGTATATTTTATTTTCTTGCATAAAGAATAATTTATATATTTAATAAATATATGCAATGTTTCTCATATTATATTTTGTTTATTTTTATGAAGAATATGAATATTCAACAAAATTTAGATGGACCCAAAATCAATGGAGACGTTTGTCTTGCAGATAGTGCTACAACACATACGATACTCAAAGATAAAAAATATTTTTGTCATTTGACAATGAGTAATGCCCATGTTAATATAATATCATGTTAATACGATCATTGACAATCCCCGAGCTCATGATAGCTTCGATAATCTATAAAACAATGAAAACACACACAAAGTAAGCTTTCAAAAGCTTAGTAAGCCATATACAAATACACCTAACTCAATCAACAATTCTATGCCAATTTATCTGTGGAATTCATAGCACAATACATATACAAGTCTCATAATTCACAACTAATTCACTTGCTCATATTTCACTTGTACATATTCGCCATTCTTTTTTTTTTCAAATAGATCACATATCATCAATTATAAGAATACTCACCTTTCATTCTCAAATTTCATATACATTTCATATGTACCTAAATCGAATACTCATTCACATATTCCTTCATTTCTTGATGTTGCCCGTTGAACTGTTCAAAATTAACAAGGATACTCGGATAGCTCGTAAAGCTCGTACAATGCCATATCCCAGATATGGTCTTACATGTTATCATATATCGATGCCACTGTCCCAGATAGGGTCTTACTGAAAACATATACAATACCAATGTCCCTGTGACAGCCCTAATTTGATCCTAGTTGGAAAGTGGTTTCGAGACCACAAAACCGAGTCAGAAAAATAATTAAATGCTATATTATATGTTCATTATATGTAAAATTGCATGTGTGAAAATTTCATGCTCTGATTTTGTCAATTAGATGTTGAATTATGAAAAAGGACGTATGTGATAAACTTGAAAAATGTGTTAGGAAGAATGGAGGTAGCTGAATAATGCATGGCTTATTAAAATGAAGGACTTGCATGTCAAATTTACCAATTTAATGTTAATGGCCGACCAATATATGCATGAAATCATTTTGTTTCATATTTTATGTATTTGTTGGGATTATATGTTAATAATAAGTATAAAATAAAATATAATAATAATCATATGAGTTAGTGGGAGGAAAAACCAAAGTTTGGTTCATCTTTTCTTCTATTGCCGTAACTAGAGAAAGAATAGAGAGGTTTGAAGCTCAAGCATTCGGTCATTAACATAGCTTGATTTTAAGGTATGATTTCATGTTATTTCCTTTAGACTTTGTGAAATCTAGTTGATGGTTAAGTTCTTAACTTAGCCCATGTTAAAATTTTGAAATTGGTGGTGTTATAAGCATTCGGTCATGGAATAGATTGAAAGAAATGGTTGTTGTTTTCATGTTTTTAGGAGTAATGGTGGATAGGTGAAGTTTGAGCTAGTTAAATGTGCATATATGTGGATTAATTGTTAAGGGGAAATTGGCTAGCATGCTTGTGTGTGTGTAGTTGCCGAATGTGGACTTAAATGATTATGTGCGTGAATGTTGATGTATTAAAATGCTAAAATGGTAATCGGGTATGGACGAATGCTTGTGAAATTCATGCTAGTTGATAAAAGTTAAGGTTTTGAAGTTAAACTTGGTTATTACATAATGACCGAATGAGCTTAAGGTTATACATGGATTAACTTAATGGATTTATGATAGAAATAAAGTTCCCTTGTGCCGAATGTGGTCTTAAGGTATTGAAATTTGTTTGAGATTGTTAAGTTGATTAAGTAGTAAGCATATTATGATAGTTCTTATGTATATATGTGTTCAATTGATGAGATACATATTCGGTTATATGGTTAAAATATGTATATGAAAGTATAATAAGCCATATGAGTTTTGTGTTTGTGTATGTGAACTAGGTATATGTTGAATATTCGGCTATGATGGTTAAAGGTCAAGTTATATGAATTTTGGTGTTATAAATATTCGGTCAAGGTGATATTATAATGGAAATAATTTTTATATGTTTATATACATACTTAACACGAATATATGTATGTATAAACGATTGGATCTAAATTTGAAATATATTCAATTTAAAATTAAAAGTAATTATGTGATATAAAGTTTTGATGCTTGAGTATATGTGATCAAAAGTCTAAAGGTTCGGCCCTATACATGAATGATAAGGCACTTTGGTATAGACATACATACATATGGTTACTTGGAACACATTGAAATGGCCGATTGAGGCTCATGATAAGTATGCCTTGATTCTCCTTAGCCACATATTAAATTGCTTAATGTGATTAAAAATGTGTACAACCATCTTGTATTTGAGCTAAAAGTAGCTAATATGGCCTGTTAGGTTCTTGTCATATTTGGCCATAAGCAAGCATGATGAGATTTTAATAAGTTAAATTTGTTTGAATTAGCTCAAGAGCATAGAGGACCAAAGTTGGATAGGGGAAAGGAGAAAGTGGTTGAATAGCCGATTCGATCCGCGACTGTTCGAAAATATCCGAGGTAAGTTTTGAGTAATCAAACATAGATTAAAATCGAATGTGACATGATATATATATATATATAATAGGAGAAATATGACTCTATTATACTTATTTATACAAAGCCGAATGTGAAGTGAATTATATATATGTTGTGGCCGAATGGCTATTATGAAATGAAGTTAAAGTGTGTGATATGTGCATATATTCGAGAGAAGGGAAACAACTTACTTATGTATGTGAGTTATGTGAAACCTAGTAGCATATGTTTTGATATGTATAAAACTTGGTGATTTGATTATTGTATGGTACTATTCAGGCTTCGAGCCTAGAAGGGTATAATGCCGATGAGATGATATCAGGCTTCGAGCCTAGCAGGCAAAATGCCGGTGAATGAGTTCAGACTGAAAGTCTAGCAGGCTTCGTGCCGGTGATGAATTCGGGTTTAGAACCTAGTAGGCTAATTGCCAGTGATTTGATAAAAGTCTAAGATTTTGAGACTTTGCGATAAAATGACAATTGCAATCTTTCAATACCTTGAGTTGGTCAGGTATGTATCTTGTACTTATATTTGAGTTTGATTTGGATTGAATCACAAGTGTGTAATATGATGTATATATGTGAATAAGTATTAAGGTTATCTATATGATTATGATATATTCGGCCAATGTGTGAAGTTATGTAAAGATATTGGTTTACCTATGTTATATGAGTTCAAATTCAAGCGAAAGTAATATGTTAAATGTGCATTATGTGTTTGTGTATATTCGACCAAATGGCAATATACCTAGAAAATGGTTACTTGAGAATTCAAATGATTGATTTTTAATTGGGTTTAATTGTTTGCATTACTTAAGACTTACTAAGATTATAAAAGCTTACTCCGTTTGTTATGTTTCTCTGTTTTATAGATCTTTGACTCCAGCTACGAGCTCGGGGATTCAAGCTCAAAAGTCATCCACACTATCGCCACTGTTTTGGTACTTTTGATAGTCTATATTTTGAAAGATGGCATGTATAGGCTTAACTCCTTATTTTGATACAAGTGATATTTTGATTATGTATATATAAGAGCCATGCGAAAATGGCTTGTTCCTTTTGTTAAATGTAGTTCCATGGTTTCGTTAAATGATGTGTTTGATTTAATTATGTTTAGTATTTTTAGCTGTTGCATATATATACATTTGGTGCTTGAAATGGTTTTTCAATCATTAATTTATATGTTTGCTTTAAGTGAGTAAATTACTTGAATATTATTAAATCAATATGTTTTAGAAGATATTTGTTAATGATTATAAGATAAATTTAAATTGCTTAAGCTTTATTGTATTCGGCTAATGCTTTGGAAAATGATCATAAGGATAGAGCATCATATATTTATTAAATACAATGACCTGAGATAAGTTGGTGAGTGATGAATTGGTTGTATTTGTGACAGCCCTAATTTTGACCCTAGTCGGGAAGTGGTTTCGGGACCACTAAATCGAGTCGTAAAAATAATTGAATGTTATGTTTTATGCCTATTATTTGTGAAAATGCTTGTGTGAAAAAAAATTCATGCTTTGATTCTGCCATTTGAATGTTGAATTAACAAAAGGGGACTTAGTTGCTAAACTTTGTAAATTTAGTAGGTAAATGATCAAATGACTAAATTAAGTAAGTTGTTAAAAATTGAGGACTTGCATGTCAATTTGAACCATTTCTTGCACACCTTATCAACTAATACACAACGACCCAGAGGATTGGACACTTGAATCACAAACTCAGTAGACTCAACATGGAGAGTCTTACTGGATGCTAAAGTTTCACACACATATGAATGAGTTGAACCGAGATCAATCAGAGCAATAACATCAGTGTCAAAGAGAGTAAAAATACCAGTAATAACATTTGGAGAAGAAGCTTCCTCACAGGCACGGATAGCATATGCTCTGGCAGGTGCACGAGCCTCAGATCGAACAGCAGTGTCTCTGGTCCCTCTCTGACTGCCACCAGTATTACCCCTACGTCTCGGTGGTCTACCTCATGTTGCCGTGCTACCAGGTCTCTCGCTCGGATCACTATTACGCTCAACTAGTTTCGGACAATCTTTAATAAAGTGATCAGCAGATCCACATTTATAACAGGAGCGGTCATGAAATCTACAACTCCCTGAATGCCATTTACCACAATGCTTACACTCAGATCTGTCCCGAAGATCATTACCAACACTAGTGACTGAAGTAGCTCGTGAACTCACTGGTGGTCGATTGCGATCTCGTCTGGAAAAACCCGAGGTAGCCTTAGATTTGCCCAACTCATCTCGAAATTTCTTCAATGATTGCTGAATAGATTTCCCCGAAGATCTCTTACGGAACTCTCTGGCTCCGTCTTCAGCCTTTCTCTTTTCAATCCCAAGTTCTTCGGCTTTGCAAGCTCGCTCAACAAGTACTACAAATTCTTTGATTTCTAAAATACCAACCAGTAATTTAATATCTTCATGTAACCCATCCCCAAAGCGTTTACACATAATAGCCTCAGACAAAACACACTCGCGAGCATATCTGCTGAGCCTCACAAATTCCCGCTCATACTCTGCCACTGTCATTCGGCCCTGTTTAAGCTCAAGAAACTCTTTGCATTTCTGGTCGATGAATCTCTGGCTGATATACTTTTTACGAAATTCTGTCAGAAAGAATTCCCAGGTAACCCTCTCTCTCGGAACTACAGAAATCAAAGTATTCCACCAGTGATAAGCAGCATCACGTAGCAGAGACACAACACATTTCAAACACTCATCGGGTGTACACGATAATTCTTCGAATACTCGGATAGTATTGTCGAGCCAGAACTCAGCTCTCTCTGCATCATCACTAACTGTAGCTCGGAACTCTTCAGCCCCATATTTTCTAATCTTGTCAACTGATGGCCTATTCGATCTCAACGGATCGGTCACAGGAGGTACTACAGGTGTCGGTAGCAGAGTATTCAAGGACGGGGTTTGTGGAACAGCTGGATTATTTCGAATGAATTGAGTGAACCAGTCACTCATCATAGCATAAAAGGTTTGTCTCATGTCATCATCTCGATGACTGGTATTCGGCTGAGAGTCATTCGGCCCAGTCCCTTGCGCAGGAGCAGCTGCTACACTCTTGACATCATCAGCTACGGCTCAGTCAGGATCGAGATTCATTTCTATACGAAAAACATATTTTGGCTGTCAGAAGTCATCACACTATCATAATAACACATTACGGCATGTATAACTAAACTCTCACGCGCTACGTTAGTCCTAGAATCAACTAAACCGTAGCTCTGATACCAATAAAATGTAACACCCTTAACCCATATCCGTCGTCGGAATAGGGCTATAAGGTATTACCAAGCAAAACATAACTGTCAGATACCATATGACATTAAATCAACTATCATCCGCAACTATATTACACATTAATCATATTCGAATTACACTACTACTTCAATACTGTTTCAATCATTAAAAATTGATATTTTCTATTATAACTCACGTATACTTATTTTATGAGTATAAATCAAATTGAAATAACACATCACATTATAAACATTGACCACATAAAATCTTTTTATGCAACATAAAAACAAGCAAAATGATCGAGCCATTTTCGCATGGCTTGTACAAATACATAACCGAAATAACTTGTTTCAAAAAGGAGTTAAGCCTATACATGCCATTAAGAAAACATAAAGTCTTTAAAAATACCAAAATCAAGTTTAGATAGTGTGGATGACTTCGACTTTGAATCCCCCGAGATCGTAGATAGCAAACGGTATCTATAAAACAGAGAATCAAAGATAAACAGAGTAAGCATTTCTATGCTTAGTAAGTTTTAAGCAATACAATCATTCAAACTCAATCGAATAGGTATCATTCAAATTTGAAAATAGTATCCCTATGGCCTATTATCTCTTTTTGGCCGAACACATATACGACTAGATATACAAACACTGAACACGCATTGAGCATTTTTAACTTCTCTTAAATTGGTATTCATATAACATAGCTAATTCGAATCATTTCATATAGTTCCACACTTTTACTGAATATGCACATATACATAAGACAAAGTTTTGTATATGATTTCACTTGAATTGAAATTCATATATCATAAATAAATCACATACTTTCATATAACCTTATACAATGGCCGGATGTATCATCATCACATTAGATACTTATAATTTAATCCAAATTAAATTCACGAACGAGTATATGATACATACCTGGCCAACTTAATGCATTGAACATATTTGTTGGTAATTATTACCACAAAGTCTCATAATCTTAAACTTTACTCAAATCACCGGTGGGACTTTTAGCCCGGATATATTATTAGCACGAAGCCTGCAGGACTTTAGCCTGGATATATTATTAGCACAAAGCCTACGGGACTTTAGCCCGGATATACCAGCACGAAGCCTGCGAGACTTTAGCCCAAATATAATACCAGCATGAAACCTGCGGGACTCTAGCCCAGATATAATACCAGCACGAAGCCTGCAGGACTCTAGCCCAGATATAATACCAGTGCGAAGCCTGCGAGACTCTAGCCCGGATATAATACCAGCACGAAACCTGCGGGACTCTAGCCCGAATATAATACCAGCATGAAGCCTATGGGACTCTAGCCTGGATATAATACATCACCGAGTTTCATGTATATTTATTCACATGTTAATATATTTCACATAGCATATTACATTTGTAATTCATTTGTTTCATTCGAATATAAGCATATAATATACACCTTGACCTCATATCATAAATATCATTTGACTTTAAAACATATATATACATTTTTTAGTAAACTTCTAGCTCATCAAGCAAACACACACGATCACATATCCATACTATTATCTTAGCTTATTTTCCTAATAGCCGTTCGGCTACATTCCATGTATATAAATTATTTCACATATAACCTTATTAAAGTAAGGACAATAAGCCATAATTCATCTATCATAGTATATCATGTCATCTTTAATTATATACTAGGTTTGATTACTCAAAACTTATGAAAGGATTAAACTCAATTACTTAAAAACTTACCTAGAGTATATATGAACAACTACAGTCAGCTATTCAATCACCTTAGCTTTTCCTTTGTCCGAATTTGCCCCTTTATGCTATTGAGCTTAATCAAACAGATGTAACTTATTGTTAATCGATTAAGCAAACATGGTATCATAATGTAATTGGCTTTCTCATTACTAACAATTCAAGCTTTATAACTCTAAATAATAATACTCAAATCAAGGATAATTTCATATCAATGCCTACAAGTGGAAATTTCATTTCATGCATTTCAAATTACTTTCATAATTAACCTTGAATAAATCTTAAGCTTACAAAACTCATTTTAATAGCTATTTAGCCGGATGTTATTTAAGCACATAGCACTTAAGCATTTTTCCTCAATTCATCTACAAGGTTCACATTCAGCTTTGATAAAACAAATACAATTAATTTAACTTTTAATTCAATAATTTGCAAGTCCAAACACACCTAAACATAGATTAAAACCAAATATTCAACCTATGCCCGGTTCACAACCACACACCGAACTCACATAACCGAATGTGTTCCCAAATAATTTCACGTGTATACTACTTAATTACAAGGCAAGTACACTTATCAAATACACATATCTCCTCGTTTGCTTTCATAAAACCCCATTCGGCCATTCACAAAACATATTTTAAAAACAAATAAAAACCACATCACATGACCAAATATCACATATAAATCAAGACACATATATCAAATTTCTAAAATTAAGTACAATTTACACCTTTTACCTTAATAGTCGAATGTACTTCACTTCCCTATTCACTTCTAGTATAATTTAACTAGTCCAAACTCTCATTCATTCATTTCCTAAAAACACCATCTAAAACAATGCCAATTAATATCTATATGACAAGGCCGAATGTTTATTTCAAAGAGATTAAGCCATTCAAAGCTCACATTAAAAATTTAACATCAAATTACTTAATAAATCTCCATTCCTCTATCTCAAATATCAAATTTCTAAATTTCATAGCTCATGAATGTATTACAACTGTTTCCCAAAATAAAAGCACTAAATTAACAAGCCAAATCCCTCAACCACAACATGGCCGAGAGTCCCCTTTGAACAAAATCATTCACACTAAGCATACATGTCAATAACAAACTCACAAGCTCATAATCATGTGAATTTAGCATTATAACGTCCCTTGAACCTTCACTCACTACTTCTATCATCAAACTCAATTCCCTAGTTAAAAATTCACTAAAGCTGAACCTAAAATGCTTCTTAAATCAAAATTGGTCAAGTGGGTTCGGCTAGATGGAAGAAGAAAACACATATGCATCAAAATTTAACAAAACAACATCAAAATTACCTTGGAATTTTTGCATCCAAATGACCAAATGCTCAAAGCCACCCCTTCCCTTTTTTTTTCCTTAGAATAGGCTAAAACAAGAGTAAAGAAAATCTCCTTGTTCTTTCACCCATTATCTTTTATTTTAATCATTTTATGAAACCTTTTTATTATATTTCATAAAAATAATGCACCTAATATCATTATTTAATCACCATGCCGTCCACTACATTAGAAATGGTTCAAATTGACATGCAAGTCCTCAATTTTTAACAACTTACTTAATTTAGTCATTTGATCATTTACCTACTAAATTTACAAAGTTTAGCAACTAAGTCCCCTTTTGTTAATTCAACATTCAAATGGCAGAATCAAAGCATGAATTTTTTTTTTCACACAAGCATTTTCACAAATAATAGGCATAAAACATAACATTCAATTATTTTTACAACTTGGTTTAGTGGCCCCGAAACCACTTCATGACTAGGGTCAAAATTAGGGCTGTCACAGTATTGGGATTAATATGTATCGGTTATATAACATGGTTGATTGTTTAAATTTATATACTGATGACAAATATTAAGCTATGAGCTGTAACATGTACATGTTTATGTTTGACCATTTGATGACGATTCATGATTGCATGTAGTGATTGCGGTCATGGTATAAATGTTTAAAATTTCTTGGTTATCCATCATCACTTAGTGAATTAAGAACCTACCTTATATGTTTGTGCTTGAATGTCTAGAAGTTGTGGTTGATGAGTAATACCTTGTAACCCTATTCCGGCGACAGATAAGGGATATAAGGTGTTACAGTCCCAGACATGGTCTTACATGTAATTTCTAAATGATGGCAATGTCCCAGAGATGGTCTTACACAATATCACACCTCAGAATCTTATGTCATGACATATGTATCCTATACTATTCCTATGGTTCGTACGGGGCTTTCGGATATCTCAACTTTGTTGATACTTTCACATTTCTGAATATTCAACATTCATAACATTTCAATAACAAATAAACACATAATAATTCACATAAAACACATTTATTTGCATATGAACTTACCTCGGAAATGAAAATGGCAAAAAGGAGTCGGTTACTCTTTAACCTTTGACTTCTCCCGATTTAATTGTGATTTCTTTCATTCTTGATCTATATAAATTCAAATTTCACTAATTTAATTAAACATTTCAGTCAATTCAATCCACAAACACATAATTTGGCCTTTTTACACATTAGCCCTCATAATTTCCCATTTGGACTGTAACACCCCAATCCTGGCCCGAACGTTATGGCCAGATCTGATGTGTCACATGGTCTATTTATTCTCAACCAGTTACTTTGATATATCGTTATGTTATTATTTGAAAATTCTTGACTAGCAGCTTGAAGTTATTAAGCAAAATCAGATTAAAACTAGGTTTTCCTTTAGCGTGAAGTGTCTCTACAAAATCCCATTTGTTGCCAATATTATTGTTAAATCATCCAACCATTACGTAAGGCTTGTTAAAAAAAATTGTTATTAATTTTGAAAACTCACATATCCTAGTCTACCGATTAAAATAATAAAAGCGTAATCAAAACCAAACATCCATAGCGGCCTTATTACAATATAAAATCCAAAATTAAAATGAAATTAAGTTTTAGCAAAATGAAAACCAGAACATAAACCATGTGCCCGAGTCCCTCGTAGCTCCAAATCCTCTAGGGTTGGGGGTTACCTGCATAGGTGGAAATAATAGGGTGAGTTTGTGAAAACTCAGTGTGTAATTAAACCCAACCAATATCAGAGATCAGATATGCAGTTCAGTCTGGGCCGAAGCCCTATTCAGATACAAATCAATCTGGGCGTTGGCCCTATTTAGAAACAGAGTGGGCCTTGGGCCCATTACAGATACAGAACAAAATATAAATATATATGCAAAAGCCTAATCCCAGTCCAGCCCAACACACCACTCGTACCAGCCCATCACACCATGTGGGGAATAACTCAACCCACCCAACCTACAACCACAGACGCAACAGAGTTGCTAATACAGAGATCGTGGAAGAGCCACTAGAACAAAATTACGAGGCAAAGCCTCTAAGCAGAATGCGCGGCAGTGCCACTATATAGAACTTCCTCCAAATCCAAAACCCAAACCCCATGCAACCTAGAGTACTACATATCATAAGCATACAGATTATTAGATGCAGATATAGACATGCAAATCAATCAACTATTTCTAGGGGTAAAATAGTCTTTTGGCAACTAGGGGCAAAATGGTAATTTTACCCTTGAGGGGTATTTTGGTCATTTCACTAAGTCTCGATGTTCAACACCTAATACGACCTTCTAGTGCTCATGTAGCCCGCTCAGTCTAAGCTTACACATATTATCTCAGATTCAGTATCTAATATACAGAGAACACTTACTGCATAACTTTGCCCATATGGGCCCAATTCGGACCATTGAGGCCCACAACAGCTCAAGTGCACGAAAATGTGCACAGCGACCCTTATAGTCCAATACCGATGATTTGTGGTTTCGGTTCGGCCCACGAGCGTTCACACACTTGCAAGACCTCAAAATGCTGGAATTTCGGCATTCCGGCTTTTTGGCTTTTTTTCGATCTATGCTATTGGAGAGTGTTGTTACACACTTGTTTACAATTAGCGTCGGACAAACCTCGCGAACGATCAACCTACAAATGCCCAAACAAACCATTTAAGGATCCATTCAACTTACTAACCATATCCACCAAAATCCTTTGACAATCGGCCCATACTAGAATTAAATAATAGATCTAAGTTATTACGATGCTCTTAGCCACCAATCGCTCCTCACGAGATCGTCCTTTATCACACTAATACACACAAGAAACCAAAAGGAAAAAGGCTATAATGGATACTTAACAAAGGGGTCAAAACCGATAGCAACCAGGGAGATAGCGGTTTTTGGCTTTTCTTTATTCACAAGGAACATAAAAGAAAAAGAATAGGGTACTTACCACAAGGGTTGCTAGACTGATTAGATACCACCAGAAGTTGTTTCCACTACTCTAAGCCCAAATCTACGCTTGATATAATTGAAGCACAAGGGGAGAAGAAGAATAGATGAAAGGGGTTGGAAGAACAACAGAGAAAAGAGGATGGGGTTCGGTTTTGAGAAAAGAATACTATAGAGGGTTCGGCCAAGTAGTGTTTAAGGGAAAAGAGTGGTAGGGTTTGGCTTTGGAAAAGGACTCAAGCAAAGGAAAAGAGGAAAAGCTTACTGAGGTTCGGCTCCCTTGAACAAATTGGCAAGAGGGAGGCTAAGTGTTTCAGCTTTTAGAGTAGAGATGCTATGCGAAAGAAAAGAGGAGAATGGTATTGGCATATGGCAATTGACAAACGAGAGTGTTGGGAAAACTGTAAAGCTTTAGTTTCAGAGATCACTAATGCCTAAATGGTCACAAACCATACCAAAAAGAAAATCCCGAAAGACCTAAAGTGGAAATCGATACCTACCTACCCCAAATGCCGAAACTCAAGAAGCTGAAATCCCAAAAAAGAACCAATAAGGATTCGGCACACTCCCTTACCCTTTTGACGAAAATCCAACTCCCAAAAGTCCCTAGCCGATTTGCAACTCCAAAGTCCCCCATTCGACCAACTCTTGCCTCTCACTCCAATCCCTAAATTTTCTCCTTGATAATCTCCCCTTATCACTTCTCAATCCAATCCCATGAGCACTCAAACTTCTTGTCTCAAAATTCCACTTCGAGTTCACCTCTTACCATGCTTATGTAGCAAAATTAAAGGTTTTTGCCATCAGGGGGTTTCGAACCTTAGACTCCCTTACAAGCCACAACACGCCTTCCCCATTGCATTTTATGTGACATCCCTCAGCCACTTTACCAAAAGCTTTCTTGTGTCACAAATTCCCAACATTAATTTGAAAGCTCTCTATGCTAACACCCAGAGTTCCCTAAAGCAAAAATTAAGATTTTACCAGGGCTTAGGCTTTAGCCCAGGCCTTCCAAAGGCCCACTAAACACACTCAAATCATTACTTCAGCACATCAAGCCATGCAAAAATAAATTTAGGCAAAAATTCAATAAACCTAAAATTTGGGGTGTTACAACTCTACCCCCTTAAAGAAATTTCATCCTAAAAATTTACCTGGTCAGAATAAGTGTGGGTATTGTTGACGCATCGCCTCCTCAGGCTCCCACATAGCTTCTTCGATGTCGTGATTACGCCAAAGCACTTTTAGCAAAGGGACTGTTTTCTTCCTTAACACCTTGACATCACATTCCAAAATTGATACTAGTTTCTCATCAAAAGTCAGGTCAAGCTTAACTTTAACCTCTTCAACTGGTACTACATGTGAGGGATCAGAATGATATCACCTCAACATGGAGACATGGAACACGTCGTGAATCCAGTCCAAGTCTGGGGGCAGCTCTTGCTGATAAGCTACCAGACCTACTCATTTAAGAACTTGATAGGGCCTGCTAAACCGTGGACTTAACTTACCCTTCTTTCTGAACCTTAAGATTTTCTTCCAAGGTGAGACCTTCAAGAAAACCAAATCTCCCACAGCAAACTCAATTTCCTTACGCTTCAAGTCGGCATAAGACTTCTGCCTATCAGATGCTTCCTTTAACTGATCCCTAATCAGCTTAACCTTATTTTCCATATCCGCTACTAACTCTGGCCCAAGAACCTAACATTCCTCCAACTCTGTTCAACAGGTAAGCGTACGGCACCTACGACCGTACAGTGCCTCATATGGTGCCATTTAAATACTCGGCTGGTAACTGTTGTTATATGTAAATTTTGCCAATGGCAAGTAATCTTCCCAGCTACCCCTGAAATCAATAATACACCCTCTCCACATATCTTCTAGAACCTGAATCACCCTCTCCGACTGTCCATCAGTCTGAGGGTGAAAAGCAGTGCTGAAGTCCAACCGTGTACCAAATGCCTTATCCAACTCCTACCAAAATTGAGATGTAAACCTAGGGTCCCGGTCAGAAATAATCAAAACTGGCACCCCATGAAGTTGCACTATCTAAGCTACATACAGCCTCGCTAAATTCTGAAGTGAATAGTCAGTTCAGACGGGTATAAAATGAGCAGATTTGGTCAGCCTATCCACAATTACCCAAACTGAGTCTTTCTTGGTAGGTGTTAATGAATAGTTAGTTCAGACGGGTATAAAATGAGCAGATTTGGTTAGCCTGTCCACAATTACCCAAACTGAGTCTTTCTTGGTAGGCGTCAAGGGTAGCACACTCACAAAGTCTATGGTTACCCTTTCCCACTTCTAAAGTGGAATCTTAACCGGCTGTAGAAGTCCAGAAGGCAATTGATGCTCAGCTTTCACTTGCTGGCATGTCAGACACTTACCCACGAACTCCATTACTTCTTGCTTAAGTCCAGGCCACCAATACAATTCTAGTAGATCCCGATACAACTTATTCCTACCAGGGTGCATTGCACAAAGACTGCCATGTGCCTCTTACAATATAAACTGCCTCAGACCAAAGTCTTTTGGGACACGAACTCTCCCACAGAAACACAAAATTCCTTTATTATTCAGCCCAAAATCAGAAGTTTCACCCTCTTCTACCTGTCGAAACCAAGAAACCAACGACTTATCCAATAATTGTTTCTCCTTAATTTACTCCATCCAGGTCGGTCTTACTTGTAACTCAGCTAGCAAGCTACCATCATTATACAAACTGAGACGAGTGAACATCGCTCTCAGATCAGATACAGCTCTCCGACTCAGACCATCAGCTACCATATTAGCTTTGCCCGGGTGATACTCAATAGAATAGTCATAATCCTTAAGTAACTCTATCTATCTTCGTTGCCTAAGGTTCAAATCCTTTTGATTCAAAAGATACTTGAGGCTCTTATGGTTCGTGTACATGATACACTTTTCTCCATACAAGTAGTACCTCCAGATCTTTAGCATAAAAAACACTGCTGCCAATTCCATATCATATGTAGGGTAGTTCACCTCACGTTAAGTTGTCGTGATGCATATGCAACTACTTTACCCTCTTGCATCAACACACAGCCCAATTCTATATGCGATGCATCGCTATACACAGTAAAATCCCTTCCAGACTCTGGTTGAATTAACACAGGTGCCTCACTCAAAACTTTCTTCAACTTCTCGAAACTCTCTTGTTGTTTTTTAGTCCAGATAAACGGTACTCCTTTTCTCAAAAGCTTTGTCAACGGTGCCGTAATTATGGAAAACCCTTCCACAAATCTTTTGTAATACCCTGCCAAATGCAAAAAACTCTGAATTTTCGACATAGATCTCGGTAGCTTCCACTCCAGAACTGCCTCGATTTTACGAGGATCCACCCTAATCCCCTCAGCAGAAACAACGTGACCCAAGAATGTCACTTTTCACAACCAAAATTCACACTTGCTGAATTTTGCATAAAGCTGCTTCTCCTTTAGCACTTGCAGAAAAATCTGGAGTTGCTCATCATGATTCTCCTCAGTGTTCGAGTACACCAGAATATTGTCTATAAGGATGACCACAAACTGATCTAAGTAGGGTTGGAATACCCAGTTCATAAGATCCATAAAGGCCGCTGGGGTAGTCGTCAGTCCAAACAGCATTACTAGAAACTCGTAATGACCATATTGAGTCCTGAACGCTGTCTTGCGAATATCTACCTCTTTAACCCTTAGCTGATGATATCCAGATCGAAGGTTGATCTTGGAAAATACTGAAGCTCCTCTTAGTTGGTCAAACAGATCATCGATCCTTGGAAGAGGGTACTTGTTCTTAATAATTTGTTTGTTCAACTGACGATAATTAATGCACATATGCACTGTCCCATCCTTATTCTTAACAAACAGTACCGGTGCTCCCCATGGAGACACACTTGGTTTGATAAAACATCGATCTAGAAGTTATTGGATTTGCTTTTTGAACTCTAGCAGCTCTTTCGGTGCCATCCTATAAGGAGCGATGGAAACCGGAGCCGTTCCAGGCAACAAGTCGATTCCAAATTCGACTTCACTGTTCAGAGGCAACCTAGGAAGCTCATCCAGAAAAATATCTTGAAACTCCTTGACGGTTCTAACTTCTCTTACGGACAAGCCCTCAAAATTAGACTTACTCACATACGCCAGGAATGCCTTGCAACCCTTGCGAATAAGCTTTTTAGCTCTTAAAGCCGAGATAACATTAGACAAGTAATCTCTTCGCTTCCCTATTATAGCTACCTCCTTATCCTCTGTAGTCTTTAATACCATCTGCTTGGCAGCACAATCCAATTTCGGTCGATGCTTTGCAAGCCAATCCATACCCAAGATGAGATCAAACTCTCCAAATGGTAACTCCATTAAATCCGCTGAAAAATTTCTACCTTGTGTCTCTAAGGGTACATCCCTAAAAAGTTTGTCTACCCTAACCGAGTGACCTAGTGGACTTATCACAGATACCTCACTCACAGTATTCTCAGATTGCATACCCAACGTCCCAGACACATTATATGCAACATACAAATGTGTAGCTCCAATGTCAATTAAAGCAGTGTATGGCGTGCTATAAATTAAAAACGTACTAGTTATGGCGTCAGGCGCGTCACCTTCCTCTCAGCGACGAGTAGCATAAACCAACGCCGACTATCGTGCTTCAGCATTTCTAGCACCTTTGCCTGGTGCTCCACGTTCACGTCCATTTCCATTATCGCTCCTGGCCTGACTACGGCCTCTCAGTGGTTGCTGACCACCTCTCACTGGCTGAACAACCCTCAATTTAGTAGCTTGCATCTGTGCCGGCCTCTGAGGGCAATATCTGACTCGATGATCTTTGGGTCCACACCAGAAGCATACTCCAGAATGCCTCCAACATTCCCCCAGATGTATCTTTCCACAGTTCGCATAAGCTTGCGATCTAACCATATTCACCGGTACTGCTCGAATCGACTCGTCCACTCTAGTTCTTTTAGCAGATCTTCCCGCAACACCCGAGGGCCCTGAATCCCTCCTGGATCTGTTTCTGTCCTTTTTACGGTTCTGGCGCTCTGAGCGCTTCACCTCCTCAGTAATTTTGGCTTTTTCCACCAGAGTAGCAAAATCACGCTCCCTCTGTAGAGCAATCAGTACTCTTAGCTCATCTCTAAGGCCATCCTCGAATCGCACACTGCGTTCATATTTCGTAGCAACTATTCTACTGGCATACCGGCTTAACCTTAAGAATTCAGCTTCATATTCCACTACAGTCTTGCTACCCTGAGTTAAATTCAGGAATTCCTTCCTTCAGGCGTTTACATAGCTCGCCTCGATGTACTTCCCTTTGAAGGCCGTCGTAAATAACTCCCAAGTCACCCGCTCAGCTGGTGTACCATCTCTCATAGTGATCCACCACTGGTAAGCCACGTCACGTAGTAAAGATATTGCTCCTTTCAGCTTCTACTCCACCGAGTAGTCCAAATCATCCATTATCCGTTCTGTGGCCTCTAACCAGTACTTGGCCACATTCGGGGCTACACCAGATACACCCTTGAAAATCTCCACTCTATTAGCTCGAAACCGTTCGACAATCGATCCGCGATTCACCATTCTAGTACTCGCTCCAGTAACCCTTTCCAGAACACAAAGCATCACCTGGGACAAAGGATTGTCCGCTACAGCCTGATCATAAGACCCCGTCTCAGTTATTGGTGGCGCTCATGCCTCCCCAGCAGGTATGTGTCCCGAGGATGAAGATCCAGCCTAAGTACTTCTTCGACCTTGACCACGACCTCTTCTATGTGCTGTCGTCTTACTCATATCGTATTATCTAATTTACGAATTTTATGAATTAGCTCAAAATTTCATTATTTATTATAGATGTTTTATGCAGAGATAGCATTTCAGAACTTTGTTTTCACAGAATCGCAGCCTAGCTATAGTTTAAGTCTTCTAGAGTTTTCAGGTTTTTCTACTGTCTCAGTCTTTTATAGTTTTAGTGTTACCCTAACTACAGAGTTTGAGTAGGGTCTTAGCACTATCTATAGTAATGTTTCAGTATTACAGTAAAATACAATAAAGCAGAGAATACTTACGGACTTGGTGCTGGAGACTTGATGTGCCACTCTTTTTAGTAACCATATTCCAAAAAATCCAAGTTTTGTCGAAAGTAAATATTTTAAATAAACTTTGTTGAAACTTCTCAAAAACCCTAGACTTTTGAAAAATGAAAATATTTTTGGAAAAGAAACCAATTTCAAAAGGATTTTCTTAAGGGAGTTTTTCAAAATTGAATTCCACAACCAAGTTAGGGTTTAAATTTTTCAGAAAACTTTCGAACCCATTCCACAGCTGAGTTATTGCAACCGGGCTCTGATACCACTAAATGTAACACCCCAATCTTGGCCCGGACATTATGGCCAGATCTTGTGTGTCACATGGTCTATTTATTCTCAACCAGTTACTTTGATATATCGTTATGTTATTATTTGAAAATTCTTGACTAGCAGCTTGAGGTTATTAAGCAAAATCATATTAAAACTGGGTTTTTATTTAGCGTGAAATGTCTATACAAAATCCCATTTGTTGCCAATATTATTGTTAAATCATCCAACCATTACGTAAGGCTTGTTGAAAACAATTGTTATTAATTTTAAAAACTCGCATATCCTAGTTTACCGATTAAAATAATAAAAGCGTAATAAAAAACAAACATCCATAGCGGCCTTATTACAATATAAAATATGAAATTAAAATGAAATTAAATTTTAGCAAAATAAAAACCAGAACATAAACCATGTCACCACCCTAAGTCCCTCACAGCTCCAAATCCTCTATGGTTGGGGGTTACCTGCAAAGGTGGAAATAATTGGGTGAGTTTATGAAAAGTCAGTGTGTAATTCAACCCAACCAATATCAGAGATCAAACATGCAGTTCAGTTTAGGCCGAAGCCATATTCAGATACAGATCAATCTGGGCCTTGTCCCTATTCAAAAACAGAGTAGGCCTTGGTCCCATTACAGAGACAAAACATAATATAAATATATATATGCAAAAGCCCAATCCCAGTCCAGCCCAACACACCACCCGTATCAGCCCATCACACCATGTGGGGAATAACTCAACCTACCCAGCCCTGCACACCACAGACGTAGCAGAGCTGCTAATATAGAGATCGTGGCAGAGCCACCAAAACAGAATTACGAGGCGGAGCCTCTAAGCAGAATGCGTGGCAGTACCACTATACAGAACTGCCTCTAAATCCAAAACCCAAACCCCATGCAACCTAGAGTACTACATATCATAAGCATACAGATTATCAGATGCAGATATAGACATGCAAATCAGTCAACTATTTCTAGGGGTAAAACAGTCTTTTGGCAACTAGGGGTAAAATGGTAATTTTTCTCTTCATGGGTATTTTGGTCATTTCGCTAAGTCTCGATGTTGAACAGCTAATATGATCTTCTAGTAGGTCTAACGTCGCTCCGAGTGAATCGAGGAGTCCATACAGTCTCATAGTGTATTCGGGTCCAAAACCCCTAATAGGCCCAAGGGAGTCCACATGCTCATGTGGCTCGCTCAGTCTAAGCTTACACATATTATCTCAGATTCAGTATCTAATATACTAGAGAACACTTACCGCATAACTTTGCCCATATGGGCCTAATTCGGCCCATCGATGCCCACAATAGCTGAAGTACACAAAAATGTGCACGTGGCCCTTACAGTCCAATACCCATGATTCGTGGTTTCGGTTCGGCCCACGAGCGTTCACACACTTGCAAGACCTCAAAATGCTGGCATTTCGGCATTCAGGCTTTTTAGCTTTTTTTCGATCTACGCTATTGGAGAGTGTCGTTACACACTTGTTTACGATTAGTGTCGGACAAACACCGCGAACGATCAACCTACAAACGCCCAAACAAACCATTAAAGGATCCATTCAACTTACTAACCATATCCACGAAAATCCTTTGACAATCGGCCCATACTAGAGAAAGTTACCCTTTTCTTACCTTGCCGAGATCTAAACAATAGATCTAAGTTATTACAATGCCCTTAGCCACCAACCGCTCCTCGCGAGATCGTCCTTTATCACACTAATACACACAAGAAACCAAAAGGAAAGAGGCTAAAATGGATACTCAACAAAGGGGTCAAAACCGATAGTAACCAAGGAGATAGTGGTTTTCGACTTTTCTTTATTCACAAGAAACATAAAAGAAAAAGAATAGGGTACTTACCACAAGGGTTTGCTCGACTGATTAGATACCCCCAGAAGTTGTTTCCACTACTCTAAGCCCAGATCTACACTTGATATAATTGAAGCACAAGGGGAGAAGAAGAATAGATGAAACGGGTTGGAAGAACAACAGAGAAAAGAGGATGGGGTTCGGTTTTGAGAAAAGAATACTATAGAGGGTTCGGCCAAGTAGTGTTTAAGGGAAAAAAGTGGTAGGGTTTGGCTTTGGAAAAGGACTCAAGCAAAGGAAAAGAGGAAAAGCTCACTGAGGTTCGGCTCACTTGAACAAATTTGCAAGAGGAAGGCTAAGTGTTTTGGCTTTTAGAGTAGAGATGCTATGCGAAAGAAAAGAGGAGAATGGTATTAGCATACGACAATTGACAAACGAGAGTGTTGGGAAAACTGTGAAGCTTTGGTTTCAGAGATCACTAATGCCTAAATGGTCACAAACCACATCAAAAAGAAAATCCCGAAAGACCTAAAGTGGAAATTGGCACCTACCTACCACAAATGCCGAAACTCAAGAAGCTAAAATCCCGAAAAAGAACCAAAAAGAATTTAGCACACTCCTCCACCCTTTTGCCGAAAATCCAACTCCCAAAAGTCCCTAGCCGATTTGCAACTACAAAGTCCCCCATTCGGCCAACTCTTGCCTCTCACTCCAATACCTAAATTTTCTCCTTGATAATCTCCCCTTATCACTTCTCAATCCAATCCCATAAGCACTCAAACTTCTTGTCTCAGAATTCCACTTCGAGTCCACCTCTTACCATGCTCATGTAGCAAAATTAAAGGTTTTTGCTATCAGGGGGTTTCTAATCTTGGACTCCCTTACAAGCCACAACACGCCTTCCCCCTTCCGTCTTAAGTGACATCCCTCTGCAACTTTACCACAAGCTTTCTTGTGTCACAAATTCCCAACATTAATTTAAAAGCCCTCTGTGCTAACACCTAGAGTTCCCTAAATCAAAAATTAAGAGTTTACCAGGGCTTAGGCTTTAGCCCAGGCCTTCCAAAGGCCCATTAAACACACTCAAATCATTACTTCAGTACATCAAGCCATGCAAAAATAAATTTAGGCAAAAATTCAAAAACCCTAGATTTAGGGTGTTACATGGACATTTTAGTCCCTATTTCACAAATATACAAAATTTACCAAATTCATTAAATTCAAAGCTTATCTGAATTTTCATGTAACCTCTAGTAGCCCATATATTTCATTTATTTCATATTTTAGCCCCACATTTAGCACATTTCATAATTTAATCCTTAACAAGCCAATTCATCAAAAATCACTATACAAAACATGTTTATCTATCATCCAACACTTTTTTCTCATCATCGAACATCACAAAACTCAAGAATTCATCAATGGTATTTCATGAATTCATCAACAAAATTAGAAAGTTAGGCATGGGCTAGCTAGAATGCAAAACAACGATTACAAAAGCATAGAAATTATTAAAAACCAAGTCAAAATCTTACCTCAATCACCCAATACAAGTGCTGAATATATTTAAGCTTCCACAGCCCTAATTTTTCTCTAATTTTGGCTGAACTTGATGAAAATGACAACAATTTAATTGTTGTTTTATTTTATTAACCTTAAATTCACCATTTACTATTTTACCCTTAATGGTTTAACATTAAAATTCCACTAACTATGTACATATAAGTCATTCATTAATCCAATGGTCCAATTCCATCATAAGGACCCCATATTTAAAGAGACATAAAATTCAGCACTCATATGATTAACACATAACTTTTACATTTTATGCGATTTAGTCCTTTCGTCAAATTAAGCATTCAAACGCTAAAATTATTTCCCGAAATTTTCACGCATACATATTCACATGCTGTAAACACTGAAAAGAATATTAAAATAATTTTTAAACTTTGGATTTGTGGTTCTGAAACCACTATTTTGACTACACTTTAAATCGGGCTGTTACAAGCCATGTATCAGAATGCTCATCCGGGTTAAATCTCAAGAGTGCTTATTAGAGCCACAACTCAGGAAGTTCACAAAGAACTTTTAATTAGGAAACTCTCAAGGAGCTTATTAGTGTTGCTCTCATAGAGCCATGTAATAGGAGCACCAAATAGCTGTATCTCAGAGGCTTCAAGCGAGCTATATGATGATGCTCATGAAGAGCTATGTTTGTGTTTGCAACATATGCCAAAACACAACTGATCGAATCTTATTAGAACCTTCACAAAGAGCTACGGTAGTGTGCAACACATGCAAGTTCACTACTAATCAGGTTGCTCACAGGAACTATTAATAGAATGCTTGAGAGGCTATATTAGGGATTAATCGTCTGAGCTAAATCCCATTCGCAACATATGCATGACCACATTAAATATTGGAAATTACATATATCCATCGAATTTCTATATTCAAACGGAACTTAACCCTTTTTCTAACATTTTCGAGCATATGATCATTTCTTACATTTATAACATTCATATGTTTAATTAAGTTACACGAAGTTACCTCGACACTTGTTCATGTGTAAGTCTACCAATTTGAAACTTTTTCTTTTCCTTGGTCTAGCTTCGAATTTGAGTTATTCGGATCTATATAAATGATTTTAACATCAATTTAACACATTTCATATCCAATTGAGTTCAATTTACATTCTAGGCAAAATTACCAACTTTTCATAAATTCCAATTTCATCATTAGGCTCGAAAAATGAAATTCTTGCTATTTAATCCTTATTCCAAGCCTAGAAGAATTCTATATATCACAATAACAGCCCATGAATTTCACTAAATCAGAATTTTTCCATGGGTTTTACAACTTTTTAGTTTAGTCCCTAAATCATGTTTTCTCCAAAATTCTCTATGTAAAAGTTGTGTATCTACTAACAACCTTTCATTTTCTATCATAAATTTCAAATTTTTTTTGCATATTCATCCATGGCACAACTTCTATACTTTGATATCTTTTCAAATTAGTCCCCAAAATAGAAAGATTTAACTATCCCGATCTAAAAAATATAAAATTACTAAAAATGGGACATGAATACTTACCCAACTAAGCTTGAATAGTTTCTTCTCTCTCTTTTAGGGTTTGCATGCAAATTTTAGGGAAGATGATGAAAATAAGATGATAATATTTATTTAATTTAATTATCATTTTTTAATTTTATTACTTTCCAATTTAGTCTTTAACCTTTCCTAATTTCTCCATGGATGAATCATCAAAAATATCTACTAACTTTCTTGAATGGTCTAATTACCATATAAGGACCTCAAGTTTTGAATTCTATAGCTATTTAATACTTATAGCTTCTAGAATTCAACTTTTCATTTTATGCAATTTGGTCCTTTCCATAATTAATCACTTAATCAGTAAAATGTTCTTATCAGTATTTTCATATAACATTCCTATCCTAATATGAACCATGCAATAATATTAAAATAATTTTTTCTTATGACTCAAATTTGCAGTCCCGAAACCACTATATCGATTTCACTAAAAATGGGCTGTTACAACTCTCCCCTTTAAGGATTTTCGTCCTTGAAAGTCTTACCAGTAAAAATATTTGGATGTTGTTCTCTCATGGTATCCTCCGGTTCCCAGGTAGCCTCTTCTATACAATGTCATTGCTAGAGAACTTTTACTAATGCTACCTTTTTATTTCTTAATTTTTTTGTTTCATGTGTCAAGATTTTGATTGGTTCTTCACTGTATGTCATGTCGGGTTGAATCTCAACTTCCATCGGAGAAATTACATGTTAAGGATTTGATCTATACCGTCGTAACATAGACACATGAAAAACATTATAAATTCTATCAAGTTTTAGTGGTAGTGCCAATCAGTACGCAACAGGTCCGATTCTTTCTATAATCTTATTTGGCCTGATGAATCGTGGACTCAATTTTCCTTTACAACCAAACTGGAGTACTTTCTTCCAAGGTGATACTTTCAAGAATACTTTGTCACCGACCTCAAATTCTATCTCTTTACATTTGAGATCGGCATATGACTTTTGGAGATCTGAGGCTACTTTCAAATTGTCCTGAATCACCTTTACCTTTCTTCAGTTTCTCAGACTAAGTCAATCCCGTGTATCTTTTTCTCACTGAGCCCTATCCAGTACAATGGTTTTCTACATTTGTGACAATACAAAGCTTCATACGGTGCCATCTTAATATTAGACTGGTAACTATTGTTATAAGCAAATTCAATTAAAGGCATATACTTTTCCCAATTACCTTCAAATTCTAGCACACAAAACTGAAGCATATCTTCCAAAATCTGTATAACATGTTCAGACTGGCCATCAGTCTGTGGATGGAATGCAATACTAAAATGTAATTGTATACCCAATGCTTCTTGCAACTTATTCCAAGATCGGGATGTGAACTGGGAATCACTGTCTGCAATAATGGAGATTAGCACTCCATGTAGTCTAACAATTTCAAAAACATATAATTCAACCAATCTATCTAAGGAATAATCCATATGTACCGGAATAAAATGTGTATAATTTGTCAGCCGATCAACTATTACCCAAATATCATCTTTCTTTTTCGGAGGTAGGGGTAACCCCAATACAAAATCCATGGTAATCCTTTCCCATTTCCATTCCAATATCGTGATTGGCTATAATAATCTTGAGGGCACTTGATGTTCTACTTTTACTTGTTGACATATCAAGCATTTGGATACAAATTTAGAAATATCACGCTTCATTCCCAGCCACCAGTACATTTTCTTCAACTTATTGTACATTTTAGTACTACCAAGATGAATAGACATTGTACCCTTGTGAGCTTCATGTAGAATTTTCTGTACCAACTCTGAATTAATTGGTACACACATTCTGCCTTTGAATAATAAACAATCATCAGACCCAATCTAAAATTCTAAATCAAAATTTTGCTCATATTAAACCCGTTTAACCTATAGTTCAACATTATTCTTTTGAGCTTCACAAATTTGTTGCAGAAATGTCGGCTGAGCTTTTAACTCAGCTATGATTGAATCATCATCAGATAAAGTTAACTGAGTATTCATTACTCGTAAAGCAAATAAAGACTTTCTGTTTAGAGCATCAGCAACTATATTAGCTTTTACCAGATCATAATCTATAACCATATCATAATCTTTTAATAGTTCATGCCACCTATACTGTCTCAAGTTCAAATCTTTCTGTGACATCAAATACTTCAAACTTTTACGATCAGTAAAAATATGAAAATTTTCACCAAACAGGTAATGCCACCAAATTTTCAATGCAAACACAATTGCTGCCAATTCAAGATCATGTATTGGGTAATTTTTCTCGTGTGGTGTTAGCTATCTAGAAGCATAAGCTATTACTTTTCCCTCTTGCATCAGTACATAACCAAAACCACTCAATGATGCATTATTATAGATTACAAATTCCTTACCCGATTCAGGCTGAACTAACACGTGCTTCTGTCAATAATGTTTTTAATTTGTCAAAACTTTGTTGACATTTATCAGACCATTCAAACTTCACATCTTTTTTGTAATAGACGAGTCATCGGTGAAGCTATCATTGAAAACCCTTGTACAAATATCTGATAATAACTGGCTAATCCCAAAAAACTTTTGACTTCTAACACACTTTTCGGTGGCTTCTATTTAACAATAGCTGAAATTTTACTCAGATCTACTAGGATACCTTCAATAGAAACTATATGCCCAAGAAAACCAACTTCTCGTAGCTAAAATTCACATTTACTAAATTTGGCATATAATTGCTTCTCAGTAAAGTTTACAACACAGTTCTTAAATGATTAGTATGCTTATTTTCATCTCAGGAATAAACCAAAATATCATCAATAAATACCACCACAAGCCTATCTAAATACGGTTTAAAAATTTTGTAACATCCCTATGCTGACCCTAGTCGAGAAGTGGTTTCGGGACCACTAAACCGAGTTGAAAAAATATTAAATGTTATAAATTGTGCCTATTATATGTGCAATTGTATGTGTGAAATTATGATTTATTGATTTGTGACATTTGGATGTGAATTTAATTAATAAGGGCTTATGTGTGAAATAGTGAAAATAGGTGAGGTTAATTAAAAAGGGGCCAAATATTGCATGGCTTGAAACATGGGGATTTGCATGTCAAATTCCCCATTATTTTAGTAGTGGACGGCATAATAATGATAGAATGACTTTGAATACATTTTGTTTTATTGATAAAATAATAAATAAGTGTTTATAAATTATAAAATATGTTATGATACAAAAGTTTTATATTAAGAAAACTTTTGATAAAAAACAAAGGGAGATTTTATTTTTCTTCTTATCTTTGCCGAACCATAAAAGGGGCGGAAGGAAAAATGAAGCTCATAGTTTCGGCCATGGTGATGGCATTAATTCAAAGGTATGATTGGGTGTTTTACAAATTTATTTTTGTATTTGAGTTGATTGTGTCATAACTTCTTCTACCCACGGTTTAATTTTGAGAATTGAGGGTGATAAGGCATTCGGCCTTGGATGATAGTTGATTAAAGGATTTGAATTTGATGTTTTGTACTTTAAAATTTGGATATTTGAAGCATAATTTGATCATAGGAATGTTTATAACAAAGTATAGACTATTAGGAAACCCATGGGGGATTCGGCAATGTGCTATGTGTTTAATAATTTTGTTTAATTGTAAAATTTTGTTAAGATTGTCTAAATGGAGTAGTAACATTCAGCTATTGTGGAGAATGTGAGGATTATGTTCGTTTTTATTATTTTTGCTAATTAAATTGATAGTATATATTTATATGTTAGCCTAATATGTGCTAGAATGAGAAATGAAATGATGATTAAGTTTAAATATTTCATTGAGGTTTGAAATGGAGATTGCCGTATAGGTGTATTTGGGAAAGAAACATTTTCTTTGATTAATTTTCCTATGCCATTGTTGAATTGAGCTAGGAAATAGGGGAAATTTGGTGTTAAATAAAAAGGATTCATATTCGGTCATGTTTAGAATGAATTAATTAGAGTGTTTGATGTTTGAGTAGTAATGGTCATTAAGTGAGCTTTCAAATTGTTAAAGTATTGGTATATGTTTGTGTATTAGCCGAATGTGTATTTAAATGGATTTAATGATGTTGTTTGTTAATTGATGTTTGCACCATTATCTAATGTTTTAACATTAAGGCATGATATAGTGAAATGCGAAATGTGTTTTATGCTACTCTTTGAACAAAAAGGGGATATTCGACCATATTCTTTTGAATAAAGGAATTAAGTATTTGATGCTTAGTTGATATTTTTACAAGTTATTTTTAATGGGAAGTTTAATATATATGTGCTTTAGACAAATTCAAGGATTTTATAGGTTTCGGCTAAGAAATTATACATTAGTGAAATTGTGAATTGAGTTAAGTTGGTGTTAATATGCCGTATGTGAGCTTTGAAATAGCTATGTGATGGTTATGCTTCTAGTAGTCAAGAGAAGAATTCGATATTAGTATTATGCTTGTATAATGTGAGGTTGGATGCTTAAATGGTTAAATTATAAACAATTGTTTTGTATGTACCTTGATTTCTTTAAGTGATATTCGGTTATTTGGAACAAGTACACATGAGATATCGTTTTGATATTAAAGGATGATTGAATTGATATTCTTTGAAATGGCCGAATAAGGCTTGTGATGTGTTTAAATTGAAATGATTATAAAGTTATAGTGCCGTATGTATCCATGCATGAAATTACTAGTATTTTGATTTTGATAATTTGATAAGAGGATTAAACTAATTTAATTGTTTAAATTCAAAGCTCAAGATCAAAGAGAGACCAATTTGGAAAGAAAAGAATACGGGATTAGTGGAATAGTGATCCGTAATAACTTAACCACCTTGAGGTAAGTCTCTAAGTAATTAAACCTATTTTGTATTTTGATTAATGGATACTATTATAGAAATGCTTATGCCCTAATATGAAAGTTAAGATGAAAGAATTATAATTAGAAATGTTTTATGGTTTATTCGTAAGGATGAGATATAAGATACGAGTTTATTATATGTGCTAAAGCCAAATGGCTAAATTATAAAATATGATGTGGCCATGATAGGTTCTAAGGCCGAATGGAAAATTTTAAGTATTTGAATTAATTCACTAATGTGATTTTGTACCTAAGATGAAATAAAATGACAAGGTGTGATATCTAGCTTAAGATCGAATGACACATAGAAGCTTTAAGTAAGGATTGTATTATGATTTTGAAATGAATGGGAAATACATATATTTATATGTGTTGAGGACAAGTATGAGATAGAATGAAATGTGAGTAATTCATATATATGTGATGAATGTGAAAGTGTGTACATGTGATAAGGCCGAATGGCCAATGTGATATATGTGTAAGTGTATATATGTGATAAGGCCGAATGGCCAATGTGATGAATGTGAAAGTGTATACATGTGATAAGACCGAATGGCCAATGTGATATATGTGTAAGGGTATATATGTGATAAGGCCAAATGGCCAATGTGATGAATGTGAAAGTGTATACATGTGATAAGGCCGAATGGCCAATGTGATATATGTGTAAGTGTATATGTGATAAGACCGAATGGCCAATTTGAGATAGGTGTAAGTTGTGATTCGTTATATGCTTATAAAATGAGAATGAATAACTTATGGGATGTGTGGCGTGGCCGAATGGCTATTATAAAAATGAAAGTAAATCATGTGTTTTATGAGTTGGTCTGATTGAAAGCATTGTCCTGTTAAAATGTTGTGATATGTGAGTACTACAAGGGTATAATATAAAGTGTGATAAACTTTCTGAATGGTCTATCGTACAAAATCATTCGGGACATTGACCTAATAAGCTTCGAAGCTGGTAATCAGAATTGGGTTTTATACCTGGCCGGCCAAGTGCCGGTGAATTCAAATAAACAACAAATATATATATATATATATATGAATACGAAATCCAACATTAAGATGACAAATGGAGCTCGTAATATACATTAAATGACTCAGGTATGTGATACCTACCTTTTGATGTAAGAATGACTCGGACTGAATTTGATTAGATTCAATTGTGAAATTTTGTATTTGAAAGTATAAGATTTAGGTATATGTGATTTTCAGTCACTGGGATTAAATGATGATGGAATACCTTAAGTTGGCTAGGTATGTGTCCTACACTCATAATTAAATCTGCTCTGGATTGAATTACAAGTATGAAATGATTTATATATATATCTATGAGAATAAGTATTAAGACTACTATGCGATTAAGCCATGTTCGACTGATGTGAGAAGTCATGTGAAGTTATTGAATTACTCTGTCGTTTGAGTTTGAAGTTAAGTGACTTATATTTATAAATGGTGCATTGTGTGCTTATATATAATTAGTCATTTATGAAATTATCATGGAAGTGGATATAGCCCTAAGAAATTTGATTGTGGTTGAGTACATCTACAATTGGCCACTGTGGCAATTTATTTATGAAGTGGTTATGTGATATCAATTTCTAAGTAAATGAACCGATGAGTAAAGTATGTGCAGTTGTGATTAGGTTCATTCAGCAAATGATTTTTACATATACCAACTTGAATAGGAAATTATGTTTGAAAAATTTAGTAAAGTTAATTGTATTACTTAAGGCTTACTAAGCTTAGGAAAGCTTACTCCGTTGTTATGTCTTCTGTTTTATAGATTGTTGATTCTGGCAAATTGCTCGGGGATCGTCAGTAACTCGTCACACTATCACTATCTAACATTTCGGTATTGTTATATTTTAGAAATGTATGGCATGTATAGAGTAGACTAAAGTAAATAATATTTCGAAACATGTAAATATTACAGCCATGTGAATATGGCATCTTATAGAAGTTCGTTCTCTTTTAAGTTCTTAAATTGATCTTTAAATTGTGCTTAGCAGCATCATTTAAAAAGAAATAATCTTTTATCCAAGAAAATGTTCAAAATCTTACTGTATTGATTTGCTTCCAAATTTTCTGGTAACGCCTCGTCTTATTCCAGCGACGATTATGGGATAGGGGTGTTACAAATTTTGTTCATCAAATCCATAAATGCCGTAAGTGCATTAGTTAATCCGAATGGCATCATAAGAAACTTATAGTGCTTGTACCTGGTTCTAAAAGCTATCTTTGGAACATCTGATTCCTTTACCTGTAGCTGGTAATAACCAGAACAGAGATCAATCTTTAAAAATATAGTGGCATCTTACAACTGGTCAAACAGGTCATCAATACAAGGCAATGGATACTTGTTCTTTATTGTGACTTTGTTAAGCTGCCGGCAATTGATACACAATCTTAAAGATCTATCTTTCTTCTTTACAAACAAAATTGGTGCACCTAAGGTGAATAACTAGGTCGAGCAAAGCCCCTATCTGTCAATTCTCGCAACTGTGCTTTCAACTGTTTTAATTCTGTCAGAGCCATTCTGTAGGGTGCGATAGATATCGATGTAGTTCCCAAAACAAGATCTATAGAAAATTCAATTTCTCTTTCTGGAGGTAAACTAGGTAATTCTTCTGGAAATACATCAAGAAATTCACAAACAACCATCACTAACTGAATTTTTGACTCAGTTACTTAAGTATCCATCACATATGCAAGATAAGCATCACAACCCTTTTTGACATATTTCTGTGTTGATATTGCTGAAATCACAGTAGATAATCCATCCAATTTATCAGATTCAACGTGAAGTAACTCACCATTCTGACATTTCAATATAATGTATATCTGTTTACAGTTTACCACTGCAACATACTGGGTTAGCCAATCCATTCCCAAAATCACATCAAATTCATCAAAGGGCAGTAGCATCAAATTAGCCGAAAAATAATAACCCTTTACCGTCAACGGATAATTTTTACAATTTTATCCACCATAACACATTGGCCCAAAAGGTTTGAAACTTTAACCTCAAACTCAGTGGACTCAACAAGTAAATTTTTAACAAACACCAAATTTGTACATATGTATGAATGTGTTGAACCAGGATCAATTAAAGCAGTAATATAAGTATCAAGTAGAGAGAATGTACCAGTAATGACATCTGGTGTAGAAGCATCTTCTCTAGCACATATAGCATACATTCTCCCCAGTGCTCATGCTTTAGATTTGACTGTTGAATCTTTTGTAGTACCTCGGCTACCATTGACATTGCCAGGGTAACAAGTGGTCTTCCTCTTGAGGTAAGATTACTTGGCTTTGAAGCTTGATCAGTTTTCAATCCTTTCTGGGAAATCTTTGAGGAAATGATCAGGAGAGCCACATCGATAACAGGGTCCACTTCTCAAACGGCACTCCCAAAATGAAATTTATTGTAATATTTACATTTCGGTTTAGGATTATTAACACTTGAAAACTGGTTACAATGGAGACGTAGATCTCGGGTTAGAGCATTGACATCCTCGCTCTTTACCAAAATACCTCGTAAAGGTGGTAGAACGATCATGATACCTCTTTAATTTCTTTGAAACAGATGATTGTGACTTGTTCATAAATATTTTACCAGAAACCTGAGCTTCTCTTTTAGCTTGTTTCTTTTCTTTACTCAAATTTTTAGCTTTGTGTGCTCAATCAGCCAAAACCACAAATTCCCTTAATTTAAGGATTCCAATTAATAGCTTAATATCTTTATTTAATCCCTCTTCAAATCATTTACACATATCAACCTCGGTTGGAACCCATTCTCTAGCATACTTACTCAACAGAATAAATTCTTGCTCGTACTCAGATACAATCATTTTTCCTTGTTTGAGCTCTAAAAATTCTTTCTTTTTCTGATCCAAAATCTCTAACTAATGTATTTCTTTCTGAATTTAGTCTGGAAGAATTCCCATGTAATATTTTCTCTCGATACCACTGAAGTTATGGTATTCCACCAATGGTAGGCTGTGTCTTTTAATAAGGAAACTGCACACTTTAAACATTCGGCTGGAGTACACGATAATTCATCTAAAACCCGAATGGTATTTTCTAACCAAAATTTAGCTCTTTCTAAATTCCTCTGCTCCATATTTTTGAATTTTATTAACCATAGGCTTACCAATTTTAACAGGTTCAACACCCTGTGGCATCTCAGGTACAGGTTGAGGAGTAGGTGGGGGAGGGTGTTGAACAGTAGGGTTTGTTCTCATATATTCAGCGAACCATTCATTCATCATTTCAAAGAAGGCTACTTTTGCCTCCTCACCTCGGCCCTTAGATACATGCCTCCTTACTACTAGATACAACTCGTTGGATGAAAGCCTGAGCAGTTTTCTCAGCTTCCTCAGATTCAGCTCTAACTTGGTTGGAAGACATCACTATATGAAAAACACATTGAAAATGGTCAGGAGATATCACACTATCACAATTTATATAATGGCATGTATAGCTATTCTCATACATACCACGTTAGTCTGAGAATCGGTTAAACCGTAGCTCTGGTACCAATAAATGTAACACCCCTAACTCGTATTCGTCGTCAAAACACGGTAATGAAGTGTTACCAAAGTTTATAGAACAAATACAATTAATTTATGTCATTTACTTTTCATATCCAAAACTAATCGTGTTGTCCCTTGATTGGACCCTCGAAGCCCAATTTAAGCATTAGAAGTAAGTCGAGAATAAATCGAAAACTTAAGGAATTTTTCACAAAATTTCAAAATTTTTCTTATTTGTGGTCAAGCCGTGTGGGTCACACGGCCATGTGACATGCCCATGTCTCAAGCCATGTGGCATACAATGTAAGGTTCATGCCCGTGTCCCTAACCCGTGTAACTCTCTGACTGGCAACTTAGTTAACTACATAGGTCACACGGTCAAGTCACAAGCCTGTGTTCTAGGCCGTGTGATCAATTTAATTTTCAAAAATTATGTAACAGCCCGGGATAGGGCCTAGTCAGATAGTGGTTTCGAGACCACAATTTCGAAGTAGAAAAGTCTATTTCATGATTATTATTAAGTTTATAGTATACTTGCATGATGTTGAGAAAATTTCATGTAGGAAATTTTATGAATTAGTGATTAATTTGTCTTTTAGGACAAAATTGCAAAAGTTGCAAAATTGAGTTTCTAGAAGGTTTAAGTATGAAATAGCATTAAAAAAATTAGTAGGAGTCCTTATTTGGCAATTAGACAAATTTTTGGCACTATGGACAAAAATGCCCATGGAATGGTAAAATTCGAAAGAAAGGCCTTAAGGGCATTTTGGTCATTTAGTAAATTAAAGAAATAAAAAGGAAAAAAGAAAGCAAAAAGCGTCCATCTTTTCCATGCTTGTGCCGAATTTGAAGAGTCCTCCATAGCTAGGGTTTCTTTTATTTTCAAGCCCCGTTTTTCATGTTCTTCATATTTTTTAAGTACTCGTAGCTTAACCTAGCTATTTCTACCACTAACTTGAGCTAGGGTTTGTATTCAAAATTATACCCATACATGACATGCAAGTATTTTGATGTCTAGTGGTAGATTATGAAAGTTTAAAGTGTAGTAAACACCTTTCTCTAGGTAATTTTTTAGGAAAGTCCCTAATAAGGACCAAATTGCAAAGTTAGTAAAATGTGTAGTAAATGTACAAATTGATGGAAAATATGGGCTACTATAAGAACATAAAATGTTTGGCTAGGCTTGGGTAGTCAAGAAGTTAAGTGTATTTCATTTTACGAGCCTAGGGTGTAACGCCCCAAGTTCTAGGGTCTTTGATTTTTGCATAAATTGCAAATTGCATGTTTTGGTGTGCGGGATTGTTGTTTTGAGTAGGTTTGGGGGGTTTTTAGGGAGCCAAGGTTCAAGTTTGACCTTTGGCAAAATTTTAATTTTCAGGGTTAAAGGGGTTTGGATGAGAGCTCATAGGGTTTAAGCTTATTTGTTGTTGTTTCTAAGCACAAGATGAGCCTCTGGTGGAGTGGCTAGTGACGCCACAAGCATGGGAAGGATGGTGTGTTCAAATCCCCTTGCTTGCATGATGTATTGTAACACCCCTAAACCTGTTCCCGCCGCCGGAGGGTTAAGAGGCATTACATGACTTTCATGAATCGATTTGATGATCATACACAACCAGTACTCTATTTGTGGTAAAATATCCAAGCTTAGCCAATTTCAACAGTTTAACATCTAGGCCGATTACACATGTATATACATGATATCTAATCACATCCAAAACTCAAAACATTTCATGCACATATAAATCATTCATCAACCACATCACATACATTAAGAAATTTACTTAGCCGAAAGTCCATGCTAAAAATAGCTCTACTCATGCTTCTGAGTTCATATTACCTAATCCAATCTAATGAATTTCAAACAAGTTTCATTCAATCTATATGGACTTAACGAATGGTCACATTTAATTCCACATTTTAGCCTTCGTTTATCTTGTTCACATATAAGTCATACGTCTCTCAATACGTAGATATCAAGATATATATATACATATATATATATATATATATATATATATATATAATACTTCAAACATATTTACAAAATGCATGACTTAACTGCCATTCCCATATAACGTAACCAAGTTTAAAACCATAGACATGGATATAAGGTATTCGGGTAAGCCATTTTCGCATGGCTAATTTACTTACAAATTCAAAATCATAATTGTTTAACAGCAAAATGTCAAGTCTATACATGCCATTCTCAAGGTTTAGTTACAAAAATACTGAAAGATGTTTTGATAGTGTGGATGACTTCAACCCTGGAATTCTCGAGACCGTAACTACCGAGTGAGATCTATAAAACAGAAAGTAAGGGCAACAGAGTAAGCAATCATTTGCTTAGTAAGTTTTTGAATTACAAAATCATTTAAAAACAAATGGCATAGTAATATCTAAACTTGTTCAATTCATTCTTTGGCCGAATAAGAACATAACCAAAATACTACTTATATCATTCAAATCACCAAGGAAAGATTAATGTATTCAAATGACTTCAATTCTATAGCCGAATATGCCCATTTCATTTTCCATGTTAGTCATGTATATACACATACATTTCATTTTCATATATCAAAATCAGATCATAAATGTTCGAGTGATTCTAACCAATGGTTTAAATATCTCTACCGGATTTCAAAATCAAAATTCGAAAGTAATCAAAGTCCCATCGAGAGTAGAATGCGTACCTAGCTATCTTATGGGAGGTAGTACATTTATTATATGATTTCTATTACTAATGCTTGAGAAAATTTAACCAAGTTATGATGCCCCCACGGATGGCCTTCGGGACCAAGCTCGGTTCTTAACACTAGCTCAAAAGCCCTTCGAGTCTAAGCTCGGATCTTAACATTGGCTCGAAAGCCCTTCGAGTCTAAGCTCGGATCTTAACACTGGCTCGAAAGCCCTTCGAGTCTAGGCTCGGATCTTAACACTGGCTCGAAAGCCCTTCTAGTCTAAGCTCGGATCTTAACACTGAAACATACACATTTTGCTTCATCACATATACTTTTCACATAATCTATTACAAATCAACATTCATTTGCCTCTATCACAAAATAATGCATAGTATAGAAATTTCACTACATGTTCGGTCAATAAACATATATACATGTAAATCACATGTCAAATTGGTTTCTAAAACCATCATATGATAATAAACTTTCGGCTATTTGGCTGTTTTTCACTACTACATTACATTAACAATAGTCTGCATGTTTCTCTTACCTTCCACAAGAATAACCAATGTCTACTTCATGTTAAAACAAGTCAAGTGTTAGGTTATAACACTAAAAACTTACCTCAAAAGTTGATGAACACTTTCAATAGCTATTCAAGTACTTTCGCCTTTCCCTTATCCAAATTCTGTGTCCTTTGTTCTTGAGCTTCAATTAAACAAAGTTTATTATTTAATAAACCACTCTCAATATTACAAATTCATCATTTAATTAAAAATTTATACACAACCGAGAGTATAAATCTTTTAATCAAATTCATTATTCAAGATATAAAAGTCATCTAAAGCCGAATATGTTATCAGTTAGTAAGCTCAAATTCATACGAGCTTAAGTGTCCAAAAAGTCTATGAAATATTTGTTCACTATCTTCTATCCTTAACTCAATTTCCTAACTCCCATTCGGCCACTAGGACCATCTTAATTCATTTCTCATTTTGGTTAATAAAACATGGCAAAGCTAATTTCCATAAACAATTATCAACAATTCATTTATTCATTCCCTAGAGACAGAGCTGAATGTTCACTAAACAAGCAAGGCACCAAAAGCATGACTTCTTCTATCAATTCAACCAATCCACCTTTTCATACTATTATTTTCTCAACACCATCTAAACAATGCCATTCAACAAATACATATATGTATATATTAATACCAAGACCGAATGTTTATTTTCTTAACATCAAATTTTCTATTCGGCTAGCATATATGCCTACACCAAAACAAACGTTAACCTATAAACCCAACATCAATTGGCATGAGTTACCGAATGTCTTCATGCTCTTGATTTAAGCACTTAAACTACCTTAACCGATTACTCAAGCTCAATTTGAGCTACACATATATATATAATTAATAAAATTTATTAATTCTTGTTCAATTTCATCATTCTTTCATGCTTAACTCAATTTAACAATAATTAAATCTATAAAATGTCATAGCTGAATGCTCTAAACAAAAAGGGTTAAGCCACACAATTTTCTTCAACTAAAAACCACATTCACATTCGGCAATTGTATCATTTCCCATACAACTCACAACCGATTATTCACTTGTTACAAAATCCTCAAAACCATCCTTTATAACACCTAATAACTCTATTAACACTTATCATTATCAACCATCAAGGTTTCATACAACCACACTCATGGCCGAACAAGATTCTTGCAATTTAACTAAATTATAAGCCATGGGCTAGATAAAATACTAACTAACAACTAAAATGCACTTAAAATTTCAAAGAAAAATAATCATGCATACCTCAATCTAGCTTTATGAAATGCCGATTGTAAGAAGCTTGTTTCTCCCCTCTTTTCTCTTAAAAATCAGCGAGGATGAACAACCAAGAACAACTTTGTTCTTTTCACCCATTTCTTTTATTATTTTATTAACTAATATGTAAACAACCAATTACACATTTCTTAATATTATAAAATGCTAAAATAATCATTAAAATGTTGCATGGCCAGTCACTAATAATGAAAAATGGATATTTGACATGCAAATCCATTCAAATTAAAACATTTCCATAATCACTCTCTTAAATTAGACATGCACTCGTTCAATTCTTCCACTTAAGTCCCTCTTATTTCGAAACACATTCAATTAGCAAAAATCAAAGCATGAAAAATTTACACATGCACAAGCACATATTCTGACACGAAATATTTTATTTAATTATTTTAGTGACTCGATTTAGTAGTCCCAAAACCACTTCCCGACTAGGGTCAAAATAGGGCTGTCACATGTATTCATTTTGCTTCGTTGTGATGGCAAGAAGTTGAGTTGGTGTGGAACTCTCCTTGGTAGAGGTTTGAATTTGTCTTGGAGTTTGAATGGGAGGTGGAGAGTGAATTAAGGAGTGAATCAGGGAGATTTTGAAGTATTTCGAAATAGGATGGGTTGGAGCCGATTGGGGGAAGATGGCCTATGCAAATTCGGCTAAGATTATTGTAGGAATTATTCGGTAATTGGTGAGAGTTTAGGTGCCGAGTTCTTCTTTAGAATTTTGAGTTGCATTCTTTTACTTTTCGTGTGCTTTTGGTCTTGCACCCTAATACCGAGTTCGTTAGTGACTAAGGGTATTATTTTTCTTTTTGTCGAACTAAGAAGGGTATTTGATGAATTCTCTTTAGAGGTCTTCTTTTCTTTTTCACATTTTCTTCGCTAACGTTTGACGTGTGTGTGCATATCTTCTCTCCTTTAATTGAGGCATTTGACCGAATCTAACTCTCTTTTAGCCAAACCCCATTTCTTTTCTCCTTGTTTCTATTTCTTTTTTTTTTTAGCCAAATCCATCATTTCTTTCTCCCTTCTTTTCTTCAATCTTCTCATTTTCCATTATTGGCTGAATTCAACCTTTACCCTAAGCTGATTTTTTATCTTCCTGATGCTTACTTCTTTCGATTTGCCTTCATAGCTAGATTCTTGATTCCCTTCTTCTCCATTTCATTCCTTGTGTTTTCTCTTTTCAATCCCTTACTTTTATATTTGGTTGAACCCTGCTTCTTCCATTTCTCAGAAGATCATTCTTTGGCCGAATACTACCCCAGTCCTTTTTCTTTGACTGCTCTAGCCGAATAATGTTACTCCTCTTTCACTATCTTATTTTGGGTTGGCAACAGAATCGCATAGCTTTGTAGTTAGGGGTGGCTGGCAGATTACATAATCATTTGTCCTCTCTGTTATTTGATTTTGGGGGATCACAGTGGAGTAGGGCGATCTTGAAGCTGTAAAACCTTTCTTGTCTCTTATTCTTCATCTTAAGGTAAATGTATCAGGTTGTTTTGGTAGCCAATGATTGTGGGTAAACCACTTTTGGAATTCAACCTCGACTTGATAAGAGTTGTTATTTTGCAGTGGGTCGTTTGGTGGTGTGGATTGATTTAGTCGATAACCTAGAGGGGAGCAAATCATTATCTTGCAATCAAGGTATGTAGTGTTGTTGTTTGGGTATAGTGTACGTAAATAGTATTAAGTTGGAGATTGATTGTATGTTGGAATGATTGTAGGTTGGAGGCTTGTGGGATTTTGGAAACGGTTTTGTAATAAGGTGTGTAACCATACCCTACAGTAGCGTGAATCAGTAAAAGCCGAAAAGACGAAATGTAAAACATCGGTATTCAAGGCCTTTATGGGCGTACGAATGCTTGTGGGGAGAATCGGGCCGCAAATCATGGGCCAAAGCCTATAGAGGCCATCGTGTGCATTTCTGTGCACTTGGGCCGTTATGGGCCTCAATGGGCCTACAGGCCCATATGGGTAAAATATTCTATATGTGATCATGGTTAGATTGGAAAGTAAAGCTCGTGATGTCATACGTAAAACTGGATCGATAGGGCCACAGGGGCATGTGGGCCCACTTGGGCCTAATAGCGATTTTGGGCCCATATACACTGTTTTGACCATATAAACTGTCTGAGTCGCTTGGAGAAATGTTAGACCTTTTAGAAGGTCGTATTAGGTACCGAAACTCTGAAGCTCAGTATAATGACCAAAACACCCCTGAGGGGTAAAATTACCATTTTACCCCCGACAGCTAAAATGACCCTTATACCTCTAGAGATAGGTTGTCTGATATATGTATGGCTGTAATTGTGTCTGTTAATCTGCATGCATGAATTATTTAATTATGATATGAGAATCTGCACGGGGTTGGGTATGATATTGGAGGAAGCTTTGTCATAGTGGCACTGCCACGAAATTCTGTTATTAGTGGCTTAGCCACGCATTTTGATTCTGGTGGCTCTGCCACGATATCTGTTATTAGTAGCATGGCTGCGTATTGGTGTGTGGGTTAAGTTATTCCCCACATGGTGTGATGGTTTGTACGGGTGGTGTGGTGGTTGGACTGGGTTAGGTTTTCATGCATATACTATTCTGATTCTGTAATGGGGTTGGGCCCACACTGTTCCATAGAGGGCTAAGGCTCAGACCGTTCTGATCTTTGATATCGGTTGGAGAGTTTCACACTGAGTTTTTGCAAACTCACGTTTTATTTTACATGTGTAGGTAACCTCCAGCCATAGATGATTTGGAGCTGTGAAGGACTTGGGGTGGCCACAAGTCTTCTACTTTCGGAATTGTTTTTATTTAATTTTAGTTTGGGTATTATTTGTGTAATAAGGCCATTATGAGGTTTTTGTTTTAACTTTCGTTATTTGAGCTGTTTTATCCTCTCAAATTGTTAGAGTAGTTAATCAGGTTCTCAAAACTAATAACAAAAGGTTTCAAGAAATTCACACATAATGTTTTCAAATATTAAAAGCTTTCAGAACTTCAAATAATTGCACACAAAAAATATGGCAACCATTTCTACTAGTACATTTTCAACTTATAAATATAGTTTTAACCGGATTTTGTTCTATGTCTATAATCTAAACTGGGTTTTTGAAATAGAAGAAAGTTTTTATCGATAAGTCCGATTTCTAAAGTAACTTCTATGTGACACACCAGATCTGGCCATAACGTCCAGGCTGGGTTTGGGGTGTTACATTTAGTGATATTAAAGCCACGTTACAAAACTTGGCTGTGGTATGAGTTTTAAAATATTCCCTTAAAATTGCTTTTAATGATTTAAACTATTTTGAAAAGTTGATTTCTTTAAAAATTCACTAAAAGGGTTTCTAAGTTTTTCTAAATTTTGATCTTTTGAAAAATGAGGATTTTTTAGTGAATTTGGTTGTTTTCAAATGTTGATGCTGGAAGTGTGGCACACCGAGCCTCCGACGCCAAATTTGTAAGTTCTCTGATATTCTTTACTGTTATAATTCTAAACTGTGATACTGAGAAACTACTATAGATAGTAGTACTATACTTAAACTCTATAGTTAGGGTAAACTTAGACTATAGGAAAACCAAAAAATGTTGCTAGAGTTCGATCGATGAAAACAAAACTTTAATTATTGTCTCCTACATAAATCATCTGTAATAATTATTAGAATTATGAACTAATTCATAAAATTCATAATCAGATAGTACGCAATATCGATATGAGCACAAGAGCTGCACGCAGAAGGGGTGCTCGAGGCCGTGGTAGGGGCTAAGATAGTACTGGGGTTAGATCTTCAGCATCAGGACATATGCCTGCTAGGGAGGCACCAGCATCACTAGTGATTGAGACGGGGTCTTAGGATCGAGTTGTAAGGGATGATGCTTTGTCTCAATCGATCCTCCGAATGTTAGGGAGAGTAGCTGGAGCAAGTATTGTGCCCGTGGGTCGCAGATCAATTTCTGAGCGACTTCGGGCCAACGAAGCAAAGATTTTTAGGGGCGTATCTGGTGTAGCCTCGGATATGGCTGAGTACTAGTTAGAGGACACTGAGCGAATAATTGACGATCTGGACTACTCAATGGAGCAGAAACTAAAGGGAGCAGTGACTTTACTGCGTGACGATGCTTACCAATGGTGGCTCACAGTGAGATATGGTATGCCGGCCGACCGTTTAACATGAGACCTCTTCAAGATGGCCTTTCAAGGGAAGTATGTCAGGGCGAGTTATGTGGATGCCCGAAGGAAGGAATTCTTGAATCTGACTCATGGGACTAAGTTCGTGGCAGAGTATGAGGCGGAGTTTTTAAGAATAAGTCAATATGCCCATGGAATTGTCGTCACTGAGTATGAGCACTGTATGTGGTTCAAGGGTGGTCTCAGAGACGAGTTACAAGTGCTGATAGCTCCACAGAGGGAGCGTGATTTTGTTCTCCTGGTTGAAAAAGCAAAGATATTTGAAGATGTAAAGAGCTCAAAGTGCCAAAATCGCGAGAAGGATTGGGGCAGATTTAGAAGGAATTCAGAGCCCTCGGGTTCTTTAGGGAGGCCTGTTAAGAAAGCCATATTTGAGGGACCGATTCGAGCAGTTTCGGTGACTATGGTTAGACCTTAGATTTTTGTTGATTGTGGGAGGTCGCATCAAGGTGAATGTTGGAAGCGTACTGGTGCATGCTTTTGATATTGGTCTAAGGATCATCGAGTCAGGGATTGCCCTCAAAGGTCAGTACAGTTGCAAGCTGTAGAGCAGAGGGTTACTTAGCCAATGAGAGGTGGTCAGTAGCCACCGAGAGGCCATGGTCAGGCCAGGGGCAAAAATGGTAATAGGCGTGGCCGTGGAGTACTGGGCAGAGGTGCTAGTGCTAGTGGTATTTAGACACATTGCATGCAACTTATGAGTGTGTACTCCCCTAATGTCATACCCATACATTGCATTGATTGATATTGGGTGTACACACTCATAAGTTGCATGCAATGTGTCTAAGATGTTGGGTATTTAGTTTGAGAATACTGCTAGTGAAATGTTTGTGTTAAGTCCATTGGGACAATCTGTTAGGGTAGACAAGTTGTTTAGAGACGTACCCTTAGAAGTTCAAGGTAAAATCTTTTTAGCGGATCTTATGGAGTTACCATATGGAGAATTCGATCTTATCTTGGGCATGGACTGGTTAGTGAAACATCGTGCGAATCTAGATTACTTTGCTAAGCGGATGGTGTTAAAGACCTTTGAGGACGAGGAGGTAGCTGTGATAGGAGAGCGAAGGGATTATTTGTCTAACGTTGTCTCGGCATTAAAGGCTGAGAGGTTGGTTCATAAGGGTTGTGAAGCGTTCCTAGTATATGTAAGCATGTCTGATTCTGAGGGTTCATCGGTAAGAGATGTTAAAACTGTCAAAGAGTTTCTAGATGCTTTTCCTGATGAGCTTCCTGGGTTTCCTCCGAACCATGAGGTCGAGTTTAGAATTAAGTTGTTACCTGGAACAGCTCTGGTGTCCATCACCCCTTACAGGATGGCACTGAAGGAGCTTGTGGAGTTAAAGACACAAATCCAAGAATTACTGGACCGAGGGTTTATCTAACTGAGTGTGTCTTCGTGGGGAGCACCGGTGTTATTCATTAAGAAAAAGGGTGGGACAATGCGTATGTGTATTGACTACTATCAGTTGAACAAACTGACCATTAAGAACAAGTACCCCTTCTCGAGGATTGACGGCCTTTTCTATCAACTTAGAGGAGCTTCAGTATTTTCCAAGATCGACATTCGTTCTAGGTACCATCAGCTAAAAGTTAAGGAGGCTGATGTGTACAAGACTGCATTTAGGACTCGGTATGGGCACTACGGGTTCCTAGTAATGCCATTTGGGCTTACAAATGCACCAACAGCTTTCATGTATTTAATGAACCGGGTATTCCAACCCTATCTGGGCTGGTTTGTAGTTGTCTTTATAGACAATATTCTAATGTATTCGAAAATTAAGGAGGACCACGATGAGCATCTCTGAACTGTTCTAAAAATTTTGAGGGAGAAGCAGCTTTATGCAAAATTCAGCAAGTGTGAGTTCTAGCTTCGAGAAGTGACATTCTCGGGACACGTTGTTTCTGCCAAGGGGATTAGGGTGGATCCTCAAAAAATTGAAGCAGTATTAGACTGGAAACTACTAAGGACTGTGTCAGAAATTCGAAGTTTTTTGGGGCTAGCTGGGTATTACAGACGTTTTGTTGAGGGGTTTTCTGTAATTGCTACACCATTAACTAAGTTACTGCATAAAGGCGTACCATTTATCTAGACTGATAAGCAGTAAGGGAGTTTTGAGAAACTGAAGAAGATTCGGACTGAAGCCCTTGTTTTAATACAACTAGAATCTGGGAAGGATTTTACTATGTATAGTGATGCGTCGCACATTGGATTGGGTTATGTGCTGATGCAAGAGAGTGTAGTAATGCATCACATATTGGATTGGATTTTACTCATGACTTGGAGTTAGCGGCAGTGGTATTTGCATTAAAGATTTGGAGGCACTACTTATATGGAGAGAAGTGTATCATGTACACGGACCATAAAAGCCTCAAATACCTCATTACTCAGAAGGAGTTGAACCTTAGGCAACAAAGATGGATAGAGTTGCTTAATGATTATAATTGTTCAATCGATTACCACCTTGAGAAGGCTAACGTGATAGCTGATGCTTTGAGCCGTAGGGCTGTATCTAATCTGAGAGCAATGTTTGCTCGTCTTAGGCTTTTTAATGATGGTAGTTTGCTGGCTGAGCTGCAAGTAAGACCAACTTGGACTGAGCAAATTTGGGAGAAGCAATTATTGGATGAATCACTGATTCCTCAGTTTTAACAAGTGGAGAATGACGAGACTTTTGATTTTGGGCTAAATAGTAATGCAGTTTTGTATTTCCATGGGAGAGTTTGTATTCTAAAGGACTCTGATCTGAGGCAGTCATTTCTGTGAGAGGCACATGGCAGTCCTTATGCCATGCATCTCGGTGGGAATAAGTTATATCGAGATGTACATGAACTATACTGGTGGCCAGGGCTTAAGTGCGAGGTGACTGAGTTTGTGGGTAAGTGTCTGACGTGCCAGCAAGTCAAAGCTGAGCATCAATTACCTTCTGGGTTACTGCAACCAGTCAAAATTTTGTCTGAAAGTGGGAGATGGTAACCATAGATTTTGTGAGTGGGCTACCCTTGATGCCTTCAAAGAAGGACTCGGTTTGGGTTATTGTTGACAAACTGACTAAATCTGCCCATTTTATATCGGTCCGTACAGATTATTCATTACAGAAGTTAGTGAAGTTGTATGTAGCTGAGATAGTGCTAGTTCATGGGGTGCCAGTTTCTATCATTTTTGACAGAAATCCTAAATTCACATCTCAGTTCTAGAAGAAATTACATGAGGCATTAGGTACAAGATTAGATTTCAGCACTGCCTTCCACCCTCAAACGGATGGACATTCGGAGAGGGTGATTCAAGTATTAGAAGATATGCTGAGAAGTTGTGTTATTAATCACCGGGGTAGCTGGGAAGACTACTTGCCGCTAGTAGAGTTCGCGTCTAATAATAGTTATCAGGCAAGTGTTCAAATGTCACCATATGAAGCACTGTATGGTCGTAGATGTCGTACGCCTACTTGTTGGACTGAACAGGGTGAACGTCAAATTTTGGGGTCGAAATTAGTTGCGGATACTGAAGACAAAGTTAAGCTGATTAGGGATCGGTTAAAGGAAGCATCTGATAGGCAGAAGTCATATGCGGATCTGAAGTGCAAAGAGATTGAGTTCTTGATAGAAGATTTTGTATTTCTAAAAGTCTCACCCTGGAAAAAGATTTTAAGATTCAGATGAAAAGGCAAGCTGAGCCCTAGATTTATTGGGCCCTATCGAGTTCTAAAACGGGTGGGTCCGGTAGTGTATCAGCTCGAACTGCATCCTGAACTCGACCGGATTAATGATGTATTCCATGTTTCCATGCTGAGGCGGTACCGCTCAGATCCTTCGCATATAGTGCCAGTTGAGGAAATTGAGGTGAAGCCTGATTTGACTTTTAAGGAAGAACCGGTACAAATTATAGATCGTGATATTAAAGTATTAAGGAATAAATCTATTCCACTGGTCAAGGTGCTCTACCGTAATCACGGTATAGAGGAAGACACGTGGGAGCCTGAAGTGGCAATGTGACAACAATACCCTCACTTGGTCTCACCAACTAAATTTCGAGGCCAAAATTTCTTTAAGGGGGTAGAATCGTAACGCCCCAAGTTTCAGGGTCTTTGATTTTTGCATAAATTGGAAATTGCATGTTTGGGTGTGTGGGATTATTGTTTTGAGTAGGTTTGGGGGTTTTTTGGGAGCCGAGGTTCAAGTTTGACCTTAGGCAAAATTTTAATTTTTAAGGTTAAAGGGGCTTGGATGATAGCTCATAGGGTTTAAGCTTATTTGTTGTTGTTTCTAAGCACAAGATGAGCCTCTGGTGGAGTGGCTAGTGACGCCACAAGCATGGGAATGGTGGTCTATTCGAATCCCCTTGGTTGCATGATGTATTCATTTTGCTTCATTGTAATGGCAATAGGTTGAGTTGGTGTGGAACTCTCCTTGGTAGAGGTTTGAATTGGTCTTGGAGTTTGAATGGGAGGTGGGGAGTGAAATAAGGAGTGAAATAAGGAGTGAATCAGGGAGATTTTAAAGGATTTCGTAATGGGATGGGTTGGAGCTGATTGGGGGAAGGTGGTTTATGCAAATTTGACGAAGATCATTGTGGGCATTATTCGGTAATTGGTGAGAGTATAGGTGCCGAGTTCTTATTTAGAATTTCGAGTTGTATTTTTTTTCTTTTTGTGTGCTTTTGGTCTTGCATTCTAGTACTAAATTCGCTAGTGACTAAGGGTATTGTTTTTCTTTTTGTCGAACTAAGAAGGGTATTTTCAAAATTCTCTTTAAAGATCTTCTTCTCTTCTTCACATTTTATTCACTAACGTTTGACGTGTGTGTGCATATCCTCTCTCCTTTAATTGAGGCATTTGGCCGAATCTAACTCTCTTTGAGTCGAACCCTATTTATTTTCTCCCTATTTGTATTTCTTTCTTTTTTAGCCGAATCCATCATTTCTTTCTCCCTTCTTTTCTTCAAACTTTTCCTTTTCCATTATTGGCCAAATTCAACCTTTACGCTAAGCCGATTATTTCTCCTTTCTTCTCCATTTTCTTCATTGTGTTTTCTCTTTTCAATCCCTTACCTTTATATTTGGCTGAACCCTGCTTCTTCCATTTCTAAAAACATCATTCTTTGATTGAATACTACCGTAATCCTTTTTCTTTGACTGTCTAGCAAAATAGTGTTACTTCTATTTCACTATCTTATTTTGGGTTGGCAACAAAATAGCATAGCTTTGCAGTTACGGGTGGTTGGCCAATTACTCAATCATTTGTCCTCTCTGTTATTCTATTTTGGGGGATCGCAGTGGAGTAGGGCGATCTTGAAGCTGTAGAACCTTTCTTGTCTCTTGTTCTTCATCTTAAGGTAAATACATCAAGTTGTTCTGGTAGCCAATGGTTGTGGGTAAACCACTTTTGGAATTGAGCCTCGACTTGATTAGAGTTGTTGTTATGCAGTGGGTCATTTGGTGGTGTGGATTACTTTAGTCGACAACTTAGAGGGGAGCAAATCGTTATCTCGCAATCAAGGTATGTAGTGTTGCTGATTGGGTATAGTGTACATAAATAGTATTAAGTGGGAGATTGACTGTATGTTGGAACTATTGTAGGTTGGAGGCTTGTGGGATTTTGGAAACGGTTTCACAATAAAGTTTGTAACCATACCCTACTGTAGCGTGAATTGGCAAAAGCCGAAAAGCCGGAATGCTAAGACATCGACATTCGAGGCCTTTGCAGGTGTACGAATGCTTGTGGAGTGAATCATGCTGCAAATCATGGGCAAAAGCTTGTAGAGGCCATCGTGTGCATTTCCGTGCACTTGGGCCGTTATGGGCCGAAATGGCCTAAAATGGGCCCAATGGGCTTACAGGCCCATACAGGTAAAATCTTCTATATGTGATCGTGGTTAGTTGGAATGTAAGGATCGTGATGTCATACGTAAAACTGAACTGATAGGGCCACACGGGCGTGTGGGCCCACTTGGGCCCAATAGGGGTTTTGGGCCCATATACACCATATTGACTATCTGAGTCACTTGGAGCGATGTTAGACCTTTTAGAAGGTCGTATCAGGTACCAAAACACCGAAGCTTAGTATAATGACCAAAATACCCCTGAGGGGTAAAATTACCATTTTACCCCTGACTGCTAAAATGACCTTTATACCCCTAGAGATAGGTTGTCTGATATATGTATGGCTGTAATTGTGTCTGTTAATCTACATGCATGACTTATTTAATTATGACTGATAATCTGCACGGGGTTGGGTATGATATTGGAGAAAGCTTTGTAATAGTGGCACTACCACGAAATTCTGTTATTAGTGGCTCAGCCACGTATTTTGATTCTGGTGGCTCTGCCACGATATCTGTTATTAGCAACATGGCTGCGTAATGGTATGTGGGCTGGGTGGGTTGAGTTATTCCCCACATGGTGTGATGGTTGGTACGGGTGGTGTGGTGGTTGGACTGAGTTGGGGTTTCATGCATATACTATTCAGATTCTGTAATGGGGTTGGGCCCACAGATTCCATATAGGGCTAAGGCCCAGACTGTTCTGTTTCTGTATAGGGCTTCGGCCCAGTCTATTCTACATGTTTGATCTCTGATATCGGTTAAGGAGTTACACACTGAGTTTTTGCAAACTCGCTTTTTATTTGAAATGTGCAGGTAACCCCCGGCCATAGATGATTTGGAGCTACGAGGGACTTGGGGTGGCCACAAGTCTTCTACTTTCAGAATTAGTTTTATTTATTTACAATTTCGGTATTATTTGTGTAATAAGGCCATTATGGGGTTTTTTTGTTTTAACTTTTGTTATTTGAGCTGTTTTATCCTCTCAAATTGTTAGAGTAGTTAATCGGGTTTTCAAAACTAATAACAAATGGTTTCAAGAAATTCACACGTAACATTTTCAAATATTAAGAGCTTTCATAACTTCAAATAATTGAACACAAAAAATATGGCAACTCTTTCTACTAGTACATTTTCAACTTATAAAAATAGTTTTAACCAGATTTTGTTCTATGTCCACAATCTAAACGGGGTTTTTGAAATAGAAGAAACTTTTTATTGATAAGTTTGATTTTGAACGTAAGTTCCATGTGATGCATCAGATCTACCCATAACGTCCGGGTTGGGTTTGGGGTGTTACATAGGGACCATTTTACAAATATGCAAAAGTTTAGGGGTAAAATTTTAAATTTTGCCAAAGTGTAAATTATGGGCTATTTAGACAATGTGTGTATTAAATTAGCTTAATTTGTCGTTTTAGATCAAGAAACGCGAAGCTCGGATCGAAACCGGGGAAAAAGTAAGATAGTGGACTAATTTGAACAATTACCCTCATTTTGGCCCCAAGGTAAGTTGTATGTAATAATTTAGCCCTATGCATTATTTAAATTTATGATGATGATATTCTATATGATTATGTAAAATTCCATGAAATTTAATTACATGAATTCTTACCAAAAGATGATAGGAACATGGAAGGAAAATTTCATGCAAGTATCAAATATGCGAAGGATACCATAATTATGTCAAGAGCATTGTAGGTCCAGTATAAGACCATGTCTGGGACTTGGCATTGGCATCGAACAGGGATCTCATGTAAGACCATGTCTGGGACATGGCATTGGTATCTATATGAGGTCCCGTATAAGACCATGTATTGGACATGGCGTCGGTACCGAGATGAGATATAGATCCCTTGTAAGACCATGTTTGGGACATGGCATGGGCATCAAAGAGAGATTCTGTGTAAGACCATGTCTAGGACATGGCATTGACATCATTCTACGATCTCATGTAAGACCATGTCTGGAACATGGCATCGACATCGATATGAGCTTCCGTGTAAAACCATATTTGGGATATGGCTTCGGCATCAGATTGAGGTCCCATGTAAGAACATATCTGGGATATGGATTTGACACCTTACCATGAGAATGGCACTACAGGTATCCTTCGATACTTTAAATTTGTTAATAGAGAATGTATCTAAGTTGTTTAGCTAACAAGAGAGACTAAAGTTTCATGATGAGTGTTACAGGTACATTTGAGTAAGTCATGAGAAATTATGAAAATGTAAGGCATGTGAATGAGCAAAGCATGTGAATGACTTAGCCATGGGAAGGATTAAGTCACGAGAGTAAGTAAGTCTTGAATGAATGTGTTATAAGAATGGGTAAGAAACGAGAAGGAGTAAGAGGTTATATAATCCTAATGATGTCATGTTTGAATGTTTCTCCATAACATTTAATACTAATTTATTTCATGCAACTTACTAAGCATTTTTATGCTTACTCCCTTATTTTCCCTTCGCTGTAGATTTGCTGAATTAGCTCGTGGATCACTCGAAGTTGGAAGCTCGAAGTCACACTATCAAGGAATTCATTTTGGTATAGTAAAGTTAGTCTTTTTGTTGTATGGCATGTATAGGAAGTTTAGTCACTTTGGTATATGTTATTCTGAGTAGCCAAATGTGTTGGCTATTATTATCACTTAAGTGAAGTTCTAATGGCCTTTGAAATTGGCTAATATTGTTTAAATTATATTTTTATGCAATGAGAATGAAATTCATGATATGCATGATGGCATGTGAGTGCCTCAATGATGAATGTTCTTAATGTATGTTATACATTGAATTGTGAGTTTGAAGCTAGTATGAGTTGGATGTGTTTTAGGATGGCAAAAAGGCTTGGAAAGTAGCCTATAATTGTCTACACGGATGGACACATGGGCGTGTGCCTAAGCCACGTGTGACACACGGTCGGCCCCCATGGGCATGTTAGTAGGCTATGTGTCCCCTACATCCTAAGTAAGTAAGTCAGAATTGCACACAGGCTGAGCACACGGGCATGTGCCTTAGCCGTGTAAACCCTTGATGTTTATAGTACTTAAGGCAATGTTGTACACGAAAGAGCACACGGGCGTGTGCTATGGCCTTATGGATTTTCAAGTTATTCTTTGAGTAAGATTAAATTAGAGCACGGGTTATAAACATGGGCATGTCTAGGCCGTATGAGGGACACAAGCCATAGACACTGGCGTGTGCCTATGCCGTGTTCAAGTATGTAGGTTTGAAATAGGAAATAAATTCAACTGGGCTAGGGACATGGGTGTGTGTGACCACACGGCCTGCTCACACGGGCGTGTCCCATCCTACACGGGTGTGTGGACTTGTTCTGTAACGTCCTAAAATTATGAATTCATAAATTCTGTTTGTTCTGACACAAATTGTATGGTTGATGTAGTGGCTAAGTGATTCCAGAGTGTTTGGGCGTGTCTAAGAAGTCTTGGGATCAAACCTAGGCTTGTGAAAATTTTTGATTTATGCTATTTAGTGAACCATGGCTTTAGCGTGTAGGCCTTATATATAATTGTGATTAATTTATATCACAAAAAGCTTAGTTGGCCTAGTGGTTGTGGTGTTGCATGTTGGCAAGAGGGAGGTTCGAGCCTCGGCTCGCCCAAGAGGGAATTTATTTTAGATCCTTGCCGTGGAAGTGGTTAAATTTGACCCAAACTCTAGAAGGTGGATGTTTGAATCGATCTTGGAGTGTTTCAAGGGAAAGAAATCAGTTGGAAGAAGTTTGAATGTGATTCAAACGTAGTTGGTGGCTTGAATCAAGGAGGAAATCAAGGTTTTCGAATTGTGGGGAGGTTGTGTGCCGTGTGGGAAATTCTCTTTTGACCGAATTGGGTACTTGTTTAGGGGTTTCGACTGGGGGTGTTTCTTTGCTCATTTGGTGAAATGTTTTGGTCATTTTTCGTTTAATGCTTTTGCTCAGAATCCTAGGTGCCGAAATAGTTCCTTTGCTGCTCTCGATTTTTACTGGTTGTGTCGAAAGGTTTCTTTTCTTTTACTTTTGGTCTTGCCTTCTTTGGTCATTATATTTCTCTCCTTCTAAAACTTCCTTTTCTCTTCTTTTAGCTAAACTTTTTGCCCTAGTAGCTGAATTGTGTGGTGTCCATCGATTCTCCTTGAATCGATCTTGATCTTTCTCATATCTCTCTTTCTCTCTTGAATCCATCTTTTCGTTTATTCTCTTTATGTTCAACCAAATCTTTTCCTAGCCGATTTCACATAAGCCGAGTGCACTTTCCTTTTCTCTTACCCTATTCGGTTTGTACTTGTAGTGATTGAGTGTTTTTCTTCCTTCTTCCTTCTCTTTAGAGCATCCAATCTTTGGTTGGCCACATATACCAATCTGTTTGGGCTATTCCGTCAACTTTTCCCCTTTGCTACCTATCTATTTTGGGTAAGTTTATTTCGGTTTGATCTGCCGTTCTTATTTCTTAGCCTTCTTCTCTTATGGAAACTGAATGATTCGGTCAATGAATACTAACTCTTGTCCTCTTGTTTATGATGGTGGTCGTTGGGGTCCATGAAGAGTGAAGAGATATTTGTGGAGCTAGAAATCCCTCCATCGTCAATTGTATGTTTTTAGGATAAGGGTTATATGGCCGAATGTTCTATAGTAGTGTAGTGGGTCTTTGAGCTATTTTCTCATAGACAATGCTGTTTCTTAAGATGTGTATTGTTACAGGTATTCATCCAAGAGTATAAACGGTTCTGATCCGTGGACTTAGGAGATCTAGGAACTTTCATGCGTACAAGGTTGGTTTCGAGGGGATTAATCTCACGGTTCGCAAATAGGTGTGTTGCTCACAATGATATACTATACTAGAAAAATGCCGAAAATGCCGAAAAGCAGGGTGCTGAAAAGCCGAAGGATTGGGTTATGGTCACCTAAGTGTGCGAACGTACGTGTGATCAGTTGAACGCACAAATTGTGGGCCTACATCAGAAACGGCCACCATGAGCGATTTCATGAGTTGGGCCGAAATGGGTCATATGGGCCTAATGGGCTCGTGGGCCCACACGAGTGGAAATTTATAAAAATTGGTTATTACTATTCTGGCTGTGGCACGTACATAGTCTAGGTCGATTTTAGGCTTGGTGGGCCTGCTTAATGGGCCTTGGTCTATAAATAAATTTCTGCACTAATACAGTCGCATGTGTCGCTAGATGACTGTGGGCTTGTTGATAGGCCTTAAAGTACTTTGGCCCACACTGATAAATGACTAAAATGCCCCTAAGGGGCAAATTGACTAAAATACCCCTCATTGGTAAAATGATTAATTTGACCCTGTATGATATATGGACGATTATGCATGCTATGTGGTGTCACATTTATGTGTTTATACTCTGCATCATGATATAGCATGTCACTGTTTATGTTGCATTGCATGGGGGTTGGGTATATGTATTATGGAAGAAGTGTTCTGTTCTGGCAACTTCGCTATGTTAGTTCTGATGGCTTATAGCCTATTATTCTGGTAGCACTACTGCATATTACTGATAGTGCCACTTCGGTACTACACTGTAGAGTGTAGGGTTGGGTGGGTCGAGTATATCCCCACATGGAGTGTTGGGTCGGACGGATGTGGAGTGTAGAGGCTGGTTGGGTAGGATTTTATATGCATGCTATACTGATAATGTTTTGGGCTTAGGCCTACTGGTTCTGATCTGTACTAAAATGGGCTCAGGCCCAAACTGATTCTGCAATACTGTTAATCTTGGGATTACACACTAAGTTTTCGTAAACTCACCCAACTGCTTCTACTACTCAAGTAATCCTTAGGCATAGACGATTCAGTGCTGCGAGGCTCTTGGAAACTGCCACACTTCAAAACTATTTTTGGTTTTGTTCTACCTTGATGATTATTTTATTTTATTTTGGGTTTGTAATAAGGCCATTACTTAATTTTTTTAAACTTAAATTCTGGGTTTATTTATTGCATTCTAAATCTGTTAGCTCTAGGGCACGGTTTTTAAATAAAAGATACATGTTTTCAAAATATCATGGTTTTTTAACATATGAGGTTCAAAGCAATGCTTCCGCAATAATCTAGTTTCCAAAAGTAACTACTTTTATAACTGGATTAAATGAACTAATTGGGTTAGTGGTTTCTATGGAAATTAAAAAGGATTTTATTACAATAAAATTTTAATAGTGTCACGTTTTTGAAACACACTTCAGTGTGACATCGCCAGATCCGTCCATATCATTTGTGCTGGGTTTATGGTGTTACATTTACTGGTATCAGTGCTAGGTTTGCAAAACTCAGCTGTGGAATGGGTTTTTGAAAATTTATATTGCTATATACTGTTTTCAAAGAAATTGAGAAAAATTTTGAAATTCTGCTATTAGAAGTGTGGGTCACCGAGTCTCCGACGTCGAATCTGTAAGTGTTCTAAATGCTGTTGTCTATTTAAATACTGAAATACTAAGATTGTTAGATACATGAGACTATGTTATGATACTCTCGATAGAGTAGAATGAAACTGTAGGAAACAGAAAACTGTTGTAAGACTTCGATCTACGAAAACAAACTTTAAATATCTGCTATCATAAGACATTGCTAATAATTATTGAAACTGTAAGCTAATTCATAAAATTCTTAAATTAGATAATACGCAAATCGATATGAGTACCAGTGGTGGAAGAGGAAGACGAGGACACGACAAAGACCGTGCAGGTGCTAGGGCTGGGTCCTCAACATCGGGCCACATGCCAAATGACGAGGCTAGGGAAGCACCAGCTTCACCCGTTACTGAGACTGGTTCATTTGATCGTGCGGTTAGGGATGACGCATTGTCCCAAGCTATGCTACGGATACTGAAAAGGGTTGCTGGGCCCAATAATGGTGCCATGGGCTGTGGGTCAATTACAAAACGACTCTGGTCAAATGGGGAAGAGATTTTTAGGGGCATTACTGTGGTAGCTCCTAATGTGGCTGAATATTGGCTGAAGGCCACAGAACGAATAATAGATGTTCTTAATTGCACCCCAACAAAAATAGAAGGGTGTCGTGTCCTTGTTGCGAGATGAAGCCTACTAGTGGTGGCTTACTGTGAAAGAAGGAGCTCAGCCTGATCAGTTGACATGAGAGTTTTTCAAGTCTAGGTTCCAAGGGAAATACGTGGGCACGAATTGTGTGGATGCCTGAGGAAAGAACTTTTTAACTTGGTTTAAGGGGATAAATCGGTATCTGAGTACGAGGCAGAGTTTTTGTGACTCAGCTAGTATGCTCGTGGGATTGTAGCTGCAGAATATGAGCGTTGTGGTTGTTTTGAGGACGGCCTCAGGGATAGCCTTTGGGTATTGATAGCTCTACAGAGGGAGCAAAACTTAGCAGTACTGGCGGATAAAGCCAAAATTACTGAGGAATTGTAGCACGCGGAGCGCCAGAACCGTGACAAGGATAAGGGGAAAAACAAGAGGGGTATGGAGCACCCCAATATTGTTCAGAGGCCTATCAAGAAGGCCAGGTATGATGAGCCAGTCAGAGTGGGGCCTCCTACTGCTACTACTGGTTTGCAAGCTTGTGTTGATTATGGGAAAAGCCACTATAGGGGTTGTTGGAAGAGGACTGAAGCCTGTCTGAGATGTGGGTTGATGGGGCACCGTATCAGAGATTGTCCACGTAGACCAGAGCAGATACATGCGACTAGTATGGGTAATGTATAGCCACCGAGAGGTGGTCAACAACTGTCGAGGGGTCATGGTCAGGCTAGAAGCGGGAATGGCATGGGTCGTGGTCGTGGAGCACCTGGTAGAGGTGCTGGTAATACTGAGGCGAGGCAACCAGCATTAGTGTATACTGCACGTCGCTGAGAGGACGGAGACACCCCATATGTAATAACCTGTACGTTTCTTATTCATGGCTTGCCTTACACAGCACGTACTGTATCAGAAACTTTGGGTATGATGTTTGAAACTACTGCTAGGAAGGTTACTGTATTGAGTCTTTTAGGACAGTCAGTTAGGGTGAACAAACTATTTAAAGAAGTACCGTTGGAGGTTCCGGGAGAAACTTTTGTAGCAGATTTAATGGAACTTCCCTTTGGTGAGTTTAATTTGATGTTAAGAATGGACTGGCTAGTGAGGCATCAAGCGACTCCAGATTGTGCTGCTAAGCAGGTGGTATTAAGGACTTTAGAGGGTAATGAGATAGTGGTTATTGGGGAGCACCGTGATTACTTATCCACTGTGATCTCTGTGTTAAGGGCCGAGAAACTGGTACGTAAGGGGTATGAAGCATATGTAGCTTATTTTAGTAATTTGAATTCCAAAATCCCCTCTGTCAAGGATTTAAGAGTGGGTAAATATTTTCCTGATGTATTCTCTGATGAACTACCAAGATTACCGTCGAACCGCGAAGTTGAATTCAAGATTGAGTTGTTGCCAGGTACAGGTCCGGTGTCCATTGCCCCTTATAGAATGGCATCGAAGGAGCTGGTTGAACTCAAAGCTCAAATTTAAGAACTGTTGGATCAAGGATTTATACGACTTAGTGTGTTTCCATGGGGAGAACCAGTCTTATTTGTGAAGAAGTAGGATGGGACTATGCACATGTGTATTGATTATTGGCAGTTGAACAAACTGACCATAAAAAACAAGTACCCTCTATCGAGGATTGATGATTTATTTGATCAACTTCGAGGAGCTTCAGTCTTTTCCAAAATAGATCTTAGTTCTGGATATCATCAACTAAAAGTAAAAGAGGCAGATGTGTACAAGACAACATTTAGGACTCGTTATGGGTGCTACGAGTTCTTAGTTATGCCGCTTGGGCTAACAAATGCACCGGCTACTTTTATGGACCTAATGAATCATGTATTTCAACCCTATCTAGACCGAATTGTGGTCGTATTTATAGATGACATTTTGGTGTACTTGATAACCATAACATATACACATTTTTACCCCCTGCTTAGCATATTTATGGATGATTTATCATTAGATTTATGGAATTCGATGCTCCTAATCCTTTAATTTCATGTTTTATACTTAGGTGAGCATAGGAAAGTGAAAAGAACGAGAAACATGCCAAAAATAGACCAAATGGGCCAAAATTAGAGTGCAACATGGCCTAGACCTTTATATAGGGATATCCACAGCCCGTGTTAATTTAACAGTGTTGAACACGGCCTAGGCTCAATTCACACGGGCGTGTCCCTATCGTGGCAAGTTTTAATTTCACGTGGAAAAAGCTACTTAGAGGATAAGAAGGGTATTCCAAAGTCTATATAAACACCCAAGGAGAGGACTAAGGGGACACACAGAGTAGAAGGCGAGGAATCACTCAAGAAAAGCCGATGGATCCATCTCAGAAGCAAGGATCTACATTAAGACTGAAGATCTTACTAAATTTCTCCTAGCAGTTTTGGGTTTTCTTTATGTTTTGTTGTTTCCCTTATTTTGAGATGTTTTCTTTTATTATTATGAACTAAACCCCTAAATACTTGAAGGGGATGAAACCTAAGATGAATGTTGTTATTATTATATGAACTATATGATAAATATTCGATTTGTTCTTAATTGTGTTTTAATTCTTGAGTTGATATTTCAGGATATTAATTCAAGTCGAATGTGCTTATTCAGAGGGGCAAAAGTCCCTACTTAAGAGTAGATCCAACACAATTAAGCGGAGTTGATCGCAATCCTAGACATAGGACGATAAAAATCTACCGAATTAGAGTCAAATCTAATTGGGGGATCCATAGTTTGAGTTAATGCAACACTAGGGGTTTTAATTAGAAAGAGATTTCAATTAATCAACCTAGGGTTAGTTGTTCTTAGTCTCGACGGAGATATTAACATAATTTAGGGATCTTTACGGATCAAGTCAAATGAATAAATCGTCTAGTTCACAGTTAAATAACAAGTGAAGTCTAAATGGATTTGTCCTTGGGTATTGCTTTTATCGATCAAGTTTTCCCAAAGTATTGCCCCAACTTATTCTTTGTCGCGTCTTTGGTTAGTTAAAATTTTAGTTTACAAACAACCTCCCTTTATTTCTAAGCTAGATAATAGGAAGAAAGTTATTACTAGTACTTTTAGTTCCTTGGATTTGACATTCCGGTCTTGCCACTAACTATACTACTATTCGATAAGTGCGCTTGCCTTTTATCAGGATAATAGTATTACTTCATCAGAATCACGATCAAGTTTTTGGCACCATTGCTGAGGAACTAAGATATTAGGAACACTCTATTTCTATTACTTTAGCCATTTTTACTTTTATTGCAATTTATCTTCAATTTTTAGGTTTTATTTTCTAAAATTTTCTTTTTGTTTTTCCCTGATAGGTGTCTCTAGTTTATAAATAGAAGAAACCCGTCAGGGCCACTATTGTTTGATAGCAATTTAGAAGCCACAGTTTGTAGAAACCGAAGAGAAATAAGGCGAAGCTTACAGTACATAAAAGAAGAGCAAGAGGACATAGCCAACACTACTGAATAGATGGAAGCAAACCAAAATAATCAGCTACCCCCTGTGGTAGCCGCAGATCCTGTGAATGAAAATCCTGTTCCTCGTACTATGTAAGATTATGCTAAGCCTAATTTAGCTTGTACTGAATCTAGTATTGCTACAAAAAATTTTGAACTGAAACCTAACACTATTCAAATGACCCAACATTTTGTTAAGTTTGATGGTTTGCAGGATGAAGATCCTAACGCACATTTAGCTAACTTTCTGGAATTCTGCAATACATTCAAAGTCAATGGTGTTTCTGATGACGCCATTCACCTTCGATTATTTCGTTTCTCTTTAAGAAATAAAGCTAAATAATGGTTGAACTCTCTACCACGACAGTCTATCATTACTTGGGAATAAATGACCGAAAAGTTTTTACTGAAAGATTTTCCTCTAGCTAAAATGGCAAAGTTGAGGAATGATATCTCTTCTTTTGTGTAGATGGATTTAGAGAAACTCTACGATGCTTGGGAGAGATACAAGGATTTATTAAGAAGGTGCCCTTACCATGGGTTACCTTTGTGGCTACAGGTTCAAATCTTCCACAACGGTTTGAATCCCTCAACAAGACATGATTGATACAGCTGCCAGTGGAACCATAAATAACAAAACACCTGAGGAGGCTTATGAGTTTATAGAAGAGATGTCACTAAATAATTATCAGTGGCAAGTCATGAGGACAAAGCCACAAAAATCTGCCGGTGTTTTTAATGTTGACGCAGTCACAATGTTGTCAAGTCAGGTAGAACTCTTGAATAAAAAGATTGACGATTTAGTTGGCTCTACGCAGGTACATCCAGTAATGAGGTACGATTCAAACGGGGGAGGAATGTACAACATAGATTTTTCATCCCACAACCCTAGTACAGAGAAAAAACAAGCCAACAATATGGGTAACAATTCTAGATCTCAAAATAACCCTTTTAGTAACACTTATAATGCAGGTTGGAGGAACCACCCCAATTTCTCATGGGGAGGTTAAGGAAATCAAAGACCACCACCCCCTCCAGGCTTCCAACAACTACCTTACTAGCAAGAGAAAAAGCCGAACCTTGAAGAGGCTCATGAAATTTATCTCAGTATCAGAAACCCATTTTCAGAATACCGAGACAACACTTAAAAATCTGCAAGCATCAATTCAAGGCCTCGAAACCCAAATAGGTGGTTTGCCGGGTAATACTGAGCCCAATCCTAGGGAGCATGTTAAAACAGTCACATTAAGGAATGGGAAGAACTAATTAAACCTGAAAAGAAGGTGCCACAAGAGCCTGGCAAGGAGAATATCGAGGAGATCGAGCCCAAAGAAAAAGCCCCACCAGTCCTTAAGGAATACAAGCCACCCATCCCATACCCAGCAAAGTTAAAGAAAGACTGCATGGATGCTCAATTCGGTAAATTTCTTGAACTTTTTAAACAGTTATATATTAACTTACCTTTTGTTAAAGCTATTTCGCAGATGCCCACATATGCAAAATTTTTGAAGGAGCTTCTAACAAACAAAAGAAAGTTGAAGAACTATCCACAGTGGAACTTAACGAGAAATGTTCAGCGATCCTTCAGATCAAACTGCCAACTAAATTGAAAGATCCAGGAAGTTTTACTATTCCTTGTTTAATTGGTAGTCTAAATATTGAAAAGGCATTAGTAGATTTAGGCGCCAGTATTAACTTAATGCCTTATAAATGTTCAAGTAGCTAGGTCTAGAGGAACCAAAACCTATTAGGATGAGTATTCACTTAGTTGATAGATCTGTTAAATATCCTAGGGGTATCATTGAAGATGTATTAGTTAAGGTTTATAAATTTATATTCCCTGTTGACTTTGTTGTGCTTGACATGGATGGGGATGTTGAGGTACCCTTAATCCTAGGACATCTATTTTTAGCTACTGCTAGAGCTATTATTGATGTAGGGGATGGTAAACTAGTGCTTAGGGTAGGTAAAGAAGAAATTGTGTTTAAAATTTATTATGCCATTCCTGTTATTTTATTGATTCCATTGATTATTGTATTCAAGATTCTTTTAAGGAAATCACTCTTAAAGACGCATTGGAACTTTGTCTAGTTCAAAGGGGAAGAGAGGATGAAGTCGTGGTACATGTGCTCCTGAAGATCAAGAGAAAATGACATTCACTTGCCCATACGGTACATGTGCTTATCGTAGAATGCCCTTTCGATTATGTAATACTCCTACTACTTTTCAACGTTGCATGCTAGCCATCTTTGACGAACTCGTGGAGGACATAATGGAGGTATTTATGGATGACTTCCCAGTATTCGGTAACTCTTTCCATCTTTGCCTTAAGAATTTAGAACGAGTTTTAATAAGGTGTGAGGAAACAAATCTTATTCTCAATTGGGAAAAATGCCATTTTATGGTTCAAGAAGGTATTGTTTTAGGACACAAGATTTCTAGTAAGGGGATAGAAGTTGATAAAGCAAAAGTTGAGACCATTGAAAAACTACCTCCCCCTAGTTCAGTTAAGGTAATTAGAAGTTTTTTAGGACACGTTGGTTTCTATAGAAGATTCATTAAAGATTTTTCTAAAATAGCTAAGCCTTTAACGAAATTGCTAGAAAAAGATACACCCTTCAATTTTGATCAATAATGTTTAAAGGCATTCAACACTCTCAAAGAGAAACTTACTAATGCTCCGATTATAATTGCACCTGATTGGAATTTATCCTTTGAGCTAATGTGTGATGCAAGTGATTTTGTAGTAGGCACAGTTCTTGGACAGCGAAGAGACAAGTATTTTTAGCCAATCTACTATGCTAGCAAAACTCTAACAGCAGCACAAGAGAGCTATACTACCATAGAAAAAGAATTGCTAGCTGTGGTTTTTACATTCGACAAATTTAGACCATATCTGATATTGTCTAAAGTGATTGTTTATACTGATCATTCCACTCTTCGTTATCTTTTAACTAAGTCCAATGCGAAACCTTGATTAATAAGATTGATTTTATTGTTGCAGAAATTCGATTTGGAAATACAAGATAAAAAAGGAGTTGAAAACTTGGCAGCCGATCACCTTTCCTGGCTTGAGAATCCACATATCAAAGAACTTGATGAGGCCAAGATAAACGACTCGTTTCCTGAAGAACAACTCTTAGTCGTAGCTGATTCTGAGATACCTTGGTTTACTGACATTGCAAATTACTTAGCTGCTAACATAATCCCAAAAGGGTTGACACATTAGCAAAAGAGGCGATTCTTTACTAATGTGAAAAACTACTTTTGGGAATATCCTTTTCTTTTTCGTATATGTGTAGATCAAGTCATTCGAAGATGCGTCACAAAGATAGAAGCAAAAAAAATCTTAGAACACTGCCATTCAGGACCAACATGAGGACATTACAGTGGAACTAAGACCACCCATAAATACTCGAATCAGGTTTTTATTGGCCTACATTATTTAAGGACGCCAACAGGTATGTTACTTCTTGTGATAGATGTCAACGAACAGGTAATATCTCTAAACATGACGAAATGCCTAAAACATATATGCTTTCATGTGAAATATTCGATGTATGGGGCATCGATTTCATGGGTCTATTCCTTAGTTCGTTTGGAAATAAATACATCTTAGTAGTAGTTGATTACATGTCTAAATGGGTAGAAGCCTAATGTAACGCCCCGAATTTTGGGCCTAGAAGTATTGGCCTTGAGTTTTGGATCAGTTAAAAGGTGGCTTAAATAATTCAAATGTGTGATTTTGGAGTGTTTGGAACGTACTATGAAGTTCCGGGTTCAAGTTAGGCCATAGGAAAAATTTTGATTTTTAGCCTTAGTGGAACCCTGATCTCAGGTGGTCTGACTCATAAATAAATTAGGGTAAAATAAGACACAAAACGGAGTTTGGTGTAGTGGCAAAGTGGCACCATTTAGGGGACAATGAAGTGACACCATAAAGGAAGCAAGGGGTCCAAGGTTCAACTCTTGGCTCTTGCAATATATTTTGGCTTTTCTTTTGAATAAATCTGGAAGCAAGTAGGTGGGCTTTAAAGTTAAATGTGTTGGACTTATGACACAAAAGAGCTTGTGTCCTAGTGGTGGTGGCGTGGCATGGTTATTGAGAGGACTATGGTTCGAATCCCTTTGCATGCAAAGGTTAGTTTATTTTGGAGGATTGATGGAGGGATCCCACATCGGGATGCTAGCATGGGAGTAGGCGAGAAGCTGGCCTTAAATAGAGCGATCTATGAGGAGAGTAAGGATACCTTGGTTGGCGTTTGGGCATAGGAGTGTTCGGAGCGCGGATTAACTTCAGATTCCTATCAGGTGTGTATTTCACTCTACTCTAGCTGTAGAGTGGCAAATGCCGAAATACCAGTCACACGGCGATGGTAGCCACACGAGCATGCGAGCACACGTGTGGGAGCTTCGACGCGATAGTTGAGGCCATCATAAGTGTTATTGTGGGTTTAGGCTGTTTGGGCCGAAAGGGGCCATGTGAGCCCAATGGGCCCGTAGGCCCAATTGGATAAGTTGTTTGATTGTGTAGTAAATATTGGACTAGACTAGGTGAATCTCATATCCGTGGCTAGATTTGAGCTAAAAGGGCCGTACGAGCGTGTGGGCCCATTTGGGCCGAGAATGGGCCCTAGGCCCATTCGCATTATTATCTCTGTTTAGAATACTTTAGTTTACAAAATTACTAAAATACCCTTGGTTTACAAAATTACTAAAATACCCTTGACTTGTAAAATTACCAAAGTACCCCCGATTTATAGAATTACCAAAATACCCCCGATATACGAAATTACCGAAATACCCCTAATTTACGAAATTACCAAAATACCCCCGATTTGTGAAACTACCAAAATACCCCTATAGGGTAGAATTACTGAAATACCCTTATAGGGTAGAACTACTGTAATACCATCGATTTGCAAAATTACAGAAATACCCCCGATTTGTAAAGGTACTATTTTACCCCTGATTTGTAAAATTACCGTTTACCCTTAATTTGTAAAGTTACCGTTTTACCCTTGATTTGTAAAGTTATCGTTTTACCCCTAATTTGTAAAATTACTATTTTACCCTTAAATTGTAAAATTACCGTCTTACCCTCGATTTACAAAATTATCGAAATACCCCTAATTTGTAAAATTACCGAATTACCCTTGATTTGTAAAATTACCAAAATACCCTTGGGTTGCAAAATTACTGAAATACCCTTAGTTTGTGAAATTACTAAAATACCCCTAGGTTGCAAAATTACCGAAATACCCTTGTAGGGTAGAAATTACCGAAATACCCATGTAGGGTAGAATTATCGAAATACCCCTTTAGGGTAGAATTACCAAAATACCCCTGTAGGGTAGAATTACCGAAATACCCCTGTAGGGTAGAATTATCGAAATACCCCTTTAGGGTAGAATTACCGAAATACCCCTGTAGGGTAGAATTACCGAAATACCCCTATAGGGTAGAGTTATCGAAATACCCCTGTAGGGTAGAATGACCGAGATACCCTTGTGGGGTAAAATTACCTGTAACGCCCTCTTACCCGAGACCGTCGCCGGAGTCAAGCATGAGCTGTTACTAAACTTAATTTATCACTTAAACGAATTTAAACCATTTATTTCAGCATTTGTAATAAGCTGTCCATCTGCATCATAGTCGCTAAAAAAATCATATCTCGAGTTACGAAATCTGAAATTAAGATCAGTAAATTTTCCTTGAAACTAGATTCATACATCTATCTATAATTTGTTTCTAGAATTTTTGGATGGTCCAATTAGTACAGTTTATTAGTTAAAGTTTCCCCTGTTTCAGTGTTTGACTACTCTGACCTCTGTTCACTACAAATCATTTTTCTTCCTGTACAAAATTCAAATGACTATTTCATTTATTTATTCTAAAACTAGACTCAATAAGGAATCTATACATATATAGTATGAATCCTAATTATTTTTGTACAACTTTTAGCAAATTTCTAAAGTCAGAACAGAGGATTCAGAAATCGCTCTGACCCTGTTCCACCAAAACCAAAATATCTCATAAAATACAACTCTTTTACCTGTTTCGTTTCTTCCATATGAAAATAGACACAATAAGATTAAATTTCATATTTTATTCACCACCTAATCTTCTCTCTACTATTTTTAGTGATTTTTCAAACTCACGTTATTGTTGCTGCAAAATTCTATTTTATAACAAAATTCATCTTTCTATGGCTTTTCGTGGTCTAAGTAACACATTAAACATACATGACACCAAATGTAATCTAGATTGGCCATTCCAATGGCTAATAATTTCCAAGCATTTCCATGCCATGCCATCACCATGTCATAATATTATTTACACAAAATGATTATAATGCTATACATGCCATATTCAAAATACAAGCCATTATACCAATTTGTCCCGGATAGTGTGAACGTTCCATCGACCCTTCTTGATTTCCAAGCTAGCTTGTCAAAACTACAATGAATGAAAAGGAAGGAGTAAGCATAAATGCTTAGTAAATTCACATGTAAATAACAAGTAACATAACTATGCAAATCAACATAACTACCAATTACATAATATCATTAAAACATTCATGACACAAGAATACTTGCTATTTTACCACATTCTTGTCTTACCAAGTTCTCAGCTTGAGATTTAGGCTCATACCTGTCCAACTTCCTCTTTCACCATACTTTCCAACATACCTCTTTCATTTAGGCGCTCTCATTAATCATTTAAAAATCTACCCGTTGAACTCATCGGAATATAACTCGGATACACGGATTTCACATACATAAGTGTCATATCCGTAGCTAGACAACTCAATAGCCTATGGAATTTACATAGCCAAGCTACCATGTAACCCGCCCATAAGCTGGACTCAACTCAACTAGCTCAGATGCCTAATTACATCTCACGAACTCGGACTCAACTCAACGAGTTCGGAACTCAACCATCCTAGTGACATGTCACTTGTATCCTAATCTATTTCCAAGGTTCAAACGAGATTCTCTTCAATCGCACCTCTTGGTCGTCTTCCTCGAAATGTTGGAACCGATATTTGGTAGCATTTCATATTTATCAAGTAGCTCACATAATTTGTATATTACTAAATAATAATTCACAAAGCATAATATTTCATGGTAATAAGTATCATATCATATAAATAACATTAAATCATTTAAAATAACAATTATGTTACCTTATTTACACATGAACTTACCTCGGTACAAAATGTTAGGAATCGAGCCTATTCCTCGTAAACTTTGTTTTTCCCTCGATCACGACTCGAATCTCGTTTCTCTTGATTATGGAGCTTGGAAGCTTGAAACAAACCCTAGCTATGGAGAACCCTTGAAATTTCGTGCTAATGAAGAAAATGGACATTTTTTGCCATCTTTTTCCCTTTTTTAATCTTTTAATTATCAAATGACCAAAATAACCTTAATGCCTTTCTTTGAAAATTTTCATGTACAAGCACATTTTTGTCCAAAATTTTAAAAATTGGTCAAATTGCTATTTAAGACCTCCTAATTAATATTCCAAAGCAATTTCATACTAAAAGCTTCTAGAATGCAAGTTTTACAACTTATTCGATTTAGTCCCTAATTTCAAATTAAGCACTTTATGCACAGAATTTCTTCATGAAATTTTCACACAATCATGCAATCATATCATAAACCTCAAAATAATTATAAAATAATTATTTTTATCTCAGATTTATGGTCACGAAACCACTATTCCGATTAGGCCCTAATTCGCGATATTACATTACCATTTTGCCCCTAGGGTGTTAAATGACTGTTTTGCCCTTGTGGGCAAGTGACTAACTTGGACTGTGTGTTTGACGGATTAGATGATGTTCGTATGATAGTGATTTGACTGACATGACTGTGACTGTGTGATTGATATGTTTTAATATATATTTGAATGTCTGTTACTGAGCATGGCCATTATGCATACATGTGTGATGATGAGCATGACATACATGATGTTCTGCATGGGGTTGGGATTATATTGGAGGAAGTGCTAAAAGTGGCAATGCCACGTTATCTGCTTAGAGGCTCTGCCTCATATTTCTGTTCTAGTGGCTCCGCCACGATTTCTGTATTAGCAGCTCTGCTGCGACTGTGGTGTGTAAGGCTGGGTGGGTCGAGTTATTCCCCACATGGTGTGCAAGGTTGGTATGGGTGGTGTGATGGCTGGACTGGGTTGGGATTACATTCACATTCTGATTCTAATTCTGATTCTGTTAATTTGATACTAATTCTGATTCTGATTCTGATTCTGCTTTTGTTAACTGATACTGATTCTGATTCTGATTCTGTTACCTGATTCTAATTCTGATTCTGATTTATATTCTGTAATGGGCTAAGGCCCATCTGGTACTGTCTGCTATAGTGGGTTAAGGCCCAATTGATACTGGAACTGTAGTAAGGCTTAGGCCCACCTGATTCTGTTAAAGGGCTCCAGCCCATATTGATTCTATTTCTGTTTCTGTTTACTGACTGTTACTCTAATAAGGGGATTACACACTGAGTTTTCATAAACTCACCCCGTTTATTAACTTTTCAGGTATTTCCCAGCATTAGACAGATCGGAGATGCGAGGGACTCGGAGAAGGCTGCACACTACTTATGATTTCTGTTTTGGACTATTTACTCTCAAGTACTTAATTTTTTGGTTTGGTTTGTAATAAAGCCTTTATAATTTCTGGATTTTAAAGTTAGGTTTTTGTTTATTGCGTTTATTATCTACTCTAAGTGGAACCCAATTTTTCCAAAAACGTTAACTATTTTCAAATCAACATGTTTCCGCAAGCTACGAATTTTTATAAAGCTTCTGCAAACTTACTTGGTTTTCACTTATGACAGTAATTAAAGTTTTAAAAGTAAATTACTTTTCAATGAACCGTGTTTTGGAAGTAACAAACACAAACTGAAATTTAAGATTTAAAATAATAAGAAGGGTTTTCAGTGAAAATAAGGTTTTTGAAAACACTTCAATGTGACACGTCGGACTCGGGCCTAACTTTTAGGATGGGTTTGGGGTGTTACAGCTAAGCCTTACCTACTAATGATGCTAGAATGGTAGTGAGATTCCTTAAAAAACTCTTTTCTCGATTTGGAACACTTAGAGCAATTATTAGTGATAGAGGAACTCATTTCTGTAATGCTTAGTTTGAAAAAGTCCTAAAGAAATATGGAGTGCACCACAGAACGACTACCCCTTACCACTTCCAAACTAGTGGACAAGTTGAAGTGGTTAATAGAGAACTAAAACGCATCTTAGAGAAAATAGTAGAGTCAAATAGGAAAGATTGGGCAATGAAAGTAGATGATGCTTTATGGGCTTATAAAACTGCATTCAAAACTCCCACAGGAACATCTCCCTACAGACTCATTTACGAGAAAAGTTGCCATTTACCATTTGAACTAGAATATAAGGCGTTTTGGGCTATCAAATTTCTAAATCTCGATCTTAATCTTGCAGGTGAAAAGAGACTCATGCAGTTAAACGAGTTGGATGAATGACACTATAATGCATATGAAAACTCATGCTTATACAAAGAAGCCACAAAGTAATGCCATGACGTTCGTCTAAAGCCACCCAAACAGTTTAAAGCTGGCGATCTTGTCTTACTTTACAACTCGAGGCTTAGATTATTCCCTGGGAAGCTAAAATTGAGATGGTCAGGCCCATTCATAGTTCAAAGTATTTTTCCTTACGACATAGTTGAGGTAACACATCCAACTCACGGTACTTTCAAGGTAAACGGTCATCGACTCAAACTATATAATGGTGATGATTTTTAGAAAGATAGGGAGGAGCTTAGGCTCCACGAACCCTAGTAAAGGTCCAAGCAAGGTAAGTCGAGCTAAGACTCTAATAAGCACTTCTCAGGAGGCAACCCGAGCGCTAACATTGTTGATTTCTTTAAACCCAATTCATAACATCTAAATAACTAACTAAGTCTTTAAAACATAAATTTTTCAGAGCCACATGGCCTGGCGCACAGGCGTGTCTAAGGCTACACCATGGATGGAAACACAACTGTGCGACACAGCTGTGTGAAAATAGGGCGAAAATTTTCCCAAGACACGGGTTTCGACCAATCGCCACAGCCATGCGATATGGCCGTGGGCGAACCTACCAAATCAACACGGACGTGTAACACGCCCTTGCCAATAGGCCGTGGTTGAAACTGAGAAATTAGCACAGGCGTGGGACACGCCCGTGTCTATCACCTATGGCCAAACCATAATTCCACCAAACACACGAGCTAGACCCAGGGCACACGGGCGTGTGCCACACTTGTGTCCCCAATCCCCTATCTTAAATCACTCACTATTTATCACCGCCACCACCACCTCATGATTCATCTGCCAATAGGACATTTGAGTCCAGTTTCTTTTATTTTTAATTTTAAATTATCTGCCTTCTTAATTTTCTTTACTTTATATTTTTCCTTTTCCTTGTAAATACTTTTATTTTGCACTTCATTTCTTATCTAGTAATACTCTAATTCTCCCCACAGTTGTGTTTATTCTCTTCAGTAGCCCAGAATCATGTACTTCAAGTAGTCATTTCTCCAATTAAGCTTTCACTATTCTAAAAAATGCATCCAAAATTCAGGGAGTTTCGTTTCTATCCCTCACTCATGATCTATGCTTATATTTTTACCTATCTTCGTACATTGAGGACAATGTACATCTTAAGTGCGGGGGGATTATAAAGTGCATTATTTTCAAATCCCTGAATTTTGTCTTGTCTCTCAAGTCACTTTCTCATATCACTATTAGAATGAATTCAGATTGATTTATGAATTTTATTGATATGTTTAGGATTAAGATATAGGTATTTGTGCTTTGATTATTCAAACTTTAAGAAATCGAAGAATCAAGCATGATAAGTTGATTTTTGAGAATTAAAAATATTCTAGGTTGTTTCCCCAAGTTTAGGTATTATCTTGAAGTTTGAAATTCACAGGATTGACATCAAACGCCATAATTTTTTTTGTGAGATTTTGAGCCTTTAGAGCGTATATTCTTACTTACCCACTTTTATTGTTGTTATGAGTGTGTCAATTTTGAAATGCTATTCTAGAATTTGCTTTGATTATGCATGTCAAGACCACACCATTGATTTGATATACCAAGATGATAAGGGCACTTAAGATTAACCTACTTACTCCAAAAAAAGCTTACCCTTATTAATTGTCCCTTAGTGAACCTCATTAAGCCTAACAAACCATTCATTGATTTACCCTCAATATTAACCAACAGCCCATTATTGTTGAAATCCCCTTAATTAATTTGATTACTATTTTGTCGAGATTTGATTTGAATAAATTGCTTAGCTATGTTTCCCGTTATCCAGTTAAATTAGATACTTGATTTGTTCTTAAAAAAAATAAAGTTGCTTCAGTTGTTAATTTGCTGCTAGCATATTATTACGAAATGAAGTTATGCTTGAACGTGAACGATGTTATTCATGAAGAAAAGTTCAATTCTAAGATCATATATTCAGGAATGTAATTTCTCAGTATTAGTATTTTTCTAGTTAGGTATGTAATTTCTCAGTATTAGTATTTTTCTAGTTAGGTAATTTTTCAATTCAATCTCAATTCTAACCTTCTCTTTCAGCTTGTGACCACACCCCCTGACCAAAGCCATATTACAACCCTCTAAAGACCTTTTGATTGATGTATCATCTCAATATATAGTGGTGGAGATTTGATTTTCATGCAAGCTTATGGTAATAACTTTTCATGTTGACTATTGAGTGCTTAATTTGTTGTCGTTAAACACCTCAAGTGATTTGAGTGAATTTTTAGTGAGGATGTTAACCCTGTGATATTTTGAATCAAAGGTGATTACTTAGCTAAGGGGAGATACCTATGTTTTCATGATAAAATACTCAACTTGGATTGTCTGAAACTTTGATGTTCTTTTAGTTGTACTCTCAAGGTATGATTACTTATGGATTATTTCGAAACATTATTGATAGGAATTATAAGTTGAGAAAAATAAATTCTTAATTGTGAGTTGAGGATTTTACTTGAGGACAAGCAAATGCTTAAGTGTGGGGGTATTTGATAAACTATAATATATACACATTTTTACCCCATGCTTAGCATATTTATGCATGATTTATCATTAGATTTATGGAATTCAATGCTCCTAATCCTTTAATTTCATGTTTTATACTTAGGTGAGCATAGGAAAGTGAAAAGAACGAGAAACGAGCCAAAATGGACCAAATGGGCCAAAATTAGAGTGCAACACGGCTTGGGCCTCCACATAGGGGATATCCACACGCCAGTGTCAATTTAACAGTGCTGAACATGGCCTGGGCTCGATTCACACGGGCGTGCCACACGAGTGTGTCCCTGTCATGACAAGTTTCAATTTCACGCTGAAAAAGCTATTTAGGGGCTAAGAAGGGTATTCCAAAGTCTATATAAACACCTTAGGAGACAGCTAAGGGGACACACAAAGTAGAAGGCAAGGAATTACTCAAAGAAAGCCGATTGATCCATCTCAGAAGCAAGGATCTACATCAAGACTGAAGATCTTCCTAAATTTCTCTTAGCAGTTTTGGGTTTTCTTTATGTTTTGTTGTTTCCCTTATTTTTAGATGTTTTCTTTTATTATTATGAACTAAACGCCTAAATACCTAAGGAGGATGAAACCTAAGCTGAATCTTGTTATTGTTATCTGAACTATATGATAAATATTCGATTTGTTCTTAATTGTGTTTTAATTCTTAAGTTGATATTTCAGGATATTAATTCAAGACAAATGTGCTTATTCAGAGGGGCAAAAGTCCCTGCTTAAGAGTAGATCCAACACAATTAAGCGGAGTTGATCGCAATCCTAGACATAGGACGACAAAAATCTGTCGGATTAGAGTCAAATCTAATAAGGGGATCCATAGTTAGAGTTAATGCGACACTAGGGGTTTTAATTAGAAAGAGATTTCAATTAATCAACCTAGGGTTAGTTGTTTTTAGTCTCGACAGAGATATTACATAATTTAGGGATCTTTACGGATCAAGCCGAATGAATAAATCGTCTAGTTCACAGTTAAATAATAGTGAAGTCTAGGTGGATTCTTCCTTGGGTATTGCTTTTATCGATCAAGTTTTCCTAAAGTATTGCCCCAACTTATTCTTTGTCGCGTCTTTGGTTAGTTAAAATTTTAGTTTACAAACAACCTCCCTTTATTTCTAGGCTAGATAATAGGAAGAAAGTTATTACTAGTACTTTTATTTCCTTGGATTCGACATTCCGGTCTTGCCACTAACTATATTACTCTTCGATAGGTGTGCTTGCCTTTTATCGTGATAATAGTCAATTTCTAGGTACGATCATTATTATTACTTCATTACAATAATGATCAGTACTCGAGAACTAAGGAGCATTTCGAGGGCTTGTGAGCATGCGAATACTCTCGAGTCAGTAGGTAAACATTGGAATTCGATTTGGCACTGGCAAGTGAGTTGACAGTGAAATTTTGGGCGCTGTGGTAAGTTGGTCCTGTAACACCCTTTAACCCTCATCCGTCGCCGGAATAGGTCATTGGACATTAAATATCGAATACAACCCTCAAAACAAACACGGAATAACATATGAACCATTTTCAAATGACCAAAGTAACCGAACAAACGATACAATTATTGATTTTAATTCGAGACAACTTATGCAATTAAGAGTGACATCAACCTTATTTAATCATGTTTTCTTTTTAGTGTATGCCCGATAGTGACTTACAAAAACATACAATAAGTACATGAATAAAGAACCATTTAACAACATTAGTGATTCAATAAATAAAACCACCACTAAATCGGCACCTATATGTATATTCATGTACTTTAACCGAAATGCCATCTAACTAGATCATATCACAAACATTGATTCACTTATGGGACATTTCGAATTAAAAGAAATAGCCACCTTCACATGGCTTTAATATTTACATCACCAAAATATAACTAGTTTCAAAAGAAGAGTTAAGCCTATACATGCCATTCACTAGAGTTTAGTAATTTAGGTACCGAACGTGGCTTTGATAGTAGAGATGACTTCAAGATTAAGATTCCCGAGACCGTAGCTGACGAACCAAAAATCTATAAAACAGAAGATTCAGAGCAACAGAGTAAGCATTTCTATGTTTAGTAAGTTCAAGTAATAAAACAATCAATCTACAAAAGTAAAGACATCATCGATTTGCTCATTTATAATGATTTTATTTTAATTGAATATGCAAATACTAAATTTATTCCTCCTTTTTGTTCGAATGTACTAGTAGTCCCCAGAAATACATACTCACAAAATTTATATGTTCACACATAGAGCAAAGTAGTCACACATTATCACAACCTCTTTAAGATCATTGTTAACACTAAACATCACTCCTTTGTAAGATAATTCGATAGGAAATTGTTCACTATTATGTAACTAACATACCTGGTCATTTTATAGTAGATGTCTCATTAAAAGAAGTTGATGAAACCAAATTCTTACCGTTGGTCCTACGGCTCTTCGGGGTTTAACCCGGCTCTGAACTCTAGCCCTAAGGCTCTTCGGGATTTAACCCGGCTCTGAACTCTAGCCCTAAGGCTCTTCGGGATTTAACCCGGCTCTGAACTCTAGCCCTAAGGCTCTTCGGGATTTAACCCGGCTCTGAAACACAGATTCACAAAAGGTTGAATTCCGTACATGAGCTTATCCCAATTTAATTACAAAACATCATTCATTTATTCTCTTCTCACATTAATACATATCATGGCATTTTTAAGATATAACTTCGGTCCATAGACATCTAAGTAAAGTACCATCAACTTGCTTACTAAAGGCTTCATAGGTAACAAGAACTTTCGGCTAACGTACTATTCTCTTACATTTTACTCATACCAAAGGTCACTTAAGTCAATGACTCATCTTCATGAATAGTCAAAAGCATATGCCATGTTAATTCAACTTACAATAAAGAATTTTAATACTTAAACTTACCTCGAACTTTTCTGTATAATTACGGGTCGGCTATTCCGTCACCTTAGCTTTCCCCTTATCCGATGTTGTCCCTCTATGCTCTTGAGCTTCAATTTTGCAAATTAGATGTATGTATTAATTTACAAACCCTACTTATTTTAAAGTATGGAATATACACCCTCTCTATACGGCACACATACACATTCGGCCAAATTTCATTATGTTACTAATCATGCCTGGTTTTAATTAGATCACATATAGATAGTCTTTTAAACAAATCTTATCCTTCATGACATAATAGTCATAGGGGCCGAATATGATTTCATCTAATTTACCACATCTACATTTCGTCATCAAGATGTGAACAATAAAGAGGTAACTAGATTGCCATAACCGATTATAAATTGAGTCATACATACAAAATATAATATATAAGTATACAAAATCTCCCATGACCGAACGCTTATTAAAATTTCAAAAGACATCAATGATTAAAATCTAACAAACCGAATTAAGTCTATATAAGCCTTAGTTTCAAGTAAATTCAATAACATGCTACATTGATATTCAATCACCAAGACATCACCCAAATATAAATCTTAACTCGCCCAAGACATGCTTAACTTTAATAAAAAAAACAAATCCCCTTTTCTATTAACATATACGGAAATTTTACTACTCTAAACCCCTTCATTCTCATCCAAAGTTTAATTACTCATTCAAAGCCACAATTGGAAATCATCTAAGCAAAGACAAAGAATCACACATTCATATTAGCCGAATGCAATAATGCAAATATCAAAGACATCTCCATAGTCATTCCCATATTTCTAATTCTTAAAATACCATAAATGGTTTGAAACATTAATTTAAAGTATATTCGGCATCCTCCCTAACCAAGGATTCTAGACCACATTCGGCAATATGTCCACAACAAAAGTTAGCCGATTTCCCCAATATGCAACATCAATCTATAAAATAAAATAACATATTTGGTTTATGACCGAATGTACCATTCAACACAAATACAAAGTTTATTCATTATTTAAGTTCCAATTAGGCTAACACTCATACAAACACTATCAATTACGCATTAACCTTGCATATTCCCCTCTTAGCCGATTGCCACAATCAAATTGGTCACAACTATTTATTTCACCAAGCTCAAATCATGAACTATAATTTCTCAATATTCAAAAATAGTTAAAACAACCTCAAGGAAAACACCACATCCACAACCGAATTTGCATCACCAAGAATTGAGCCACACAAGGCTCAAATTCATAATATCAACTTAAAATCTTAAAATCTCATGGATTTTAACATTACCTTGTCTATCTAACACTCATTCACTTAATTTCAATAACAAATTTGTGAATTTCATAGTTTTGAAACACCATTGCCGAACACCAACATCAACAAAATTCAAAATTTAGACATGGGCTAGGTAAGGGACTTAGTAACTAACTCCATTTCACCAAAAATTTGAAGAAACACATGAAAAACATTGAATCCATACCTTCAATTTTGGACTACAATGGCCGAACCTCTCTTAAACTCCAACCCTCTTTTCTTTATTCACAAACGGCAATAGAAGATGAAAGTAAGGAAATTTTATTTTCTAAATTTTCTTTTGATTTTATGTTAAGTCAAAAATAATTTACTAACACATAAATAATAATAAAAAAATAATATAACATCATCATTACCGTCCACTAAAGTGGAAATGGGCAATTAGACATGCAAAGACATCTCTTTGTAAGTTTATACTTTTTAGTCACTTTGATTTTTACCTACTATAATTCCAAAGTTCAACACTTAAGCCCTCTTTAAGCAATTAATCATTTTAAAGGTCAAATTTTCACAAAATTTTTATAACACATACCAAAACTCATATCAACTACGCAACTCACATCATCAACTAAAATTTCTGACTCGGTTTAGCAGTCCCGAAACCGCTTCCCGACTAAGGTCGAACTAGGGCTGTCACAGGTCCTCGGTGGGCCGAATATGGGCCCAATGGGCTTTTGGGCCCATTTAGAGTAAAATTAGGTTTAAGGGTAATAATGTGGACTATAGCTGTAAAAACTGCTAAGACGAGTAATGGATTAAAGATTAAGGCTTAAATGGGCTTAACGGGCTAATTGACATGGTAGGGCCCACTAGGGGATTTTAGGGCCTAAGGGCTAAAACTGATAAACTGAATTAAATGAGTTTCTGTAATAACCACTGAAATAGTAGAGGCTATAATAGTAATAAAAACTGTAATAAGAGAGCAGAATTACTGAAATACCCTTAGGGTGAGAAATTACTGATTTACCCTTACGAGGAAAATTACCATTATACCCCTAGGGCTAGAATCGACTGTACTATTTGACATGACTATTTCTATTACTGCGTATCATGATGTATGTATGACTGATGCATGGGTTGGGTTTATATTGGAGGAAGTGTGAGTGGCACTGCCACGTTACTGAAAGGGGCTTTGCCTCGTATACTGTTTATCTGAGCAGCTATACTGCGACTGTGGTGTGTTGGCTGGGTGGGTCGAGTTATTCCCCACATGGTGTGTTGGTTGGTACGGGTGGTGTGTAGTGGATGGGTGGGTCGAGTAGTCTCCCCACGTTATTTGGGTTGCATACATATTGTTTTACTGTACTGTACTGTTCTGGGCCTAAGGGCCATACTGTTATTTGAATAGGGCTCTGGCCTAGTATCTATTATCTGAATAGGGCTTAGGCCCAGTAACTATAATCTGAATAGGGCTTCGGCCCCGTATCTGACTGAGACTGGTTAGGGCTTAAGCCAATGGGCTCGATCCAATTTGGGTTTTGGATGGGTTCTGCACACACACTGAGTTTTCCCAAACTCACCCTTTTCTTTCCATCCTTGCAGGTGAGCCCTAGATCGTGAGTTGGTTGCTGGGAGGGATTCAGAGTGGCCACGAGGAATGAACACTGTTTAAAATTGGTTTATTACTTTAATTACTTTTATTACTGGTTTATTTTATTTTTGGATTGTAATAAGGCTGCTATAACTATTTTTGTTGGGGGTTTTTAAATTTCTTTAAGTATGCATGTTTTTATTCACCTGCAAATGACACACCTTTATCCAAAAGTAAACAAACGTTTTCATAATCAATCTGGCATGACAAATGACTAAGTAAGATAATATTATTAAAAGTAAATTGATGTAAACATGAAATGAAGAATAAGTTGATTAATCACTAAAACGGGAATTTCCAAAATCAAAGCAGTGCTTTTCAAAACACACCAACATACTTAGTAATTAGGAAACGTAAATTAGTCTAGGTGATGTAGCACACCGGACTTGGCCGTAACGTCTAGGTCGAGTTTAGGGTGTTATATTTAGTGGTATTAGAGCTCAGTTGCAACAACTCGGCTGTGGATCGGGTCCAAAAAGAGTTTTCAAAATTTTTTAAGCTCATAAAGGGTATTTTTGGAAAAATTAGATTTTCTGGAAGAATTTTTTTTTGAAGTGATATTTTTTCAAAATGGTCTTTTCCAAAATATGTTTACAGAATTATTTTTCAAAATATCTGAAATTTTATGAATTTTCTGGAATTTGGTACTTCAAGAGGTGGCACACTGAATCCCCGGCACCAAGTTGTAAGTATTTCCTGCCTTAAATTCTGTACTGTAGTTAAAAGAAAACTGTAGATGACGCTGAGCCTTAGATATTATACTATAGGTGAGGTAGTATTAAGGCTATATAACTGAGACTGTAGGGTTAACTAAACCCTAGAAAACTGATACAGTAGTTAGACTACGATTATGGGAGAACAACTCTAAAACTTTATCTGTTCATAAGATACTCTGTAATAAACAACTGAAACATTACACCAATATCATAAAATTCGTAATCAGATAAGAAGATATGAGTACAAGAGCTGCTCGTGGACGAGGCCATGGACGAGGCCGAGTTAGTGCTTAAGCTGGATCTTCGTCTTCTGAGCACATGCTAGCTAGAAAGGCACAATCACCGGTTGAGGATAATGGGCCGTACGATCGGGCCGCAGGGGACGACGCTCTGTCTCAGGCCATGCTGAGAGTTCTGGAAAGGGTGGCCGGAGCCAATGTCGGGCCCATGAATAAGGGGTCCATTTCTGAGCGACTTTGGGCCAATGGAGCGGAAGTTTTTAGGGGCATATCTGGAGTGGCCCCGAATGTGGCTGAGTACTGGCTGGAAGCCACGGAGCAAATTATGGATGACTTGGACTGCTCAGTGGAGTAGAAGTTAAAAGGAGCGGTATCGTTGCTGAGGGACGAGGCGTATCAATAGTGGATCACGTTGAGAGAGGGTACCCCAGCTGAGAGGGTAACCTGGGAATTGTTTAAGCAGTCTTTGAAGGCGAAATATGTTGGGGCTAGTTATGTGGATGCACGAAGGAAGGAATTTCTGAACCTGACCCAGGGTAGTAGGACTGTGGCTGAATATGAGGCAGAATTTCTGCGATTAAGCCGGCATGCTAGTGGCATTGTTTCCATCGAGTATGAGCGTAGTGTTCGATTTAAGGATGGCCTCAGAGATGAGCTAAGAGTATTGATAGTGCCGCAGAGGGAGTGCGACTTTGCTGCACTGGTGGAGAAGGCTAAGATAGCTGAGGAAGTGAAGCAAGCTGAAAGGCAGAATCACGATAGGGATCGCAACCGTTTTAAGAGAGATTCTAGAACATCAGGAGCTGCAAATCGGAATTTTAAGAGGGCTAGAGTAGAAGAACCAGTTCGAGCTGTGCTAGTGAATGTTATTAGACCACAGGCTTGTGGGGACTGTACTAGAATGCATCGAGGTGAATGTTGGAAACGCATTGGAGCCTATTTCTGCTGTGGGTCCAAGGAGCATCAGGTTAAGAACTGCCCACAGAAGCCAGCTGAGGTTCAAGCTGCTGATCAGAGGGTTGCTCAACCTGTGCGAGGAGGATTGCCACCGCCGAGGGGCCGTGGCCAAAGTAGAGGAGGAAACGATAATGGACGTGGTCGTGGAGTATCTAGAAGAGGTACTGGTAATGCTGAGGCTCGTTAGCCAGCCTTGGTGTATGCTGCTCGTCGTCGCGAGGAGGGTGATACGCTTGATGTTATAACTGGTATGTTCTTAATATCTAGTTTACCTTATAGTTCTTTGATTGATGTGGGTTCAACGCATTGATATGTGGCTTGTGGGATTTCTGGATTATTGGGTGCGTATTCTGATGAGACTGTGAGTGGGGTAACAGTAGTTAGTCCTTTAGGTCACTCTGTTAAGGTAGACAAACTCTTTAAGGAAGTGCCTTTAGAGACTCAAGGTAGGATCTTTACTGGAGATTTAATGGAGCTACCTTTTGGAGAATTCGATTTGATTTTGGGCATGGACTGGTTAACTAAGCACAAAGCAACGTTGGACTGTGCGGCCAAAAGGATGGTGTTGAGAATGGCTGAAGGCGAAGAAGTTACGGTTATTGGTGAGCGTAGGGACTACTTGTCCAAAGTGGTTTCGGCCTTAAGGGCTGAAAAGCTAATGCGTAAGGGATGTGAAGCATACTTGGCAGTTGTAAGTTAAACTAAACCCGAATGGGTGACAGTGGAGACAGTGAGGACTGTTAATAAATTTCAAGATGTATTTCCTGAGGAACTTCCTAGATTACCTCCTAATCGAGAAGTTGAATTTGGGATCAATCTGTTACCTGGAACAGCTCCAGTGTCCATTGTGCCTTGTAGAATGGCACCAAAGGAGCTAGTAGAATTGAAGGCCCAGATTCAAGAGTTGTTAGATAGGGGCTACATTAGACCGAGTGTGTCTCCGTGGGGAGCACTGGTACTGTTTGTGAAAAAGAAGGATGGAACGATGCGTATGTGCATCGATTATCGCCAGTTGAACAAACTGACGATAAAGAATAAGCATCCTCTGCTGAGAATCGACGATCTGTTCGACCAGCTGAAAGGAGCTTCTGTGTTTTCCAAGATCAACCTTCGATCTGGATATCATCAGTTAAGGGTAAAAGAGGTAGATGTGCATAAGACGTCATTCAGAACTCGTTATGGTCACTACGAGTTTTTGGTTATGCCATTTGGATTGACGAATGCACCGGTGGCTTTTATGGATTTAATGAATCGAGTATTCCAGCTGTACTTGGATCGATTCGTGGTCATCTTTATTGACGATATATTGGTGTATTCAGAAACAGAAGAGAACCATGATGAGCATCTTCGAATTGTTCTGCAGATTCTAAGAGAAAAGCAATTGTATGCAAAATTTAGTAAGTGCGAATTCTGGCTTCGAGAAGTGACTTTTCTGGGGCATGTTGTTTCTGTTGAGGGGATTAGGGTAGATCCTTGCAAGATTGAGGCAGTTCTGGATTGGAAGCCGCCAAGGACGGTGTCTGAAATTCATAGTTTTTTGGGTTTGGCAGGCTATTATAGAAGGTTTATTGAGGGGTTCTCTATCATCAAGGCTCCGTTAACGAAATTGCCAACGAAGGGAGTAGCCTTTATTTGGACTGAGAGGCAGCAAGAAGCTTTTAACAAGTTGAAAAAGGTGTTGATTGAGGCGCTAGTGTTGATTCAGCTGGAATATGCGATGCTTCGCATGTGGGATTAGGTTGTGTACTGATGCAAGAGGGTAAGGTGGTTGCTTGTGCTTCGCGGTAGCTTAAGCCTCACGAGGCGAATTACCCTACGTATGATTTGGAGTTGGCAGCAGTGGTATTTGCATTGAAAATCTGGAGACACTACCTTTATGGGGAAAAGTGTATTATATACACTGACCATAAAAGTCTCAAATATCTGTTAACTCAGAAGGAGTTGAATCTTAGGCAACGGAGATGGATGGAGTTGCTTAAGGATTATGACTGTTCGATTGAATACTACCCTGGCAAGGCTAATGTAGTGGCTGATGCACAGAGTCAAAGGACCGTTGTTGAGCTAAAGGCCATGTTTGCTCGTTTGAGTTTGTATGATGATGGGAGGTTGCTAGCAGAGTTGCAAGTAAGACCGACTTGGACTGAGAGAATTAAAGAGTTACAGTTGAAGGATAATTCATTGATTCCTCGATTTCAGCAAGTCAAGGATGGTGAGAGTGAGGACTTTGGACTGAATTCTAATGGGGTTCTATGCTTTCGAGGAAGAGTTTGTATTCCTAAGGATATTGACTTGAGGCAGTTGTTATTGAGCGAGGCTCATAGTCGATCCTATGCCATGCACCCTAGAGGTAATAAGTTGTGTAGAGATTTGCGAGAGATTTATTTGTGGCCTAGACTTATGCGAGAGGTGACTGAGTTCGTTGGGAAATGTCTGACGTGTCAGTAAGTTAAAGCTGAGCACCAATTGCCTTCCGGATTGTTGCAGCCAGTGAAGATTTCGCAGTGGAAATGGGAAAGAGTAACGATGGATTTTGTGAGTGGGTTGCCTTGGACACCTTCGAAGAAAGACTCTGTTTGGGTAATCGTGGATAGATTGACGAAGTCTGCTCATTTTATACCGGTTAGAACTGATTACTCACTTCAGAAGTTGGCCAAGCTGTATGTAGCAGAGATAGTGCGTTTGCATGGGGTGACAATTTCGATAATTTTTTATCGAGATCCTAGATTTACATCTCGATTCTGGAAGAAGTTGCATGAGGCGTTAGGTACGCGATTGGACTTCAGTACTGCATTTCACTCTCAGACAAATGGTTAGTCTGAGAGGGTCATTCAAGTGTTGGAAGACATGTTAAGAGGATGTGCTATCAACTTTCATGGTAGTTGGGAAGATTATTTACCGTTGGCGGAATTTGCATACAACAACAGTTATCAAGCAAGTATTCAGATGGCTCCATATGAGGCACTTTATGGGCGAAGATGTCGTACTCCTACTTGTTGGACAGAGTTGGGAGAGCACCAAGTTCTTGGACTAGAGTTAGTGGCAGATACAAAGAGCAAGGTTAAACTGATTCGTGATATGTTAAAGGAAGCATTTGATAGGCAAAAGTCATATGCTGACCTTAAGCGTAAGGAAATTGAGTTTGCTGTTGGAGATAGAGTATTGCTTAAGGTTTCACCGTGGAAGAAGATATTGAGGTTTGGTAAAAAGGGAAAATTAAGTCCGCGATTTATTGGGCATTATAGGATTCTCAAGCAGATTGGGCCAGTAGCATATCAGTTGGAGTTGCCGCCAGAGTTGGATAATTTCTGATCGAGATCCTAGATTTACATCTCGATTCTGGAAGAAGTTACATGAGGTGTTAGGTACGCGATTGGACTTCAATACTGCATTTCACCCTCCGATAGATGGTCAGTCTGAGAGGGTCATTCAAGTGTTGGAAGACATGTTAAGAGGATGTGTTATCGACTTTCGTGGTAGTTGGGAAGATTATTTACCGTTGGCGGAATTTGCATACAACAACAGTTATCAAGCAAGTATTCAGATGGCTCCATATGAGGCACTTTATGAGCGAAGGTGTCATACTCCTACTTGTTGGACAGAGTTGGGAGTGCGCCAAGTTCTTGGACCAGAGTTAGTGGCAGATACAGAGAGCATGGTTAAACTGATTCGTGATCGGTTAAAGGAAGCATCTGATAGGCAAAAGTCATATGCTGACCTTAAGCGTAAGGAAATTCAGTTTGCTATTGGAGATAGAGTATTGCTTAAGGTTTTACCGTGGAAGAAGATCTTGAGGTTTGGTAAAAAGGGTAAATTAAGTCCGCGATTTATTAGGCATTATAGGATTCTCAAGCAGATTGGGCCAGTAGCATATCAGTTGGAGTTGCCACCAGAGTTGGATCGTATCGATGACGTTTTTCACGTGTCTATGCTAAGACGGTATCGATCGGACCCTTCGCATATTGTACCAGTAGAGGAGATTGCAGTAAATACCGATTTGACCTTCGAGGAGGAGCCTGTGCAAATCTTAGATCATGAAGTCAAAGTCTTAAGGACGAAGTCTGTTCCATTGGTTAAGGTGCTATGGCGCAACAATAGTAGAGAAGAAGCTACGTGGGAGCCAGAAGGAGCATTACGTCAACAATACCCTCAGTTATTTGGATCAGGTAAATTTTGAGGCCAAAATTTCTTTAATGTGGTAGAGTTGTAACGCCCTGATTTTTGAGATTTTTTGGGTTTTGTGAATTTTTAGTGAAGTTTTAAAATTTTGGTGTTCTGAAGGTTGAAAATGTATGTAAATGTGTTAGTGGGCCTTTAGAAGGCCCAAGCTTAAGTTAAAACCCGGTAAAATATTAAGTTGGATTTTCAAGTGAAAGGGAACTTGGTTAAGTGGGCCTTTAAGAAAAACCGTGTAAAATATGTCACAAAGGGAGCCTTGGTAGAGTGGCAAGGTAGCGCCACTAAGCTCCTAAAAAAGTGGCGCCTAAGTGGGTATTCAAGGACAAGGGTTAAAGTTGTAAGGTAAGCGTAGTGTTCTTTTTAATTTTTAGACATGTGCTGGGCATGTGACCAACTTAAGTGAGAATTCGGCAAGGGCTGTAGGGGCTTGGGCCGATTGTTCAAATGTGATATTAGGGTTACATTTTTTTCTATTTTCTGTCATGACAATTAGGGTTAGCCACCTTAGGAGTTATTTTTCTCTTTTCAGTCGAAAAGCCGAAACTTGCCTCTCTAAGAGCATCTAGCCGATTTCTTCATCTTCTTCTCCTCTACCATCATTTTTCCTCTTTTCTTTTCACCCTGTTGATCTTCTCCTTAGCCGAACATCCTTTCTACTCAGACCTACTCTTTCTTTCGATTTCATCCCTTCATAAACAACCATAGCCGATTGTCAGAAGTGCCGAAATCCTGAAATAAAACTCACCTTTGTGCCGAATCCCCTAAGCCAAGATTCCTTAACTTTTTTTCGTTCTTTTGGCCAAATCTCACTCCTTCTACACTCTAAATCTCTATCGACAACATCTATACGAAACTCCCCATACCGAATCATCTTCTTCTTTACCATTCTAAAAGTCGAAATCACCATTAGTTTAGGGAGATAGCTGAAAATTTCAAATCTCAGAGATAAGGGTTCTACTAACGTTTAAGGGTCAGATTTACATCAGATCTGCATAGGAATCAAAGAGAAATTGTTGGTAAGTGCTTAACACCTCAGATCTGTACATTACTTCATGTTATGGAAATGCCGAAGTCCCTAGAGGCTTAGGGAGGTTGTCGTTTGGGCTCTAAGACTCTAAGGGGGTTATAATAATTGATTTCTTTAGTGTTAGTGTGACGTGGAGACTACTGACAAGGGTTGAATTATTGGTACAACCATATCTAGGCATTAAAGAGATCAAAGTCGACAAGGTAAGTGTTCTTGGCCATTAAGGGTGATGGCCGAATATGTAAGTGGGATTTTGTGAAGTTTTAATTTAGATTTACGTATTAGTATGATCTGATCTGTTTAGGTGATCGTGTAGGAATAAGCACGTGGAGGATTTTGTCGATAAAACTAAAAATCAGGTGTGTGTCCCGAACACCCTTCATTGCTTAAATCGGTAAAAGCTGAAATACCGAAATGCCGAAATGCCGAAGCTTCGACATTTCGAGGGCTTGTGAGCATGCGAACGCTCTCGAGTCGGTAAGTAAACATTAGAATTCACTTCGGCACTGGTAAGTGAATTAACCGTGAAATTTTGGGCGCTACGGTAAGTTGGGCCTCGGTGGGCTGAATATGGGCCCAATGGACTTTTGGGCCCATTTAGAGTAAAATTAGGTTTAAGGGTAATAATGTGGACTATAGCCGTAAAAACTGCTAAGACAAGTAATGGATTAAAAATTAAGGCTTAAATGGGCTTAACCGGCTAATTAACATGGTAGGGCCCACTAGGGGATTTTAGGGCCTAAGGGCTAAAACTGATAAACTGAATTAAATGAGTTTCTGTAATAACCACTGAAATAGTAGAGGCTGTAATAGTAATAAAAACTGTAATAAGAGAGCAGAATTACTGAAATACCCTTAGGGTGAGAAATTACTAATTTACCCCTAGGTGGAAAATTACCATTATACCCCTAAGGCTAGAATCGACTGTACTGTTTGACATGACTGTTTCTGTTACTGCATATCATGATGTATGTATGACTGATGCATGTGTTGGGTTTATATTGGAGGAAGTGTGAGTGGCACTGCCACGTTACTGAAAGGGGCTTTGCCTCGTATACTGTTTATCTGAGCAGCTATGCTGCGACTGTGGTGTGTTGGCTGGGTGGGTTGAGTTATTCCCCACATGGTGTGTTGGTTGGTACGGGTGGTGTGTAGCGGATGGATGGGTCGAGTAGTCTCCCCACGTTATTTGGGTTGCATACATACTGTTTTACTGTACTGTACTGTTCTGGGCCTAAGGGCCATACTGTTATCTGAATAGGGCTCCGACCCAGTATCTATTATCTGAATAGGGCTTAGGCTCAGTAACTGTAATCTGAATAGGGCTTCGGCCCCGTATCTTACTGAGACTGGTTAGGGCTTAAGCCAGTGTGCTCGAGCCAATTTGGGCTTTGGATGGGTTCTATACACACACTGAGTTTTCCCAAACTTACCCTTTTCTTTCCATCCTTGCAGGTGAGCCCTAGATCGTGACTTGGTTACTAGGAGAGATTCAGAGTGGCCACGAGGAATGAACACTGTTTAAAATTGGTTTATTACTTTAATTACTTTTATTACTAGTTTATTTTATTTTTGGATTGTAATAAGGCCACTATAACTATTTTTGTTTGGGGTTTTTAAATTTCTTTAAGTATGCATGTTTTTATTCACCTACAAATGACACACCTTTATCCAAAACTAAACAAACGTTTTCATAATCAATCTAGCAAGACAAATGACTAAGTAAGATAATATTATTAAAAGTAAATTAATGTAAACATGAAATGAAGAATAAGTCGATTAATCACTAAAACGAGAATTTCCAAAATCAAAGCAGTGCTTTTCAAAACACACCAACATACTTAGTAATTAGGAAACGTAAATCAGTCTAGGTGATGTAGCACACCAGACTTGGCCGTAACGTCTAGGCCGGGTTTGGGGTGTTACAGCCCAGCCCAAGGGGGAATTTATTTTAGCTCCTTGCCATGAAAGTGGTTAAATTTGACCAAAACTCCACAAGGTGGATGTTTGAATCAGTCTTGGAGTGTTTCAAGGGATGGAAATTAGTTGGAAGAAGTTTGAATATGATTCAAACTTAGTTGGTGGCTTGAATCAAGGAGGAAATCAAGGTTTTCGAATTATGGGGAGGTTGTGTGCCGTGTGGGAACTTCTCTTTTGACCGAATTAGGTACATGTATAGGGGTTTCAGCTGGGGGTGTTTCTTTGCTTGTTTGGTGAAATGCTTTGGTCATTTTTCATTTAATGTTTTTGCTCAGAATCCTAGGTGTCAAAATAGTTCCTTTGTTGCTCTCGATTTTTGCTGGTTGTGCCAGAAGATCTCTTTTCTTTTACTTTCAGTCTCGCCTTCTTTGGTCATTATATTCCTCTCCTTCGAAAACTTCTTTTTCTCTTCTTTTAGTTAAACTAAATATCCCTTTTTACCCTAGTAGCTAAATTGTGTGGTGTCCATCGATTCTCCTTGAATCATTCTAGATCTTTCTCATATCTCTCTTTCTCTCTTGAATCCATCTTTTCGTTTATTCTCTTTTTGTTCAACCAAATCTTTTCCTAGCCAATTTCACATAAGCCGAGTGCACCATCCTTTTCTATTACCCCATTCGGTTTGTGCTGGTAGTGATTGAGTGTTTTTCTTCCTTCTTCCTTCTTCCTTCTCTTTAGAGCATCCAATCTTTGGTTGGCCACATATACCAATCTGTTTGGGCTATTCCGTCAACTTTTCACCTTTGCTACCAATCGATTGTGGGTAAGTTTATTTCGGTTTAATGTGTTGTTCTTATTTCTTAGCCTTCTTCTCTTATGGAAACTGAATGATTCGGTCAATGAATACTGACTCTAGTCCTCTTGTTTATGATGGTCTTTGTTGGGGTTCAAGTCCATGAAGAGTGAAGAGATATCTGTGGAGTTAGAAATCCCTCCATTGTCAATTGTTTGTTTTTGGGGTAAGGGTTATATGGCCGAATGTTCTATAGCAGTGTATTGGGTCTTTGAGCTATTTTTTCATAGACGATGTTGTTTATTAATATGTGTACTATTACAGGTATTCAACCAAGAGTATAATCGATTCTGATCCGTGGACTTAGGAGATCTAGGAACTTTCGTGCGTACAAGGTTGGTTTCAAGGGGATTAATCTCGCGATTCATAAACAGGTGTGTTGTTTACACTGATAGACTATAACAGAAAAATGCCAAAAATGCCGAAAAGTCAGGTGATGATAAGCTGAAGGATTGGGCTTATGGCTACATGAGCGTTTGAAACGCACATGTGATCGGTCGAACCCACAGATTATGGGCCTACATTGAGAACATCCACCATGAGCAATTTCATCAGTTTGGTCGAAATGGGATGTATGGGCCAAATGGGATCGTAGGCCCACATGAGTAGAAATTTCTAAAAATTGGGTATTACTATTCTGGCGATGGCACGCACATGTTCTAGGTCAATTTTTGGCTTAGTGGGCCTTACAACTGTGTGGGCCCACATGGGCCTGTTTAATGGGCCTTGGCCCATAAACAAAGTTCTACACTAATACGGTCGCAATTGTCGCTAGACGACCGTGGGCTTGTTGATGGGCCTTAAAGTACGCCCACACTGATAAATGACTAAAATGCCCCTAAGGGGCAAATTGACTAAAATACCCCTTATTGGTAAAATGGCTGATTTGACCCTATATGATATCTGAATGATTATGCATGCTATGAGGTGTCATATTTATGTGTTTGTTCGCTACATCATGATATAGCATGTCACTGTTTATGTTGTATTGCATGGGGGTTGGGTATATATATTATGGAGGAGGTGTTCTATTCTGGCAGCTTTGCTGCGTTATTTCTGATAGCTTATAGCCTATTATTCTGGCAGCACTGTTGCATATTATTGATAGTACTGCTTCGGTTCTACACTCTGGAGTGTAGGGTTGGGTAGGTCGATTATATCCTCATGTGGAGTGTTGGGTTGGACGGAGGTGGAGTGTGGAGGCTGGTTGGGTAGGATTCTATATGCATGCTATACTCATAATGTATTAGGCTTAGGCCCACTGGTTCTAATCTGTACTGAAATGGGCTCAGGCCCAAACTGATTCTGCAATACTGTTAATCTTGGGATTACACACTAAGTTTTTGTAGACTCACCCAACTGCTTCTACTGTTCAAGTAATCCCCAAGAATAGATGGTTCAGTGCTGCGAGGGACTTGGAGATGGCCACACTTCAAAACTATTTTTCGTTTTGTTCTACCTTGGTGATTATTTTATTTTATTTTGGGTTTGTAATAAGGCCATTACTTAATTTTTTTTTTAAATTTAAATTCTGGGTTTATTTATTGCATTCTAAATCTATTAGCTCTAGGGCATGGTTTTTAAATAAAAGATACATGTTTTCAAAATATCACGATTTATTAACATATGAGGTTCAAAGCAATGCTTCTGCAATAATCTTATGACAACCTGAATTAGGGGCTAATTGCAATAGTGGTTTTGTAACCACAAATTTGAAGTGAAAATTTTTAATTATGTGAATTTTTGATGATATCTGTTTGATTGAATATTGGTGCGAAAATACTGTTTAGAAATTTTACTGTTTTGGTGATTAATTGTGAGTTAGGGACTAAATTGCAATAGGAGAAAAATATGCATTGTGCATGATTAAATGACTTGATTGAAGTGTTTTATGAAATATAAAGTATTTATGTTGCAATTAGGCCATTTATTGGTATTTTGGACCAAAATAGCCTTACATGGAAAAATATCTAAGTAATGGCTAGAAGGGCAAAATGGTCATTAGTGAATAATGACAAATTTCATTAAAATAAAGTCATCATCTTCTTCATTCTTCCTCATATGTGCTGTCGAAATTTTAACCTCCAAAGCCAAGGGTTTTGATTTTTCCAAGCTTTCATGTAAGTGCAATTCAGTCCTATTTTTAATTATTTTTGTATTTTTGAGTTCATTGGAGCTTGAATTTCTCATTTCAACCATTTATTTGAAGAAAATTGAGGTCTAAAAATTGACCCATTTGTAATATGAGTGTGTTTGGTTCACTAGTGGTAGATAGTGGAAGTTTTAAGTGTCACATACATGTTTTATGGGATGAAATTAAATGAAAGTACATAAAAAGGGACTAATTCATAGAGATTACAAATTGTTCCTAAATGTGTGTTATAATGTGAATTTGAGTGTTATAATTGTGAAAATGGGTTATATAATCCAATGGCATAAAGAAAATGAGTTTTTGAGTCTAAGGGACTAATTGGTAATTATTGGAAAATTGATGGGCAAATTTGGAAAAAATTACCCAACTGTGAACTGTGAATTGTGAATGAAATTGAATAAATTATTGATAAATTGTATTCTGTGTGTTAATTTAGACCAAGAAAGATCTGATAAAGCCCGAGATCGGGGAAAAGAGAAAGTCCTCGACTAATTTTGAAAATTAGTAATTTTTGGGCAATTCAGGTAAGTTATATGTAATTCTAGCGAATTCGATTAGTTCTATTTAAATATTTTCTTCTATGATGATACATTGATGATTGCTCTGTGAGGTGATTGAATATTGGGTACTACCAATGAATATAAAGAAAGTTGTATTGACTGTAAATTCTGATTGATCATTGTATGTGCTTTTGAAACTACCGATTTATGTATTGTCTATAAATCCCGATTGAGCAAGTAGGAATAAACATAGATATAGGTGACATGTCACTTGAGGCCCACTATTCTGATTGTTATAGTTACCCGGGTGCTAGGTAGTCTTGCATGTGTTGCAAACACCTATCGGCTTGTGTGAGCAGGCTTGTGGTTAACTTCTGTACTGTTACTGATTGTAGCTTCGGCTACCGCACTGATTGTAGCTTCGGCTACCCTACTGTAAGTAGCTTCAGCTACCTCATGGCTCTGCCATGTCGTACGGCACTATGTGCTAACCTCTATATATCTGTTCATATTCCAAAATTACTCAATGGGATTAGATTAACTGTATTGTGATGAAGTGATTGTACAGGTGAACTGAAAATGGTATGGTGTACTGAGAATGTTATTGCTAAGTATATTCATGATTGGTAAATGGGATGTGCACAAAGAGTAAGTTGATTGTACATTGATATGTGATAACATTTATGATGTTAAAGTAAATGATATAATGAATTGTTCTATTGCTTGAATTTCATATGACTTACTAAGCTATTGTAGCTTACCCCTTTCTTTTCCCTTCTTCTGTAGATATTGAGCTTGTTAGATTGGGATCGTAAAGTTAGAGCCACGCGACACACTATCAAACTTCTTTTGGTATATTTTTTGTTTCCAAGTGTAAATTTATGGCATGTATAGAATGTTTGTGGTTGTAAATGGCTATTTTGTATGCCTAAGCTATATTCTTCATTTGGAATTGTAAGTTGATGTTTAAAAATGTAGTCAATTTGAGTAATTGCTCTTGATATTGGTTTCGTTTAGCTATGGTGTTGTTCGATTGTATTTCAGGGAGGCCTAGGCTTAGTATATAGCCTGACACGGCCTGCTCAATTTTGGTGACGGTTTCGGGTTAGGGGTGTTACAAATCTAGTTTCCAAAAGTAACTACTTTTATAACCGAATTAAATAAACTAATTGGGTTAGTGGTTTTTACAGAAATTAAAAAGGGTTTTATTACAATAAGATTTTAATAGGGTCACATTTTCGAAACACACTTCAATGTGACATCTCCAGATTCAGCCATAATGTTTAGGCCAGGTTTGGGGTGTTACATGTTCTAGGCAAAATTTTTCTAAGTGCTCGAAAGTTCCCGAATTAGTTCCAGAACACACTCGATATGCATTTTAGGCTTGTCGGCCGTTAATAATGATAGTAAGAGAATGCATGAAGGGTTTTGACATGGAATGAATTTTTATAGCCCGAGTTTACGTATTCAGGTATTTTTAAGTACGATAATACCTTGTACCCCGTCCCGGCATCAGACTCAGGCAAGAGGTGTTACATTTAGTGGTATTAGAGTTAGTGTTTAGTCGATTCTAGGACTAACCTATCACATGTACGAGTCTAGCTTACATGCCATACCTATGTAAATATGTGATATGATAGTGTGACGACTCTTAACAATCTGAATGTGTTTTATTATAACAAATGGATCCCGAATGAGCTACAGCAGATGATGTAGAAAGTAATGCACCAGCTCCTGCTGAAGGGACGATGCCAGCCAGAATCGAGAACAGGCAGGCTACTATAAGTCAGGGGGAGAGGCCTGGTAGGCCTTCTTCCAAATGATGAACAAGTGGTTCACCGAGTTCAACCGAACAAACCTGGCCACTCAACACTAAGCTCTACCCCCTCAATTTCCTCAATCTACCCCAACAGCTACTCAGATCGTAGAGGTAGTAAGGCGAGAAAAGGCCACAGTTGATAGAATCCTGAAACAAAAGGCTAAAGAGTTTCGGGCTACTAAAGATGATAATCCAGAAAGAGTCAAATTTTGGCTAGAGAATACCATCAGGGTATTCAATGAGTTATCTTGCACGCCGGAAGAGTGCATGAAGTGTGTCATATCTCTCTTACGAGATTCTGCCTATCAGTGGTGGAATACCCTTGTGTCGGTGGTACCAAAGGATAAAGTTAATTAGGAATTCTTCCAAGAGGAGTTTCATAAGAAGTATATCAGTCCTCGGTTCATTGATTAGAAGCGTAAGGAATTTCTAGAGTTGAAGCAAGGCCAGATGACCGTGACAGAGTATGAGCGTGAGTTTGTGAGACTTAGTAAGTACGCTTGAGAATGTGTTTCCATCGAGGCCATCATGTGCAAGAGTTTTGAAGATGGATTGAATGAAGACATTAAGATGTTTGTTAGTATACTAGAGATAAAAGAGTTTGTAGTGCTCGTAGGTAGAGCCTGTAAGGCCGAAGAATTGGCCGAAGAGAAGAGAAAAGCGGAGATGAAGTCTTGTGACTCGAGAAAGAGGCCATTTATCAAGTCGTTTCAATCCTCTTCAAGGAATTTAAAGGAATTCTCCACTCGGTCAGCTACTTTAGTAGGGTTTTCAAGAAAAGGTAAGAGTAAATAGTATTCAATATCCAAAGCTCAGGCCACTTTAGTTGTGAGTGTGGGTAATTCTCGACCCAATAGGCCTAGCTGCCCCAAATGCAGTAGGCACCACCTCGGCGAATGCCAGGCACATGAGAGTGCTTGCTTCAAGTGTGGCTCTCAAGACCATTTTATTAGAGAGTGCCCCAAGATGATTGAAAAAGATAAAGATCTGAGTGCAAGGTTAGGTAACGTTCCCACCAGAGGTAGACTCAGAGGAACCTGGGTATGGGAGCAAGCAGTAAAGGCGCACCACAGGAACAAACTGCGAACCCCGAGGGTAGAGCCCCAGCGAGGACATACGCATTCGCGCTCACGAAGAGGCGTAATCACCCGATGTTATAACGGGTACATTTTCTCTTCATGAAACTTCTGATATTACTTTGATAGACCCTGGATCTACCCACTCTTATATTTGCATGAAATAGTTCCTAGCATGAGCATGCCCATAGAGTCTACGGAATTTGTGATAAAAGCCTCCAATCCCCTAGGCAAATGTGTGTTGGTAAACAAAGTATCTAGAGGTTGCCCTTTGATGATTAGAGGCCATTGTTTCGCAGCTAATCTTATGCTTTTACCATTCAATGTAATTTTTGGCATGGACTGGTTAACCACCTATGATGTGGTAGTGGACTGTAGCAAAAAATTTATTGAGCTGAAATGTGAGAATGGTGAAACTCTTCGAGTTAAATCAGATGGATCCGAGAACTTGCCTCCGGTAATATCTTCTATGGTTGCTCAGAAGTGTATTAGAAAAAGGTATAAAGCTTACTTGCTTTTGTAATGAATACAAAGGAGTTAGAGTTGGAAATGGAATCAGTGCCAGTGGTGTGTGAATATCAAGATGTATTTCTGAAAAAGTTGTCCGAATTGGCTCCAGTTAGAGAGGTATAGCTTGGTATAGAATTGGCTCCCGGTACTACATCTATCTCTATTGCTCCTTATAAAATAGCTCCAACCGAGCTAAAGGAGTTGAAGCTTAGCTATAAGATTTAACATACAATAGTTTTGCAAGACCGAGTCATTCTCCATAGGGTGCTCCCATATTCGAGGTCCGGGTACTATCGGCTAAGAGTTAAGGAGGCCAATGTACCTAAGATGGCTTTTCGGACGAGGTATGGTCCCTACGAGTTTCTTGTCATGCCATTTGGCTTGACCAATGCCTCTACAGTGTTTTAAACAAGTGATAAATGAAAATAAAAGAAATACCCAAATAAAACAAATACCAGCGGCCCTATTACAACTTGGAAAAAACCCAAATTAAAAGGAAAAGAAATAAGCTATAAATAAGTAAATTCAGGAAAAAAAGAACCATGTGGCCAGCTCGAATCTGTCACAGCTCCAAGTCCTCTACGGTTGTGGATTTCCTGTAAGGATAAAGGAAGAAGGGTGAGTTTGTGAAAACTCAGTGTGTAAGCTAACCCAACCAGTGTCAGAGATCAGTTCAAGCATAGACTGGGCCGAAGCCCTGTTCAGATACAGTTTTAACTGGGCCTTGGCCCTATTCAGAAAATAGTGAGGCCTTGGGCCCATTACAGTAACAGATCAGATTATAGTATTATATGCATGTATGCAAAGCCCAAGCCCAATCCAGCCCTACACACCATGTGGGAAATAACTCAACCCACCCAGCCCTACACACCATAGTCGTAGTAGAGCTGCTTAAACAGATATCGTGGCCAAGCCATCGGAACAGTAATACGAGGCAGAGCCTCTAAACAGAATACATGGCATTGCCACTTTTAGCACTTCCTCTATAATAATATCCCAACCCATGCAATCAGAATATACATGTCATGGCATACAAAATATTAGATATAGTAGCATGCAAATCAGTCAACTTAACCTTAGGGGAAAAATGGTCTTTTAGCACCTAGGGGTAAAATGGTCTTTTAGCACCTAGGGGTAAAACAATAATTTTCACCCTTTAGGGGTATTTCAGTAATTTTGGTAGATTTTAAGGTTTTATGCTTATTATAGTCTACTAACAAATCTAACGTCGTCCGTGCGACTCAACTAGCCCATTTCATTAATACAATGTCATCGGCCTAAAACCCCTAATGGGCCCAACAGAGCCCACAAGCTACTGTGGCCCACTAAGTCCAAATTTTACACACGTTTTAGCAGTTTTAATAACTAGATTACCGGAATATACTTACCGCCTGATTTCACCCATATGGGCCCGTAAGCCCATTAGGCCCAATTTCAGCCCATCGAGGCCTAAAACCACCCAAATGCACAAAAATGTGCACAACAGTCTTACGATTGTGAATACCACCTTACCATTTCAAACCGACCCACGAGCGCTCGTACGCTTGCAAGCCCTCGAAATGTCGACATTTCGGTTTTTTGGCTTTTGTCGATCTAATCTACTAGAGGGTGTCGGTTACACACCTGGTTACGATTAACGTCAGACGCTCCCGCGATCGAAAATCCTAAAGCAATTAATCACACATTAAACCACAACCTAATCGAAAATTATCATCACATTGACTTACACATTCGGCAACTACTACCATATTACCATTCCTTACCTTAGCCGAAATCTAGACCACAGATCTAGATCTAGATCACTTCAACGGCCCTAGCCTCCAACTGCTCCATGTTAGATCGCCTCTTTACCACACTAGAACACATGAGAACCAAAAGAAAAGGCTAACATAGGTATTTATCCATAAGTAATCAAAACTGACAGCCACTCTGAAAAGATAGGGGCTTTTGGCTTTTCTTAAATCATAAGATTACGAAAGAAAGAATTCGAGTACTTACCACCTGCATGTCTTGATAGAAGAGAGTCTCTAAACACTAGCCTAGTCTAGATCTATTATAGATCTAGTCAGAACACAAGAAGAGGAGTTATCTAAGAGATTCGACTTCCGAAAACACTAGAGTGTATGGAGGTTTAGGCTTTTGTAGAAACAGGGAGAAGAAAAGAAGTCTAGGAAAAAGAGAAGAGATGGTCGATAGAGGGATGAGAGAATTGAGGATTTCAGCTTTTGGAAGAATAGAGTTAAGGAGAATAGGAGATTCAGCCAAAGAAGAAGAATCGGCTAAGAAATAGTTCGGGTTTCGGCTTTTGACAGCAATCGGCTAGTAAGGCTTTGAGGGTGGTTGCTTCAATCGGTGGAGAAAAGGAGAAGAAGAAGAGAAAAGTGAAGAGAGAAGAGGAAGATACTTGGTTTGGCTTTGGAAGAAAAGTGATGAAAGGGTTTGGCTTTGGGTAAATCAACAAAGGAGAGCTAACAACTTTGAGATTTTGGCTTTTGACACACTCAGAAAAGGAGAAAAGAAAGAACAAGAATGGAAACACCTTTGAAACTTACCTAATCGGCACTAAGGCTTGACCAAAACAAATCCTGAAAAGAACCAAAAAGGGGTATTCAGCACACTCATCACACAAATACCGAAAATGCATCCTCCTAAAACCCTAGCTGAACTTGCTCCTCCAAGTCTCCCACAATTGGCCAACTTATCCCCCCTTTCAAAATTCCTCAACTTTCTCCCCTTATCACTCTTGATTCAATCTCATGAGTAGTTCAAACACTTCCCTTCCGAGTTCAACTTGAGTTCCATCAATTACCATGCATAAGTATTAAAAATAAAACACCACTTTGTTCACCAAGGGATTCAAACCTTAGCTCCTTCACAGCCTTCACACGCCACCCTCTGTGTTTTAAGTGACGCCACTTTGCCACTTTAACACAAGCTTTCTTGTGCTACTAAACCCCATCTTTTTATTAAAAGCCCACTTAGCTAATGCCCCTTCTCCTTTAAGCCTAGAATTTAACAATTCTACCAGGCTTTAAACTTAACTTAGGCCTTCTAAAGGTCCACTGACCATCCTTAATTCACTACTTCAACATATCATGGCATGCAAAGATAAATTCAAGCAAAATTTTGAAAACTCAAAAAATTGGGGCATTACAACTCTACCCCCTTAAAGAAATTTCGGCCACGAAATTTACCTGGTCCAAACAGGTGAGGGTATTGTTGATGAATCACCTCTTCCGGCTCCCACGTAGCTTCTTCTCTATCATGATTACGCCAAAGCACTTTCACCAAAGGAACTGACTTCTTTCTTAACACCTTCACATCACGGTCCGGAATTTGCATAGGTTCTTCTTCAAAAGTCAAATTGGCTTTAACCTCAATTTCTTCAACTGGTACAATGTGGGAAGGATCAGACTGATACCGCTTTAACATGGAGACATGAAAGACATCATGAATCCGATCCAACTCTGGAGGTAGTTCTGACTAATATGCTACCGGACCCACCCGTTTAAGAACTCGATAAGGCCCGATAAATCGCGAACTCAACTTGCCCTTCTTTTCGAACCTTAAAATCTTCTTCCACGGCAAGACCTTCAAGAAAACCAAATCTCCCACAGAATACTCAATTTCTCTATGCTTCAAGTCAGCATAAGACTTCTGCCTATCAAATACTTCATTTAACCGGTTCCTAATCAGTTTTACTTTCTCTTTTGTATCTGCTACTAATTCTGGCCCAAGAACATGACGTTGTCCTAATTCTATCCAACAAGTAGGCGTACGACACCTTCACCCATATAACGCCTTATATGGTGCCATTTAAATACTCGCCTGGTAACTGTTGTTGTACAAAAATTCTGCTAACCGCAAGTAATCTCCCATTTACCTCGGAAATCAATAACATATCCCCTCAACATGTCTTCCAAAACTTGAATCACCCTTTCCGACTGTCCATCCGTCTAAGGGTTAAAAGCAATGCTGAAATCTAACTGTGTATGCCAGGATCGAGATGTAAACCTAGGATCCTGATCAGAAATAATCGAAACTAACACTCCATGAAGTCGCACTATCTCCGCCACATACAACTTGGCCAACTTTTGAAGTGAGTAGTCGGTTCGGACAGGTATGAAATAAGTAGATTTAGTTAGCCTATCCACAATCACCAAAACCAAGCTTTCTTGGTAGGCGTCAATGGTAGCCCACTCACAAAGTCCATGGTGACTCTTTCCCACTTCCAAAGTGGAATCTTCGCTGGTTGCAGAAGTCCAGAAGGCAGTTGATGCTCAGCTTTCACCTGTTGGCATGTCAAACACTTACCCACAAATTTTGTTAATTCACGCTTAAGTCCAGGCCACCAATACAACTCTCGTAGATTCTGATACAACTTATTCCCTCTAGGATGCATGGCACAAGAACCGCTATGAGCCTCTCTCAGAATTGACTGCCTCAAGTCAGAGTCCCTTAGGATACAAACTCTTCCTCGGAAACACAGAACTCCTTCACTGTTTAATCCAAAATCAGAAGTCTCACCACGCTTAACTTGTTGAAATCGAGGAACCAGTGACTCATCATCTAACTGCTTTTCCTTAATCTGCTCTATCCAGGTTGGTCTTACTTGTAATTCCGCTAACAAGCTACCATCGTCATATAGATTCAAACGAGCAAACATCGCTCTAAACTCAGTTACAACTTTTCAACTCAGTGCATCAGCTACCACATTAGCTTTGCCTGGGTGATACTTAATAGAACAATCGTAGTCCTTAATCAACTCTATCTATCTCCGTTACCTAAGGTTGAACTCCTTCATAGTCAACAAATACTTAAGACTTTTATGATCCGTATATATAATACACTTTTCTCCATATAAATAGTATCTCCAGATCTTTAACACAAAAATCACTGCCGCCTACTCTAGATCATGCGTAGGGTAGTTCACTTCGTAAGGCTTAAGCTGTTGCGATGCATAAGCAACCACTTTACCCTATTGCATCAGCACACAGCCCAACCCAACGTGCGATGCATCACTGTACATAGTGAAATCCTTCCCAAACTCTGATTGAATCAAGACAGACGCCTCAGTTAAAACTTTCTTCAATTTCTCGAAAGCCTCTTTTTGTTTCTCAGTCCAGACAAACGGTACACCTTTCCTCAAAATTTTCGTTAACTGTGCCGCAATCAACTAAAATCCTTCCACAAATCTCCTGTAGTACCTTGCCAAGCCTAGAAAACTCTGAATTTCTAACACAGATCTCATGGCTTCCATTCTAAAACTGCCTCAATTTCCTGAGGCTCCACTCTAATCCCCTTAGTAGAAACAACGTGACTTAAGAACGTCACTTCTCGCAACCAAAACTCACACTTGCTGAGTTTTGCATACAGTTGCTTCTCCCTCAACACTTGCAGAACAATCCAGAGATGCTCATCATGATTCTCCTCAATCTTCGAATACACCAGAATATCGTCTATGAAGACGACCATGAATTGATCTAGGTAGGGTTGAAATACCCGATTCATTAAATCCATGAAAGCCGCTGGTGCACTCGTTAGTCCAAACGGCATTACCAGAAACATGTAATGTCCATATCGAGTCCTGAATGATGTCTTGTGAGTATCCACCTCTTTGACCCTTAATTGATGATATCCAGACCGAAGATCGATCTTGGAAAATACCGAAGCCCCTCTCAGTTGATCAAATTGTTAGAACGCCGGTGCCTCTAAGGCGCAGCGGAAAAATAAAATAATCCGGCAATCCAAGCCATGGATCCATGTGTAAGGAATGAATCGGGGTGATAAAAGGTTTTGAAATTACCGAAACTTCAATCTGAGTAGACAGCGACGCCTTGGCAATGATAATACTGTTATGCTATCGAATCCAAGCCGCAATCCTTATGATCCCAACCTCCACTTAATCCACCCAGTTGACAATGAACGAGAGAAATCCTTAAAACTATTTTCAGAGGAATTTTGCTTAACGACTGCTAGACCTTGTAGCAAAAAACGGGGTTTTATATTTATGCTCTTTTTAGGGTTTTTTTCTTCCCTTTCTATATATAAACCCCTTCTAAATTGGTATGTATATAATGAATTCTTAATTCATTAAGTTTTAATTTGAACATAATAATCATAATAAATAAATATAATAATGTTTTAACCGAAAATTATAATTACATTAATTATAATAAATATTTCGATAAACTATATTTATTTAAATTTATATACGAACCAAATTCATATACTAATAGAATTATGTTCTCCTTATGTGTACAACATCCTTGTACATATAATATGTTCAATATTTGATTGCCTAATTAAATTAATTCTACAATTAATTTAATTTATGTGACAACCAAAAACAATACCAACTATGTTCTATTCCATTCATTTCAACCATAGGGTGTGACCCTGTAGGTTCTTGTAACGTTAACAGTAATACTAGAACGATTCTAATATTACAAACAATAAATGGCATCTAGCAATGCATCATTGCTACCTAAGTTCCAAGAAGTCGTGATTCGACATAACATTTTCTTGTGATTAACCTTTCATGCATTAATCCTTAAGTCCTTTATCTCTGGAATAGACACAAGTCATGAAACAGTCACACTTGCATAGTCCATCCCATGTTTCTTAATACCTTGAGTAGACTATGATACATAAATAAGTATGACATCTCATATCAACTTATTTGAGCATGGCCATGCATTTCTAGTCTCACTCAATCAAGTGGCCTGAGATATTACTCCCATTATGTAGGAAGGACTTATCATATATTGATCAACCATATCCCTCTACATAGATTGTGGTATATCCAACATCAGTCTTTATAGAACAACCAGTTATGGTGTTCGTTTGACTATATCAAAATATACAACTCACGATGTTGGGATAATGATGATCTCAAGTATGAGGATCATATACATATTAATCACTATGAGTAATGTTGTGACAATTACATAATAATCCAAGAAACATACTCATAGCGGGTTAGTCCAATATGTTGTTCTCTAACACACATATTCATGCATTGATTCTGACACTCCATATCAATGACAACTCTTTATCATCAATCTACTACATGTTAGTCTTAATGCATTATTATTGTCCTAGCCAACAATAATACTTGACTAAGGATCCTTTAAGAATAATCATATTATTCTTAGGACATTATTATAAAACAGTTTATTTATGCACACAGAAAAGAAACTGAAATAATAATGGCAACACCTTATATTAATAAACATGATAAATCAAGTATGTTATTACAACCATCTCGTGATTGATCTTTGGGCATACTCTTGCACAAATAGGTCATCAATCCTTAGCAGAGGGTACTTGTTCTTAATAGTCAGTTTGTTTAACTGACGATAATCGATGCACATACACATCGTCCCATCCTTCTTCTTCACGAACAGTACCGGTGCTCCCCATGGAGACACACTTGGTCTAATAAAACCTCTATCCAGCAGCTCTTAGATTTGCGCTTTCAACTCCACTAACTCCTTCGGTGCCATCCTATAAGGAGCGATGGACATTGGAGTCGTTCCAGGCAACAAGTCGATTCTAAATTCGACTTCACGGTTTGGAGGCAACCCAAGGAGCTCATCCAAAAAAACATCCTGAAATTCTTTTGACGGTTCTAACCTCTCCTATGGTCAAACTCTCAGATTCAGACTGACTCACATGCCAAAATGCCTCGCAACCCTTGCGAATCAGCTTTACAGCTCTCAAAGCCAAAATAACATTGGACAAGTAATCCCTTCGCTCCCCTATTACCGATACCTCCTCATCCTCCGCGGTCTCTAACACCATCCGCTTGGCAATGCAATCCAAAGTCGCCCTATGCTGAGAAAGCCATTCCATACCCAAGATGAGATTGAACTCTCTAAACGGTAGCTCCATTAAATCCACAGAGAAAATTCTACCTTGCGTCTCTAAGGGTACATTTCTAAAAACTTTGTCTACCCTAACCAAGTAACCCAATAGACTTATCACAGATGCCCCGCTCACAGTTTTCCTAGATTGCACACCCAACATCCCAGATACATCACAAGCAACATACGAATGAGTAGATCCTATGTCAATCAAGGTAGTGTATAGCTTGCTAAAAATTAAAAACGTACCGGTTATGACATCAGGTGCATTACCTTCCTCTCGGTGACGAGCAGCATAAACCAATGCTGGCTGACGAGCCTCAGCATTTCTAGCACCCTTGCCCGGTGCTCCACGTCCATGTCCATTTCCATTGTCGCCCCTAGCTTGACCACGGCCTCTCAGTGGTTGTGGCCCACCTCGCACTGGCTGAGCTTAACTCTATGCTCTTTGGACCCACACCGGAAGCATGCTTCAGTACGCTTCCAACATTCACCCAGATGCACTCTACCACGACCCCCACAAGCCTGCAGTCTAACCACATTCATCAAAACAGCTTGAACTGGCTTGTGCATTCTAGCCTTTTTTACAATCCTTCCCGAAGCATCCGAGGGTCCTGAATCGCTCCTGAATCAGTTCCGATCCTTCTTACGGTTCTACCGCTCCGTGCGCTTCACTTCCTCAGCAATCTTAGCCTTTTCCACCAGAGCAGCAAAGTCACGCTTCCTCTGCGGAGCAATCAACACCCTTAACTCATCTCTAAGGCCATCTTCAAACCGTACGCTACGTTCATACTCTGTAGCGACGATCCCACCAGCATACCGGCTTAACCTTAGAAACTCAGCCTCATACTTCGCGGTAGTCTTATTTCCCTGAATCAGATTCAGGAATTCCTTCCTTCGAGAATCCATATAGCTCACCCCGACGTACCTCCATTTGAAGGCCATCTTAAACAGTTTCCAAGTCGCCCGCTCAGCGGGGGTACCATCCCTCACAATGATTCACCACTGGTAGGCCTTGTCACGTAGCAAAAATACTGCTCCTTTCAACTTGCGAGCAGTCTAGATCATCCATGATCTGCTCCGTGGCCTCTAACCAATATTCGGCCACATTCGGGGCTACACTAGATACACCCTTGAAAATCTCCACTCCGTTAGCTCGGAGTTGCTTAGAAATAGATCCTCGATTCACAGTCCCAGTACTCGCTCCAGTAACCCTTTCTAGAAGTCACAACATCACTTGGGACAAAGCATCGTCCCCTGCAGCCCAATCATTGGACCCAGTCTCAGTTGCTAGTGGCGTTCGCACCTCCTCAGCTGGCATATGTCTCGAAAATGAAGACCCAGCTTGCGCACTTCCTTGGCACGTCCACGGCCTCTTCCACGTGCTGCCCTCATACTCATATCGTATTATCTAATTAAGAATTTTATGAATCAGTTCAATATTCTAGTATTTATTATAGATGTCTTATCTATAGATAGTATTTCAAAGTTTGTTTTCGTAGAATTGTAGCCTTGCTACAGTCTCAGTCTTCTAGAGTTTTTAGTTTTTCTACTGTCTCAGTCCTCTATAATCTTAGTATTACCCTAACTACAGAATCTTAGTAGAGTCTTAGTACTATAGTAAGTTTTCAGTATCACAGTATCTTAATCAAATTTAGTAAAGTAGAGGTTACTTACAGACTTGGTGCCGGAGATTCAGTGTGCTACTCTTTAGAAACCAGATTAAAAAAACAAGTTTTATCCATACTAAATACTTGGAATAATCTTTGTTTCCAAAACCTTAGACTTTTAGACAAATGAAAAACATTTTTGAGAAGAGAATCAATTTAAAAGAATTTCTTAAGGGAATTTTCCAAAACCAATTTTTCAAAATACAAATTTGGGCCTTAATTTAAAAAAAAAACATTTGCACCTGTTCCACAGTCGAGTTGTTGCAACTTTGCTCCGATACCACTAAATGTAACACCCCAAACTATGGTCAGATCTGGTGTGTCACATAGACAGTTGATTATGCTTCGATCTTTTTAATAACCGTTACGGTGACTTAAGCAAAACCACACTATACCTTTTTGTAAATAAAAACTATTTTAGTTTGTAAAAGCCCTATCCACTACCAATTGAGGTTAGCTTTTAAAAGATCTTGTTGTTTATTTATCATTATTATGTCACCCATTTGTCGCGTAATTTATGGTTTGAAAACGTTTGTTAAGTTTGAAATAAAAACCCGCGCAGTCTAGTCTAGTGTTTTAAACAAGTGATAAATGAAAATAAAAGAAATACCCAAATAAAACAAATACGAGCGGCCTTATTATAACTTGGAAAAAACCCAAATTAAAAGGAAAAGAAATAAAATATAAATAAGTAAATTCAGGAAAAAAAGAACCACGTGGCCACCTCGAATCCCTCACAGCTCCAAGTCCTCTAAGGTTGGGGATTTCCTGCAAGGATGAAGGAAGAAGGGTGAGTTTGTGAAAACTCAGTGTGTAAGCTAACCCAACCAGTGTCAGAGATCAGTTCAAGCACAAACTGGGTCGAAGCCCTATTCAGATACAGTTTTAACAGGGCCTTGGCCTTATTCAGAAAACAATGAGGCCTTGGGCCCATTACAGTAACCGATCAGATTATAGTATTATATGCATGTATGCAAAGCCCAAGCCCAATCCAACCCTACACACCATGTGAAGAATAACTCAACCCACCCATCCCTACACACCATAGTAGCAGCAGAGCTGCTTAAACAGATATCGTGACCAAGCCACCAAAATAGTAATACGAGGTAAAGCCTCTAAACAGAATATGTGGCATTGCCACTTTTAGCACTTCCTTCATAATAATATCCCAACCCATGCAATCAGAATATACATGTCATGGCATACAGAATATTAGATATAGTAGCATGCAAATCAGTTAACTTAACCCTAGGGGTAAAATGGTCTTTTAGCACCTAGGGGTAAAACAGTAATTTTCACCCTTTAGAGGTATTTTAGTAATTCTGCTAGATTTTAGGTTTTATGCTTATTATAGTCTACTAACAAATCTAACGTCGCCCGTGCGACTCAACTAGCCCATTTCATTAATGCAATGTTATCGGCCTAAAACCCCTAATGGGCCCGACGGAGCCCACAAGCTACTGTGGCCCACTAAGTCCAAATTTTACACACATTTTAGCAGGTCTAATAACTAGATTACTAGAATATACTTACTGCCTGATTTCACCCATATGGGCCCGTAAGCCCATTGGGCCCAATTTATCCCATCGAGGCCCAAAACCACCCAAATGCACAAAAATGTGCATAACAGTCTTATGATCGTGAATACCAATCTTACCGTTTCAAACCGACCCACGAGCACTCGCACGCTCGCAAGCCCTCAAAATGTCGGCATTTCGGCATTTTGGCATTCTGGTTTTTCGGCTTACGCCGATCTAATCTACTAGAGGGTGTCGGTTACACACATGATTATGATTAACGTCAAACGCTCTTGAGAACGAAAATCCTAAAGTAATTAATCACACGTTAAACCACAACCCAATCGGAAATTATCATCACATTGACTTACATATTCGGCAACTACTACCATATTACCATCCATTACCTTAGCTGAAATCTAGACCATATATCTATCTAGATCACTTCAATGGCCCTAGCCTCCAACTACTCCTTGTTAGATCGCCTCTTTACCATACTAGAACACATGAGAACCAAAAGAAAAGGCTAACATAGGTATTTATCCATAAGGATTCAAAACCAGTAGCCAGCCTAAAAAGATAGGGTTTTTCGGGTTTTCTTAAATCACAAGATTACGAAAGAAAGGATTCGAGTACTTACCACTAGCTTGTCTTGACAAAAGAGAGTCTCTAAACACTAGCCTAGTCTAGATCTATTATAGATCTAGTCAAAACACAAGAAGAGGAGTGATCTAAGAGATTCGGCTTTCGAAAACACTAGAAAGTATGGAGATTTCGGCTTTCATAGAAACAGGGAGAAGAAAAGAAGTGTATGAAAAAGAGAAGAGATGGTCGACAGAGGGATGAAAGAATTGAGGGTTTCGACTTTTGGAAGAATAGAGTTAAGGAGAATAGGAGATTCGGCCAAAGAAGAAGAATCGGGTAAGAAATAGTTTGGGTTTTGGCTTTTGAGAGCAATCGGCTAGCAAGGCTTTGAGGGTGGTTGCTTCAATTGGTTGAGAAAATGAGAAAAAGAAGAGAAAAGTGAAGAGAGAAGAGGAAGATACTTAGTTCGGCTTTGGGTAAATCGACAAAGGAGAGCTAACAACTTCGGGATTTCGGCTTTTGACACACTCAAAGAAGGAGAAAAGAAAGAACAAGAATGGAAACACCTTTGAAACTTACTTAATCAGCACTAAGGGCTGACCAAAACAAATCCCAAAAAGAACCAAAAAGGGGTATTCGACACACTCATCACACAATTGTCGAAAATGCACCCTCCTAAAGCCCTAGCCGAACTTGCTCCTCCAAGTCTCCCACAATTGGCCAACTTCTCTCCCCTTCCAAAATTCCTCAATTTTCTCCCCTTATCACTCCTTGATTCAATCTCATGAGTAGTTTAAACACGTCCATTTATAGTTCAACTTGAGTTCCATCAGTTACCATGCACAAGTATTAAAAATAAAACACCACTTTGCTCACCAAGGGATTCGAACCTTAGTTCCTTCACAGCCTTCACACGCCACCCCCTGTGTTTTAAGTGGCTCCACCTTGCCACTTTAACACAAGCTTTCTTGTGCTACTAAACCCCATCTTTTTACTAAAAACCCACTTAGCCAATGCCCCTTCTCCTTTAAGTCTAGAATTTAAAAATTCTACTAGGCTTTAAACTTAACTTAGGCCTTCTAAAGGTCCACTAACCATACTTAATTCACTACTTCAACATATCATGACATGCAAAGATAAATTCAAGCAAAAATTTGAAAACCTGAAAAATTGAGGCGTTACACAACAAGTAAAAGTAGAGCATCAAGTACCCTCCAGCCTATTACAGCCTATCATGGTTCCCGAGTGGAAATAGGATTGTGTTACTATGGACTTCGTGACGGGTTTGCTGACAACACCAAAAAAGAAAGATGCCATTTGGGTTGTAATTGATAAGCTTACAAAGTTGGCCTATTTTATACCTGTACGTATGGAGTATTCCCTTGATGAGTTGGCTGACTTGTATATTTTAGAGATTGTGAACCTACACAGAGTGCCACTATTGATCATTTTGGATTAAGATCCGAGATTCACGTTATGACTTTTGAAGAAGCTACAAGAAGCTTTGGGATCATCATCAACACTAGCTTTAAATTCTTTGGCCCCATACTTACGAATCTTGTCAATAGGGGGCTTACTCTATCTTGTCATTTCCATACCTTGTGGGGCTACTGGGATCGATTGAGGAATGGGTAAAGGTGGGGGAGGTTGGGCATTCAAATTAGCTCTAATGAACTCTGTATACCATTCATCCATTCTGTGGAGAAAGCTACTCGAGCCTCTTCTCCTCGGCTAGATTCAGCATTTCTACTCTCTGGTAGCACGGTCCCTTGAGCAGGAGCCGGTGGTTATTTTCAGTGTCATCAGCTACTACCGGGTCGGGATCCATTTACTATATGAAAAAACAATTTAGGGATTAGAAACCATTACACTATCAATATTCACAATCATGGCATGTATAGCTAGACTCTCACACTTGCTATGCTAGTCAAAGACCGACTAAACCATAGCTCTGATACAACTAAATGTAACACCCCTCACCCAATTTCGATGCCGGGACCAGGTACGAGGCATTACTGGACTTACGAACACACGATCGCTCAATCCCGACACACAAATTTTGCTAAAATTTAAAAAAATTTCAATCATATTCAAAACCCTCTTATTATGGGCTTACGAGGCCCAACAGACTCATTGGGTACGATCCGAAACCAAACTACAACTTTTCAATCACTTAGAAAAATTTTACTTAAAACAGGGTACACGCTCATGTGGGACAGGGACATGCCTGTGCGGGTAGGCCGTATGGGCACACACGCCTATTTTCGTAGCCTGTGCGGAAATAATTTCCATTTCAAACCTATAGGGGTTTTCACACGGCCCCAACATGCCCTTGTCCTCACCCTTTGCAAAAAACTGGGGCATTCTGTTTATGATGTCATCGTGAAATATTTGTCACACGGCCAAGCCACACGCTCGTGGCTAGCCGTGTCTATCTCATGGTCGGGACACACGGCCGTGTCGCCAACCCGTGTGTTTACTACAAAACATTTAATTCCCATAATTTCAGGTGTAGGGGAAATACAGCCTATCAACATGCTCGTGGGCTGGCCGTGTGTCACACACGACCTAGACATATGCCCGTGTGTCTACCCATGTGGACAATTATGGGCTAGTTTCCAAGCCAATTACCACCCTAAAACACAAACCAATTTTGCCAATATTCAATATAACATGAAAGCACATCCAAACAACCACATTTCGACATCTACACACTTCATTTTACCAACCACACATAAGCATAGATATCTATGGACATTATACACCTAAAATGTAATTTACAGCATAAGAGATTATAACACTTTAATAAACATAACTTAACTATTATGGCTCATCTCAAATGGCCAAAGTAGCAAAATAACTCTACCAACAAATGGACCCAAAAGAACCTTGTCTTATAACTAAAATCAATGGACCACCTATACAGGCCATAATTTTCAAGGTTCAAAATCAAAATACCAAAACAGTCGTTGATAGTGTTAATAGAATCCCGTCGATCGCCGAACCTCGGACTAGCTTGACGAACCTATAAGGGAAGGGAAAGATAAAGGCGTAAGCTATAAAGCTTAGTAAGTCTATATGTAAAAGAAATGAGCATTTAAATTGAATAGACATCGATAATGGAAAGTAAGATTTCCAATCATACAATTAAGCTTGGGAGTTATCACTTACACATGTGATCTTACCACATGATTCAATACATACATTAAACACTTAGCACACATCATAGTTTTTGTATAACCTGCACATACACAATCTTAAACATACGGTTAAATCTTTTTGCATGCATTCACATTGTGTCATATTAATTCAGATAGCCCGATGAACCACATGGAATACTAAAGGATACGCGGAAATAAGGCACAAGTGCCACACACACATAATGTAGTCGAAGCTACCACTAATATGTAGCCGAAGCTACCACTTATTACATAAGGCTCAATGATGAGCTATTATCGGGTCTGCTCACACAAGCTAACAATGCAGTCGATTCTACTCAGCAAGTTGGCAGGTATCCGTAACAAATGCAGGATTACCTAGCCACTGGTAGTCAAACTACACCAGCACCCAGAATCACATAAATGATCAATAACAGTCGATGGTTTCCTAGTGACATGTCACTCGTATCCTAATGATTCCTAAGGTTCAACTGGGACTTTTTCTTTACTTATTAGCTTATCATATTCCATAATAACATTTCGATATAAAATTTTAGAATTTCAAAATAATTGAACTAATTAAACATAATGATTAAAAATAACTCATTATTTACATATAGAACTTACCTCGGTACAAATAAGCTAATCTTTTTCGATTTAGTCCAACACCTTGCCTTTTCCTTGGTCAAGGTCGTTTTTGCGTCGTTCTTGATCTATAATATCAAATTTAACTCATTGAATACACAGATTACTCAATTGGACACAAAACTATCCTATGGTAAATTATACCATTTTACCCCTAACTTTGTCAATTTTTACAATTTAGTCCCTAGGCTTGTAAAATGAAATGTATCAATTTTTCTACATTCCCAAGCCTAGCCGAACATATTTCTCTTCTATAGCAGCCCAAAATTTTCAATGTTTTACAACTTATGCATATATTTTACAACTTTTGCATTTTAGTCCCTAAATGCATTTTCGTGAAAAGTCACCTAGCAAAAGTTGTTTACTACACTTCAAGCTGTTGTTTTCTACCAATAAACATCAAAATACTTCCTTGTCACATATGGGTAAATTTTTAAACATGAACCCTAGCTTAAAATAGCGGTATAGAAAGCTAGGCCAAGGTACGAAGATCTCAAAAATATAAAGAACATGAAAAACGAGGCTAGGAGATACTTACAATCAAACTTGAAAGATGAAAAACTGTAGCTATGGTGTGTCCTTTGATATTCGGCCAAGGGTAGGAGAAGATGGAAACTTTTTTGGCCTTATTTTCCCTTTTTATTTCATTTAAAACCAAATGACTAAAATGCCCTTAATGGCCTTCCTTGCAAATTTTTCCTTCCATGGGCATTTTTGTCCATGTTGCCATAAAATGGTATAATTGCTAAATAAGGACCTCTAGATTATGGTTTCATTTCAATTTCACACTAAAAACTTCTAGAACACATATTTTGAATTTCTTGCAATTTAGTCCTATCACTCAATTGGGTACTTTATCGGTAAAATTCATTTACTAAATTTTCACTCACGCATTCAATCACACAATAGACCTTAGAACTTAATCGAAATAAATTTTTCTATGTCGACTTCGTGGTCTGGAAACCACAGTTCTGTTTGGGCCCTAATTCGGGTTATTACATCAAAAAAGGAAGTAAAGCCTGGGTATTTACAACTTATTGCTACATCAAGGTTGTGATACCTAAGGTTATAGTACCACAGAACAAGTTTTGGAGTTGGTTAGACTTTGAAGAGAAGTGACTCGTGATATGGCTATCTCGACAATCAAAGATAAGACAAAAGAAATGCCTTCGATTGAAGAGGGAGGTTGTTGTCTCAAAACTAAAGAACAAATGCCGATTCAAAGTGTTGAGGACCTCAAAGAAGTTTTCTTATGGTGGCAATATGGATCGTCTTGATTATTGAGGACTTCAATTATTTTTATTTGTGTTCTTCTTATTTATTTTTATCTTATATTCTGGTTTTTTTTTTTTTGTGTGTGTTTGTTGTTTTTTTCTATGTAGGTATACCCATAGCGAGCTAAACAACATTGAGAGCTTTAACAAAATTTGAGGACTACTCCACCATTTTGCTGCACTTACATTGGATAAGGGGAGTCTCTTTAAACTTTATCTTTAGCTAGGAAACATTGCGTTTAATGTGTAACTTAAGCATGTGGGGGTGTACATAAATTTTATCTTTGTATGTTTTGTTTGCATATTTTCTATTTTTGCATAAATTTCAAAAAAAATTCAAAAATTTTCAAATATATGTTTCTTGTTTTCTTTGATTTTCTTGTTTTTTCATGGTGTTTGGACAATAATTGGGCAATAGGCCATTGGTTGTAAATATCGAATAAGTATGTTGAATTGCCGAGCATGTAAATATTGTAGACTAATTAGTTCATTTAGTTAATGTGTATAATAGAGTAGATAATAACTTAAATGAAATGTATAAATTGTACCATACGATGAATAAAGTATACAAATCATTGTAGATAAATAATTTTAATTATTAATTGTTCATTTAGATAGATTTATGCTTGAAAGAATTGATGTTGTATGTTTAATTCGGGAAAGACCTTAGGCATTGTTGAAATAGCCTAAAGCCCCAAAGCTTACCTTTTGCTAAGTACCCCTAGTTCCCGTATCTTTGAGCCTCAAGTACCCTTTCCTTCTAGCCTTAATATCAAATACTTGAGCCTAAATAACTCAAGTACTCAATCCTTCTCGGTTCAATTCTTTAAATTGCACTATGTAATGGACGTCGGGACATAGACATTGATGGCTAGGTAGAAACATTATGCTGGCTTTATGTGTGAAAAAAGGAAATAAAGATATTATGTGAGTTAAAAAAATAAAAGAGTGTGAATGAAAGAGTGCAAAATAAAGAAAAAGAGAGCTGAATCAAAAGTAAGCTAAAAAAATCATTCGGTTCACATTTACAAATTTTGTATGTATTAATATCGTGTAATGCTCTCCAACATTTTGGAGAAATAAGGTAGGCGAGGAAAAGAGAAATAAAGAGGTGAGCTTGTAAATAAATTGGTTGCCAGTAAGGAGTAATTCTTGTGTTCAACAGCTTTTAATGTTTGAACTCGTTTTGCGTGCCCATTGTTTCAATTTTAAACTATCCTAAGCCTCAGAATGCTACAAGCCAATAAGACATTTGGGACCTGAATAATTCACCAATATAATAATTCGTAAATAGCTTGCATTTGTTTGAACAAATATGACCAATTCTTTTTAAATAACTATGAGCGATCCGTATAATTTGTTTTGACAAATAACACTTGTACATATGTTCATTTCCATTTCCTCTATATCTATTGACATTTTAACTTAGTGAACTAATGATTTTTGCATTAGAAATAACCAAGTTGGCTAGATATCACTCTTAATTTGCATGTGAGGTAGTTCTCATACGGGTTTGATGTTTTACTACAATGTGACTTAATTGCCTGATATAGTTCAAGAGTTGTCTTTTCTTTTGCATGTTTAGTGTGTTTTCTTGACGACAAGCAAAGAGTCAAGTGTGAGGGAATTTGATCTGTTGTAATTTGATACATCAAATTAGGCTCTCCACTACCCTTAAGGAGCTTATTCTCAAGCAGTCTAACTTGTCTCTTTTTTCGATTTTTAGTTTTGTTGTTAATAAATTATTTTTGCTAGTTTTAAGTCATTTTTTAGACTCAAATTGGCCAATCGTTCCATGGGGAACCTAATAAGTTGATTGTGTGTTGTACAGTGTCAATGGTGGCCTAAACATGAAGAAAACATCACCTCTAAGGGGTATCACGATATCAAAGCATGAAAGTTGTGATACCTCTAATAATGCTAAATTTTAGAGAATCGGGGCCAGCTACAGTGATATCGTGATATCAATTGATTGGTGTCCCAATAAAAAGGCATCCCAAGACCACCCATTCCAAGACTGTTGTGGATGTCATGATACCCAAACTTGGATATCATGATACCACTGCCTGACGAGTGAAAAAATTGCAAGGACAATTTTATGTCCTATAACACCTCCAAACCCGGCCTAGACATTACAACCGAATCTAGTGGTGTCACATTGTAATGTCTTTTTGAAAACTCGTTCTTGTTGATAAAAGCCCATCTGAAAGTTAAAGCCTCTTTGTTAACATTACTAACTAAAATGTCATTACTTTAAAATGTTATTAGTTTGTTGTTATATTTGAAAACCAAGGAAGTTGCGGAAGCTTTTGCAATATTTTGCGGAAACATTTAAAATTTTGAACATTAAAGCATTTGTCTTTGAAAGCAAATATCACTTTAAAAATCCATGTTTAGCAATTTAAAATAAGTAAGCAAAGTCCAATAAAAATTTAAACCATAACAAGCCTTATTACATAAATGAAAACCCCAAAACAAAAGGAAAGGTATGAACAAAAACCAAATGTGAAAATATCTATAGATTTGTGGCCACCTCCAAGTCCCTCACAGCAGCGACCCACCTAACGCTAGGGATTATCTTCACAGTTAAAAATGGGGTGAGTTTATGAAAACTCAGTATGTAATCCCCTCATTTAAAGATAGTCAGTCAGACAAATAAAATATAAAAACAGTAGCAGACTGGGCTTGAGCCCATTATAGCAGACAGTATCAGATGGGCCTTAGCCCATTACAGTAACAGAATCAGAAGCAGAACATATGTGGGCTTAAGCCCAATACAGTATCAATTCAGAATAATAATACAATAGTGCATCCCACCCCAATCCAGCCAACACACCACTTCGTACCACCAACACACTATTTGGGGATAACCCGACCCACCCAACCAGCACACAATATCGCAACAAGGCTGCCATATAATAGAATCATAGCTTAGCTACCAGTAATCAGAATCACAGCATAGCTGCTAGTAAGATAAGTGGCCTTAAGCCATCAATACAACCTATTTTCAGTAAAATGAACGGCACGAAGCCATCTATAATATGCGTGGCACAAAGCCACCAGTAAAATGAACAGCACTAAGCCATCGATAATATGCGTGGCACAAAGCCATCGGTGGAATGGACAGCACTAAGCCATCGTTAATATGCATGGCACAAATCCATCGGTAAAATGGACAGCACTAAGCCATTGGTAATATGAGTGGCACATAACCATCGATAAAGTGGATAGCATTAAGCCATCGATAATGTGCATGGCACCAAGCCATTGGTAAAATAAATGGCACTAAGCCATTGGTAGTATGAACCACACAGAGCCATCGGTCAAATGAATGGCACTAAGCCTCAGAACGGCATAAAGCCTTAGAACGGCACAAAGCCTTATGTAGGTCTACAGTCGTCTCGTGCAACACGTGTGACCCTAACAGATTAGTACAGTACTTCCTCCATAACAATATCCCAACCCCATGCAATAAGTCATGTCATCATATATGAATGCAGAATACCATGCTCAAAAAGAAAAGTCATGTTCAATTACGGACATACATAACATAAGCAAATCAATCATTTCACCACTAGGGGCATAATAGTCATTTTCACCAGAATGGGTCTAGACACACTTACCAACCTATCAGAAGGTCCACAGTCATCTAGGGCGACTCGTGTAACCTCAACATACATAATAGTGTGAATGGGCCCAAGGCCCATTATGCGGCTCATGTGGGCCCACATGCCCGTGTGGCCCACTAAACCTAGTAATAACCTTAGCCATGTGCGCGACACAGCTAGGTCCAATATTACCACATGTCCGTGAGATTACCAATGTAGGGGTATTTCGATCATTTTGCCCTACAGGGGTATTACGGTCATTTTGCCCTACAGGGGTATTACGGTCATTCTACCCTACAGGGGTATTATGGTCATTCTACCTTACAAGGGTATTACGGTCATTCTGCCCTACATGGGGTATTACGGTCATTCTGTCCTACAGGGGTATTATGATCATTCTGCCCTACAAGGGTATTATGGTCATTTTGCCTTATAGGGGTATTACGATCATTCTACCCTACAGGGTTATTATGATCATTCTGCCCTACAGGGGTATTGCGGTCATTCTACCCTATAGGGGTATTATGGTCATTCTGCCCTACAAGGGTATTAGCGACTTAAATAACCTAAATAGACATAACGATGTAATTGGGCCTAAAGCCCATTACTCAGCCCAAGTGGGCCTACACACTCGTATGGCCCGTTTTGCTGAAATTCAGTCATGGCTATGCGAAGTACGTAGCCCGGTCCAATACCTACCATATGACGTACATTTTATCCATGTAAGGCCCACAAGCCCATTGGGCCCACACGGCCTATTTCGGCCTAACGTGGCCTATAATGGCCCAAACCCATGAGAATGCTCATGGCAGCCCCTTCAATCTAACGCCTATTCTCCTAGGCTCGATTCACCACACGTGCGATTGCACCCTTGTGTGGTATCAAATGCCGAAGTTTCAACTTTTTGGCTTCTACCGATTAACAGTTAAGTGGTGTTAGTCCACACACTTTCGGCTTTTCAGCCGATTATCATATACAGTATACAGTTACACACCTTTGTTTGCGAAGAATGCGAATGATCCTTGAGCACCAAAACCTAAATCAATTACCAACCCACAATTAATCACATGTCCATAGGGACACAACAAACAATAATAATCACTTAAAACATACTACATTCTTAATACTTAGCCCATAACAATCACCACCCTTACCTTGTTTGAGTGAGCGACTCCAATCTGCTAAGATCGCTAACTAGGATCAGTCACATGCCTTGTCGACAAACTGCATTATGATAGATCTCTATTAGGTACTACCGATCATAGATGTGGCCTAAATCCCAAATATTACTTTGCAAACACATACGGCCTAATCGGTCTATACCCAAAAAGGATGAATACAAATTACCTTAATCGGACAATGAGAGAAAAACGTTGACGGCCTAAATAACTCTAGAACTCCTTTACTCCTTGGAATTGACTAGCCCCCAATGAACATCATATCACGAAAAAGGATCAAGAATGTAATTAGAGTCCATAAGAACAGAAGCATTCAGCTTTAAGGGAAAATAATAAAAGAGATCAAATTTGAGTGTAAAGGTGATAGTATAAACACCTGCCCTTCTGTCAGGAGCACTTGCGGAACCAATTAACAATACCAACAATAGAGCATAGAAATATTCGGCCAAGGATAGGGAGAGAAGAAGGTTGAGTACATTCGGTCCACCAAGCAGAAGAAAGAAAAGAGGGAAGAAGGAATGGAGAATGAGCAATCGACTAGGCTAGAAACTGAAAAGAAAGAATGACATTGTAGGAAAGAAGAGAAGATATAAATTTGGCCAAACAAGGTGTAAAGACAGAGGAGGCAAAAGAAGAAGAACATTCGGCAACACCAACCAATTTTTCCCAAATGGTCAATTTGATAGCCCCAGTAACAAAAACGCAAACAGAAAGGAAACTACTACGACACTTTAGAACTCAAAACAACTCGGCACAAAAAGGAGATTTTTCCCAACACAAAGTGACCAAAACTAAACCAAATGAGAGGAAAACTCTCTTGGCTGAATTTCCCCTACTCAAATTCGGCACCTTCCCACTTACCTTCAAACTCCTTGATCCACTCCTCAAATCTCTCCATAATTTCCTCCCTGATCCTCCCCTCAATCCTCTTTTTGATTTTCTCCCCTTAACACTCCCTGATCATTCAAACTTCCCCCATCAGAGTTCCAGTCAGCTTCTGCTTCTCACATGGCAAGAAAGCAAAATAAATACTCTTTCTACCTTGCCAAGACTTGAACTTCAGGTCGTATGCGATACTCCTCATGCCACCTACCACTAGGCCAAAGGCTCTTCTTGTGTCATAATTTCACCACAATTATTTTTAAGACATATATGCCTAAGTCAAGGTTTCTTTTAGAGAAAAACTAAAATTCTGCAAAAGCTAGAGCTTGAACCTAGGACTTCTTAGAGACTCCTAAACACTCCTAATTCACTTAGCCATTAAAGCAAACATGCAATTGTGTTATTTCTTGTGCCCATAAACTTTTATTTGCAGCCTTCTAGCGGTTCCCATGCACGAGGCCTATTCCTACTAGGCCTAAATTCAGTGTGTTACATGTTCAAACAAGCGTAAGTCTATTTTTCACTAAAAGGAAGAATGATCATTGTTATGTTATAATTACAAATTTATAAGCCTTTCATTTCATATTTTGGTGGCTGATAGTTTCCTTTAGTTTTTCATAGATTTAGGGTTAGGTTTTCTTTTTATTTTTCTTTTCATTTTTCTTGTAGGTTTTCTCTTTTCTTTTTAGATTAGATTTTATTCTTGTAGTTTCCTTTGTTCTTTTGGGTGCCGTTGGTTCCACATATAAATGAGCATTTCTTATCTTTATCTCTATGTTGTGCTTATTAATTGTTTGATGAAATGTGTATTTGGATGTTAAGCTTTATCATGTACTAAATTTTTAAATGGATAGTTGATTGGTTGTTTGTTAGCTTAAGTTAATGTCTATTCTTGATTAATTGGTTGTTCAGTTATATCAAAATGCTTAATACGTTAGAATTGATGCCTCTAGTGGAAAAACTAGATAAACAAGATCGAGAGGAGAGTTTATCCTTAGAAAGTTCAATATGATTGTGCTGAGTAGAGAGCTGATCTTAGGTGGTATCTTTTAGTCTAGGATGAGATCAAGAGGAGATTTCTAACTAAGAATGACAACTAATATAATCAGTATTCATTACTTTAATTAGCACTCAACTAAGCAATCGACCATCAATTAATCATTCACATTATCTAAAACATTAGGAAGAAAGTTTATCTTAATTAGTTTAGTTAATAGTTTAATTTTGATTTATAGATAATTTTATTTGGACTTACACTAATAATTCCTAACTCAATTAGATTAGTAATTTCTTAACTTGTAATTAACTTTATAAACACATTGTAACGCCCTAATTTTTGGGATTTTCGGGATTTTTGTGATTTTGGTGTGAACTTGAAATTTTGTTATCTGGTTGTTATAATTTATGCTTTCAGTAGGTTAGTGGGCCTTTAGAAGGCCCAAGCCTAAGTTAAAACCTGGTAGAGTTTTAAAAAATTTTTAGACTTAAAGAGAAGGGGTCTTGAGTATGTGGGCTTTTAAGAAAATGTTGGTAAATTAAGACACAAGATGATCAGTGGTAGAGGGGCAATGTAACGCCACTTAAAGCTTAGGGAAGTGGCGTGTGGAAGCTATGCAAGGGCCAAGGATAAAGTCTCATGGTAAGCAGATTGCTATTTTATTTTTTAATGCATGTGTAAGACATGTGATGGACTTCAAATGAAACTCTTTTGGAAAGAGTTTGAGTTGCTCATGAGATTAGATCAAAGAGGATAGGGAGGAGAAAAGTTAGGGATTTTAAATTGAAGCAAGAGGTGGCCGGCCAAGGGACTTTGGTGTGGCATTGGCGGCTAGGGGTGTTAGAAGTTGTCAATTTCAGAAATTGGGAAGTAAGTGCCAATTTCTTCTAGCAGTTAGCCTTCGGGATTTGTGAAGTGGGACATTTTCTTTCTGCCAATTAGGTATAATACTCCTTGGTTCTCTTTTTCTTCCTCCCATATGTTCTAAAAGCTGAAAACGAGACCTACAAACCTCTTTTTTACTGTTTTACCCAAAGAGTCGAATCAATCCTCCTCTTTCCCACCTTCTTCATCTTTCTCATTTTCTTCGTCTCTTCTTCTTGCCATCTTTACCTCTTCTCCATCAATTAAAGTAAAGACTCCCTTCTAAATCTTTGACTCCCTTTTAAATCCTTGGAGCTGATTTCCCCAAAAAGCCAAAACTGAACCCTTTGTGGCTGATTCCCTCTTGGTCCAAACTTCTTCTTCTTTCCATTGTTAGTTTTGCAAAAACCGAACCTTACAACCACTCTAACCTCTGTCGACAACACCTCTGCAACCTATAAGTTTTGAATCATCTTCTTCTTCTCATATCAAGCTGAAACCTCTATATTCATAGTGATTCGGGAGTTGAGCCTTTAGATCTCTTAGATCTATTCTCTACTCGTATCTTGGGGTTAGATCTACAACAGATCTGGGATAGGAAGGTGTTTGGAAATGTTCTTCGACAAGTAGATCTCTTGGTAAGTAATCGAAACCCCTTGTTCATTCTTTCTTGCAATTCAAGAAAAGCCAAAAACCCTAACTACATAGGGTGGCTGTCGATTGAGACTAAAGGTTGTATTGGTTTTATCATTTGAGTTGTTATGTGTTAGTGTGGACTGGAGGCTATCGATCAAGGAGTATTGGAGGCTAGGACCATTGGAGCAACTAGATCTAGATCTAGTCATTATTTTCGGCAAAGGTAAGCATTCTAGGGCCTTAAAGGATGTTGGCCAAGTATGGTAAATGGTTGTTACATTGGTTATCATCGATTCATAGTCTAACATCTTAAGTGGTCGATTGTAGGATAATCGCGTGGGAGATCTCGTCGTAGTATATCACAAATCAGGTGTGTAAACAAACACCCACTAGTAGATTAAATCGGTAAAAGTCAAAAAGCCGAAATGCTAAAATTTAGGTATTTCGTGGGCTTGCGAACATGCGAGCGCTCGTAGTTCGATTGACTCGGTAAAATCTGTAATCGCAAATAGTAAAAAGGACATGTGCGTAATTTTGTGCGCCTCGGTAAGTTTGGGCCTCGAGGGGCTGAATTTGGGCCCAATGGGCTTACAGGCCCATATGGGTGAAAACAAGTGGTAAGTGGGTTCTAGTAATCTGTATGCTAAGACTGCTAAAACGAATGTAAAATTTAGGCTTAGGGGGCTGCAATAGCTAGTAGACACTGTAGGGCCCATTAGGGGTTTTAGGGCCCAATAACTCTAAGTTGCTAAAATGGGCTTGATAAGCTGCTTAGATGATAACTGGACTGCTAATAACTGTAATAAGCATGAAACCCTAGAAATTGGAATATTTATTGAAATACCTCTTGAGGGTGAAAAATTACTATTTTACCCCTAGGTGCAAAATGACCATTATACACCTAGGGTTAAATCTGACCGAAATGCATGTTATATTAGTCTGTTCACTATATGCCATGACATTTTCTACTGTTGCATGGGATTGGGTTTATGATGGAAGAAGTGCTAAGTGGCAATACCACATTTTCTATTAGGGCTGGATTTGGGCTGGGCTTTGCATACATGCATAATTTCTATGATATTACTGTAATAGGCTTAAGGGCCATACTGAATTCTGAATAGGGCTAAGGCCCAGTTAATACTGTCTACTGAATAGGGCTAAGGCCCAAGTAATACTGAATCTGGATAGGGCTTAGGCCCAGTAAAGCTTGAACTAATTTGGGCTCTGGTTGGGTTTACTTTACACACTGAGTTTTCCAAACTCACCCCTTCTCTTTCATCTATGCAGGTGAGCCCTAAACTAGTGGACTTGGAGCTGGAGGGATTCAGAGTGGCTACGTGAACTGCAGTTGGTTATTTTCTTAAGTTATTTTATTTTCAGTATTTACTTAAATTATTTTCTTTTTGGGTTTTGATTTGTAATAAGGCCGCTTCTAAGTATTTTTATTTTGGTTTTTATTTCTTTATTTATTACTTGCTTAAAATGGATAGATTAAGGTTGTCGCGGGTTTTTATTTAAAATTAATCAACATTTTCAAAATATAAACACGTATCAAATGGATAACGTAAAGTCAGACGACCTCGAGATGAAATGAACTTTAAACCGGTAGTGGATAGGACTTTCATAAATTAAAACCTGGATTTCTTTCCAAACTCTAATAACGGTTTCGCAAACTCACTCTTAATGAATTAACTAAAGAACATGATCCTTGTCAATGTGACACACCAGACTTCACCATAACGTCTGGGCCAGGTTTGGGGTGTTACACACATTTACCCACTTGGCGATCTTTTGAGTTTGATCCTTGGAATACTTCATTGTTCCATTGTAACACTACAAATATTACAACTGATAGTGTCTGCTTATAGTTAAAACTCATGCTCTTTAAAATTGTTTTTATAAAATCTTTTCTTGTAATATTTATAGTTCTGATGGAACACTTTGTGTTCCAAGGGGTCGAACCCAAAGGGAATGGAGGTTGAGTGAAAAATAACATACAATATTGATTCTAAGCGACTACTTGTATGATTTTATAATATCACAAATCATAACAAGAATGTTTTGCAAGAAAATTAAATATGTTAATTTAGGGACCAAACTGTAAAGAGTACAAAACTACTAGATTAATTGATAAATGACTAACAGTGGTCGGTTGATTTTGATGTGGTTCGTTGATCTTTGAATGAGGGACTTAAATCACTTAAATTACTAAGTGGGTCAATTTTATCTCTCCATCTCAATTTTACCAACTTCAACAAATTAATCTGGTTTATCTATTGGTCTCATCGATTAATTCGGAACAAATGAATTGGTGCACAACAAGATTACCTCTCGATCTCACTTGTCTAGATATTCCCTTAGGGTCATCAATTCCTAAGTTTTTAAGTCTATTTGATTTAGTCCAATTTATACGATTTTGTCAATTGTCCAAAAAATTAACTTACCCACATCTCTATCAACCAACCCCCTTTAAAATTTAGCTACTCATGCTGAAAACAAAGCTAATGAACATGGAAATGAAAAGCAAAGAAGCCATTAAAGTAAAGCTTAAGAAAAATATAAAAGTTTGGATTTTTATGCAAGAAAATTTTAAAAAAATAAAACTAAAGGAATTCAACAAGAAAATTTTAAGCAATAAACATAAACAAACAAAATTTAGCCAAGTGTATGAGGGCGTGATTAATGGAGCATTTAGGGTTTCCTGAGAGGATTAGTTGGTATAGATACGTGTTGTGAAAACCTAGGCTTGATAACCCTATGAAGTTATCATAGGTTGGCGAAATTGATTAATTAGTTAGAGGTAGAGAGATAAGCGAGTATAACCAATCGATTAATTAGTTAGAGGCCGAGAGGTAATAATTGGTTAATCAGTTGCTAATCCACCCTAAAACCCTAATCTAAAGTTAATTACAAACTTGAAACAAGTTAATTTTCCTGATTGATTTTATTGATTTAAGTCATTTATTTTTTTCTTGCTTATTTATTTAGTTATTTAATTTCTCTTATTAAATCAATTGTATGAATTTTCGTAATATAGGATTTAAATAATAATATTTAGACTTATTATTTTAAAAATGTTTTTTATAGATTTACTCTATCCTCCCTTGGGTACGATCCTCGGAATACTTTTAAATGTTTCATTGTAAACTATACTATATTACAATTTCACCCGTGCACATGCGAACACTATCGTTCAAATCTTATATATTTTTGGTATGTTATTTTTACCATAAATGATAACTTGTTTATAACCATTCAAGGTGTTGGCGTCGTTTCCGAGGAGGTTTCGACAATAAATCTTGAAAATAATTTTACAAATAATAAGATCAGTAGGAAAGTTAAAACCTATAGATGAGATATTTAATTTTTGTTTATTTTTATTTTTATTTTCTTTTCAGCTTGTTTATGACTCAAGATTCTAGCACTCCAATTGAACCGTACCCAGATCCGAAGCAAACACTCAGGTGCAACCATCAAATAATGAATATCAATTCAACCGTTATAATTAACCTACCCCAGAAAATCCATTATTTGAAGATCCATGAAAGCAACAAGGAAATAACTGTGAAGAAGTCCTAATGGGTCAAAGGACGTTGTGCGAGTTCACATTACCTACACTAGACACGGTGCGAGGAAGCATAGAACAACTAATAATTAACGCTAATAATTTTGAGATAAAGATGACAACTATTCAGAGGATTCAGAATATGCTACAATTTAAAGGCAACATGGTGAAACACTTGAACTAACACTTGAAGCAGTTCTTACAACTCTGCAACACCTTCAAGTATAATTGAGTACCTAATGATGCTACGCATCTTAGGTTATTTCTATTCTCCTTGTGCAAAAATGCGGTCGATTGGTTAGACTCACTAGAATTGGGTCCTATTACAACCTGGAACGATCTAGTGGAAAAGTTCCTTTATAAAATTTTCCTGATTAGTCAAACCATTCAGCTTAGGTAAGAAATCACCAAATTTAAACAATATGAAAGTGAGTCCAAGTATGATACTTGGGAACGCATCAAGAAGATGCTAAGAAAGTGCCCACACCATGGACTATAATCGTGGCTCTAAACTCAGACATTTTATAACAGTGCTGACTGACATATCAAATCCAGCTTAGATGGAGTGGCCAAAGGATCTCTCATGTTCCATACATATGAACAAGCTTGTGAAATCATAGAAGACATGATCAGGAACTCATACATGTGGTCCAGTGAGAGATTTATGTACAAATCAAAGCCCTCAATGGTGAAAGTGATGAACAATCAATTCTAAAGAATCTTAGAGAAGCTTAACCATTTGAGGACGCCTATCAAGCCAACAAGAACAAAGCCAAGTTTTGAGAACCAACCAAATGAGGCAAGCTATATAGTTAATAGTGGTCGAGATCCCTATTCCAATACCTACAGTTTCGGTTGGAGGGATCATCCTAACCTTAAGGGGGGAGGTAACCAAGGAGGCACGAATCAAGCACAAACTCAACAAAATCCTCCTTATCAACCTCCACCAATGCAACAAAAAGCCGTGGGGAATGACCATGCTACATGTGCTCAAGGATTCGATCGACTAGAAGGGGAGATGCAAATAAGGAATATGGTTTTCGGCAAGTCCAAGTTACATGTGGACGACTCGAATTCGGAATGGATAGTCTCTGCAACAAAATGAGTTAAGTAATGATAGTGTTTCATAAAAAAATGGCTAGAGTCTCCCCAACAATAAAGAGAACAACCCTTGGAGAGATGGGAAGGAGCACGTAAAGGTGATTGTGTTGCGATCAGGTAAACAATTGGAGACACCAAGTTAACCCATCAATGAAGAGTATGAGGATTTTGAAAAGGTTGATGAACCAATAGAAGAGGAAGAATTTGAGCACCATGAGCCAGTCAAGAAGGTAGCCGAACTAGTGTCTGATCTAGTAATCTCAATTCCAAGTACAACAATGGTACCATTCCCATTGAGACTAGGCAACAAGAAAAAGAGGGATGAGGTAAATTTTGTAAGTTTTCTAAACTTATTCAAATCCCTAAATGCGAACTTACTGTCCATTGAGCTTATAGATAAAATTCTGAAGTATGCCAAGTACTTAAAAGAAATCATGAAATGGCATAAAAAAAGGCAAGCAAATAATCACTAAGAGAATACCCCCAAAATTAAAATATCCGGGTAGCTTTACAATTCCAATTAAGATAGGGGATCAAAATTCCAACAAACTCCTTTTGTGATTTAGGTGCTAGCATAGATTTAATGCCCTTTTCGATCTATTAGAAACTCAGATTAGGGAGCTTCAAAACACCTTAATAAAGTTACAGTGAGCCGATAGATCCTTGGTACACTTGAAAGGTGTACTCAAGGATTTTTGGTTAAGGTATAGGGATTTATAATCCCTATTGATTTTGTAGTCCTCAACTTTGTGAAAGATTGGGACATCCCTATTCTGTTGGGTAGGCCATTTTTTCCACTTCTAAATCGACAATTGATCTCGAGCAAAACAAGCCTATTATAAAAATCGATGATGAGATAGAATTATTCAAATGTAGAAGAGATTTCCAGAGTGAGGAATTGCTTAGGGATGAATGTTACATTCTATTCATTTTAATCCATAACAGCCTTGATCGAAGGCATTTCCTGAGTTGTGAGTGTGGGTACACATAAGCCGAGTGAATGGGAAAAATGGCGAGATTCTGGTGGAAGAAGGAGAAATTGGGAGACTTAAGATAGGTGAGACTGATGGATGAAGTCAATGGTGAAGTTCAAGGAATTGTCGGAAAAGTCTAGTAACACAACTTAGATCTTTAACCACCGAACTTAATTAATTTGTAAATATTGTATATTATTTTGTTTTTAATTTGTTAGATTTAGGAATTAGAATTGCTATTTTGTGTTTGAATTAGAAGGAAATGGGTTTCTAAGAACAATAGACGAGTTATACGTTAGTAGGGTGCATGTATGGGCAACTGAGGGCCTTCTAAAGTTCCAAAAAGGCAAAATCGAAGCCATGTCGTAACATAAAAATACTATAGGGTGAAGTAACCCCTGCGAGCCTAATAATGTAGAATTTTGTCACCATGTCCTGCGACATCCTACTTATGGTGCGATGAACCCTCGAATTCAACAAAAATAGGGGAACAACTAATGTTGTGTCGCCGTGTACCACTTATGGCGCGACATGTAAGCCATTTTGGAAACTTTTCGTTATTGATTTATGTAATCTTCAGAGATATTCACCAAGCGTGGATGACGAGTAAAGCCCTAGATAGCTTTTATATATTGCCTTTACCAACTGCTACACCGTTTCAGTCTTCATAGCCAACCAAATCTCCATTTGCAATGCTTTTTTGTTGGATTTCACAAATTTTCTGTCTTTTTTTTCTTAACCCTAAAACCATGCATAGAAACCTTTCTAGTAGCAAATCCATAATGGACGGCCACGCCCTCATTTGAGAAAGGAAGCTTGAAAGTAACCTCCTAGTGTTCCAAAGAAAAATCATGTTGTAAGAACGAGGTTTCAAATTCATAGGCACATTGAAGAGTGAAACGTTAGAGTTGATCTAATACCATCGATGGGAGAAGTTCTATCGAAACCCGACCAATCTGGTGTACATTTCAATTGTGCATGACTTATATGGCACATTAAAAGAGACAGATGTGAATAGGTCAATTAATGCACCATGGACGCAGATGCAAGTGCAAGGGAAGGAAATTTCTATCTCACCTCCCGAGACAGCAAGGTATTATGAAGTTCCATTATATATCTTTAATTTTGTAGAACAAACTGAACTAATGTATTTCCCTAGAGAGAATATGAACAACATAGTCAAACTCCTAACGGATTGGAAGAGTGAGTGGAAACGCCACCTAGGAACAAACTATCCCATATCCTTCTCTCAAGTGAAGTTAACTTTGGGACAAATATGGTTGAAATTCATCAGTACTCGAATTTGCCCAGTGATAAATATGTCAAATATCGATATGTTCCAAGTGACTTTGTTTATGGGATTTTAACAAAGAAACCAATATGTGTGAGAAGATGGATATATCAGAGCATGCTCCAAATCACAAGGAAAATGAAGTGGAACTACTTTTCCCACACTTAGTGACAGCCTTATGCCGACAAGCGAAGGTGCTGATGGGACGATCACTTTGTGTCTTACAACCAAGTAAGTTTTCCATATTGGAAACAAGTGTGGAGTATTTGTAGGGAATAAGAAATGAAAGCAAGCAATAAAGACAACCACATCTAAGCAATAATGAGCTACCTGATTCGGAATGGATCGTTCGATGGATGTAAGAAGTTGGACCAATCTTTGAAGATTATGTAACGAAAAGCGGGTTGAAGCTACCACAATTCCTAGTAGCTAAGTACAAGGTAAAGATTGAACCAGTCAAGACAAGGAAGGAGGAGGAATTGGAGGAAGTGGACAACCTCGAGGAAGATTTGAAAGTGGAATCGAAAGGAAAAACTAACAAACCGAAAGAAGTGTCAGATCCTGATTCTGACAATTTTAAATATTTTCATTAATTTTGGACTTAATTTTTTTATTCAAGATGTTTTTAATTTTTAATTTATTTTTTAACTATTTAAGACATTAATATTTTTTATATGTGTAGTGGTGTTTAGTTTTTCTCAGTAGGAGCCCTAGATTTTTGAAGGCACAACAATATAGAATTAAAACCAAAAAAGGGGGAGTAGTCCCACTAATTGAGTTGTACAAATCACACCAATTGGGTAACCTTTTTCCTTTATATTTTTATTGCACTTGAGAGACAATGTGTCAAATAAAGTGTGGGGATGACTTAGGAAAATTTTAAAAATTTCCTTTTTATGTTATTTTCTTTTCTTTGTTTTTAATCATTTTTAAATTTTTATTTTTTACATTTTTCTATGTGATTGAACTTATAGAAATAAAAGTGATTGGTTGAGCATGTTAATAGGATTTTGTGAATAACCTGTAAATTTAGTTTGATATTAGTTGATTCTAAATTTTCTAATTTTAGGCTATTTAGTTCAATTTATTACACTATGAATAGATTTAAGATGTTAAGTATACACATAGATGCATGTTTAACTAAATTATAGGTTGTAGAAATTGATAGAATTGACTGATTTAATCCATGTACAAAGTTACCTAGGGATGACCTAAGGCATTGTTTAGTAGAAAATTTTTTGAGCCAAAAAGTTATCCCGTAAATATTTTCCCTAGTACCTATTTTGAGCTTGAATCCATTTTCTTGATGAACTGTAATTGAAACCCTAAACCTATTATATATTCTATTTGACTCTTTATTTCTTGGCCCTTGCACAGATTTAGACGTCCGACCATTGATATTGAAAACTAGGGTAGATACATCCCAGTGGTTTCAAAAGACAAAAAATGAGTGAACTAAGGAATTGTATGGTATAGTGAGTACAAGATTTTTGAGCTTGTAGAAAAATGTGACAAAATGCCAATCGAGAAAATCTAGATGAGAAAAAAATAAAAAAAATAAAGACAAAGAGAGTTGGAAAAAAATATGCTCACATTTGTTTGAAAAAAAAAAAGAAAAATTGCCTTAGTAAATGGGGACAAAAAGAAGGTGAGGGAAATGTATATAAGGTGGTGAGCATATGTATACTTAGGGGAGTATCAGGGACAATATCATGTGCCAAACTAATAGCACTAGAAAGAACATAGGTTTTCCCCCTTACTTATTGGTTAAATTGTTCCCATTTAGTTATCCTTAGCATAAATATTAGCATTTTGAATTTAGTAAATTGCATTTTATAACTTAGTGAATCCTAGCCTATTTTATCCTTAATTTTACTATCATTTTACATTAATGTCCCTGCATAAGTGAATTCCAGATTGTGTCCAGAATTGTCACCGCACCTGACAGCTATCCGGATGAGAATTAAAATTGCATGAGCTATCCAGTCTGGTATAAGCAACTTGTATGTACAAGGATAGAATAATTTTGAGGAAAGGACACTTGTACCATTGGAGGAGGACATAAAAGGTGGACGTGAGAAGAAAAAGAGAGTTTTCCTTTTTGTTTTTTGGATCATCATCTTTATCATCTGATCTTGAAGCTTTTGGTCATGGCAACTTAAGCCTTTCATAGGCGAGCCAATGTGAAAACTTGTAATAGCCCTTGACCTGTATTCGTCGCCGGAATAGGGTTAAGAGGCACTATTAAACTCATAACATAATTGAACATTCAATTCACATTGTCCCTTAAACAAGCCTGGGAGACCTTAAACATGCAATAGAGGTGGTTCGAGACTAAACCGATAACCTAGGAAAACTTTAAGAAACTTAGAAATTTTTACTGAAAACAGGGGACACACGCCCGTGTGTACAGGCCGTGTGTCTCACATGGCCTCCAGACACGCCCGTGTCACAGGCTGTGTGGACATTCAAAATGGGAGCACATGACCGTGTCCCAGACCGTGTCCTGCCCCGTGTAACTCTCTAACTTGTGTCACACGGCCGACCAAATGCCCGTGTGTTTAAACTGTGTATCTCACTAACTTGTTACTATTAAATGCTTCAGGGGACACACGGTCATGTACCATGATTATATGTCGCACAAGGTTGAGGCACACACCTGTTTCTCTACCCATGTGGACAAAGATAGGCTATTTACAAAGCCAATTTGTCACCCAATTTGCACACACCTGTACAAGTTCAATTTGCACCAATTCAAGATACAATAGACAATCAAATAACATCTTCCAATACACAAATCATGCCATATCTATTTCGACCATTTTAATACTCAAGTCAATACCATTTACCTATTCAAAAAAATACCAAATCAATATGCTTATTAGCCAAAATTCACATATTCAACATGTCACCTAAATCAACCATTTCATCATTCAAACCAATCCACAACCAAACATTTCTCAAGAAATTATATACCACACACCTAATAGCCATTTTAGCACCATAAACCATCATCAACCATTTCAAGTTAAACCATATCACATTGTAATATATACATCCAACCAAATATCATTAACAAGCCAATTCAAACGGCCAAATACATATCCATCAAACATACCAAAATGACCAAAGCCTATACATGCCATATACCATATATGTACAATATCAAAAGTACCAAAATAGATGTCTGATTGTATGATAAAGTCTCTGACGATCCCTAAATTCGAGCTAGCTTTGAAACACTATAAAACATAGAGGAATAAAACGAAGTAAGCTTCACAGCTTAGTAAGCTCGTATGATGATAAACTTAACATATCAAATAAACACAAATCAACCAAATGAGCATAATATGGTATAACACATATCAATCCACAAACCTGTCTCATGTTTGAAACATGGTTACACATGAATTCCACAAATTACCTCATTTCGATACTTATATAGGTTCCATACATACTTGTGTCACTTAAATTGATATTACTTTCTCCTTTGTCTCGATTATGCTTGTTGAACCATTCAGAATCACTAAAGGGTACTTGGGAGCACACTGCACACTAAGTGCCTCATATATAGTCGAAGCTATCTCATATCACATATATGCTCACTCTCGAGCTAACAATGGGCCTACTCACACAAGTTGTCAGTCAAGACATAACTACATGATGCTACTCACACAAGCTGATCGGAACCGCAACATATGCCGGAACCCAGCCACCGGTAGGACGTACAACACCAGCACCTGGATCACATCATCTCGGTAAATCCCTATGTCATGACATTTGTATCCTAAACTCTACCTAAGGTTCGTACGAGACTTTTAACGGTCGAATCTCTATCATTCATATTTGTAAGCTCATTTCCGACCAGCTTTACAATTCAATTCAATAATAGTTATGCATTTATAACACAATTTAACAACATTTATTAGCATATGAACTTACCTCGTATATAGAAACGACAAAAAGAGTCAACTATTTGATTACTTTGCTTTTCCCCTATCTAAGTCCGAATTCCTCTTTTCTTGATCTATATATAATCAAAATCAACTTATTTATTCCTTTATTTATTCAATTCAATCCAAAATACACATTAGGGCTATTTTACACATTTTCCCCTAAACATTCACATTTTTACAATCTAGTCCTTATTTCACAAAATCACAATTTAATGAAATTCCTTTAATACCCATGATAGCTGAATTACCATTATACCCCTAGCAGCCCATCTTTATCTATTTTCACACATTTAATCACACATTTTCACAAATAAATCCTTATTATGCATTTTTACTCAAAATCACTTAATAAAACTTGTAAAGCTATTAACAAATATTCATATTTCATCATTAAGCATTAAATAACATACGTATTCAACAATGGTAACTATCAAAACATTTAATAGTTTTGCAAAATAGTTCCTGGACTAGTTAGACCTAATTGCAACGATCACAAAAACATAGAAATCATCAAAATTCGAGCAAAAATAGACTTACAATTTGTTCATGCAAGAGCCGAACCTTTGAAGTTTGTTAATGGCTTCTTCTTCTTTTATTTTTGGTGAAAGAGATGATAAAATAAACATACAATTATTTTGTTTTATTTTATTAACCTTATTTCATGATTTACCATTTTAACCTTAATTAATAAACATAAAAATCATCTAATATATGTCCATTATTGCCCACTTACCATATCAATGGTATAATTTCATCATAAGGACTTTCACTTATCAATTTTATAGCTATTAAGTACTTTAAACTATTAGAACACTACTTTTGTATTTTATACAATTTAATCATTTTTACCGAATTAAGCACAGAAACGATAAAATCATTTCACAAAAATTTCACACAATTATGCTTTCATGCTGTAAACACTTCAAATAATATTAAAATAATTTTTTACCTTAGAGTTGTGGTTCCGAAACCACTATTCCAATTTAACTAAAAATAGGTTGTTACAAAACCAGATCCAGGCTAGCTTCTGACGAGAAGACCTAAGTGCGAGACTAGAGGGAATAGAGAGATTCAGTTGAGTTGTCTAGGAATAGTATTCTCCACTCGATTCTTTCTTATGTCTTTATAAATGCGGGTGATTATTCTCTATTTTTTGTTTGTATGGAAGTACACATGAATTCTTGATTAAATGTTATCTTATTCAATCTTGCTTTTATTATTTAATCTTAGGGTTTGAATTTTTTTTAACATGGAAGTGTTTTGTAGTCACTGACATTGGAAAATGCAGTGATAGTTTGAGCCAACAAGCATTACAATAGAAGTTGAGTGAGGATTAGAGTAATTTAGTCCACTTGTTCTTAATAGTACCAATCGCCATCATCGGAAGGTGAAGTTAGTATGCATGTTTAAGTCTTAGATTAAATAGAAGAGTGATGTTGAGTAAGATATACATTGAACTTTATTACTTTAACAATCATCTATCTTTTTATACCTTGAGAGCACATAGTATTCTGCTAAAGATTCATGTTGAGGATCCCAGTTTATCATTATCATATTTTATTTTATTATTTTCAAGTTATTGCATCAATAACTATTCTCACAATTTATCTCGTTTCCATCTAGTTGTTGCACCGACATTAATAGACAAAAGGTTACCATCCCTATGGGATCGATATCCGATAGGCTCACATCTGTCTACTATACTTACATTGACAGTGTACACTTGCATATTATTGTTGTGATGTTAAACAACTGATCAAGTTTTTGCACCGTTGTCGAGATGGCATTTGTTTGATGTTTATTTTTGTTTTTGTGTGTTTTTGCACTTTATTTTCCTTATATAATATTTAGTATTTACTAACTAGTTTTTCTTTGCTGTTAATTCTTTAACTTCATTTTAGGTGCTTAATGACCTGATGCAAATGAGATTTTCTTGCTGATTTTGATCCAGAAATTGAAAGGACTGTTCGGAGTAGACTTCGAGAACAAAAAAAAAGTGCTCTACCAGAGAACAATGCAGCCATACCCTGATACAACAGCAAAGTGTTAATAGCCCATTATTGCCGCAAGATGCTGGAATACAAAATAGGACTATACAAGATTTTGTAGTACCTATTTTGGATGATTTACAACCAGGAGATATTTGGCCAGCATTCCAAGTTGGGAATTTTGAACTCAAGCTAGTAATGTTTCAAATGGTGAATTCTAATGGACAATATGTTGGATTGTCACATGAAGATGTGAGAGAACATCTTATATCATTTTTATTGATCTGTGCTTCCTTTAGTCAACAAGGCGTTCCTGATGATGCCTTGAAGATGCAATTATTTCCTTATTCCCTACAAGGAAGAGTACGTACTTGGTTTTTTAGGCTACCTACTAAATCAATTACTTCTTGGGATAAAATAGCAACACATTTTGTTTTGCAATTTAAGCCACCGGTAATGAATGCTCGTCTTCAAAATGACATTACTACTTATCAGCAGTTGGATGATGAAAATCTTTATACTACATGGGAACGTTATAAATCTTTACTTCGATGTTGTCATATGCACGACATTTAACCAGAAACACAAATTGAGATTTTTTTATAATGGGCTAAATTCACATACAAGGAATCTTGTCAACGCATCAGCCAATGGACCTTTGTTGGATTGTACATATAATGATGCTATAGGAATTCTTGAGAGAATTGCTCAGAATAATTATCAATACCCTATCTCCAGAGCTGCACAAGCAAAAACTACTCTAGGAGTTATCAAATTGGATGAAATTATCGCACTAAGGGCTCAAATTTCATCTCTCACAAACATGATTAAAAATATGCAAGGGACTAGTGGAGTTGCACCTATAGAAGTCGCTCAGCAAGTTGACATTCCTACTTTTTGTTGTGAGATTCGTAGTGACGACCATAGCTATGAAGATTGCCCACAACATACAGAGAATGCCTATTATATTAGTAACATCTGCAACAATTCTTATGGTAATTCATACAACAACTCTGCACGCAATCAATTGTTTTGGGGAACATAGAATTGTGGACAAAATGCTGCGACATTCAGATATGGGATTACATCTACTCAGGGAAATTATAATCCTAGACAAGGGAATTACAATTAACAATAGTAGAACTACAATCAATACACTCAGATGCATCCACAACAAGGTCATACATATTCACACCAAAATTTGATGCACCCACAACACTCTTCAATACCAAATCAATATTTTCAAGGACATCGATAGCAACCGTACACACAGGCTTCTACTTCTGGCCCATTAGCATCTCTTGAGGCATTAATGTGGGCAAGTAAGACAAGTAGGAACATCAACTTGAGCATTAGAAGCACAAGTAGGACAACTTGCTTCAAGTCTAAATACTTGACGACAAGCTCCTTACCTAGTGACATAGAAAGTCCTAGTCCACGAAGGAAAGAACATTGTAAGGCTATCACTCTTAGGAGTGGTAAACAAACTAGGAATCGTTTATCGACTCTACTATAGCACCTCAAGATATGGATGGAGTGATCCCTGGTGAGAATGTTGAATTTGAAGAGTTTGTTAATGTAACAGACAAAAAAGTTCCACAAATTATCACTCATATGCCTAATGTCTGACCATCGAAACTGTTGTCGCAATCAAAGATGTCAGTGCACTTAGATATATCTCTGATTTTACCCTTCCCACAAAGATTTAAGAATAATGAGCATGACAAGTAGTATCAGCAATTCCTGGACACACTGAAGCAACTAGAGATCAATATTCTCTTAGTACCTGCTCTGGTACAAATTTCAAGTTATTGGAAATTTATGAAAGACCTCTTATCCAAGAAGAAGAAGCTCACTGATATTAAAACTACTACACTCACAGAAGGCTATAGTGTTGCTTTGACAAACAAGTTGCACCCTAAATTGAAAGATCTTGGGAGCTTTACCATTCTATGTTCAATTGGAAATCATTATTTGGGTAAGGCTTTATACAATTTGGGAGCTAGCATTAAACTAATGCCACTATTTACTTTCAAAAAGTTAGAAATTGGTCACATGAAATCTACTGCAGTGACATTACAACTAGTAGATTGATCCTTGGCTCAACCTGAAGGGCAAATAAAAGACGTCTTAGTTCGAACCATCAGAACAACCTTAATTTTCAAACCTTCTATTGGAGAAGCTCCTACTCTGGAATTGAAACCACTACCTCTTCATCTTAAATATGTATTTCTAGGTCACCACAATACTCTCCCAGTTATTGTCTTCGCAACACTAGATGTAACTTAAGAAGAGAAATTGGTCCATATTCTCAAGCAACATAAATAAGCTATTGCTTAAAGTATTGTTGGTATTCTAGGTATTAGTCATTCTTTTTGCATGCACAAGATCAAGTTGGAAGATGAAGGTAAGCAATCGATTGAACAACAAAGAAGATTAAATGAGAAGATGCAAGAAGTTGTCAAGAAGGAAATCATAAAATGGCTTGACACTAGAATTATTTGCCAAACCAAGACTAATACACTAGATATTACTGTTGCAAGAATTTGACATCTAGATAAAACACCATAAGGGTTCAGAGAATCAAGGTGCAGACCATCTGTCTTGATTGGAAGTTGGTAGTGAAGACGGAAACATACTTCAAATTGTCGATGCATTCCCAGATGAGAAGTTATTTGTTGTAGATGCAATTCCTTAGTATGCAGATTTTGTTAATTATCTTGTGTGTGGAAAACTCCTATTGGTATAATTAGAATGAGCCACATTTATTCAAGGTATGCAATGACAATATCAGTCGATGTTGTGTTCTAGAAGAGGAGATGCTTTCATTCTTGAAGTATGGTCATGATGCTTCTTATGGAGGTCATTTCTGTGGTATGAAAATTACGGCTAAAATTCTCCAATCAGGATTTTACTACCAACATTATTCAAAGACACCCAAAATTTTGTGAATCAATGCGATAGGTGTCAACACACTGGTTCTATATTCTGACACAATAAAATGTTCCGACAGCCAATTATGGAGGTTAACTTATTCAATGTTTGGGGTATGGATTTCATGGGACCGTTTTCAAGCTCATTTTGAAATCTTTTTATATTACTATCTATTGACTATATCTCAAAATGGGTGGAAGCTATTGCAGTCCCAAAAGATGATGCAAAGACAGTGTTAAAATTTTTTCACAAGCATATACTCACCTGCTTTGGCACACCAAAGCCATTGATTAGTGATCAGGGTACACACTTTCATTGCAACCAAGTGGCAACCGCGCTGAAGAGATATGAAGTTAATTATAGAATGGCTACTACTTATCATTCGCAAACCAATGGACAAGCTGAAGTATCGAATCAAAAAATTAAAAACATTATTGAGAAGGTTGTAAAACCTTCCAGGAAAGATTGGTCTTTCCGATTAGATGACGATTTATGGGCATTACAGATAGCATACAAAACTCCATTAGGGATGTCGCTGTATCAATTGGTTTTTAGGAAAGCATTTCACTTGCCAGTTGAAGTGGAACATAAAGTAATATGGGCAATTAAGCAAGTGAACATGGACTATCAAACGACAAAAAAAGAAGATTGTTGGATATCACTGAACAGAGGAGATTAGGAGAAATGCTTATGGAAATGCTGCAATTTATAAGGAAAAGACCAAATGATGGCAGGACAAGATTATTTTGCAGTGACAATTTATCACAGGCCAACAAGATTATTTTGCATTCACGTTGGTTTGGACCTTTTAAAGTTGTCAACGTATTTCCTCATTGTGCAGTCACAATTCGAGATTTATATGATAGACACCAATTAAAAGTAAATAAATAGAGGTTGAAACCCTATTTTATCAACAATGATCAAAAAAGGGAAAGACCATTAAATTGGTAAAAAATTTTTAATTTTAAATTAGTACATCGTGATTTTAGCTTATTTTATTTATGTTTTGTTAAAGTTTGTTTTCCTTCCTTTTTGCAGAATAAGTTAGGAACATTTTTCGACGCATTAAAATTTATTGTCGACACATTCCATAAGTCTATACTACCATTTATATCTCATCAGAAATCAGGGAAATTCAGATTCCATCGTTGGATCAAAAATCACTCAATCGTTTGATCCTTTTGAGTGAGCACAATTTCTGTTGTATAAAACTATTCCCGCCAGCCTTATATCTCTCCACAAAACAACACGCCTCTCTATTTTCCTCTTTCACTCACTATAAATCCTCTACCACTATCCCAATTGTCATGTATTCAAGCAACCATTTTTATTTCTTTGCTTTTCTCAAGATCATATCTTTTTAACTTTAAAACATTTTCCCTCAACAAAAGATGACAAAAACAAGAGGCTCAGTCAAGAAAGCCACTAAATCTACTGCAGAACATGCGTCCTCTGTGATCACAGTCCGTGAATCAAAATCCCCCAGGCTAATGCTGACAAAAGAGCTAGTAATCTTTTTGAATAATGCGACAAAGGAACAGTTTCACGATAACATCTTAAAGTGAATCTTCCATCCGGAACAGGGCAATTCCCTTTTGCCATAATAAGACTTAGGTAACAAGTCTACAAGACCGTCTCAAAGTTAAAGTGGGAAACTTTTTGCACCCATCCTAGAAGATACTCATTTTCACTAGTACATGAGTTTTATGCTAATCTCTACAATCATGAGTTAGAGTTCATTTTCATTTGAGAAGGTTTAATACCTTAAGACGTTGAAAAAATCAATGAGCTGTACAACACCAAGGTCGATGTCGACAAACACTCCAAGTTTATTGATGACATCGTAGATGAAAAACTAGACTTGTTGGTGAGAGACTTGTGTGTTGAGGGAGCAGTTTGGACGGGTTCCCATCAAAAGAATTATACGATGGATTGTCACTTCCTGACGCTACAAGGAAGAAATTGGTTTCATTTTGTTAACTGCAGACTAAAGCTCTTTACTTATAGCACCACAATCACCCTCGACAGAATGTGTCTGGTATATTCTAACATCAAGGGCAGAAAAATTGATATAGGCGCAATACTTTACCAAGAAATTGCTAATTGAACGCAAGGCAGACTAGGATCTTGGTTTTCCCATCACTGGTGATGTTATTCTACCAAAAAAGAGGAATTGTGCCCCGTGCTGGTAAGAAAGTCTTGGAAAATAAAGGCTCAATCAATGAAGCTTCTGTGGAAAGAATGACTTATGGCAAGGACAAGTCAATACTAAAGGAGGTAGAAATTAGTAAGACAAGAAAGGGCAAAGCCAAAGCTGACATAAAAGGAATAAACCTAAATGTAGAGACATCATTATGGCGCAAACTGAAGGATGTCAAAAAAATGGTAAATTCCATCAACAACAGGCAAGTCAAGCTTGTCGGTACCGTAGAAGATATGGAAAAATCCTAGAATTCATTTTATACTTATATCAAAGCCTGGAATAGTTCTATTGTAGCCACATTAGGCCAACTATGCCCATCCCCACTACCAGAATTCCCAGTGTTTCCACTAATCATTCAAAATTATGACCTCTCTTATTCGGATGATGACTTAGAAAACTAAGACAGATTGATGACGTCCCCACCCATTGTGCAGGTCTCCGATAATGAGAAAGAAGAGAAATCCAAGAACATTGAAGAATGCCTATGAAAGATTGATAGCTTATTCGATGATGGAATTTTTGTTGATCAAGTGGATACTATTGTTGAGAAGGAAGTTGTTGCTAAAGAAGAAGTTGCTAAAAATGAGAAAAAAAAGAAGAAGAAGATTTTGTTAAAAAACTGTCACTGCACCCGAGTGTGTGGGTGCAAATATTGATAATTTGGAGTGAGACTAGCAGAAGTTGCTGAGATAACCAGTGAGGAGCAAAGTAATTCATCGGTAATAGTGGTCCATACTAGACCACTCCAGGTGGCCTTTTCTACACAGGAAGCAGCCGATGATACCGAGGTAGAGCTGGGAACTGAGGAGCAATCTGAAGATCGTGCAAAGCCCAAAGAAAAGAAAAGGAAGCCTTCTAAGGATAAAAAAATGATGAAAGAAGGAGAAAGAAACATCTTGCCACCACATCGATGGCTACAGATAACTGAGTTAGTTTATTTTAAGCTTTAGTTGTAGTATTCATGCATTGCAGGTAGCTGTAAGTTTTATTTTGATAAGTATACATTGTCATTGCATTTTTTAATTGTCATTACATTTTCATGTTAGTGCATTATGGACAATGCAAACTTTTAGTTTGAGGGAATGCACATGGGGCTTTGAAATGCACCCACTTTTCATTTTTTTTTCTTTCGATAATGAAGCATGTAAGGTTTAATTATAGTTAATGAAAATTGTTCGAAAATTTTTGTTACATTCGATGCTTAATTATTGAATCATGTGAATTATCAATGAATGAGTTGGATAAATATGATAGAAGGTTGTAGCTTTAATTATTTGATGAATGGATTAGGTTGCATTAATAGTGGATGGCTACTATCATTCCTTAAATCTTGAATGAATCTGCTTTTTATAGCTGCTTATATATGTATATATAGTTATAAATTAGAGACACTCTAGAATAGGTGTAGTATGGAATGTTAAAAAGGGAACACTCCAATACAAGCATTAGAAAAATCAATCTAGCCAAAGGTTGTCGCTGTATGAGTGTGTGTAGGCACAATTACGTACTTCATAGGGATTTGTTGCTCCTCATTGTTACTCCTCAAGAACAAAGGTATAGTAATGCAACGATATCCCTTATTCTAAAAAAAATAAAAAAATGTATATATATAATATATAAATACTTAGTATTGTACAATAAATGTTGTAATGGTAGATGGAACTTAGGGTTTGAAGCATGATGCTAGCATTGATAAAGTTGCAACCTTATTCATTCATGATTATGAATTGTCAATGCAATATTCTTTCATTTGAATGTGATTCATCCATTGGGAATTTACAGGGTTCAAGTTGCTAGCATGATCATTAGCCTCAGTAAAATTTTTGTGGCCTTGCTAGTTTCTGTTTTACTTAAGGACAAGTAAAAAATCAAGTTTGGGGGTGTGATAGCACTAGAAACAACATAGTTTTTCCCCCTTACTTATTGGTTTAATTGTTCCCGTTTAGTTATCCTTAGCATACATTTTAGCATTTTCTATTTAGTATGTTGCATTTATAACTCAATGAATGCTAGCCTATTTTATCCTTAATTTTGCTATCTTTATGCATTAATGTTACTGCATAAGTGAATTCCAAAATTGTGTCTAGAATTGTTGCTACAGCTGACAGCTATCCAGAAAAGAATTAAAATTGCATGAGCTATCCAATCTGGAATAACCAACCCGTACGTACAAGGACAAAATAACTTTGAGGAAAGGACACATGTATTGTTGGAGGAGGACATAAAAGGAGGACGTGAGAAGAAAAGAGAGTTTTCTTTTTCTTGGATCATCATCTTCATCATCTGATCTTGAAGCTTGTGGCCATGGTAGCTTAAGCCTCTCATGGGTGAGCCAATGTGAAAACCATATCTAGACTAGCTTCTAACGAGAAGACCTAAGTGTGAGACAAGAAGGAATAGAGAGATTCGGTCGAGTTGTCTAGGAATAGTATTCTCCACTCGATTCTTTCTTATTTCTTTATTAATGCTGGTGATTATTCTTTATTTTCTGTTTGTAAAAGTACGCATGAATTCTTGATTAAATGTTATCTTATACAATCTTGCTTTTATTTTTTAATCTTGAGGTTTAAATTTTTTTAACATGGAAGTGTTATTGCGGTCACTAACACTAGAAAGTGCAGTGACAGTTTGAGCCAACAAGCATTACAATGGAAGTTGAGTGAGGATTAGAGGAATTTAGTCCACTTGTTCTTAATAGTGACATATTGCCATCATCGGAAGGTGAGGTTAATATGCATGTTTAAGTCTTAGATTAAATAGAAGAGTGATGCTGAGTAAGATATACATTGAACTTTATTGCTTCGACAATCACCTATCTTTTTATACCTTATGAGCACTTAGTATTCTACTAAAGATTCATGTTAGGGATCCCAGTTTATCATAATCATATTTTATTTTATTGTTTTCAAGTTATTGCATTGACAACTATTCTCAGAATTTATCTTGTTTCCATCTAGTTGTTGCACCGACATTGATAGACAAAAAAGACTACCATCCCTGTGGGATTGATATACGACAAACTCATATCTATGTACTATACTTGAATCGACAGTGTACGCTTGCACATTATTGCTGTGACATTAAATAGCCGATCACAAACTACTATCGTACTTAACCATTTTGTTGAGCTTATTCTTTAAATTCCAAACCATCCTAAGCCGTAAAATGTTACAAGCCGAGAAGTCCTATGTGACTTAGATAGTACCTTATATGGATAAAATTGTGCTGAGTTTTGATGTTTTTACCACATTTATTCATTTGAGTATACGTGTATTTTTGTATATCTGTTTTGATGGAAACCTATATTTAACATTCTTTTATTTGTTTCCTTTGTAATTTATTGAACTAATCCGTCTAACTTTAGAAATTGTGAGTCAATTGTATATCACTCTAGAGTTATAAATTTGTGTACGTTGTCTTGTTAATATATTTCTATCCAATTTCCTATATCAAGCTAGCTCAAGTATATTTTCTTTTCTTTGCATGTTAATTTCCTATTATTAGTGTAGTTTATTTTTAAATTTTATTTTGTTCTCATTTATTTTGCTTGAGGACAAGCAAAGACTTAAGTGTGAGGATATTTGACTTGTCATCAAATGTAGTAGGCAATTGTGGTTATTTTCGCAATTGAGGAGCTTTTTTTAGCCAATTTAGTATTTACTATTATCTTTTTTGTATTTAGTACATATGAATAAATATTAGTAAAAATAAGTGTTTTTAACACATTTTGTGAGTGTTGTGACCTATTAGGCCGACACAGGCCTTAGATAGTTCTAATATGTGTAATTGAGTGTGTAGGATGAAGATTTATAGGCCTAATTGACGTGGAAGCAAAGTACGAGTGACGAATATTCTTCCTGAGATATCAAAGCATGAAATGAATGATACAAGGCATAAAACACATGTTGTGTTACGCCATGCAATGGCTATGGCACGACATAGGTCGACTTGCTACCCAAGTATTCTGAGGTTATTTTTGTATACACAATAAAATTTATATGAAGATGTAGGACGTGCCGAAGACCTAATTTAGGTTGCCAACAATACTATAAATAAGACCTTAGGTGTTTTATGTAACTAAGTCATCCTTGACGCATTAAAAAAACTTAGTAGTTTAGGAGTAGGATTAGATTAGTTTTCTTTCAAATTTGCTGAACTCTTTGTTTTTCCTCTTGGAATCGATTTCGATCCAAGTGTTCTTTTAATTTATTAAAGTATTCAACTTATTTCTTCTTTGCAAATGAAATGATTATTTAGGTTGCCGACACTCCTATCAATCGATTTACTACTTCGTTCTCAATTCGATATCAATCCATGATTATTCTAATCTCTTTTCCCTTACAATTTTTGTTTTCTTTACATGTCTATTTCAATTGAGATTAAGATTATGAATAACATCAGTGGCTAAATCCCTTAGGGGGGATTAACGAGTGGATGAGGGTGTGACTAACAGAGGATTTAAGGTTTCTTAAGAGGATTAGTTGGTATAAATTTGTGTTCTTAAACTCTAGACTTGACAATCGAGTAAATTGCAGTTGATTCTAATTAAGAAAGTGAGGTCGAGAGATAAGTGAGTATCAACCAATCGATTAATTAGTTAGAGACCGGGAGGTAATAATTGGTTAATCAATAACTAATTTACCCTAAAACCCTAATCTGAAGTTAATTTCAAACCTTAAAATGAGTTAATCTTCGTAATTGGTTTTATTAATTTAAGTCATTTGTTATTTTTCTTATTATTTCCCTTCTATGATTTGTCGTAATATAGGATTTAATTAATACTATGTTAGCTTATTATTGTAAAAAGGTTTTTATAGATTTATTCCATCCACCCTTGGGTACGATACTTCCAAGTGTTTCATTATAAATTATACTATATTACAATTTAACACGTGCACTTGCGAACATTGTCGTTCAAATCTTATATATTTTTGGTGTGTTATTTTTACTATAAACAATACCTTGTTTATAGGCAATCACCTACCTCGGGTCCTCATAATGAATGCTTGTATGTATATAATCTAACAATATCTACAGTTTTAAAGAATACAGTAGTTAGGGACGACATCAGAGTCTCAAAATTATTTTAAAACATTGTGAAAATATTTGTGGCATGGTACCCAACAAAACCCGTTTTAAAAATATGCATGCAAACCTCACTAATCCAACAGTTCAAGATTTAAAACCTTGAGCTCTGATATCACCAAATGTGAACTCCTCAACCTAGCCTACATGCTATGGTCGAATTATGGAATTCACACTAGCCATCGAAATGGCCTAGTACAACATTCTATTTGCAGAAAATAGTTAGGAAGCCCATTTCATAAAGAATTTGAATCATTCAATTTTTAATTTAGTTCAATTTATCTAAAATGATCATTTAGGGAACAAATTTAGTAACTAAAGCATGAAATAGGTTTAAATTATTGAGTTTCAAATCTCCACGAATGGTATCAATACAAAATAAAAAAAAGTATCATTACTTATTTAAGTATCAATATGATTTGGGCATTCTACTAATTCTTAAGTTTATAAAACGTGATCAATCGGTATCAGTACTTTTATAAGTACCGATTCCAATTTGGCACCAATTTGGCAATCTGTTTACTTTGTAAATCAATTTATATGATCAAGATTCGCTATCAGATGCCAGGGTATCGATACTTTTCTTCAGGGTTGAAAAAAATGCTTTTTAAAAAACAATTTCATTTCAGTTTAAAAAACATGAATTAATTTAACCTGTTTTATGAAAACATCATTTTATTTTTAGTTACTTTGTTCCTTAATTTTAGTTTCAAAGTTAATGGAAAAAATCATATTTGAACTATTTAATAATAATTTAACAATTTTTGAAATTCTTAATCAATTCTAGGTTTACTGACAAATTGAATAATGCAAAATCCCTAAAACTTAAAAAAAATAATAGAGTCCATGCCACAATCCATTAAACAGATAAAAAATAATTAGTGTTTATGAAATAGTTTATGTAACACCCCAAAATTTAAGTGTTTATTTTTGTATGTTTGTGACACGAATAATTGTCTGCTTCAGTGGGTAAGTGCTCTGGGAGTGTCTGTGAAGTCTTGGGTTCAAGCCCAGGCATGGGAAAAAATTTTGTTTTTGAGGAGTAAACCCTTGCCCATGGTTAGTAGGGTTTTAAATTATTGTGAATAAAACTTGACGTAGATAGCCTACTAGTCCAGCGGATAGTGGCGTGTTACTACTACTAAGGGTCTTGAGTTCGAGCCCTGCTGTGCACAAGGAGTGTTTTATTTTGCTTCTCTTGCCATGTGAGAAGCAGAAGTTGACTGAAATACTGGTAGTTGAAGAGAGTTTGAATTTAGTGGTTGAGGAGATATTGGTGGAGTGTGTTGTGGAGAGATAATAGGAGAAAATCAAAGAGATGGGAAGTTGGGGAAGTGTTGGAGCTGAATTGGGAGTGTAGGCACCCTTGAATTCTATTTTGGGGTGTTTTCTTTCTGGATTGGTTTTGGTATTTGCTCCTCAACTCGTTTCTAGTCCTTTTGTTACTCTTTTCTGCTCTTTTGTGTGTAAGTGTGCTTTTATTTTTATTTTTTTCCCTTTTTCTTTTTTTGTTTTTATCTTCTTTGGGCCAACTGTAGCAAAGAATCCTCAGGGTTTTCTTATTTTAACTTTGTTCAAGATTGTACTTCCTAGTTTCTGGTGACTGAATACTTTTTCTCTTCTTTTCTCTCTCTCTGAAACTTTGGCAGAATTGTAATGCCCCAAATTTTGGGCTTAGAAGAATTGGGCCTTGGGCTAGGCTTGAGTGTAAGACATCAGCTCAATTTGTAAGTTAGAATTGTTGGCTTAGTGATTTTGGAATGTTAAAGGGTTTTTATGAAGTTCTGGGTTCAAGCTCGGGTATAGGAAAAATCTTGGTTTTGGCCTTAAGGGAACCCTAAGCTTAAGAGGGGTAACTTATAAATAAAAGGGGCTAAAATAAGACACAAGGAAGCATATGGTCTAGTGGTTGTGCTGTCATTAAGGTTGCAAGGGAGTTTGGGTTCAAGTCTTGTCCCTTACAATTTATTTTGGTTTCTCTTTTAAATAAAATTGGAAGCGAGTAGATGGGCTTTAAAGTTGAATGTGTTGGACTTATGACATAAAGGAGCTTGTGTCCTAGTGGTGGTGGCGTGGCATGGCTATCGAGAGGACTTTGGTTCGAGTCCCTTTGCATGCAAAGGCTGGTTATTTTGCTAATGAGTTGGTTTTGGAGGATTGATGGAGAATCCCACATCGGGAAGCTAACATGAGAATAGGCGAGAAGTTGGCTTTAAATAGAGCAAACCATGAGGAGAGTAAGCATACCTTTCTTGGTTTATCCCTTTCACGTTGTGGCGTGTTCGTTTGGGTTAAGAGATGGATCATTCATTGATCTGTATGCCATTGGGTCACGATGGTGGTGACCGTCGTTAATTGATACACCCCATTGGGAGTCAAGGGTGCGATTATTGTTGGCTTCTGGGCATAACAACGTTTAGAGTGCGGATTAACTTCAGATACCTATCAGGTGTATATTTCACACTACTCTAACTGTAAAACGACAAATGTCGGAATGCCAAAATGTCGATCACACGGTGATGGTAGCCATACGAGTGTGCAAGCGCACGTGTGGGAGCTTTGACGTGATAGTTGAGACCATCATGAGTATTCTCGTAGGTTTAGGCTATTTTGGGCCACGATGGGCTAGAATAGGCCATGTGGACCCAATCGGTCAAATTGTATGTTTGTGTAGTAAATATTGGACTGGATTGTGTGAATCTCATATCTGTGGCTAGATTTGGGCAAAAAGGACCACACGAGCTTGTGGGCCCACTTGGGCTGAGAACGGGCCTTAGGCCCATTCACAACATTATCTCTGTTTAGAATACTTGAGCCGCTCAAGGAGATTGTAGACCCTCTGAGGGATTGACAAAATTACAGAAATACCCCCGATTTACAAAATTACCAAAATACCTATGGTTTACAAAATTATAGAAATACCCCTGTTTTATAAAATTATAGAAATACCCCCAATTTACGAAATTATCGAGATACCCCTAATTTGTAAAATTACCAAAATACCCCTAATTTGTAAAATTATCGCAACACCCTCGATTTGTGAAATTACAGAAATACCATCGATTTGCAAAATTACAGAAATACCTCAGTTTACAAAGTTACAAAAATAACCTCAGTTTGCAAAATCACCGCATACCCTCAATTTGTGAAATTACAAAAATACCTTTGGTTTGCAATATTATAGAAACACCCTCGATTTACAAAATTATAGAAATACCATCAGTTTACAAAATTACCGAAACACTCGGTTTGTGAAATTATAAAAATACCCTCAGTTTGCAAAATTACAAAAATACCCTAAATTTACAAAATTACAAAAATACCCTCAATTTGTAAAATTACAAAATACCCTCAGTTTACAAAATTACAAAAATACCCTTAGTTTGTAAAATTACAAAAATACCCTTAGTTTGTAAAATTACTGAAATACCCTTGATATGTAAAATTACCGAAATACCTCTGATTGTAAAATTATCAAAATACCCCCAGTTTTTAAAATTACCGAAATGCCCCTGATTTGTAAAATTACCAAAATACCCCTAATTTGTAAAATTACCGAAATACCCTAATTTGTAAAATTACCGAAATACCCCTATAGGGTAGGATTACCGAGATACCCCTGCAGGGTAGGATTCCTGAAAATCCCTATAGGGTAAAATGATCGTTTTGCCCTAAGGTGTAAAATGACTATTTTGCCCCTCGTGGGTAAATGACTGACTTGTGTAATGATTGGGCTAGTTTGACTGTGAATATATGTTTGTGATATGAATGGCTTGACTGTGATTGTATGAATTGAATATGGGCATGACATTCTGCATACATGACATGTTGCATGAGTTTGGATTTGGTACGGAGGAAGATCTGATCTGTTAGGATCACATGGTTGCTTGACGATTGTGGATCCACCGAAGGCTTAAGAGTCGTATATTCGTATTGATTTCATAAGGTCACACAGGTCACCCGAGACGACTGTGGATTGATTGATGGCTGAGTCCCGATCATGTTACCGAAGGCTGTATGCCGTTATTATTGGCTTCGTGTCGATATTGTAGGCTTGGTGCCATTATTGTGTGCTTTGTGCCACAGTTATGGGCTTCGTGCCATTACCGAAGGCTTTGTACCAATATCACAGGCTTTGTGCCGATTATAGATCCATTATTGATGGCTTGGTGCCGCGCGTATAATTATAGCTCTGTGCCATCCTGATTATGGCTCCGTGCAATCCTGCTTACGGTTTATAACCGTTCTATTTACGGCTTTGAGCTGTTCTATTGATTTAGTGCCACAACTGGTGCTAAGCTTAGTGTGTTGGATGGGTGGGTTGATTATATCCCCACAGGCTGTGCAGGGTTGGACGGAGTGGTGTGCTGGTTGGATAGGTTTGCATGCATCATGCATCATTCATTTATTCTCTATCTTTGATATGGGCTAGGCCAGTTGATACTGATATGGGCTAGGCCCAAATGGTTTTGTTATGGGCTGAGACCCAAATAGTTTATATTGGGCTTTGACCCACTTATGCTTTGAGCTTAACTGTACTGTTTCTGTTAAAGGGCTCTGGCCCAAACTATTTTTATATCTATTTCTGTTTACTGACATTTCTTTAGGAAGGGGATTACACATTGAGTTTTTGTAAACTCACCCCGTTTATTAACCTTTTAGGTAATCCCCAACTTTAGACGGATCGGAGCTGCGAGGGACTCGAAGTGGGACGCACAACTGCATATGTCTTATTCTGTTTTGCTCATTTACTTAAAGCACTTTGGTTTTAATTTGGGTTGTAATAAGGCCTCTATAATTTTAGGATTTTAAATTCGAGATTTCATTGATCGTGATTTATATCAATTAGAAGAAAATTATAGTTTTTCAAAACAATAACTATTTTCAAACATTATGTTTTCCACAACTGATTAAATTAAGCTTTTGCAACAAAGAAGGTTTTTAAGGTAATGACATTTTCTAAAGGAATTAACTTTTAATAGACCACGTTTTGAAAATAAACAAACACAAGTTTTAGTTGGCAACAAGTTTTAAATAAGAAGGGTATCAATGAAAACATGGTTTTCAAAAAACACTTCAATGTGACATGCCAGATTCGGTCGTAACGTCCAGGCCGAGTTTGGGGTGTTACACGAATACTCTCTATCCCATTCTCTTAACTCTTTATTTCATCCTTTCATTTGGATACAGTGGCCGATTTCTATATCTCCCTCTCCTTATTTGAGGCTTTGGTTTAGAAATTATTTTCTGACGGATCGGCAAGTACACTCGACTCCTTCTTGTCTTCTATTAATTTTTATCATGTAACGCCCTAATATTTGGAATTTTTTGGATTTTTGTGATTTTTGGAGAAATTCTAAAAATTTTGAGTTCTGGATACTGAAATGGTGTTTAAATATGTTAGTGGACCCTTAGAAGGCCCAAGCCTAAGTTAAAACCCGGTAAAATATCAAGTTTGGATTTTAAGTGAAAAGGGGACTTGGTTAAGTGGGCTTTTTAAGAAAAACTTTGTAAATTATGACACAAATAGGGCCTTGGTAAAGTGGCAAGGTGGCACCACTACACTCCTAAAAAAGTGGCGTGTGGATGAGGGTAGAGAGCTTGAGTTCAAGTCATAAGGTAAGCGTATTGATACTTTTAATTTTTAGGCATGTGACGGGCATGTGAGTAGCCTAAGTAAGAATAGGCTAGGGCCTTGGGAAGGTTGGGCCGATTGCTTTAGTGGTGATTAGGGTTAGTTTCTTTTCTTTTTCTGTCTTAGAGAATTAGGGTTAGCCACCTAGAATGTTCATCTTTTCTTTCATTCACCTCTCAGTGTAGCAAAAAGCCGAAAACGCAAGAAGTCTTTCCCTTGTGTCGTTTTCTTCTTCTTCCTCTTTCATTCATTCTTTGCTTTTCCTTTTTGTTTCTTCTCTAGCCAAACATCTCTACCACTCAACTCATCCCCTCTGTCGATTCCATTCTTTTTCCAGCCACCATAGCTGACTGCCATAAAAGCTAAAATCTCGAAACCATTGCTTCTTGTGCCGATTTCTCCAAGCCAAAATCCCTCTATTCTTTTCATCCCTTTTGATCGATTTTCACCTTCTCTAAACCCTTAGTACTTTTTAGCAACACCACTCCAAAACTATAACCCCAAATCATCTTCTTCTTCACCAGTCAAAAGCCGAAAACGCCACATTCTTAGGAGCTTATAGTCAAAACTTTAGATCTCCAATATTCGAGTTCTACTAGCATTTAGGGGCTAGATCTGCATCAGATCTGAGTAGGAACAGAAGGGGAATCAGTGGTAAGTGCTCATCACCCCAGATCTATATGTTATTTTGCGATTTAGAAAAAGCCGAAGTCCCTAGAGTTTAGGGAGGCTGTCGATTGGGGCTTAAGACCCTAAAAGGTTGTAATAATCGGTTTCGTTTGGTGTTAGTGTGATTCAGAGACTACTGACGAGGTTTGGATCTTTGGAACGACTAGATCTAGATCTAGTCATTGGTTTTCGACAAAGGTAAGATCTCGAGGGCCTTAGAGGTGAATGCCCGATTATGGTAAGTAAGTTCATGAGGATTGTTATTGTATTTTGGATCTGATGGGTTTGGTGACTGATTGTAGGATATTGTGGAAGATCTCGTTAGCAGTCGTCGCAAAACAGGTGTGTATCGAACACCCCTCTTTATTCTAAGTTGGCAAAAGCTGAAAAGCCGAAATGCCAAAATTTGAGCATTTCGTGAGCTTGTGAGTATACGGATGCTCATAAGATGGTTGGAAATTATTGGATCTAAAATCGCAAGTGGTGAGATAGTTGTGTGTGTAATTTCGTGTTCTTTAGTAATTGGGACTCGATGGGCTAAAAGTGGGCCCAATGGGCTTACGGGCCCATATAGGTGAAATTGAATAATTGATGTGCACTGATAGACTGTAGGTTCAAAACTGGTTAAACTGATAAATTGATCATAAAATCTGGACTGAATGGGCTTAAGTTGCTTATAAACACTGTAGGGCCCATTAGGGGTTTTAGGGCCCAATAGCGTAAAACTGTTAAAACGAGTTAAATAACTAATGAGACGAAAGTTGGGTTATTGAAGACTGTGATATGTATAAAAACCCTAAAAACTGATAAAATTACTGAAATATCCTTAGGGACGAGAAATTACGGTTTTACCCCTTGGTGTAGAATTACCGTTATACCCCTAGGGCTTGATCTGACAACCGCATTGTTACTATTTTCTGTTCATTACATGATTATCTGTTGCATGGGACTGGGATATTGACGGAGGAAGTACTGAAAGTGGCTTGACCATGTACTAGAGGCTTTGCCACAACTTACTGATATCTGAGCAGTTATGCTACCACTATTAAGTGTAGGGCTGGGTGGGTTGAGTTATTCCCCACATGGTGTGTAGGGTTGGTACGGATGGAGTGTAGCGGCTGGATTTAGGTTGGATTTGGGCTTGCATTCATATTTATTATTTATTATCTATTTTGTTCTAAAATGGGCCTATGGGCCGTACTGTTATCTGAAAAGGGCTAAGGCCCAATTTACTGTATCTGGATAAGGCTTCGGCCCAGTTATTACTGAGATTGGTTAGGGCTTAAGCCCAGTGGGCTTGAGCTGATTTGGGCTCTGGATGGGCTTTCCTTACACACTAGTTTTCCAAACTCACCCCCTTTCTTTCCATCCATGCAGGTGAGCCCTAGTTGGTGGACTTTGAGCTGGGAGGGATTCAAAGTGGCCACGAAGATTAAATTTCTGGTTTTCAATTAAGTATTATTTTATTTCATTATTTATTTAGATTATTTTTATTCTGGTTTCTGGGTTGTAATAAGGCCGCTCTATTTATTTTATTTTGGGTTTTTAATTCTTTACTTATTTAATTTGGTTTAACTTAAGAATATTATTGTTTAAATTGTTTTTGAAATTAGATTTACTTGTTTTCAAAATAACACAATAAATGAACATTTTCAAAACCAAATGCTCTTTCCAAAGTGTATCAAAAGTCACTTTTTTTAAATAAACCTTTCCCGATCGGTAGTAAATAGGATATTTATTGAGTGAATCGGGAATTTCTCTTAAAACATCAAAAACAGTTTTTCAAAGCTCACCCTAATCTTAGTAACTAGGTAACATGGTTAGTTGTAGGTGATGCGACACACCAGATTTGGCCAAAACGTCTGGGCCGAGTTTGGGGTGTTACATTTAGTCTTATCAGAGCCCGGTTGCAACAACTTGGCTGTGGATCGAGTCCAAAAAGCTTTTCAAAAATTTTTAAAATTTATGCCCAAGAAGGGTATTTCTGGAAATTGGTTTTCAAAAATTTAGGAAAACTCTTTTCAAACTTGTTTTCTTTGAAGTACACACGTTTTAAAGATTCTGAAAAGTTTAAATCTTTCTGAGTTTTCTGAAATCTAGTTTCTGAAGAAGTGGCACACTGAATCCCCAGCACCAAGTCTGTAAGTATTACTATTTCTCATATTGTACTATACTAAAACAATACTATAGATAGAACTAAGACCCTACTATGATACTGTAGTTAGGGTAGCACTGAAAACTGTAGAGACTGAGACTGTAGGGAAACTAAACCCTAGGAAAACTGAGACTATAGTTAGGCAACGTATTCGCAAAAACAACTCTGAAACTTTATCTGTACATAAAACATTTGTAATAAACAACTGAAATATTAACCTACTGTCATAAAATTCGTAATCAGATAAGTAGTTATGAGTACGAGAGCTACTCGTGGACGAGGCCGAGGACGTGGTCGAGGCAGTGATCAAGCTGGGTCTTCCTCTTCGGAGTATAGACCAATACCAGCTGGTAAGGTACGATCGCCGCCGGATGCTAAAAATAGGCCATACGATCGGGCCGCAGGGGATGACGCTCTGTCCCAGGCTATGCTGAGGGTTCTGGAAAAGGTTGCTGGAGCTAATGTCGGGCCTATAAATAGAGGGTCCATTTCTGAGCGACTCCGGGCTAACAGAGCAGAGGTTTTTAAGGGCGTATCTGGAGTAGCCCCGAACGTAGCTGAGTATTGGCTGGAAGCTACGAAAAGGATTATGGACAACCTAGATTTCTCAGTTGAGATAAAACTAAAGGGAGCGGTGTCTTTACTGTGAGACGAAGCATACCAATGGTGGATTACTGTGAGAGAGAGTACCCTAGCTGAGCGGGTAACCTGAGAATTGTTTAAGACGGTTTTCAAGGGAAAATACGTCGGAGCAAGCTATGTGGATGCGCGTAGGAAGGAATTTCTAAACCTGACCTAGGGCAGTAGGTCAGTTGCTGAGTATGAAGCAGAGTTTCTGAGGTTGAGCCGGTATGCCAGCAGAATTGTTGCTACTGAGCACGAGCGCAGTGTTTGCGTTGAGGATGGCCTTAGGGATGAGCTAAGGGTGCTGATAGCTCTGCAGAGAGAGCGCGATTGTGCTGCACTGGTACAGAAGGCTAAGATAGCCGAATAGGTGAAGTAAGCTGAGCGAAAGAACCACAATAGGGATCGAAACTGATTTAGGAGAGATTCTGGACCATCTGGTGCTGCAAACCGAAATGTTAAGAGAGCTAAGGTGGAAGAACCAGTTCGAGCAGTTCCGGTGAACACAGTTAGACCTTAGGCTTGCGAAGACTGTGGTAGGGTGCATCTGGGGGAGTGCTGGAAACGTACTGGGGTACGTCTTCATTGTGGGTCAAAGGAACATAGGATTAAGGATTGTCCTAGGAGGCCAGCCCAGACTCAGGTTTCTGAACAAGGGGCTGTGCAACCTATACTAGTCGGACTACCGCCGCCAAGAGGTTGGGGACAAGGTCGAGGTGGCAATGGCTATAGACGTGGGGCACCTGGCAGGGGTGCTAGTAATGTTGAGGCTCGTCAACCAACTGCCTGTCGCTGAGAGGAGGGTGATGCACCTGACGTCATAATTGGTACGTTTTTGATCTCTAGCATATCCTATACTGCTTTGATAGATGTGGGATCAACCCATTCGTATGTTGCATATGACATTTCTGGGTCGTTGGTTGTGCACTCTGAGGAAACTATGACTGGGGTAATTGTGATAAGTCCTCTAGGTCACTCGGTTAGGGTAGATAAACTCTTTAGGGAGGTGCCTTTAGAGAATCAAGGTAGGATCTTCTGTGGAGACTTGATGGAGTTACCTTTCGGAGAGTTCGATCTGATCTTAGGAATGGACTAGTTGACCAAGCAAAGGGCAACTTTGGATTGTGCGGCTAAGAAGATGGTGTTAAGGACTGTCGAGGATAAGGAGGTAATGGTTATTGGGGAAAGAAGGGACTACTTGTCAAATGTGGTATCGGCTTTAAGGGCTGAGAAACTGATTCGCAAAGGATGTGAGGCATACTTGGCTTACATAAGTCTAGTAGAAACTGAGGATCTAACTGTGGAAACAGTCAAAACTGTTAGGGAATTTCAAGATGTCAAAGGAGCTTCCTAGATTACCTTCGAATCGAGAAGTCGAGTTTGGGATTGATTTGTTACCTGGAACAGCTCCAGTGTCCATCACGCCTTATAGGATGGCACCAAAGGAGTTAGCGGAATTGAAAGCTCAAATCCAAGAGTTGTTGGATAGAGGCTTCATTAGACCGAGTGTGTCTCCGTGGGGAGCACCAGTGTTGTTTGTAAAGAAGAAGGATGGGACGATGCGTATGTGCATCAATTATCGCCAGTTGAACAAACTGACGATAAAGAACAAGTATCATCTACCTAGAATAGATGATCTGTTCGATCAGCGTAAAAGAGCTTTGGTATTTTCCAAGATCAATCTTCGATCTAGATACCATCAATTAAGGGTAAAGGAGGTGGATATTCATAAGACATCATTTAGAACTCGATATGGTCACTACGAGTTTCAGGTTATGCCATTTGGTCTGACAAACGCACCTGTAGCTTTCATGGATCTGATGAATCGAGTGTTCCCACCTTACTTGGACCGATTCGTAGTCATCTTTATCGATGATATTATGGTATATTCAGAAATTGAGGAAAAGCATGATGAGCATCTCCGTATTATGCTGCAAGTGCTGAGAGAGAAGCAACTCTCTGCGAAGTTCAGTAAGTGTGAATTTTGGTTGCGAGAAGTGACTTTTTTGGGTCACGTTGTTTCTGCTAAGGGGATTAGGGTAGACCCTCAAAAAATTGAGGCAGTTCTAGAATGGAAGCCGCTGAGGTCAGTATCGAAAATTTAGAGTTTTCTGGGTCTGGCAAGCTATTACAGAAGATTCGTAGAGGGATTTTCTCTGATTGCTGCACCGCTAACGAAACTATTAAGGAAAGGAATAGCGTTTGCTTGGACTGAGAAACAACACAAAGCTTTCGATAGGCTGAAAAAGGTTTTAACTGAGGTGCCAGTGTTGATTCAACCAGAGCCTGGGAAGGACTTCACTGTGTACAGTGATGCGTCGCATGTGGGATTAGGATGTGTACTGATGCAAGAGGGTAAGGTGGTCACTTATGCTTCGCGACAACTTAAGCCTCATGAAGCAAATTACCCTACGTATGATCTAGAATTGGCCGCGGTGATTTTCGCATTGAAAATCTGGAGACATTATCTATATGGGGAAAAGTGTATTATATACACAAACCACAAGAGTCTCAAGTATCTGTTGACTTAGAAGGAGTTAAACCTTAGGCAACGAAGATGGATAGAGTTGCTTAAGGATTACGACTGTTTGATTGAGTATCACCCAGGCAAGGCTAATGTGGTGGCTGATGCATTGAGTAGAAGGGTTGTTGCTGATTTGAGAGCTATGTTTGCTCGTTTGAGTCTGTAGGATGATGGAAGTCTATTGGCGGAGTTGCAAGTGAGACCTACTTGGACTGAACAGATTAAGGAGAAGCAGTTGAAGGATAAATCATTGGTTTCTTGATTTCAGCAAGCTGAGAATGGGGAGAATTCAGATTTTGGACTAAATACTGATGGAGTTCTCTGCTTTCATGGAAGGGTTTGTATTCCAAAGGACTCTGAATTGAGGCAGTCGATTTTGAAAGAGGCTCATAGTGGACCTTGTACTATGCATCCTTGAAGGAATAAGTTATATCGAGACTTGCGAGAGGTGTACTGGTGGCCTGGTCTAAAGAGAGAGGTGACTGAATTTGTTGGGAAATGTCTGACATGCCAACAAGTTAAGGCTGAGCACCAACTACCTTCTGGGTTGCTTCAACTGGTGAAAATTCCACTCTGGAAGTGGGAGAGAGTAACTATAGATTTTGTGAGTGGGCTACCTTTGACACCCTCTAAGAAAGATTCTGTATGGGTGATTGTGGATAGGTTAACGAAATCTGCCCATTTTATACCTGTCCGTACCGATTACTCACTGCAGAAGTTGGCCAAGTTGTATGTGGCAAAGATAGTACGACTACATGGGGTGCCAGTTTCGATTATTTCTGATTGAGACCCTAGGTTCACACTCGATTCTGGCAGAAGTTGCACGAGACATTGGGTACACGATTGGACTTTAGCACTGCTTTTCACCCTCAGACAGATGGACAATCGGAAAGGGTTATTCAGGTTCTGGTGGATATGTTAAGGGGTTGTGTCATCGATTTTCGTGGTAGTTGGGAGGACTACTTACCATTGGCAGAATTTGCATACAACAACAGTTATCAAGCGAGTATTCAAATGGCTCCCTATGAAGCGCTCTATGGGCGAAGGTGTCGTACGCCTACGTGTTGGACGGAGTTAGGAGAGCAACAAGTTCTTGGACCGGAATTAGTGGTAGATACAGAAAGTAAGGTTAAGTTAATAAGAGATCGGTTAAAGGAGGCCTCTGATAGACAAAAGTCGTATGCAGATCTAAAACGTAAGGAAATCGAGTTCGCCGTTGGGGATATGGTCTTCTTAAAGGTTTCACCTTGGAAGAAGATCTTGAGGTTTGGTAAGAAGGGTAAACTGAGTCTGCGGTTTATTGGGCCATATCGGGTTCTTAAATGGGTAGGGCCAGTGGAGTATCAGTTGGAGTTGCCATTGGAGTTGGATCGCATCCATGACGTCTTTCATGTGTCCATGCTAAGACGGTATCGATCGGATCCTTCACATGTCGTACCAGTGGAGGAGATTGAAGTGAAGACTGATTTAACTTTTGAGGAAGACCCTATACAAATTCTAGATCGAGAGGTTAAAGTTTTAAGGAGGAAGTTGATTCCGTTAGTAAAGGTGCTATGGCACAATCATGGTAGAGAAGAGGCTACTTGGGAGCCAGAAGAGACTATGCGTCAACAATACCCTTAATTATTTTGATCAGGTAAATTTCGAGGTTGAAATTTCTTTAAGGGGGTAGAGTTGTAACGCCCTGATTTTCGGGATTTTTTGGGTTTTTGTGATTTTTCGAGAAATTCTTAAAATTTTTAGTTCTAGATACTGAAATGGTGCTTAAATATGTTAGTGGGCCTTTAGAAGGCCCAAGCCTAAGTTAAAACCCGGTAAAATATCAAGTTTGGATTTTAAGTGAAAAGGGGACTTGGTTAAGTGGGCTTTTTAAGAAAAACTTCGTAAATAATGACACAAATAGGGCCTTGGTAAAGTGGCAAGGTGGCGCCACTAAACTCCTAAAAAAGTGGCGTGTGGATGAGGGTAGAGAGCCTGAGTTCAAGTCACAAGGTAAGCGTATTGATACTTGTAATTTTTAGGCATGTGCCGAGCATGTGAGTAGCCTAAGTAAGAATAGGCTAGGGCCTTAGGGAGGTTGGGCCGATTGCTTTAGTGGTGATTAGGGTTAGTTTCTTTTCTTTTTCTGTCTTGGAGAATTAGGGTTAGCCATCTAGAGTGTTCATCTTTTCTTTCATTCACCTCTTAGTGTAGCAACAAGCTGAAACATAAGAAGTCTTTCCCTTGTGCCGTTTTCTTCTTCTTCTTCCCCTCTCATTCATTCTTTTCTTTTCCTTTTTGTTTCTTCTCTAGTCGAACATCTCTACCACTCAACTCATCCCCTCTTTCGATTCCATTCTTTTTCAAGCCACCATAGCCAACTGCTATAAAAGTCAAAATACCGAAACCATTGCTTCTTGTGTCGATTTCTCCAAGCCAAAATCCCTCTATTCTTTTCATCCCTTTTGAACAATTTTCACCTTCTCTAAACCCTTAGTACTTGTCGGCAACACCACTCCAAAACTACAACCCCAAATCTTCTTCTTCTTTACCAGTCAAAAGCCGAAAACGCCACATTCTTAAGAGCTTATAGCCGAAACTTTAGATCTCCAAGATTCAAGTTCTACTAGCATTTAGGGGCTAGATCTGCATCAGATCTGAGTAGGAACAGAAGGGGAATCAGTGGTAAGTGCCCATCACCCCAAATCTATACGTTATTTTGCGATTTAGAAAAAGCTGAAGTTCCTAGAGTTTAGGAAGGCTGTTGATTGGGGTTTAAGACCCTAAGGGGTTGTAATAATCAGTTTCTTTTGGTGTTAGTGTGATTCAGAGTCTACTGACGAGGGCTTGGATCTTTGGAACGACTAGATCTAGGTCTAGTCATTAGTTTTTAGCAAAGGTAAGATCTCGAGGGCCTTAGAGGTGAATGGCCGATTGTGGTAAGTAAGTTCATGATGATTGTTATTGTATTTTGGATCTGATAGGTTTGGTGACTGATTGTAGGATATTGTGGAAGATCTCGTTAGCAGTCGTCGCAAAACAGGTGTGTATCGAACATCCCTCTTTAGTCTAAGTTGGCAAAAGCCGAAAAGCTGAAATGCCGAAATTCGGGCATTTCGTGGGCTTATGAGTATGCGGATGCTCATAAGATGGTTGGAAATCATTGGATCTAAAATCGCAAGTGGTGAGATAGTTGTGTGTGTAATTTTGTATTCTTTAGTAATTGGGCCTCGATGGGCTAAAAGTGGGCCCAATGGGCTTACGGGCCCATATAGGTGAAATTGAGTAATTGATGTGGACTAATAGACTGTAGGTTCAAAACTGGTTAAACTGATAAATTGATCATAAAATCTGGACTAAATCGGCTTAAGTTGCTTATAGACACTGTAGGGCCCATTAGGGGTTTTAGGGCCCAATAGCGTAAAACTATTAAAACAAGTTAAGTAACTACTATGACAAAAGTTGGGTTATTGAAGACTGTGATATGCATAAAAACCCTAAAAACTGATAAAATTACTGAAATATCCTTAGCTACGAGAAATTACAGTTTTACCCCTAGGTGTATAATTACCGTTATACCCCTAGGGCTTGATCTGACTGAACTGCATGTGTTACTATTTTTTGTTCATTACATGATTATCTATTGCATGGGGCTGGGATATTGACGGAGGAAGTACTGAAAGTGGCTTAACCACGTACTGGAGGCTTTGCCTCAACTTACTGATATCTGAGCAGCTATGCTGCCACTGTGGAGTGTAGGGCTGGGTGGGTTGAGTTATTCCCCACATGGTGTGTAGGGTTGGTACAGGTGGAGTGTAATAGTTGGATTTAGGTTGGGTTTGGGCTTGCATTCAAATTTATTGTTTATTATCTGTTCTGTTCTGAAATAGGCCTATGGGCCGTACTGTTATCTACAAAGGGCTAAGGCCCAGTTTATTGTATCTGGATAACGCTTCGGCCCAGTTATTACTGAGACTGGTTAGGGCTTAGGCCCAGTAGGCTTAAGCTGATCTGGGCTCTGAATGGGCATTCCTTACGCACTGAGTTTTCCAAACTCACCCCCTTTCTTTCCATTCATGCAGGTGAGCCCTAGTTGGTGGACTTGGAGCTGGGAGGGATTCAGAGTGGCGACGAAGATTAAATTTCTGGTTTTCAATTAAGTATTATTTTATTTCATTATTTGTTTAGATTAATTTTATTCTGGTTTCTGGGTTGTAATAAGGCCGCTCTATTTATTTTATTTTGGGTTTTTAATTATTTACTTATTTAATTTGTTTTAACTTAAGAATAATATTGCTTAAATTGTTTTTGAAATCAGATTTACTTGTTTTCAAAATAACAAGATAAACGAATGTTTTCAAAACCAAATGCTCTTTCCAAAGTGTATCAAAAGTCATGTTTTTTTAAAATGAACCTTTCCCGATCGGTAGTAAATAGGATATTTATTAAGTGAATCGGGAATTTCTCTTAAAACATAAAAAACGGTTTTGCAAAGCTCACCCCAATCTTAGTAACTAGGTAACATGGTTAGTTGTAGGTGATGTGACACACCAAATTCGGCCATAACATCTGGGCCGAGTTTGGGGTGTTACATATCAAGTCGCCTCTCTCTTACATTGTTTAAAACCGGATAATCCTTTCTCTTATTGCCGAATATTCCTTCCTTTCTCATGGTGTGATGTTCGTTTGGTTCCTAGGTTTTCTCGAGGAGTGAAGGAGTTGCAAGTGTTCTGAGGCAGTTGAAACCTTTCCCCTCATCACTCAATCAAAGGTAACTCAATTTCCGATTGATGTGTACCAGTGGGGTAGGTTAACTTGCATTTATTGATGTTGGCCGAATGTTATTCCCCTACTCTAGGGTTGTGCGTTCTCTATGAATTGGCATGTCTTAACTCAACCCTTGGGCTTAAGCAATTGTAACTAATAGGTTTTACCGGTAACCCAGATATTCGATGTGGAGCGTGTGATCAATCTTAGCCAGCTGACTAAGTGGGCTAAGCCACATCTGTTTGATCAAGGCAAGTGTTATTGGTATTTAGGTTTTGTACTAAGAGTGGTTGTTAACCCTAATGTCAATCGATTAATCGAATACCTTGATTGTAGTAGGATTGGTGCTTGCGGGTTATTCATACGTTGTCGCAAACATGTGCATAAACACTGCTCTAATCGTAATTCGGCAAAAGCTAGAAAAAATATGACAATAGACGCTACACGAGCGTGTGCTCAGTCGTGTGTTAATTTAAATGTATAAAACATGGGTACTGGATCATAGAGGCCACCATGAGCGATTTCATGGGCTTAGGCCGTTTTGGGCCATGTTGGGCCGAAATGGACCGTGTGGGCCCAACGGGCTTGTGGGCCCCACACGGGTAAACCACATGGATGTGTGAAAGATATTGGACATGGTTGTGTTGTTCACCTGGCCAAGGTCATTTCTGGGCTTTGTAGGCAACACAGGCGTGTGGGCCAACATGGGCCTGCATAATGGGCCTTGGGCCCATTTTCACTATTTCACTGTTAAGGTTGCACAGGTCGCCCGAGACGACTATGGACCTACTGATGGGTCGGTAAGTATACCTGGACACCAAACTGATAAAAATGACTGTTATACCCCTAAGAGGTAAATTGACCGTTATACCCATATGAGTTAAAATGACTTATGCCTTTTTGTTATGTATGACTATTTTTGAGCATGCCACGATTTATATTTATATATATACTACATCCATGCATGATATTATGACACGATGTATGGCATGTTGCATGGGGATGGGATTACTATATTTAGAGGAAGTGTACTGTACTGGTAAGGTTGCACGAGTCACCCGAGATGATTGTGGACCTACTGATGGCATTTTGTTTATCATATTATTGGCAGCATTGCTATGAAACTGTTTAGTGCCGCAAGCGGTGCTAACATTAGAGTGTAGGGATGGGTGGGTCAATTTTATCCTCACATGGAGTGTAGGGCTGGACGGAGTGGAGTGTAGAGGCTGGATTGGGTAGGATTTCTGATTGCGTATCTGTACTGTTACTGATACTGTAATGGGCTTAGGCCCTAACTGAAACTGAATTGTTACTGTAATGGGCTCAAGCCTATACTGTAATTGCATATTGCATGTTTGATTGTTTATTTGATAAGGGATTACACACTGAGTTTTCGTAAACTCACCCTTCTATTTATTTGCACAGGTAATCCCCAGTCTTAGGCGGATCGGTGCTGTGAGGGACTCAAAGGTGGCCACACAATTGCACATGATTTTGTATTTTCTTTTAAATCTACACGTATTTTTAATTAGGTATTTGTTTTTGTAATAAGGCCTCTTTAAGTTTTAACTTTTAATTTGGGATTTTGTTTGTCTTGATTCATATCGGATAGTAGTAGAACGCGGATTTCCAAAAGATAAATGTTTTTCAAAACACCACGTTTACGTAAAATATTATAAACGCTTCCGCAAAAAACAATGTTTTGAAGTATATTAACATTCTAATATAATCAATAAATTTTTCGTTAATATCACAAAGAGGTTTCATACAGAACGGGTTTTCAACGAAATCATGTTTTCAAAAACCACTTCAATGTGACACCACCAAATTCGGCCATTACGTCTAGGCCGAGTTTGGGGTGTTACAGTTTAAAACGTACACTCCTAAGGAAAATTTGATGGCACTTCTCTAAGTGCCGAGTTTGAGCCCTAACCTCACGAGTTACCTGGGAGTTGGGAAAAACTAAAGAGTGAGCTATGAAGCAAAATATGGTTTTAACATTTAAGTAGTAAGTATAAAAATAATAATTAATAACATACAGGTTTGCAATATAGTACATATGAGATTATCAATCTCACAATGATCTTAGTAAATATACAGTATGCATGAATAACAATGCAATTTTCCTACCCAACCATTCGCTACACTCTACAATAAGAGTTCCCTAGAACTCGTCCAACCTTACACACCAAACAATATTTTGCAGATGAATCGCCAGTATATTAGTAGGTTGCAGATAAACCATCAGTAAAATAGTAATTTGATTGATAAATTAATCCGACAGTAAATATGTAACGCCCTGATTTTGGGCCTAAGATGATTAGGCCTTGAGCGTAGGAGCACATGAAAGCTTATGTGTGCGACAAATATCACAATTGCATGTTTGCTTTAATAGCTAAGTGATTTGGAATGTTTGGGGATGTTTGAGAAGTCCTGGGTTCAAACTAGGGCTCTGGAAAATTTTTAATTTTTCCCTTAAGTGGACCTTGGCGTTAGCTTGAAGACCTTATAAACAGTTTTGGTTAAAATATGGTGCAAGGAAGCCCTTGGTCTAGTGGCATGGAGGTGTTAGGAGTGTGCGTGTGGCCTGGGGTTCAAGTCCTGGCATTTGCAAAATTATTATTTTTGCTTCTAAGTGAACCCTTGGTGATTAGAAGTAGACCTTATATTTAGTTGAGGATAAAGTGTGACACAAAAGAGCTTGTGGCAAGGAGGCAAGTGGCATATTAAGCTATTGAAGGGGCTTGGGTTTGAATCCTGGTATCGCGTGATATTAAGTAATAAAATTTATAAAAACTGATCACACCAAAACTAACTAATATCACGATGTTAAAGGCAAGTGCATCTATCGAACAGTTGTATAGTTTAGTGGCAAGACTGAGTTATCTTACCCAAGGGAACCAAAAGCACTAGTACTTACTTCTTTTCTATTATCTAGCCTAAAAATAAAAGAGGATTATTTAAACTAATTTTAAAACTAACTAAGAAAGTGTAAAGAGTAAATTGGGAAAACTTTTAGGAAAAAGCTGATTTATATGGACAATACTCAAGGGAGAATCCACCTAGACTTCACTTGTTATTATTTTCTTGAACTATATGATTTCTTTACTTGACTTGACCCGTAGAGATCCCTGACTTATGCTAAACCCTCCGTTGAGGCGTAGAGCAACTAGGCCTAAGTTGTTAATTAAAGTTCCCTTATTAATTAACTCCCTAGGTTGCATTAATTTGATCTATGGCTCCCCATATTAGGTTTGACCCTAATCCGGTAGATTTATGTCGCCCTATGTCTAGGGCTGCATGCAACTCCACTTAATTATGGTAGATCTACTCTTATCACAGGGACTTTTGCTCCTCTGCTCTAAGCACATCTAATTCTTGAATTAATACCTAGGATTATTAAACCAAGAATGAAGAACGCATAATTAAGAACAATTCAAGTATTTATCAAATAAATCAAGAATAAAAAACAAGATCTGTCTTAGGTTTCATCCCCCTCATGTATTTGAGGGGTTTAGTTCATAATAAAGAAGGAAAACATCTCAGAAGATATAAAATAACAAAACATAAAAGAAACCAAAAACCCCTGAAGGAATTTAGGGAGATCCTCTATGTTGCTGCAGAATTCTGGCTTCTGAGATGAATTAATCAGCTTTCTCCCTTGGAGTAATCCCTTGCTTCTACCCTCAGTGTGGCAGAAAAATGAGAGGAGAAATATCTAAAAACATCTCTATGCTTCTGCCTCATGAGGTCTTTATATAGAGAGCTTGTGGGGAGCCTTTCTTAGCCTCTAAGCATCCCAATTCGAGTGAAATTCTCCTTACTCACTACTAGAACACGCCCGTGTGCCACGCCCGTGTGACTTTGATAGAGGCCGTGTGCTTTTATTGGTGAAGGCACGGCCGTGTGACTTGACCGTGCTTGTGGGGGCTTGACTGTGTGATCTTCATGTGGCACGACCGTGTGGCACGGCCGTGTGGCATTTCTTTGCCCGTGTTGTTTGCACATTTTGGCCCATTTTTCATCGTTTTTGGCCCATTTTCTGTTCTTTCTTCTTCCCCATGCTCTCCTGAGTATAAGATATAAAAAGGAAGGATTAAGAGCACCAATTCTCACAAAATTGATAAGAATCCATCCAAAATATAGGCTAAACATGAGGTAAAAATATGTATAATTTAGCGTTTATCAAATACCCCCACACTTAAGCCTTTGCTTGTCCTCAAGCAAAATCTCAATCCTTAAAAAGAATCATTCTTCTCAACCTATAATCTTTATCAATAATGTTTCAAACTAATCCACAGGTAATCATACAATGAAAAATTCAATCAGAAGAACATTAAAGATTCAATTACTCTAAATTGAGAATTTTATCATTGAAAACATAAGTCTCTTCCTTCCTTCTAAGTAGTTATCTCTCCATCTTAATTAATAGGAGTTGACATCCTCACTAAAGGTTCACTCTATTCACTCGAAGTTTTTAGGGTTCAAAATTTTAAGCACTCTCTAGTCAACCTGAAAAGTTATTACCATAAGCTTGCACGAAAATCAAATCTCAACCACTATAGTTTGATATGATATATCGATCAAGAGGTTTTTTCATGGTTGTAACGGGGCTTGGTTAGGGGTATTGTCACAGGCTACAAAAAGAGGGTTAGAATCGAGATTGAACTAAAAATTATCTAGCTAGAAAAATCTCTATCACTGGAACATATTTTCAAAGCTTAATAACATCATTTTGGTAGCCTTAAGAGAGAAATATGCAAAAACTTAATTTGAACTATTACACATTACAACTGAATTTGACTGTATGTACACATTTTTTTTTTGTTTTTTTAAGAACAATTCAAGTAATACAATGAATTGAGTAAAGATTTACATACTAGAAAAGAGAATAAAGCTTAGGTAATAAATTCAACTCAAATCTCGAAAAAAATAGGGATTAAAAGTAATTGAATGAAAATTCAATAAAAATGGGTTATTGGTTAATAATTAGATGGTGAGTCAAGGAAAAGACTGTTAGGCTCAATGGGGTTCACTAGGGGTTAGATTATGGAGGTAGGCTTTTGTGGAGTAAGTGGGTTAAATCCTAGGTGCCTTTATCATTTCAGTATATCAAATCAATGATGTCGTCTTGACATGTATAATCAAAGTAAGTTCTAGAATAACAATTCACTGTTGACTCACTCAAAGCAATAATAAAAGTGAGCACGAAAGAATGTATGCTCAAAAGGCTCAAAAGTCTCACAAAAATTATGGCTTTTGATGTCAATCCTGCGAATTTCAAATCTCAAGATAATACTTAGAATTAGGGGAGATAACTTATGCAAAAAATTAGAGTTCTCAAAAATTTCAACTTATCATTCTTGATTCCTTAATGTTTTTAAGTTTTGAATATTTAAAGTACAATCACCTATTTCTTTAATTCTCAACATATCAATAAAAATTATAAATCAATCAGAATTAATTCCTAATAGTAGACTAAAGATCATGCTATTGGGGATAGTGCAATTAGTTAGAACAATTTCAGGGATTTCAAAGAGAATGAAATAAAATTTAAAGTACATTCCCCCCCACACTTAAGATGTACATTGCCTTCAATGTACAAGGATAATATTAGGAATAAAAGCATAATATCATAAGAGAGGGAGAGATATGAAACTCCCTGAAATGTGGATGGCTTTGTGAGACAGATATGGGAAGAGTTGGCATATGTGGCACGGTGTTTCCATTTTCGTATAGATTTGAGCTGTAAGGCTCCTTTGAAACTGCGAATGGATTTATTAGTCGTGGGAGGTTAAGATGAAGAGGGATTACTTTGTTAGGAGGTAGCTGATATGAAAAATAAAACAAAATATGAAAAATACTAATATTCTAATAAGTAAAAAAGATAAAAATACAAGAAAATAAAATAAAACTGAAAAAGGGAGATAAAGTTAGAAGAAAAAGTAAAAATAAATGTCAGTTTGTAAGGGTTAGAATAATAAAAGATGAAAATAAAGATAAAAATAAGAATATAGAAAGAAAAATACAAGAGGATCTAGTCCTCTGATGGATATCATGGCGATGGGGTGATGCTAAGGTGCTGACATATGTGCACTAAGGTGGCGTCGATGTGATCGAGGCACTGTTCAAATCGGTCTAGGCGTTCGTGTATGTCAGCGTGTGGGACTGCTGTCCGGGTAGGTCGTCTGGGGCGTGATAGCTCAGCGGGTGCATCCTCCTCAGGTGGTGGCGGTGGGACATCATCAGTAACGACCTCTGGGTCCTCACCTTCCTGGACAAGCGGAAGTGAAAGTGGCCGCCACCTGGCCGTCGCTCTACCATCCTCATGGAGAGCATGCTCTGGATGCCCTGGGAGGACATCTGGCCAAGTAGGGTGTACGAGGATGTTTGGGCTCTGGTGCTGAGTAGGCCGAAGTAGCGGCCTAGTCGTGTGATGTATGGGCCCATGGACACAACTCCCTTGCAGTGCCTCTTAGTCTGGTACTGCATGGCCAACGCTATGAAGTAGGCAAGGTCGATGGGGTGGCCATTGGCCATGCACCAGAGGAAATAGATGTCGTGAGTGTTGACGATGCCTGTACTCTCCCGTCTATCTGTCAAGGTGTGAGCAAGGAGGGCGTGAATATACCTGAGAGAAGGAGGGAGGGCGGATGCCTTGCTGACATTGGGATTATAGATCTGTTGCCCTAGAGCAATCTCATTCCAGCAGTCGACGGGTCAGATGTGGATGCGCCTGGAAAGAATAGGGAAGTCTTCTTCTACCATGAACTGCTTGGTATAGAGAACGAGAGCCGTGCCGAACTCTAGGACACTCAGCTGTTGCATAAGACCTCCTAATCAAAATTGGATCATGCTGGGATCGTCGAATCTGTTCATGACGGTCTGGAGGTGGAATGTGGAGCAGAACTCGAGAGTGAGTTCTAGGTAGGTGGGCTCTATAATCCTAAAGAACTGGTCCCATGGGTCGGTAGCTAGCAGGGCTCAGAAATCGTCCACCAGGTTTACTTGCGCGAGGGCCTTCCAGTTAATGCATCAGCCCATCGAGATAGTGCGTGCTCGGAGTAACTGGTAGCATTCCTCCTGGGAGTCCTGCGGAAATGTGAGGAAAGGGTAGCGTGTCTCAGAGGTGGGTCTTGCTGAGGAACTTCCCAGTCCCTTTTGTTTCTTAGAGACGGGGACAGCAGTCTTTCTAGTGCGGGAAGAAAACATAGTATCTGAAATAAAATAAAAGTATTAGTCCTAAATATTGAGATTAAAAATGATTTAAAATGTAAATTGATATTTTTCCTAAAATAACAAATAAGGAGTAACCTAAATAGTAAAATCTAATCATATTAAAAACTTATAACAAAAACTAAGAACTATAGGCATGTATATATTAACTTATGAGAAAAATGGCATGCAAATATGTGTCCAAGTGGCAAAATAAAATGAAATCTAAATGGCAAGCAAAAATAAAATTAAGTGGCATGTAATCCTAATTGATTCTATATTAGTCTAGATTATTCATCCTATATTTCCTAGTTCCATGCTTGTATCAACAATTTAGACAAAAGTAAAATTAAATAAAAATTAAATAAATGAAATAAAACAAAAATAAATGAGAAAAATGAGAAAATAGAACCAATTATACTGTTGCACGGTCGTGGGGCTGTTACACGGGCGTGGGAAGGATGAAATTGTATATGGTGGCGTTTGGAGGGCTGTGGCGGCGTTTGTGGTGGCTTAAGGGGAAGTTTGGGTGAGAAATGTTAGGGTTTGAGTGAAAAGGGAAAGTGAAAAATACCTCCTATTTATACATTTTGGATCACACGAGCATGTCGCACGCCCGTGTGAGTCGTGTTTAGCCCGTGTTTTTCGAAAATCGGTCTTTATAGCGCGCCTGGTTCTGATAAGCACACCTATGTGGTTGGTTCACACTGCCGTGGGAGATCAGGTCTTCGTTACTCACACGGTCGTGTGATGGTATACACGGCCATATGCGATCGTGTTCGTGTATTACACGGTCATGTGATATGTGCCACGGGCGTGTGAAATTTGACAGTGTCTTCCACGGGCTAAGGACACAGGCATGGGGATTTGTCTAAGCCCGTGTTGATACTGTAGGGTTGCCACGGCCATGTCGCACGGCCGTGGGGCGGTGTTGATAACCCGTGTGGAATTCGTAAGGTTGCCACGGCCATATTGTACGGCCGTGGGAATTTATCGATGGCCCGTGTTTTGGGAAAATTTTACTCTATTTGTACACGGTCTGGGTGCACGACCGTGCCCTTGTTTTTAAGTGTGCGCATGGCCTAAGGCACGCCCGTGTGCCTGGCCGTGTGGTCCTAAATTTTTGCATTCAAAGAGTTAGTTTATGCATAAAAAAATACTAAAAATTTTAAAGAAAATAAAATTACTAAGTTAGTGCTCGGGTTGCCTCCTGAGAAGCGCTTATTTCGAGTCTAAGCTCAACTCTACCTGGATGTGTCAAGAAGGGGTGTGGTGGAGCCGAAGCTCCTCCCTGTTTTCTGCAAAATTCTCACCTCTATAATGTTTAAGCCTATGGCCGTTTACCTTGAACATACTGTGGTTAGGGTGAGTTATCTCAATGGTGCCGTATGGAAAGACATTTAGAATAGTGAATGGACCTGACCACCTTGAGTTGAGTTTTCCAGGGAATAGTTTCAGCCTTGAGTTGTAAAGTAAGACGAGATCACCTGTTTTGAACTACTTGGGTTGTTTTAGCCTTTTGTCATGACGTCGCTTCATGGCTTCCTTATATAGTCGCAAGTTCTCGTAAGCATTGAAGCGCCATTCATCTAGCTCATTCAACTGCATTAATCTCTTCTCTCCTGCACTTTTAAAATCAAGGTTTAAAAATTTTATAGTCCAGAATGCTTTATGTTCAAGTTTAAATGGTAGATGGCAGTTTTTTCCATAAACAAGTTTATAGGGAGATGTTCCTATGGGTGTTTTAAAAGCAGTTCTATAAGCCCATAATGCATCATTTAACTTTCTTGACCAGTCTTTCCTATTTGTTTCTATGGTTTTCTCTAGAATGCATTTTAGCTCCCTATTTGTTACTTCGACTTGGCCACTGGTGTGTGGGTGATAAGGGGTGGCTGTTCTATGGTGTACTCCATACCTTTTCAAGATTTTTTCAAATTGGGTATTGCAAAAATGTGTACCCCTATCACTAATGATTATCCTAGGTGTTCCAAATCGAGAAAAAAGTCTTTTCAAGAAGCATACTACCACCCTAGCATCATTTGTAGGTAGAGCTTGGGCTTTTACCCATTTTGACATGTAATCTACTGCTACTAGTATGTATTTATTCCCAAATGAATTAGGGAATGGACCCATGAAATCAATACCCCATACATCAAATATTTCACATGAAAGTATATAGTTCTGAGGCATTTCATTATGCTGAGAGATATTACCTGTTCGTTGGCATTTATCACAAGAGGTCACATACCTGTTGGCATCTCTGAAAAGTGTAGGCCAGTAAAAGCCTGATTCGAGTACCTTATGAGCAGTTCTAGTTCCGCTGTGATGTCCTCCTATGGATCCTGAGTGGCAGTGATTCAAAAATTGATATGCTTCTGTCTCATCAACGCATCTTCGTATAACCTGATCTGCACAAATTATGAAAAGGAAAGGATCTTCCCAAAAGTAGTTTTTCACATCAGTGAAGAATCGCTTCTTTTGCTGATGGTTTAGCCCTTTTGGGGTTATGTTAGCTGCTAAATAATTCGCAAAATTAGCAAACCAAGGAAGTGTCGTATCTGCTAAGGCTAGGAGTTGTTCCTCAGGGAACAAATTGTTCATCTTGTCGAGATATTTGGGCTGTGCATTCTCTAGCCTTGAGAGGTGGTCTGCTGCCAAGTTTTTGGCTCCTTTCTTGTCCTTTATGTCCAAGTCGAATTCCTGTAACAATAGAATCCATCTTATCAATCGAGGTTTTGCATCAATTTTAGTTAAGAGGTAGCGAAGAGCCGAATGATCAGTATAAACAATGACTTTTGACAAAATTAAATAAGATCTAAATTTGTCAAATGTAAAAATAACAGCTAGCAATTCTTTCTCTGTGGTCGTGTAATTTGCTTGAGCAGTTGTCAAGGTCCTGCTAGTATAATAGATCGGCTGGAAGTGTTTGTCCCTTCGCTGTCCTAAAACTGCACCTACTGCAAAATCACTTGCATCACGCATTAGTTCAAAAGGTAGATTCCAATCAGCTGAAATCAAAATCAGGGAATTAACTAACTTTTTTTTAAGGTTGTTGAAAGATTCTAGACATTCTTGGTCAAAGTTGAAGGGTACGTCCTTTTCTAGTAATTTAGTTAAAGGCTTAGCAATTTTAGAAAAGTTTTTTAATGAATCTTCGATAAAAACTGGCGTGTCCTAAAAAGCTTCTTATAGCCTTAACTGAATTAGGAGGAGGTAGTTTTTCAATAGTTTCAATTTTCACTTTATCTACCTCTATCCCTTTACTAGAAATTTTATGCCCTAAAACAATACCCTCTTGAACCATAAAGTGGCATTTTTCCCAGTTTAGCACTAAATTTATCTCTTCACATCTGATCAAAACACGTTCTAGATTATTAAGAAAAAGTTGGAAAGAATGACTGAAAACTGAGAAATCATCCATAAATACCTCCATGATGTCTTCCACGAATTCATTGAAGATAGCTAGCATGCATCGCTGAAAAGTTGCAGGAGCGTTACATAAACCAAAAGGAATTCTACGATAAGAAAACGTACCGTATGGGCATGTGAACGTTGTTTTCTCTTGATCTTCTGGAGCTATCGGGATTTGGAAGTAACTAGAGAGGCCATCTAGGAAACAATAATACATATGACCTAATAATCTTTCCAACATCTGATCAATAAAAGGTAATGGGAAATGGTCTTTTCAAGTGGCGTCATTTAGTTTCTTGTAGTCAATGCAAACTCTCCATCCTGTGACTGTTCTTGTAGGTATTAACTCTTCCTTGTCATTAGACACCACGGTCAATCCACCTTTCTTAGGAACAACTTGCACAGGGCTTACCCAAGAACTATCAGAAATAGGATATATAATACCTGCATCTAGAAGTTTAATTACCTCGGCTTTTACAACTTCTTTCATGTTGGGATTCAATCATCTCTGGGCTTGCACTGATGGTTTGAATTCGCCCTCCATTAAAATTTTGTGGGTGCAGAAAGAAGGATTAATTCCCTTGATATCTGAAATTTTACAAGCTATAGCACGTCTGTGTTCTCTTAACACATGAAGTAGTTCCTCTTTCTCTGCAAGGCTTAAATCGGATCTGATAATGACTGGTAAAGTTGATTCTTCCCCTAAAAAGGCATATTCTAAATGATCTGGCTGTTGTTTTAGTTCTAATTTAGGGGGTTCAGTAATGGAAGGTTTCTATCTCAATTCATCACTCATCTTTAAATTTTCATAACTTATGTGCCTAGTGATGATTTCATTAGAATCCAACTCTTTCCTTACTTCGTTAATTTCAGGGGTGGTTTCATCTTTCCCCCCACCTTGAACAAGACACAGTTCCAATGTGTCTGTGAGAGAAAGTTCCTGGAGATTATCTTGAACAAAATAGTCAATAATATCAACAAAATAACACGAATCATCTTGTTCTTTAGAGAATCTCATGGCATCATAAATTTTAAAGACAACTTCTTCCTCGCCAACTCTAAGTACTAATTTGCCATCCCCTACATCAATAACAGCTCTAGCAGTGGCTAAAAATGGTCGTCCCAAAATTAAAGGCACTTCAATATCCTCATCCATGTCAAGCATAACAAAATCAACAGGGAATATAAATTTATCTACTTTCACTAGCACATCTTCAATGATTCCCCAAGGATATTTAATAGATCTATCGTCTAATTGAATACTCATCCTAGTAGGCTTGGGTTCTCTAAGACCTAGTTGTTTGAACATTTTGTAATGCATGAGATTAGTGCTAGCACCTAAATCAGCTAAAGCTTTATTAATAAGTAAACTACCAATCAGACAAGGGATAGTAAAACTGTAATATCCCGAATTAGGGCCTAATCGGAATAGTGGTTTTGTGACCACAAATCTAAGATAGAAATAATTATTTTATAATTATTTTGAGGTTTATGATATGATTGCATGATTGTGTGAAAATTTTGTGAAGAAATTCCATGCGTAAAATGCTTAATTTGAAATTAAGGACTAAATCGAATAAGTTGCAAAATTTGCATTCTAGAAGTTTTTAGTATGAAATTACTTTGGAATATTAATTAGGAGGCCTTAAATACAGTTTGACCAAATTCTAAGTTCATGGACAAAAATTGGACATGGGGGCAATTTTTGAAAGTTTAGTAAGGAGGGGCATTTTGGTCACTTGGAAATTAAATGAAATAAAAAGGGAAAAATAACACAAAATTGATTATCTTCTTCATTAGTTGCTGTCGAATGCTCCCTCTCTCCATAGCTAGGGTTTCTTCAATTTTCAAGCTTCATAGTAAGTGATTCCGAGCCTCGTTTTTAATGATTCTTACGTTTTTGTGATCCCGGTAGCTCGATAAAGCTTATGTTAGCAATAATTTAAGTTAGGGTTCATATTTGGAAAAATACCCATAGGTGAAATTTGTGTATTTTGATGTTTTATGATAGAATATGAGGTTTCGGATTATGTTAGACAACTTGTGCTACTCGGTTTTGAGTAAAAACGAGTAGAACGACTTAATCGGTAAAAATACCAATTGTTCATAAGCGCATGTTGTAGTTGGAATTTGAGCTTGCTAACGCTAAATAAATGATCAGCGTGTCCTAAAACATAAGAATTTGAAATAAAATTTAATTTCCGAGCTTTGGGACAAAAGCGTAAATATGCAAAAGTTTAGGGGTAAATTTGTAATTTTGACAAAGTTAGCGTCAAAGACTATTTTGATAAATGTGAGTATTAAATGAGCTAAATGTGCTATTTTAGATCAAGAAAAATGAGATTCAAGTCGTGATCGAGGGAAAAACAAAGTTTACGAGGAATAGGCTCAATTGTTGATATTTTGTAATCGAGGTAAGTTCATGTGTAAATAATGTAACATAATTGCTATTTTAAGTGATTTAATGCTATTTATGTGATATGGTACTTGTTATTATGAATATTATGCTTTGTGAAATATTATGTATTGGTATGAAAAGTATGTGATTAAATTGATAAGTATGAGATGCAAGCAACGTATTAGTTCCGATATTCCGAGGAGAACGACTGGGAAATGTGTGATTGAGGAAAATCCCGTTTGAACCTTGGGAATAGATTAGGATACAAGTGACATGTCACTAGGATGGTTGGGCATCCGAACTCATTGAGTTGAGTCCGAGTTCACTTATGGATGCGAATGTCCGAACTCATTGAGTTGAGTCCGAGTTCGTGAGATGTAACTAGGCATCCGAGCTCGTTGAGTTGAGCCCGAGTTCACTTATGGATGCGAACACTCGAGCTCATTGAGTTGAGTCCGAGTTCGCTTCTGGGCGGGTTACATGGTTACTTCATTATATATGTGGCACTTATGTGCAAATTATCCATGTATCCGAGTTATATTCCGATGTGTTCAACGGATAAAATTCTAGCGAAATGGAAGAACACTCAAGAGGCAAGTATCATTTTGATAAGTGTTGTGAAATGGATACTCTGGACAGGTATGTACTTAACCCTCGGGTTGAAACTTGATACAACATCAATAATGTGGTAAGATGATAATTGATGATTAGAAATGTGATATAAGTTTTGGTGATACCATGCTAGTGTTGTTGGAAGAATTACTTTGTTATGTTACTTGTTATTTGCATGTGAACTTACTAAGCATTTATGCTTACTCCCTCCTTTTCATTCATTGTAGTTTTGGACAAGCCGGCTCAGGAATCGGGATAGGTCAAAGGCTCGTTCACACTATCCGAAGAACTACTTTAGTAAAATGGCTTGTATAACTCAAATATGGCATGTATAGCGATATACTTGTTTTGTGTAATTAATCTTGCGATATGGTTGTGGTTTGGTTGAGAAAATGCCCGATAATGATTAGTCCTTGGAATGGTTAATTTAGATCATGCATGAGACCATGTATGTTCAAAGTGTTAATAGTTCATGAATTTCCATAGAAAAGTGAAAATTTGTCATAAAACAGAATGTTGTAACAGCAGTGATGTGAGTTTGAAAAATCACTAAAAATAGTAGAAATTGAACTAGGTGATGAATTAAATATGAAATTGAAGCTTAATGTGTCTACTTTCATATGGAAGAAGCGAAACAGGTAAAAGGTTATATGTTCTCAATATTAGAGTTTTAGTGAGACAGGGTTAGAGCGATTTCTGGATCCCCTGTTCCAACTTTGGAAATTCATCACAAATTGTACAAAAATAATTAGGAGGTGTACTTTATATTTTCAAAATCGTTATTGAGTATAGTTTTAATAGGAACAAACGGTATAGTCATATGTATTTTTACAGAGAGAAAAGTGGTTCGTGTAGGCAGAGGTCAGTGCAGTCGAGTTCTGAAACAGGGGTAACTTTAACTAATAAACTATACTAATTGGCTTGATGAAAAAATCTAGAAAACAATTTGTAGATAGATATATGAGTGTAGTTTCAGGGAAAATTTACGGATCTTGATTTCGAGTTTCGGAACTCGAGATATGATTTTTTAAGCGACCATGACGCAGAAAGATAGCTTGCTACAAAAATTTAATTAGTTGATTTAAAATTTAAAAAGTGATGAAATAAGTTTAGTAACACTTCAAGCTCGACTCCGACGACGGTCTCGGGTAAGAGGGCGTTACATTTGGTGGTATCAGAGCAGGTTTAGTCGATTCTCGAACTAACGTGTTTTATGTACGGATTCCACTATACATGCCATATGTGTATATTGTGATAGTGTGACGACTTCTGACCTTTTAAATGATTTTTTTATAGTAAATGGATCCCGATCCAGCTGTGGCAGATGAAGTAGAGAGTAATACGCCAGCTCCGGTTGAAGGGGTAGCACTGACTGAAAATCCACCTCCTACTGTTGGTCAGGGAGGAGGAGAAAGGGGTCGAGAAGCATTTCTCCAAATGATGACTGCATGGTACACTAAGTTCATTCGTACGAACCCGAATGTACAACCTCCCCCACCTCCCCCAATTCCTCAACCTGTACCCCTGATGCCCCAAGGTGTGGATATGATGAAATTCCAAAGAACTCCAGTTGATAAAATTCGTAAATTAGGGGCCGAAGAATTTAGAGCTAATGTGGATGATGATGCCGAGAAAGTAGAGTTCTGGCTTGAAAATTCTATCTGGGTATTTGATGAATTGTCTTGCACACCTGAAGAATGCTTGAAATGTGCTATATCTTTGCTGAGGGATTCAGCTTATAATTGGTGGAAGACATTGATTTCGGTGGTACCGAAAGAGAGAGTAACCTGGGAATTCTTTCAAGAAGAGTTTCGGAAGAAATACATCAGTGAAAGATTTATTGATCAGAAGTGTAAAGAGTTTCTTGAGCTGAAGCAAGGCAATATGACAGTCACTGAATACGAAAAGGAGTTTGTCAGATTAAATAAGTATACCAGAGAATATGTTCATACAGAGGCCAAGATGAGTAGACGATTTGAAGACGGGCTCAATGAAGACATCAAGGTATTTGTTGGGATTCTTAAACTAAAAGAAATGGTGGTACTTGTCGATCGAGCTTGCAAGGCTGAAGAACTACTTAAAGAGAAGAAAAAGGTAGAATCTGAGACACGAAATTGGAAGAAAAGACCAATGAGCAATGTACCCTCACAGCAACCCAGAAAATCAAGAAATATGAATCCTCGTTCCCAAGTTTCAGCTGGACAATCATATGGAAATTCTGGGAAGCAAAATGTGGGTCCTAAGTCCCAGACTACTTCGGTAGCTAGTGTAGGGAATTCAAGATTTGTTAAGCCCGAGTGCCAACGGTGTGGTAGAAATCATTTTGGTCCGTGCAGAGCAAATGAATGTTTCCGATGTGGTTCTCTGGATCATTTTATTAGAGACTGCCCAGAGAGAATTGAAAAAGAAAAATTTCAGAGTACAAAAGTAGGTGGTGCGGATTCGAGAGGAAGGTATCCAAAAAAAGCTGGGAGTGAAGCAAGCAACAAGAATGTGGTCAGAGATCCAGCAGTTAAATCTGAAAGAAGGGCTCCAGCTAGAACTTATGCCATTAAAGCGCGTGAAGATGCTTCCTCACCCGATGTGATCACCGGTATATTTTCTCTCTATGATGTTATTGTTATTGCTTTAATTGACCCCGGTTCTAGTCATTCATATGTGTGCATGAAATTGGTGTCTAGCATGAATATATCTGTTGAGAACACAGAATTTATGATTAAAGTGTCAAATCCGTTAGGCAAATGTGTTATAGTTGATAAAGTATACAAGAAATGTCCTTTAATGATTCGGGGTTATTACTTTCCGGCCAACTTGATGTTGTTACCGTTTGATGAATTTGATGTTATTTTGGGTATGGATTGGTTGACATTGCATGATGCTATAGTGAATTGTAAACAGAAAGTTATTGAATTAAAGTGTGAAGATGGCGAAACTCTACGGGTTGAATCAGATAAATCAGAGGCATTGTCTAGTGTGATTTCTTCAATGCCGGCTCAGAGATATTTGAGAAAGGGTTATGAAGCTTATTTAGCGTATGTGTTGAATACAAAAGAAATTGAAAAGAAAGTGGAATCAGTGCCGATTGTGTGTGAGTTTGCGGATGTATTTCCAGAGGAATTGCCGGGTTTACCTCCAGTTAGAGAAGTAGAATTTGGTATAGTGTTGATGCCGGGAACAGCTCCGATCTCAATTGCTTCGTATAGAATGGCACCAGTGGAGTTGAAAGAATTAAAGTCGCAGTTACAAGAGTTGACCAATAAAGGCTTTGTGAGACCGAGTTTTTCACCTTGGGGTGCCCCTGTATTGTTTGTGAAAAAGAAAGATGGTTCAATGAGACTGTGTGTTGACTATCGGCAGTTAAACAAAGTGACAATTAAGAATAAGTATCCGTTGCCAAGAATTGACGATTTGTTTGATCAACTAAAAGGAACAACATGGTTTTCAAAGATTGACTTGAGATCTGGGTACTATCAGCTGCGTGTAAAAGAGTCAGATGTGCCTAAAACTGCTTTTAGGACAAGGTATGGTCATTATGAATTTTTAGTTATGCCATATGGATTAACAAATGCTCCTGCTATGTTTATGGATTTGATGAACCGTATATTTCGAACATACTTGGACAAGTTTGTTATGGTATTTATAGATGACATCTTGATTTATTCAAAAGATGAGACAGAGCATGCCGAACATTTGAAGATAGTTTTGCAGACTTTGCGAGACAAGCAGTTATATGCCAAGTTTAGTAAAAGTGAATTTTGGCTTCGAGAAGTTGGATTTTTGGGTCATATTGTTTCAGGTGATGGTATACGGGCTGATCCCAGTAAAATTTCAGCTATTGTTGATTGGAAACCACCGAAGAATGTAACCGAAGTTAGGAGTTTCTTGGGGCTAGTTGGATATTATCGACGGTTTGTGAATGTATTTTCTATGATTGCTACTCCTATGACTAGATTACTCCGAAAGGATGTTAAATTTGAGTGGACAAAAGAATGTCAATGGAGTTTCGAAGAATTGAAAAAGTTATTGACAGAGGCACCAGTGTTAGTGCAGCCCGAGTCAGGTAAAGAATTTGTGGTATATAGTGATGCTTCTCTAAATGGTTTGGGATGTGTACTGATGCAAGAAGGAAAGGTTGTGGCTTATGCTTCGAGGCAGTTAAAACCTCACAAGAGGAATTATCCGACTCATGATTTGGAATTGGCGGTGGTGGTGTTTGCTTTGAAGATTTGGCGACATTATCTATATGGTGAAAAGTGTCGAGTATTTACCGATCACAAAAGTCTTAAATACTTGATGTCACAAAAAGAATTAAATTTGAGACAGCGAAGATGGTTAGAATTGTTGAAAGATTACGAGCTTGTGATTAACTACCATCCAGGAAAAGCAAATGTAGTTGCCGATGCCTTGAGCAGAAAGTTGTTGTTTGCTTTGAGAGTTTTGAACTCTCAGTTGGAAATGTCAGATGATGGTTCGATTCTAGCTGAGTTAAAAGCAAGGTCGATGTTTTTACAAGAGATTTGTAAAGCTCAGAAAAGCAATGAAGGCTTGCAAGCCAAAAGAAAGCAATGTGAGGTTGATATAGAGTCAGATTTCAAAATCGGTTCTGATGGGTGCTTGACGTTTAAAGATCGGATTTGTGTATCGAAGAATGAGGACTTGATTCAAAAGATCTTGCAGGAAGCACATAATGGTTGTTTGTTGATTCATCCGGGTAGTACGAAAATGTATAATGACTTGAAGAAAATGTATTAGTGGAATGGAATGAAAAGGGATATATCGGAGTTTGTATCCAAATGCTTAATTTGTCAATAGGTGAAAGCTGAACACCAAGTGCCTTCGGGATTACTTCAGCCTATTATGGTTCCTGAGTGGAAATAGGATCGAATTACAATGGATTTTGTCTCAGGGTTGCCATTGACTCCAGGAAAGAAAGATGCCATCTGGGTAATAGTTGACAAATTAACTAAGTCGACTCATTTTATTCCGATACGTACAGATTATTCTCTTAACAAGTTGGCTGAATTGTATATAAAAGAAATTGTTAGATTACACGGAATACCATTATCAATCATTTTGGATAGAGATCCGAGATTTACCTCGTGGTTTTGGCAAAAGTTACAAGATGCATTAGGTACGAAGTTAAATTTCAGCACTGCTTTTCATCCACAAACTGATGGAAAATTAGAGAGAGTAATTCAGATTCTTGAAGATATGCTCAGATGTTGTGTATTGGAATTTCAAGGAAGCTGGGAAATATATTTACTGTTGGTAGAATTTGCTTACAATAACAGTTATCAGATGAGTTTGAAGATGGCACCTTATGAAGCATTATACGGTCATAAGTGTCGGACGCCGTTGTATTAGACTGAACTCAAGGAAAATCAGATCTATGGAGTTGATCTAATAAAAGAAACTGAAGAAAAAGTGAAAGTGATCCGAGATTGTTTAAAAGCTGCTTCAGATAGACAGAAATCTTATGCAGACTTGAAACGTAAAGAAATTGAGTTTCAAGTTGGTGATAAGGTATTTTTAAAGGTGTCTCCTTGGAAGAAAGTTCTTAGATTTGGACAGAAAGGTAAGTTGAGTCCGCGTTTTATCGGGCCGTATGAAATAATTGAAAGAGTTGGACCGGTAGCCTATCGGTTAGCATTGCCATCTGAATTAGAGAAGATTCATGATGTGTTCCATGTGTCTATGTTACGTCGGTATCGTTCAGATCCTTCACATGTGATTTCACTGACAGAAATTGAATTACAACCGGACATGACCTATGAAGAAGAACCGATTAATATTTTAGCTCGAGAAGTCAAACAACTAAGGAACAAAAGTGTTGCTCTTGTGAAAGTGTTGTGGCAAAAGCATAGAGTAGAAGAGGCTACATGGGAGCCTGAGGAAACTGTGAGAAATCAATACCCACACCTATTTACCGGTAAGATTTTCGAGGATGAAAATCCTAAAAGGGGGGAGAGTTGTAATATCCCGAATTAGGGCCTAATCGGAATAGTGGTTTCGTGACCACAAATCCAAGATAGAAATAATTATTTTATAATTATTTTGAGGTTTATGATATGATTGCATGATTGTGTGAAAATTTTGTGAAGAAATTTCATGCGTAAAGTGCTTAATTTGAAATTAAGGACTAAATCGAATAAGTTGCAAATTTGCATTCTAGAAGTTTTTAGTATGAAATTGCTTTGGAATATTAATTAGGAGGTCTTAAATAGTAGTTTGACCAAATTCTAAGTTCATGGACAAAAATTGGACATGGGGGGAATTTTTGAAAGTTTAGTAAGGAAGGGCATTTTGGTCATTTGGACATTAAATGAAATAAAAAGGGAAAAATAACACAAAATTGATTATCTTCTTCATTAGTTGCTGTCGAATGCTCCCTCTCTCCATAGCTAGGGTTTCTTCAATTTTCAAGCTTCATAGTAAGTGATTCCGAGCCTCGTTTTTAATGATTTTTACGTTTTTGTGATCCCGATAGCTCGATAAAGCTTATGTTAGCAATAATTTAAGTTATGGTTCATATTTGGAAAAATACCCATAGGTGAAATTTGTGTATTTTGATGTTTTATGATAGAATATGAGGTTTCGGATTATGTTAGACAACTTGTGCTACTCGGTTTTGAGTAAAAACGAGTAGAACGGCTTAATCGGTAAAAATACCAATTGTTCATATGTGCATGTTGTAGTTGGAATTTGAGCTTGCTAATGGTAGATAAATGATCAGCATGTCCTAAAACATAAGAATTTGAAATAAAATTTAATTTCTGAGCTTTGAGGCAAAAGCGTAAATATGCAAAAGTTTAGGGGTAAATTTGTAATTTTGACAAAGTTAGGGTCAAAGACTATTTTGATAAATGTGAGTATTAAATGAGCTAAATGTGCTATTTTAGATCAAGAAAATGAGATTCAAGTCGTGATCGAGGGAAAAACAAAGTTTACCAGGAATAGGCTCAATTGTTGATATTTTGGTATCGAGGTAAGTTCATGTGTAAATAATGTAATATAATTGCTATTTTAAGTGATTTAATGCTATTTATGTGATATGATACTTGTTATTATGAATATTATGCTTTGTGAAATATTATGTATTGGTATGAAAAGTTTGTGATTAAATTGATAAGTATGAGATGCAATCAACGTATTGGTTCCGATATTCTGAGGAGAACGACTGGGAAATGTGTGATTGAGGAAAATCCCGTTTGAACCTTAGAAATAGATTAGGATACAAGTGACATGCCACTAGGATGGTTGGGCATCCGAACTCGTTGAGTTGAGTCCGAGTTCACTTATGGATGCGAATGTCCGAACTCGTTGAGTTGAGTCCGAGTTCGTGAGATGTAACTAGGCATCCAAGCTCATTGAGTTGAGTCCGAGTTCACTTATGGATGCGAACGCCTGAGCTCATTGAGTTGAGTCCGAGTTCACTTATGGGCAGGTTACATGGTTACTTGATTATATATGTGGCACTTATGTGCAAATTATCCATGTATCCGAGTTATATTCTGATGTGTTCAACGAGTAAAATTCTAGCAAAATGGAAGAACACTCAAGAGGCAAGTATCATTTTGATAAGTGTTGTGAAATGGATACTTTGGATAGGTATGTACTTAACCCTCGGGTTGAAACTTGATACAACATCAATAATGTGGTAAGATGACAATTGATGATTAGAAATGTGATATAAGTTTTGGTGATACCATGCTAGTGTTATTTGGAAGAATTGCTTTGTTATGTTACTTGTTATTTGCATGTGAACTTACTAAGCATTTATGCTTACTCCCTCCTTTTCATTCATTGTAGTTTTGGACAAGCCGGCTCAGGAATCGGGATAAGTCGAAGGCTCGTTCACACTATCCGAAGAACTACTTTGGTAAAATGGCTTGTATAACTCAAATATGGCATGTATAGCAATATACTTGTTTTGTGTAATTAATCTTGCGATATGGTTGTGGTTTGGTTGAGAAAATGCCTGATAATGATTAGTCCTTGGAATGGTTAATTTAGATCATGTATGAGACCATGTATGTTCAAAGTGTTAATAGTTCATGAATTTCCATAGAAAAGTGAAAATTTGTCATAAAATAGAATGTTGTAACAGCAGTGATGTGAGTTTGAAAAATCACTAAAAATAGTAGAAACCAAACTAGGTGATGAATTAAATATGAAATTTAAGCTTAATGTGTCTACTTTCATATGGAAGAAGCGAAACAGGTAAAGGAGTTATATGTTATGAGATATTTAAGTTTTAGTGAAATAGGGTCAGAGCGATTTTTGGATCCCCTATTCCAACTTTGGAAATTCACCACAAATTGTAAAAAAATAATTAGGAGGTGTACTTTATATGTTCAGAATTCTTATTGAGTCTAGTTTTAATAGAAACAAACGGTATAGTCATATGTATTTTTTATAGAGAGAAAAGTGGTTCGTAGTAGGCAGAGGTCAGTGCAGTTGAGTTCTAAAACAGGGGTAACTTTAACTAATAAACTGTACTAATTGGCTCGATCAAAAATTCTAGAAAAAATCAGTAGATAGATATATGAGTCTAGTTTTAGAGAAAATTTACGGATCTTGATTTTGAGTTTCGTAACTCGAGATATGATTTTTTAAGCGACCATGACGCAGAAAGACAGCTTGCTACGAAAATTTAATTAGTTGATTTAAAATTTAAAAAGTGATGAAATAAGTTTAGTAACACCTCAGGCTCGACTTCGGTGACGGTCTCGGGTAAGAGGGCGTTACAAAAACTCACTGGATCTTTTAGTTTTGCTGGCAGTTTATTTTGGAGAATAGCTGAGCATTCCTCGTTGAGTTCTACTGTGGCCAATTCTTCGAACTTCCTTTTATTTGTCAGAAGTTCTTTAAGGAACTTCGCATACTTCGGCATCTGTGAAATTGCTTCAACAAAAGGTAAGTTAATGTGTAATTGTTTAAAAAGTTCAAGGAACTTACCGAATTGAGCGTATGTATGGTCTTTCTTCAATTTTGCCAGATATGGGATGCGTGGTTTGTATTTCTTGAGTGGCAGTGGAGTTTTATCCTCGGGTTCTGCTGCCTTTTCTTCTGAAAGTTCTGGGATAGTCTTCTTTTCTAGTTCAGCTAGGACCTTTCCATCTCTTAAAGTAATCGCTTAGACATGTTCTCTGGGATTTGGCTCAGTGTTACTTGGTAATCCTCCTTGTGGTCTTTCTGAAATTAATTTTGCAAGTTGACCAATTTGGTTTTCAAGCCCTTGAATTGATGCTTGCTAATTTTTCAGTGCCGTTTTAGTGCTTTGAAAACAGGTTTCTGATGCGGCCATAAATTTGGTAAACATCTCTTCAAGATTCGGCTTCTTCTCATGTTGCGTTGGTGGTTGCTAAAATCCTGGAGGAGGTTGTTGTTTTTGATTTCCTTGTCCTCCCCATGAAAAATTTGGGTGATTTCTCCAACCTGCATTATAAGTATTACTATAAGGGTTATTTTGAGATCTAGAATTGTTACCCATATAGTTGGCTTGTTCAGTTTCCATGCTGTGTCCATAAGATGCGAAATCTGGATTAAACGTGTTTCCTTGAGTCGCGTCGCATTGCATCACTGGTTGTACCTGCGTAGAACTAACAAAATTATCAAACTTTTTATTTAAAAGTTCTACTTGGTTAGTAAGCATGGCTACAGAATCAATATTATAAACTCCTGCGGCTTTTGTTGGCTTTGTCCTCATGACTTGCCACTAATAATTATTCAATGATATCTCTTCAATAAATTCATAAGCTGCTTCAGGTGTTTTATTATTAATCGTCCCTCCTGCGGCTGCATCGATCATTTGTCTAGTTGATGGGTTTAAACCGTTGTGGAAGGTTTGAACTTGTAGCCACAAAGGTAGACCATGATGAGGGCACCTTCTCAAAAGATCTTTGTATCTCTCCCATGCATCGTATAGTGTTTCTAAATCCATCTGCACAAAAGAAGAAATATCGTTTCATAATTTGGCTGTTTTAGCTGGAGGAAAATATTTGAGTAAAAATTTTTCGATCATTTGCTCCCATGTTGTAATTGAGCCTTGTGGTAAAGAATTTAACCACTGTTTGGCTTTATTTCTCAAAGAGAATGGAAATAGCCTCAATCGAATGGCATCATCAGAAACGCCATTTATTTTGAAGGTATCACAAAGTTCCAAAAAATTGGCTATGTGTGGGTTGGATCTTCATCCTGTAAACCATCAAACTGCACTAATTGCTGTATCATCTGAATAGTGTTAGGCTTTAACTCAAAATTATTAGTAGCAATAGTAGGTCTAAGAATGCTAGTTTGGGTAGCAGCCAAACTAGGTTTAGCATAATCATACATAGTGCGAGGAGCTTCTTCTTGATTTGCTGGTGGCGCAACTATTGCGGGAGGTGGTGGAACGTTTTGATTTGCGTCCATCTCTTCTGTAGGTTCTACCTCTTGATCAGGTTCTTTTTTAGGATAATGTAGACTGCATCTAATCTCTTTGCGATTTCTGCGAACTGTCACTTCTAGATCATCGTCAAAAAGTAGTGGTCCTGTTGGGTTGTTTCTAGTCATAAACTAAAAATACCTAAAAAGAAAAAGCAAAGAAAACTCAAAAATTTAAAAGAAAATAAAAAATAAAAATAAAAATAAATAAAAACAAAAAAATAAAATAAAAATAAATAAATAAATAAATAAATAAATAAATATTAATGGCTAAAGTAATAGAAATCGAGCTTTCGTAATATTTTAGTTCCCCGGCAACGGAGCCAAAAACTTGGTATCGCGTGATATTAAGTAATAAAATTTATAAAAACTGATCACACCAAAACTAACTAATATCACGATGTTAAAGGCAAGCGCAGCTATCAAACAGTAGTATAGTTTAGCGGCAAGACCGAGTTATCGTACCCAAGGGAACCAAAAGTACTAGTACTTACTTCTTTTCTATTATCTAGCCTAAAAATAAAAGAGGATTATTTAAACTAATTTTAAAACTAACTAAGAAAGTGTAAAGAGTAAATTGGGAAAACTTTTAGGGAAAAGCTGATTTATACAAGGGAGAATCCACCTAGACTTCACTTGTTATTATTTTCTTGAACTATATGATTTCTTTACTTGACTTGATCCGTAGAGATCCCTGACTTATGCTAAACCCTCTGTCGAGGCGTAGAGCAACTAGGCCTAAGTTGTTAATTAAAGTTCCCTTATTAATTAAGTCCCTAGGTTGCATTAATTCGATATATGGCTCCCCATATTAGGTTTGACCCAAATCCAGCAGATTTATGTCGCCCTATGTCTAGGGTTGCATGCAACTCCGCTTAATTATGGTAGATCTACTCTTATCACAGGGACTTTTGCTCCTCTGCTCTAAGCACATCTAATTCTTGAATTAATACCTAGGATTATTAAACCAAGAATGAAGAACGCATAATTAAGAACAATTCAAGTATTAATCAAATAAATCAAGAATAAATAACAAGATCTGTCTTAGGTTTCATCCCCGTCAAGTATTTGAGGGATTTAGTTCATAATAAAGAAGGAAAACATCTCAGAAGATATAAAATAACAAAACATAAAAGAAACAAAAGACCCCTGAAGGAATTTAGGGAGATCCTCTATGTTGCTGCAGAATTCCGGCTTCTGAGATGAATTAATCGGCTTTCTCCCTTGGAGTAATCCTTTGCTTCTACCCTCAGTGTGGCAAAAAAACGAGAGGAGAAATATCTAAAAACATCTCTATGCTTCTGCCTCATGAGGTCTTTATATAGAGAGCTTGTGGGGAGCCTTTCTTAGCCTCTAAGCATCCCAATTCGAGTGAAATTCCCCTTCCTCACGACTAGAACACGCCCGTGTGCCATGCCCGTGTGACTTCGACAGAGGCCGTGTGCTTTTATTGGTGGAGGCACGGCCGTGTGACCTGGCCATGCTTGTCGAGGGCTTGACCGTGTGATCTTCATGTGGCACAGTCGTGTGGCACGACCGTGTGGCATTTCTTTGCCCGTGTTGTTTGCACATTTTGGCCCATTTTTCATCGTTTTCGGCCCGTTTTCCGTTCTTTCTTCTTCCCTATGCTCTCTTGAGTATAAGATATAAAAAGGTAGGATTAAGAGCACCAATTCTTACAAAATTGATAAGAATCCATCCAAAATATAGGCTAAACATGAGGTAAAAATATGTATAATTTAGCGTTTATCAAATCCCCTTGCTAGCAAAATGGTAATTATTTTGCTTCTTGGAAGGCTAGAGTTTATGGTGGAATCAAACTCTTGTGGGAGGTTGTGGATTTGATAAAAGAGGGAGTGAATTAAGGGATTGATGTTGATTGTTGGGGAATGGATTATGCCATGATTCAAAGAGAAAAGAAAAAAGAGAATTTGAAATGCTATGGGTAAGTGTTCCAAATTTGGTTTGGAGGTTAAGGTGATTTTAGTTTTGGGGAATTGGGGAATTTGTCAATTGTTTTGTTTTTGTGACATGTGTTTTGCTTGTCAATAGGGGGTAACTGACTTTAGTTTCTTCAGTTTTCCTCCTACCGAAGTTAGCTATACATTTTTTGGGCATTTGTTTTGTTTTGGTTTTTGGTGTTATCTAAGTTTTACACAACCCCTTCTAAGCCGAACATCCAAGTCTTTGTCTTTCCTTTGGATTGTGTCTTGCCTCTCTGGCCGAACTTGTTTTCTTTTCCACCCATATTGTTTTTCTTTCGACATCCTTTAAGGTGGTGATCGAATGCCTTAGTTCTCTTGACACTTTCTCTTTTGTGCATAAATGTTGGTAAGCTGAAAAAAACACCTTCTTTTCCCCTCTTTTTTTTCGCTATCTTATTTTCAATACTGACCGAAAGTCATGAACCCTACTTGGGTAGCTTGAAACCATTTGGACGTTCGTCTCTGTCAGTCGTTAGGGCATCGACTACTTCGCTTCACTACACATCTCTATCTTCTTCTTCAATATTTCTATGGACGAATACTGTGGGGTTAGGTGTTATTATTTTCTAAACTTTTTATGTTTCGGTCTGCTTTCCTTTGGTTTTATTCTAGTGATTTCCCCACATCGATTACTCTTTGCTGATATTTTCTCTCAGATTCAACGCATTATCCAACACTTTGTGTTACCCCTTTAGTCTATAACCTATTCTGCAGAGTCGTAAGTAGTTGAGAGTAAGGCTGGTTTGGCTTTGAATTCTTGTGATAATATCATATATCTTGTCGGGATCTAGCAAGGAAGGGATGTTTGTATAGGTTGTGGCCAAAGGTGATCTAACAATTCTTTGGAAGTTTGGAAAGCAATTGCTTCTATTGTTGGTGCAAGGATATTTGGGGGTGGGGGCGATTCGTTCCTCGATCAAGTGTGTTGCGTTACCAAAATCCATTGCTGTGAAAAGCGATTAAGGTGTGTATTCACACCCTTATTTAACTGTAGATCGGCAAAATGCCGAAAAGCCGGAGGTATAGCTTTTGAGGCCACGCGAACACGTGAACGCTCGTGTGGTAAAACGAACCCACAAAACGTGGGTGTACGATGGAAATGGCTGCCATGAATAAACTCATGGGCTTAGGCCATAGAGGGTCGAATGGGCCCAATGGGCACGTGGGCCTGTTTGGGTAAATCTCACTGCTGAGTGGGAAATAGTTGGACTTATCATATCCCGCACATGACTTTGGTTGTATTGGGCCTCGATGGGCTGAAATGGGCTGTGTGGGCCCAATGGGCTTGTGGGCCACACACGGAATAAATTTGTATACTGTGGTAAATGTTTGATTGAGCCGCGTAGTCCACGTGGCTAGAGATGTTTTGGGCTACATGGTCCATGTGGGCCCAATGGGCTTGTGGGCCCACACGGATAAAATGTATGTGATGTGATAAGTGTTTGTTTTGGGCCGTATTATTCGCATAGCCATAGTTGTTTCTGGGCTAAATGAGCTACACGAGTGGGTGGGCCCACTCAGGCCAAGTAATGGGCATTAGGCCCAATTACCCTGTTTTGTCTGGTTAGGTTAGAAAAGTCACTCGAGGCGACGATGGACCTTCGGTGGGGTTGTTAAGACCCGATTTACAAAATTACAAAAATACCCTCAATTTGTAAAATTAAAAAAATACCCTCGGTTTACAAAATTGCAAAAATACCTTCGATTTACAAAATTAAACAAAGATACCCCTAATTTGCAAAATTACAAAAATACCCTCGATTTATAAAATTACCGAAATACCCCTAGTTTGTGAAATTACTAAAATACCCCTGGCTTGCGAAATTATCGAAATACCTTTGGTTTGTGAAATTATCGAAATACCCTTGGTTGGTGAAATTACCGAAATACCCCTAGTTTACGAAATTATTGATATACCCCTGTTTTGCAAAATTATCAAAATTTTCTTGGTTTGCAAAATTACCAAAATACCCCTGGTTTGTGAAATTATTGAAATACCCCTGTAGTGTAGAATTACCGAAATACCCTTGTAGGGTAAAATGACCATTTTGCCTTAATGTAACACCCCAAACCCGGTCTGGACGTTATGCCTGGATCTGGAGAGTCACATGGCGAAATCCGTAAAACTCTTTTAAAAAAGTTAAAAGCCTATTGCCATCGGACCATTTAGTTTGAAATCTCTTTTGGAACAAGTTAGAAACTCTTTTTCCTTTAGTTTTGAAATTATGATGAAAGTTAAGTTACCGCATTGGTTTGAGTAAGATAGGTCGTAGTTTTTCTTTCAAAACATTTGTTACTGATTTTAGAAGCCCAGTTTGATTTATTAACCGATTACATGCAATACCGTTCAAAATAAATAAAAACCAAAATAACAGTTAAAACCCCGTAATGGCCTTATTACATAGTTTAAACCAAAAAGATAGAAAACGAAAATGAAATGGAAATAACGGAAGTCCAATTGGTGCAGAAAATAAGTAAAAATCATGTGGCCACCTCGAGTCCATCACGGCTCCAAACCCACTAAGTTAAGGGGTTACCTGTACAAATTAAGAATAAAAAGAATGAGTTTGCGAAAACTCAGTGTGCAACTCTCTATTGGAACAGAATGGCGAAAGCCCCAAACAGAATCAGATCGGGCCTAAGCCTATAACAGGTCCATAACAGATACAGATTACATCCACAATATACAAAACCCACCTCAGCCAGCCATCACACTACCCGTACCAACCAACACACCATGTGGGGAATAACTCGACCCACCCAGCCCACACACCAATGTGCAGCAAAGCTGCTAATAACAGAATGTTATGGCAGAGCCACCAGAGACAGAATGAGTGGCAAGGCCACTATTAACAGAATATGTGGCGTGGCCACTATAACAGAACTTCCTCCGTATTCATAATCCCAACCCCATGCAATATACAAAATAGAATACAGATATATAACATGCTTATAGAATAGCAGATATAGAATTAATCATGCATAGTCATTAACCTACCCTCTAGGGGTATATTAGTCATTTCCAAAGTTAGGGGTAAAATGGTAATTTTACCGCTCAGCGATATTTCAATTCTTATTATCAGATTTTACTGCCGACACACTAAATATAACCTCCTAATAGCTCCCACCTCAAACTTAGCAGTCTAGATTCATAAATTAGGTCTAAAGTAATTTTGGGCCCAAAAGCCCTTTTCGGCCCATGCGGGCCCACTCGTCCAAGTGGCCTAGTACGCCTAATTTTGTGCCCAAAATTCCAGATTTTTACTATTTCACCTTTTAATCACTACTTGCCGGATATTTTACTCCACGACCCCATGGCCTATTGGGCCCACTTTGGCCCATCCAAGCCCAACATAGCCTAAGTGTGCAGATTCGCACCAAAAGATCACCATGGATTAAAACCCATTTTAACAAGCTCAGATTGGCCCAATAGCATTCGCACGCTAATGGCCTTCTATATGCCGGTATTCCGGCATTTTGGCTTTTGCCGACTTACACTACAGGGAATGTAGTTACACACCTGATTATGAGTACGCTGCCTAGTCTTCGTGAACGATCACCCTACAACGTCCAAGCCAATCAATAATCAGTAACTATCCCATTCGGTTTACAAAACACAACCACAAGGAATCCTTTAACATTTGGCTTATACCAAAACCCAACAACCACTTACCTTGTCGAAAACCACCCTAATAGATCTAGATCGCCTTGATAATACTAGCTATCAATCCATTCCTCGAGAGATTGTTTCCTACAAACCACCGTCCCATGCCAAAGGTCAAGAAAGAACCTATAATCGATCAGTAAAGAAAAATCAAGGCTGATTGAACCAAGATAGATACAAGCTTTCGACTTTCACATAAATCTTTTAAAGCATTAATGAAATAAAGAGAGTCCTTACCTTGAATGCTTCTTTAACGAGACCAGGATCCTTAGTAACTAGAGTGTTCGGTCCCTACGATTACGACTACCTGAGACCCACAAAAGACCTCAAAAGAGGAGATTAAGATTCGGTTTGCACAAGGAAAAGAAGGAATGAAGCTTCAGCTTATCACGGACAAAATCATGAAAGATGAAGAAAGGAGGAAGATTTAAGTTTCAGCTAAGCTAGATGGAATGCATATAAGATATGTACTTGCCAAAACAAGGGAGAGGGGATTGAGAAAATAGAATTCGAAAAAATGAGAAAGCAAGGTTCGGCTTATACGGTGCTCAAAAGAAATCGATTAAGCAAGAGAATAAGAAGAAAGTCTGCGATTGGAGAAAGGGTTATGTGATTTGGCTAATGGCAATTGGTGAGGAATCGATCTGTAAAGAAAGGGTAGTTCAGCTTAGACTCAACCGAAAGACCAAAAGGAGAGAAAGAAATATGGATTCAGTAAAAGAAGAGGAGCAAAACAAAAGAAAGAACTTGATTGACCAAAAGAGCACGACTTAGGTGGAGAGGGAAAATCTCGTACTTGCAACAACACTCAAGTGCCTAAAACACAAATCCCGAACAACAAAAAGCAAGAAACGGCACACCCCTCCCCCATAAATCGAAAACGTCAACCACTAAGCCCCTAGCTGAATTTGCTACCTTCAGGTACCCTACATTCGGCCACCACTCCCACTTCATCCATTTCCTCAAAAATTTCCCTAATCTCCTCCACGATTTACTCTACCTCTTTTTCAAATTCAAATTAAGTTCCATGATCAATTCAACTTTTACCAAGTCTTCCATGCATTCCAATCTTTGAATCCAACTCCAACACTTACCAGGTTCATGTAGCAAAAAAACAACCATCAGCTATAAATGCATTTCGAACCTTGGCTCTCCCATCTGCTATCTCACGCCTCACTAAGCCCCCTTCTCATGACGCCTCAAGCCACTCTACCACAGGGCTTTTTGTGTCATTGAACCACAACAATTAATTATAAGCCCTAAGACTGACATCCTGACTTTCCTTAAGCCCAAAAATTAAATTTCTCTAGGGGTTAAGCTTTAATCTAGGCCTTCCAAAGGCCCCCAAAACACACTTAAACATCAACATAAGACACCCAAACATGCAATTATAGAAATTAAGCAAACACATAGAAGCCCAAAAATTTGGGGCGTTACACTGAAGGTGTAAAATGACTGTTTTGCTCTTATGGACAAGTGACTGACTTGGACTGTGTATTTGACTGATTTGACCCTAATCGTATGACAGTGATTTGACTGACGTGACCGTGGTTGCGTCATTGATATATTTTTAATATATGTTTAAATGACTGATATTGAGCATGGCCATTCTGCATACACGTATGATGATTGAGCATAAGATGCATGACATATTGCATGGGGTTGGGACATTGATCTGGAGGAAGTTTTGTGTTAGTGCTTTGCCATGTAATCTGATTCTGGTGGCTCTGCCTTGTTTTCTGTTCTTAGCAGCATGGTTGCGTATTGGTGTGCGGGCTGGGTAGGTCAAGTTATTCCCCACATGGTGTGATGGTTGGTACGGGTGGTGTGATGGTGGGACTGGGTTGAGATTGCATTCACATTCCGTTACTGATTCTATTTTAGGCTTAGGCCCACTTGATCCTGATTTTGATTTTGTTATTGGTTCTGGTACTGAATTTGGCTAAAAGCCTAATAGATTCTAAAATTGTAATTGGCTAGGCCTATCTGTTAATGTCTGCTTTAAGGGCTACGCCCAGTTGATTCTATTATGGTTTGAGACCTAGACAATATTGTATTAGGCTGTGGCCCATGTAACACCCCAAACCCGACCCAGAAGTCACGGCCAAGTCTGGTGTGTCACATCAACGGCGGACTAATCATATTTCCTAGTTATTATGATTAGGGTGAGTTTTGTAAAACCGTTTCTATCATTTGGGAAGAAAATCAAGGTTTAATTTGTATTTGTACTATCCATTAACAGTTTAAAATTTATCTTGTCACCATATCTTGATCGTTGATTTGTTATTCATTTGTTATGAGTGCCTTGTTTTGAAAACGTTGGTTAATTTTTAAGAAAAACTCGTACAGCCTTATTTAAATCATTTAAATCAAATTGTAAATAAGGAATAAAAACCTAAAATTAAAATACTTAAAGCAACGTTATTACAAACCCAAAACCATAATGAAAATAATTAAAAATAAATAAAAAAATAAATAACTTAAATAAAAACCAACAATGCAGTCCACGTGGCCACTCTGAATCCCTCCATCTCCCAAGTCCACCAGTTTAGGGCTCATCTGCGTGGATGAAAGGAAATGGGTGAGTTTGGAAACTCAGTGTGTAAATAAAGCCCAACTAGAGCCCAAATCAGCTTAAGCTCATTGGCCTAAGCCTTATCCAGTCTCAGTAATAACTGGGCCGAAGCCCTACTCAGTATTCAATTAACTAGGCCTTATCCCTATCCAGTAATCAGTTTAATAGGGCCTTAGCCCTTTTCAGATAACAGTACGGCCTATAGGCCCATTACAGTAACAGATCAATAATAATGCATGTATTGCTCTGGGTCAGGCTCAAAAATTCTTTCCCACGAGCATCAACATAACTTGCTCTAACGTACTTTCCCTTGAAAGCCAACTTAAACAGTTCCCAGGTCACCCGCTTAGCTGGGGTACTCTCCTTCACAGTGATCCACCACTGATATGCCTCGTCTCGCAGTAGAGACACCGCTCCTTTTAGGTTTTGCTCTACCGAGCAATCCAGGTCGTCCATAATTTGTTTCGTGGCTTTCAGCCAGTACTCAGCCACATTTGGGGCTACCCCAGATATGCCCCTGAAGACCTCCGCTCTGTTAGCCCGGAGTCACTTAAAAATGGATCCCCTATTCACAATCCTAGTGCTTGCCCCAGCGACCCTCTCTAAAACACTTAACATTGCCTGTGACTAAGCATCGTCCCCTGCAGCTAGACCATACAATCTAGTTTCAGTAGCTGGCGGCGCTCGTGCCTCCTCAAGTGGCATATGTCTTGAAGACGAAGACCCAGCTTGCATACTACCTCGGCCACGTTCACGGCCTCGTCCATGAGCTGCCCTCGTACTCATATCGACTTATCTGATTACGAATTTTATGACATCAATTTAATATTTCAGTTGTTTATTACAAAATGTCTTATGTACAGATAGAGTTTCAGAGTTTGTTTTCGTGAAATCGCAGCCTAGCTACAGTCTCAGTCTTCTAGGGTTTAGTTTCCCTACAATTTCAGTCTTACAGTTTTCAATACTATCCTATCTACAGTATCATAGTAGGGTCTCAGTTCTATCTACAGTAGTGTTTCAGTACCATACAATATAGGAGAAGAATACTTACAGACTTGTACCGGGGATTCAGTGTGCCACTTCTTCAGATATCAGATTTTAGAAAGCCCAATTAAAACTTTAAACCTTAAGGCAAAACCCTAAGAAAGTATGTTCAAAAGAAATGAGTTTGAAAAGGGTTTTTCCTTAAAAATTTTCAAAACTGATTGCAGAATACCCTTCTTAGGCCTCGAAATTTTTTTTCAAAAACCTTTTTAGACCCGATCCACAGCCGAGTTGTTGCAACTAGGCTCTGATACCTCTAAATGTAACACCCCAAACCCGGCCTAGACGTCACGGCCAAGTCTAGTGTGTCACACCAACGACAGACCAATCATGTTTCCTAGTTATTATGATTAGGGTGAGTTTTGTAAAACCGTTTCTGTCATTTAGGAAGAAAATCCAAGTTTAATTTGTGTTTGTCCTATCTACTAACAGTTTAAAATTTATCTTGTCACCATATCTTGATCGTTGATTTGTTATTCATTTGTTACGAGTGCCTTGTGTTGAAAACGTTGGTTAATTTTTAAGAAAAACTCACGTAGCCTTATTCAAATCATTTAAATCAAATTGTAAATAAGGAATAAAAAACCCAAAATTAAAATACTTAAAGCGGCTTTATTACAAACCCAAAACCATAATGAAAATAATTAAAAATAAATAAGAAAATAAATAACTTAAATAAAAACTAGCAATGCAGTCCACGTGGCCATTCTGAATCCCTCCAGCTCCCAAGTCCACCAGTTTAGGGCTCATCTACATGGATGAAAGGAAAGGGGTGAGTTTGGAAGCCTAGTGTGTAAAGAAAGCCCAACTAGAGCCCAAATCAGCTCAAGCTCATTGGCCTAAGCCCTATCTAGTCTCAGTAATAACTGGGCTGAAGCCCTACTCAGTATTCAATTAACTAGGCCTTAGCCCTATCCAGTAATCAGTTTAACTGGGCCTTAGCCCTTTTCAGATAACAGTACGGCCCATAGGCCTATTACAGTAACAGATCAATAATAATGCATGTATGCCCAAACCCAGCCTAAATCCAGCCGCTACACTCTACCCATACCAGCCCTACACACCATGTGGGGAATGACTCAACCCACCCAGCCCTACACTCCATAGTCGCAGCATAGCTGCCCAGATAAGGTGGCCAAGCCATTAACAGTAAATTCGAGGCAAAGCCCCTTTTAGTAAAACGAGGCAAAGCCCCTTTTCAGTAAACGTAGCAATGCCACTTACACTGCCTCCATCAATAAACCCAGTCCCATGCAACAGTAAATCATGTCATGGCATACAGTGAACAAATAAAGTAAAACATGCATTTCAATCAAATTTAGCCCTAGGGGTATAATGGTCATTTTGCACCTAGGGGTAAAATCGTAATTTTCCACCCTTAAGGGGTATTTCAGTAATTATTCCAGTTTTTAGGGTTTCATACTTGTTACAACTATTTAACAGTCCAGTAATCACCTAAGAAGCTTTTCTAGCCCATTTTAGCAACCTAGAGTTATTAGGCCCTAGAACCCCTAATGGGTCCTACAGTGTCAAGTAGCTATTTTGGCCCAATTAGCCCAAATTTCACAGTTGATTTAACGGTCTTAGCATACAAATTACCAGATCCCACTTATTGCTAGTTTTTACCCAAATGGGCCCGTAAGCCCATTGGGCCCATTTTAGCCCATCGGGGCCCAAATTCACCGAGGTACACAAAATTGCGGACTCATCCATCTTACCAGTTGTGATTACAAATCTCACTATTTCCAACTGACTCACAAGCGCTTGCACACTCACAAGCGCTCACGAAATGCCAAAATTTCGGCATTTTGGCTTTTCGGCTTTTGCCGATTTAGCCTACTAAAGGGTGTTCGTTTACACACCTGATTTGTGATTACTGCAGCGAGATCTCCCACATGATTTTTCCTACAATCATTACAACCCACATGTCACTATAGATCTAACTGAATAAATTATACCACCCACATACCTATTCGGCCAACACCCTTCATGGCCCTCAAATGCTTACCTTTGCTGAAATAGTGACTAGATCTAGATCTAGTCGTTCCAAGGATCCGAGCATCCAATACTCCTCGTTTGATCACCTTTAGTCCACCCTAGCACAAAAAAAAACTGAATAATAAGATCTATAGAACCTTTAGTCCCAATCAATAGTCACCCCACATAGGGGTTTTTGGCTTTTCCTTAAATCCCGAAATACTGAATAGAGAAGAGATCTGAGCACTTACCAAAGATTCACTAACTCGAATGCTTCCAACCCTTTTCTATCTCAGATCTGATGCAGATCTAATCCTCAAACATCAGCAAAGAACGAATCGAACAGATCTAAGGGTTCAATTCCCGAAATACCTCGAATATGGAGGTTTCAGCTCTTAAGTGAGAAGAAGAAGAAAATTTGGACTATGGGTTGAAGAAGTGATGTCGAAAGGGTTATGATGTTAGATTTTGGTTTTTGAAAAGGTTGGATTGAAGAGAAAAGTAGGGTCTCGACAAAGGGAGAAAACAACAACCCCTATGGTTTCGGCTTTTGGGTAATAGTTGACTAGGCTTGAGAAGAAGGAGAAGAAGAGAAGTACAGAACAGATTCAGTCTAAAAGAAGAGTGGTGAAGTGAATTCGATTTAGAGGAAGGAGAAATAAAGAGAAGAGATGAAAGAAGAGAGGATAAGAGATAAGAAGATTTGGTTATGGACAAATCGGCACCAGAAGAAACAAAAGCTGCATTTTCGGCTTTTTTTGAAACCAAGGGAGAAGAACAAAGTGAAAGAAAAGAAACCCTAGCCTTTCTATACCAATTCGGTAAAAAGAAAAGAAGTCAGAACCATCTCAAAAGACTACTCAACATAATCGGCACACCCAAACTCCACTTGCCGAAATTGCAACCACCAAACCCAAATACCGAATTTGCTTCCCAAGACCCCTACCATCGACCACCACTAGCTTCCATTCAAAATCCCTAAGATCTTTCTGCCTTATCCTACCTGATTCAATCTCATGAACACTTCAAACTCCCCCATCAGAGTTTCACTTAACCTCTATCACATGACTGGCACATGCACAAAAATTAAAAACACACACTGCTTACCTTGTGACTTGAACTCTGGCCCTTGCACCCATCCACACGCCACTTTTTTAGGAACTAAGTGGCGCCATATTGCCACTTTACCAAGGGCTCACTTGTGTCTTATTTCCCCCACTTTTTCTTAAAAGCCCACATAACCAAGTCCCCTTCTCTTTAAGTCCAAAATTTGATAAATCTATCGAGTTTTAACTTAGGCTTGGGCCTTCAAAAGGCCCACCAACATACTTAAAACATAAATTTCATAGTCTAACAACAAAATTTCAAGATTTCACCAAAATCACAAAAATCCCGAAAAATCCCGAAAATTAGGGCGTTACAACTCTACCCCCTTAAAGAAATTTCGGCCTCAAAATTTTACCTGATCCAAAGAGATGAGGGTATTGTTGACGTATTGCTTCTTTTGGCTCCCAAGTAGCCTCTTCTCTACCATGGTTGCGCCAAAGCACCTTTACCAAAGGAATTGACTTCCTTCTCAACACTTTGACGTCTCGATCCAGTATTTGCACAAGCTCCTCTTCAAAGGTCAGATCAATCTTTACCTCAATCTCCTCCACTGGTATGACATGCAAAGGATCTGATCGATACCGTCTTAGCATGGACACGTGAAAGAGGTCATGAATATGGTCCAGCTCTGGTGGTAACTCCAGTTGATAAGCTACTGGCCCTACACGTTTGAAAACCCGATAAGGCCCTATAAACCGTAGACTCAACTTGCCCTTCTTACCAAACCTCAAGATCTTCTTCCAATGTGAGACCTTTAAGAAGACCATATCCCCTACTGAGAACTCAATTTCCTTATGCTTTAAGTCAGCATACGATTTCTGTCTATCAGATGCCTCCCTTAACCGATCCCTAATCAACTTGACCTTATTCTCAATATCTGCCACTAACTCTGGTCTAAGAACCTGTCGTTCTCCCAATTCTGTCCAACACGTAGGCATATGACATAATCGCCCATAAAGTGTCTCATATAGAGCTATCTGAATACTTGCCTGATAACTGTTGTTATAGGCAATTCCGGCAATGGCAAGTAGTCTTCCCAACTACCTCGAAAGTCGATAACACAACCCCTTAACATGTCCTCCAGAACCTGTATAACCCTTTCAGACTATCCATCCGTCTAAGGGTGAAAAGCAGTACTGAAATCTAATCGCGTACCCAACGCCTCATGCAACTTCTGCCAAAATCGAGATGTAAACCTAGGATCTCGATCAGAAATTATCGAAACTGGCACCCCATGCAGTCGCACTATCTCTGCCACATACAGTTTGGCCAATCTCTAAGGTGAGTAGTTGGTTCGGACAGGCATGAAATGGGCAGATTTCATTAACCTATCCACAATTACCCATACAGAGTCTTTCTTGGAGGGTGTCAAATGTAACCCACTCATAAAATCAATGGTTACCCTCCCCACTTCCAAAGTGGTGTCTTCACTGGCTACAATAGTCCAGAAGGCAGTTGATGCTCAGCATTCACTTACTGGCATGTCAGACATTTTCCCACAAATTCAGTCACCTCTCGTTTAAGTCTAGGCCACTAGTACAACTCTCTCAAGTCTCGATACAACTTATTCCCTCCAGGATGCATGGCACAAGGTCCACCATGAGCCTTTTTCAATATCAACAGCCTCAAATTAGAGTCCTTCAAAATGCAAACTCTTCCACAAAAGCAGAGAACTTTGTCAGTATTCAGTCCAAAATTAGAATTCTCCTTATTCTTAACTTGCTGAAACCGAGGAACTAATGACTCATCCTCTAATTGTTTCTCTTTAGTCTGCTCAGTCCAAGTTGGTCTCATTTACAACTAGCTTCCATTCAAAATTCCTAAAATCTCTCTTCCTTATCCTACCTGATTCAATCTCATGAACACTTCAAACTCTCCCATCAGAGTTTCACTTAACCTCCATCACATGACTGGCACATGCACAAAAATTAAAAACACACACTGCTTACCTTATGACTTGAACTCTGGCCCTTGCACCCATCCACACGCCACTTTTTTAGGAACTAAGTGGCGCCATATTGCCACTTTACCAAGGGCTCACTTGTGTCTTACTTCCCCCACTTTTTCTTAAAAGCCCACATAACCAAGTCCCCTTCTCTTTAAGTCCAAAATTTGATAAATCTACCGGGTTTTAACTTAGGCTTAGGCCTTCAAAAGGCCCACCAACATACTTAAAACATAAATTTCATAGTCTAACAACAAAATTTCAAGATTTCACCAAAATCACAAAAATCTCGAAAAATCCTAAAAATTAGGGTGTTACAGCCCACTTGTACGTTGAACTGTTATTGTTTCCTGTCTTCTGACTATTTTTATTTAGTAGGGGATTGAACACTGAGTTTCCATAAACTCACCCTGTTTGTTAACTTTTTCAGGTGATTCCCAGCCTTAGACGAATCGGAGCTATGAGAGACTCGGAGAAGACCACACATTGCTTATGCTTTCTGTTCTGATTATTTGTTTTTAAATATTTTGGATTTGGGTTGTAATAAGGCCTCTTTTAAATTTCTTAAGGTTTAAGTTGGGATTTTTATTTAGGATGTTTTATAACTGCTAAAAGTGGAACACGACTTCTAAAACGATAACTGTTTTCAAAACACTACGATTCCGCAACGTTTCCGAAATGTTTTTGTAACTTAACTTTTAAACATCACGTTTTTGTAAATTGTTTATTTTAAATATGCTTCCGCAACAGATAAGGTTTTCAAATTAATTATGTTTTCAAGTGGATAACAAATTGCTTAGTTTTTTTGAGTTTTAATAAATAGGTTTTAACTTCCAAACAAGTTTTTAACAACAAGAATTATGGTTTCGAAAAACACTTCCACGTGACACGCCATATTCCGGCCTAACTTCTAGGTCGGGTTTGGGGTGTTACAAAATGCCTGCACTTCTTCCTTTAAAACCCAAATCTCATGCAATAGTATGGCATGCTGATGATGATAGAAAATAGTAACAGTAATAGTTGTAATATGCAATTATCATGCGAGGGATAACAATTTGCAGATTTAGTATTAATAGTGAGCGTGCACTAATGGTATGAAAAGTAATATCACTAGAGCAACACCAAACATTTCCAGCAACACAAATTCATAAAAATGATAGCATAGTACATCTATACTTATGGTACACAGTGGGTTTACATCCAAACAGTACTAATAGTTTATCAGCAATTTAATAGAGGACATACCACTTGTCAGATTTGACGTTTCTAAGCGTATTCGGATTCACATATCAAACTTGTTTAGTAATCATAAAGGAAAATAACATATAAACATACTCTAACACACCACACATACAACCAAAGCCCACTTATGCACATGGAACAACATAGTTAGGACACGCACCTTTACCTACATGCCCATGTGACACTCCTTCTGTTCAGATCTAATTAGATTCACCTGGATCTGGCCCTATTTATATATATCACACATACACAAAACACACTTGTATTAGAATTGACGGTAAGGAATATGATAAGATCTAATGGAAATCGATTAAACAAATCAATAACGATTGAACCGCCATTCAGTTGCAAATCCAAAAACAGGATATAGCCAGTAAAAAGGGATTATGCTTACCAACCTACAGCAATAGGAAACAAAAGCAGCCACCGAAAGTTTTAAGCTCCACTGTAATTTAAATGAATATGGGATTATTCAGCAAGGGAAGGGATTTGACAGTTCAAACAGTGGTGGATGATACAACAACAACAACTAGGTGCAACGGCCATAATGGAAGGAGGAAGAAAAAAGAAAGAAAAGAGAGATGTAACAGCCCATATTCAGTGAAATCAGAACAGTGGTTACGTAGAAATATTAATTTTATTATTATTTTAATGTCTACAGCATGCTAGTATTACCGTATAAAAATTTTGTTAAGAAATTTTATCATTTGCATGCTTAATTCGATAAAAATGACTAAATTGCAAGAGGTGTAAAATTAAATGGTTAGAGGGTGTATGTTGTAAATAAACCATTATTTTATTAAGTGGACTCTGATGGACATCTTTTTAATGATTTTTAAAGTAAATGGTAAAGGTTACTTTAGTAATTTCATAAATAAATTAAAACAAAAATAACAGAAGATGGTATCATCTTCTCTAATACATCATCCACCAAAATTTTAAGAGGAAAAATCCATTAGAGAATCTTGCATATTCGGCCAACCTTCCAAAGCTTGCATGGTATGATTTTTCGTCTCGTTTTTAATGATTTTTATGTTTTTGAAGTTGTTGCAGCTTAATCTAGCCAACTTTGGAATTAATTTGCAAAACTATTAAAAGATTAAATTTTTGCCATGAGTGAATTCATGTTGTTTGTAAATTTTGATGGTAGAAAATAAATCCTTGCTGTTATACAAACAACTTTTATTAAGTGATTTTGATGAATTTGTCAATTAGGGATTAAATTGAAAAATGTGAAATATTCATGGTATAATTTGTGAAATAATAAAATGTGTGAGCTTCTATGAGCTTGTATGAAATTCAGTTAGGCTTGGGTAAGGGTGAAATTACATGAATTTCATTTTACAAGCCTAAGGACTAATTTGTAAAGAAATCAAAACATTAGGGGCAAAAGTGTAATTTTGAAAAAATGTGAATTTGGATTGAATTGAATTGAATTGAATAACTATTAAATTGATTAAATTTATTCATTTAGATCAATATAGACCATGTACAGCTCTAGATTGAGGTAAAGAAAAAGCTTCAAATTAATCGACTACATTTCTACGTTTATCGTCGAGGTAAGTTCGTACGTATAAATATCATTTTAAATTATGTATTAAATGCTATTATTTTATATAATGTCAAATTTTTTTCGATGGAAAAATCCAATGGCGTATCGACGATCATCTAACACTAAAAAGGGATAGCTTCAACTATGGATTTGTGAAAAAGGATAGCTTTGGCTATCAAATTATGAAAATGGATGGTGACAACCATCAACAATGAAAAGGGATGGTTACGACCGTCAAGTAATAAAAAGGGATAGCTTCAGCTGTCGAGCTATGAAAAGGGTTGGTACAACCATCGTGATTTTATTCGTGTGAGCTTCGGTAAGAATTATCGATGCAATTTACCTTATCACTATGGAAGGTAGTAAGTATTCACTTGAATTAAGTTTATGAATCATTTATTCTTATGTTGAATTGATACATATGTAATTTAATATTATGCAACGTATTGATAAGCATAGATTATATACTATGAACTTACTAAGCATAACATGTTTACCTTTTGTTTATTTCTCTATGTTTTATAGTTAATCAGAAGCTTGTTTGGCTTGGAAAGTCGTTGGAGACCTATCACACTACCCATTGGCTATATTGGTAGATTTTGGTATTTTTAAGTCTTGGTTATAGTGGCATGTATAGGTGTTTTGGTTGATGTTATAGCCATTATGTTTTGGCTTGTAAATTTGGTATTTTGAATGATGAAATGGTGTTAAGTTAGCATGTACATATTTGGCCTTGTAATGGTTGTTGTTTTAGTACTTATGGTAACTATATGATGGAAGTTAAAATGATAGTTAAACATGTTTGTTATAAATTGTCTCTTGATATGTTTGAATGTGTTGATTTGGTATATTGGTTATAAATGACATATGAGGCTAATGGTGATAGGTGTAAAATAGCATATTAGGTACTTTTCGTGTGAATTTGATTCATAAATAGAGTGGTAAGTTTCGGTATAAATTTAGTTATAAGTTAGTTGATCATTTTGCCAAATTGTGCATATGGTTATACTTGTTTAATTGTTATAATTGTAACACCCTTTACCCGTATTCGTACCAGAATAGGATACGAGGTGTTACCAGACTTAAACATAAGAAATTGTACAACACCAGGCCATAAATTTACATCCAAATTTAAAACATTTCATGCATACTCATAACGTCCTTATTACGAGCCTAATATGTTCGGGACTAAACCGAGAACTTTGGAAAGTTTGTCATTACTTAGAAAATTTTTGCCTAAAGTAGGGGTCACACACCCATGTGGCTTGGGACACGTCCGTGTGGGTAGGCCATGTGGTCATACACACTTGTGTCCATACCCCGTGTAACTCTCTATTTATGACGTCATCAGCCAATAAAACTACACCCTTGTGCTAGGTTGTGTGATGAATTAAATTCTCATAAAATAGGTGCAGACTTCACACGCTCTTGGCACACGCCCATGTCCAAGGCCGTGCCATCCACACGGCTGAGACACACGCCCGTGTCTCTGCCCGTGTGCTCTATACTAGGCATTCTGTTTCTCAAAATTAAGGGGCAGGGGACACACGGCCTTTTCACACCCCCATAGGGCAAACCGTGTGTCACACACGGCCTAAACATGCCCGTGTGTCTACCTGTGTGGACAACTTTAAGGCTATTTTCCAAGCCATTTGCCACCCTAAAATACAATCACACTTGCACTAATATAACAACACATAACTTGACATAGTTAAGCCATCAAACATCCACAACCAAGACATCAACACACCATTCACATTTTACATCTATCATACATGAACATCACATACTTATCCACTCAAATCATGCAAACTTCCACATCCAAGAAAGGCATCATCACATGCTCATAAATATAACCAAGGTTAGCCAACTTAAATGGCCAAATATACTAACCTTTACAAGCCATTCTAAGGTCAAACACATTACTAAAATAATCCAAAACATTTGGCTAGTCCTATCAAACTCCTTTAGGCTTCAATAGCCAAAAAGACTTATACACTTCCTAACCAACTAGCCTATACATGCCATATAACCCTATTCACAAATCTTTCAGTACTGATATGATAGTTGGATAGTGTAATGAGGTCTCTAATAGCTTCCAACCTAAGCAAGTCTTCGAAATCCTATAAGCATAGGAGAAATAACACAAGTAAGCTATAAATCTTAGTAAGCTCTTATGAAAATAAACACAACTTATCGAGTAAGCACTTATTAACAAATTTCATTACTATGGTGTAAACTCATTTGATTTCATCTTTATACCATAATTCCAATCACGTAATTAACCGAAGGTTTCATGAGCTTATTCAATTCCATGTTCGTATGGATCAAATACCTTGCATCAATTTGTCCATATTTATACATACATAATCGAACATTAATATAATTTCATTCAATCCAATATTCATCACAAATACTTTAGCCAAGATAAACCATGTAAAATCTCATCATATGATCGTTCTTTGCACACTATGTGCCATACTTGTGTATAATTAAAAACAATTATAACTCATATCTCATATATCATTCGATTCATATTTCAATATAACCAAATATACACATTATGGCATTAAACATACTCATACACAAATATTTTCCACGTTTCATGTACACAATACACTATAAGCTCATTATTTTTACCTTCATTCGATTTTCACACAGATTTGATACGTATTTGGTTTACTTAATTCAGTCTCACTTATGTTCTCGTGTTATCTTTTCCCGTTGGACATTTGGAGTACTAACTTATATTTAGAATCTTGCACATAAATGCCACATATGTAGCCAAAGCTACCTCATATCTCATAACACATATAGGCTCGCTCTCGAGCTAACCACAGGTCTGCTCACACAAGATGACGGTCAGGACGTAACTACCCAGTGCTGCTCACACAAGCTGTCAGGCATCCACAACATATGCCGGAGTACCTAGCCACTGGTAGAACGTACAAGACCAGCACCTGGATCACATACGCATAGTACGATGCCATATCCCAAAAATGGTCTTACATTTAATCACATTATTCACAGGTTTGCTCACACAAGCTGACGGTCAAGACGTAGCTACCCAGTGCTGCTCACACAAGCTGTCAAGTATCCGCAATATATGCCGAATTACCTAGCCACTAGTAGGACGTACATAACTAGCACCCAGATCACATGTGAATAGTATAATGCCATATCCCAAATATGGTCTTACATGTAATCACATACCGATGCCATAGCCCAGCTATAGTCTTACACGAAAATCACATATCTCACCGATGCCATATCCCAGATGTGGTCTTACACGGAAATCACATATCTCATATTGCCATGGTCCAACCATGGCCTTTTACCATCAATTCATATTTCATTAGGAAACAATCGTGATCGATCCTTCATTTTTACTCATTTTGAGCAATTAATTTAAATTTCGAAATTCAATCAAATACATGATAATAAGGCATAATTAACACAATTCAACAATGTTTATTGACATACGAACTTACCTCGTTTATTGTATCGACAAATTAGGTCGACAAATCTAAAACTTTATTTTCCCCTCCTTCTAATTCCGAACCTCATTTTTCTTGATCTATAATATCACATTTAACTTATTTAATCATTATACTATTCAAAACAACCCAAAATCACATTATGGCAAAAATTACATTTTTGCCCCTAAAGTTTCACATTTTTACAATTTAGGCTCGTAAAATGAAATGTACTCAATTTTTTTGATACCCAAGCCTAGCCAAACCTCATACATGCTTACAGCAGCCCACATTTTTCAATTATTCACATTTTCCATTGATATTTTACAACTTTTACAAATAAGTCCCTTTTTAACATTTTCACCGAAAATCACTTAGCAAAAGTCGTTTATCTTATGACTAACATGCATTTTCTACCATTAGACATCAAAATACATGCATGTCTAACATGGGTAAAATTTTAAAGCTAATACTTCAAATTAGTCCTTGACAAGGATAGATTAGGTTATGAGGATTTCAAAAACGTAAAAATCATTAAAAACGGGGCTAGCACGGACTTACAATTGAGCTTGAAAGCTTGACAAACCCTAGCCATGTCTTCCTTAGTTATATTCATCCATGGGAGAAGAAGATGGACAAGATTTTTGTGACATCCCAAAATCGACCATAGCCGGGAAGTGGTTTCGGGACCACTAAACCGAGTCATTTAAACTAATGAATGTTAAATTTCGTGCCTAATATATGTGTAAAATGTATGTGTGAGATTGTGGTGTTTTGATTTTGGCCATATGATGCGAAATTTATTTATATGGACTTGTATGAGAATTATGAAAAACATGATAGGTAAATGTGAAATGGCCTAGTTCTATATGGATAAATTCAAAGGGGTTTGCATGTCAAATTTGCCATTTTTCTTAAAAGTGGCCGGCCATGTGGTGTAATTATGAAAAGTTTGCATGTTTTATATATTTATATAATATATATTCATGCATTATTATAAGAAATATAAATTTTATGTTATAATTAAAAGAAAAGACATAAAATAAGTTAAAATGGTGACAAAAACAAGGTGTTTTTCATTTTGTTTCTTCTCTCCTTATTTCCTTCATCTTTGCTGAACCATGAGAGAAACTAAGAAAGGAATTGAAGCTTGAGATATTCGGCCATTGAAGCTCACATGGTAAGAAATTCTTGATTCTTTGGTTTTGTTTTGGTGTTTTTGAGCATCATGGCTGATTATATCCTAAAACCATGACCCATTCTTTGGGAATTTCTTCGTTAAGTTGATATACGGCAATGGTGTTTTAAAGTTATGAAATTCACAAAAATTGGGTGTTAGAATTTAGTGAATGAGTATTAGATAGGCAATATGATGTTTGATTCCATGAGGTTCTCTTCTTTGCCCAACATGAAATTCTTTGAGTTTTGAGTGATTGAAACTTTCGGCCATAGTCAATTTTTGCTAGAAATGAGAGTGTGATGTTTGTACCTCATATTTTGAGTAAAGAAAGTAAAATTTGGTCATATATATATATATATATATGTTTATATCAAAGTTTAGTCCATGTGTGTATCCTTGAGTGAATTTCTAAGTTTATAAGACATGGAGCATTCGGTTTAGGTTGGAATGTACTAAGGGGCTGAAGTTTTGAAATTTTAAAAGCTATGGGCGAATTTAAGGGATTGTGTTGTTGAATTCATGGAATGGGAGAATGGTTAGACTAATTGGTCAATTTGTGCTTGTGGTAGTTTCTTGGCTAAAGAAATGGCCTATTCGGCCATGTACTTAAATTCTTTGATTTTTGTTTTGACAATTGGTGTCTTGAGAGTGGTTAATTGATCAATTGAAATTGGATAATTTTGGACTTATGGCAAGGGTTGATTAGGTCAATCGGCTAAAATAATTATGTTTATGTGTGGTACTGAATGTGTTCTTGAGGTATTGATAAAATTAGCTTTGTAAACAAAATGTGAAATATTTACATTGGTTATAAGTATTCGGCCAAAAGTGAAATTCTGTGTAAAATACATTGAATTGTGATTGTTGAATGTGATATGAGGGTTGTATGTATATATTCGATTATATGATTTTTTTTAAATAGGGAAATAAGCTCAAAGAAATATGAACTATACGTGTTCACTTATAAGTTGCCGTATAAATCTATATGTGTTTCTTTGTGAAGATTTCTGCATTGTTGTTTATAAAGATTTGGCAAGGCAATTAAACTAGTTAGAATTTGGTTTTGAATTAGCTCAAGAGCAAGGAAACAGAGTCAGATCGAGGTTAAGCAAAGTTGGTCGAGTAATCAGAATATATCGTATGAAATTGTCGAAGTAAGTCTTTAAGTGTTTGGTTGATTTTTTTTGCATGCTTATTAGTCTAATGAAAATAGCTAAGAGATTATCATCAAAATTTTACTATTAAGCCGAATGAAATTAATGGCACATATATATGTTATGTATATATTGAACGATTAATGTGAGTCATGTGAATGTGTATGTAAAAAAAAAAAAGATGAATGACTAAGATGGAATATACCTATATATTTGCGTATATGTAGTATGGTCGAAATAGGTAAATGTGATTTGCACATATGCTTATGTGCTTGTAGTGTAGCCGAATGATCAAATTGTGAATGAGAAGTGCGAAGTAAATGAGAATTGGTTGTATGCTCTTCTACTCGGCCCAATGGGATTTTGTATGTGAATAAATGTTACATGTAGGCATGTGTTTACAAACTGAGCTTGAATAGTTGATTCAAGAATGACATGGTAAGTTTTTGAGTAATGAATTTTAGTCCATGACATGATGAAATTAAAGTACATATGCATAATATATAGATTTAGACTTAAAGGTCCTACTTGAATGTTGTTGTAGAAAAGCTAATGTGTGCAAAGGTTGGAAGCCGAATGTTACCTTGAATTTTGTTATCATTTGAAATGAAATTTTACCCTTTATTTATGATTAGTGAACCGAATGTCCTATGGTTTGTAAACATGCAATGATTGTATTCGAGTAAGGGGAATGATTTTTTTTAAATGTGATATGATATATATATATACGCGAATAATGCGCATAAGTATGTTCTTAAGTACGTGAGTTGATTTTTCTAAAAGCTTTAAGTAATTTAGCATGTCACGTATCTTTATCAATTGATGCTACTTGCACGAATAATCTTAATTGAGTGTGGGGTTTGAAATGAAAGATAAATAAATAGATATGTTTCTTTTAGTTAGGAGTATGCATAAGATTAAGGCAAGAGTCCTATATGTGCTAAGGTGTATCAAAGCTGATTGACTAAATTGTTGGATAAGGAAGAGACTAAGATATGTATTAAGACCAAACGTGCAAGTGTGCATGTGTGATAAGGCTGAATGGCCAATGTGATGAGTGTATGAATATATATTTGTGATAAGGCCGTAAAGCCAATGTGATGAATGTGTATATGTATGTGTGTTAAGGCCAAATGGCCAATATTAGATATGTGTAAGATGTGTATTGATATTTGTATACCAAGTGAGGATGAATAGCTTATGGAATATGGGGTATGGCCAAACGGCTAATACAATGATGGAAGTAAATCATGTGATTTATGAGTTCATCTGAATGGAAGCATTAATCTGTTAAGATGCTGTGATGTGTAAATACTATCAGCGTATATCAGACAGTGTGATAAACCTTCTGAATAGACTATGGTACGAAATTATTCGGGACATTGACTTAGCAAGCTTCAAATTTGGTGATTCGGGGTCGGGTTTTATACCTAGCCGGCCAAGTGCATTTAAATTACAAGATCCCATATTAAAATGACGAATGAGGCTTGTAGTATGCATTAAATGACTCAGGTATGTGATACGTATCTTTTGATGTAAGAATGACTCAAATTGGATTTGTTTATGTTCAACTGTGAAACTATTTAGGTGAAGGTATAAAATTTATGCACATGTGTCTTCGATCATCAGAATTTAATGATGATGGAATCCCTTAAGTTGGCCAGGTATGTATCCCTCACTCAGAATTAAATCTGCTCTGGATTGAATCATAAGAATGAGATATAATATAAACTTATGGAAATGAGTACAGATTACTATGCGATTGAGCCATGCTCGCTTGATGTGAAGAGTCATGTGAAGTTACCGATTTAATTTGTTGTTTGAGCCTAAAGTTAAATGACTTATAAATTTAAATAATGTGCATCGTGTGCTTAGGTATATTTTGGTCATCTGTGAAAATAACCCAGAAGTAGATATAGCCCCGAGAAATTCGATTTGTGGTTGAGTACCTTTACAAATGGCCACTGTGGTAGCGACACATTGAAGTGGTTATGAAAAATAAATTTATAAGTAAACAAGACGAAGATGTAAAGTATGTGTAATTGTGATTAGATTTATTCAGCAAACGATTTTTCATTTACCAAATTGAACAGGAAACTATGTCTTTAATTTCAGTAAAGTTAATGGTATTACTTAAAGACTTACTAAGCTTATGAAAGCTTACTTCGTTGTTTTGTGCTTTTGTCTTCCAGATTGTGGATTCTGACTACCAGCTCGGGGACCGTCAGTACTTCGTCATACTATCTGCTATTACGGTAACCATGTAATTTGAATTAGCTTATGGCATGTATAGGATAGACAACGAGTAAAATGTTACTTCGACCTTCGTATATAAGTCATGCCAATATGGTATCTTGTGGAACTGGCTTGTAAAAGTTTTAAATTCGAACTTTGTGTGCATCTAGTAATTTAGTAAATGAATGATCTTTATTCAAGAAAATGTTCAAAAATTTACCGTCCTGATTCGATTCCTGGTTTTCGGTAATGCCTCGTCCTGTTCTAGCGATGGTTACGGGATAGGGGTGTTACAATTTTGGCTTTATTTTGGCTTTTTAATTCATTTAATTACCAAATGACCAAAATGCCTGTAACGCCCTAATTTTCAAAAATTTTTGGGATTTTTGTGATTTTGGTAAAACCTTGAAATTTTGTTGTTAAAGTATGAAATTTGTGTTTTAAGTATGTTGGTGGGCCTTTGGAAGGCCCAAGCCTAAGTTAAAACCCGGTAGATTTATCAATTTCAGACTTAAAGAGAAGAGGACTTGGTTATGTGGGCTTTTAAGAAAAACTGAGTAAATTAATACACAAGGAAGCCTTTGGTAAAGTGGCAAGGTGGCGCCCCTTAGTTCCTAAAAAAGTGGCATGTGGATGTGTGAAAGGGCCAGAGTTCAAGTCTCAAGGTAAGCGTTGTGTGTGTTTTTAATTTTTGTGCATGTACCAGTCATGTGATGGACTCCAAGTAAAACTCTACTGAGGAGAGTTTGAGTGGCTCATGAGATTGAATCAAGGGATATAAGGGGGAGAAATTATATGAATTTGAAAGGAAGCATGTAATGGCTGATTAGGAGACTCTTAAGGAAGCATTACCATTTGGGACAATTAGTTTTGGTGTAATCGGCTAGGGGTGGTTTAGGGTGCGAGCCGAACACTTTTAGGGTCTTCCTTAGGGTCTTAATTCAGAAAATTGGGTAAGTTGGCGTGCCGATTAGGTAATTTTTAGGGTTCTCTTTTACTACTCTTCTCCTCCCTTGTTCTAGAAGCCGACACCCTAAACACCATCACTTGTGCCGATTTGTCCATAGCCAAATCTTCTTTTCTCTTCTCATCTCTTCTTTTCTCTCATCTCTTATCTCTTTAGTTTTCACAAAGCCGAACCCACTTCCTTCTGCTCTACTTTCTTCTCAAGTTCACCAATCGACTAAACTAAAAACTGAAACCTAAGTTCCCTCCATTCTCCTAGTGCCAACTTGTGCAAAACAAAACCATCATCTCTCTTTTCTTCATACCCGAATCTGTCATTCTTTTCCTCTGCTTTTCTCTTTATATCTTCTTCTCCATCTTCTTTACATCACCAATCTTAAAACCTCTCCTATTCAAACTTTTTAGTCGAATACTCATAAAAGTTGAAATCCCAAAAGGTATTGGTATTGTGCCAATTTCTCTTTGGTTGAATACCCTTACTCTTTACCTCTTTTTTAGCTGAATCTCAAAATTTCCATAGGCTTATCGACATCTTCTTCTTCTCATTACAAAGCTTTCATTTTTCCTTCTCCTTCATTATACCAAAAGCCAAAATCACTATACTCAAAGTGATTTGGAAACCGAACCCTTAGATCTCTTAGATTCTTTCTCTACTTGTGTTTAGAAGCTAGATCTGCGTTAGATCTGAGATAGGAAAGGGTTGGAAGCATTCTTGTCTAGTGGATCTTCGGTAAGTACTCAGATCTCTTATTTCCATCAGTTATTTTGAGTTTTAAGAAAAGTCGAAAACCCCTAAATGCATAGGGTGGCTGTCGACTAAAGCAAAAAGGATTTGTAGGTTACGTATCGATTTATTATGTGTAGCGTGGACTGGAGGTCAAGGACCAGTGCAAGGCTAGGGCTGTTGGAACGATTAGATCTAAATCTAGTCGCTATTTTTGGCAAAGGTAAGTAGTTTAAGGCCTTAAAAGATATTGGTCGAATATGGTGATGATTATTTTGATTAGTTAATATTTAGTTCATGGTTTAATCTCACAGTGAACGATTGTAGGATAATCGTGTGGGCGTTCTCGCTGTAGTAATCGCAAATTAGCTGTCTAAACGAACACCCTCTAGTAGACTAAGTTGGCAAAAGCTGAAAAGCTGAAATGTCAAAATTCTGACATTTCGTGGGCTTGCGAGTGCTCATGGGTTGGTTGGAAGTGGTAAGATTCTGTAACCAAAATCGATAAAGTTGATGAGTGCGCGATTTCGTGCACCTTGGTAAATTTGGCCTCAGGGGCTGAAATTGGGCCCAATGGGCTTACGGGCCCATATGGGTGAAAATAAGTGCTAAGCGTATTTTGGTATACTATAGGTTAAAAACATTAAGGCATTCATGAAATTTGGGCTAAATGAGCCAAAATAGCTAATTGACACTATAGGGCCCATTAGGGGTTTTAGGGCCTGATAGCTTTAAGGTTGATAAATAGACTAGATAAATTAATTAGATGGAAAATTTGGACTGTTAATAATTGAATTGTGCATAAAACCCCAAAAACTGGTATAATTACTGAAATACCCCTTAAGGGTGAAAAATTACGGTGTTACCCCTAGGTGCAAAATGACCAGTTTACTAAAAAGTGGCTTTACCTCGGTTTACTAAAAGGGGCTTTGCCTCGTATTACTGAAAGGCGCTTTGCCTCGGTTTTATTGTTAGTGGCTTGGCTACGTTATTTGAGCAGCTATGCTGCGATTGTGGTGTGTAGGGCTGGGTGGGTCGAGTTATCTCCTAACATGGTGTGTAGGGCTGGTATGGGTGGTGTGTAGGGCTGGACCTGGGATGGGCTTTGCATACATGCACTATTCTGTTCTGTTACAGTAATGGGCCTATGGGCCGCACTGTTTACTAATTAGGGCTAAGGCCTAGTTAACTGTTTACTGAATAGGGCTTCGGCTCAGTATTTACTGAACTGGATAGGGCTTAGGCCCAGTGAGCTTGATCTGGTTTGGGCACTAGTTGGGCTTTCTTTACACACTGAGTTTCCAAACTCACCCCTTCCTTTCATTTGTGTTGGTGAGCCCTGAGCTAAAGGACTTGGCAACTAGAGGGATTCAGAGTTGCCACGTGGACTGCACATGTCGGTTTTAATTAAGTCTTTTTATTTCTGCATTTACTTTAAATTATTTTCATTATGGTTTGGGTTGTAATAAGGCCGCTTAAAGTATTTTAAACTTTGGGTTTTTAATTCTTTATTTATAATTGGTTTTAAATGGGTAGACAAAGGCTGCGCGAGTTTTCTTAAAACTAATCAATGTTTTCAAAATAAATCACACGTATCAAACGAATAACAAAAGTTAATCCAAAATCCTAAAAAAGAATACTCCTAAAATATGGTATCAGATAGGACGTTCACAAGTAAACCTAGATTTTCTCTTTAAACGTTAATAGCGGTTTTGCAAAACTCACCCTAATCGTAATGACTAAAGAATATATGTTTAACCCACGTTGATGTAGCACACTAGACTTGGCTGTAACGTCTGGGCCAGGTTTGGGGTGTTACATTTAGTGGTATCAGAGCCTGATTGCAACAACTCGGCTGTGGAACGGGTCCAAAAAGGTTTTCGAAAAATTTTAAATCAAGGCCCAAAAGGGGTATTTTTGAAATCGGTTTTGGGAAAATTTCTAAAGAAACCCTTTTCAAACTTATTTTCTTCTGAATATACTCATTAAAGGTTTTACTTCAAAAGTTTTTGCTAAATTGGGCTTTCTGAAATCTGGTATATGAAAGAGTGGCGCACTGAATCCCAGCACCAAGTCTATAAGTATTCTTCTCTTATACTGTACTTTACTGAAATGTTACTATAGATAGAACTGAGATCCTACTATGATACTGTAGATAGGGTAGTACTGAAAACTGTAAGACTGAGACTGTAGGCAAACTAAACCCTAGAAGACTAAGATTGTAGCTAGGCTACGAATTCGTGAAAACAAACTCTGAAACTCTATCTGTATATAAGACATTTAGTAATAAACACTAAAATATTAAACTGATGTCATAAAATTCATAATTAGATAAGTTGATATGAGTATGAAGGCAGCTCGCGGACAAGGCCGTGGACGTGGCTGAGGCAGTGTGCATGCTGGGTCTTCGTCTTCAGGACATATGCCAACTGAGGAGGCACGAACGCCGCCAGCGATTGAGACTGGATCATATGATCGGTCTGCAGGGGACGATGCTCTGTCCCAGGCAATGTTAAGGTTTTTAGAGAGGGTCGCTGGGGCAAGCACTGGGACTGTGAATAGGGGATCCATTTCTGAGTGACTCCGAGCTAACGGAGCGGAGGTCTTCAGGGGCATATCTAGGTGGCCCCAAATGTGGTTGAGTGTTGTCTGGAAGCCACAGAATGGATTATAGACAACCTGGATTGCTCGATGGAGCAAGAACTGAAGGGAGCGGTGTCTCTATAATGAGACGAAGCATCTCAGTGGTGGATCATTGTGAAGGAGAGTACCCCAGCTGAGCGGGTGACCTGGGAACTATTTAAGACGGCTTTCAAGGGAAAGTACATTGGAGCAAGCTATGTTGATGCTCGTAGGAAAGAATTTTTGAACCTGACCCAGCACAATACGTCAGTTGCTGAATATGAGGCAGAGTTTCTGAGATTAAGCCGGTCTGCCAGCGGTATAGTTGCTACTGAGTACGAGCGTAGTGTTCATTTTGAGGATGGCCTCAAGGATGAGCTTAGGGTACTAATAGCTCTGCAAAGGGAGCATGACTTTGCTGCATTGGTAGAGAAGGCTAAGATAGCCAAAGAGGTGAAGCGAACTAAACGACAGAACTATGAGAAAGATCGAAACTGATTCAGGAGGGATTCTAGACCCTCTAGTGCTACAAACAGGAATACCAAGCGAGCTAGAGTGGATGAACCGGTCCGAGCAGTTTCGGTAAATACAGTTAGGGCACAGGCTTGTGGGGACTGTGGTAGAGTGCATTTAGGAGAATGCTGGAAGCGTACTGGGGCATGTCTCCGGTGTGGGTCCAATGAGCATAGGGTCAATGACTATCCTCAGAGGCCAGCTCAGACTCAAGTTGCCGAACAGAGGGTTGCTCAACCAGTACAAGGTGGACCACAACCACTGAGAGGCCGTGGTCAAGGTAGGGGTGGCAACGGAAATGGACGTGGACGAGGAGCACCTGGCAGGGGTGCTAGAAATGCAGAGGCTCATTAGCCAGCATTGTTGTATGCTGCTCATCATCGAGAGGAGGTTGATGCACCTGACGTCATAACTGGTACGTTTTTTATCTCTAGCATGCCATACACTACTTTGATAGACGTGGGTTCTACTCATTCGTATGTTGCATGTGATATATCTGGGTCGTTGGGTGTGCACTCTAAGGAAACTGTGAGTGGGGTAACTATGATAAGTCCACTGGGTCACTCGGTTAGGGTAGACAAACTCTTTAGGGATGTGCTTTTAGAGACTCAAGGTAGGATTTTTGCTGGAGACTTGATGGAGTTACTATTCGGGGAGCTCGATCTTATCTTGGGAATGGACTTGCTTACTAAGAATAAGGTGACTTTGGATTGTGCGGCTAAGAGGATGGTGTTAAGGACTACAGAGGATAAAGAGGTGATGGTTATTGGGGAGCGAAGAGACTATTTGTCCAATGTTGTTTCGGCCTGAAGGGTTGAGAAGCTGATTCCCAAGGGTTGCGAGGTATACTTGGCCTTTGTAAGTCAGACAGAGGCTGAGGATGTGACTGTGGAAATGGTTAGAACTGTCAAAGAGTTTCAAGATATCTTTCCTGAGGGGCTTCCTGGATTACCTTCGAATCGTGAAGTCAAGTTTGGAATTGAATTACTGCCAGGAACAGCTCCAGTGTCCATCGCAACCTATAGGATGGCACCAAAGGAGTTAGTGGAACTGAAAACACAAATCCAAGAGTTGTGGAACTGAAAACACAAATCCAAGAGTTGATGGATAGAGGTTTTATTAGACCGAGTGTGTCTCTATGGGAAGCACTAGTTTTGTTTGTAAAGAAGAAGGATGGGACGATGCGTATGTGCATCGATTCTCGCCAGCTGAACAAACTGACGATAAAGAACAAATACCCTCTACCAAGGATCGATGATCTGTTTGACCAACTTAGAGGAGCTTCGGTATTTTCCAAGATCGATCTTCGATCTGGATACCATCAGTTAAGGGTCAAGGAAGTGGATATTCATAAGACAGCATTCAGAACTCGGTATGGTCATTGCGAGTTTCTGGTTATGCCATTTGGACTGACGAATGCAATTAAAGCTTTCATGGATCTGATGAATAGGGTACTTCAACCATACATGGACCGATTTGTAGTCATTTTCATCGATGATATCCTGGTGTATTCAGAAATTAAGGAGAAGCATGATGAACATCTCGTGTTGTTCTGCAAGTGCTGAGGGAGAAGTAACTCTATGCGAAATTCAATAAGTGTGAATTTTGGTTACGAGAAGTGACTTTTCTTGGTCATGTTGTTTCTGCTAAGGGGAATAGGGTGGATCCTTGGAAAACTGAGACGGTTTTGGATTTGAAGTCGCCGAGATCGGTATCAGAAATTTAGAGTTTTTTGTGTTTAACAGGGTACTATTGAAGATTTGTAGAAGGATTCTCTCTGATAGCTGCACCGTTAACGAAACTGCTGAGGAAGGGAGTATCTATTGTATGGACTGAGAAACAGCAAAAAGCTTTTGATAACTTGAAAAAGGTGTTGACGGAGGCGCCAGTGTTGATTCAGCCAGAGTCTGGAAAGGATTTCACTGTGTATAGCTGTGTATTAATGCAAGAGGGTAAGGAGGTCACTTATGCTTCGCGATAGCTTAAGCTTCACGAAGCGAATTACCCTACGCATGATCTGGAATTGGCGGTGGTAATCTTTGTGTTAAAGATCTGGAGGCATTATCTATATGGAGAAAAGTGTATTATATACACAGATCATAAGAGTCTCAAGTATTTGTTGACTCAGAAGGAGTTGAATCTTAGGCAACGAAGATGGATAGAGTTGCTTAAGGATTACAACTGTTCGATTGAGTATCACCCAGACAAGGTAAATGTGGTGGCTGATGCACTGAGTCGAAGGGCTGTAGCTGAGTTGAAAGCATTGGTTGCTCGTCTGAGTCTATATGACAATGGGAGCTTGTTAGCAGAGTTATAAGTGAGACCAACTTGGGTTGAGCAGATTAAGGAGAAGCAGTTAGAGGATGAGTTGTTAGTTCCTCGGTTTCAGCAAGCTAGGATTGATGAGAATTCTGATTTTAGACTAAATACTGATGGAGTTCTATGCTTTCGAGGAAGAGTTTGCATTCTAAAGGACTCTAACTTGAGGAGGTTAATTCTGAAAGAGGCTCATGGTGGACCTTGTGCCATACATCCTGGAGGGAATAAGCTGTATCAAGACTTGTGAGAGTTATACTAGCGGCCTGGTCTTAAGCGAGAGGTGAAGGAATTTGTGGGGAAATGCCTGACATGCCAGCAAGTAAAGGTTGAGCATCAATTGCCTTCTGGACTGTTGCAGCCAGTAAAGATTCCACTTTGGAAGTGGGAAAAGGTAACCATGGATTTTGTGAGTGGGCTACCATTGACACCCTCTAAGAAAGACTTTGTATAGGTAATTATGGATAGGTTAACGAAATCTACCCATTTCATACCTGTCCGAACCGATTACTCACTTTAGAAGTTGGCTAAGTTGTATGTGGCGGAGATAGTGCGACTACATGGGGTGCCAATTTCGATAAATTTTGATCGGGATCCTAGGTTTACATCTCGAATCTGGCAGAAGTTGCATAAGGCGTTGGGTACTCGATTGGATTTCAGCACTGCTTTTCACCCTCATACAGAGTGACAGTTAGAAAGGGTTATTTAGGTTCTGGAGGACATGTTGAGGGGTTGTGTTATCAACTTCTGAGGTAGTTGGGAGGATTACTTGCCGTTGGCGGAGTTTGCTTATAACAACAGCTATCAGGCAAGTATCCAGATGGCTCCATATAAGGCACTATATGGGCGAAGGTGTCGTATGCCTACGTTTTGGACAGAGTTGGGAAAATGACAGGTTCTTGGACCAGAGTTGGTGGCAGATACTGAGAATAAGGTCAAGTTGATCAGAGATCGGTTAAAGGAAGCATCTGATAGGCAGAAATCTTATGCCAATTTAAAGCATAAAGAAATTAAGTTCTCAGTAGGGGATATAGTCTTCTTGAAGGTCTCGCCTTGGAAGAAGATATTGAGGTTTGGTAAGAAGGGCAAGTTGAGTCCACGGTTTATATGGCCTTATTGGGTTCTTAAACAAATAGGGCCAGTAGCTTATCAGTTGGAGTTACCGCCGGAGTTGGACCGTATTCATGACATTTTTCATGTCTCCATGCTAAGACGATATTGATCAGATCCTCCTCATGTCGTACCAGTGGAGGAAATTGAGGTAAAGACTGATTTGACCTTTGAAGAGGAACCTGTGCAAATACTAGATTGAGAGGTCAAAGTGTTGAAGAGGAAGTCAGTTCCTTTGGTAAAGGTGCTTTGGCACAACCATGGTAGAGAAGAGGCTACTTGGGAGCAAAAAAAGGCGATGCATCAACAATACCCTCACCTTTTTGGATCAGGTAAAATTTTGAGGCCGAAATTTCTTTAAGGGGGTAGAGTTGTAACACCCAAATTTTTGGGATTTTTTGGCAATTTTGTGATTTTGGTGAAATCTTAAAATTTTGTTGTTAGAGTATGAAATTTGTGTGTAAAGTATGTTGGTGGGCCTTTGGAAGGCCCAAGCCTAAGTTAAAACCTGGTAGATTTATCAATTTCAGACTTAAAGAGAAGGGTATGTGGGCTTCAAAGAAAAAGTGAGTAAATTAATGCACAAGGAAGCCTTTGGTAAAGTGGCAAGGTGGCGCCACTTAGTTCCTAAAAAAGTGGCGTGTGAATGTGTGCAAGGGCCAGAGTTCAAGTCTCAAAGTAAGCGTTGTGTGTGTTTTTAATTTTTGTGCATGTACCAGTCATGTGATGGACTCCAAGTAAAACTCTACTGAGGAGAGTTTAAGTGGCTCATTAGATTAGATCAAGGGAGCTAAGGGGGAGAAATTATAGGAATTTGAAAGGAAGCATGTGATGGCCGATTAGGGGACTCTTAGGGAAGCATTACCGTTTGGGACAATTAGTTTTGGTGTAATCAGCTAGGGGTGGTTTAGGGTGCTAGCCGAACACTTTTAGGGTCTTCCTTAGGGTCTTAATTCAGCAAATTGGGTAAGTTAGTGTGCCGATTAGGTAAGTTTTAGGGTTCTCTTTTACTACTCTTCTCCTCCCTTGTTCTCGAAGCTGACACCCTAAACACCATCACTTGTGCTGAACCCACTTCTCCACTCTTATTTTCTCTCATCTCTTATCTCTTTAGTTTTCACAAAGCCGAACCCACTTCTTTCTGCTCTACTTTTTTCTCAGGTTCACCAACCGACTACAAGAAAAATCGAAACCTAAGTTTCGTACATTCTCCAAGTGCCGACTTGTGTAAAACAGAACCATCATCTCTCTTTTCTTCATACCCGAATCTGTCATTCTTTTCCTCTCCTTTTCTCTTTATATCTTCTTCTCCATCTTCTTTACATCACCAATCTTAAAACCTTTCCTATTCAACCTTCTTAGCCGAATACTCATAAAAGCTAAAATCCCGAAAGGTATTGGTATTGTGCCGATTTCTCCTTGGTTGAATACCCTTACTCTTTACCTCTCTTTTAGCCGAATCTCACAACTTCCATAGCCTTTTCGACATCTTCTTCTTCTCATTACAAAGCTTTCATTTTTCCTTCTCCTTCATTATACTGAAAGCTGAAATCACCATACTCAAAGTGATTTGGAAACCGAACTCTTAAATCTCTTAGATTCTTTCTCTGCTTGTGTTTAGAAGCTAGATCTGTGTTAGATCTAAGATAGGAAAGGGTTGGAAGCATTCTTGTCTGGTGGATCTTCGGTAAGTACTCAGATCTCTTATTTCTATTCGTTATTTCAGGTTTTAAGACAAGCTAAAAACCCCTATATGCATAGGGTGGCTATCGACTAAGGCAAATAGGATTTGTAGGTTGCTTATCGATTTATTATGTGTAGTGTGGACTGGAGATCAAAGAGCAGTGCAAGGCTAGGGCTGTTGGATCGATTAAATCTAAATCTAGTCACTGTTTTCAGCAAAGGTAAGTAGTTTAGGGCCTTAAGAGATATTGGCCAAATATGGTGATGATTATTTCGATTAGTTAATATTTAGTTCATGGTTTAATCTCGCAGTGAACGATTGTAGGATAATCACATGGGAGATCTTGCTGTAGTAATCGCAAATCAGGTGTGTAAACAAACACCCTCTAGTAGACTAAATCGGCAAAAGCCAAAAAGTTGAAATGCTGAAATTCTGGCATTTTGTGGGCTTGCGAGCGTGCGAGCGCTCGTGGGTCAGTTGGAAGTGGTAAGATTCTGTAACCAAAATCGGTAAAGTTGATGAGTGCACGATTTCGTGCATCTCGGTCAATTTGGCCTCGAGGGGCTAAAATTGGGCCCAGTTGGCTTACGGGCCCATATAGGTGAAAATAAGTGGTAAGCATATTTTGGTATACTGTAGGTTAAAAACGTTAAGGCATTCGTGAAATTTGGGCTAAATGGGCCAAAATATCTAATTGACACTGTAGGGCCCATTAGGGGTTTTAGGGCCCAATAGCTCTAAGGTTGATAAATGGGCTAGATAAATTACTTAAATGGAAAACTTGGACTGTTAATAATTGAATTGTGCATAAAACCCTAAAAAAATGGTATAATTATTGAAATACCCCTTAAGGGTGGAAAATTACAATTTTACCCCTAGGTGCAAAATGACCATTATACCCCAAGGGCTAAATTTGACTGAAATGCATGCTTTACTATTTCTGTTCACTGGATACCATGACATGTTTAAACTGTTGCATGGGACTGGGTTTATTGATGGAGGAAGTGCAAGTGGCATTGCCACGTTTACTAAAAAGGGGTTTTGCCTCGATTTACTGAAAGAGGCTTTTCCTCATATTACTAAAAGGGCTTTGCCTCGGTTTTACTGTTAGTGGCTTGGTCACATTATTTGAGTAGCTATGCTGCGACTGTGGTGTGTAGGGCTGGGTGGGTCGAGTTATCTCCCCACATGGTGTGTAGGGCTGGTACGGGTGGTGTGTAGGGCTGGACATGGGATGGGCTTTGCATACATGCATTATTCTATTCTGTTACTATAATGTGCCTATGGGCCACACTGTTTATTGATTAGGGCTAAGGCCCAGTTAACTGTTTACTGAATAGGGCTTCGGCTCAGTATTTACTGAACTGGGTAGGGCTTAGGCCCAGTGAGCTTGAGCTGGTTTGGGCTCTAGTTGGGCTTTCTTTACACACTGAGTTTTCAAACTCACCCCTTCCTTTCATCTGTGTTGGTGAGCCCTGAGCTAGAGGACTTGACAGCTGGAGGGATTCAGAGTGGCCACGTGGACTGCACATGTTGGTTTTAATTAAGTCTTTTTATTTCCGCATTTACTTTAAATTATTTTCATTATGGTTTGGGTTGTAATAAGGCCGCTTAAAGTATTTTAAATTTTGGGTTTTCAATTCTTTATTTATAATTGGTTTTAAATGGGTAGACAAAGGCTGTACGAGTTTTCTTAAAACTAATCAATGTTTTCAAAATAAATCACACGTATCAAACGAATAACAAAAGGTAATCCAAAATCCTAAAATAGAATACTCCTAAAATATGGTAGCGGATAGGACGTTCACAAGTAAACCTGGATTTTCTCTTTAAACTTTAATAACGATTTTGCAAAACTCAGCCTAATCGTAACGACTAAAGAATATATGTTTAATCCCATGTTGATGTGACACACCAGACTTGGCCGTAACGTTTGGGCCGGGTTTGGGGTGTTACAATGCCCCTTTAGCCTTTCTTTGAAATTTTACCCTTCCATGTTCATTTTTATCCATCATGATATATAATGGTTTAGTTACTAAATAAGGACCTCTAATTTTCAAATCCATTTCAATTAAACACCCAAAAATTCTAGAACACATATTTTGCACTTTTTGCAATTTAGTCCTACTTGTAATGCCTCAAATTTTGGGCTTGGAGAAATGGGCTTCGTGTATCGGAGAAATTCAAATTTTTGAGGTCAAGAAAGATTTCACAATTTCATGTTTGATTTATTAATTAAGTGATTTGAAGTGATTGGGGGATGTTTAAGAAGTCCTGGGTTCAAACCAAGACTTTAGGAAAAAAAATTACTTTTTGCCTTTAGGGGACATTGGCGTCATAAGGAAAGGCTTATAAATATTTTTTTTTATTAAAGCTAGACGTATAGAAGTAGTTGGTCTGGTGGCAAGGGGGGTCTGGTGGCAAGGGGGCGTTGGTAGCATGTGGGCGGTCCAGGGTTCAAGTCCTGGCCTTAGCATAATTTTTTCTATTTTCGCTTACAGGCATGGAAGCTGGCGTTTAAATCTTATATTTATTTGGGGGTGTTTTACAACATATAAAGAGACTATGGAAGGGTGGCAAATGGCATGTTAGGCTTTTAGAAGGGGCAAAGGTTCGAGTCTCATGATAGGCTGAATTTTCTTTTTTATTCTCGAATAAACCGTGGCTTAGCAGGTAAGATTTATAATTAGTTAAAGACTGTATTATAGCGTAAGAGAAGTTATGGTGCAGTGGCAAGCAGGGTGTTGTTAGGCGCAGTGACGGGGTGAGGTCTGGAGCTCGAGCTTCCCCTGCACCAAAAAAGGATTTGATTTTTACTACTTGTACAAGGAAGAAAGGAGGCTAGCCAAATATGGTAAGATTGGACTTGGTTAAGTGGTGTGGTTAAGCGGTGGAAAGGGATTTTGTTTTGAAAATTGGATTAAAGGCTGCTAAAATTAAGTTGTTATTAAAGGAATTAATATGGGATGTGTTGACCGAATGTGGGACCTTAATTGGTGCCATGTGGTCATTCCAAATTTTGCTAACAAAGGGTTTTTGAATTTGCTTTCTTTTTTGAAGCTTTGACCGAATGGGAGGGGATGCTTTTGTTGCCAAATTATGGTGTTTTGTTGCCAAATTAAAAGATTGTATTTGGAAGGTTTTTGGCCAGATGTGGGATTTGTAGTGTCATTCGATCAATGGTGATTCTATTGTTAATAAAGGATTTTGATTTCTTTCCTTTTAGTTTTTTTTTTAGCTTGATTGGCACCATCTTTTTGACTCAACACAAAAGTTTTGTGCCGATTTTCTTCCCTCTTGGTATTTTTCTTCCATTCTTTTAACTATCAATCAAATGCTTCTCAACTCCATTTGTTTGAGCTAACATTTACACATTCTTTCTCATTATTTCTTTCAAACACTTTGTCTTCTCTTTGGACTTTGGAAACACCGAAAGCACCTTGGTCCCCATCGATTCTTTCTACTTCTTTCACTTCTCCATATAGACGAATGTTTCTTTCTCTCTAAAAACTGAATACTCTTTTTCTTTTCTCCTTCTCTAGTCGAACCACTATTCCTTAACTACTCTTTGTCTTTTGTTCGTTCCTCTCAAACCTATTACTCTTTGGTGCTAGCTGAATCTTCTTGATTGTTTATTTCCAAGATTTTTTTGGTTAAACGGTAAGGCTATGTTGCTTTCTTGTTATTATTTTATTTTCGTCAAACTTCTTTGGCCATATTGTTAGGATCATTTTTTTTTCTTTTCTTTTGGGGGTAGGGGCCAATTCTAGGAGTAGCCCCTAACAATTTTGTATCTATCGATTCTTGCTAGGGGTGAATTCGTTGGTGAAGGCTTGGGCGAATTCTCTCCTCATTTGCTAGTGATTTATCAATCAAACCATGGGTAAGTGTTGTTGGTCGAATGTTTCATAGGTATGTATTGGGATTGTAAGGCATGTTTTCGTAAGTGATGGGGGTCTAATAAAAGGTATGACGTTTCAGGTACTTGATCTAGTAGAGATATTGATTGTAGTCGATTGATTCAAGTGATTCAAGAACTTTTGTGTACATATGGTGAGGAGGTGTGTATTTTGGATTAAGAGTTGGAAGTGTTTAACCTTTGTGGCTTTTGGATTATATCATGGAGGCAAGTGATAATCAGACTGAGGAAGGTTGTGGAAGAGTATCTATTGGAAGTGCACTCGCGGTTCTACTCCTAAGTTCAAGCGACATAGTGTGTCGGCAGTTAAGGACTTTCTACCGGGATGCGGAAGAGTGACCACGTCAAACTACAATTTAACTGTGTCGGCAGTTAGGGACTTTCCGCCAGGATGCGGAAGGGTGACCGGGTCAAACTACGATTTGACTAGGCAAATCGCAATTGATCACTCTAGTGAAGGCAAGTGATAGCAAATACTTTAGCTAAGTGTTTAGATTAGTATTTTCTTATTTTTTTTAGATAAGTGGTTTAACTGTGTGTTATGTTTAATTTAGGTGACAGCGCTCAGGATTATTTAATACTCTACGTGATAAGGTGTGTATCTGTATACACTGCTTTGACTGTCAGTTGGCTAAAAGCCGAAGGATGGGCTGATGGCCACATGGGCGTACGAATGCTCATGTGATTGATTGAGGCTATGAATTGTGGCCCTACGTCGAAAAATGGCTTACTTGAGTGATTTCATGAGTTGGGCCGAACGGGTCAAAATGGGCCCAATAGGCCCATGGGCCCGCTAGAAGGGCTTTAGGCCGTATTCGTATCTCTAGACTATTTGACTGCATGTGTCGCTAGATGACCATGAGGCTATTGATGGGCCATCAAATACATAGGACCACGCTGACAAATGACTGAAATGCCCCTAAGGGGCAAAATGACCAAAATACCCTCTAGGGGTAAAACAACTGTTTTGACTCTGTATGTTTTCTTATTAAATATGTAAATTATGAAATACTTTGTATGAGTTATCTGTATCATGTTAGCATGTCTTTTAATATGTTGCATTTGTAACGTCCCCACGCCCGAAACCGTCACCGGAGTCGAGCTTGAGGTGTTACTAAACACAATTTACCATTTTAAACAACTTTACAAAATCTATTTTTATTTTCGGAATAAATTGTTTTCTGCATCATGGTCGCTCAAAAAATCATATCTCGAGTTACAAAACTCGAAATCAAGATCTGTAAATTTTCCCTGAATCTAGACTCATATATCTATTCACTAATTTTTTTCTAGAATTTTTGACTGAGCGGATTAGTACAGTTTATTAGTTAAAGTTTCCCCTGTTTCAGAACTCGACTGCACTGACCTCTACTCATTACGAATCACTTTTCTCCCTGTAAAAATTTCATATAACTATACCGTTTATTTATATTAAAACTAGATTCAATAAGGAATCTAGGCATATAAAGTAATCCTCCTAATTATTTTTGTACAATTTATGGTGAATTTTCAAAGTTGGAATAGGGGATCCAGAAATTGCTCTGGCCCTGTTTCACTAAAACTCAAATATCTCATAACATATAACTCCTTTACCTATTTTTCTTCTTCCATATGAAAGTAGACATGATAAGCTTCAATTTCATAACTAATCCATCATCAAATTCGATTTATATGATTTTTAGTGAATTTTCAAACTCACGTCAGTGTGGCTGCAATGTTCTGTTTTATGGCTAATTTCATTTTCATAAAAGCTTTTATATACTAGATAACCTATTATTCTTTCATGACATCAAACATAATCTATATTAGCCATTTCAATGACTCAACATTATCAAGCATTTCCTCAACCAAACCACCACCATATCACAAGATTATTTACACAAAGTAGGTATATTACTATACATGCCATACTAAATCTTACAAGCCATTTACCAAAAAGTCCTTTGGATAGTGTGAACAAGTCTTCGACCTATCCCGATTCTCGAGCCAGCTTGTCCAAAACTACAATGAATGAAAAGGAGGGAGTAAGCATAAATGCTTAGTAAGTTCACATGCAAATAACAAGTAACATGACAAAGTCATTATGCCAAACAACATTAACATAGCATCACCAAAACATATGTCACAATTCTAGTCATCATACTTCATCTTACCACATTTTTGTTGTTGTCTCGGGTTTCAACCCAAGTGTTAAGTACATACCTGTCCAATATGGCCATTTCTCAACATTACCGAATTGTCACTTACATCTTGAGTGCCTTTCCATTTCACTTGAATTTTACCCGTTGAACACATTGGAATACAACTCGGATACACGGATCATTTGCACATAAGTGCTGAATATGTAATCAATCAATCATGTAACCCGCCCATAAACGAACTCGGACTCAACTCAACGAGCTCGGGCGTTCGCATCCATAAGTGAACTCGGACTCAACTCAACGAGCTCGGATGCCTAGTTACATCTCACGAACTCGGACTCAACTCAACGAGTTCGGACATTCGCACCCATAGTGAACTCGGACTCAACTCAACGAGTTCGGATGCCCAACCATCCTAGTGACATGTCACTTGTATCCTAATCTATTCCTGAGGTTCAAACAGGATTTTCCTCAAATTTCACCTTTTTGGCCATCTTCCTCGGAATGTCGGTACAAATAATCGCTAGCATTTCATGCATATCAAGCTAATTACATACTTTGCATACCAATAAATAATAATTCACAAGGCATAATATTCCATGATAGTAAGTACCAATCATATAAATAACATTAAATTACTTAAAATAACAATTATGTTACATTATTTACATATGAACTTACCTTAGTACCAAAATACAAAGATTTTTGCAATTTAGTCCGTAATCTTTTCTTTTCCTCGATCAAGGTTGATTCCACGTCTTTCTTGATCTAAAATAACACATTTAGCTTATTTAATACTCACATTATCAAAATAGTCCTAAATTCAAATTTTGGAAAAATTACAATTTTGCCCCTAAACTTTTGCATATTTACACTTTTGCCCCAAAGCTCGGGAATTAAATTTTATCACAAATTCTTATGTTTTAGGACATGCTGATCATTTATTTACCATTAGCAAGCTCAAACTCCCACTAAAACACATACTTATGAACAATATGTACTTTTACCAATTAAGCCATTTTACTCGTTTTTACTTAAAACCGAGTAGCACAAGTTTTCTAACATAATTTAAAACCTCATATTCTATCATAAAACATCAAAATACACAAATTTCACCTATGGGTATTTTTCCAAATATGAGCCCTAACTTAAATTATTGCTAACATAAGCTTTATCGAGCTACCGGGATTTCAAAAATGTAAAAATCATTAAAAACGGGGCTTAGAATCACTTACTATGAAGCTTGGAAGCTTGAAACAAACCCTAGCTATGGAGAACCCTTGAAATTTCGTGGTAATGAAGAAGATGACCAATTTTGTGTTATTTTTCCCTTTTTATTTCATTAAATGTCCAAATGACCAAAATGCCCATCCATACTAAACTTTCAAAAATTCCTTCCATGTCCTAGTTTGTCCATGAACATAAAATTGGTCTAATTACCATTTAAGACCTCCTAATTAATATTTCAAAGCAATTTCATACTGAAAACTTCTAGAATGCAAGTTTTGCAACTTATTCGATTTAATCCCTAACTCCAAATTAAGCACTTTACGCTTAGAATTTCTTCACGTAATTTTCACACCATCATAAAATCATATCATAAACATCAAAATAATTATAATATAATTATTTCTACCTCGGATTTGTGGTCACGAAACCACTATTCTGATTAGGCCCTAATTCGGGATATTACAACTCTCCCCCCTTTTAAGGATTTTCATCCTCGAAAATCTTACCGGTAAACAGATGTGGGTATTGTTTTCTCATAGTTTCCTCGGGTTCCCATGTAGCCTCTTCTATCCCATGCTTTTGCCACAACACTTTTACAAGAGCAATACTTTTGTTTCTTAGTTGTTTGACCTCTCGAGCTAAAACTTTTATCGGTTCTTCTTCATAGGTCATATCTGGTCGTAATTCAATTTCTGTCGGTGAAACTACATGCGAAGGATCTGAGCGATACCGACGTAACATAGATACATGGAACACGTCATGAATTTTCTCTAACTCAGATGGTAATGCTAACCGATAAGCTACCGGTCCAACTCTTTCAGTTATTTCATACGGCCCAATAAAACGCGGACTTAACTTACCCTTCTGTCCAAATCTGAGGACTTTCTTCCACGGAGACACCTTTAAAAATACCTTATTACCAACTTGAAACTCGATTTCTTTTCGTTTCAAATCTGCATAAGATTTCTGTCTATCCGAAGCGGCTTTCAAACAATCTCAAATTACCTTCACTTTTTCTTCAGTTTCTTTAATTAGATCGACCCCATAAATCTGATTTTCCTTGAGTTCGGTCCAATACAAAGGCGTCCGACACTTACGACCATACAATGCTTCATAAGGTGCCATTTTCAAACTTGTCTGGTAACTGTTATTATAAGCAAATTCCACCAACGGTAAATATCTTTCCCAGCTTCCTTGAAACTCTAATACACAACATCGAAGCATATCTTCAAGAATCTGAATTACTCTTTCTGATTGCCCATCCGTCTGTGGATGAAAAGCAGTACTAAAATTTAACCTTGTACCTAACGCTTCTTGCAACTTTTGCCAGAACCGCGAAGTAAATCTCGAATCTCTGTCTGAAATGATTGACAATGGTATTCCATGTAGTCTAATAATTTCTCTAACATACAATTCAGCTAACTTGTTAAGAGAATAATCCATACGTACTGGAATGAAATGAGCCGATTTAGTCAATCTGTCAACTATTACCCAAATGGCATCTTTCTTTCCTGGAGTTAACGGCAACCCTGAAACAAAATCCATAGTAATCCGATCCCATTTCCATTCAGGAACCATAATAGGCTGAAGTAATCCTGAAGGCACTTGGTGTTCTGCTTTCACCTGTTGACAAATTAAGCATTTGGACACAAATTCTGATATATCCCTTTTCATTCCTTTCCACCAGTACATTTTCTTCAAATCATTATACATTTTCATACTGCCTGGATGAATCGACAAATAACCACCACGTGCTTCCTGCAAAATCTTTTGAATTAACTCCTCATTTTTCGGTACACAAATCTGATCTTTAAACATCAAGCAACCATCAGGACCGATTCTGAAATCTGACTCTGTATCCACCTCACATTGCTTTCTTTTGGCTTGTAAGTCTTCATCGCTTTTCTGAACTTCACAAATCTCTTGTAAAAACATCAGTCTTACTTTTAGTTCGGCCAGAATGGAACCATCATCTGACATTTCCAACTGAGTGTTCATAACTCTCAAAGCAGCCAACAGTTTTCTACTCAAAGCATCAGCAACTACATTTGCTTTTCCTGGATGGTAGTCAATCACAAGCTCATAATCTTTTAATAACTCCAACCATCTTCGTTGTCTCAAATTCAAGTCCTTTTGTGACATCAAATATTTAAGACTTTTATGGTCGGTGTATACCCGACATTTCTCACCATACAGATAATGTCGCCAAATCTTCAAAGCAAACAACACCGCAGCCAACTCCAAATCATGGGTCGGATAATTCCTCTCGTGAGGTTTTAACTGCCTCGAAGCATAAGCCACAACCTTTCCTTCTTGCATCAGTACACATCCCAAACCATTTAGAGAAGCATCACTATATACCACAAATTCTTTACCTGACTCGGGCTGTACTAACACTGGTGCCTCTGTCAATAACTTTTTCAATTCTTCGAAACGTTGTTGACATTCTTCCGTCCATTCAAATTTAACATCCTTGCGAAGTAATCTAGTCATAGAAGCAGCGATTATAGAAAATGCGTTCACAAACCGTCGATAATATCCGGCTAGCCCCAAGAAACTTCTAACCTCGGTTACATTCTTCGGTGGCTTCCAATCAACAATAGCTGAAACTTTACTGGGATCAACCCGTATACCATCACCCGAAACAATATGACCCAAAAATCCAACTTCCTGAAGCCAAAATTCACTTTTACTAAACTTGGCATATAACTGCTTGTCTCGTAAAGTTTGCAAAACTATCCTCAAGTGCTCAGCATGTTCTGTCTCATCTTTCGAATAAATCAAGATATCATCTATAAATACCACAACAAATTTATCCAAGTATGGCCGAAATATTCGATTCATCAAGTCCATAAACACAGCAGGAGCATTTGTTAATCCGAACGGCATAACTAAAAATTCATAATGACCATACCTTGTTCTAAAAGCAGTTTTAGGCACATCTGACTCTTTTACCCGCAACTGATAGTATCCAGATCTCAAATCAATCTTTGAAAACCATGTCGCTCCTTTCAGCTGATCAAACAAATCATCAATTCTTGGCAACGGATACTTGTTCTTAATTGTCACTTTGTTTAATTGCCGATAGTCTACACACAATCTCATCGAACCATCCTTCTTTTTCACAAACAATACCGGAGCACCCCAAGGTGAAAAACTCGGTCTCACAAAGCCTTTGTCTGTCAACTCTTGCAACTGTGACTTTAATTCTTTCAACTCTGTTAGTGCCATTCTATACGGAGCAATCGAGATTGGAGCTGTTCCCGGCATCAACTCTATACCAAATTCTACTTCCCTGACTAGAGGCAAACCCGGCAATTCTTCAGGAAATACATCCGGAAATTCACATACAATCGGCACTGATTCCACTTTCTTTTCTATTTCTTTTGTATTTAATACATATGCCAGATAAGCTTCATAACCCTTTCTCAAATATCTCTGAGCCGACATTGAAGAGATTACACTAGACAATGCCTCTGATTTATCTGATTCAACCCGCAGAGTTTCACCATTTTCACACTTTAGTTCAATAACTTTCTGTTTACAATTTACTATGGCATCATGTGATGTCAACCAGTCCATACCCAAAATAACATCAAACTCATCAAACGGCAACAACATCAAGTCGGTCGGAAAGTAATAACCCCGAATCATTAAAGGACATTTCTTGCATACTTTATCAACTATAACACATTTGCCTAACGGGTTTGACACTTTAATCATAAATTCTGTATTCTCAACAGGTATATTCATGCTAGACACCAATTTCATGCATACATATGAATGAGTAGAACCAGGATCAATTAGAGCAGTAACATTAACATCATAAAGAGAAAATATACCGGTAATCACATCAGGAGAGGAAGCATCTTCACGAGCTTTAATAGCATAAGTTCTAGCCGGAGCCCTTCCTTCAGATCTAACTGCTGCATCTCTGGCTACATTCTTGCTACTTGCTTCGCTCCCAGCTTTTCTTGGATACCTTCATCGCGGATCTGCACCACTAGCTTTTGTATTCTAAAATTGTTCTTTTTCAATTCTCTCGGGGCAGTGTCTAATAAAATGATCCGGAGAACCACATCGGAAACATTCGTTTGCTCTGCACGGACCAAAATGATTTCTACCACACCGCTGACACTCGGGTTTAACAAATCTCGTGTTCCCTACACTGGCTGCTGAAGTAGTTTGGGACTTTGGACCCACATTTTGCTTCTTAAAATTCCCATAGGATTGTCCAGCTGAAACTTGGGAACGAGGATTCATATTTCTTGATCTTCCAGATTGCTGTGAGGGTGCATTAGTCATTTGTCTTTTCTTCCAGTTTCGTGTCTCAGATTCTGCCTTTTTCTTCTCTTTAAGTAGTTCTTCGGCCTTGCAAGCTCGGTCGACAAGTACCACCATTTCCTTTAATTCAAGAATCCCAACAAATACTTTAATTTCTTTATTGAGCCCATCTTCAAATCGCCTACACATTTTGGCCTCGGTAGGAACATATTCTCTGGCATACTTACTCAGTCGAACAAACTCTCTTTCATATTCTGTAACGGTCATGTTACCTTGTTTCAACTCGAGAAATTCCTTGCGCTTCTGATCAATAAATCTTTCACTGATATATTTCTTCCGAAACTCTTCTTGAAAGAATTCCCAAGTTACCCTCTCTTTCGGTACCACAGAAATCAGTGTCTTCCACCAATTATAAGCTGAATCTCTCAACAAAGATATAGCACATTTTAAGCATTCCTCAGGTGTGCAGGACAATTCATCAAATACCCGGATGGAATTCTCAAGCCAGAACTCTGCTTTTTCCGCGTCATCATCTATATTAGCTCTGAATTCTTCGGCCCCGAGCTTACGGATTTTATCAACTGGAGTTCTTTGAAATTTTATCATACCCACATCTTGAGGCATCGGAGGTACAGGTTGAGGAATTGGGGGAGGTGGGGGAGGTCGTACATTCGGGTTCGTACGAACGAACTCAGTGTACCATGCACTCATCATTTGGAGAAAGGCTTCCGGATCCCTTTCTCCTCCCTGACCAACAGTAGGTGGTGGATTTTCAGTCGGCGCTGCCCCTTCAGCCGGAGCTGGCGCATTACTCTCTACTTCATTAGCCACAACTGGATCGGGATCCATTTACTATAAAAAAAAATCATTTAAACGGTCAGAAGTCGTCACACTATCACAATATACACATATGGCATGTATAGCAAAATCCGTACATAAAACACGTTAGTCCGAGAACCGACTAAACCTGCTCTGATACCACCAAATGTAACGTCCCCTCGCCCGAAACCGTCACCGGAGTCGAGCTTGAGGTGTTACTAAACACAATTTACCATTTTAAACAACTTTACAAAATCTATTTTTATTTTCGGAATAAATTGTTTTCTGCATCATGGTCGCTCAAAAAATCATATCTCGAGTTACAAAACTCGAAATCAAGATCCGTAAATTTTCCCTGAATCTAGACTCATATATCTATTCACTAATTTTTTTCTAGAATTTTTGACTGAGCGGATTAGTACATTTTATTAGTTAAAGTTCCCCTATTTCAGAACTCGACTGCACTGACCTCTACTCATTACGAATCACTTTTCTCCCTGTAAAAATTTCATATAACTATACCGTTTATTTATATTAAAACTAGATTCAATAAGGAATCTAGGCATATAAAGTAATCCTCCTAATTATTTTTGTACAATTTATGGTGAATTTTCAAAGTTGGAACAGGGGATCCAGAAATTGCTCTGGCCCTGTTTCACTAAAACTCAAATATCTCATAACATATAACTCCTTTACCTATTTTTCTTCTTCCATATGAAAGTAGACATGATAAGCTTCAATTTCATAACTAATCCATCATCAAATTCGATTTATATGATTTTTAGTGAATTTTCAAACTCACGTCATTGTGGCTGCAATGTTCTGTTTTATGGCTAATTTCATTTTCATAAAAGCTTTTATATACTAGATAACCTATTATTCTTTCATGACATCAAACATAATCTATATTAGCCATTTCAATGACTCAACATTATCAAGCATTTCCTCAACCAAACCACCACCATATCACAAGATTATTTACACAAAGTAGGTATATTACTATACATGCCATACTAAATCTTACAAGCCATTTACCAAAAAGTCCTTTGGATAGTGTGAACGAGTCTTCGACCTATCCCGATTCTCGAGCCGGCTTGTCCAAAACTACAATGAATGAAAAGGAGGGAGTAAGCATAAATGCTTAGTAAGTTCACATGCAAATAACAAGTAACATGACAAAGTCATTATGCCAAACAACATTAACATAGCATCACCAAAACATATGTCACAATTCTAGTCATCATACTTCATCTTACCACATTTTTGTTGTTGTCTCGGGTTTCAACCCAAGTGTTAAGTACATACCTGTCCAATATGGCCATTTCTCAACATTACCGAATTGTCACTTACATCTTGAGTGCCTTTCCATTTCACTTGAATTTTACCCGTTGAACACATTGGAATACAACTCGGATACACGGATCATTTGCACATAAGTGCTGAATATGTAATCAATCAATCATGTAACCCGCCCATAAACGAACTCGGACTCAACTCAACGAGCTCGGGCGTTCGCATCCATAAGTGAACTCGGACTCAACTCAACGAGCTCGGATGCCTAGTTACATCTCACGAACTCGGACTCAACTCAACGAGTTCGGACATTCGCACCCATAAGTGAACTCGGACTCAACTCAACGAGTTCGGATGCCCAACCATCCTAGTGACATGTCACTTGTATCCTAATCTATTCCTGAGGTTCAAACAGGATTTTCCTCAAATTTCACCTTTTTGGCCATCTTCCTCGGAATGTCGGTACAAATAATCGCTAGCATTTCATGCATATCAAGCTAATTACATACTTTGCATACCAATAAATAATAATTCACAAGGCATAATATTCCATGATAGTAAGTACCAATCATATAAATAACATTAAATTACTTAAAATAACAATTATGTTACATTATTTACATATGAACTTACCTTAGTTCCAAAATACAAAGATTTTTGCAATTTAGTCCGTAATCTTTTCTTTTCCTCGATCAAGGTTGATTCCACGTCTTTCTTGATCTAAAATAACACATTTAGCTTATTTAATACTCACATTATCAAAATAGTCCTAAATTCAAATTTTGGAAAAATTACAATTTTGCCCCTAAACTTTTGCATATTTACACTTTTGCCCCAAAGCTCGGGAATTAAATTTTATCACAAATTCTTATGTTTTAGGACATGCTGATCATTTATTTACCACTAGCAAGCTCAAACTCCCACTAAAACACATACTTATGAACAATATGTACTTTTACCAATTAAGCCATTTTACTCGTTTTTACTTAAAACCGAGTAGCACAAGTTTTCTAACATAATTTAAAACCTCATATTCTATCATAAAACATCAAAATACACAAATTTCACCTATGGGTATTTTTCCAAATATGAACCCTAACTTAAATTATTGCTAACATAAGCTTTATCGAGCTACCGGGATTTCAAAAACGTAAAAATCATTAAAAACGGGGCTTAGAATCACTTACTATGAAGCTTGGAAGCTTGAAACAAACCCTAGCTATGGAGAACCCTTGAAATTTCGTGGTAATGAAGAAGATGACCAATTTTGTGTTATTTTTCCCTTTTTATTTCATTAAATGTCCAAATGACCAAAATGCCCATCCATACTAAACTTTCAAAAATTCCTTCCATGTTCTAGTTTGTCCATGAACATAAAATTGGTCTAATTACCATTTAAGACCTCCTAATTAATATTTCAAAGCAATTTCATACTGAAAACTTCTAGAATGCAAGTTTTGCAACTTATTCGATTTAATCCCTAACTCCAAATTAAGCACTTTACGCTTAGAATTTCTTCACGTAATTTTCACACCATCATAAAATCATATCATAAACATCAAAATAATTATAATATAATTATTTCTACCTCGGATTTGTGGTCACGAAACCACTATTCCGATTAGGCCCTAATTCGGGATATTACAGCATTGCATGGGGGATGGGGTATATGTTTATGGAGGAAGTGTACTGTTCTTGTAGCTTCGATTCATTATTCTGTTGGCTTATAGCCTAATAATCTGGTAGCACTGCTGCATTTTATCGATTGTGCCGCATCGATACTACATTGTGGAGTGTAGGGTTGGGTGGGTTGATCATATCCCCACATGGAGTGATGGGTTGGACGGAGATGGAGTGTAGCGGATGGATGGGTAGGATTCTGATTGCATGTTATACTGTTACTGTTATGGGCTTAGGCCCAGTGATTGTGATATGCTACTGAAATGGGCTCTAGCCCAGTCTGATTCTATTATATTGTTATTGCTAGGGTTACACACTAAATATTCGTATACTAACCCTTTTATTTTACCATACGGGGTAATACGAGGCATAGGCGATTTGGTGCTACGTGGACTTGGAGGCGGCCATACTTTGCTTTTACATTATTTTTTATTTTCATTTACTTTAATTATGGTTTTTATTTTGGGTTTATAATAAGGCCGCTATTTAATTTTTCTTAAATATTGGGTTTATTTGTTTCATTTAAAATCTGTTAGCTCTAGGGCTCATTTTACAAAATGATATCTATTTTCCAAAAACCACGATTTCACAAAAAACGATAATTCAAACAAAGTTTTCGCAATCGTTATGTTTTTCAAAGAAAACTACTTTCATAATCTGATTAATCAAGGATAAACGAAATGATGTTTTCTTCAAACCTTAAAGAACAAAGGGTTTCTACAACAAATCTAGTTATAGTGAAACACGATTTCGAGACACTTCAATGTGACACTTCCAAATACGGCCATAACTTCTGGGTCGGGTTTGGGGAGTTACACTACTAGTCAAATTGGACCCTATATAGATAAAAATTCTTAATGAAACTTTCACACATGCATTCAATCATACCATAGATCTTAAAACTTTATCACAATAAATTTTTCTACTTCAGATTCGTGGTCCCGAAACCACTATTCTGACTTGGCCCTAAATTGGGCTGTTACAATAATTGAGGTGCCTTTTAGGTATATTGGTTGTATGCTTAAGTACCTTAATTGGATAGCTTGTTGTGACATGGTTTGGTTTACTTTGGAGAGCTTAATTATAGGTGGAAAACTGGTTGTAGGTATGTGGCATGTTTGGGTGAGAAATATGGCTTGGAAATGGCCTATTTTTCGTCCGCATGGCTAGAGACACAGGCATGTGTCTCAGCCGTGTGTGACACAAGACCAAGCAACACGGCCATGTGTCCCTTATAGCTTTCAATGGGTTGCATGTTAGGTTGTTACATGGCCTACCACACAGACTGGCACATGGGTGTGTGAGGCCATTTCGAATGGTACACAACCTAGCACACGGGTGTGTGGCTTGGCCGTGTTACCCAAGTCAGAAAGTTACACGGGCTAGGACACAACCATGTGTTCATACTTCAAATTTCCACACAGCCTGAGACACAGGCATGTGTCTCAGCCGTATGAGTCACACGGCCTAGGCACATGGTTGTGTGACCCCTATAGTTTGAAAATTTTTATCTTTTTCTAAAAAATTTTATATGTTTCTGATTTAGTCCCGACTTGTTTCTAACATGTGTTTAGGGCCTCGAGGGCTTGAATAAAGGACAATATGTATGCCTTTGTTTGGTTTTGCTATGTTTTATGATGTGATGTTAAATGTTTAAAATATTTGATTGTTTTGAATTGTAAACTTTGGTAATACTCTGTAGCCCTATTTCGATGACGGGTATGGGTTAGCGGTGTTATAGAGAAGGGAACGACACAATGGGGAAGAAAAGAGAGAAAGAACGGAATCTAGTGAAAAAAAAAATAAGAGAAACAAAGAATTTTATGGTTCGAGCGGCAACAAAAAGATTAGGGGAAAAGAAAAGATGGGCCAACCTTAAGAAAAATATGTATAAATACTTAGGGTTTTGGCACACTAGTGTTTTCTACATTAGAAAATAAGAAGGTATTGATACTTATTAGGAAAGTATCAATACTCGTGTAAGTATCGATACAATTTTTAGCATTTAGACAGTTCATGCCTAAACAGAAGCCCAGTTACACATTCAAACAGAATATTAAAATTAATTCAACAGTTACAAATTTAACTCGAAAATTTTAACCTACATTTTGGGGCATGACAACTAGACTAGTTACACAAGGTTTTATACAAACTTTGGATGTTAAAACAATTTTGACTTTGGACATTTATAAGAAGAAGTTTGTATATAGCAACACTGATTAAAAAACTTGTAAAAACACTAATTTAAAAGCAACATCGATACTTTTTGCCAAGGCTGGTAAAAATTACTTTTTAAAAATGGTTTCGAATTATTTTTTTAAAAAAAAAAACTTGTATCTGTTTGACTCATTTAAGGAAAAGCACTGATTTATTTTAGTCCAAAAGTTGATAGGAAAATCTCATGTATAATTACTTTAAAAATAGCTTAACGGTCTTTAATTTATAACCAGATTTAGTGTCAAATGAATAATGCAGAAATTCACAGACTTAAAAATATAAGAGTCCATGCTACAGTCTGTAAAACGAAATAAAACCCAAAAGAACTCATACAACAATTTGGAAATACATTTTTAAAGAAAAACCATCAATGATGCTCTGAATGTCGAGTCCGAGTCCTACCCTCACTATTTATCTAGAAAGTTGGGAAAAACTAAAAGAGTCAATTATGAAACTCAATGTGGTCTGAACACAAAAATAGATACGCATATAAACAATAAATATAGCATACAACCTTATAGTAAATAGTGCATACCAATTTATCAATTTCACAGTAACTATCAGCAACATATGATATGCATGAATAACAATGCAAGTTTTTCCTACACATCCATTCGCTACACTTCACAGTAAAAGTTCTCTAGAACTCATCCAGCCTTACACACCAAACAGTAATTTTTGTGCAAATCGTTAGTAGATATGTGGATCAATTGCCAGTATAGTAATAGGTTACAGTTATACCACCAATAAAGCATTAATTTGATTAGAAACCGATCTGACATTAAAGGTCTGCACTTCCTACTTCAAAAACCTAGTCCCTATACAACAGTATGGCATGCTGATGATGTTAGAAAATAGTAATAGTAACAATAGTAACAATATTAACATATCATTTTCAGCTAAATAGGAATAGTTTGTTGATAAAATAGTAACAATCAGCATGCATTGGTAAAACACAGAGATATAACACCAAATCGATCATACACATATCCAACACTAACATATCAACCAATGGCAACATGATAATCACACACAATTTTTCGTGAACCTACCTGCAGAAGCAAGCTTTTCAAATCTAATCATTCTCATCACAACTAGATTCATAGATCAAGTTTATCTAATATACATGAGAAATTGATAGCAAATAAACATGCAATTTTATACTTACATACTTATGTTCATATCAAGCTGTCTATGTGAGTCATTGTCCCTAAATTATTTATATCTTGAGCTATGAAACTCCAAATTAAGTTCTGCTAATTTTTTCTGAAACTAAACTCACATATCTCCTTGCCATAAAATTTCCAGAATTTTTGGTTTATCCATTAAGTACAGTTTATTCTTTAAAGTCGTCCCTATTCTGCTATTCTACAGTTTTGACCTTTCTTAACTAAAAATTAATTATCTCCTCGTACAAGACTCAAATGATGTTCCCGTTTGATTTTCTTGAAAATAGATTCATTAATAATTTCAAGAATATAAATTATAACTTGTAATTATATTTATACAAATTTTAATGATTTTCCACATTCAAAATAGGGGATTCCGAAATCATCCTGACCCTATCCAACAAAAATTCAAATATCTCATAATATGAAATTATTTTGCTGAAATTGTTTCATTATGTGAAATTAGACTCAACAAGCTTTAATTTAATATCTTATTAAACCTCTAATTCAATTTCCATAATTTTTTGTGATTTTTCAAATTTATACAACTGCTGCTGTCCAGAACTATTTTACTGCTAACTTTACTCTTTCATGATTTCTTTGTATTAACATCCATTTAATCATACATAACACCAAAGCATATCCTTAACTAGCCATTCCAATAGCTAGTCATTATCAAATATTTACATGACATTCATTGGCCAATTTAACCTATACATCAACAACAAAACTTAAACTTATCGTGTCTCAATTTAATTTGGCCTAAAAGCCTCACACATGATCATCAATCAAATTTGCCTCCTATTTATATATCATAAGTATAGACCAATAATCACAAGGTCATCACAAGATCATTTTCATAAGTATCATTTACACTCTTACCAAATGTCCCATATACATCGAATTCATTACTCATGAATTTTGCATACATACATGTACCCTTTCAACATGATCATACCTTGTCATTTCTTGAACATAATCTTTGGATTTACCTGTTGAACCACTTAGGATACTGACACTCGGGAAAACTCATACATAATGTATCATACCAATGCCATGTGCCAGACATGGTCTTACATGGAAATCTCATATCGATGCCAATAGCCCAACTACGGTCTTACACGAACTCTCAAATCGATGTCAATGCCATATCCCAAATATGGTCTTATACGAGATCTCAAATCAATACCGATGTCACATCCCAGATATGGTCTTATACGGGATGTCGATGCCATATCCCAAATATGGTCTTATGCGGGATCACATATCGATGCCGATGCCATATCCCAAATATAGTTTTGCACTAGCTCACATAATAATGTCGATGCCATGTCCCAGGCATGGTCTTACACTAGCTCACATATCAATGCCGATGCCATGTCCTGGACATGGTCTTACACTTGCTCACATAACAATGCCGATGCCATATCCCAGACATAGTCTTACACTATCTCACATAACAATGCCGATGCCATGTCCCAGACATGGTCTTACACAGGCTCACATATCAATGTTGATACCATTGATAAACAATAAATTATACATATTTTTACCTCATGTTTAGCCTAATTTCTGGATGAATTATCATTAAATTTGTGAGAATTGGTGCTCTTAACCCTTCTATTTCATGTTGTATACTCAGGAGAGCATAGGGAAGAGAAAAGAACGAAAAACAGATCGAAAACGAGGAAAATAGGCCAAAGTGTGAAAACGACACGGCCCAAGGATTCACCACACAGCCGTGGCACACGGTCGTGCCACATAAGGTCCAACACGGCCCAGCCCCAACAAGCACGGCCAGGCCACATAGCCGTGCCACCCTCAACAGGCCCACACACGGCCTCTTATCGATCCACACCGGCATGGCACACGGGCGTGTCCCTGTCGTGAGGAAGTGCAATTTCACTCAGATTTGGATACTTAGATGCTAATAAAGGCATCCCAAAGCTCTATATAAAGACCCTAGGAGGTAACTCTAAAGGTGTACTCTTTCTCCCACAAAGGAGTGCCTTATTTCTGCCAACACAAAGAGTGGAAGCCAGGGATTACCCCAAGGGAAGCTGATTGATTCATCCCAGAAGCCGAATTCTACATCAAGACAGAGGATCTCCCTAAATTTCTTCAGGGGTTTTTGGGTTCTTTATGTTTTGTTATCTTATTTCTTCTGAGATGTCTTCTTTATTAATTATGAACTAATTCCCCCAAATACTTGAGGGGGATGAAACCTAAGACAGATCTTGTTATTATTTTATCTTGAGTTATATGATAAATACTTGAATTGTTCTTAATTATGTGTTCTTAATTCTTGTTTTAATAATCCTAGGTATTAATTCAAGAAATTGATGTGCTTATGCGGAGGAGCAAAAGTCTCTGTTTAAGAGTAGATCTAGCATAATTAAGCGGAGTTACATCCAACCCTAGACATAGGGCGACATAAATCTGTCGGATTAGGGTGAAACCTAATAAGGGGATCCATAGATCGAGTTAATGCAAGACTAGGGGTTTTAACTAGAAAGAGATTTCAGTTAATCAACCTAGATTAGTTGTTCTTATCCTCGACGGAGGTATTAACATAAGTTAGGGATTTCTACGGATCAAGTCAAGTGAATAAATCATCTAACTCAAGAATTGATAACAAGTGAAGTCTAGGTGGATTCTCCCTTGAGTATTGCCCAAATCATTCAGTTTTTCCTAAAGAGTTTTTCCCCAATTTACTTTTTTGTGCATTCATAGTTTAGTTTTAGAATTAGTTTAGTTTCATAAAAACCCCTTTTATTTCTAGGTTAAATAATAGAAAAGAAGTTAGTACTAGTACTTTTGGTTCCCTTGGGTACGATATCTCGGTCTTGCCACTAAGCTATACTACTGTTCGATAGGTGAACTTGCCTTAAAATCGTGATATTAGTTAGTTTTTGGTACGATCATTATTATAAATTTTATTACTTCATATCACGCATATCAACCATCTCCCAGACATGGTCGTACACTGGCTCGCATAACAATGCTAATGCCATGTCTCAGACATGGTCTTACACTGTTGCACATACTACCATGGTCCAACCATGGTCTTCATCATTAATTCCTCACATGTCATAATTCGATCATACTCAACCCTGCATTTCTCTTAATTTAATCTTTTAATACATTCTCGTATTTTTATATTATTTATGATCCAATAATAACATTCAAAATAATACATGATATCGATTAAGCATTTAAACATATCAAATTTAATGCTTATTAACATACGAACTTACCTCGGTATGAAACGACGAAATAAGTCAATTACTCGATTATCTTGCTTTTCCCTGATCTAATTCCGAATTTTAGCTTCCTTGATCTATAACAACACATTTAATTTATTAATTCATCATGCTACTCAAATTAGCCCAATTTCAAATTTTTTGTAAAATTACATTTTTACCGCTATACTTTGTCATATTTACACTTTTGTCCCTAGGCTCGTAAAATGAAATTCATTCAATTTATTTACTACCCATGCCTAGTCGAATATTTATCATACTTACAGCAGCCCACATATTTTACATATTCACACTTTTACGACACAATTTATCATATTTCTCAATTTAGCCCCTAATCGACATTTCTATCAAAAATCACTTTACAAATGTTATTTATCTAACAACAAGGATGTATTTTCTATCGTTAATTATCAAAATACACATTTTATCAACAATAGAAAAATTCACAAACTTTAACAGTTTTGAAAACAAACATAGAGATAACTAAATACAGGACAAGAATCGTACCTAGATGAGCCATAGAAGCGGAATATATGCTCATCCATGGCTGCCCATTTTTTTCTTCATTTCAGTGGAAGAAAGAAACATAAAGATGATGACTTAGCATTTTTTCTTATCATACCATTTTAACTTAATTACCAATTTACCCTTTTAGTTTCTAACTAATTTCAAAAATACTAAACTAATATCTTCCACTAACTTATTAATGGGCTAATTTCCACATAAGGACTTCCACTAAAAACTTTATAGCTATTAATGCCTTTAGCTATTAGAATGCAACTTTCGCACTTTATGCAATTTAGTCCTTTTATCAAATCAAGCACCCAAATGGTAAAATTACATTACGAAATTTTCACATAATAATTCCATCATACTATAAACCCTAATAAATTAATAAAATAATTTTTTTTACTTCAAATTTGTGGTCTCGAAACCACTATTCTGACTAGACCCAAAATAGGGTTGTTACAACTCTCTCCCCCTTTAGGGATTTTCGTCCTCGAAAATCTTACCAGAAGAAGTTGCTTTCAACTCTCATGAAACACTTTCACTAACTTTCCAAAATCACAAATCGATTTAACCTTTTATATCTCTTTCCAATAACCTTTAAACTTTAATATCCAGTGTCGGAGTACATCGTCAAAATCTAAATTACTCTCTTTGGAATACATATACTCAGTAATCTGTCAAATAGGAACTCTGCACACACTGAAATGATCATACGGATCTTTGCCTAACAATTTGCCACAAACCAAATAACATATTCCTTTTCAGAAATTATAACAATCCCAATACGAAACTTATGGTAACTCTATCTCATCATGTAACGCCCTAAAATTGGGCTTGTAAGAATAGGCTGTGTGGGCTCAATGGGCTTGTGGGCCCACACAGGTTGTTCTCTTTAGACTTACGGGAATTAATGGACCGACTGTGTCGTACACGTGGCTATGGAAAAATCTGGCTTAACGGGGCATGCAAACATGTGGGCCCCACTTGGGTTGTGTAATAGGCCCCGGGCCCATATTCACTGAATGGCGTGTTAGTGTGATGGCTAAGAGGTTTGGAAGTGTTGGAGAAGTCCTGGGTTCAAACCTGGGCCTTAGCAAAAATTTATGTTTTTCTTATGGGAGCCTTGACGTTAGTGGGTAGGCTTTAAGAATATTTTTGGTGAAAGCATGACACAAAAAGGAGTGTGGTGTAGTGGCAAAGTAGCGTCACTTAGGGGAAAAGGAAGCAAAGGGTCCAAGGTTCAAGTCTTGACTCTTTATTTTGGTTTTCTTTTAAATAAATCTGAAAGTGAGTAGGTGGGCTTTAAAGTTAAATGTGGTGGACTTATGACACAAAGGAGCTTGTGTCCTAGTGGCGGTGGCGTGGCATACCTATTGGGAGCACTATAGTTTGAATCCCTTTGCATGCAAAGGTTAGTTATTTTCCTAATGAGTTTATTTTCGAGGATTGACGGAGGGATTCCACATCAGGAAGCTAGCATGGGAATAGGTGAGGAGCTGGCTTTAAATAGAGCAAACCATGAGGAGAGTAAGCATACCTTGGTTGGCATTTGGGTATAGGAGTGTTCGAAGCACAGATTAACTCCAGATTCCTATCAGGTGTGTATTTCTCACTACTCTAGCTGTAGGACGGCTACTTCAGGCCGCGATAGGCCGAAAGGGGCAATGTGGGCCCAATGGGCCTACGGGCCCAATTGGATAAGTTGTTTGATTGTGTAGTAAATATTGGACTAAACTAGGTGAATCGCATATCTGTGGCTAGATTTGGGCTAAAAGGGCCACACGAGCGTGTGGGCCCATTTGGGCCGAGAATGGGCCCTAAGCCCATTCGCATTGTTATCTCTGTTTGGAATACTTTAGTTTACCAAATTACTGAAATACCCTCGACTTGTAAAATTACCAATGTACCCCCGATTTACAGAATTACCATTTTACCCTTGATTTACAAAATTACTAAAATACCCTTGGTTTACAAAATTACTGAAATACCCTTGGTTTACAAAATTACTGAAATACCCTTGGTTTACAAAATTACTGAAATACCCCCAATTTGTAAAATTATCAAATTACCCTCGATTTGTAAAATTATAGAAATACCCTCGATTTGTAAAAGTATCGTTTTACCCCTAATTTATAAAATTACCGTTTTACCCCTAATTTGTAAAATTACCGTTTTACCCCTAATTTGTAAAATTATTGTTTTACCCCTAATTTGTAAATTTACAATTTTACTCCTGATTTGTAAAATTATCGTTTTACCCTTAATTTGTAAAATTATCGTTTTACTCCTGATTTGTAAAATTACCATTTTACCCTTGATTTGCGAAATTACTGAAATACCCCTGTAGGGTAGAATTACCGAGATACCCCTGTGGGGTAATATTACCATTTTGCCCCTATGGTGTTAAATGACTGTTTTGCCCTTTTGGGCAAGTGACTGACTTGGACTGTGTGTTTGACGGATTTGATTGTGAATATATATTGGTGATATGAATGACTTGACAGTGATTGTTTGATTCAAATATGGGCATGACATTCTGCATACATGACATGTTGCATGGGTTGAGATTTTGTACGGAGGAAGATCTGATCTGTTAGGATCGCATGGTTGCTTGACGACTGGGGATCCACCGAAGGCTTAAGAGCCGTATATTCGTACTGATTTGATAAGGTCGCACAAGTCTCCCGAGACGACTGTAGACCGATCGATGGTTGAGTGCTAATCATGTTACCAAAGGCTGTGTGCCATTATTGTGGGCTTCGTATCGATATTGTAGGCTTCGTGCCGTTATTATGGACTTTGTGCCATTATCGAAGGTTGTGTACCGTTATTGTGGGCTTCGTATCGATATTGTGGGCTTCGTGCCGTTATTATGGGCTTTGTGCCATTACTGAAGGCTTTATGCCAATATCACAGGCTTTGTGCTGATTATAGACCCGTTATCGATGGCTTGTGCCACGTATTCTGTTAAGTGGCTTTGCCACGTTATCTGATTCTGGTGGTTTTGCCACGATATCTGTATTAGCAGCTTTGCTGCGTCTGTGGAGTGTAGCGGCTAGGTGGGTCGAGTTGTTTCCCCACATGGTGTGTATATGATTGGTACGGGTGGAGTGTAGCGGTTGGATTTAGGCTGGGCTTGGGCATTACATTCACATTCTGATTTTGATTCTGTTACCTGATTCTAATTCTGATTCTGTTAACTGATACTAATATTGATTCCAATTCTGATTCTGATTCTAGTTCTGACAATGTTTCTGATTCTGTAATAGGCTAAGGTCCATTTGGTACTGTCTATTATAGTTGGCTAAGGCCCAATTGATATTGAAACTGTAGTTGGGCTAAGGCCCAAACTTTTAATTCTTTTATATGACTAACTGTTCCTTTTATATAGTAGGGGATTACACGCTGAGTTTTCATAAAACTTACCCCGTTTAATAACTGTGCAGGTAATCCCTAGCTTTAGGAGGATCGATGCTGTGAGGGACTCAAGGAAGGCCACACATTGCTTATGCTCTGTCTTGATTTACTTCTAAGTACTTTATTCTAGTTTGAGTTGTAATAAAGCTTTTTTTTTAACTTTCTGGTTTTTACATTTGGATTTTATTTGTTGTTTTATAATTGCTAGAAGTCAAACATGGTTTTTCCAAAACAACAACTACTTTTCAAAATATCACGTTTTCACAACTAGTTTAAATTAGGCTTCCGTAATATTAAGGTTTTAAAAGTAATAACATTTTATAAGAGAACGTCTTTTAATAAACCACATTTTAAAAATATGCATACATAATTCGAGATTTTACACAAGTTTTAAATGGCAACAAGCTTTAATAAGAAGGGCTTTCAATGGAAACAAGGTTTTCGAAAAACACTTCAATGTGACACGCTAGATTCGGGCCTAACTTCTAGGCCGGGTTTGGGGTGTTACATTTAGTGGTATCAAAGCCTGGGTTGAAAAACTCGACTGTGGTTTGGGCTTTTAAAACTAAATTTCTGAAAGAACTGTTTCAAAATATTTGAAGTATTTGAAATGTTTTACTGACTGTTTTCCTGAAAGTGTGGTTCACTGAGTCTCTGGCACCGAATCCGTAAGTTTTCTCAAAACTTTTGTCTGTTTAGAATTGAAATACTGTGGATTCTTTAGATATTGGACTATATTGAGATTTGATATTTATTCTGTGTGTTTGGAATTGTTTGGATGTGATGTTTTGAACATAGAAATTGTATGCATGTGATATATATCCACTTCGCTGAATAGATATTTTTGGGTCTATGTTAGTATTATTACGATTAGAGTGCGCAGCGGGAGCATAGCGGTGTAGTTTAGGCTATGTGACCATTTGATAGTTGGAAATTTCTTTCAGGAGGGGTGAATTGTAACGCCCTAAAATTGGGCCTGTAAGAATGGGCCGTGTAAGTCAAATGGGCTTATGGGCCCACACAGGTTGTTGTCTTTGGACTTACGGGAATTAGTGGGCCGACTGTGCCATACACATGGCTATGGGAAAATCTGGCTTAACAGGGCATGCAAACATGTGGGCCCCACTTGGGTTGCGTAATGGGCCCCGGGCCCATATTCACTGAATGACGTGTTGGTGTGATGGCTAAGAGGTTTGGAAGTGTTGGAGAAGTCCTGGATTCAAACCTGGGCCTTAGCAAAAATTTATGTTTTTCTTATGGGAGCCTTGACGTTAGTGGGTAGGCTTTAAGAATATTTTTGGTGAAAGCATGACACAAAAAGGAGTGTGGTGTAGTGGCAAAGTAGCGCCACTTAGGGGACAAGGAAGCAAGGGGTCCAAGGTTCAAGTCTTGGCTCTTCCAATTTATTTTGGTTTTTCTTTTAAATAAATCTGGAAGCGAGTAGGTGGGCTTTAAAGTTAAATGTGGTGGACTTATGACACAAATGAGCTTGTGTCCTAGTGGTGGTGGCATGGCATGGCTATTGAGAGCACTATGGTTTGAATCCTTTTGCACGCAAAGGTTGGTTATTTTGCTAATGAGTTTATTTTCGAGGATTGACGGAGGGATTCCACATCGGGAAGCTAGCATAGGAATAGGTGAGGAGCTGGCTTTAAATAGAGTAAACCATGAGGAGAGTAAGCATACCTTGGTTGGTGTTTGGGCATAGGAGTGTTTGAAGCGCGAATTAACTTCAGATTCCTATCAGGTGTGTATTTCTCACTACTCTAGCTGTAGGACGGCTACTTTGGGCCGCGATGGGTCGAAAGGGGCCATGTGGGCCCAATGGGCCTATGGGCCCAATTGGATAAGTTGTTTGATTGTGTAGTAAATATTGGACTAGACTAGGTGAATCGCATATCTGTGGCTAGATTTGGGCTAAAAGGGCCACATGAGCGTGTGGGCCCATTTGGGCCGAGAATGGGCTCTAAGCCCATTCGCATTGTTATCTCTATTTAGAATACTTTAGTTTACCAAATTATTAAAATACGCTCGACTTATAAAATTACAAAAGTACCCCCGATTTACAGAATTACCGTTTAGCCTCGATTTATAAAATTACTAAAATACCCTTGATTTACAAAATTACTAAAATACCCTTGGTTTACAAAATTACTGAAATACCCTTGGTTTACAAAATTACAGAAATACCCCTGATTTGTAAAATTATCGAATTACCCTCGATTTATAAAATTATAGAAATACCCCCGATTTACGGAATTACAGAAATACCCTCGATTTGTAAAAATACCATTTTACCCCTAATTTGCAAAATTACCGTTTTACCTCGATTTTGGTTAAGACGACCACGCCCTCACCTTGCAGCTTCGGGGGTTCCTTCATGTTGTTCTCGTGCCTCCACTCGGTATAGTCAGTCCTTGACGGGCTCGAGCTTATGATCAAAAAACCTTTCCATTTCACGCATTGAGGCTTGTAAAGTTAAATCCGACACTCCTTCACCCGCAACATTGCGAATGGGTCACAATCCTCCTCCCTCCATTTGATTTCTCTGGACTTTTAGACATGAAAGTTTAATTACATAGCAAAACCCCACTCCTCATTCACAAAGAAAAGTCACTCAATTTGGATTTTATTCTCTTGGATAGTCTCTCCTACTCTTACCTTTTTCCGCTCTATTTCACCTCTTAAATTTCTCCTCAAACTACGTAGATAAATCAATACCGTTGGGGTTGGTTTTGCAAGAATGATGTGGTTAGTGAGGAAATGAAGTCGGAACTAAGGGTAGGCTTAACAAAGAAAAGTGGGTTAAGTGTGGCTGATAACTTTAGTTAGGGACGTGATTTCGGGTAGAAGTCTAAATATAACTACTTTTTTTAATATTTTTGAATTTTGTTTAATTCGACTTTTTTTCCAATTCGTAATAATAAATATTTTTTTTACGAATTCTTTTTTCAAAATTCAATCTCGAGAATATCGAGTATATCGATACTTACGTCAATTTAACCAACTCTGATACCAACTTGATAGCACTCACCTCACTAGGAATTGAGTCGTAAATGTTTGTCCGATCGTAAATTGAGTAAGCTTGGTTCTTTCAAAATAGGTTGGAAATGAAAAAAGGAAATAGGCCCGAAAGGTTTAAAATGAAGGTTATGGATAGTTTAGAAATGGTTAGATGGAAATCGGCTAAGGGAACTAACACAACAACAGTGTGTTAACCCGAAAATTATATGAACACTTAGGAAAGGTAAAGGTAAGGGTAATGGAAAGATAGATGGTTAGTTGATAGAAAACTTCAACCGACTATCAAAGACAATAGGAACCTTGGTATAGTTTTTGAACGCCACACTTTGGGGACAAAGTGATAAGTTCAAAACAAAGACGAGATTAACGCCACAAAGGAATTTTGATAAGTGAATACAGTCTTTGGAGGACAATGAGAGTTGAAAACAAACTCACAATATAATAGAAATTCATAAAATGTTCATTGGCCTCAAAAGGTAAAATAAAGTACATATTTATAGCCTAGCAAGCAGCTAGCCGAATGGTCTCTTAGAGGCATTCAATGGGACGACCACTTAAGCCTTAAGTTTTAGGAAATTTCCTAGAAGCTTCTTGGTCGTCTTCTAGAGTCTTCTTGGCATGGAAAACCGAATGGGAAGCTTCTAGATGTGGATGATTCGGCTAGCCATTGGTAGAGAGTTGTGTAGACTAGTCCATGTTCGGCCAAGGTACTTTCAGGTTGCTTGAATGCTTCTTTAATGTGGTGCCTAGATGAGCTTAAAAGACTTGGATTAAATAAGCATTATGGGGCACTCCAATGGCTATTCAATTGTGAAACCTGAATGTAATCATAATAAATCACGACATAAAATGATTATCTAAATTAAAACCCTTCAACTATTCATTCATCCTCTAGACACTAAATTCACATATATCATAAACTTGTAATTTATCTAATATTAAACCACATTGATAACATAATATGAGTGATATATCAAATATTAGAAATCAACATTTCAAGTAATATTACTATAATATACAACAACAAACTAAAGCCTTCCATACATGCCATAGTTCCAAAATATGTTTACAAAATACCAAAAGGAAGGATGGATAGTGTTGGTGAGCTTACGACAACTTTTCTGAGTCACGAACAAACTCGATTACACTATAAAATAAAACAAGAAAGAAAAGGTAAAAAAGTAAGCTTATAGCTTAGTGAGTAATATGTAAATAATAAAAATAATAAACTAGCATTTATAAATCCCAAAATATGTTTCCACAATTATACAACCTTAATCTCACATGAAATTGCCATTTACTAAAATTCAGTATAAGCTGTCTATTTGAGTCCCAGTCACTAAATTATTTTTATCTGGAGCTACAGAGCCCCGAATTAAGATCCATAAATTTTCCTAGAAATTAGACTCATATTTCTTCTTACCCAAAAAAAATTAGAATTTTGGTTGAGTCAATTAATATAGTTTATTCATTAAAGCTTCCCCTATTTCGCTACTTGACAGTCCTGACCACTCTTCACAAACGTTATGATTTCTCTTTATACAAAATTCAAAAGATGTTCTCGTTTGTTTCTTCTAAAGATAGACTCAATAAGGAATCTAACCATATAAATTATATTCCATAACTATTTTTGTACAAATTTTAATGATTTTTCCAAATCAAAACAAGGAATCACGAAATCAATCTAAACTATTCTTACAAAAATTTAAATAACTCAAAATATAGAATTCTTTTACATGCCCTGTTTTATTTCTAATTTCACCTTTTGCATAAATTTTCTCATATTTATTTTCCAATAACGCTTGTACACATCAAGCTTACTAAAGATCGATCATTTATCGAACAGATTACTCATATGCTTATATACACATATATCTACACTTAATCTTTACATAATCACACTCATTTTTCACTTGGCTACTCTCTCATTGAACACTTTACAATAGAACAATAATAAATACTCAGTGGCTTGCACATAATACTACCTTTGAAACTAAGATTAATTGGCACACATAGTAGCCTTCACTTAATACTACACTTGTGACCAAAATCATTCCTTACACATAGTGGCTTGCACCTAGTACCATATATATAATTGAAGTTATCGGGTACACGTAGTAGTCTGCACATAGTACTACACATGCGACCCCAACCATATGGTACATGTAACACCCCAAACTCGACCCAGATATTACGTCCAAATCTGGTGTGTCACATCACCTACAACTAACCATGTTACCTAGTTACTAAGATTGGGGTGAGCTCTACAAACCGATATTATGGGTTTAAGAGAAATTCCCGATTTTTTTGAGAACGTCCTAAGCATTACTAGTTATTAAGAGGATAATATTAAAACTTAACTTTGTTACTCGTTTGAAACGTGTGATGAGATTTTGAAAATATTTGATTAATTTTAAGAAAAACTTGGGCAGCTATATTCAAAATAATTAAAGTAGTGTATGAATAAGTAATTAAAAAAAACCCAAAACAAAAATAATTAGAGCGACCTTATTACAACCCAAAATCAGAATAAAATAATTTAAAATAATAGAAATAAAATAAAATAAAACTTAATTCTGTAACTGCAGTCCATGTGGCCACTCTGAATCCCTCCCAGCTCCAAGTCCACCAGTCTAGGGCTCACCTGCATGGATGGAAGAAAAAGGGGTGAGTTTGGAAACTCAGTGTGTAAGGAAAGCCCATCCAGAGCCTAAATCAGCTCAAGGCCACTAGGCCTAAGCCCTATCCAGTCTCAGTAATAACTGCGGCGAAGCCCTATTCAGATACAGTAATCTGGGCCTTAGCCCTTTTCAGATAATAGTATGGCCCATAGGCCCATTATAGTAACAGATCGATGAAATGCAGGTATGCAAGCCCAAACCCAGCCTATGTCCATCTGCTACACTCCACCCGTACCAGCCCTACACTCTATGTGGGGAATAACTCAACCCACCCAGCCCTACACTCCACAGTTGCAGCATAGCTGCTCGATAACAGTAAAATAAGGCAAAGCCTCCAATACGTGGTCGAGCCACTTTCAGTACTTCCTCCATCAATATCCCAGTCCCATTCAACAAATATTCATGACATGGCATGCAATAAACAGTAACAGTAAACATGTGTTTTGGTCAAACTTAGCCCTAGGCGTATAATGGTCATTTTACACCTAGGGGTAATTCAGTAATTTCCACCCATAAGGGTATTTTAGTAATTATGCCAATTTTTAGGGTTTCATACACATTTTAATCAGAAATAGTCTAACTTTTATCTCCATAGTTTATTTGGTCCATTTTAGCAGTTTACAGCCATTGGGCCCTAAAACCCCTAATGGGCCTTACAGGGTCATTTAGTTATTTTAACCCATTTTGTCCAAATTTTATGATCAATTTACCAGTTTTAGTAGTTTTGTACCTATAGTCTATCTGTACTTATTTATTGCCTATTTCTACCCACATGGGCCCGTAAGCCCATTGGGCCCAGTTTCAGACCATCAAGGCCCAATTTACTGAAGTGCACAGAATTACGCGCTCAACCATCTTACCACTTGCGATTATAGAACCAATGGTTTCCACTCGTCTTACGAGCGTTCGCACGCTCACAAGCCCACGAAATGCCAGAATTCTAAGGATTTCGGCTTTTCTAAATCCCGAAATAGAGAATAAATCTGAGATGTCGAGTACTTACCACAAATTTCCCCTTCCGTTTCCACTCAAATCTGATGTAGATCTAGCCCTTAAACACTAGCAGAGATCGAGTCTCAGAGATCTAAAGATTTGGCTACAAGTCCCTAAAAATATGGTGGTTTCGACTTTTTGAACGGTAAAGAAGAAGATGATTTGGTGTTGCGGTTTTGAAGTAGTGTTGCTGACAGGGGTTAGGGGTTTAGAGGATGTGAAAATAGGCCAAAAAAGATGCAAGAAAGGTAGGAGGATTCGGCTACAAAAAATCGACACAAGAAGCAGCCTTTCGGGATTTCAGCTTTTAGCAGTTGATGGGTTTTAGAAGAAAAGAATGGCAGATTCAGTTTTTGAAGCAAAGAAAATTGAAGATGAATGAGGAGGAGAGGTAGTTTCGGCTATAGAAGAAAAGAGAAAGAAAAGAATGAAAGAGAGGAGAAGAGAAGGAAGAATTCGGCACCTAGCAGAGCTAGCTTGCGTTTTCAGCTTTTTGGTACACTAAGAAGAGAATGGACAAAAGTGAAACCCCAGGTGGCTAACCCTAATTCGGCAAGACAGAAAAGAAAATAAAACTTACCCTAATGGCCATTCAAACCAACGGCCTAACCTTCCTAAGCCCTAGTTGAATTCCATTTGAGCTCTATCACATGCCCGGCACATGCACAAAAATAAAAGTACCACCTGCTTACCTTGTGACTTGAACTCTGGCCCTTAAACTCAATCCACACGCCACTTTTTTAGGAGCTTAGTGGCGCCCCCTTGCCACTATACCAAGGCTCTCTTTGTGTCTCATTTCACTAACTTTTTCATAAAGGCCCACTTAACTAAGTCCCTTTCACTTAAAAACTGAAGTTGATTTTTCTGCCGGGTTTTAACTTAGGCCTGGGCCTCTTAAAGGCTCACTAACACACTTAAACATAATTTTGGTAACCAAAACACCAAAATTTCAAGATTTCACCAAAAATGACAAAAACCCGAAAAATCCCGAAAATGAGGGCGTTACAGTACACGTAGTAACCTGCACTTAGTACTACACATGTGACCTAAGCCATCATGAACACATAGTAGCCTGCACATAGTACTACACATGTGTTCTAACCCCGAATCATTCGTATCTTTTCTATTCGAAGGTTCAACCGGGAAATCCCTCACTTTTCAACATTTTACCAATTCATCCATGCTCAATTTCAATTCATGTTTTACCTCAAGTGAACATTCAATATGCAATCACATCTCATATAATTACAAAATATTATAACATAAGTAAAAACAATATATTATTTTCATATAAACCTACCTCGGTGCAAAATGTAGAAATTTTGCAATTTAGTCCACAATCTTTTCCTTTCCCCGATCAAAGTCGATTCTACGTCTTTCTTGATCTAAAATAACACATTTAGCTTATTTAATACTCACATTTATCAAAACAGTCCTTAACTCTAACGTTGGCAAAATTATTATTTTGCCCATCAACTTTTGCATATTTACACTTCTGCCCCAAAACTTAAAAATTAAACTTTATCCTTAATTCTCATGTTTTAGAACGCGCTGATCATTTATTTACCAATGGCAACATCAAAGTCTCACTCTACATAAACTTATGAACATTAGGTATTTTTACTGATTATGTCGTTTTACTCGTTTTCACTTAAAACAGAGTAACAGTGTTTAACTTAATTTATAACTTCTTATTCTATCATAAAACATCAAAATAAACATATTTCACCTATGGGCATTTTTTCAAATATGAACCCTAGGTTAAATTATTGCTAGAATAAGCTAAATCAAGTTACCGGGACTCAAAAAACGTAAAAAACATTAAAAACAGGGCTTGGAATCACTTACTATGAGCTTGAGAAGTTGAAGAAACCCTAGCTATGGTGTCTCCTTGATGTATTCGGCCCTTATGGAGAAAATGAGCATATTTTGCCATCTTTTTCCCTTTTAATTCCTTTTAATTACCAAATGACTAAAATGCCCTTCATTAAAACTTTGGTTATTTCTACCTATGTATGTCCATTTTTGTCCATGGAAACCTAATGGTATAATTACCATTTAAGGACCTCTACTTCAATTATGCTCTTCAAATAAATCCTTTAACATCTAGAACTCATATTTATCAACTTTTGCAATTAAGCCCTAATAGGCAAATTAAACATGTAATTCATAAAATTTTCTATCGATACTCTAACGTATGCATCTAATCACTCGATAAATTATAAAAATTAATCAAAATAAATTTTTCTACTTCAGATTTGTGGTTTCGAAACCACTATTCCGTTTAGGCCCTAAATTGGGCTGTCACAAGATGAATTTGATAACTGCACTAATTCATGCCGTCCATGCATGCATCCTAGACAAATTAAATAGCAGTAATTAAATAGGATTGAGACACCATTAATTCGGCTAAGACAAATTAATTAGCAGCAACTAATAAATTTGTCCTAATGCTAGACACATTAAAACAATGTCCTGGAACTAGACATATTTAAATTATGTCCTAAACTAAGACACATTAAAACATGTACTAATATAAGACACATTTAATACTTGAAATAAAAATGTCTAGATTTTAGACACATTAAAATAATTTAATTACTTGAGTTGAATTTAACTAATTAACAAACAAAACTAACTAAACTTATTCCAAAAACATAATTGCATTTAGTAAATGAATTGAAAATCAGCTCAATGAGCTAGCTTTGTGCCGAGTTGAGCTCCATTAAGCTGACACGAGCGAAGTCAGCTTGTAAAACGTTGTAAGTTGAGCTACTTGAGCTAGTCACTTGTTGTTAGGCCATTTCTTCTATCCTAACTCAAGCAATGTAGCTTAACAAAGCTTCTTGAAATCTCTTGGCTCAGGCTCGAGTGATTGGCCCCAATGGCAACTCCAATGGTTCGGCAACTAACTTTTTCGCCAAGCTCGCATCAGCAAAAGTTCTGGATTCATCAATACGCAAATTCTATCTCGAAATAACAATAATAACAAGAATCATGTCTAATCTGAAATTTAACATCAGAAGTAAACTCACTCTGAACTCATTTAGATTACCATTCACTATTGCATTTCTGAGCTTCTTAGTTTCGCAAAGAAAACATCGCTTTAGCATTTAGTATGGCTTGAATTAAACCATCATCACATAAGATCAATCGAGTAATCAACTTGCACCAATTAAACGAGGATTTTCTCTTCAGTCATCTACACTATATCTACTTCCGAAAGGTAAATCGATAGCTACACATACTCTTGTAATAACTCAAGCCATTAACACTGTCTTACATTCAAATTTTTTTTTTTTTTTGCAACATTAGATACTTTGACCCATCAGGATTCAGGAAGCATAAGACATTTTTCGTTGAACACACTATATTATCGAATTCACAACACAGACATAAATGTGGTCGTCTCTAAATCACCTGTCAAACAATTCTTTTTTTATGCAACTTTAACCGTCTAAAAGTACAAACTACCTCTTTACATTCTTGTATTAAGACACATTCCAATTATTTATAGACAAGACAGAACAACATCCAGTAAAATAGATGAATAGTCTCACATAAATTTTACCACCGACTTTATTCCAACATATTAGGATAAAATCCTGAAAAGATGAGGCAATGCCATTCATAATTCAAACAGACTATCAATACTTTCATCTAACATTAAAGTTAGCTAACATTCTCACTCGATAAGAATTTCATCAGAAAACGGGCATTTACGTGAATCCTTGAGGGTGAATAAATATATACTCAGAATACTCAAAAAAGATCATTGTAATCTATTCAACCATAACTGTTACACACAAACATCTTACAATTCAAACATCATTTCTCTGACTAATTATGTTATCATAAACCCCTGTATTATTCCACTTAGTAACAAAAATCAATTTGGAAGAACTTTCAGTAAACACATCTTTAGACTCCATACCTAATTGAGTTGATTACCCGAGACTAACTTCTTCTTTAACTGTGACATTGCATAATCCGTATAATCTTTAAAAAATCGATATTTCTTTTAAAACTGAGTTTGTTTGTCACACTATACTCAACTCTGTTTGCATTACTAATTATTTCACCACTGAACTCTTTAGTTCACACTTATGAACTTATTCAACATGATTCTCGTAAAATTTTGTCATAAAGCAACATTGGTAAGGGGGTAAGGTCGTAAAGCCTCTAACTTGGCTCTCATAAATACACACATATTACTTAGCATTCATCACTAGTGTAATACCATAGTCATTCCAAGAAAATTAACACACCTATTTATTATACAAAATGTTTTCTGTCATCCACAATTTCAAACAATGAATTTACTTACTCGAGCTCAATAGTAATATCTACTTAAATTCCAACACTTAGATTCCATTTTACTTACCAACATTTGTCAAATTAGAGAATGCCTTACGGGTTTGAGTACGTCGTTTACTTGATGCCATAGTCCAACTATGGTCTTACACAAAATCACAATGCCATAACCCAGCTATGGTCTTACATGTCATTACGATGCCATAGCCCATCTATGGTCTTACATTCCATACTTTGCCATGGTCCAACCATGGTCTTATCCATCAATTCGTTATTGAACGATGTACTCATTTCCTACGTTCTACTCAATTTAATCTTCCAATTTAATTTTTATACTATTATAATATTCATGGTTCAATAACAAAGACATAAAACAAAACATCATATTATCTCTAATTTAACAATTAAACATAAGATTCTACCATATGAACATATTGATTACACTTATTCAAGCAAGTTTACATAAACACACATTTCGTCTATTTGAGTAAATTTGCTTACCATATTCACTTAATCAAATAAGTTGAGCACATAACATCATATGCACGCCAAGCAAACACGGATGGTTTGATCACCATGTAAACTTTCATTTTATTCTACGTTTCCACATTTCTCAACTCATGGTTATCTCACTTTGTACATTAACACATACATATCATGAACTTCTATTCATACCTTTCTAAGTTTCGTCTCATCAAAAACACATTTCAATCACCTCAATATCATTTTTCAGCATTATTAAAAATAGCTCGGTTGGAAGTCATTTATGTCTTAACAAAACCATTTCGTTAGAGCCAGGAGATATCACACTATCACGAGTAGTAATATGGCATGTATAGCTAGACTCACATATGCTATGTTAGTCTAAGAACTGACAACTATAGCTCTGATACCACTAAATGTAACACCTCTTACCTGTGTCCGACACCGGGACAGGGTACGAGGCATTACTAGACTTAAACATAAGTACATAAAACAAGGACATGAATTTCCATTTAAATTCAAACTTTTCAAATATATCCATAATGTCCCTTTTACGGGCCTACGAGGCCCAAATCATGCATTGAAGGTGGTTAGGGACTAAACCGAGAATTTTTGAAACTTTTGAGACACTAAGAAAATTTTCATATTTGAAGAGTCACATGCCCGTGTGGGCAAGCTATGTGGTCACACACACCCATGTGGCTCAGGATACGCCCGTGTCTTCCATCCGTGTAACTCTCTATTTATGACATCATCTTTCATTTAGGGTCACACGGCCATGTCACACGCCCGTGTGCTAGACCGTGTGGCCATCCATGTGGATGATAGTTAAGCTATTTACCAAGCCTTTTTCCATCCAAAAACACTTGTACACTTATACCAAGTTTGTCAACACACAACGTGGCATTTTTAGGCATCCCAATAACCACATCATGGCATTCACACACTATTTATAAATCACATTCATCATGCACAACTACACAACACTTAACTAATTATAGCATATAACTTACTCAACCATTCATATTTAGTATTTGCCACACATAATTATCACACATTCACTCATCCAACCCACACAAGCACGCACATCCATATAATGCTTCATCATAGACTTATAACATAACAAATATTGGCCACATTAAATGGCCTTATACAACAACGACCTTCAATTAGCCTAGGCCCATATTTTGGGCCAACTCATAATAACATATACACAAATAACCAAAACCCTATACATGCAATAGACTTAAAATGCTAGAAAATCATTGATACCCATCAATAGCTTGTTAGTGTGATAGGATCTCCGACGACCTCCAACTCTAGCTAGCATCTGTGACACTATAGGAAAAGGAAAGGAAGAGAGAGTAAGCATAGAGCTTAGTAAGTAGGTATGTAAATAATAAAAAATTTCTTAACATGCTTTTAACAATCTTCATAATATGTTCTTAAGATAATGCAATCATAATTGCACAAAGTTCCACTATTCACTTATGTTCATATCAAGCTATCTATGCGGGTCATAATCACTAAATTATTTATATCTTGAGCTACAGAACTCCAAATTAAGTTTCACTAATTTTTTCTAAAACTACACTCAAATATCTCCTTACCGTAAAATTTTCAGAATTTTTGGTTTATCCAATAAATGCAGTTTATTCTTTAAATTTGTCCCAGTTTTGTTGTCTAACAGTTTTGACCCTTCTTCACTAAAAACTAATTATCTCCTCGTACGAGACTCAGATGATGTTCCTATTTGATTCTTTTGAAAATAGATTAATTAATAAATTCAAGAATATAAACTATAACTCATAATTATTTTTATACATTTTTTAATGATTTTCCAAATTTAGAACAGGGACTTCTGAAATCATCCTGACCCTGTCCCACAAAAATTTAAATACCTCATAATATGAAATTCGTTTGCTTAAAATGTTTCTTCTATGTGAAACTAGACTTAATAAGATTTATTTTCATCTTTTATTCAACCTCTAATTCAACTTCCACAATTTTTGGTGATTTTTCAAATTTATAAAACTGCTGTTGTCCAGAACTATTTTATTGCTAACTTTACTCTTTCCTGATTTCTTTGTATTAACATCCATTTAATCATACATAACACAAAATCATCTCCTTAACTAGCCATTCCAATAGCTAGTCATTATCAAATATTTACATGACATTCATTGGCCAATTTAACCTATACATCAACAACAAAACTTAAACTTATCATGTCTCAATTTAATTTGGCCTAAAAGCCTCACACATGATCATCAATCAAATTTACCACCTATTTATACATCATAAGCATAGACCTATAATCACAAGGTCATCACAAGATCATTCTCATAGGTATGAATTACTCATTTACGCTCTTACCAAATGTCTCATATACATCGAATTCATTACTCATGAATTTTTCGTACATACCTGTACCCTTTCAACATGATCATACATTGTCATTTCGTTGACATAATCTTTGGATTTACCCATTGAACCACTTGGGATACTAAAAATACTCGAGAAAACTCATACATAATGTATCATACCAATGCCATGTCCCAGACATGGTCTTACATGGAAATCTCATATCAATGCCAATAGCCCAACTATGGTCTTACACGAAATCTCAAACCGATGCCAATGTCATATCCCAGGTATGGTCTTATACGAGATCTCAAATTGATGCTGATGCCATATCCCAGATATGGTCTTATATGGGATCTCATATCAATGTCGATGCCATATCCTAGATATGGTCTTATATGGGATCACATATCGATGCCGATGTCATATCCTAGAAATGGTCTTACACTGGCTCACATAACAATGTCTATGCCATGTCCTAGCCATGGTCTTACACTGGCTTAATCTGATGCCATGTCTCAGACATGGTCTAATCTTGGCTCACATAATAATGTCGATGCCATGTCCCAGACATGGTCTTCCACTGTCTCACATAACAATGTCGATGCCATGTCCCAAAAATGGTCTTACACTGTCTCATATATCAATGTCGATGCCATGTCCCAGACATGGTTTTACACTGGCTCACATAACAATGCTGATGTCATGTCCCAGACATGGTCTTACACTGTTACACATATTGCCATGATCCAACCATGGTCTTTACCGTCAATTCCTCACATGTCGTAATTCGATCATACTCAGCCCTACATTTCTCTTAATTTGACCTTTCAATACAATCTCGTATTTTAATATTATTCATGATCCAATAATAACATACGAAATAATAAATGATATCGATTAAGCATTTAAACATATCAAATTTAATGCTTATTAACATACGAACTTACCTCGGTATGAAATGACGAAATAAGTCAATTACTCGATGATCTTGCTTTTCCCTGATCTAATTCCAAATTTCATCTTCCTTGATCTATAACAACACATTTAATTTATTTATTCATCATGCTACTCAAATTAGCCCAATTTCACATTTTTGGTAAATTACATTTTTACCGCTATACTTTGTCATATTTACACTTTTGCCCCTAAGCTCGTAAAATGAAGTTCATTCAATTTATTTATTGCCCATGCCTAGTCGAATATTTATCATACTTACAATAGCCCACAGATTTCACATATTCACACTTTTACCACACAATTTATCACATTTCTCAATTTAGCCCCTAATCGATATTTCTATAAAAAATCACTTTACAAATGTTATTTATCTAACAACATGGATGTATTTTCTATCATTAATTATCAAAATACACACTTTATCAACAATGGAAAAATTCACAAACTTTAACAGTTTTGAAAATGAATGTATGGAATAGCTAAATCGAGTTACCACGACTCCGAAAACATAGAAATAATTAAAAACGGGAAAAAAACCGTACCTAGATGAGCCATAGAAGCTTGGCTAAATATATGATCATCCATGGCTGCCCATTTTTTTCTTCATTTCGGTGGAAGAAAGAAACATAGAGATGATGACTTTAGCATTTTTGTCTTACTATACCATTTTAACTTAATTACCAATTTACCCTTTTAGTTTCTAACTAATTTCAAAAATACCAAACAAATATCTTCCACTAACTTATTAATGGGCTAATTTCCACATAAGGACTCTCACTAAAAAATTTATAGCTATTTAATACCTTTAGATATTAGAATACAACTTTCACATTTTATACAATTTAGTCCTTTTATCAACTTAAGCACTCAAATGGTAAAATTACTTTACAAAATTTTCACATGATAATTCCATCATACTGCAAACCTTAATAAATTAATAAAATAATTTTTTTACTTTAGATTTGTGGTCTCGAAACCACTATTCTTACTAGACCCAAAATCGGGTTGTTACACGTTTAGGACCAGCACCCGAAACACGATAACCCCTAATAACATGTCATTATATCCTATATATTCCTATGTTTCAAACGAGATCTGAAAGTTGTCAAAACTTTGTTAGATATTTCTATAGAGTCGTAATATCTTAATACAACATTATAACACCCTAAATTTTGGGCCTAGAAGTTTTGGGCCTTGAGTTTAGGATCGGTTAAAAGGCGGCTTAAATAATTTAAATGTGTTTAAAAATTTTACAAATGCATGTTTAGTTTGATAATTAAGTGATTTAGGAAGGTTTGGTAGTGTGGGAAAAGTTTGGGCTCGATCTAGGGCCTTAGTAAAATTTTTTTTTTCTAAAGGGCCTTGGGCATTAGGTTGAAGGCTTATTAATAAAATCTGGTAAAACGTGACACAAGGAACACGCCTGGCCTAGTGGCAAAAAGTGTTATGAATAGGCAAAGGGTTTCAGGTTCAAGCTGCGACATGTGCAGAATTTTGGTTGTTTTTTTTTAACAAACCTGGAATGTGGCAGGAAGGCTTAATAAATATTGGGATAAAAATGTGACACAAGGTAAGGTGTAGTCTGGTGGCAAGGAACATGTAGCGTAGCCAAGAGGGTAGAGGTTTGAATCTGGTTAGCAGCAATGTTTCTAGATTTTTTTCGAATAACCTGGTTGTGAGTTAATAGGCTTTAAAAGGAGTTGAGGATGGAATATGTCACAAGGAGCACCTAGGGTGCAATGGCGAGGAGCGCGCTAGGGGATCCGTGAGGGCACAGGTTTGAACCTCTGAACAGGCCAAGTTTTGGTTTTTATTCTTAAGTAATCGTGGCTTCAGCAAGTAAGCCGTATATTTAGCTATGACAGAAATATAGCGCAAGAAGGGTTGCGGTGTAGTGGCAAGTGGCGCTATGGGTTCTAAGAGGATTGAGGTTTGAAACCCATTACATGCAAAGTTGTTCATTTTGCTTCTTGGGGCAGTATGCATCCGTGGTGGATTCAAATTCGTAGGTGCTAGTTGAAGATATGGTCAAGGATTAAAAGACTAGCCAAATGGAGCAAAGTTTGGAGTGATAAGGGTGGAGTTTCGAATGGGATAAGGATGAGGGCTGGTGTGGATTTGGATTAAGGGAGTTTAATTTGGTGATAAAGTTCAGCCGATTGGGGAGGTAGCAAATACAAGGCTGGCCATAGGTGTTATGTGCCGAATGGGGAGAGTAAAGGCATTAGCTGTTTTTGTGTGTGTTAGTTACATGTTTTTTTAAAAATTTTTTCCATTCTCTTATCAATCTCTCCCCCATTCTTTTTTCTTCAAATCAAATATTTTTGCATTCTAGTGCCGAATCTCTACACATATAATCCTTGTTTTCTTCTCTTTTCCTCCTCTCAATTTTATTTGTACCGATTGTATTCTTTTTTTCTAATTCCTAAATTGTAGCCTTGATTTTCTATTTATTTCTTTGCATAGCAAGGCACCCTCTCCTTTTATTTTTCTCCATTTGCTGAATTCAAGAAGAGTTCTTTCGTTTGGGCTTTATTCCTTGCCAATCGATTACTCCCTATCCTTCCAAAACAATTTTATTTCTTAGATTCATTTACTGGGCGATTTGGCTTCTTAATTGGGAAAGCGATTTTATAGCAACTCTGGAGTATCAGATCTGCAGTTCTCCTGTGGGTGCTCGTTCTATTTGTTAGCCAAGGATAGGGTAAGTGACTATGTACTTACTAATTGAGATTATTAGATGATAATGGATGATGGTGATAGTGATTCTTTTATTTAGATTTCTTTGGTCATTTTGTTAATTTCTACCAAGTTTTAAATGGGAAAAGGGAACTCTAGTGGTAAAGAGATGGTGAAGGTGATGATAGGGTTTGAGCATGTAACCATCATGCCCAAGTTTAAGCGGCGTAAGGTGTTAGTGATTCGAGACTTTTCGCCTGGATGCGAAAGAGGGGCTACAACGGACTTCGGATTAAATAGGCAAATTGCAGTCAATCAAGGCAAGTATAGTTGTCCTTCGGTAAGTGATTATAGTAGATTTGTTTTGCGTTAATAAGAAGTGACTACTGAAGTACAAATTTTGAATATAAGTTCTGGCGACTATGATTACTTAGTACTCTATGTGGTCAGGTGTGTACTTTTAACCCTTGTTTGATAGTCGATGTAGAGCCAAAGGTGTGTACATACACCGCACACACAACAAATCGGCAAAAGCTGAAATCTCAAAAAGCCGGAATGCTGAAAAGCCAAAAAGCTGAAAGGTTGGCGCTAGCAACCACACGAGTGTGCAAACACTCGTGTGGAGCTACCGATAAGATGATCGAGGCTCCATGGGCGATTTCATGGACTCGGGCCACCGTTTGGCCAATTGGGCCGAAATGGGCCAAATGGGCCCGATGGGCTCGTAGGCCCATGGCGAGTAGAATTAATGGATTAGTAGGTTTTGATGAGTCGATAGGCTAACTACATTACTTATGGTAGATTTGGGCCTAATGGGCCATATGAGTATGTGGACCCGTTTGGGCTACATATTGGGCTTTTGGGCCCTAGTGTATTTGTAACTCTAAATGAATTCACTTTAAACGCATGGAATAATTGTGGATATACTAATGGGTCAGAATGTGTACCTAGGCCCATGATTAGATAAAACCGATATGCCCTTAGTGTAAATGAAAAATATGCCTTTATGGGCAAATGACTAGAATGCCCTTGCTTGATAAATGTATGATTTGCATGCCACATGTATGTATGATGCATTCACGATATTATGTTGCGTTTAGGCTGGATTATGTTGGAGGAAGTGTATATGAGGGCCGCATGGTCGCTTGACGACTGTGGATCTAACGGAGGCTTTTTAAGCCATGAGCAGCATTGCTGCAATGATGAGTGGTGCCGTAACTGGTGCTACAACAGAAGTGTAGGGATGGGTGGGTCGATATTTATATCCCCATAGGAGTGTAGGGTTGGAAGGGGGTGTACAGGGTTGGATGGGAAATGCACATTGCATATACATATTGATATTATTGTGATATGGGCTCAGGCCCAACTGAGGCCCATAGGCCACCGTTATTGAATTGGGCTTAGGTCCAAAATGTTATTGCATGCTAATGTGTTTGTCGAGGGTTGTACACACTGAGTTTTCGCAAACTCACCCCCTCTTTTTAATTTTACAGGTGACTCTCAGTAGGTGGCTCGACAATGGAGGGGACTCGGAGGTGGTTACACTACAACTTGTTTTAATGATCAGTAGTTTTATTTATTTACCTTATTTTAAATTATTTTTATTGGGTTGTAATAGGGCCTTTAAATTTCTGGATCACAAATTTAGGATTTTATTTGTGATTTTATAATTACTAGAGGTAGAATCGGGTTTTTCCAAAACAACAACTGCTTAAGATTTTATAAGTGATAACGTCTTCAATAGGGAATAACATTTTTAATAAACCACGTTGAGAATTGATCAAATGCAAATTACGTTTTTACACAAATTTTTAAACAAGAAGGGTTTTCAATGAAAACTCAGTTTTTGAAAAACACTTCAATGTGACATGCCAGATTTGGGCCTAACTTCTAGGCCAGGTTTGGGCTGTTACAAACATAATAGCATTTAAATCAAGTGTATTAAAACTTTAATACAATGTACAAACTTACCTCAATCACAAAAGAAGAAATTGGATCAACTAATCCGACAGTTTTCCTTTCCTCGATCTAAATCCATACGATGCTTTTCTTGGTCTAAATAATCAAATTTAAACCATTCAAACTTCATTCTATTCAATTCAATCCAAACTCATATTTTAGCAAAATTACATTTTTGTCCCAATAATTTTGATTTCATTTCAATTTAGTCCCTAGATCATAAAATGAAAATTCATGAAATTTTTCATTAACCCACCATAGCCAAATTTCATATAGGTCCCTAGCAAGCCCTACATTTTATTTATTTCACAATTTCACCATGAATCATTTTTATTTTTCAATTTAATCCCTAATTGAGAATTTCATCAAAAATCTCTCAACAAAAGTTGTGTAACTAACAACAACCATTCATTTTCTTTCATTAAGCATCACAAAAAATACATACACATTCATGGTAAAACCCTAGACTTTTAACAGTTTTGCAAATTAGTCCTCAGGCTAGCTAGATTAAGCAACAACGACTCCAAAAACATATAAATTATTAAAAATGGAACAAAAATGCACTTACATGCACTAGAGAGAGATGGTTGAATGTTGAAGATAAAAAATGATGGTATTTTCTCCTTAGAAAATTGGCTAGGGGAAGAAGATTGACAAAATTAGTTTGGTTTTACTTATTTTGGTTTTATTTAATAAATTACTTATATAACCTTTATTAATCACATTAATGATGTCCATATTTGTCCATTACTTTTATTAATGGTCTAATTACCATTTAAGGCCACTCATATTCCAATTTCATAGCAATTTCACACCTTTTACTATTAGAACTCAAATTTCTTAACGAAATTCTTTTACAACACTACCAACATGTTGTAAACTCTAAAATATTAGTAAAATCATTATTTTGATGTTAGATTTGTGGTCCCAAAACCACTATCCCAATTTTAGTAAAAACGAGCTATTACACTTGTCTCGATACCTTTATCCAAAAACGTACCAAATGGTCAAAAATGTTCTTAGTGTCTTGAGACATGTTAGTTGTGTCTCGAGACACAAGTGTAGAAATGTAGATTTTGATAGATTTAAGTCATGCAAATGTCCTCAAAAGTCACTAAAATTACTTGCGGATTGCCCACCAATGTAACTTGATGTGATACCTGTACAAGTGTTTCTAGCATAGAACATTGGCGTTTGAAAGTTGAAATCAAAAGCACTCATAGAATTTTGTGTTGAGGTGTCAAAGTTTGAGTTACAAACTAACCTCTGTATTGGTTCGACTGTACACCAAAGTTAAAATTGGGAGCTAAAACTGACTAATGCCTTCCTATTGATGATTTTGACATTTCTTGATAGGAGCTTTGTAAGAATGTTGTGAACCCACCTCACAACCATGTGGTTGGACTTTCTACTTCTTCTCGATGGGCATTAACTAGAACTGTTGTCAAACTTAGAGCACCTTCCTCAACATTGACAAAATGGCAATATAACTTTACTATAACATTTCCACTAGATCGATGCGAATTGAGCATCGCTTCGACCCCCATGTTGCCTTTGAGCTCAAATATTTCACATCTAATAGATTTTAATGACATTAGATATCTATATTTCAAGCTTGAAATTCTTCTTGGCTTGAAGTTGAAACTTTCATTTCCAATTCTTGACCAAAGCTCGTGCAGTTTTATGCTTGGGTTGAAAGTCAATTCTATAGATTGGATTGATACAAAAATGGGCCTAATTTTAATGTCACAAATTTAATCGTCGTAATAAATAATAGCTCTAATTTGTCTACTCATCTTCAACTAAATAACCTGTTTTACATGTTTAAAACCAAACATTATATAAAAAAAAAAAGTACACATTATCCAAATTCAAGCAGTGACACTTACTTGAACTGATTTACTTCGTTAGGTCTATTTTTGAAATTTGAAATTTGAACATAAACAATCTTCTCTTTATGCAAATCTCCTTATGTAAATGACCTACTTGAAATTTTAGTGTAGAAACTCTACACAAAATGTATCCATTTTATAGGAAATACTACCCTAGAATATGAAATATAACATTAAAATTTCGGAAAAGATTGGACATGACAAGTCTAAAAAACACTTCTAACAAGAAGAGTTTTCTTGAAAGGTCTAAATAGTTTTTAAAAAAATGCTTCTTGCTAGAAGTATTTTTCTAAAATATTTGGGATGTAATGTTTGAATTTTATTTTAGATTCTCAAATTCGATAATTCAAAGTTTAGGGTTAGGGTTCAAGAGGGTTGAATTTTATAGTGATTAGGGTTCAAGAGGGTTGAATTTTATAGTGATACCCTTGGCATAAACTTGCTCACAACCATTGTTAGAATAGCTAAAACAGCTTCCCACCCTCTTATTTTAATAAAAATTATAATGGGCTTAATACTTCTTTTGGCCTCTATACTTATGCCAATTCATCAGTAATAACTCATTCTTTTTTTTAATTAAATTTTCGCTTTAATCTTTGAACTTTTCAAAATTTATGATTTGGGCCTTTCATCACATTTCCACTTTTAAAGTTGTTTCATTAATTCCCGTGTCCAAAATCACTTTATTTTCATGAGAATTCTTTTATTTGACAATTTTCCAATTTTTTTCGTAATTCGCTATACGCTTTATCAGATAGTGTTATGTGTCTAATAATTTTTTATTTTGGATGTTACAGTTTGATACCCATGGGTATCAGTTTTAAACTTAAAGTAAGGGCAAAAATCCACCCCAGATGCCCGAAGTCTAGTATTGCTGCCAAGGGTATCCCACTCAAGCTTGGTAGAATGTCATACTAAATAGTGCAGGGGCTAGGTACCAGTACCTAAGGCCATAAGTACTGATACACAGACCCTTGATAGTGCTATTGCATTATTTTGTTGAAATCGAGCCTTCCAAGCTTTGTAGTTGGCCTCAAACACCTTCAAACACCTAAATTGATTCAAGATGATTTTAAAAATATTTAAAAATTCTAAAATTGATTTTATATATTTTCTATGAATTTATAAAATTGGTTTAATATTTAATTTCTTAAAAAATGCAAGATTTTTTTATGAAAGTGTTCCGAAGATATCTCCTATTTGTACCGATAGTCAAGATGAGTGATGAATTTTACATAAAGCCTCTAAATTTCCTTAAATTTGATTCATTGATTTTATAGTAATGTTTTACAATAGGAACGATAAAAAAAAAATAAAGTATATTTCCTTGATTTATGGTTTGTGCATATTCTAGTGGTATCTCTCATCTATACCGAACATCGAGACAAGTGAGGACTGCTACAAGCTTCATTACTTGAAGGGTCAAATCAACTCCCTTTACAAGTAGAAGAATCGAGCATTATACGATAAAGTTGATCTTCTTACTTTTAACTCCTAACTAGGCCTTTGGATTTTCGAACAAAAAAAAAGCGAAAAAATGAAGTCAAAGAGGTTTTGTGCTATGGAAGAATGATGTTGATGGTTGTTTATGTTATGGATGGATTTTTTTGGCAATGTAATTTGATTTTTTTGGTGTATGGTTTCTTCGTGGATATGTACTTAAGTTACTGATTGTTATGTTAATATGCTTTTTTATTAATGCTAAGTTCCTTGTTGCATTAATGTTTGATTTCATAGTTGGTGGATTGGATTAATGGGATCATTGTTTTGAATATCGACTTTTATGCTTGAGATTTCTATGGGGTTGTCGGTCAAAATGCCAATTGAGGAAAACGTTAGTGCCAGTTGCATGTATCAAATGCAATGCTAGTTACAACTCTTTTTAACAACTAAGTCATGAGCAACTTGTCATTTTTGTTGGCAATAGTTTGACCAAAAAATCTTGGTATAATTATTACAACACTTTGAATATTTTAAATAACAATTTAATAGATTAGATGATGTTGAATATATGTTAAGCAAGGGACACTTTGAAAACCTTTTATTTTATCGCATTTTCATAAATAAAAAGATCCAATTTCGAAACAAGATTACTAAAAGATATCTTTATATTTAATTCCTTATTGAAGACTTAGGCCCCGTTCGGCTTTGCTTTTCAGATGGACTTTTAGAAGAAAAAGTGTTTTTCTCTTAAAAGCATTAAAGAACAGACGTAAAAGCAAAAACTTTTTCAACTTAAAATAAGTGCTTTTTCTCAGATGAAAAAGCAGAAATTTGGTGCTTTTTCTCAGCCAAAAGTGCTTTTAGGCTGATATTACTTTTTTAACCTTATTTGTTCTTCTTCCAAATAGACGTAAGGCCCATTTTTTCCCCTTTTCTCTTTTGTCTGAACCTTACTTTTCCTCTGGTTCTTCTTCTCCACCGGTGAGTCTCTCTTTTCTTCTTCTTCTCTTTAATTGTTCATTATGCTTTAGTTTTTAGTTATTTTCTGATTGTTTGATTTTATGAAATAATTATGAAATAAAAAAATTCTTTCACATTTTTTTCAGCTTTTCTCTTTTGCTTGTACCCTTGGTTCTTAGACTTGACAAAGTAAATCTCAGGCTTGTGAGCTTATTACGTTTCTTCATTTCATTCTTTCATGTTTGATAGACTTCCTTTTTAAGTATTATTGCAAGACTGTCCACAACTTACCTTCGTGTTGGGGTTTGCTTTTCTACAGGAGAAACTAAAAGGTCCTCTATTTTCGCTAAGAAAAAAGAAATTTAGGAAACTTGTGTTAGCAATGGTGTCACCTAAAGAACACATTGATGCGATTAGAAAACCAAAGTACTCAATCAGAGGAGAACCCAACCTTAATAGTGAGAAGATAGGATTTCCTTACTCCTATTTGGTGCTAAATAATCAACTGATACATTCCTAAAATTCTTAGGTAACAACATTGGATAAATTCTAGGTTAGTTTATCATAGCATGGTTGTTCTCTCCTATTCCTGAGTTGTGATTATATTGAAGATGAGTACATTGATTTAGTGAAATTTAATGAAGGAATCAAGAATTGATTACTAATTCTATTTTCAGTCCCTCTACTCCTTCAATCCTTTTCCTTTTAATTCCATAAATTAATTCTCATCTTATCTACAAGTTACATTTTAATTAATAATACTGCTAATTAACTTCTCTTAAATTTAAATAGTTGGTTATTACTTCCTTTCCTTTTTTCTTTTTATAAAAAAAATCAAATAAGTAGATGGACTAAATTATTGCAATTAAAAGAAAAAGGATTAACTTCAAAAGTCCTAAGAGTATAGAGACTGAATGGGTGATTAAACTTATAGCTCTTAGCTTCCTTAGGTTCATCCTATGTGCGTGATTACCCTGGTATTAGCTTGTATATGTTTTAGCATTAAACAGCCTCTCTATGGTCTGTAAGATCCATATAACTTTCTAGATGTGGTAAATTAAGAGTAAATACCAAGTTATATGGAGAATATTTTTATCTTTAGTTGTGAGAAAAAGTTGATGGAACCATATAACTAGTGAACATGATGTTAAATATTATCAGCCTTATGGCATAGCGTGCACTATAAATCCTAATAACTCAATCGGTTTCATTCAATATTAACTTTTTAATTGTGTTTGATGCTATTATTAGTTGTGTTCTCTTTCTTGGGTATTATTCCGGTCTTGGAAAGTTGATTTTGATTGAGAAAAAAAATCTTAGGATCCTATCTTGATTTTGATACACATGTAAAAAAATATACTTATGTGACATTTGATTTTCTAGATTGCTTTACTGGCTTAAATGAATCTATTCATATACAAAATAGATGAGTACTTTGACAGTTGAAGTTAGTGGTGAAAAAGTCAAAGTAATGTGGGATAAGAGATTGACAGATATTTTTTGTGATATTTATATTAAAGAGATATTGAAAGGTAATAGGCCTAGTACTCATTTCACAAAAGATGGATGGTTGAAAATAATGACCAACTTTGAGAAAGAAATAGGCAAGGCTTTTTCACAAAGACAACTTAAAAATAGGTGAGATGCCCTAAAAAAAGAATGGAAAGCTTGGAAGAAACTTAAAGGCGAAGATACTGGTCTAGGGTGGAATCCTATAAAAAGAACTGTTGATGCATCGGATGATTGGTGGGATAGTAGGCTAAAGGTACATTAATAATTCTAAATATTTTTGTTTTTTTTCTTATTTATGAGGTTATTGATAATTATTGTTATTAAACTAGCATTTTATATGTAGGTTGTGCCTGAAGCTCAAAAATTTAGAACATCGGGCATTAATCCTAAATTCGAAGGGAAGTTGGACCAAATGTTCATGGGGATAGTTGCAACAGGTGATAAAGCATGGGCACCTTCTTCTGGTACACTCCGTAGTGATTTTTTTGAGGATGTTAACAATGAAATACCTGAAGAGAATGAAGAAGAAAATGTGAGAAATGATGTTCACATTTTAAATGATGTTCACATTTCAAATGATGTTCACATTTCAAATTGATGGAAACGATCAAAAAAGAGAAAACCCTAAGATATGAAGTTCACATTTTAAAACTGGAAGAAAGAAATCCTCAAAGCAAATTGGAGGGGCTGCAAGATTGTCTAGTCAAATAGAAAAATTAGGCAATGCAGCTGACAATATGAATCAAGGCACGTCTAATTTGACTACTATTATGGATCCATATGGTATTCTACAAGCAGTCAAAGTGCTTGACAGCATGTCGAAAGAAGTTCCAGAAGCTAGTCCACTATACTTTTTCTTACTTAAATTATTGCTCAATAAGGACAAGCGAATTATGTTTTTTTCAATTAATCCCAAGATTAGAGTTTTGTGGCTTAAGATGGAAATGGAGGATAGTTGAAAATTTTCTAATCTTCTAGGGTTTAGAGATATCTACTATGTGACTAAACAACAATGCTAAACTAGTTTTATCAATAGTTATTTATGTTTGGTTTTTGGATATTGAATTTATGTTCTACTTATTTAAGTGTAATCTAGTTTTATCAATCGTTGTTTATGTTCGGTTTTGGGATATTGAATTTATATTCTACTTATTTATGTGTAATCTAGTTTTATTAATAGTTGTTTATGTTTGGTCTTTAGATATTGAATTTATGTTCTACTTATTTAACTAAATTAGTTTTATCAATAGTTGTTTATATATGATTTTGGATATAAAATTTATTCACAGGTGATAAGTATAGTTGAGAATTCCAGAGGTGATGAAAGTGATGATGAAAGGGAAAAGAAAGAGATTTTACAATGCATGGAATGTTTTAACCGATTATTTGTTGTTGCATCTTCTTCCGTGCAATTATATTACGAGAAGTATATATTGAAGCAACTATGCATAGATTCAAAATAGTCAGGTGAGACATGGATCCGAGAGATCCTTGACGATCACAAATTACATTGTATGATTAATTTTAGGATGTCTAAAATGGTATTCACAAGTTTGTTGAGAGTTTTGGAGACAAGATACAACTTGCAAACTTCAAGAAACATATCTTATAGTGAAATGTTGGGAATTTTTTATACATCTTGGGCACCGGTGCAAAAGTTTCCCAATGTCGAGAAAGATTTCAAAGGTCTGGATCAATAGTAAGTCAATACTTTGCAATTATGCTTGAGAAAGTTTCAAGGATGGCCGTTGATCTAATTGCACCCAAAGATCCTTTTTTTAGCTCAATACTCGAACAAATTCGTAATGATTCTAGATATATGCCGCATTTTAAGGTTAAATTTTAACTTTATATTATTATATTTTAATATTTTTGGTCGACTAAAAATTTGCACAAGACTAGATGACTATTTGTTTAGGATTGCATAGGTGTAATTGATGGTACTCATATTGCCGCTATTCTTCCACCAAATGAACAAATTCCCTATATTGGAAGAAAAGGTATCCTGACTCAAAATGTTATGGCAGTGTGTGATTTTAATATGTGTTTCACCTTTGTCATGGCTTGATGGGAAAGATCGGCACATGACACTAGAATATTTCTTGATGCAATTCGAGATCCAAAATACAAATTTCCGCACCCACCAAATAGTTAGATATTTCATTTATTTCTTTCTTTTTTAAATAATAAAGTATAAGTTCTTTAATTGATAATTTTTATAAAAAAAATTCTTGAATTAATTGTTTGTTATATTATGACATGTAGGAAAATATTATCTTGTTGATTCTGGATATCCTCAAATGAAGGTTATCTTGGACCATATAGAGGTTAGCAATATCATTTACCTGACTTTCGTAGAGGTAGACAAATATCTGGTAAAGAAGAGATATTCAATCATTCACATTCATCATTACGTAGTGTGATTGAATGAACATCTGGTGTTTTGAAAAAAAAATGGGTCTTTTTAAGGGATATGCCAAGTTATAGTTTTGAAAAGCAAACGATGATCATTGTTGCTACAATAACGATACACAATTTTATCCGAAAATATATCAGTTGAAATGATGCATATTTTATTGATTCAGAAAATGCGCATGGTCGAGAAAGTGATGATGATGATGGTGATGGTGACGGTGAATCAAACAATTCAAGTGGTTTTGAAATGGAATTAACAAGAGATGCTATAGCTTCTAGTTTAATGATTTCAGTTTAAATTGAAAATGCTATTGTAAAATTTTTAGTATTTATATTTGGTATATAAACATTATCCCTTTTTGAAACTTTAATCCAAATATATGTAATATTTTAATTTGTTAGGTTTATGTTTTCTATGTTATGTTAATATCTAATATGAGTTATATATTCAAAGTACATTTTAAAATAAAATAATACAAATGTGTTAAAAGCACTAATTAAAAATTAAAAAAATTATTTTTAAAATAATACAATTGTGTCAATATCTAATTAAAAATATTTAATTATTATATTTAAATATTTAAATATAGTTTATATATTCTAATTAAATTTTAAATAATTAATATTAATTACTTAAAAGTATTTAAAATTAATTTTATATATTAAAATATTAACAATAAGTTATAATAAATATTTTTTATAGTATTGCTAAAATATCATAATATTAACTAATTTGAACATTATTTAAATACATATTTGTTACTTTATAATATCATGTCTAAAATGGACATTTTATTTCTCAAAAGCATTTTTTGACAACAATACCAAATACTCAAATTTTCAAAAGCACTTTTCCACAATATTTTTCAAAAGCACTTTTCAAAAGCATTGCCAAACTAAGCCTAATTCAAGCACATTTGAAAAGGATTACATGATTACATTGGAAAAACATGTTTGAAAAAGGCTTGTTTATTTTATATGTATGATTAAGAGAGAGTAGTTATTTGTTCATCGTTAGGAATTTATTCTTGATGCAAATTGTTTGTATGCAAATTGATTTTATGCTCACTTTGCAGCTAAATTTTTAAGGGAAATGTCTTAGTGGGGGAGAGTGATTCAATTGATGTATAGAAAGTGATGTTTCAACTTTGTGACTGAATTTAACTTAAATCACATCTTATATCAAATACTGATAGTGAATTTCTCTCTAAAAAAGGTCCTCAAATGTAGAAATGTCTTCTAAACTATGTAACCAATTTCTATTTCCATCTCTATTTTACTCTTTAGTTGTTCATCCAATTGCAACTTAATATGCAATTGACAAACAAGCTCAACGTTTTCTTAGATCTATTTCTATTCGATAGTACCTTATGTGAGACTCTAGATATGTTTGCATTTATAATATATTTAAAACCATAAGTTTGAAAAAAACCTTTAAACTTGGGAGAATATCCTTTATTGTTAATTATATTACTAAATTGTCAATAAAATAATAATTTATTTGTATTATTATGCGATAATAATAAAACTAATATTAATTAAAAATTAGTTAATATGATAGTGTATTAATGTGAAATTAATTAATTTGGTCTTATATTTTAAAATTTCTACTTAAAAAACATAATATATTATTAATTAATAAAATTATAAATATATAAAATCATTGAATATTGGATAAACTAAAAATAATAAAAAATCAAGTTTTTTAATTAAATAAATATAACTTTTATATATAAATATGATTTTATTTTAAATATTATAATTATTAATAATGTTAAAATCAATTTTTTCTATCATTAATAAAAATTAAATGTGTGAGATTAACATTATATATATAAAGATAATATCAATATATTGGTAATATAATCAATAATGTATAAATATATTTATTCTAAATTTATATGTTGCGATAATACTCTAAAATAACATATTTTTATGAGTTAATTATATATATATATATATATATATATATTGTGTAGATCTTACTAATTTGGGTTGTTTATGGTTTTTTTTTTTTTTATCTTGTAGGAACTAAATTGAAGGAAAAAAGAAATTTGGGGGCAAAAACCATGATTTTAAAAACAAAACGAATCAGCATGCTAAATAGGGAAGAAGTGGTGCCGAAAATACAAAGTGTGGAAGACTTGAGGCAAAATTTCAAAGAAAAGATTTATAGACATAAACCTTTGTTTAGATTTGAATTATACTTTTAGGATTATTGTTAGGATTATTATGATATTATTTAGATTTAATTTTAATTATATCTCTTAAACATTATCTGTAACACCCCAAACCCGACCTAGACGTTATGGCTGAATCTGGCGACGCCACATGGTAGTGCTTTCGAAAATTAAATCATCGCAAAAGCCTATTTCTTTGCTTTAGAAATTATTTGTTAGCTTATGATGTTTGAAAACATTATCCATTCTCAAGACGTTGTTAATTTATAACTAGTTTCAAAACATTTTACTTTGCGAAAGCTTCAGAACAAAATACGATTACGTTGGTTTGATAAAAGGGTTGTTTCTTTTGAAAACCAGCATTTTCCTATCACTAGCAATCATAAATCAAATCAACAAAAAGTAAACCCCAAATCAGGAAAAAATCCATAATGGCCATATTACAATAAAAATACCCAAATGAAAATAGTTAAAAGAAAACATAATTTAGTACAGTAATTAATGCGGTCGTGTGGTCAGCATGGAGTCCTTCGCTGCACCGATCCGCCTAAGACTGAGGATTACCTGTATAGTAAAAACAATGGGTGAGTTTACGAAAACTAAGTGTGTAATCCCCATGCAGTCATGCAAATAGAATACAAACAGTAACAGACTGGGCCTAAGCCCTTCTCAGTAGTAGTATCAGTTTGGGCCTTAGCCCATCTCAATATAGTAAGCAGTAGGGCCTTAGCCCATTACAGTTCAGTAACGGTGACAGTAACAATAGCAGTATCAGTAGGGCCTTAGCCCACATCAGTATCAGAAATCAGTGATACAGTGTACAGTATGCAAGTCCTACCCAAGCATCCACTATACACCATCTCCTGTCCAACCCTACAGTCCTATGGGGAATTGATCACCCACCCATCCCTACACTTACAAATTAGCACCGGTGGCGGCACTAAATAGTATTCGCAGTAGAGCTGCTAGTATACCAGTAAGCTTTAAGCCATCAGTGATTTGCAGCTTAGCTACTAGTATATCAGGCATTAAGCCTTTTCAGTACACTTCCTCCATATAAATCAACCTAACCTCATGTAATGCAACATACAGTATATTATGCGATGTTATGAAATCAGTGCATACAGTATCATTTAACAATATAACTCATGCTCAATAACACATCTCAGTCAAGCAGTCATATCATACAAATAGAGGTCTACGTATAGCTTACCGACCCTATAGTAGGTCCACATTTGTCTCGGGCTACCCATGCAACCTTTACAAACAAATCAGTAATATGGGCTCACACGCCCGTGTTGGGCTGCCCGTGTGGCCCATACGACCCAATTTGATCCACACGGCCTGGCCCAAAATCTCACGTGCCAGTGTGGTTCACCCCTGTCGGCCCACACGCCCGTGTATAATCACACGGCCTTCCACACAGGCGACTACAAGCCCGTGTGGCGCCGACAGTGAACTTTTTTGGCTTTTCGTCGAGACTCGATTTCAGTGATTCGGGTACACACCTAGTTCGAATTCGATACGTAATCACTCCCAAGCACTCTGGAACCTAATTTTGACAATCCTGAGCCCAAAATCAATCACTGAAATCAAATAGTTATGAACAGATAATTCCTGAAATCCAACGACAACCTTACCTTTATGAATCAATGATGATTCCTTGCTGTTAGTAAGCCGATTAGTAGCCCCCTCGTCCTTGATCAACTCCTAAATAGAAACAGAGTTCTTTACTAATCCATCAGCAAAATTAAATACAACGTAAAAATGCACCCTTACCTACCAAACGTGCACCCAATTGACGATCAACAGAATGATTGGAAAGGAAAAAGTAAAATGAATAGAAAAGGGAAAACAACTTAATTTTTATAGTAAAGGAAGGGTGGAAACGGCAACAACAAAGAGGAAAAAGAAGAGAAAACAAATTTTGGGAGAAGGGAGAATTTCGGTTATGGAAGAAAAATCCCGATAGCAACTCAATCCCTCAATTTACTCCTAAAATCACTCCATTTGACTCCCCACTCACTCCATCACTCAGAATTTAACTGAAATTCAAACATTCACACAGCTTCCAACAAAAATAATTCCCTTGCTCACGCAGGGATTCGAACTCCAAACCTCCAGGCACTTGACACTCCAACACACACCTTAGCCACTAGACTAGCCGGTCCATTCTGACATTAACTTGCAAGCTAATAAACTTAAGCCTACTAAACAATAGTAAGGTTTTATTTATTAAAAATAAAAATTTTTCCCAAGACAAGGCTTGTACCCAAGACTTCTTAGACACTCCCAGAGTACATAACCACTCAAGCAGACAGGTATTTGTGTCATAAAAACACAGAAGCAAATATAATAATTTTGGGGCATTACATTATCATCTAGAGTTTAAATAGGAACCAACTAGGGTTTTTCATGTACTATAAATAAATAGAGGATGGAGTGACATGAATACTCACTCATCACTTCTGTAAAAAACTCCCTCCCCATAGCCAAAATTTCCTAAAGCTCTTAGCATTTTGATTCATTTCCTATTTCAAGTAACTAAACTTATCTAGTCAAAGGTTATCAAGATTCCTCAAAAAGATTTCATGAGGCTTAGAACTCGCACTTAACCCTTCTCAATGATTATTCATCATTTCTTCGCATTACGAGACTGACACATCCGCCTCTGTCCTTCCAAAAGTGATCTTTTTATCTTGTGCAATGATGGCCACTTTGTACGTTTTGGGAAGGTTGCACAGTCAGTTCGCTAACTTATTGCGTCAGAGGTTGTAAAGCCCAAGAGATGAAATGCCGTGGCATTCGCCATTCAAAAATGATGATTTACTATAAGACGGTCCCATAAGAGTGACGATTGGCTAGAGTCAAGTTCATTTAGACTGCAAGGCTATAAGCAAAAGTGGAGCTGGTGGTCATAGGCGTCCTCTTTCACTATAACTGGCTTATTCGATCATGAGAATAACCACCTAAAAGTCTATGATTGAACCAAAGGAGGATCGAAATAATTGGAGGCTGAAATCCCTCAAATAAAAAATCTCCTTTTCTCAACTATGTTTCTTTTCACAATTACGATTCCAATTTATTTAATCTCATCTCATCCATATTCTTAAACTTTTTTTTTTTATTTTTCCAAGTCAGACTTTTTGGGGCATGACTGTGCCTAGGATTTCAAGGAACAAGAAGCTGTAGTGATCCAGTCCCTAAAGATTTGACCCTACTTCCCTTATACTATTCTTTTCATTATTTCTCAGGGATATGTTATATTTGGTGCTTTCAACAACGCACCATGTTAAAACTCAAAAAGCACATAAATATATAATTAAATTAAATATTATTTTTTTATAAAATACTAATTGCATATAATTAAATTGGTTCAGTTCAACACAAATTCCAACTTGGCAAATAGCTTAACTCATATCTATGTGAGAAATTAAGATAAAGAAAATTGACCAATTAAAAATTAGTATTTTGTATTATATATATAAATAGATTAATTATCACTTAATTAGTGTAACAAAATATACCAATTAAAATTAATATTTAGCACTATGAATACATGCACTAGCTTCACTCAAAATTAAATTTAAAGAATTAGTTAAAAATAGTCACATTTCAGTATTATTTAATGGTTTTTGTTTCGATCACAAAAAAAATGTATGATTTTCATTATAATTTGAGATGTGATACGATCCCATCCTCGTGATTGATTTTGAATCGTATTTATTTTGCCCGATCGTTTACAAAAAAGTATCGTTCGGTTCTAACAAAGGGGTGTTTTGGTTAAATCTAAGCGGAAGCTGATAAAGTGGTTCAATATAGGTTAAATATGGATATTATAAGCTCAGTAAGAAGAGAAAAAAAAAAGATGGCGGAATATTTGGATGGCTCGGTTTAATAAGGGAAAATGGATAGATGATTTGATAGAAGGGAAGATGAAAAAGTAATGAATTTAGAATCAAGTTGAACCAACACTAGAGAATGTTGACCCGGGACTTAGTCGAATCTAAAGTGGCAAGAATGATGAAAAAGACCTCGACCTACTATATAAGAAGATAGGAACCTCGGTATAATGGTCGAACGCCACACTATTGAAAGTGATAAGTTCAGAATATCTAAAAGATCAAGTTGACGCCACTAGCTTTGTAGATAAGCTAACAAGTCTTTTCATGAAATCGGAGAGAAGAGTTCTCACCAAAATGACAGAATTTCATTAATAAAAGTCTCAAAAGTCCTCTCAACAAGACTGATTACTCATATTTATAAGGCTAGAAAAGGCTAGTTGAATGGTCACAAGTATTCATCTTAAAAGTTGAAATAAAGCTCAAGTCTCTTGGAATTCTTGAACCAAATAACTCCACCATTTAATTCACTTTAAATCAGCTAATTTATTGACCTTGAATGCTTGAAAAATAACTCTTGAAATGTCCTTTGGTTAGCTAAATATTCACCAACACCTTAATGGAGTTTTGAATGCTTGAATTGATTTATTCACTTCAAATCAGCTAATTCATTGACCTTGAATGCTTGAAAAATAACTCTTGAAATGTCCTTTGGTTAGCCGAATAGTCACCAGCACCATAATGGTGTTTTGAATGATTGAATTGATTTCTTTTGAAGTAGCAAAACGGTTGGTAGATGAAAAGCTTGCTGTCGAATTTAAAGAAGCAATAATCCTTTCTTTAAGCTCTTTTAATTGATGTTTTAAACCTTCTTTGTAACAGCCCCCTTGCTTATAGCTGAAAACACTTGAAAAGTCATTTCATTGAATTTGTAACAACCTTGAAATGTAACGGTTGTGAGCTAAAGAGAAACCTGCAATAAACACATTAAAATAAACTTATTAAACACAATTAAACACTAATTAAACTTAAACACATTAAAAACTTAACTTCAATAAATGAACTTAAAACAAATGCATCAATTAATTTAGCAACTAGTTTAATTAAGAGAAGCAAAATTAAATAAACTTAAACTCGTGCTTCAATAAATTATCCTAGTAACTAGATTAATTAAATAAGCATCTATTAAATGAAGTTCAAATAAAAAGTCAATTAAATAAACTAAGATGAGTTGAATTAAATCCAACAACTCATTTATTAAACTTAAGATGAGTTTATTAAAATTTAAATTTAACTTGCAATAAATTGCAAGTGATGCCAATTGGTTAATCCATGCATGACTAATGGATTCAGCTACTTGCTCGTCCCAAGCTAAGGTCGTATCACTTAGTGGGCTGGACCAAGAGTGTGCTCGAGGCATGATCGTATCAAGATATTTAGTTATTATGATTTGATAATTGATAGTTTTATTATTGTTTTATTTTGATAATTTTCACGTAATTGTTTATTTACAATTGTGTTGTGAAATATTATGTCGAAAACAGTTAGGTATTAAAGTAAGTTTCTCACTTTTTACTTTCATTACTTTTAATATATTATTTTATTTTCTTAATTACTTTTTTTAAAATTAATAGATTTTGTCATAAATTAGAAAGATTTTCACTTAATTAGATAACATATATTTTTAAAAAATTATAAAAACATATTATTTGATAAATTTAAAAATTCCTACACATAAAGTCACATAATAACTAGTACTAATAAAAACATAATCCTAGCTTTTGTTTAAGGGGATATAACTGAGGAGAAAGAGGGCTATTTTACCTAAATAATTCGAAAATTTTAATTATTTATAAGAATGACTCAAATTAAAAAATAATCAGTAAAGTGACTTGAAATAAACAATAAAATTGGGTTATGGACACCAGATGGTCTGCATCCTCCTAAAATACATTAACAACAAATTTTTGAGTTTTGATCACCAGATGGCTAACACCTATATATATATTTTACAAATCGTATGATACTGATACTCATTTTATACCGTATATTTCTTTTAAAAAATTCTTGGGCTATGAATATCAAATAGCCGACACCACTTTTGGAGTATAAAGAAACTATATTTTTGGGTTTTGGTCATTGCATGGCCGATACCAACTTTTTTATCCGATCAAGAAAAATTTTGGGGTGCAAGCCATACCTTCCTATCTTTATGGTTTTGGCAATGCAGTGGGTAGCACCCAAAATTTTTTTTAATCAGATAAAAAAGCTAATGCCAGCCATGCAGTGGCCAAATCCAAAAAAATATTTTTTTATTCCCCAAAACTAGTGTCAACCATTTGATGTCCATAACCCAAGATTTTTTTATTTAAATATACTTGTATAAAATGAGTATCAGTATCATACGATTTGTAAAAAAAAGAAATAGGTGTCGGTCATATAGTGCCCATAATCCAAAAAATTATTTTTTAATGTATTTTAAGTGGGTGCAGGCCATCTGATATTTATAATCTAATTTTACTATTCATTTCAAGTCAATTAGACGATTGTTTTTAAATTTTAAATATTTCTTATAAATAATTAAGTTTTTCAAATTATTTAGATAAAATAGCCTAAAAAAATACCATCTTCACTGAGAAAAGATTCAACTGTAGTTACGTGTATAAAGAATGTGTTTACTTCCAGAGCACATTGTTTTTATAGTGACCATGTTAGACTATCATGTATAAAAGAATACAGAACCAATGCTAAATATAGCATTATGGGACCATTGTCCATTATTAGAAGCAAAAGGAAAGTTTTGGTATTCGGGAATCAATGCTCTTCCGATTCCCTGCCCCTGCTCGTCTCTCTTTCACTTTTTCTTTCTTCCTTATGCTTGATGATCCCATTGGAGCCTTGAACACTCCTCGTCCTGTCATCATTGGAATATCTTTTTAAGTGTTATATTTCGAAAATTAATCTATTGAATTGTAGGATAAAAATGTTCTGTTAATAACATTTACATTATACACTCTAATTATATATTTATTAGAGAACAAGATACATACTTGCATGGCGAGAATTACTGATGTGAACATTGATATAAACATTCAATTCACATGTAAGCATGATATTATTATGCAAACAGATAGGTAAAAAGAATAAAATGGTTATATGTCTATTTTATCTGAACGGTAGTACTAGAAAATACCCATGAAATCTTAATTAAAAAAAAAAAAGATAACTAATATAAACCTCATTTTATCTAATAATAAAGTTAAACAGAAAATAAAAAAAGAATGCATGAAATTCTAAATTATATATATGAGTTTTTTTTTTTTAAAGAAAAAGTCAACTATATTAAGATTTAATCCTAACAACTTTTATCCATTTCGTTATCCAGAACATGTCGGGTAGGAACCGACATGTCAATTAGGAAACAAAATAAAACAAATGCTGGCCAGTTGTTGCACACTTTCCTAACCCAGAACCTTCCTTATTAGAACAACTACATCTCCAAGTTTCGTTTTCATTCTTTATAATTGTGGGGGCTATTTTATCAAAATCATAAAAAAAATTTTAAATATTTACAAGAATAATTCAAAAATATTAATTGAAATGACCTAGGAATAATATACGGGCCACCTCATGACTGGTACTCATGTCAAAAAGGGATTAAAAAAAATATTTTTTTATCAGTAGTGCAATGGTTGATATTCGTGTATATTTTTTCACTTATATTTTGTACAATATATCTTGTATCTAGTTTTAAAAAAAAATTAAATTTTTTGGGTGTGATGTAATTGGTGGCAAACACTCTTATTTAAATTTTTTGGTGCCGATACTGAGATGGCCGATACTCATTTTCAATAAAAAATATATTTTTTTAATCTCGTGAACCCATTGGCCAACAACAATACATATAGATATTCTATGATAAAAAACCAAAAAGAAAAAAATATGCGAACTCATCTTTTGTAACTGGTTCTCCTTCACTATTTCTTCTCAAACTCTTTCATTCGTTTTCATCTTCTCTTGTTTTAGAAAATTAAAAAGAAAAAAATATTTATAATAGTTTATCTGTTTCTGGAAAAGCGAAAAAAACTTTTTAGAAAATATAAAAAAATTGAGAAGAGAGAAAGAGAAAAAGAACAAATTAAGATACGGAGAATGAAGGTGAATGGAATGGTTGGTGAAAGGAAATAATCCATCTTAATATGTTGTTAATATAAGTCACACAATCTTAATAATAATCAAATTTTAACTTAAATTATCAAGTTTGCTATCAAATAATTAAATGATTAAGAATATCCTCTATAATTATTTTTCTAAACTATCCTCATATGAATGAAACAAAATAAGTGAATCTAATTATAATAATTTTAATATGTTTTATTACTGAACATTTTTAAATCATTTATTTGTATAGTTGCTTAGGTTTTTATAACCATTCTTTTCAAAATTATGGGTTTTGTTTTCAAATGTAAACTTGGATTTATTGTCTCAATCTTATTAGTTTAAGAAGGTTTTTCTTTAACCAAATATTAAGGTTTGTTTAAATTAATTCTTATTAGAATTATGTGAATTAAATTTCTGTTAAATAAGAGATTGTTTGTAAATCAAATTAAATAAAAAATATATTTTTAAAAAAATTTAATACTTATTAATATAATATGTTTAGCATTTACTAACATCCATTTGTAAACTTGAAACTAACATGACATGTTATCGATACAAGTTAAATTGGTTTGGACAATAAACTATAAAGAGAAGTTTTAATGACATGTTTGGGTCACTTCCTTTTTATTTAATTATTTTCCCTTACTTGAAAATTAATAAAAAATTTTTTATATGTATAATTTTTATTATTTTTAAAAATTTTAATATTTAAAGTTATTTTTGAAAATCTCGTAGCTCTAATGGTCTTTTGGTAAAGGTCACCCTCAATCTTCATTCAAAATTTTAAGGGAGCCAACAAAAGTTGGGTTTTTAATGTTGTTTTTTTATTATATTTTAATTATAAAATTATTTTCTATGAATTAATGATGGAATAGTTTTTTTTATTCAAATGAATTTATACTCTTGTCTTAATTAGTTTGATTTTTCAGTATCAATAAATTAAGCTTTCATGCCACCTAAGACCTATGACCATATAATATAATATATATATAATTTCATGCAATTTTCATTTTTATTTTTAGCTCAATTTTAAATTTTTTGTTTAATTTTTTAAATTAACTAGTTGAATTTATTAAATGAGTAAACAAAACCAAACAAGCAAACATAATAAAATCCTGAGTACACAATGATCAAAAAAGAAATAAAAAAGTAAATTAAAATAAAATCATTTGATTTGAAAACCGCTAAAACCGATGGTATTCTAGGGGCCCCAAAATTAATCCCTAATTACCCAGTTGATTTGACCCCAAAAAGTCTCCTATCTTCATACCTATCATTACCAATTTAGCTTCCCGAAGAATGGACTGTCATTTTCCTTAAGGTACCCTTTAAGCCATATCTTTGCCCCAATGCTTCATCGGTCGATTAAGATTCCCTTCTCTATTTTCCTCGCAAATGATGACACTTCTCCTAATAGGTAAATTTGCTGTTTCCTCTTCAAACCCTCCGTTGCTATGATGTGAGCCAACCCATTTCTTTTTCTTGTAGTGTTTGAGAAACGGTAGGTATGGAAAACTTCCTTTAGTTTTTTTTTATCTTCGATGTAGGCACTAATCATCGATTCATCTGTCCAATTAATATTTGTCTTTTTTATTATTGTGAGAGCATCTCCCTTAATCTCAACCCTTTGGAGTCCCAGATCTACTCTCATTTGTGTCGCCTAAAGACATGCAACCACCTCTGCCGCAAACGCCGATGAAATGCATTTGTTGTTTAATATTTTCGAGCCTATCACCATCACATCGGGCCCCCACACTACTAGTCTCGTACATGACTCTATTGTGTTCCTTTGAAAAGCTCTATCAAATTTTATTTTGATCATATTTGATAAGGGTGGTTTCCATCCTTCTAGTATAGGATAAGCATTATCTAAACTCTCTCCATTCTCTTATATATTTTTTCACCATTTCCACTATTTATTAAGCTAGTTGATTATGTCTTTCATGTAGGACCCGATTCTTAAATGTCCAAATTGCCTAAATAGCCTCGATTATTAAGCTCTTCCGCCCACCTATTCCATTCTCTAATAGGTATGTCATCCATTCCTTATGTTCAACTGTTGAAAGATTTTGCGGCCACCCCATCTCTAACCCCATACTTCCTTCATAATTACACAATCCCGGAACACATGTTCAAGAGTTTTGCAACCACTCTCACATATAGGGCATGTCATTTCATTCCTTACTTTCCTAAAGGCTAGGTTGTCGAGGGTCGGGATAAAATTATTAAACACCCTCCAATTTGTAATTTTAACTTTGCTAGGTGCTTCTATCTTCCATAATTTCTTGTAATAATTTCTATAAAAGATATGGCTCATTGTTTGTATTAGTTGTATTGCCTTCTTGTACCCATTTCTCACTGTATATTCCCTCATCGTTTCCCTTCTCCACACCAATTTGTCTTCTTGTGGGTTTTTCAATAGATGAATGTATAGAATGTGTTCTAGATCTTCAATTGCGAAAACATTGGTAATCAGATCCTCTCTCTATTGTATGGTTTGTTGAATAATCAAATATGACACTTTAATTATCAAACTATCCGTAACCCGATTCTATACTTTATAATCCACAGATTTAGGGATCCATGCATAAATTCCTCATTAATATATTCTCCCCTAATCCAACCCTCCAATGCATTCCAGATTTAAGGAAACCCTTTGTGGCCCAGATACTCTTTAGGTACAGGAATAGCTATTCCCTAAACTTGATTCTAATAACGTAGATAACGAGTAGTATTTCACCTTTAAAGTCCGCACTAATAATGAATTGGGATAGTAATGCAATCTGCATCACTACTTTGCTAGGGCATTTAATGTTGAAAAAAAATCCAGTTTAAAAATAATTTTCTTACACAATGAAAAAGTAAAATTTTGAAAACTGACTCGATTTGTGATATTTATAACAATAAACCTTAACTGAATTCATACTTATGTTTTCAGCTTAACGGATTTTCGTTGTTCCCAGCTTCAACCAAACGGTCTTCTCTACTATTCTCATACTACGAACTGCTCCGAGTGTGGGCTCGAACCAATTGAATCAAAACATAGAATTAGAGAAAGTTTCCTCTCCTTTTTGGGTGAAAAAATACTCCCTTCTTAATAGAAACCGATAGAATTTTTATTCCAGAAAAATATATTTAATAATTGAGAATAATTCTCTCTATTTTTTAACCGAATAATAATCTCTCAAAGTTGTGTTGATAGCTCTATCAGTGTCATCTATTTGTAAGAAGAGAAGGAACAACCCTTATTAAGTTGTAGTGGTTTATTTTCAAATAGAAAACCAGTATCCTACTTAGAATAGAACTAGGGTGGACGACACACCTTAATATTCCTACTGAGGAGTTTTTGGGCCTCTCTCACATCGGGTCCAATTACGAGTACTTCTTGGGCCTTTTTGACCCAGTACTTTGTAATGTGATCCAATCCGATTTAGTTTTTATATTTTCCCAAAGTAAACTTTAATATTTATATATAAAACAATTTTCTCATCTCTATTTTTCCCTTAGCAAAATATTGACAATTTTACCCTTGGTAAAATTTTGACAAATTTTCCCTTAGTAAAATCTCAAGAAAATATGTTCAATATTTCAAAGCTCAACATGCTCACAATGATCGAATGATATATTTTCATTTTCGGGCTTCAAAATAGTCCTAAAACATAAACTCATTCTTCTAATCATTTTTAAGTAATCCATATAGGATTGCAAATGGATCATTTTTATTTTCATTTTCATTTTCATTTTCATTTCTATTTTTGGAAACCTACATTCATTTCCAAATGATTCCATTTCTCCATTTTGGAGAAAATCATAATCATTCTTGAATTTTTCCCATTTCTCTTTTTCTATTCATTTCGTTCATTTCTATTCAAACATGAAATTCATTTATGGTTTCAACGAGCTAGCGAAGGGACAGATTGGACGTATGTAGTTGAGGCTAAATGATTTATAATTAAGTTTCAGCTTTTCTCCTATTAATTCTAAACTCATTTAGTCACAAAGTCATTCCACTTTTATATCGTGACTAAGCTCTCCCCAACAACATACCATTACGAAAGCAACTACTTAGTGCCCGTCTAATGACCTTCTCTTAAGTGTGTTACCCTCATAGGATATCCTTAATCTCTTTGGGATAATATTCTTTCTCCTAGTATGATCGTATTTTATCCTATGGTAACCATTATATCTTCCTTTATGAAAAGTTAATCACTATCAAATAGTGATCAAGTTATCCATCACAAAGACAAACGAACCGTGACTAGTTTTATTGTTCATCAACCATGTAATGACAATGAGAGGATATCATTTACTCATGTTTTGGGATATGAATTCCACTATTCTGAATGATGCTACATACTAAAGAAGTCATACACCTAAGGCACCAGCTTTCAATTCTTTATCTATTTGAACTAGGGCTTTACTTACATCAAAGTGTATGAGTTATGCATACATAGTTTGTCATCCATTTAGGATTTAGGTATGTCACACTATGAACGTTACAAGTGAATAAATCCATAAATGAATTCAAGATCTGTTTTGCTTGGGGCATGTCTGATGTACTGTCATTCCAGTCAATCACATCTATGTCTTTATATTCTAGGAGTCATCTCATCCAATGCCCAAGAAAAACCATCTCCCTAATTGGACTTGATAGATGTCATATTAGTCTTTTAATCGGTTTGCTCATTTTTTTATTAGACTAAGGACATGTTTGGTTGTCTACTAATACAAGTTGTCTTTTCGTACTACAATCCGACAACATAATACTACTTAATATTACTTAAACATTTTGACAACCAATGAGAAACATTTGTTTCCATTTTACTTTGTGTGAAAAAACCATGTGAAAACAGTTATACAAAGTATATTAATTTAATCAATGAATTTATTTTATTTACCAATCTGTTCGAAAATATTACAAGTTTACAAAAGCATATACTACACTTAGGGTACTAGATCCAACAGTCTCCCACTTGCCTTAGTGAAGTATATGAGCCATATTTCACATTCTCATGCTTTCTATGTGTTTCTCAAAATTCCTAGCTAGTAGAGTCCTGGTAAATGAGTGTGCAAGGTTGTCGTCAGATGCGACATTGACTACATCTACGTTTCCTTCTGCAACTTTATCTTTTCTAATATGATACTTTCGATCGATATGTTTCATCCTCTTTTGGTTTCTCATCTCCTTGGTATTAGCTATTGTCGCACTGTTGTCACAATACAGTATGATAGCTTTATCCAAACCAGGAATGACTTCAAGATTCATAAGGAACTTTTAAAGCCATATTGCTTCTTTGGTAGCCTTAAAAGTAGCCATATATTCAGCCTCCATAGTGGAGTCAATAGTACAAGTCTGCTTTACACTTCTCCACATAATGAACTCGTCACCTATAACAAAAACATAGCCCATTGTCAATTTGTTCGAATATTAACATGTTTGGAAGTCAAAATCAGTATATCCGATATGAGTGAGGTCTCATCCGAAATACACAAGTATATAATCCCTCGTTCTCTATAAATACTTGAGTATATGCTAAAATGCTTGCAGTGCCTTGGTCTTGGATTTGCCTCATATCGACTTACAAACCTCACTACAAAACAAATATCTAGGTGTGTGCATAACATACCATACATGAGACTTCCTACTGCCGAAGCATAAGGAACCTTTCTCATGTTCTCTTTTTCTTCCCTTGTTTTATGATAGTCCTCTAAAAAGAGATAAAATCCCGATATGGAAGATTGATTTCCCTTCTTTTGAATTAGTCATTGCATAATGCTCTAACATCTTATCTATGTATGAAGCCTAAGACAATGTTATCACTTTGTTATTTCAATCCCTTAGGATTTGAATACTTAAAACAAAATTAGCTTCTCCCAAGTTCTTCATGCTAAATTGTTGGGTTAACCACAATTTAATCGATGACAATATCCCTACATCATTCCCAACGAGTAGAATATCATCAATATATAGAATGAGAAAGATCACATTTCCATCCTTTAAACATTTATATGGCTTTAAAAGTTCCTTATGAATCTTGAAGTCATTCCCAACACAAGGTTCACCTACGTTTTAATTAAATCCAAAAGTCTTGATCGCTTGATCGAATCTTTGATTCCATAAGCGGGATGCTTGATTAAGTCTATATATAGATCAAAGTAGTTTGCATATTTAGTGGGTTGCATCATGTAGATGCTCTCTTCAAGATAGTCGTTAAAAATGTTGTCTTGACATCTATTTTTCAGATCTCGTAATCAAAAGCCACTGCAATGGATAGTAATATGCAAATTAATTTGAGCATAGCAACCGAATAGAAGTTTATTCATAATTGATACCTTCTTTTTTAGTATAACCTTTTACTACAAGTTTGGCCTTATAAGTTTCCACTTTTCCATCCATATTTATTTTCCTTTTATAAACCCACTTATACCCTATGGGTTTTATCCCTTTCAGTAAGTCTACAAGTTCCCACATTGAGTTGGAATACATAGAATCTATCTTAGTTTTCATAGCTATTTCCTAGAGCTTAGAATTAGCACTATAAATCGTTTTGTCATATGTGAATGGGTCATCATCTTTTTATTTGATAGCCTCAGTGTTAAAAACACTTCCGCTAGATTTAAAGAACTCAGGCCTACAAGAGACCCCCAACTACAATGAGGCTCCCTATGCTACTGATCATTTGTAGGTCTACTATTAGGAGTTAGTTTTGGGACTATTTCTGTAGGGTTTTGTATATTTTCCAAGAGCTCCTCGAGTACCTTTTTACCCTAAGGTTTGAAGTCATTCATGTAACTTTCTTTAAGGAAAATAGCATGAGTTGAGACTATAACAATTTGCTTTTTTAATTTATAAAACAAATTACCCTTTGTTCCGTTTGGATATCCTACAAACATGCACAATTTTGTCCATGAGTCTAACTTCTTCGCGTCTTTATCTAACACGTGGGTATGACATCCCTAAATTCTAAAATGATTAAGATTCAGCTTCCTACCATGCCACAATTTGTATGGGGTCTTTGATGTTACATGAGTTGACACATCATTCAAAATATAGCAAACCGTTTGTACAACGTATCCCCAAAAATAGATTGACAGCTTTGAAAATTTAACATCAAAATACCATGTTGTTGTCTAACAACATTCAATTTCTTCTGTCTTCCACGCCATCCTTGTAGCAGCTCGAATTAGGGGCTAGATAGAAAAGTGGTTTCAAAACCATGAATCCAAGGTTTAAAATATTATTCCGATTTAGTTTTGATGTTTATTGGGTGTTTGGATAGATATGTGAAACTTTGGTGTGTTAATTTTATTGGTTTCATGTCCAATTTGGTATATTGGACTAAATTGCAATAGGTGAAAAATATGGGTTTTATTTCATAAGGTACTTGATTGAATTAGGTTTTGAAATTAGAGGTCTTTATATGGTAATAAGGCCCTTTTAACTTAGTTGGACAAAAATGCCCAAGGAAGGGTGAATACTAAAGGTTTTTAATGAAGGGCATTTTGGTCATTAGTTAATAAAAGAAATAAAAAAGGAAAAATAAGGCCAAAATGTGACAGCCTGATTTAGGGCCTAAACAGAATAGTAGTTTTGAAACCATAAATTTGAAGTAGAAAATATATATTGCAATTAATTTTTTATATTTACTGTGTGATTGAATGACTATGTGAAAATCTGTTGCAAAATTTTATCGTTTGAGTGCTTAATTTGATATTTAGGACTAAATTGAAATAGGTGAAAAATGTGTGTTCTAGTTCATAAAGGTACTTGTGAGTAATGGTTTTTAAAAGTAGAGGTCCTTATATGGTAATTAGTCCATTTGTTAAATTGTTGGACAAAAATAGACATGGAATAGGTGAGGTAGGATTTTTTTTAGTAAGGGCATTTTAGTCATTTTATAAATAAAAGAATAAAAAGGGAAAATAAGCCAAAATTTGTTCACAATCTCCTACCTCTTGGCCGAATATTGGTAGTTCTCCATAGCTAGGGTTTTGTCATCTTTCAAGCTTGATTGTAAGTGCATCTTAGCCCCGTTTTTAATGTTCTTCGTATTTTTGAAATCCTTGTAACTCAGTTTACCTATTTCTATCATTATTTTGAGTTAGGGTTTCTGTTTAAAAATTTACCCATGAATGATATGCATATATTTTGATGTTTTATGAAAGAATATGAATGTTTGGAGTGTGATAAACATCTTTTACCAAGCGATTTACGAAATCGCGTAAAAGGACTAGTTTGTAACAAGTTGTGAAATGTGTTTAAATGTACGATTTAGTGGGAATTATAGGCTGCTATTAGAGGGAAAAGGTTCAGCTAGGCTTAAAATGCAAGAAAATTGAATAAAAATTATTTTACGAGCCTAGGAGTAAAATCATAATTTTGTGAAATTTAGGGGACAAAAATGTAATTTTTCCATAATATTATTTTTGGATCAAATTGAATAGTATGAGTATTAAATGAGTTATTATTAGATCAAGAAAGACGTGGAATCGACTTGCATCGGGGAAAAGAAAAAGTGGTGGATTAAAGTATAAACTCGTCATATTTTGCATCGAGGTAAGTTAATATGTGAATAAAGCGTTGTTTTTATTTATATTGTAATATTTTATTATATTTTATGAGATGGGATTGGACATGAAATAATTATTCGATGTAAATTATGAATTGTATTTGAATAAGAATGAATTGGTAAAATGAGTAATTCTCTATTGAACTTTCGGAATAGAAAAGATATGAATGATTCGGTGTGAGAACACATGTGTAGTACTATGTGCGGGCTACTATGTGTTCAAGATGTTTTGGGTCACGTGCGTAGTACTAAGTGCAGGCTACTACATGTACTATATGGTTGGGGTCGCATGTGTAGTACTATGTGCAGGCTACTATGCGTACTTGATAACTTCGATCACATGCGTGGTATTAAGTGCAAGTCAATATGTCTAAGGGATGATTTTGGTTACATGTGTAATACTAAGTGAAGGCTACTATGTGCACCAATTAACTTCAACTTCAAAGGTAATACTATGTGCAAGTCACCAAATATTTATTATTGTTCTATTTCGATGTGTTCAATGGGAAAGTAACCAAGTGAAAATGAGTGCGATTGTGTAAACCCTAAGTGCAGATATATGTGTATATAAGTATGTGAGTAATGTGTTCGATAAATGATCGAACTTCGGTAGATTTGATGTGGACAAGTGTTATTGGAAAATTTATATGAGGAAATTATGGAAAAGTAAATCAGAAATAAAACAGTTTATAATAGTAGCAGTAAGTTGACTTTGAAAAATCACCAAAAATAGTAGACATTGAATTAGAGATTGAATGAGATATGGAATTAAATCTTATTGAGTCTATTTTCATATAAAAGAAATAGATCAAGTAAAAGCTTTCTATATTCTGAGATATTTAAATTCATGTGAGACTGATCCAGAATGATTTCGTGATCCCCTGTTCTGATTTGGAAAAATCATTCAAATTTGTACAAAAATAATTATGGAACATAATTTATATATTTAGATTCCTTATTGAGTATATTTTTAGAAGAAATAAACATGAACATCTTTTGAATTCTGTATAAAGAGAAATTGAAATGTTAGTGAAGAGTGGTCAGGACTGTCAGGTAGCAAAATAGGGGAGGTTTTAATGAATAAATTGTATTAATTGACCAAACTAAAAATTCTGAAATTTTTATGGTAAGAAGACATATGAGTCTAGTTTCTGAGAAAATTAGCAGATCTTAATTTGGAGCTCTGTAGCTCCAGATAAAAATAATTTAGTGACTGGGACTCTAATGGACAGCTTGTACTAAATTTAAGTAAATAGTAAATTCATGTGAGATTAAGATTGTATAATTGTGGAAACATATTTTGGTATTTATAAATGCCATAAATAGTTTATTATTTTTATTATTTACATATTACTTACTAAGCTATAATCTTACTTTGTTTTCTTTTTCTTTCATGTCTTGTTTTTATAGTGTAATCGAGTTTGCTCATGATTTGGAAAAATTGTAATTACCAACACTATCCATCCTTCCTTTTAGTATTTTGTAAACATATTTTGGAACTATGGGATGTATAGAAGACTTGAGTATTTTGTTGTATGTTATAGTAATATTACTAGAAATATTGATCTCTAATATTTGATATATCACTTGTATTATGCTATCGATGTGGTTTAATACTAGTTAAGTTACCGGTTTATGATATATATGAACTTAGTGATTAAAAGATGAATGAATAGTTGAAGGGTTTTAATTTAAATGATCATTTTATGACTTGGTTTATTAGGATTACATGTGTGCTATTCTGGTAATACCTCATATTCTATTTTAGTGTTAATACGGGTAAGAGGTGTTACACAAAATGTGTCCATAATCCCTTCTCCTTGGCTGAATATTGTGGGAAGCCATAGCTAGGGTTTTGTTGATTTTCAAGCTCCAAGTAAGTGCAATCGAGCCCTGTTTTTAATTTTTTTTGTATTTTTAGAATCCTCGTAGCTTGCTCTAACTATTTCTACCCTTATTTTAAGTTAAGGTTGATGTTTAAAATTTTACCCATGTATGAAATGCAAGTATTTTGATGTCTAATGGTGGAATATGAAGGTTTAAGGTGTGGAAAACTATGATTACTAGGTGATTTTTCATGAAAGTCCCTAAAAAGGACCAAATTGCAAAGTTAATTAATTCAGTCGTAAAAGTATACATTGATGAGACATGTGGACTGTTTTGGGTGCCATTGATATTTGGCTAGGCTTGGGTAACCAAGAAAATTGATACATTTCAATTTACGAGCCTAAGGACTTAGTTGTAAAAATTTACAAAGTTAGGGGTAAAATGGTAAAAATTGTCATGGGATGATTTTGGACTAAATTGAACAATGTGTGCATTAAACGAGTTAAATGTGTCATTATAGATCAAGAAGATCGAGGAATCAACCTTGACCGCGGCAAGGGCAAGGTCTCAGATTAAGTTGCAAATTACCACTTTTTGTTGTCAAAGTAAGTTTATATGTAAGTAATGTATCCATTTTATTTGTACATTAATAATTCTAATGGATATTATAAAATGTTGAAAATGAATAATCTTCTATGTTGTTGAAAGCGTTGGAAAAGACAGATCTCGGTTGGACCTTCAGAATAATGAGAGATATGGATAAAATATGGCTAAGTCGCATGTGTGATAAAGTGAGCTTCACCATGTAGACCTGAAGGCTATGGAATTCAATGGCTAAATCACATGTGTGATAAAGTGAACTTCACCATGTGTACACAATAGTTATAAGACTTAATGGCTATGTCACATGGGTGATAAAGTGAACTTCCCCATGTGTACATAAGAGCAATATCATATGTAGCTAAGTCACGTGGTTGATAAAGTGATTTTCGCCATGTGCACACGAGGGCTACGAGACTAAATTGCTAGGTCACGTGGGTGATAAAGTGGACTTCATCATGTGTACCCGAGAGCCGAGCTTATGTGTTGGTGGAATCATGGGCGGAAGGTCCACTGAGTATCGAATGTTAATCTGAAGAGTTCAACGGGAATACTTACTAAAGAGACTTGTTGTGGTAGTATGACTTGTGTGTGCAGGTGTATTCTTTTGGGAAAGTGTAATTGTGAGAAAATGCATGTGGATGCAAGGGCGCATGTGTACTTCAGTAGGTGAAAATAATGTGCATGATTTGTATGAAAATGTTGGTAAGTTTAGGTGGTAAGTTAGTGTGTGTGAGATAAACCTTGGTACTGCTAAATGTTGTTATGATGATAATTATTTACATATAGACTTACTAAGCTTTTAAAGCTTACTCTTTTCTCTTTTCCCTTGTTTTATAGATTCAGTCATGGTAGCTCAGGATCGGACTGAGTCAGAGGATCACCCACACTATCAACGTTATCTTTTGGTACAGTAAAATGAACTCTTTAGACTACGGCATGTATAGGGACTTAATGGTGTTGTAGGTGTTAAGTTGGTTTGATTATGTTAGGGTAATTGTCATGGGATAAGTCATCTTGCATTCAAGGTTAAGTGATATAGCCATTGATTATGATATTTTGTTTATCTATCCTTATGAGGAAATTCATGGGATGCTTAGTGTGTTTGTGTGTGTTTAATTTGAAATGGGTGATGGATGGGTAAATGGAGTCATTTAGATGTCTAAAGATGTGTTTGTTGTGTGGTGTTAAAAGTAGTAGAGATAGTATGTGTTTTGGGGCAAAGTATGGCTTGGAAAATAGCCTAACTTAGGGCCACACGGCCAGCTCCCACGATCATGTGTGTAGGGCGTGTGAATTTTGCATAGGATTTTTATAGATTAAGGACATCACACGGCCTGGTCACATGGGCGTGTGCTGTGGCCGTGTGACCAGAATTGCATGCTGACGTCATAAACAGAATGTCCCAGTTTTTCACACGGGGAGGCCACACGGGCATGTCGAGGCCATATGATGGACATGGGTAAAAGACACGGGCGTGTGTTTGGCCGTGTGAAAACCTCTGTAGGTTCGAAATGAAAAATAATTTTCCAATAATTCAACGCGGGTAGGGGACACGGGCGTTTGTAGCCACACGGCCTGCCCACATGGGTGTGCCCCTGTCTCCATGGGCATGTGCTCTGTATTAGGTCAAGATTTCCAAAATTTTTCTAAGTTCTTAGTTGGGTCTCGGAACATTCGCAAACCATGTTTTGGGCATCGTGGGCCCATTTTAAAGGTTGTATGGTATTTCATGAATAAGTTCTAAATTGGAATAAAAATTAGTGGTTCGATTGTGCATGAATGATGCTGATATGTCTGGTAATGACTCGTGCTCAGGTAAGGCAATAATCCAGGGTAAGTGGTGTTACATTTAATGATATCAGAGCTATGATTTAGTCGGTTCTCGGACTACTACAGCGTTGTGGATGAGTCTAGCTATACATGCCATAGATATATTATGATAGTGTGGTGACTCCTGACTTTTCTAAACTGTGTTTTGGTTTTATATAGTAATAGATCCCGAACGAGCTGTGGCTAATGATGCTGCTAGTAATGAGCCGGCTCCCACACAAGGGACCGCATTGGTAGAAAGTAGAAATGAGACTATGAGTTAAGTAGACAATGCTCGAGATGCCTTTCTTCGAATAATGAATGACTGGTACACTAATTTTGTTAGAGCAAACCTTAATGCTCAACCCCTTCCTTCCCCACCTATACCACAACCGGTTCCCTTAGCCCCACAGGGTGATGATATGGTAAGGTTGATAAAATCTTCGATGGATAAAACTCGTAAATAAGGAGCTGAAGAGTTTAGAGCTAGTGTGGATGATGATCTAGAGAGAGCGGAGTTTTGGCTTGAAAATTCCATTAGAGTATTTGTGGAATTATCTTGTACCCCTGAGGAGTGTCTAAAATGTGTCGTGTCTTTGTTGAAAGATTCAGCCTATCGTTGGTGGAAAACATTAATATATGTGGTCTCGAGGGAGAAAGTGACGTGGGATTTCTGATAATCTGTCTCTGGTCTCAAAAATCAATTTTCACCTTTCTCTAATATTTTAACTCAAATTAACCCTATGAGTTTCTCTTTCTCAATTGCTCTTAATATTTAAAACACAATACAAAACTTACCTTTCTAAGAATCTGAATCACTTCCTCAATTTAACTATTAGTATTAGAGTGACACACAATAACATTCAGAAATCTCGTACTCAAGCCTTACTAACTTTTTCTGAAGTTATAATACAAATATCGGATTTCAACCATAACCAATGAAAATTTGGGCTCTGTATAAACTGACAACCTCAGGATAAATAACTTAGATAACCCGTCAATAGAAAAACTTGGTCATGCTGAGAAAAATATACATAAACTTCCTTGAGAAATCAACCATAGGTCACATAACCTTTACCCTTTTGATGATAATACTAATTCTATTGTACAATTCTTCGAATTACCATTGCATTTCCACACAGATATCAATACTGACTATAATAGCTTCTAAGATACTTAAAATAATCAACTTTAACTTTTTGAAAGTTCAGACATCAGGTTCAAAATTTGGTACATAGCATATCTTACGCTTACTAGTGTAACTATTTTTTAGTATCTTCCATCTCTGTACTCTTCAAGTAGATAGTTATCACTGTGTCAGGGTTCATAACTATTGCATAATCTCTTTACTCAATTTAGACTGAATCATAACAAATACTTCAGTCGTCAATTTCTTCAGTTGTATATAACTTTACTAGCATGGATTTAAACCAAATTAAACTTCATATAATGAGAACTTTAGTAATCAGACAACTTGGATTGGCAAAATCATAAGCTCAAATACAACCCTTTCGATGTGTATATATATATATATAACTCTATATCATAACTTCTAGAATAGGTACTCTTCACTCAAGTCGTTTATCCATTTATACATAAACAATCAACATTTAATTCTGGAACTGTGAATAATTCTAACATATATATAACTCAATTAGACTGCTCAACTGAATCAATTTTGACTAATAAACAATAACTTTTCAAGAACTGCTCTTCTTTATGCTATCATTATATCTCAAACATACATTCTATCATGATCTCTTCAAAAAGCTAATCACAGATCATTATCACTGCATAACTTGAAAAAACATAACATTCGGTCTTTAACTTGCTGATACATGTATCAAGATCATTTAAAAAAGTAAAATTATTACCTCAGTCTAAGCTGAACTTCTTATCACTCACATTTTGCCAAAGTCACTTTCTCTTCAAATCTAAGGAAAGATTAAACATATATTAGAATTTACCTTAATTGTTTCTTATTGAGGCACTGAACTATACTAAGGCCACCATACTGGTTAGCTTAAAAATCGCGGTGCCATAATAAAACTGACTTCTCAATTACTTTAGTAAATGACATCCCAGCTGAAAATAAAACATCCTGATCATCAGAAAGATTTAGATACAAATTTCAATAACAACCAGCGCAAAAACACATTCTTTACACTTCTGATAAGTATACCTCTATACTTTCATTATCAGGTTCGAACTCATATTTGTCAATAGAACGTTTCTTGCTATTATCTCATGGCTAATACTTTGAACAGTAATTTATTAAGAAACTCGGGATAACAAAATCTCAGAACATGGAGCTATACAGAATTTCTGAAAATCACCTCTCATGCAGAACAGTTAAGGTCTCGATAGCATCTCAGAAAATTTCCAAACAGGAAAGATAATACTCACAAGCACTAAAATCAACTATGACAGAAACCATATAATTTTCCTTTATATTTACCAAACAATAGCTAGTAGAGCAGGATGTTAACATCATACGGACCTTACCGTCAACTTTCCATCTGCACACTAGAGCAGAAAACTAGAATAGTTTGAGCAATATCAATCACAATTCAAGAAAACTACAATGCCTTCTTCTGTCTGTAAATTTAATTGACATCCTCATACAGTAGGAATTTCGTCTGAAATCTTGCAGATATAAATATATACATACCTTTGAAAATAAATTTACACATATAATAGTCGAAAGAAAATTTTGAAATTTTCTCAACCAAAAACTCTGCATTCAGCTATTAATGCAGGTCAATCATTATTCCTCTGTCTAATTTTGTCATTACTGAATCCACATTATCTCATTCAAAATCGAAATTTATTCGGAAGAAAGTCCAGCAATCATATACCTTACACATCATACCTGAATACGTGCATTAGCTGAACCTAACTTTTCTTTAACTGTAACATTTCAGAATCTGGATGATCTTCATATTAACTTGGCATCTTTTCTTTAACTGTATTCATTTGCTAAATCATTCCCGACTCTGATTATGTTGTCAATTAATCTGGCACTGAACTTTTTAGTTTTTCACTTGTAAGTCTATTCAGTCTGAATTTCATGGAATCTCTCTCTGAAATACCTTGTTGAAAAGGGGGGGTGAGGTTGTAACACCTTTGATTTACCTTAATATAATCATGCATATAACTTAACACTCATCAATATATAATATTATCACAGTTATACAATTTGCTTCAAGTAATCTAGCATACACGTTCATAATACAGAGGCTTCCTGATCATCTTATGCAAACTAGTGCACTTATACATGCATTCATGAATCTCAAATAATATTACTCAGAACATTCACTTAACTTCTCTAGTTATACATATAGCATCATACAAAAGCCAATTTAACATGAACACTTATCTTAATATAAACTTTCCTTTTATCTTATCTCATCTTTCATATTTCCTAAACAATTCTTATTCACAATTTATTTATTTTCACATAAACATCATGAACTATTATTCTTACCTTTTTTGAGCCTCAACTCATCATAAACATACTGTCTGTACTATCAAACTTAGCTCGGTTGGAGTGCACATCTGTCTGACAAAACATTTTACATCTAGGTCTGGAGTCGTCACACTATCACAGTTCAATATGGCATGTATAGCTAGAATCTTACTCATGCTAGATAGTCTGAGAACCGACTAAACTCTTTCTCTGATACCAATAAATGTAACACCCCTTACCCAAGACCGTTGCCGTAGTCGAGCACGAGGCGTTACCAGACTTATATTACTAGTTCGGGGCATAAAAAATTTACTTTTAAAATTAATTCGCTCACATTCATCCAATACATCCCTAAAAAGGGCCCTCGAGGCCCTAAAACATGCAATTGAAATGGTTCAGGACCAAATCGGGAACATTAAAATTTTTCTGATTACTTACACAAATCAAAACAATTTATTTCACTATTTATAATAAAACAGTCCACCTGCATAATAGTCACTAAATTAATTACAACTCAAGTTACGAAACTCAAAATTTAAATCTGTAAATTTTCCCTAAAACTAGACTCATATATCTTCTTACCATAATTTTTCTATAATTTTTGGTTTTGCCAATTAGTATAGTTTATTCATTAAAGATTCCACTGTTTCGCAGTCCAATGACCTGACCTCTCTTCACTAAAAATCAATTCTCTCATTTTACAAAATTTGGATAACGTTTCCATTTGTTTCTAATGACAATAGAATCATTAAGAAATCTAGACATATATACATCATAATTCTTTTTGTACAATTTTTAGTGAAATTCTAAAATCGGAATAGGGGATCACGAAGTCACTCTGAACCAGTCACGTAGCAGTTTAAATATCTCAAAATATAGACTTCCTTTGCTTACTATGTTTCTTTCTTATGAAAATAGACTCAATAAGCTTTAATTCTATATCTTATTCACCATTCAATTCTATTTCTACAATTTTTAGTGATTTCTCAAAATCACGTCACTGCTGCTATCCTAAAACTATTCCATAACCAACTTTTACTCTTTCATAATTTCTTTGCATTACAACTCATTTAGGCATACATAACATCAACACATGTTTTTATTTAGCCATATCATAAGAACATACACACAAAATGGCCAAGTCCCTATACATGCCATAGCTGAAAACGTTTCAATGAAAATACCCAATTTGGTAACTTGATAGTCGAAAGTGTGAAGCAATCTCTAACGACCTCCAACCCGAGCTTGTTTGATAAAACTCTGAAACCGAGAAAAGGAAAGAAGTAAGCTTATAAAGCTTAGTAAGTTCACATGTAAAATAATAGGTATTAGTAATGAATTTATCTTATTATTAAGCTTTCATAATTTGCATAAATAATGTTAAGTTCTTACTTTCCCATCTTACTTATTGGTAACCTTAACAAAGGCTCAGAATAAAAAAAATACCTTACTTAATAGCTTGCTTATGCACTTGCAACATCTCACTTAACACATTAATACTCTATCATAATATATAGGCATATTACTAATCATGTCACAAAGCGTCATAAGTATAATTGAAAACTTATCACTTTCTTAATACTTGAATATACTCATTAAAATACTTTTAATATCATCAACTTATAACCTCAATATTAGTAAGCCTTATGTATATACCTATGCTCTTTCCTCATGATCTTACCTTGTCATCTCTTTGATTTTCTCTTTGAATTACTCAAGTACCTTTCCTATTGAAATTTACCATTGTCATGTCTTGACATGGCCTTACGTGGTATCCTTGCCTTATTTACTCACCAATGCCATGCCTTGGCATGGCCTTACATGGGATCCTTGCCTTATATACTCACCAATGCCGTGCCTTGGCATGGTCTTACATGAGATCATTGCCTTATATACTCACCAATGCCATGCCTTGGCATGGTATTGCATGGGATTTTTGCCTTATAGTAACTTATTAATACCTTGTTTTAACATGGTCTTACATAATTTCCTTGCATTGTAAAACTTACCAATGCCATGCCTTGGCATGGTCTTACTTGGTATCCTTATCTTATGTTGCCATGGGTCAACCATGGTGTTTTTCCGTCAATTCTTCCTCAGTTTCCATGTTATAAATATGGACTTTGAAATATTAATGTCTTGGCAATTCATAGCTAAAACATACTTACTCAAAATTCTCAAGCTCAGTTACATAACTCAATAATAATAATAGCAACAATTTCGTAATAATAAAATGCTACTCAACTTACATACTTACATTCTCAATCTCATCATATCCTCAATTTATCTTACTTTCCTCAAATTATGCTATTCTATACTTTCTTGATCTTATACAATGCCACATTACCACTATGGTCTTATATGTAAACTTATTCGAATTCTCACTTTTAATGTCGAATCATTATCGAACATTTCTCAATTATTATCATTATATTAAAAAATCAATACGAAAATATTTATAACTAATATATCAATTTAGCATTCAAACATGCTTAATTAAATGCTTATTAAACACATGAACTTACCTCGATACCAATACGACAATTTTGACCAACTTTTCTGATTTTCGATTTTTCTCTCATCCTAGGTCCAAATCTCATTTTTTGGGATCTAAAACATCATATTTCACTTATTTAATCAATGTACTAATCATTTCAAACCTAAAACAAGTTTTTACCAAATTTATATTTTTGCCCCTAAACTTTTACATATTTACACTTTTGCCCCAAAGCTCGGAAATAAATTCTTATTCAATTTCTTTGCATTTTAGGCCTAATTGAACCATTTCATAAATATGGCAGCCCATAATTCTCATTAAAACTCACACTTATGACCAATTTTATAACTTTTATAATTTAGTCCTTCTTGACATTTTCGTCGAAAATCACTCGGGAAAAACCGTTTCTCTAACCATAAACATGCTTAATATATCATAATTCATCAAATTTCACAATTATTCAACATGGGTCAATTTTTGAAATCAAACCCTAGCTCAAATAAATGGTAGAAATAGAGAAATCATGTTACCGATATTTCAAAAACGTAAAAATATAAAAAACGGGGCTAGAACGAACTAACAATCGAGCTTGGAAGCTTGAAAAACCCTTGTCATGGTTTCTCCATGCTATATTCGGCCTTGAGGAAGAAGATGAGAAAATTTTTGCTTTATTTTCCCTTTTTAGTTCTTTTAAATTACTAAATGACCAAAATGTCCTTAATTCTTTCAAATTTGTCTTATTCATGCTCGTCCAAAAATTTAACCAATGGTCTAATTACTATTTAAGGACCTTCAATTTAAAACTTCATAGCAATTGGACACTTCTAACATATGGAACTCAACTTTTGCACTATTTACAATTTAGTCCTTTTGACTAAATTGAGTGCCCAAACGTCGAAATTTTCAAACGAAATTTTCACGAAATCTTTTTGTGAAATCGTAGTCCTTAAAAATATAGTAAAAGTAATATTTTCCTTGTCGGATTTGTGGCCTTAAAACCATTGTTCTGACTAGGCCTAAAATCGGGATGTTACAATTGTTGATTGGAAGCCGCCGAAGAATGTAACCGAGTTTAGAAGCTTTTTGGGTTTAGCTAGCTATTACCGATGATTTGTGGATGATTTTTCTATGATTGCTTCTCCTATGACCAAGCTGCTCCAAAAGTATGTAAAATTTGAGTGGACCGAAAAATGTCAACAAAGTTTTGACCAGTTGAAAGCTAAATTGACTGAGGCACCAATGCTAGAGCAACTTGAGTTGGGAAAGGAGTTTGTGATTTATAGTGATGTGTCACTAAATGGCCATGGATGTGTACTGATGCAAGAGGGTAAGATGGTGGCCTATACTTCGAGGCAATTAAAACCATATGAAAGGAACTACCCGACACATGATTTAAATTTGGCTGCTGTCGTCTTTGCTTTGAATATTTGGCGCCATTATTTGTATGGTAAGAAATGTCAGATTTTTGCCGACCATAAAAGTTTGAAATACTTGATGAATCAAAGGGAATTGAACTTGAGACAACGGAGGTGGCTTGGATTGTTAAAGGATTACGAGCTAGTAATTGAGTATCATCTCGGAAAGGCAAATGTGGTTGTAGATGCTTTAAGTAGAAAATCCTTGTGTGCTTTGAGAGTTATAGGTACGAGTTTGATGTTATTTGAAGATGATTCTATATTAGCCAAGTTGAGGGCTAAGCTATTATTTCTATAGCGGATCTGTGAAGCTTAAAATAATGATGATGAATTGCATTCAGTGCAAGATGGGTGATGACTCTGATTTTCAAATTGGTTTAGATGATTGCTTGATGTTTCATGATAAAGTTTGTGTTCTTAGAGATAGGGAGTTGACTCGGGAATATTTTCTTGAGGCACATAGTGGTTGTTTATCTGTACATACGGATAGCACAAAAATGTATAATGACTTGAAGAAATTGTATTGGTGGCCGAGTATGAAAAAAGACATTTCAGAATTTGTGACAAACTATCTGATCTGCCAATAGGTGAAGGTGGAGCATCAAGTACCTTTAGGTTTACTTCAGCCAGTAATGATTCCAGAGTGGAAGTAGGATAGGATTACCATGGATTTTGTGACCTGGTTGCCTTTGACACCGAAAAAGAAAGATGTTGTGTGGGTTATTATGGAAAAATTGATGAAGTCAGCTCATTTCATACCAGTATGTGTGGATTATTCACTTGATAAATTGGCCAAATTATATGTTGCTGAAATTGTGAGGTTACATGGGGTACCTATGTCTATCACCTCGGATAGAGATTTGAGGTTCACCTCGAGATTTTGGAAAAAGTTGCAAGAGGCACTAGGTACGAAGTTAAATTTTAGTACTGCATTTCACCCGCAGACTGATGGCCAATCCGAGAGGGTAATCCAAGTTCTTTGAAGATATGCTTCGGTGTTGTGTTTTAGAGTTCGAGGGTAGTTGGGAAAAGTATTTGCCTTTGGTGGAATTTGCCTACAATAATAGTTATCAGTCGAGTATAAGGATGACACCTTATGAGGAATTGTATGGCCGAAAATGTCGAATTCCCTTGTATTGGACGAAGTTGAATGAGAAACAGATTCATGGTGTTGATCTGGTTAGAGAGACTAAGGAAAAAGTGAAGATAAGTTGGGATTGTTTAAAGGCTAGTTCTGACCGGCAAAAAGTCTTATGTTGATTTGAAAAGGAAAGAGATTGAATTTCAAGTTGGTGATAAAGTATTTTTGAAAGTATTTCCATTGAAGAAGATATTGAGATTTGGCCGGAAAGGCAAGTTAAGTCCGTGTTTCATTGGACCGTACAAGGTTATGGAAAGAATAGGGCCGGTGGCATATCGTCTAGCTTTACCATCAGAATTGGAAAAGATACATAATATGCTTCATGTGTCAATGTTACAACTATATCGTTCAGATCCTTCACATGTGATTTCACCTACGGATATTAAGATTTAGTCGGGCATGACCTACGAGGAGGAGCCAATTAAGATTTTGGCGCAAGAGGTTAAACAGTTAAGAAACAAAGATATACCTTTGGTGAAATTGTTGTGGAAAAAGCATGCTATGGAAAAGGCTATGTAGGAACTAGAGGAAGCTATGAGGAAACAGTTCCGAAACCTAATCACCGGTAAGATTTTCGGGGACGAAAATCTCTAAAGGGGGAGAGTTGTAACAACCCGAATTAGGGGCTAAACAAAAAAGTGGTTTCAAAACCATGAATTCAAGGTTTAAAATATTATTCTGATTTAGTTTTGATGTTTATTGGGTGTTTGGATAAATATGTGAAATTTTGGTATGTGAATTTTATTAGTTACATGTCCAATTTGGTATGTTGGACTAAATTGCAATAGGTGAAAAATATGGGTTTTATTTCATAAGGTACTTAATTGTATTAGGTTTTGAAATTAGAGGTCCTTAAATGGTAATTAGGCCCTTTTAACTTCGTTGGACAAAAATGCCCAAGGAAGGGTGGAATACTAAAGGTTTTTAATAAAGGGCATTTTGGTCATTAGTTAATAAAAGAAATAAAAAGGGAAAAATAAGGCCAAAATGTGTCCATAATCCCTTCTCCTTGGCCAAATATTATGGGAAGCCATAGCTAGAGTTTTGTTGATTTTCAAGCTCCAAGTAAGTGCAATTGAGCCCCGTTTTTAATTTTCTTCGTATTTTTAAAATCCTCATAGCTTGCTCTAGCTATTTCTACCCTTATTTTAAGTTAAGATTGATATTTAAAATTTTACCCATGTATGACATGCAAGTATTTTGATGTCCAATGGTGGGATATGAAGGTTTAAGGTGTGGAAAACTATGATTACTAGGTGATTTTTCATGAAAGTCCCTAAAAAGGACCAAATTGCAAAGTTAATAAATTGAGTGGTAAAAGTATAAATTGATGAGAAATGTGGACTGTTTTGGGTGCCATTGATATTTGGCTAGGCTTGGGTAAACAAGAAAATTGATACATTTCAATTTACGAGCCTAAGGACTTAGTTGTAAAAATTTACAAAGTTAGGGGTAAAATGGTAAAAATTTTCGTAGGATGATTTTGGACTAAATTGAACAATGTGTGCATTAAATGAGTTAAATGTGTGATTATAGATCAAGAAGATTGAGGAATCAACCTTGACCGGGGTAAGGGCAAGGTCTTGGATTAAGGTGCAAATTACCGCATTTTGTTGTCGAGGTAAGTTTATATGTAAGTAATGTATCCGTTTTATTTGTACATTAATAATTGTAATGGATATTATGAAATGTTGAAAATGAATAATCTTCTATGTTGTTGAAAGCGTTGGAAATGAGAGTTCTCGGTTAGACCTTTAGAATAATGGGAGATACGAATAAAATATGGCTAGGTCGCATGTGTGATAAAGTGAGCTTCACCATGTAGACCTGAGGGCTATAGAATTCAATAGCTAAATCACATGTGTGATAAAGTGAACTTCACCATGTGTACACGATAGTTACGGGTCTTAATGGCTATGTCACATGGGTGATAAAGTGAACTTCCCTATGTGTACATAAGAGCAATATCATATGTAGCTAAGTCACATGGGTGATAAAGTGATTTTCACCATGTGCACACGAGGGCTACGAGACTAAATGGCTAGGTCACATGGGTGATAAAGTTAACTTAACCATGTGTACCCAAGAGCTGGGCTTATGCGTTGGTGGAATCATGAGCAGAAGGTCCACCAAGTATCGAATGTTAATCCGAAGAGTTCAACGGGAATACTCACTAAAGAGACTTGGTGTGGTAGTATGACTTGTGTGTGTAGTTGTATTCTTTTGGGCAAGTGTAATTGTGGGAAAATGCATGTGGATGCAAGGGTGCATGTGGACTTAAGTAGGTGAAAATAATGTTCATGATTTGTATGAAAATGTTGGTAAGTTTAGGTGGTAAGTTAGTGTATAAGATATAAACCTTGGTATGGCTAAATGTTGTTATGATGATAATTATTTACATATAGACTTACTAAGCTTTTAAAGCATACCTTTTCTCTTTTCCCTTGTTTTATAGATTCAATCAAGCCAACTCGGGATCGGAACGAGTCGAAGGATCACCCACACTATCAACGTTATCTTTTGTTATAGTAAAATGAACTCCTTAGACTATGGCATGTATAGGGGCTTAATGATGTTGTAGGTGTTAAGTTGGTTTGATTATGTTGGGGTAATTGTCATGGGATAAGTCATTTTGCATTCAAGGCTAAGTGATATAGCCATTGATGATGATATTTTGTTTATCTATCATTATGAGGAAATTCATGGGATGTTTAGTGTGTTTGTGTGTGTTAATTTGAAATGGGTGGTGGATGGGTAAATGGAGTCATTTAGATGTCTAAAGATGTGTTTGTTGTGTGGTGTTAAAAGCAGTAGAGATAGTATGTGTTTTAGGGCAAAGTATGGCTTGGAAAATAGCTTAACTTAGGGCCACACGGCCAGCTCCCACGGGCATGTGTATAGGGCGTGTGAATTTTGCATGGGATTTTCGGAGATTAAGGACGTGACACGGTTTGGTCACATTGGCGTGCCCCGTGGCTATGTGACCAGAATTGCATGCTGACTTTATAAACAAAATGTCTTGGTTTTTCACGCGGAGAGGCCACACTAGAGTATCGGGGTCGTGTGATGGACCGGGCAAAGGACACAAGCGTGTGTTCGGCTATGTGAAAACCCCTGAAGGTTCGAAATGCAAAATAATTTTCCAATAATTCAACACGGTAGGGGACACGGGCGTGTGTTGCCACACGACCTGCCCACACGAGCGTGCCCCTATCTCACATAGGCGTGTGCCCTGTATTAGGTCAAATTTTCAAATTTTTTTCTAAGTTCTTGGTTTGGTCTCGGAACATCCCTAAACCATGTTTCGGGCCTCGTGGGCCCATTTTAAGGGTTGTATGGTATTTTATGAATAAGTTCTAAATTGGAATGAAAATTGGTGGTTCGATTGTGCATGAATGATGTTGATATTGTCCGGTAATGCCTCGTGCTGGGGTAAGGCAGTAAACCCAGGTAAGGGGTGTTACAATCTTGTTATGGAGTGCCTGACGTAATTAACTAGGATAGAGTCTCACTCTATAAGGTACCCTAAGAACTCATCAAATAAATATTCTATACCTCGACCAGACCGAACTGCCTTTATGAGCAAACATGGTTGTTTCTCCACTTTCGCACGAAACTATTTAAATTTATCAAAGGTTTAACTTTTGGGGTGCATCAGGTATACATACCCATATTTGGAATAGTCATCAATAGAGTTTATATAATATTCATAACTACTTCTTGCACTAATGCTCATGAGGCCACATATGTCAGTGTGCACAAGTTCTAGGGGTTTTTTTGCCTTCGTTCCTTTTGCATTAAAAGATCGCTTAGTCATCTTACCTTCCAAGCAAGATACATATTGTGGAAGATCAAATTGTTTAAGCAAACTTAAGATGTTATCTTCCACAAGTCTAGTGATTCTTTCTCTATTAATATGACCAAGTCTCAAATGTTAATGGTACACCTTATTAGAGTGACAAGTTTTAAGTCTTTTATTCGCTATTTCAGTCTCAATCAGTGTGTACATATTTGGTTTGATAAAATAGAGATTATTTGAGATCTATCCATTGCAAATAAGATTGTGATTTTTAAATATTGCAATTTTATTATTAAAAGTCACAATCATGCCGTCTTTATATAAACATGCAACAAAAATGAAGTTTCTTTTGAAATTGGTACATAGAAAACATCTTTTAAAATAATCTTCCTAAAATTATCAAAATAAATATGCACATCTCCTACTGCTTCAACTACCACACTTGTCTCATTTCTAGTCCACAATGATAAGCTCTTATCTTTAATATATTTCTTCTCCTCGAACCCTTGCAGAGAAACACAAACTTGATTAGTGGCTTTTGGATCAATGACTTAGTGGTCTATTGAGTCTTTCACTGAACACGCTTCTATCATCAAGAGTTCAATGCCTTTGCCTTTGGCAGCTAGGTATTCATTCTACTCTTTATAGTTTGGCTTGAACTGTCATTTCTTGCTGCAAAAAGAAGTATTTAGACTTAAATAACTCTTTAGGCTTTCTGGTTCTCTTCCTTTCCACTTGTGGTGGCCCAAAAACTTTGGCCTTATCTTTCTTAGTGTGCTTTCCCTTCCCTTTTGAGGAAGAAGCGATGGTTATATTCACTTCTTCTCTTTGGATCGGCTGACCACTGTTTAACATTAACTCATAGGATTGTAACTCCTTCATGAGTTGTGTAAGTGTCAGGTTTTTCTTGCCAAGGTTATATGTGGATCGAAAACTAACAAAATTGTTGGACAAGCTTTTGAAAACCATCTCTATTTAGGGTTTTGGTCCAAACAGGCCTCTTTATCCTCGGCCTCAGTAAAGTAGACCATCAGAGTGATCATATGTCTTTGATTGAAGTGCCGGGCTTTTATTGGGCATTCACTAAACTAGTTATAGTAAACTTTTGAGCCTAGGTAGCTTGGCCTCTGAACATGTCCTCTAACTTATCTAGAATTGCTTTACCAGTCTTACAGCTCTCCAGTTGCTTATACAGAGTGTTGGTCACGCTTGCCAGCATATAGCAATGAAATATCTCATCAGACTTGTCCCACCGTTTTCTAGCCTTAGCTTGAGTGGTCGGAAGACACTTAGTATTAAGAACTATTTTAAGTTTCTCACAGTTCATGACAATTATCAGGTTCCTTTTCCATTCCTTATAATTATTTTCGTTAAATTTGTTTTCAGTAAGTATGTTCAATAAGGGAGTTGCTGTCATTTTTGAACTGAAAATAAGTGCTTAATATATGTATTGAATCATGTGGTAAGATCACATGAGTAAGTAATAATTCCCAACTTAATTATGAGATAGGAAAACTTATTTTTCCATTTACTATGTTCATTTAGTTTTAAATGCTCAGTAGTTTTGCATATAGACTTACTAAGCTTTATAGCTTACGCCTTCTCTTTTCCATTCCCTTATAGGTTCGTCAAGATAGTCCGAGGTTCGGTGATCATCAGGATTCCATCAACACTATCAACAATCATTTTGGGTATTTGATTATGAACTTTGAATATTATGACATGTATAGGTGGTCTATTGTTTTGGTTATGTGTCATAGTTCTTTTGGGTCCATTTGTTGATAGTGGTGTTTTGTTACTTTGGCCATTTGAAATGAGCCATAATTATACCAAAGTAATGTAATCTATTATATGCACTCTTGCATAGCAAATATGAATTGTGTGCAAATGTGCATGCTTGATGATGATGGATAGAGTTAACATGTGGATGGCTTAATATGTATGTTTTAATGAGTTTTTGTGTTACAATGTGAATTGGCAAAAATTGGTTGATATTGGTCTATGTTTTAGGATGGCAATTTGCTTAGAAAATGGCCTATAATTGTCCACATGGGTAAACATATGGGCATATGACACACGGCCTGCCTACAGGCGTGTTGATAGGCTATGTGTCCCTTGCACCTGAAATTATGAAAATTAAATGTTTTGTAGTAAACACACGGGGCGGAGAGACGGTCGTGCGTCTTGACCATGTGATGGACACGGCCTAGCCCACGAGCATGTGGCTTGGCCGTGTGACCAAAACTTCGTGATGACGTCATAAACAAAATACCCCAGTATTTCACACGGGGTAAGGACACAGGTGTGTGCTTGGCCATGTGAAAACCCCTGTAGGTTCAAAAAGAAAAATAATTCTGCACGGGCTAGGGACATGGGCGTGTGCGACCACACAGCCTGCCCACACGGGCGTGTCCCTGTCCCACATGGGCGTGTGCCCTATTTTGAGTCAAATTTTCATAAGTGTTTGAAAAGTTTTAGTTTGATCTTGGATCACACCCAATGTGTCGTTTGGGCCTTGTAGACCCATAATATGGATGTTATGCATATGAATGAAAAAATTTTAAATTTTACGTGAAATTTATGTGTCGAAATCAAATGATCGTGTGAGTGTATGTTCGGTAATACCTCATACCCGTGTCCGGCGACAGTTATGGGTAAGGGGTGTTACACTTCTTCCCTTCACATCCTTTCATATGGCTATCCTCTGAATCATGTTCCATCAAATCCCTCTTAGATTTGCCCATCACCCTCAATTCTGGATCATTCATACTACTATTAGGTCCTTCAAGTTGAAGCCCAAAATACATGTGAACTCTGCATGAATTCCACTTATTCCTTCCCCAACTTCTTTCCTAAACCCTTGCCCATACGTCCAAAACCCTGGAAAACTACACTGTTGTCCTCCCTCAACCATACACTTGTTATAGTAGTAGCTACTTTAAGGTTTGCCCATAATGAAGGATCCCATCCCATCCCATCCCATCTCCAACTCGCCCTCCCTTCTTTGAACCTAATCAGACAAAAGCTGTCACGACATCGACATAAAAACAAAACAATGTTAACTTCTCATATTTACACTTTATATAAATCTTCTTCGAGGAAGAGACCATAACTCTCTTGCGTTGTTTTAAGGGCATCCTCACATTGATTAAAACCCTAATCATCATATAGTTCCTAAAACCACCATTGATTTGCTTTTGTCATACTCCATAAACTTCCCCCGAAAATACCAAACTGTTTTGCTATTCCTTTTTAGAAGAAACTATGTGGGAGATTATGGATTTGAACCTAAAGATAAGATAAAACCAAAGGGACTTCTAGTGGATCCTTGTTCTCCCCTAACTAGTGAAAGTGCAATAGATGATTATTAAAATTTCATACTGCCCCATTTATAACTCTATTAATATTTAGTTTGTGATACAACTTAAACAAATATCTCTTCTCCCCCATATTTGAAATTAAAACTCCCCCAAGTGAATGCCACATATTTGCCATTGTGTTTTGCATTGCCAGAAAGTGCACCACACTTGTCGTAAGAAAGTAGCCAACTAGAAAATGTTCATACCTCGGTGTATTTTTCCCCCTCTCTACCTCCTCCTCATATTCCTCAATCCTTAACCTCACTAAATCGTTTTCCATTAATTTAACTCCATAGTTTTACTCAAAAAAAAACCTTAGCCATATGTTGAAGATAACTAGAATCAAACTCACAACCAAACATATACCGAAAGAAAACCTAAAGGAACGTGTCACAATGAACGGACAAAGAGAAACAAATAAGTGTCACATGAGATACTATTTGCCTTCTTTCTTTATTTTTAGCTCTTTCTTTATTTTTAGCTTTTTCTTTATGTATAAAGAATTCGAATCAATTTTTTGTTTAACTTTATTACTAGATAAAATGAGGTTTATATTTACTTTTCTTTTTTTTTTAATTTTAAGATAACATTTTTTATTTAAGATTTCACGGATATTTTTTATTTTAAAATTTTCCATTACTACCGTTTAGATAAAATAGACATATAACTATTTTTTTTACCTTTTTCTTTGGTTAATAATATCATGCTTATATGCCGATTAGATAAGATGTTTATATCAATGTTGACATCAGTAATTCTTGCCATGCACTTATGCATCTCATCCTCTAATATATAATTAGATTGTATAATATAAATGTTATTAACAGAACATTTTTATCGTAGAACTAAATCGATTAATGTTAAAAAAATTTTAATTTATGAAAAAATTTCTTCTTTCGAACACTTAAAAAGTATTCCAATGATGACAGAAACTAAAAGACGAGAAGTGTTAAAGGCTTCAATGAGATCATCAAGCATAAAGAAGAATAAAAGATGAAAGAGAGGCGGGCAGAGGCAGAGAATCGGAAGAGCATCGATTCCCGAATACCAAAGCCATCCTTTTGCTGCTGATAATTTACAATGGTCCCATAATGCTATATTTAGCATTGGTTCTGTATTCTTTCGGCCTGCAAAATCAGATTTTCTTTATAAAATTTATGTGATCTCGAAGTAGGATTGAATAGTTAATGAGTCGAATCGAATCAAGTTAAAAAATTCGAAGTAGTTAAGTTGACTAATCTTATTTTAGTAACTGAACTCAATTTGAATTTTTTTCGAATCGAATCGAGTCAAAAAATTTCGAGTTAGGTTGACGAATTCTATTATTTATACTCAATGTTGCGTGTACATGGACTGATTATTTAACTAGTAGATGAAGTACAATATTATTTAACTATATAAACAATATAATGGTTTTACCTTTTAACTTAATGGACAAACATTTATCAAAGTGATGTAATTTTGTCTTTTACCTTAATGGTTTAAAAAAGATACACATTTATCAAAACGACGTAGTTTTATGTTTTATTATTCGAATTTTCGAATAACTCGAAGTGTGTAATTCATATTCGAGTTAAACAAAAATATTTGATTTTTTATTCGAATTGATCCGAATAACTTGATTAACTCAAATAACTCAAACTATTTAATTCAAAATTTGAATTTTTATCAAATTTTTCGAATCGAATCGTATCTTATTCACCCCTATCTAGAAGTAAAGACATTATTTATACATGTATCCACAGTTGAATCTTTATCGAGTCAAGACGGGTTTCTTTTTCTCCTCAACCATAGTGCCTTAAACAAAGGTTAGGAGTATGTTTTTATGAGTGCTGTAATTTTATGTGTTTATTTTTAAAATTTATCAAATAATATATTTTTATAATTTTAAAAAATAGTTTTTAATTAAAGGAGAATTTGTTTAATTTATAATTAAAGTCTATTAATTTCGAAAAATAACTGAAAATATAAAACAATATTTTAAAAGTAATGAATAAAAAAACCTGGGTCACTTACTTTAGTACTTTATTGTTTCGACATAATATTTCACAATACAATAGTAAATGACATTCATAATTATGTAAATATTATTAAAATCAAATAATAAATACAACTATCCATTATCAAATAATAATAACTAAACAATCTCAAATAAGAATGAAAATCATAGAATTTTTTGGTGATGAAAACAAAAGCTAGTAAATAATACTGAAATGCGATTTTTTCAATAATTCTTCAAATGTTATTTTAAATGAGAATATTAATTTTAATTGATATATACTTGTAACACTAATTAAGCGAAAAAGTAATTTAAAATAATAAATATAATTTAATATGGATCTAAAGTCTAATTAAGTAATAATAATTATTACATTGATAATGAAAACATTATTAATAAAATAATTATATTATATTATATTTTAAATTATATATGAGAAACATATATAATACAAAATACTAATTCTTAATTGATAAAGTTTCTTTATCTTAATTTCTAAAATAGATATGAGTTATACTATTTGTTAAGTCGGAATTTGTGTTGAATTGAACCAATGTGATTAGATGCAATTTTTATTTTATAAAAAAATAATATTTAATTTAATTATAAATGTATATATTTTCTTTTGAGTTTTGACATATAAATTAAGAATAAATAAATAAGTTCATACATTATGGATTAGATTATCAATATATTGATATTATCTTTATATATAATGTTAATCTCACACATTTAACTTTTATTAATTATAAAAAAGATGATTTTAACATTATTGATACTTATTATATTTAAAATAAAATCAAATTTGTATAATTTATATTTATTTAATTAAAAAAACTTAAATTTTTATTCTTTTTAATTTACCCAATTATATTCAATGATTTTATAGATTTATAATTTTATTAATTAACAGTATATTATGTTATTTTTTAAGTAAAAAATTTAAAAGATATGACCAAATTAATTAATTTCACACTAATACACTATCATATTAACTAATATTTAATTAATATTACTTTTATTATTATCACATAATAATACTAATAAATTAATATTTTAACATCAACTTAGTAATATAATTAATAATAAATGATATTCTCATTATTTTTAATGTTTTTTCAAACTCATGCTTTTATATATTATAGATGCAAACATATCTAGAGTCTTACATACAGGACTATCTAATAGCATTAGATCTAAGAAGGCATTAAGCTTGTTTGTCAATTGCATATTCAGTTGCAATTGGATGATCAACTGAAAGAGTAAAATAGAGATGGACATGGAAGTTGATTACATAGTTTAGAAGATTTTTCTACGTCTGTTGGACCTTATCTAGAGAGTAATCCACTATCAATCTTCGTTACAAATGTGACTTAACTTCAACTCAATCACAAAGTTGTAACCTCACTTCTATACATAAACTAGATCACTCTCCCCCATTAAAACTTTTTCCCTTGAAAATTTAGTTACAAACCCAACATGAAATCAATTTGTATACAAAGTATTTTCATTAAGAATAAGTTCTTAACAATGAACAAATATCTACTCTCTCTAAATTGCACATATAAAACAAACAAGCCTTTTTCAAACATGTTTTTTCCTGTGTAAATGTGTAATCCCTTCAAAGGTGCTTGAATCGGTCTTCAGTAAGGAATAAAATATGAAAAAATCTTTTAAGATTAGCCCTTTTTTTAGAAACTAGGTCCTTTTATTAAAGGAAATATGATAATGCAAGAGGTTTTCAAAAGATTCTTTGCTTAACAGATATTAAATGTGATCCAATCCATTTAATTGTTGTTTGAAATATTCAAAGTGTTGAAAGAATTATACAAATAATTTTTTTTGTAAAACTATTACAAAAAAATATGACAAGTTGCTTAGTGACCTAGTTTTGAAGAGAATTGTAACTAGCATTGCATTTGGGACATGCAACTTGTAATAGCCTGCCCAATGAAGTCTCCGTATTTGGTTACTATTTTGTGTATAGATGGTAAATTAATGATCGATTTGAGTAAGTAAATTATTGTTCTGACTAAGTGTAGAATTCTATGTAATATGGCAATTAGCGAACTTCTAGTTTTGGCGAGCTCTAGGGTTTGGTAAACTCTTCTGTTAAGTATTCGTCCAACTAGATGCTTTGGGCGAATTCGTTAAGTTTGTAATTGTTTAGATTTGTTTATTATTTTAGTATGGTGATTTGGTTAGTTAAGTTTAGGTCTATTTAGAACAGAACTAGACTACTATAGATGATACGATCTAAATTTTGTTAAGTTCACTTAATTATGTGAATAAAGAGAAATAGTGGAATTATCTGATTTTTCCACTAAATCTTGTCTCCGTGCTTAAGTATATAAGGATAACAATGGTATTTCTGAACACCTTTACGTCTTCTTCTTTCTTGATTTCCTCTGAAAGTCTTTAAAAAGCTTAATTTTAAAGAACTTTTTCGAAGTGAAGGTTTGCAGTATCTAGCTAACTTATACGTTAGTACTAGCTCACTGGTAATTATTGATGAAACCTTAAATTATCATTGAAGTCATTTACATATTTTTCGTATTGCATGCGTAGATGTTAGAATGGTGTGTGAAGAAGGAAACTTCTTGATTTTGAATTATGTGTTGTTGATTCTTGCATGCATGTTCAGATTTTATAGATTGATGATCTGATTTGTATAAATATATTTATTTTAGCTTAAGAAGCTAACGAGGGTCCAAGTGATAAAGGCAAATGACCTACTTTGTAGGTTGTGCTAGAATTTCTGGTGAGTTCCTTCTTACTTCTATCTGTTGTAAATTTCTTGTTTATATAATTCGTATAAGGTAAGTAATCCTCTTCTATAATGGATGAAAGGTGTATATGTGGATAATCATTATTCAATGTCATTAGTTTGAGTTCAATCTATTTGTTATATGAAGTAAGTGTCATTCTTCATACTTAAACCACTACCATCTACTTCTGATATGTATGATAAGATTTAATATGTGGTGTTGAAGATGAGGAGATATGCTTGTGTAGCCTCCGGTAGGGTAGCTATATTGCAAACTAGATTGGTAGATCACAATAAAACATGCTATTCTAAATGAAAATGATATGCAAAGTTAAAGAGGAAAATGTGTGTTAATGAGACTGTATGATATGCTTCTGATTCTAAATTCCAGCTTAGTGGCTGGCATTGTAACAACACAAATTATGGCTAAGTAAGAATAGTGGTTCCAGGACCACAAATCCGAAGTAGAAAAATTTATTGTGATAAATTTCTAAGGTTTATAGTATGATTGAATGCATGTGTGAAAATATTGTTAAGAAATTTTATCGATAAAAAACCCAATTAGACTAGTAGGACTAAATTGTAAAAAGTGCAAAATATGTGTTTTGTAAGCTTTGGGTGCTTAATTGGAATGAAATGGTAAATTAGAGGTGCTTATTTAGCAATTAGACCATTATATATCATGATGGACAAAAATGGACATGGAAGGGTAAAATTTTTAAAGAAAGGCCTTAGAGGCATTTTGGTCATTTGGTTAATAAAAGAATAAAAAGGAAAAATAAAGTAAAAAATTGTGTCCATCTTCCTCACACATAGCCGAAATTCTCAAGGACACCATAGCTAGGGTTTGGCCAACTTCCAAGCTTGAAAGTAAGTGCATCCTAGCCCCGTTTTTAATGCTCTTTACGTTTTTGAAGTCGTAATCAACCAATCTAGCTATTTTTACCATTAATTTGAACTAGGGTTCATGTGCAAAAATTTACCCATGTGTTACATACATGTGTTTTGATACTTAATGGAAGAATATGAAAGTTTGAGGTGTGTTTAACAACTTTTACTAAGTGATTTTTGATGAAATTGCATAAAAGGACTTCTTTGTAAAAGTTGTAAAAATATGTGTAGGATGTGTGATTAAATGAAAAATATGTGCTGATCTGAGTATAAAAATAGTTTGGTTAGGCTTGGTAACAAAGAAAATGAGTGCATTTCATTTTACGAGCCCACGAACTAAAGTGTAACTAAGTGAAAAGTTAAAGGAAAAATGTAAATTTTCCTTAATATGATTTTTGGGTCAAATTGAATAATGTGAGTAATAAACGAGCTAAATGTGTCATTATAGATCAAGAAAGACGATAAATTGACCTAGATCGGGGAAAGGGCAAAGTTATGGACTAAATAGCAAAAAATTGCTATTTTTGTACCAAGGTAAGTTTGTATGTAAATAATGCATCATTTTATTATGTTTTGATGTTTTAATGTTGTATAAAATATGTGAATGATATTATGTGATATAATTGATGAAGTTTCGATAAGTGATAAATGTGAATGGAGAATCCTGGTTGAACCCTAGGAATAGAATAGGATACGAGTGACACGTCACTAGGAACTCAAGTGTGTGATTATGTGATTATGTAACAGCCCGAACTAGGGCTCAGTCAGAATAGTGGTTTCGAGACCATAAATCCGAAGTAGAAAAGTTTACTTTATGATTATTATTAAGTTTATGACATGATCGCATGATAGTGAAGAAATTTCATGAAGGAAATTTTAAGAAAATGTGATTAATTTGTCCTTAAGGACTAAATTGCAAAAGTTGTAAAATTAAGTTTCTAGAAGCTTTAAGGATGAATTAGCATTTGAAAAATTATTAGGAGTCCTTATTTAGCAAACAGACCAAATATTGGCATGATGGACAAAAATGCCCATGGAAGGGAAAAATATCAAAGAAAGGCCATAAGGGCATTTTGGTCGTTTGGTAAAATTAAGTAATAAAAAGGGAAAAAGAAAGCAAAAATGTTGTCATCTTCTTCCCAAAGGTGCCAAATTTAAGGGGTTTTCTATAGCTAGGGTTTCCTTCATTTTCAAGCTTCAAGTAAGTGTAATTTGGTCGTGTTTTTAATTTTATTCGTATTTTTGAAATCTTTGCAACATGATTAAGCTATTTCTACCACTAATTTGAGCTAGGGTTCACATTCAAAATTTTACCCATGCATGACATGCAAGTAAATTGATGCCTAGTGGTAGAAAATGAAAGTTTAAAGTGTAATAAACATATTTCTCTAAGTGATTTTCATGGGAAACCCTTATAGGGACTAAATTGCAAAGGTGATAAAATGTGTAGTAAAAGTGTGAATTGATGAAAAATAGGGGTTGATATGAGAACATAAAAGGTTCAGCTAGGCTTGGGTAGTTAAGAAATTAAGTGCATTTCATTTTATGAGCTTAGGGACCATTTTGCAAATATGCAAAAGTTTAGGGGCAAAAATTATAAATTTTTTTCCAAAGTGTAAATTATGGGCTATTTAGCCAATATGTGTAATAGATTAACTTAATTTTTCATTTTAGATCAAGAAACATGAAGCTCGGACCCAAACTGGGGAAAAAGCAAGATATCGGACTAAATTGAACAATTGCCCTCGTTTTGGACCCGAGGTAAGTTGTATGTAATAATCTAGCCTTATATTTTATGAAAGTTCTAATGTAATGATTTTCTATGAATCCATGAAATTTCATAAGGCTTATTGTTAAGTCAATGTATGAGTTATGTACAATTCCATGAAATTTAATTATATGAATTCTTACCGAAAGATGATGGAAATATGAAAGGATCCCATGTAAGACCATGTCTGGGACATGGCATTGGCATCCACATGAGGCCCCATATAAGACCATGTCTGGGACATGGCATCAGCACCGAGACGAGATATAGATCCCCTGTAAGACCATGTCTGGGACATGACATGGGCATCTAAGAGAGATCCCGTGTAAGACCATGTCTGGGACATGGCATCGGCATTAGTTTAGGATCTCGTGTAAGACCATGTCTGGGACATGACATCGACATCGATATGAGATCCTATGTAAGACCATATCTGGGATATGACTTTGGCATTATTTGAGGTCTTATGTAAGACCATGTCTAGGATATGGCTTTGGTACCTTACCATGAGAATGACATTATGGGTATCCTTCGATATTCTAAGCATGTTAATAGAGAATGTATCTAAGTTGTTTAGCTAACAGGAGAGACTAAAGTTTCGTGATGAGTGTTACAGGTACATTTGAGTAAGTCAAGAGAAGTTATGAAAATGTAAGGCATGAGAATGAGCAAAGCATGTGAATGAGTAAGCCATGGGAAGAGTAGGTCATGAGAGCAAGTAAGTCTTGAATGAATATGTTATATGAATGAGTAAGATACGAGAAAGAGTAAGAAGTTATATAAACCCCATGATGCCATGTTTGAAAGACTTTCCATGACATTTATTGCTATTTTATTTCATGCAACTTACTAAGCATTTTTATGCTTACTCCTTTATTTTCCCTTCCATGTAGATTTGCTGAATTAGAGTGGGGATCACTTGAAGTCGGAGCTCGAAGTCACATTATTAAGGAATTCATTTTGGTATAGTAAAGTTAGTCTTTTTTGTTGTATGGCATGTATAGAAAGTTAGTTACTTTGGTATGTGTTATTTTGAGTAGCCAAATGTGTTGGCTATTGTTCTCACTTGAGTCAAGTTGTAATGGCCTTTGAAATTGGCTAATATTGTCTAAGTTATATTTTATTCAATGAGGATGAAATTCATGACATGCATAATGGCATGTGAGTGCCTCAATGATGAATGTTCTTAATGTATGTTATACCTTGAATTGTGAGTTTGAAGCTGGTATGAGTTGGATGTGCTCCAGGGTGGCAAAAAGGCTTGGAAAATATCCTATAATTGTCTACATGGATGGGCACACGGGCGTGTGCCTAAGTCGTGTGTGACATAAGGTCGGCCCCCATGGGCATGTTAGTGAACCGTGTGTCACCTACATCCTGAGTAGGTAAATCAGAATTGCATACGGGCTGAGCACACGGGCATGTGCCTTAGCCGTGTGAACCCCTAATGTTTATAGTATTTAAGTTAGAGTGCTCCACGGGTTATAGACACGAGTGTGTCTAGGCCGTGTGAGAGACACGGGCCACAGACATGGGCATGTGCCCAAATCGTGTCCAAACCTGTAGATTTGAAATAAGAAATAAATTCAGTACGAGCAAGGGACATGGGCGTGTGTGACCACACGGCCAACCCACATGGGTGTGTCCCACCTCACACAGACGTGTGGCCCTGTTTTAAGTAGAATTTTTCAAGGAGTTCTAAAGTTCCAGGATTAGTTCCAGACTAGTTCCGGTGTATGTTTTGGACCTCGTAAGGCTCGTCATAAAGGTATGAAGAGTTCATTTGAAAACGTTTTAAATTAGAGTGAAAAGTAAGGCTCAATATTGGTGTATTAAGGCTCGATATTGGTGTATTCAAGCATGTTCAAGTACGATAACGCCTCGTACCTCGTCCCAGCATCAGACTTGGGTAAGGGGTGTTACATTTAGTGGTATCAGAGCTAGTGTTTAGTTGATTCTAAGACTAACTTAGCACATGTACGAGTCTAGCTATAGTTGCCATATCTATGTATATATGTGATATGATAGTGTGACAACCCCTGACAATCTGAATGTGTTATATTATAGCGAATGGATCTTGAACGAGCTACGATAGATGATATAGAAAGTAATGCACTAGCTCCCGTTGAAGGGATAGTACCAGCCAAAATCGAGAATAGGCCGGTTAGTGTAAGTCAAGGGGAGAGGCCCGAGAGACTTTCTTCCAAATGATGAACGAGTGGTTCACTGAGTTCGTTCAAACGAACCCGACCACTCAACACCAAGCTCCACCCTCTCAAGTTCCTCAATCTACCCTGGTAGCTCCCCAAATTGTAGAGGTTGTAAGATGAGAAAAGCCCCAGGTTGATAGAATTCAGAAACAAGGGGCCGAAGAGTTTCAGGCTACTAAAGATGATGATCTGGAAAGAGCAGAATTTTGGCTAGAGAATACCATTAGTGTATTCGATGAGTTGTCTTGCACACCTGAAGAGTGCATGAAGTATGTAGTATCTCTCCTACGAGATTCTGCCTATCAGTGGTGGAACACCCTTGTGTCAGTGGTACTAAGGGAGAGAGTTAATTGGGAGTTTTTCCAAAAGGAGTTCCGCAAGAAGTACATCAGCCCGAGGTTTATCGATTAGAAACACAAGGAATTCTTAGAGTTGAAACAAGGTAGGATGACTGTGATGGAATACGAATATGAGTTCGTGAGGCTCAGCAAATACACTTGGGAATGTGTATCTACCAAAGCCTTCATGTGTAAAAGGTTTGAAGATGGATTGAACGAAGACATTAAGATGTTTGTTGGTATACTAGAGATAAAGGAGTTCATAGTGCTTGTAGATAGAGCCTATAAGGCCGCAGAATTGGCGAAAAAGAAGAGGAAAGCTGAGATGAAATCTTGTGACATAAGAAATAGACCATTTAGTAAGTCGCTCCAACCCTCTTCCAAGAAGTCAAAAGAATTCTCCACTCGGGCAGCTACTTCAGCAGGGTTTTCAAGTAAAGGCAAGAGTAAACAGTATTCAATCTCCAAAGCTTAGACCACCTGTAACACCCTTAACCCGAAACCATCACCGAAATCGAGTACACGACATTATCAAACTCAGAACAACATTTACCGAAATAACCCGTGATTGGTTGCAGAATCACATACAATTCAGTTTATAATCACCCTTATCAGGGGTTTTCAAACACATTACAGACATTACAGACGATTAGGACTCAAATCCTATCATATCGAACACTCAGAAAATTTTCAGTTTTAAAACACCGTCACACTCCCGTGTGACTAATAGCATGGTCGTGTTATTAGACCGGTTGGTCTTCACACACCCGTGTTCGACAACCATGGACGAAACTGTCCATTATGCCACGGCCGCACCACACAACCATTTGGAGGCCGTGTACCCCACACGGTTGAGACACACGATCGTGTCTCCTGCCCGTGTGGTACATAAAAGAATTAATTAAGGTGCAGAGGAGGCACGATTCGGGGACATGCCCGTAGGGTCAGGCCGTGTGTCATCTGCGGCCTAAGTACACCTGTGCCCTTTACCCGTGGAGTATTCTGCCAAATCTCACACGGCAATGGCACACGCCCGTGTGCCTTGCCGTGCAGGTCATGTCAGGCTATATACCAAGCCTAGGCCTTCCTAAAACACAATAGAACAATACCATGGTTAAACCAAACCAATATCAAGAGCAGATACTCAAATTGACTAATTTTTAAACATCAACTTACAATTCCACATGAGTAATATAGCTTAGGCATACAAAATAGCCATTACAATCATAAACATCCTATACATGCCATAAATTTACACTTGGAAACATAAAATATACCAAATGAAGTTTGATAGTGTGTCGCGTGGCTCTAACTTTACGATCCCAATCTAACAAGCTCAATATCTACAGAAGAAGGGAAAAGAAAGAGGTAAGCTATAACAGCTTAGTAAGTCATATGAAATTCAAGCAATAGAACAATTTATTATATCATTTGCTTTAACATCATAAATGTTATCACATACCAATGTACGATTAACTTACTCTTTGTGCACATTCCACATACCAATCATGAATATACTTAGCAATAACATTCTCAGTATACCATACCATTTTTAGTTCACCTATACAATCACTTCATCACAATACAGTTAATCTAATCCTATTGAACGATTTCGGAATATGAACAGATATACAGAGGTTAGCACATAGTGCCGTACAGACATGGCAGAGCCATGAGGAGCTAAAGCTACTTACAGTAGGGTAGCCGAAGCTACAATCAGTGCGGTAGCTGAAGCTACGAAACAGTGAGGTAGCCGAAGCTACAATCAGTAACAGTACAGAAGTTAACCACGGGCCTGCTCACACAAGCTGACAGGTGTCTGCAACACATGCAAGACTACCTAGCACCCGAGTAACTATAACAGTCAGAACAGTGGGCCTCAAGTGACATGTCACCTATATCTATGTCTATTCCTACTTGCTCAATCGGGATTTATAGCCAATACATAAATTGGTAGTTTCAGAAGCACATACAATGATCAATCAAAATTTACAGTCAATACAACTTTCCATATATTCAGTGGTAGTATCCAATATTCAATCACCTCACAGAGGAATTATCAATGTATCATCATAGAAGCAAATATTTAAACAGAACTAATCAAATTCGCTATAATTACATATAACTTACCTGGATTGCCAAAAAGGACTAATTTTCGAGATTAGTCGAGGACTTTCTCTTTTCTCCGATCTCGGGCCTTATCGGATCGTTCTTGATCTAAATTAACACATATAGCACAGATATCAATTATCTAGTTCAATACAGTCACAGTTCATATTTGGGAAAATTTTCAAATTTACCCCTTAACTTTTCAATAATTACTAATTAGTCCCTTGGACATCAAAAACTCATTTTCTTTATTCCATGGGCTTATATAACCCATTTTCACAATTATAACACTCAAATTCTCATTATAACACACATTTAGGAACAATTTGTAATCTCTACGAATTAGTCACTTTTTATGTACTTTCATTCAATTTCATCCAATAAAACATGTATATGACGCTTAAAACTTTCATTATCTACCATTAGTGAGCCAAACACACTCATATCACAAATGGCTCAAATTTTTAGATCTCAATTTTTCTTCAAATAAATGGTAGAATCATGAAATATAAGCTTCAATAAGCTCAAAAATACGAAAATAATTAAAAATAGGACCAAATTGCATTTACATAAAAGCTTGAAAAATAAAAAACCCTTGGCTATGGAGGTAGGAAATTTCGGCAGCACATAGGAAGAAGAATGAAAAAGATGATGACTTTATTTTAATGAAATTTATCATTGTTCACTAGGACCATTTTGCCCCTCATGCCATATCTTAGATATTTTCTCATGTAAGGGCATTTTAGTCTAAAACCAAATTAATGGGCTAATTGCAACATAAACACTTTCAATTTCATAAAACACTTCAATCAAATCATTTAATCATGCACAATGCATATTTTTCTCCTATTGCAATTTAGTCCCTAACTCACAATTAATCACCAAAACAGTAAAATTTCCAAATAGTATTTTCACACTAGTATTCGATCAAACAGATATCATCAAAAATTCACATAATTAAAAATTTTCACTTCGAATTTGTGGTTACGAAACCATTATTCTGACTAGCCCCTAATTCGGGTTGTCACACCACCTTATTGTGAGTGTGGGTAATACTCAACCCAGTAGGCCTGAGTGCCCCCAATGAGGTAGACCCCACCTTGGTGAATGCCGAGCACATGAGAGGGCTTGCTTCAAGTGTGGCTCTCAAGACCATTTCATTAGAGAATGCCCTGAGATGATTGGAAAATATAAAGATTTGAGTGTAGGGTCAGGTAACGTTCCCACCAGAGGTAGACCTAAGAGAAACCCGGGTATAGGAGCAAGTAGTAAAGGTGCACCAAAGGAAGAAACTACGAGACCCGAGGGAAGAGCCCTAGTAAGAACATATGCCATTCGCGGTCACAAAGAGGCGTCATCACCCTATGTTATAACGGGTACATTTTCTCTTCATGAAACTTTTGTTATTGCTTTGATAGACCTTAGATCTACCCACTCTTATATTTGCATGAAATTAATTTCTAGCATGAACATGCCCGTACAGTCTATAGAATTTGTGATAAAAGTCTCCAATCCCCTAGGTAAATGTGTGTTGGTAGACAAAATATGTAGAGGTTGCCCTTTGATGATTAGAGGTAATTGCTTCCCAGCTAATCTTATGCTTTTACCATTCGATGAATTCGATGTAATTCTTGGCATGGACTGGTTAACCACCCATGATGTGATAGTGAACTATAGCAAGAAATCTATTGAACTGAAATGTGAGAATGGTGAAACTCTTTGAGTTGAATCAGATGGATCCAAGAACTTACCTTTGGTGATATCTTTTATGGTAACACAGAAGTGTATTAGAAAAGGGTATGAAGCTTACCTTGCTTTTGTAATGAATACAAATGAGTCAGATTTGAAAATAGAATTAGTGTTAGTAGTGTGTGAGTATCAAGATGTATTTTTAGAAGAGTTGCCCAAATTGCCTCCAGTTAGAGAGGCAGAGTTTGGTATAGAATTAGCTCCCGGCACCACACCTATTTCTATTGCTCCTTATAAAATGGCTCCGACCAAGTTAAGGGAATTGAAGGCTCAGCTACAATATTTGACAGACAAAGGTTTTGCAAGACCGAGTCATTCCCCATGGGCTGCTCCCGTACTATTTGTGAAAAAGAAAGACGGCTCTATGAGGTTGTGCATAGATTAGTGGCAACTTAACAAGGTGACTATAAAGAACAAGTACCCTTTTCCAAGGATCGATGATTTATTTGATCAGTTGAGATGGGCCATAATATTCTCCAAGATAGATTTGAGATATGGGTACTATCAGTTAAGAGTTAAGGAGTCTAATGTGCTGAAGACTGCATTTTGGATGAGATACAGCCAATATGAATATCTTGTCATACCATTCGGATTAACAAATGCTTCTATAGTCTTCATAGATTTAATGAACTGTATCTTTCGGCCATACCTAGATAAGTTTTTTTGTGGTTTTTATTGACGACATCTTATTTTACTCACATAAAAAGAATGAGCATGCTATACATTTGAGGACAGTCCAGCAAACTCTACGAGATAAACAACTTTATGCCAAATTGAGCAAAAGTGAATTTTGGCTTAAAGAAGTTGGATTTTTGGGCCACATCGTTTCAGGTGATGGCATTAAAGTTGATCCAAATAAGATCTCAACAATTGTAGAATGGAAACCGCCGAGAAATGTATCCAAGGACAGAAGCTTTTTAGGTTTGGCCAGTTATTACCGGAGATTTGTTAAGGGATTTTCTATGATCGCCTATAACAACCCGAAATCAGGCTTAGTTAGAATAGTGATTTTGAAATCACTCCCCAAAGAGTGAGAAAATTATTTTAGTGATAAATTATGTGTTCTAGTAATTTTATAAGTATGCATGAAAATTTTGGTGAATTAATTTAGGTGGTTGAAGGCTTAATCGCGAAAAAGGACTAAATCGCATAAAGAGTGAAAGTGGTGATTTGCTAGTAAATTGAGTTAATTAGTTGGAGAATTAAAAGTGGAAGGTTTTAAGGGGCAAATAAGCCCTTTAATTGAGTTATGGCTGGCCAAGGTGGGACAAAAATAAGAAAAGTCAAAGACTTAGGTGTATTAGGTGACCAAAATAATAAAATAGTACCTATTTTTGCCTAGTAACATTTTCTTCTTCATTTTAGCCTCTCCTTCCACTGATTTTTCAGCCATTTTTGGGGGTTTTAGAAGCAAAAATTTTTAGCAACTTCAAGCTCTCATTAATAAGTGATTTCTAAGGTTTTTCTTGAATATTTTTGCATTTTTGGAACTCTTGTAGCATGAGCTACATTTTGAGGGGTATATCTTGCATTTTGGTTGACAGTGTTGAAACTTGCCATGAATACCTAAGTGATGTTTGCTGGGATTTTTGGAAACAAAATGAGCTATTGTTGTTAAATAAATAACTTGTGAAAGAGTTTGCATAATAATACATAGAATGGGACTTAGTTGTAGAAGTTGCAAAATAAAGAGGCAAGTGTTGGAAATAATGAGAAATTGGGGTAGTAATGGGAATAAAAAGAGTTGTCTAGGCATGAGAGTTGAGGAAATTTGATAAAAATTGATTTTTGAGCCTAGAGGTAAAATGGTCAATTTGCCATAATCTAGGGGCAAAATGGTCATATTACTTATTTGTGAATTTTAGTTTGTTTGTATTAAATTAGTGACTAAATTGACAAATTTGTTATTGTTATAGATCAAGAATTGCCAAATTCAATCCTAGACCAGGGGAAAGCCAAGCAACTCAAGTAAACCGAATCGTCACCTTCATTTTGTATACCAAGGTAAGTTGTAGGTAAATAATACAACATTCCTAATCCTTATTCTTGAAATCAATACATTGTAGCGAAATCTAGAGTTGTGATATGAGCAAAGGGTACAATAGATAATTGAGCATAAACTATGAAATTGATGGCTTGTATTTATAAAATATTGAGAACTTGCATAATAGAGTCCGATTGAACACTTAGGATAGGATTGGATATTCATGCCGAGACATTGGGTGACATGTGTGCTAGTGTAAGACATGTCTAGGACATGCGTCAGCCACACTACGAGAGCCAGTGTAAGACATGTTTGGGACATGCATCGGCCTCGAGATTTATAAGCTAGCATAAGACACATCTGGGATATGCACCGGCTTGAGATGTGTGCTAGTGTAAGACATGTCTGGGACATGCCTCAGCCTTGAGTTATACAAGCTAGTGTAAGACCTGTCTGGGACATGGCATCGGCTCGATATCCTATGTAAAGGCCCATTGAATATCCTTTCGTATTCCAAATAGTTCAACGGGAAAATTTCAGTTATCATTAAGTTGATAGATGATATGATGGTTGTACGAGTGGTGCAGGTACCCAAATGATTTGCATGTTTTATGAGCTTACTAACATGTTGTATAATTAGTAAAGGATGGAATCGAGGAAGTTATGTTGTAACTTTTTTTTGATATATGTATGATTATGACACAATTGCAAGCTTATCATGATTTGGTACATTGTTGTTATTTATTTACTTATGACTTACTAAGCTTCATGCTTACCCTTCTCCTTTCCATTTTCTTTTAGAGTTGCCTAATTAATTCGAGGATCCAAGAGCATCTGAGGTAGCATACACTCTATCAACCAAAATACTCGGTATGGTCATATTTTGTGTTTTGAGAATTGACATGTATAGGTTAAATGGTTATTTTGTTGTAAGGTACATTAGTGAGCAAATTGTGTTGGCCATTTATGACATTAAGTTCATTTTGTAAATGGCCATTGGAATTGGCTAAAATGGTTCTAGTTATTATTAATGAAACGAGCATGAGTTCATGCAAAGGTTGATGACACGTATCAATGTAATGGATGCCAATTTATGGCTATTGGCTAAGCATAGTAGACTTAGTATATTTGGACTTGTATTGGTTTTGTTTCAGGGTGGTAAAAAGGCTTGGTAAATATTCCATTTTTGCCTACACGGGTAGGTACACGAGCAGGTGCCTTGGCCGTGTGCGACACACGGCCAGCCCACAAGTGTGTATATGGCCGTGTGGTTGTTGACGTCAGAAACAAAATATCCAGGTTCTCTCACAAGGGCTGAGACACGGGCGTGTCCTAGCCGTGTGACAGAAACGGGCTGAGCCCACGGGCGTGTGCCATGGCTATGTATGTACTGACGTTAGAAAAAGAATGTCAAGGTTGTTACACACGGGTTGTGACACGGGCGTGTCATGGCCGTGTAAGGGGACACGGGCTAGGCATATGGGCGTGTGCTCAACCGTGTGAAAACCACTGTGGGTTGAATGCTGGAAATTAATTCTGCACAGGCGAGGGGCATGGGCATGTCCCTAATGTGCTTAGGCTGTGTGGGGTACACGGGCCACCAAGAAGGCCATGTTTAAAGACCACACAGGCGTGTTTCCCTTCCATAAGGGCGTGTGCCCTATTTATGCTAGTTTTTGAAGAAATTTTTGCAAGTGCACAAATTAGTTCTGAATCATCTCCGATCCATGATTTAGGCCTTGTAGGACCATAAGAAGGTTCGTAAATTGATGTTTGAAAATGTTTAAAATTGTACGCATTTTCGAAGGTTCGAGATTGATTAATTGCATGTGTTTTAGAAAGGTAACACCTCATACCCTGTTCTGGTGTTGGATACGGGTAAGGGGTGTTACATTGCCACTCTAATAACAAGACTATTGCACAAAGATGTTAAATTCAAGTGGAACAAAAAATGCCAACAAAGTTTTGAGAAGTTAAAAATGTTGACTGAAGCTCTTATTTTAGTGTAACCTAAACCGAGAAAAGAGTTTGTGATATACAGTGATGTATCATTGAATGGGTTAGGTTGTATACTTATGCAAGAAGGCAAAGTGATTGCGTATGCCTCGAGGCAGTTGAAACCTCATGAAAAGAATTATCTGACTCATGACTTGGAGTTGGCCGTAATAGTATTTGCGCTAAAGATTTGGAGGCACCATATATATGGCGAGCAATGCCGAAGGTTCACTCATCATAAGAGTCTTAAGTACTTGATGAAATAGAAAGACCTAAAGCTACAACAGAGGAGGTGGCTCGAGTTGTTAAAGGATTATGAGTTGATTATCAACTACCACCTGGGGAAAGCAAATGTTATTACGGATGCTTTAAGTTGAAAGTCTCTATTTGCTTTGAGAGCCATGAACACACTATTGTCTCTAAATAATGATGGTTCGATTTTAGCAGAAATGACAGTTCGACTGATGTTCATTCAAGAGATTTGTGAAGCACAACTAAAAGATAGAGAATTACAAGCTAAGGAAGTTCAGTACGAATCGGGTACCAATTTTGATTTTCATATCAATTCAGACGGGTGTGTAAAGTTCCATGTAGATTGGCCGAATTAGCTCGGGGATCACTCGAAGTCGAAGCTCAAAGTCACACTATCATGGAATTCATTTTGGTATAGTAAAGTTAGTCTTTTTTTTGTTGTATGGCATGTATAGAAAGTTAGTTACTTTGGTATGTGTTATTTTGAGTAGCCAAATGTGTTGGCTGTTGTTCTCACTTGAAGTCAAGTTGTAATGGCCTTTGAAATTGGCTAATATTGTCTAAGTTATAATTTATGCAATGAGGATGAAATTCATGATATGCATAATGTCATGTGAGTGCTTCAATGGTGAATGTTCTTAATGTATGTTATGCCTTGAATTGTGAGTTTGAAGCTGCTATGAGTTGGATGTGTTTCAGGGTGGCAAAAAGGCTTGGAAAATAGCCTATAATTGTCCACATGCTGTGTGTGACACACGGTTGGCCCTATAGGCATGTTAGTGAACCATGTGTCCCTTGCATCCTAAATAGGTAAATCAGAATTGCACACGAGCTGAGCACACGGGCGTGTGCCTTAGCCGTGTGAACCCTTGATGTTTATTGTATTTAAGTCAGAGTGCTCCACAGGTTGTAGACATGGGCGTGTCTAGGCCGTGTGAGAGCCACAGGCTATAGACACGGGCATGTGCCCAAACTGTGTCCAAACCTATAGGTTTTGTAACACCCTAAACCCTTATCCGTCGCCAGAATGGGTTAAAGGTATTACCACACTACACACACACGATCTTGGCATTCACTTAACCACATGAGTCATATCAAAATTTTCAATTAAAACTAAATAAGAAGATTTTAAATCATACCATATTTATAAATCACACTTCCAAATTAGTGAAACATTAAAAGGTTAACTTCTCAAAGTGTATGTAATTATATACATACACTAAACTTGCATGCAAACTATTAAAGTCTCTTTAGAAATAAAACACTATTCATATGGTCAATTTAAGGCTATAACCGAATGCAATCAAACCCAAAAATATAAAGTTTATTTAATGACTCAAATGGTCTATCATTAATCATTTCAAAAGTAGTCTTATACAATTTAACTTCTCAATATTTCATTCGGTTATGTACAAATGATCACATTTTAACATGAAATCTAATGCGTAAATACTGTTAAGGTTCGAATCTAACCTATATAGTCATACCATACCTCTAATTTTGGCAAACCACATAACTATGCATAGAATTAAATACATACATCAATCACCATAATCATTTCATATTCATCAATTCACACATATAGATATATATACAATTTCATAACTTCATCAAAACATCACACATTTTTACTAAGCCCATCCTCACTATTACAATTGAAAGTGAAATCCAACTTAACAAAATGACCGAGCCATATTCGCATGGCATAGGTTATACAAGTTCAAAACCAACAAAAATACATGTCCGCTTATACATGCCATAAGTTTGGAAATATAAACTTTTTAAAGTACCGCAGATAGACGATAGTGTGGATGACTTCGATATTGAATCCCCGAGCACGTAACTTTTAGTCGAAATCTATATAACGAAACAAAAACACACGCTCACAGTAAGTAAATTAGCTTAGTAAGTCTTAAGTAAATTAAACATTTAATGCATAATAATATCTCTTTTATTTAATAATTTGAAATAACTAATTCTACTTATGCATTTTATTCACATATAACCTCAGGCTTTCAATCCATATATATAAAACATATATTTCACTAGGCCAATTCACCTTGGCCGAATGTCCATATTTACACCATCATTATATCTTCAATTTCATAGCCAACTTGTCTTATACAATTGAATTCGCATGTACACTTATAGACATAATTTCATCACTCAACTTTAACATTTCTTCTATGAACATCTATATAGCCGAATATATATATAATACAATAACTTCACATATACTTTCTCATCACACATCAAGAAATCAATTCCTTTCAGTTTCAAATAAATAATTAACTATCACATACCTGAGCAACTTAATTCGTTTAACGAATTCAATTATCACATCAGTACAAAGTCTTATAAACTTACATAATTCACCGACAATAAGCCTGCTAGGTATAAACCTAAATTCATCATCGGCACAAGGCCTGCTAGACTTTAAGTCCGATACTCACTCACTGGCATTACACCTGCTAGGCTCGAAGCCCGATAATAATAATAATAATAATCACCAGCTTAACGCTTGCTAGGCCTAAGGCCTGAATAACATAATATAAAGATCAATTTTCCGAGCACTTGTATCCACATCAAATCTGTAACGCCCTAATTTTCAGGTTTTTTTTCTTAGATTGGTCCTTATCTGATAAAATGTTTAAATGTTAGTATTTGGGTGTGTAATGCATGTTTGGAGTATGATAAAGGGCCTATGGAAGGCCCATGAGTTGGTTGGAAGCTCGGCAAAATTTTGTATTTTTGACTTGGGAGATAGGGGATCAGTGAAAATAAGGGTCTTAAGAAATTGTGTGCGAAATGTAGCACAATTGAACCAGTGGTAAAGTGGCAAGGGAGACGCCACTAGGCTCCTTAAAAGGTGGCGCCTAAGTGAGCTTAGAGGTCAAGGGTTCAAGCGCCAGAGGTTGCAAGGTAGTGTTTTATTTTTGAGCTTGAGCAGGTAAGAGTTTGAAGCAGAATTGAACTCTGCTTGAGAGAATTTGAACTGGTCAAGGGAGCAACTTGAGGAGCAAATCAAGGAGTGATTTGTGGAGTCTTTGAATTTTGAAAATGATAATCGGTTGAAGGACTCTTGGTGTGGTAATTTCGGCTATAGGTTGAGTAGTGCCGAATTCCTTAGATTCTTTGGAGTGTGTTGGTGCCGATATTCCTATGAGAGTAAGCTTCCAACCTTGTGATGTTTTGCATAGCTTAATAGGTACTCTTTGCCACTTTGCTCTTTCCATCCAAACCAAGTAGCCGAATCCTAGTGAACCCCATTGTCGATTTCCCTTTCTTTTTATTGCCGAATTTGGAACTTCCAAAGAAGCCTATTGTGTACCGTTCTTCTTTTGGTTAAACTGAATACTCATTCTCTACTCTCTCGAACATCCTTTCTTATTTTCTTTTCTCTATTTTCTTCTTCTATCATTGACACATCTTCTTTTGGCATTACTCTCTGGTTGGTAGTCACAAAAAGTCGAAAGTAAATACCCACTTTGCCGAAACACCTCCTTTACACTCTCATTCCTTTCTTCTTTTTCAAACCCCTAAACCGAATGTCTATTTGATTACAACCCTCATGGCCGAATACCTTGTATGACCGAAACCATACTTCCTTTGTTACCGATTGATCAAAATCTTCTTCTTCTTCTTCTTGATTCTTTAGCAAGCCGAACCCTATTCTTCTATCTCTTCTAGTTGCCGATTTACCCCACCTGCTTTGTTGATTAAAACAACTAGAGCCCCATATCACTTCCTCAAAAGCCGAAAGCACCTTTTTCTAACCCTTCTAAAGCCGAATACCCTAGAGATATTCTTGTGATGCTAGCGTTAGATCTGTGGTGGATTTAGATTAGACCGGAGATAGTAAAAGCGTGGAAGCGATACTCTGCAAGTGGTGGTATTGGTAAGTGATCTAATCACTACGTATCTTTGTCTATTAAATATCTTAGAGGGAACCGAAACCTATAGAGGGCATGTTGGCATTTCGTGTAAAGATTCTAACTCATGGGTTGTTTCTTTTGCGCATGGTATAGCAAGAGGAGGTTATCAAGCGAGGAGTATTGAAAGATAACGTGAGTGGACATCGAGATTTAGTCTTTGATCAGCGAAAAGGGGTAAGATTTCAATGTTCGGGCATGTTGGCCGATTATGATTTGTGGGAGAAGATCTTATATGTGGCCGAATCTTAGACTAACATTTAGTGATCAATTGTAGGATTTCATTCGTGGGTTCTTTAGCGATTCCGACAGTTAACAGGTGTGTAACGTATCTCCATCATAGACTAGGATGGCTAAAAGCCGAAATAATCGAAACTGTGCTAAGTGACCGATCAAAAGTGACCGAAAAATCAGCCTTGGAAAGGAATAAGAGTGACCGAATACTCTGTTGTGGTCACATTGGGAATTGGCGATGGCGAAATTGCAGAAGGTGCAATTTCAAGCGATTTGGTAAGTTGGGCCTCAATGGGCCAAGGTGGGCCCAATGGGCTTCCGAGCCTAAATTTGAATATGTTCATAAAAGACTTTTGGGTAACTTGAATAATAAAAACTTGGTTAAGGTGGTAAAATGGAACCTAAAATTGGGCTTAACGGACTTATCGACGATATTGGACATAGTAAGGCCCATTAGGGGATCTAGGCTAAAAAGGGCAAAATTGGAAATTTGGCTTAAGTGGACTTCCGTGGTTATTTAGGGACTGTTAATTTATCATACTTGCATAAAATCTCTGAAAATATGAAAAAGGACTAAAATACCCTTAAACATGGAAAATTACCAAGATACCCCTAGGTGTAAAAAGACTATTATACCCCTAGGGTCAATTCTATATGAAATGTATGATGTTATGTATCTGCATGAGTTAATTATTAATATGAATATATTTGATGCATGAGATGCTATATGTTGCATGCTAGTATGATTATCTGTTGCATGGGGTATGGGTTTATGATGGAGGAAGCGTTCTAGCAGCCTCGCTGCAATCTGGTGGCCTCGCCACATATTTTCTGGCAGCCTCGCTGCAATCTGGTGGCCTCGCCACAATATCTGTATCTGGTGACCTCGCCACAATATCTGGCAGCCTCGCTGCAAATATATCTGGCAGCCTCGCTGCAAATGTTATCTGGCAGTCTCACTGCAAATTATATCTGGTAGCCTCGCTGCAAATATCTGTGGTGCGTAGCGGTTGGGTGGGTCGAGTAGTCTCCCCACATGGTGTAAGGCTGGTACGGGGGTGTTAAGGATGGATCTGGGTTGGGTTTCTGTTTGCATAATGCTTATATCTGATCTGTTTCTGTTATGGGCCTTTTGGGCTTAACCTGATTCCTGTAATGGGCCAAGGCCCAATTAAATCTGTTTCTGAGGCTTGATCTGTTTTGGCCTATGGTTGAGATAATGTTGCACACTGAGTTGTCAAACTCACCCTTTTTAATTAATCTCTGCAGGTAACCCTCAACCATAGTGGGCTTGGAGCTGCGAGAGATTCGGAGTGGCCACAGCGACTGCAATAAAACTGGTTTTCATTTATGTTTTAGTATTTTAATTTTTATGTTAATTTTTGGGTTTTAATGTGTAATAAGGCCGCTATTAAATTTTCTTTTTGGGTTTTAACTTTCTAAAGGATTTGGTTCGTACTTTATCGAAACTGCTAGATATAGGCTGCGCGGGTTTCCAAAACCTTAATAACGTTTTCAAAATAACGTTTATAAAATTTAAACAATCTTGAATAATGACAACTTAAAGTAGTTTTAACAAGAACTTTTCTCACCTTGCTAGTTTTACAAAATATCACCTATGTCTCAACATGTTTCAAAAGGGTATAAGCGTAGTTTAGGATCATGTGACGCACCAGATCTGGTCATAACGTCCAGACCGGGTTTGGGGTGTTACATTTAGTGGTATCAGAGCCAAGTTGCAACAACTCGGCTGTGGAACGGGTCTAAAAAAAATGAAGGTTTTCAAATAATCAAAATGAAGATTTTCAAAAGATCATGATTTTTCAAAAATTACTTAGAACTAGTTTTGATAAAATTCTTTTCGTACCTAAATGATTTATTTTCAAAGAATAAATTAAGTTTTCCTATGAAATCTTTCGAAAGAGTGGCACACCGAATCTCCGGCCCAAGCCTGTAAGTTCTCTAAACTTTTCTGATTATTTCTGAAAACTCTGATTGCATGCCTGACTAAAGACTTTATTATGATACTTTAGCTAGGGTATTACTGAAACTGTAGAGACTTTGATAGGTAGACTGAGACTGCAGCTAGGCTACCGCGAAAGAAGATAAACTCTGAAACTCTATTTATTGATAAGACATCTGTAATAAACACTGAAATATTAATCTGACTCATAAAATTTCTAAACAGAAAGTACGAAATGAGTACACAAGCAGCTCGTGGTAGGGGCCGTGGACGTGGCCGAGGTAGTGCACGAGCTGAGACTTCATCTTCGGGTCATGCGCCAGCAGCTGGTATGCCGATACCACCGGCAACAGAGGTGGAATCTCATGATAGGGGTGTAGGGGACGATGCCCTATCACAAGCGATGCTTCAAGTTCTGAAAAGGGTTACTGGGGCAAGTACCGGTAATGGATTTCGGGGATCTATTTCTGAGCGACTTCGAGCTAATGGGGCAGAGTTCTTTAGGGGTGTGTCTGATGTAGCCCCAAATGTGGCTGAATATTGGCTAGAGGCTACAGAGTGAATCATGGACGATCTGGATTGCTCTATGGAGCAGAAGCTGAAAGGAGCCGTGTCGCTGCTTAGAGATGAAGCTTATCAGTGGTGGCTCACAGTAAGAGATGGAACTTCAGATGGTGAGGTAACATGAGAGCTGTTTAAGAAAGCCTTTAAAGGAAAATATGTTGGGGCTAGCTATGTGGACGCCCGTAGGAAGGAGTTCTTAAATTTGGTTCAGGGGAGTAGGACAGTATCTGAGTACGAGGCTGAATTTCTGAGGCTGAGCCGATATGCTTCTGGGATAGTTGCTACCGAATATGAGCGTAGCGTACGTTTCGAGGATGGTCTGAGGGATGAGCTAAGGGTACTGATCGCTCCACAGAGGGAGCGTAACTTTGCTGCTTTGGTTGAGAAAGCTAAGATAGTTGAGGAGGTAAAACGTACCGAGAGACAGAATCGCGAAAAGGATAGAAACCGCTTTCGGAGGGACTCTGGACCATCAGGTGGGGCATGTTGTTTCTGCTGAGGGGATTAAGGTGGACCCTCGAAAGATCGAAGCAATTCTGGAATGGAAACCACCGAGGTCTGTGGCAGAAATTTGGAGTTTTCTGGGTTTAGCTGGATACTACAGGAGGTTTGTAGAAGGATTTTCTGTGATGGCAGCGCCGTTAACAAAGCTTATAAGGAAAGGCGTACCATTTGTCTGGACTCAGCAGCAACAAGAAGCTTTTGAGAAACTAAAGAAGGTTCTGACCGAGGCACCTGTACTGATTCAACCAGAGTCTGGAAAAGATTTTACCGTGTACAGTGATGCATCGCATGTTGGGTTGGGCTGCGTGTTGATGCAAGAGGGTAAAGTGGTTGCTTATGCATCGCGACAGCTTAAACCTCATGAAGTGAACTATCCTACCCATGATCTGGAGTTGGCAGCAGTAATCTTCGCACTTAAAATCTGGCGACATTATCTGTATGGAGAAAGGTGTATTATATACACAGACCATAAAAGTCTTAAGTACTTGTTGACTCAGAAGGAGCTGAATCTTAGGCAACGGAGATGGATAGAGTTGCTCAAGGATTATGATTGTGCGATTGAATATCATCCAGGCAAAGCTAATGTGGTGGCTGATGCCCTAAGTCGTAGAGCTGTGTCTGATCTGAGAGCAATGTTTGCTCGTTTGAGTCTATATGACGATGGTAGTCTATTAGCGGAACTGCAAGTAAGGCCAACCTGGATGGATGAGATTAAGGAAAAGCAGTTGAGGGATGAGTCTCTGGTTTCTCGATTTCAACAGATGGAAGATGGGAGTACTTTTGAGTTTGGACTGAATAGTGAGGGAGTTCTATGTTTCCGCGGTAGAATCTGCATTCCTAAGGATTTCAATTTAAGGCAAACAATTCTGAATGAAGCTCATAAAGGGTTGTGTGCTATGCATCCTGGAGGTAATAAGATGTATCATGACTTAAAGGAGTTGTATTGGTGGCCTGGACTGAAGCGTGAGGTAACAGAATTTGTAGGAAAATGTCTGACTTGTCAGCAGGTGAAAGCTGAACATCAGTTACCTTCTGGACTTCTGCAACCAGTAAAGGTACCACTTTGGAAGTGGGAGAGGGTGACCATGGATTTTGTAAGTGGGTTGCCCTTGACGCCGTCAAAGAAGGACTCGATTTGGGTGATCGTGGATAGATTGACTAAGTCTGCTCATTTCATCCCTGTACGTACTGATTATTCACTTCAGAAGTTAGCTAAATTGTATGTGGCAGAAATCGTACGACTGCATGGGGTGCCATTGTCTATCATTTCTGATCGAGATCCTAGATTCACATCTCGGTTCTGGCAAAAGTTGCATGAGGCGTTGGGAACGCGGCTGAACTTTAGCACGGCCTTTCATCCTCAGACTGATGGTTAATCAGAGAGGGTTATTCAGATTCTGGAAGATATGTTGAGGGGTTGTGTTATCGATTTTCGAGGTAGTTGGGAGGATTATCTACCATTGGCAGAGTTTACGTATAATAACAGTTATCAGGCTAGTATCCGCATGGCACCTTATGAGGCACTGTATGGGCGTAAGTGTCGTTCACCTAGTTGTTGGACTGAATTGGGCGAGCGGCAAGTTCTTGGACCTGAATTGGTAGCAGAGACTAAAGAGAAGGTCAAGGTGATAAGGGACCGTTTGAAAGAGGCATCTGATCGACAAAAATCTTATGCAGATTTGAAGCGTAAAGAGATTGAGTATTCAGTAGGTGATATGGTTTTTCTGAAAGTTTCACCTTGGAAGAAGATATTAAGGTTTGGTAAGAAGGGCAAGCTGAGTCCGAGGTTTATTGGGCCTTATCGGGTTCTTAAGCGAGTGGGTCCGGTGGCGTATCAGTTAGAATTACCGCCAGAGTTAAATAGAATTCATGATGTGTTTCACGTATCCATGCTGAGACGATATCGTTCTAACCCTGCCCATATTCTACCAGTTGCAGAAGTGGAAGTTCAGCCTGACCTAACTTTCGAGGAAGAGCCTGTGCAGATTCTGGATCGAGACGTGAAGGTTTTAAGAAGAAAATCAGTCCCATTGGTGAAGGTACTATGGCGTAATCATGGCAGAGAAGAAGCTACTTGGGAACCAGAGGAGGCAATGCGTCAGCAATATCCCCATTTGTTTGGATAAGGTAAATTTCGAGGACGAAATTTCTTTAAGGAGGGTAGAGTTGTAACGCCCTAATTTTTAGGTTTTTTTTCTTAGATTGGTCCTTATCTAATAAAATGTTTAAATGTTAGTATTTGGGTGTGTAATGCATGTTTGGAGTATGATAAAGGGCCTATGGAAGGCCCATGAGTTGGTTGGAAGCTCGGCAAAATTTTGTATTTTTGACTTGGGAGATAGGGGATCAGTGAAAATAAGGGTCTTAAGAAATTGTGTGCGAAATGTAGCACAATTGAACCAGTGGTAAAGTGGCAAGGGAGACGCCACTAGGCTCCTTAAAAGGTGGCGCCTAAGTGAGCTTAGAGGTCAAGGGTTCAAGTGCCAGAGGTTGCAAGGTAGTGTTTTATTTTTGAGCTTGAGCAGGTAAGAGTTTGAAGCAGAATTGAACTCTGCTTGAGAGAATTTGAACTGGTCAAGGGAGCAACTTGAGGAGCAAATCAAGGAGTGATTTGTGGAGTCTTTGAATTTTGAAAATGATAATCGGTTGAAGGACTCTTGGTGTGGTAATTTCGGCTATAGGTTGAGTAGTGCCGAATTCCTTAGATTCTTTGGAGTGTATTGGTGCCGATATTCCTATGAGAGTAAGCTTCCAACCTTGTGATGTTTTGCATAGCTTAATAGGTACTCTTTGCCACTTTGCTCTTTCCATCCAAACCGAGTAGCCGAATCCTAGTGAACCCCATTGTCGATTTCCCTTTCTTTTCATTGCCGAATTTGGAACTTTCAAAGAAGCCTATTGTGTGCCGTTCTTCTTTTGGTTAAACTAAATACTCATTCTCTACTCTCTCGAACATCCTTTCTTATTTTCTTTTCTCCATTTTCTTCTTCTATCATTGACACATCTTCTTTTGGCATTACTCTCTGGTTGGTAGTCACAAAAAGCCGAAAGTAAATACCCACTTTGCCGAAACACCTCCTTTACACTCTCATTCCTTTCTTCTTTTTCAAACCCCTAAACCAAATGTCTATTTGATTACAACCCTCATGGCCGAATACCTTGTATGACCGAAACCATACTTCCTTTGTTACCGATTGATCAAAATCTTCTTCTTCTTCTTCTTGATTCTTTAGCAAGCCGAACCCTATTCTTCTATCTCTTCTAGTTGCCGATTTACCCCACCTGCTTTGTTGATTAAAACAGCTAGAGCCCCATATCACTTCCTCAAAAGCCGAAAGCACCTCTTTCTAACCCTTCTAAAGCCGAATACCCTAGAGATATTCTTGTGATGCTAGCGTTAGATCTGTGGTGGATTTAGATTAGACCAGAGATAGTAAAAGCGTGGAAGCGATACTCTGCAAGTGGTGGTATTGGTAAGTGATCTAATCACTACGTATCTTTGTCTATTAAATATCTTAGAGGGAGACCGAAACCTATAGAGGGCATGTCGGCATTTCGTGTAAAGATTCTAACTCATGGGTTGTTTCTTTTGCGCATGGTATAGCAAGAGGAGGTTATCAAGCGAGGAGTATTGAAAGATAATGTGAGTGGACATCGAGATTTAGTCTTTGATCAGCGAAAAGGGGTAAGATTTCAATGTTTGGGCATGTTGGCCGATTATGATTTGTGGGAGAAGATCTTATATGTGGCCGAATCTTAGACTAACATTTAGTGATCAATTGTAGGATTTCATTCGTGGGTTCTTCAGCGATTCCGACAGTTAACAGGTGTGTAACGTATCTCCATCATAGACTAGGATGGCTAAAAGCCGAAATAATCGAAACTGTGCTAAGTGACCGATCAAAAGTGACCAAAAAATCAGCCTTGGAAAGGAATAAGAGTGACCGAATACTCTGTTGTGGTCACATTGGGAATTGGCGATGGCGAAATTGCAGAAGGTGCAATTTCGAGCGATTTGGTAAGTTGGGCCTCAATGGGCCAAGGTGGGCCCAATGGGCTTCCGAGCCCAAATTTGAATATGTTCATAAAAGACTTTTGGGTAACTTGAATAATAAAAGCTTGGTTAAGGTGGTAAACTGGAACCTAAAATTGGGCTTAACGGACTTATCGACGATATTGGACATAGTAAGGCCCATTAGGGGATCTAGGCTAAAAAGGGCAAAATTGGAAATTTGGCTTAAGTGGACTTCCGTGGTTATTTAGGGACTGTTAATTTATCAGACTTGCATAAAATCTCTGAAAATATGAAAAAGGACTAAAATACCCTTAAACATGGAAAATTACCAAGATACCCCTAGGTGTAAAAAGACTATTATACCCCTAGGGTCAATTCTATATGAAATGTATGATGTTATGTATCTGCATGAGTTAATTATTAATATGAATATATTTGATGCATGAGATGCTATATGTTGCATGCTAGTATGATTATCTGTTGCATGGGGTATGGGTTTATGATGGAGGAAGCGTTCTGGCAGCCTCGCTGCAATCTGGTGGCCTCGCCACAATATCTGTATCTGGTGACCTCGTCACAATATCTGGCAGCCTCGCTGCAAATATATCTGGCAGCCTCGCTGCAAATGTTATCTGGCAGTCTCACTGCAAATTATATCTGGCAGCCTCGCTGCAAATATCTGTGGTGCGTAGCGGTTGGGTGGGTCGAGTAGTCTCCCCACATGGTGTAAGGCTGGTACGGGGGTGTTAAGGATGGATCTGGGTTGGGTTTCTGTTTGCATAATGCTTATATCTGATCTGTTTCTGTTATGGGCCTTTTGGGCTTAACCTGATTCCTGTAATGGGCCAAGGCCCAATTAAATCTGTTTCTGAGGCTTGATCTGTTTTGGCCTATGGTTGAGATAATGTTGCACACTGAGTTGTCAAACTCACCCTTTTTAATTAATCTCTGCAGGTAACCCTCAACCATAGTGGGCTTGGAGCTGCGAGAGATTCGGAGTGGCCACAGCGACTGCAATAAAACTGGTTTTCATTTATGTTTTAGTATTTTAATTTTTATGTTAATTTTTGGGTTTTAATGTGTAATAAGGCCGCTATTAAATTTTCTTTTTGGGTTTTAACTTTCTAAAGGATTTGGTTCGTACTTTATCGAAACTGCTAGATATAGGCTGCGCGGGTTTCCAAAACCTTAATAACGTTTTCAAAATAACGTTTATAAAATTTAAACAATCTTGAATAATGACAACTTAAAGTAGTTTTAACAAGAACTTTTCTCACCTTGCTAGTTTTACAAAAGATCACCTATGTCTCAACATGTTTCAAAAGGGTATAAGCGTAGTTTAGGATCATGTGACGCACCAGATCTGGTCATAACGTCCAGACCGGGTTTGGGGTGTTACAAAATCATATACTTATAAGTTGCACATAACATGACAACATTAATAAAGCTGTAACCTTTTTTGAATATAAACACATACCAAACATTCATTTTCATTTCATACTCATCATTTGGCCACGTAAGCTTATCACCAAATTCATTTTCAATATTCAATGTCCATACGGCAATATGGTATATCACTACCTTACCTCAATTTCATAGTAACCATTCGGCTATATACAAACCTTACAAAGAATGATTAACACTTGTAATATAGCATGTTATATTCAAGGTAAAATAGGTTTAATTACTTAAAACATACCTCGGACATTGTCGAATGATTTCGAATCGGCTATTCTACTAACTTTGTTTTCCTCTATCCGAAATCGGCTCCCTTTGTTCTTGAGCTATATAAAATAGACTAAACTTATTCAAAACACATACCACCATGTTTCGACATTTATATAATAATCCCTTATTACCATAAATCTTACAATTTGCTCCATTAACACAAGTTATCAAACAATTTCATTTCTTTCCATGAATACACTAAGGCCGAATACTTCATGAAGCTACCAAAGGCCTAACATTTGCTATATTCATACATACACAACTCAAACCTTTCATTTATCACTTAATTCACTAAATTTAAGCTCATTTTTAACATATAAACAACAATTCTAATTTTTCTTAACCCACAACTCCATGGCCGAATATCATTTAGGCATTTAAGCCACACAAGGTACTAATTTCACAATTAAGCCTACAAGCTTAAAATCACATGAATTTTAACACCAAAATATTCATCTAACAATCATCCTTCAATTTCTAACATCAAACTCAAAGTTCATAGCTTTTCTATCCATGACTGAAAATCCAACTAAACACCAAATCAAAAATTAACTCATGGGTCTTGAATAGAATCAAGTAAGGAATTCAAAAACATCAAAATATAATCAAACTAACAAAAATTTTACCTTGAATTTTAGTTTGCAAGTTGCCGAAATCCCTAGCTTATTTCTTTCTTTTCTCTTTAGTGTATTCAGTCAAAATAATGAAAAGAACATGACTTTATTTTCCTTATGTTTTTATTATAATATAACTTAAGGTTTAGTTTACAATTATAACCTTGATAACATAAAATAAAAACTATATAATATTTGGTTATTATCGTCCAAACAACATGGAAATGGGTTATTTGCAACTTAAATACTTTAATTTAAAAAGACACAAGCAATTTGGCCCTTTTTCAATTAATCATCAAATTTTCATTTTATGCAATTAAGCCCCTTTTATCAAATAAACATCCAAAGATAAAATTTTAAAATAGAAATTTTCACACCAGTCAATTCACACATAATTAACATAAGAATAATATTTAAATATTTTTTTGACTCGGTTTCGTGGTCCCAAAACTACAATTCCAATTAGGGTCAAATTTAGGCTGTCATAGGCTTGAAATGAGAAATAAATTCAGCATGGGCGATGGATATGGGCGTGTGTGACCATACGGCTAGCCCACACGGAGGTGTCCCACCATACATAGGTGTATGGCCCTATTTGAAGACGAATTTTTCAAAGAGTTCTAAAGTTCATGGATTAGTTCCAAACCACTTCTAGTTTATGTTTTGGACCTTGTAGGTTCGTAATAAAGGTATTAAGAGTTCATTTGAAAAAGTTTTAAATTAGAGTGAAAAGTAAGGCTCAATGTTGGTGTATTCAAGCATGTTAAAGTATGATAACGCCTCATACCTCGTCTCGGCATCGGACTTAGGTAAGGGGTGTTACAGATTAAGTGATGTCTGGGTGATGGTCTAGTACTTCTACTAGTGGCTAGGTAATCTTGCATTTATTACGGACCCCTGTCAGCTTGTGTGAGCAGACCCGTAAGTACCTCAAGAATGAGCATATATGTGAAATATGGTAAGCTGTACCTTCGGCTACATATATGTGGCACTTATGTGCAAACTGTCCATGTATCGGTTAGCACTCCAAAGATGTGAAAATATGTGTGTTTGTATGATGATGTGTTACAGGTGTGTACGATAAATTCGTAGTATGAACATTATAAGTGAGGGTACCGTGGTAAGTTTTGTTTGAGTAAGTTTAGCATATGTGAGTTCAATGGTAAACGTGTTAACTCTCATTATATGAACTTTCATGATTAAGATGCTATTTATTTGCATATAAACTTACTAAGTTATATAGCTTACCCCTCCTTTCTTTTCCCTTGTCTTATAGTGCCACCAAGCTAGCTCGAAATCGGTACTTGTCAAAGGCTCGCATCACACTATCAGAAACATTATTTTGTGTATTTGATATTTGTGATATTTTTGAAAGTATGGCATGTATAAGGACTTGGTCATTTTGTTAGGTGTCATAGTTGATTTGGCCAAAAATATTGGCCTAAGTTAATTGAAGGTTCATTTTGTATAAGGCTATTTGAAACTAGCCAATGTTGGTTATTTGTATAATCATATATTGATGTCCTTCATGAATGTGGTAGTTTGCATGATTAAATTGATAATTATGTGATGTTTATGCATGGTGATTGTGGTATGTGAATGATGAGTGGATGCCTCATTGTGGAGGTTTGGTTACTTAATTATGTCATGATAAGTGTGGTTGAATGAGTATATGTGTTTTATTGTTTTTAGGGTGGCAAATGGCTTGGTAAATAGCCTATATATTGTCTACACGAGTAGACACACGGGCGTGTGTCTAGGCCGTGTGTGACACACGGTTTGCCCAATGGCATTGAATAAATCCTCCTCTATCTGTTGTGGGTCGAGTACATTGATAGGCCGTGTGTCTCCTACAATGTAGTTTTGAGAAACAGAATGTCTAGTTGTAACAGCTCAAATTAGGGCCTAGTCAGAAATAGTGGTTTCGAGACCACAAATTTGAAGTAGGAAAATATAGTTGATGATTATTATTGAGTTACTGATATGATTGCATGATAGTGAGAAAATTTCATGAAGGAAATTTTGAGAAAATGTGATTAATTTTTGTTTAAGGACTAAATTGCAAAAGTTGCAAAATTGAGTTTTTAGAAACTTTAAGGATGAATTAGCATTTGAAAAATTATTGGGAGTCCTTATTTAGAAATTAGCCCAATTTTTGGCACTATGGACAAAAATGCCCTTGGAAGGGTAAAATCTTAAAGAAAGGCCATAAGGGCATTTTGGTCATTTGGTAAATTAATGAAATAAAAAGGGGAAAAGAAAGCAAAAAGTGTCCATCTTCTCCATTCTTGTGTCGAATTTGAAGAGTGCTCCATAGCTAGGGTTTCTTTCATTTTCAAGCTCTAGGTAAGTGACTCCAAACCCCGTTTTTCATGCTCTTCGTGTTTTTGAAATCCTCGTATCTTAGCCTAGCTATTTCTACCACTAATTTAGCTAGATTTTATGCTCAAAAATATATCCATGTATGACATGCAAGTATTTTGATGTCTAGTGGTAGAATATGAAAGTTTAAAGTGTAGTAAACACCTTTTTCTAGGTGATTTTTCATGAAAGTCCCTAATAGGGACTAAATTGCAAAGTTAGTAAAATGTGTGGTAAATGTACAAATTGATGAGAAATGTGGGCTATTATGAGCACATGAAAGGTTTGGCTAGGCTTGGGTAGTCAAGAAAATAAGTACATTTCATTTTCCGAGCCTAGGGACCATTTTGCAAATATGCAAAACTTTAGGGGCAAAATTATAAATTTTTCCAAAGTATGAATTTTAGGCTAATTAGCCAATGTGAGTACTAAAAAAGTTAAAATTTTCATTCGAAATCAAGAAACACAAAGCCCGGATCAAAACCGGAGAAAAAGCAAAGTAGTGGACTAAATCAAAATTCACCCTCGTTTTGGATCTGAGGTAAGTTGTATGTGATAATTTAGCCTTGTATGATTTAAGAAAATTTATTATGATAATTTTCTAAGAATTCATGAAATTCCATGAAGTCATTAATATGAATTGTATGAAATTTGTATAGTTTATGAAATTGATTATTATGATTTTACCCAGACAAGATGAAGTTATAGTTGAGTAATTTTGATTATGTATTAAAGAATTTGATGAATACCATGGTCATGAGTTATGTAGGTCCCGTGTAAGACCATATCTGGGATATGACATCGGCACCGAACTGAGATCCCATGTAAGACCATGTCTGGGACATGGCATTGGCATCGACATGTGGTCCCGTATAAGACCATGTTTGGGACATTGCTTCGGCACTGAGATGAAATATAGATCCCCTGTAAGACCATGTCTGGGACATGGCGCGAGCATCTAAAAGAGATCCCGTATAAGACCATGCCTAGGACATGGCATCGTCATCCTCTTATGATCTCGTATAAGACCATGTCTGGGACATGGCATCGACATTGGTATGAGATCCTGTGTAAGACCATATTTGGGATATGGCGTCGACATTGACTCGAGATCCCATGTAAGGCCATATCTGGGATATGGCTTTGGCATCTTACCATGAGATTGACATTAAGTGTATCCATCGATGTTCTAAGTATACTAATAGAGAAAGTGATCAAGTTGATCTGTTAACAAGAAGACTAAAGTTTTATGATGAGTGTTACAGGTGCACATGAGTCAGTTACGAGAAAAATGTAAATGTAAGCTATGAAAACGAGTAAGCCATGGGAACGAGTAAGTTATGAAAGTAAGTAAGTCATGAGATTGAGTAAGATTTAAAAAGGAGTAAGAAAGTATATGACATTTTATGATATTTAATTTGAATGATGTTTCATGATTTATGTTGCTATATTATTCCTTGCAACTTACTAAGCATTTTATGCTTACCCCCTTCAGTTTCCCTTCTTCCTTGTAGATTTTCTGAATTAGCTCGGGATCTATTAAAGTCAGAGCTCGAAGTCATACTATCAAGCTGTCCATTTTGGGTATTGTAAAGTTAGTTATTTTGAGTATGGCATGTATAGGAAAACTTTGTCATTTTGGAATATGTCATTTTGAGTAGCCATATGTGTGTTGGCTAAAGTTGATATACACATCTTTTGTAAATGGCAAAATGACTTTGGCCAATACTAGTTAAGCATGTTAATTAGTGTTAATGAAGTTTTATGAATGAAATCCATGCATGACGAGTGTGATATGAGATCATTGTATAAATGTCATGTTGAGAATGTTTGGATGTTTATTTATGCCATGGTTTGCGGTATTAAATTGGCCTTGTGGTTAGTTAAGTTTCAGGGTGGCAAGAGGCTTGGAAAATAGCCTATAATTGTCCACACGGTTGGGTACACGAGCATGTTTCTAGGCCATGTGTGACACATGGTCAGCCCCCATGGGCATGTTGATAGAGCGTGTGTCCCCTACATCCAATTTAGCTAAGTCAGTGTTGCACACGTGATGAGCACACGGGCGTGTGCTCTGGCCGTGTGAAAATTCAAGTTATTCTTTGAGTTAAGTCAGATTATAGCACGGGTTATGGACGCAGGCATGTCCATGGGCCATAGATACGGGCGTGTGCTCAGGCTGTGTCAAAACCCCTGTAGGTTCGAAATAAAAATAAATTCAGCATGGGTCAGGGCATGGGTATGTGTCACCACACAGTCTGTGCACACAGGCGTGTCCCATCCCACACGAGCGTGTCGCCGTGTTTTAAGCAAAAATTTTCTAAGTGCCTAAAAATTCTCAGATTGATTCTGGACTGTACCCAATGCACCTTTTGGGCCTTGTAGGCCCGTAATAAGGATAGTAAGAGATTGCATGAAAAGTTTTAGAATTGAATGAAATTTTATAGCCCGAGTTTATGTATTCAAGCATGATTAAGTACAATAATGCCTCGTACCCCGTCCTAGCATCAGACTTGGGTAAGGTGTGTTATACTAGTAGTAAACACATGAGCAGAGACATGACCGTGTGTCTCGGCCGTGTGTAGTACACAACCATAGGACATGAGCATGTGCTCAGGTCGTGTGAAGTCTGCACCTTAATTACGAAATTAAATTCACCACATGGCCTAGCACACAGGTGTGTGACTTGGCCTTGTGACCTTAAATTGTTGATGACGTCATAAATAGAAAGTTACACGGGTTAAGGACACGGGTATGTCCCGAGCCACACGGGCGTGTGTGACCATACGACCTGCCCACACGGGGTGTGACTCTCCAAAACATGAAATTTTTATAAGCATTGAAAAAGTTTCGAAAGTTCTCAGTTTAGTCCCTGAATCACTCCTAATGTGTGTTTAAGGGCCTGTAGGCCCGTAATAGGGACATTATGAGTATGTATGGAAGGTTTTGAATTGAATGAAATTTTATGGCCCGATTTTATGTTCAAGTCCAGTAATGCCTCGTGCCCTATCCTGGCGTCGAACTTGGGTAAGGGGTGTTACAGGCATGAAGATGGGTTGTCTGAGTTGTGTTAAATTGGCGTACAATATATGCTCAAGTGATAAGTAAGTAGGCATATTGAGTCTATCTGTGTTCGTATACGCCATTGAGTGTACTATGTTTATTGTCTGTAAGTCATTCTGAAAGGTTCAGTTGTATTGTAAGTAAAGATGTAATGCCCTAACCCGTATCCGTCGCCAGAATAGGGTTTTGGAGCATTACCGAAACTTTTAGGACATTTTTAGATAATTAATGTAAATTACTATTCATTTTTCAAAATCATTCATAACGTCCCTTACATGGACCCTCGAGGCCCAAAACAAGTATTGGAATAAAATCGGGACTAAATCTAGAACTCAGGAAAATTTTCGCAAAAACCTAAAAATTTTCTCACTATGAAAAGTCACACACCCGTGTGGCATGGGACACGCCCGTGTGGTTAGGCTGTGTGTATTCACATGCTCGTGTCATTAACCCATGTAACTCTTTGACTTGTAGCTCATGAACAAATTGATGTCACACAGCCAAGTCACATGCTCGTATGCTAGGCTGCGTAGTTAATTCAAATTTTTGAAAAATAGGTGCAAGATTCACACGGCCAAGACACATGCTCGTGTTCTAAGCTGTGTAGCACACATAACTAAAACACACACCCGTGTCTCTGCTCGTGTGCTCAATTCTGAGCATTCTGTTTCTCAAAATTTAAGGTGCAGGGAATACAGCCTAACTACACGCCCATGTACCCGGCTGTGTGTCACACACGGTCTAGACACACGCCTGTGTGTATGCCTGTGTGGACAAAATAAAGCCATTTCTAACTTCATTTCTCATCCAAAATCACACCAATGACCTGCACTAAAACTCACATCCAAGCATTGAATTCAAGCAATTTATAACATCTAACATGATATACTGTTACATGCATTCATGCCTTTAATCTTACCTTTTATAAGCATACTCATTTAACCTTTCTCAATCAATCAATAATAAACACTTATGTTATCTCCAGGAAATAAACTTAAATACATATATGCATGTACCAAAAACATAATCATCACTAGCCATTCCAATGGCTAGATTACAATAATAAGTTACATTTATATGCCAATATGACCAATATAACCTATACATGCCATTATAATCATAATTGATTTACCATATTGTACTGACATGGGCCGATAGATAGTGTGAGTGGACTCTGCCAGGCTTTCAATCCAACGAGCTTTTGGTTTACTCTAAAACAGGGTAATAGAACTAAGTAAGCATAAAATGCTTAGTAAGTTCATATAACATGGTAGTTAACTTACCATTCATTCTATTTTGAGGTTCAATCTATTTAACCTCAAGCTCTACACATATTCTCATTGCCCTTGTTAGTCATATATTCCATAATAACATCAAAACATATATGGGCTCAACAACAATCAAGTTTCCATGAACATATGCTTTCTACATCATGTATTCATTTAACATGTATAAATCATCACTTTATATTACAAGTATAATTTCATAATAGCTCATCTCGAGTTCAGATTATTTCATGTCAGAGCCTTTACTTATTTCATTTGAAATATCAAGGTGTACAAGTTTATAATCAAGGATGAACATTCTCATCAAATAATTTCCATGTACATATATAATCATCTCATGTTTCCATATATAGATTATCATGTAATTCCAGGTAGATACGTGTAATAACTCGTTTCTTATTTATATCTTCTCATGTCTGGATTGTTACCTGTTGAATTTGCTCAGAATATTGATGGAAACATAGGTAGTTCACTCAAGGTGTACAAATTAGGATCCTTCAATTCATATTCAATGGTACTGATAAGGTACTATTTTAGAGAGTCTACTCTCGAGCCACACATATATATACAACAAGATTACCAGTCCAGGTTAAATCCTTTTTATGATATATGCTCTAAAGAGCTTGGTCTAAATTACCTGTCCGAGCTAAATCGTTTTATAAATGAGGTCAACAGGATTACTCGTCCGAGTTAAATCTTGTCAGCAAAAATTGCAAGACCTCATTCATTTTGGGAAATCACATATCCATTGATTTTCATTTATTCAAATGGGATTTAACATTTTTCAAGCATTATCAGGTATGTAATTATTTCATACATTTATAATATTCACAATACTCAAATAAACACATTTCACATTAAATTCCAGCATAAAAAGATAACATTTTTACCATTTATCATTTATCAAGCATTATCACTGATCGGGCGTTGTCAAATATGTTTTCAATGTCATATATATATGATATTTATATAACTTACATACACAAAATCTAATTCAAGCATATAAATATATAATTCAGTTACACGAACTAACCTCGAGAAATGTTTGTGTACATAAAATCTACTAATCCGATATTTTCCTCTTTTCATATTTCTAGCTTCAAATTTGGTCTATCTGGATCTATACGAGTAAATTTAACATCAATTTATCACATTTCATATTCATGTGGACTCAATTTTTATCCTAGGTAAAATTACCATTTTGCCCCTAACTTTTCCATAAATTCCTATTTCGTCCCTGGGCTTGGAAAATGAAATTTGTGCAATTTACTCCTTATTCCAAACCTAACCAAAATTCCATCAAAAAATTTATAGAACATTTATTCATAAAAATTTAGAATTTTCCATCTAATTTCACAACTTTACATTTTAGTCCCTAAATCATGTTTTCATCAAAGATCACTTTGTAAAAGTTGTTTATCTATCAACAACCTTTCATTTTCTATCATAAATTTCTAATTTTTAGCATATTCATCCATGAACCAATTTTTATACTTTGATAACTTTACAAATTGATCCCTCAAATAGATAGATTAAGCTATCCCAGTTTTTAAAATATCAAAATTACTAAAAACGGGGCAAGGAAGCTTACCCAATTAAGCCATGAAAGTTTTTTCTCTCTTTCCTAGGGTTTCCATGTATTTTTGGGGAAGATGATGAGAAAATAAGATGATTTTTTCTTTTATCATCTTTTAATTAATTAATTATTTCTATTTCCAATTTAGTCCTTGCCCTTTTTCTAAATTTCCATAGATGAGTCACCAAAATATCTACATACTTTTCTTAATGGTATAATTACCAAATAAGGACCTCAAATTTTGAATTCCATATCTATTTACTCCTTATAACCACTAGAATTCAACTTTTGCCTTTTATGCAATTTAGTCCTTCTCGTAATTAAGCACAAAATCAGTAAAATTTTCTTATTAGAATTTTCACATGAAATTTCTAACATAATAAGGACAATATAATAAAATAAAAATAAATTTTATTTTCAGATCGAATTTGTGGTCCTAAAACTACTATTCTGATCTTATTAAAATTGGGCTGTTACAAAAGATATGTATAATATATCTTTGGAACTTATTGAGTTCATATAAAATTAATCCATTACCTTTTCCTTATCAGGCTTGCTAACTAAAGGAAAACTTTGTTACAAGGACTACACCAGAGTGCTACCGCTATTATGAGCTGATTGTTTTGTTTTGTATCATGCATGACTCTTGGGGGTGGCATATAAATGTATTTTGGAAATGAGATATATCAAGAACTTATATTTTGACAAAACTCTATTTTTTTTGAGATTTGTAACGCCCCAAAAATTTGAGTGGCCAAGGGTTCAAATCTCACTTTTGGGATTTTTGGTTGTTTTGCTTGATTTTACCTTTATCCTTGAATGTTAGACTTAAGTTTATTTCTGTGTGAATCTGTGTCAAGAATGAGCCTGTTGGTTCGATGATTAAGTTTTTGTTTGCACTGTGGTCTTGAGTTCGAGTCTCTACGTAAGTGAAGTGGAGATATTTTTTTGTACTTTACAGGATTAGTTAGTTTTTCGTTTGAAATAAATATTTCATTTTTTTTGTTTTGTTAACGTAACTTTCTTCCTCCCTCCCTCGTTCCTTTTCCTTTTCTTTCCTTCTTTTCAGTTATCGTCGTTTAATTCTCAAATTCTACCTATAATTTTGCTATTATGGTCGAGAAAGTTTCATTTTCCATTGTTTTTTAACTAGAAGTCAATTCTGTAAGTTTTGGTATTAAATTTCTGCTAACATTCATTGTTGTTCGTTTTTGGTCACAATTTGGTTTTGTGAGTAAATTGCTCGATTTATCTATCTAAACATTCAATTGGTGTTTGTAGGAGAAGATGTTGAGGAATTGGTTCCCCAAATTCCTTAAGCTCATGAATTGTTGTATTGTGCGAATGTAACGTTTGTTTTTGAGTTCGGGATTTACGTCAAAGTTTTGACATGTTTTGGTTGATTGTTTAATTAGTCTTGTAAGTCCAATTAAATCGTGTAATTAGACAATTGTTACTTGTTTTTAAGTTTCAAAGTGTTATCTACTCCTTCTACGCCAAATTTACAGTAGGTGTGTACTGAAAATCTGATTTTTGCTATTTTTAAATGTCAAAAAATATGGTTGTCGATGCCACACAGCCATGTGGTAAGCTGTGTGTGCCACACAACCGTGTACTAAGCCATGTAACTCACTGTTTGTGATTTAGAGTCACAGGGACTAGGGACGCATGCATGTGTTCAGTCCATGTAACTCACTGTTCGTGATTTATAGTCACACAGGCCAAGGACACGGATGTGCGTCCAGGCCGTGTAACTCACTATTTGTGCTTAAGAGTTACACGAGCCAGGGACACCAGCTTGTGTCTAGGCCAAGTAACTCACTATTTGTGATATAGGGTCACACAGGCCAGGGACACAACTGTGTGCTTGACCGTGTATGGCATTAAAAGGGTCACATGGGTGTGTGCTAAGCCTTGTGAATCACACGGGCCTGACTGTGATTTATGTATGAATAACTATGTAACAACCCAATTTTGAGTCCGATCAGAACAGGTGGTTTTGAGACCAGTTAACCGAGTTAAAATATTTATTTTATTATTTTATTAATGTTTATAGCATGATAGAATTACTGTGTGAAAATTTCGTAAAGAAATTTTACCGTTTGATTAGTTAATTCAGTTGAAAAGGACTAAATCGCGTAAAGCGATAAACTTGAGTTCTATTAATAGAATGGCTTAAATGATTATAGAATTAATGGTAGAAGTCCTTATATGGATAATTTACCTTAGTTAAGGTTAGTGGACATGTAAAAGCCTGATTTGAACCCTAGTCGAAATAGTGGTTTCGGGATCACATATCCGAGTCTGAAAAATATTTTAATATTATTTTTTGTGTCTATGTTATCTGAATTAACTTCTGTGAAATTTTTGTGATTTAATTTGTCTGCCTTTATGCTTAATTGTGAAAATTGATTGAATTGTATGCGATAAAATTAATATGCTATATGTTTAGGTGCTAAATTGGCATGGCTTTTTAAAGGGAAAGTCCTTGCATGTCAAATAGACCATTTTTGTTAGTAGTGGACAAGTTTGGACATGGTTAGGTGAAAACATAAGTTTATTAAACAGGGGCAAATTAGTAAATGGCTTATTAACAAGTGTTTAATAAAACCAATGAATGAAATTAAAACCTTATTCATCCATGTTTGCTGAAATTCAAAGAAAAAGAAAAGAAATAAAAGCATCTAGGGTTCGGCTATTGAATTCTTCAATTAAGATCCAGAACCAAGGAAATTGGACTTAGATCTAGGAAAGTCCAAAATTGTTGAATAGTCAGCACAAATCTGTTAAACTCGTACGAGGTAAGTCAATATACAAGTATGCGTTAAATTGATGTATGTATAGATGCTTAAATTATAAACTGTATTGGACGGCCGTGAGAGCCTGATGTACAATTCTGATTATTAAATAGTGAAACAATATCATGTAAGACCTCGTCCGGGACGTAGGTATTGATTTGAGAATTTTTGTGTAAGACCACGTCTGGGACATTGGCATCGATATCTGTTTTAATATAAGACCGTGTCTGGGACACTAGCATCGCATGATATTTGTGTAAGACCTTGTCTGGGATAGAGGCATCGGCATTGAAAGACATGTAAGACCACGTCAGGGACGTCGGCATTGTTCGAGACTTTCATGTTTTGTAATATCTCCAAATGAATTGAAGTGAAATTTCGAAATATATTAATGTCTGACATAGGTATGTCTGTTCTGTACTGAATTTCTGAGAATGGAAAATACGATGTTGTGAACTATGAGTATGTCTGACACATAACTTTATATATATGTATGAAATGGATATCAATTGGTATTTATGAATTGCATATCCTTGTATTTGGCTTAGTAAGCTCATTATAGCTTACTCTGTTTATTCTTTCAACTATTTTACAAATATCGTAGCTGCTGTAGCTCAAAGACATTGAAGGATCATCACCACACTATCGAGATTGATTTTAGTACCTTTTGAATGTACAAAGTTTAAGTATGGCATGTATAGGCTAGAATGTTTGTGCTTGGTCTTGGTATATGGTTTGTGATGCCAAATTGTGTAAGCTTATGGTAGTTATAGGAACTTGTATGATTTGGTCATTTTTGAAACATGTTAATGTGAAGAAATGGTGAGATTTGGATATGGTATGAATCAAGTGTTTAAATATTGAACTTTGGTTAAGTTATGGATGTGCTGGGTGTGAGATTTGAAATTGAGTATGTATATGAATGGCTTGATTATGGTGAGGTATGTTTTAGGTATTAAATTCTAGTTGAAATTGTGATATATTTGTGGCTTGGATTTGGCTTGTAGGAAATGACCCTTAGTGGGTGGAAAGCATGACTTGAACCATGTCTGCTTAGTGCCACACGGCTAGGGCACATGGGCGTGCCTTATGGCTGTGTTGATTTTCCAGTATTGGCAAAAAAAATTACATGACCAAGACCCACGGGCGTGTCTATTGGCCGTGGCAAAAAGTCAGTATACCTGCTCCGTTTTGGCACAACTTGGGTGCACGGGAGTGCCTGAGTCTCGTGTGAGGCACAAGGCCTGTTCACATGGGCGCGTGACCTTTTTAAGTTGGAAAAATTTTATTTCTTCTCTAAAGTTTACGATTGTATTCGGTTTAGTCCCGACCCTGTCTCAATGCATGTTTGAGGTCTAGTGGACTTTCAAAAAGGGACTTTATATTTGAATTTTGTTATGATCTCTGAATATTCTTTTCTGATCTGTTCTAAATATCTAGTAACGCCCCTACTTATTTCGGCGACGGTAACGGGATAGGGGTGTTACATTTGGTTGGTATCAGAGCTACAGTTTAATCGATTCTAGGACTAAAGTAGCGTATTTGAGTCTAGCTATACATGCCATATATCAAAACTGTGATAGTGTGATGAATCCTAATAAAAGAAACATGTTTTTTATATAGTAATGGATCTCGAAAGAGCCATAGCTGATGATGTTGAAAGTAATGCGCCTGCCTCCGCTCAAGGAACAGTGCCATCTGCTTCTAGACCGGTTACAAGTGGTAATGAGGGAGAAAGTAAACAAGCTTTCTTCCAAATGATGAATGAGTGGTTCACTTAATATGTTCGGACAAATCTGTCTGTTCAACCCCCACCCCTGACTGTTCCTCAACAACCTTCGGTTGTACTATTTGTGACAAATTCGATTCGTCTGAATAAGCCTCTGGTAGACAAGATTAGAAAGTATGGGGCCAAAGAGTTTCGAGCCACTACTGATGACGATGCCGAGAGGGTTGAATTTTAGATAGAAAACACGATCCGAGTTCTTGATGAATTGTGTGTACTCTGGAAGAAAATGTTAAATGTACGGTTTCATTGTTACGAGACTTTGCATACCATTGGTAGAAAACACTGACATCTGTAGTTCTGAGTGAACGTATTACATGGGATTTCTTTCAAATTGAGTTTAGAAAGAAGTATATCAGTCAACGTTTCATTTATCAGAAACGTAAAGAGTTTCTTAAATTGAAACAAGGCAACAAATCTGTTACGGAATATGAATGAGAATTCGTAAGATTGAGCCAGTATGCATGAGAGCGTGTAGCCTTAGAGGCCACTATGTGTAAAAGATTCGTCAAAGGCTTCAATGATGACATTAAACTTTTGGTCAAAATCCTCGATTTGAATGAATTTGTTGTGGTAGTTGAAAGAGCTTGTAAAGCAGAAGAGTTTAGCAAAGAAAAGAAGAAAGCTAATAAAGAGGTTCAAAAGAGATCTTCAGGTAGATCATTTCAGTTTGTGTCAAAGAAGTTCTAAGATGACCCTAACCGTTCAAAGATTACTATGGGACATTCTGGCAGAGATCGTGATAGATCACGTTCAAGTTTTAAAACTCCTGCTACATCTGTTGCTAGTGTCGAAAATATGAGATCTGAGAGACTTGAATGTGTACATTGTGGCAAGAAACATTCGGGAAGTTGTAGATTGAAAGATCAAGCCTGTTTCTGATGTAGATCTCTGGATCACTTTGTTAGAGACTATCCTGAATTTGTTGAGCAAGAGATAGTGCAAAATTCACGATCGGGTAATATTTCTGCTAGAGACAGAACTTCTAGAAACACGAGAAATGCTAGTGTTGATCAAAGAGTTATTAAAGATACAACATACGATCTAAAGCTCGAGCGTCTGCTAGAGCCTATGCTATCTGGGCACGTGAAGAAGCTTTGTCTCTTGATGTGATTACTGGTACTTTCACTCTTTATGATACTTTTGTGATTACGTTGATAGATCTTGGATCAACGTATTCTTATATTTGTGTGAATTTAGCATATAGTAAGACTTTGTATATAGAGCCTACTGAATTTGTAATTAGAGTCTCAAACCCCTTAGGCAAAAGTGTTTTGGTTGATAAGGTTTGCAAGAATTTTCTGTTAATGATTTGAGATATCTATTTCTCTGCTGATTTGATGCTATTGCAGTTTGATGAATTTGATATAATTCTGGGTGTGAAGTGTTTAACTCTGCATGATGCCGTTGTTAATTGCAAAAGAAAAGTTATTGATTTGAGATGCAAGAATGGTGAAATAGTTCGAATTGAGTCCAGTGAATTAAAAGGTTTACCAACTATAATATCGGTATTAAAAGCTCAGAAATATGTGAGAAAAAGGTGTGAAGCCTACTATGCTTACGTGATTGACTCAAAAGTGTCTGATATAAAGATAAAATCTATGCCTGTCGTCTGTGAATTTTCTGATGTATTTCTTGATGAACTTCCAGGTTTGCCTCCATTTCGAGAAGTTGAGTTTGGGATTGAATTAGTTCCAGGAGCTACTCTAATTTCAATAGCTCCGTATAGAATGGCACCGACTGAACTAAAATAATTAAAGACTCAGTTACAAGAATTGACTGATCGAGGCTTTGCAGGACCGAGTTTCTCACCGGGGGGTGCTCCTATTCTATTCGTGTAAAAGAAAGATGGCACGATGAGAATGTGCATCGATTACTGTTAGCTTAATAAAGTAACTGTAAAGAATAAATACCCTCTGCCCCGAATTGATGATTCGTTTGATCAACTAAAAGGTGCCTCTGTATTTTCAAAGATAGATCTAAGATCGGGTTATTACTAGTTGCGAGTAAAAGATTCTGACATACCGAAAATAGCTTTCCGAATGAGGTACGGGCACTATGAATTTTTAGTTATGCCTTTCAGATTAACGAATGCCCTTGCTGTGTTTATGAATATGATGAACAGAATTTTTAGATCGTATTTAGATCAATTTGTTGTTGTTTTCATTGAGGATATACTGATCTATTCACGGAATGAAAGTGAGCATGCTGAACATTTAATAATTGTACTTCAGACATTGCGTGATAAACAATTGTTTGCAAAATTTAGCAAGTGTGACTTTTGGTTACACGAAGTTGGTTTTCTGGGCCACATTGTATCTGCATCAGGTATCCGAGTTGATCCGAGAAAAATCTCAGCTATTTTGGATTGGAAACCCTCAAGAAATATTTTGGAAGTCCGTATTTTTCTGGGACTTGCCGGGTATTACCGTCATTTTGTAAAGGGTTTCTAGGTAATTGCAACTCCGATGACTAGACTGCTACAAAAAGAACTAAAGTTTGAATGGTCTGATAAATGTCAGAATAGTTTTGAATAGTTGAAAGCTATGTTAACCGAAGCTTTTGTACTTGCGCAACCTGAATCGGGTAAAGAATTTGTTATATACAGTGATGCTTTGTTAAATGGACTAGGTTGCGTTTTGATGCAAGAAGGAAAGGTTATTGCATATGCCTCTAGGCAGTTAAAGCCACATGAGAAGAACTATCCAACGCATGATCTTGAATTGGCTGCGATTGTTTTTGTGTTGAAAATTTGGCGTCGTTATCTGTTTGGTGAGAAATGTCACGTATTTTCAGATCACAAAAGTCTCAAATATCTGATGACTCAGAAAGATTTAAATCTGGGGCAGCGGAGATGGTTGGAACTGTTAAAAGATTATGAGCTTATTATTGATTATCATCCGGGTAAAGCAAATGTTGTAGTTGATGCTTTAAGTCGAAAATCACTATCTGTATTATGTGCCTTAAATGCTAGTACTAATCTGTTTGTTGATGATTCAGTGATAGCTGAATTAAAAGTGAAACCTTTGTTTTTGCAACAAATCATTGATGCGCAGAAAGTAGATAATGAACTGTCAGCGAAACAAGCTCAGTGTGATTCCGATTCTGAATTCCAAGTTGATGTGGATGATTGTTTGAGATTCAGGAATAGAATTAGCGTTCTGAGAAATTCTAAATTGATTCAGATGATTTTAAGTGAAGCACATAGTAGTAAATTCTCTGTACATCCAGGTAGCACAAAAATGTATAATGATTTAAAACAGTTATACTGGTGGCCAGGAATGAAAAGAGATATCTCTGATTTTGTTCTGAAATGCTTAATATGTCAGCAAGTAAAAGCAGAACATCAGTTGCCTTCATGTTTGCTACAATCGAGTATGATTCCTGAATAGAAATGGGATCGAGTGACTATGGATTTTGTTTCTGGTTTACACCTATCTCCGAAAAAGAAAGATTCAATCTGGGTTGTTATTGATCGATTGACGAAGTCTGCTCATTTTATTCCGATCCAATCTAACTATTCACTTGAAAGGATAGCTGAACTTTACATTTCTGATATTGTGAGATTACACGGGGTACCACTGTCTATTGTGTCTGATAGAGATCCAATGTTTACTCCAAGATTCATGAAAAAGTTGCAAGAAGCTTTAGGCACTAAATTACACTTTAGTACTGCTTTTCACCCACAGACAGATGGTCAGTCTGAGCCGATCATTTGGATACTCGAGGACATGCTTAGATGTTTTATTCTGGAGTTTAAAGGTATGTGGGAACAATATTTACCTCTGATTGAATTTGCATACAATAATAGTTTCCAATTGAGCATTAAAATGGCCCCATATGAAGCCCTACATGGTAGAAAATGTAGAACTCTGTTATACTGGTCTAAACTCTGTGAAAATAAGATATACGGGATTGATCTGATAGAAGAAACCAAGCAAAAGGTGAAAGTGATCAAAGATAGTCTGAAAGCAGCTTTCGATCGTCAGAAATCATATGCGAATCTAAAACGGAAAGATATTGAATTTGAGATTAGTGAAAAAGTATTTCTGAAGGTATCTCTGTGGAAGAAGGTAAATTGAGTCTGAGGTTTATCGGACCGTATGAAATCATTGAACGAGTTGGGCCGGTTGCTTATAGACTGATGTTGCCACCTGAGCTAGAAAAGATACATACATGTGTTGATGATTCGACGTTATAAATCTAATCCGTCTCATGTGATGTCCCCTTCTGGGATTGAATTAAAGTCTGATATGTCTTATGATGAAAAGTCGATACGTATTGTAGCATGAGAAATAAAAGAATTGAGAAACAAGAAAATTCCGCTAGTAAAAGTACTGTGGCATCATCATAAATTGGAATAGGCTACCTAGGAGCCTGAAAGTGCAATGAGACAGCAATATCCGAATCTGTTCAACAGATTTTCAGGGACGAAAATCCTTAAGGGGGAGAATTGTAACAGCTTGATTTGGACCCTAGTCGGAATAGTGGTTTCGAGACCAGATATCTGAGTCTAAAAATATTTTAATATTATTTTCTGTATCTATGTTATCTGAGTTAACTTCTGTGAAATTTCTATAATAGAATTTATCTGTCTCTGTGCTTAATTGTGAAAAATGATTGAATTGTATATGAGATAAAATTAGTATGCTATATGTTCAGGTGCTAAATTGGCATGGATTTTTAAAGGGAAAGTCCTTGCATATCAAATAGACCATTTTTTTTAGTAGTGGACAAGTTTGGACATGGTTAGGTGAAAACATAAGTTTATTAAACATGGGCAAATTAGTAAATGGCTTATTAATATGAGTTTAATAAAACCAATGAATGAAATTAAAGCCTTATTCATCCATGTTTGCAGAAATTCAAAGAAAAAGAAAAGAAATAAAAGCATCTAGGGTTCGGCTATTGAATTCTTCAATTAAGATCCAGAACCAAGGAAATCAGACTTAGATCGAGGAAAGTCCAAAATTGTTGAATAGTCGGCTCAAATCCGTTAAACCCGTACGAGGTAAGTCAATATACAAGTATGTGTTAAATTGATGTATGTATAGATGCTTGAATTATAAACTGTATTGGACGGCCGTGAAAGCCTGATGTACAATTCTGATTATTAAATAGTGAAACGATATCATGTAAGATCTCGTCTGGGATGTAGGCATTGATTTAAGAATTTTTGTGTAAGACCACGTCTGGGACGTTGGCATCGATATCTGTTTTCATGTAAGACCATGTCTGGGACACTTGCATCGCATAAGATTTGTGTAAGACCCTGTCCGGGACAGAGGCATCGGTATTGAAAGACATGTAAGACCATGTCAGGGACGTCGGCATTGTTTGAGACTTTCATGTTCTGTAATATCTCCAAATGAATTGAATTGAAATTCTGAAATACGAATGAATATATATTGTTGATGTCTGACACAGGTATGTCTATTCTGTACTGAATTTTTGAGAATGGAAAATACTATGTTGTGAGCTATGAGTATGTCTGACACATAACTGTATATATATATATATATATATATATAAAATGGTTATCAATTGGTATTTATAAATTTCATATCCTTGTATTTGGCTTACTAAGCTCATTGTAGCTTACTCTGTTTATTCTTTCAACTGTTTTACATATATCGTAGCTACTGTAGGCTCGGGGACATTGAAGGATCATCACCACACTATCGAGATTGATTTTGGTACCTTTTGAATGTACAAAGTTTAAGTATGGCATGTATAGGCTAGAATGTTTGTGCTTGGTTTTGGTATATGGTTTGTGATGCCAAATTGTGTAAGCTTATGGTAGTTATAGGAACTTGTATGATTTGGTCATTCTTGAAACATGTCAATGTGAAGAAATGGTGAGATTTGGATATGGTATGAATTAAGTGTTTAAATCTTGAACTTTGGTTAAGTTATGGATATGCTTGGTGTGAGATTTGAAATTGAGTATGTGTGTGAATGCTTTGATTATGTTGAGGTGTGTTTTAGGTATTAAATTCTAGTTGAAATTATGGTATATTTGTGGTATGGATTTGGCTTGTAGGAAATGACCTTTAGTGGGTGGAAAGCATGACTTGAACCAAGTCTGCTTAGTGCCACACGGCTAGGGCACACGGGCGTGCCTTATTGCCGTGTTGATTTTCCATTATTGGCACAAAATTTCACACGACCAAGATCCACGGGCGTGTCTTATAGCCGTGGAAAAAGGTCAGTATACCTACTCTGTTTTGGCACGGCTTGGGTGCACGGGCGTGCCTGAGTATGTTGTGAGGCACACGGCCTGTTCACACGGACATGTGACCTCCTTAAGCCGGAAAAATTTTATATGTGTTCTGAAGTTTACGACTATATTCGGTTTAGTCCTAACTCTGTCTCAATGCATGTTTGAGGTCTAGTGGACTTTCAAAAAGGGATTTATGTTTGAATTTTGTTATGATCTCTGAATATTCATTAAGGTTAAAGTTGTAAATGGCCAATTAGCTTTAATTTTTAATGAAAACAAATGAATAATTCATTGGTTTTCATTCATTCATAGAAACAACTCAACAAAGGAAATAGGGTTTAAGCATTCATGATATTCGACCACTATTTTTGTTTGATTAAAGGTATGTTTTACTTCGGTTTTTGATAATTTTTACATTTTTGAGATCGTTGCATAGAAATCTAGAAAATCCATGCCCTAATTTCTAAAATTATTAATGTTTTTGAAATGTGCCATTGTTGAATACATGTATATTTTGATGTTTCTTGATAGATTATCAATGGTTTTTAATAGATATTCAAAATTTATAAAGGAATTTTTGACAAAAATGTAATTTTGGGATTAAATTGAAAAAGATAGAAATTTTGTGGTTAGAAATGTGAAATAATTGAAAAATGGGCCTTGTAGAAGCTATTTGATATCCGACTATGATGAACTGTAGCTAAAATTGTGTAA